>CM037880.1:189800051-191055154 GCA_021292165.1 Shinisaurus crocodilurus | reverse complement strand
CTTCCCCGTCTTGGTGGGGGGATTCAAGGGTCCCACGATATCCATCCCTATTCTTTTCAAAGGGATGCCCACAATGGTAGGGGTTGCAGGGGGGCTTTAGGATGGTCCCGGTTATGCCCCACCCGCTGGCAGACATCGCAGGACCGGCAATATCTTGCACCTCATTTGCCACCATGGGCCAGTAAAACCCCTCTGTCACCCTAACCAGGGTCCGTTTCTGTCCCAAGTGCCCTCCCCACACGCCACAATCGTGGGCCAGTTGTAGTACATCCTGGCGGTACCCCCCCCCAGCAAACCCCAACTCAACCCGGGATACAGGAGCACGCAAAGGATCTCTCTCTTTTCCTTCTTTGGTTGGGGACCCGGTCCCGTCCTTGGGCAGAATTCTCTGTAGAGGGCTCCTGCCTGCCTCCCACAAAAAGCGTTCTGACTGGTCCCCTACCCCGGGCCCTTGACTGGCCCGATCCCGACATCCCTGGAGGGATGGGTCGCTCTGCTGCTCTTCTTGAAACGCCTTCTGAGTCCCAAAATCACGGGCCATTGGCGCGAACCCCCCGGGGTCTTCGTCCCTCCCCACAACTGGGGGGAGCGGCGGGGGACGGCTGGCTGCCGCTGCCGGGGCCGCTTTACCCCGCGACCGGGAGGCGGGCCCGGGACCTGGGAGGCTGCGGGTCAGGGGCTTGGTTTGGCCCGACGCCGGGTCACCACCCCCACCTTGACCTGGGCAGCCCGGAACGCAACGTCGTTCCCAATGATGATTCCCCATTCTTGCTGGCCATGCACTATAACGTCCATCTCCCCTTCCCACCCCCTGTACTTGACCCAGACCCGGGCGAGGGGAACGGCTATGTTGGGAGAGTTATAGGGCTTTATGGCACAGGTGCGCCCCTTTAGCAACTGTCTCTTCTTTACCTTACTTCGAGGTAAAGCAGTGATGTCCGCCCCAGTGTCCCTATACCCCACCTGGGAAACATTGTTTACAGAGATGGACTCACAGAATTTGTCCTGGCTCCACCGCAGCTGCTCCGGGAGGCAATGCGCATCAATGATGCCTGCGAGATGGCCCCCAGCGAATGCTGTCCTCCTCCGCTCCTCAGGGACCGCGCCGCATCTTCACCGTCTCCCTCGAGGGACGAGCTGGACTGCTGATCCTCCTCGTGCTCCTCCGGTTCGCGGGACTCCGGCGCAAGCATCCTCCCCACCTTGCCCGGCGATGTCTTGGCGTGGCGGTTCTTTGCGATCAGTTTGGGGCAGCTCCTCTTGAGGTGCCCCGGTTCTTTACAATAGAAACATCCACTGGTGCCGGGGTTGTCTTTGGGCTTGCCTAGGGCTCCCTCCCGAGGTTTGGGGTTGCCCTTCTCCACACTTCCCTTGGTCCCGCCATGACTGAGGTTACCCCCCTTGGGTCCTTTGGGCTGCCGATACAGTCCCATTTGGTCGGCCAACTTGCCCATTTCCCTACAGTTTGGGGGGTCCCGATCCCTCACCGCCGTAGCTAGGTCCTCAGGGATGTGGCACAGAATTGTTCCTGGATCAGGAGCTCCCGCACCTCCGCCAAGAGGTCTCCCGGTGGCCCCGATCCATGCGTCCCACACCTGCCCCAGGTGCGCCATCCAGGAGGCATACGTGTCCCCTGGGTAGGCCGCCCGTAACGAAATTTACGGCGACAATGCTCAGCGGTGAGGGCAAACCTCTCTCTCACCGCTTCTTTGAACGCTCCATAGTCCAAGGGAGCGGTTTGGGTGTGGATACCCAGAAGATCAGCCAGTTCCCCCGCTGACTTGCGTCCTCAGGGCAGACATCCTTAAGTTGTCCGGCACCTTCTGCTCTACGCAGGCAGCCTCGAACAGGGTGAAAAAGATCAGTACATCCTGTCCCGACTGGTAGGTGGGGAATTGCTTCCTGTCCCATTTGGGGGTTGTGGTGCCCCCACCCTGGGATGCAGGGGTTCCCCCTTGTCCGGTGCCCCTGGTCAGCCTGGCCAACTCCAGCTGCATCTGTAGCATCTCTTGTTGATGCTGCATCAACTCCTTGGCTTGTTGCCAATTGAGTTGGGGAAAGAGGGCATCCAACCCTCCTCCCCCCTGGCTCCGTCAGTAACCCTTCTGCCGAGGTCTTCTTCCGCCTCTGGGTCCCTTATCTCGCTTCTCGCTTCTCTCTCCGGCCGCTACTGGTAAGGTTGGGGCTACCCCACTGCTTGGGTCCCTGCCCTCCTAACAACGGTGAGGGGGCTTCCCCCCCTTCCTGCCTTGCCGTCTTTGGCCGCACCACCCACTCCATTGTGGAGGTCTGGGTTGGGGTTTCTGGGCTGCTCGCTAGCTCCACCTGCTCTTGGCTCAGACTATTCATTTTCCTTGCTCTGAGCGCTCCCCAGCAACCTACTAGCCTGCCCGAAGTCCTGTTAGTTCCGACCGTCAAATGTGGTTTCCAATTGTCCCGTCGCCTGCCACCATGTGAAGGATCAGCAACCGGATCCTTTGCGTGAGTTCGGCAACTCTAGGGTTAACCGGCAGAGCAATACCGCTTGTATCGGCTCTCAGTACAATAGGAAATACCAACAACCTTTGTATGCCCAAATAAGGCTTTTATTTGTTTATACAGCAATCAAATCGGAACTACCAGTCTTCTAAGAATACGTTTACAGTCAACACAACCTTAGTTGACTCGCGTCTTACCCAATGAGCGGGCTCCGTGGCTAGCAGGTTACATTCAGGTCACCCTCCTTACATCAAAGACAATACTCTAGTCAGTTTCAGCCCAGCTCCCGATCGGCGCTTCCTAGCGGAGAACGGAGTGCCTGGGCGGCTGTTGCTTAGGAGGATCTGGCCCCGTGGTTCCCAACAACCCGAACCGGGACGGGAGAGGGGTTTTCTACCCCGGATTCCCCGCTCTCCCCCCGCCCCCTAGGTCAGGTGGGGGCTTATGCCTGCCCCTTCGTGTAGATAGGCTTATTCCTGCCCGGGAAGAAGGTGACGTAGGGAAACCTTTGCAGCTCTTCGAGGCTGCCCTGTGTGCTGATGGTCCTTGATGGCCCTTCCTGGACGTTTGTGGATCTCTGCCGAGGTCTTCCTTTGTTGGGGCTGATGGCTTGTCTGGCTACTCCCTGGTGACCTCATCCCCCTCCCCCTGGCCCCCTCCTTTGGGGAAAGATGTGTGTGCGTGTGTGTACTGAGTTTTGGGCTTTCTCCACAGATACAGTATGTGCTTTTCACAATGAGCAGGAAACCAGGGTATTAATTTCACTATGGCAGGGGTGGGCAACTTGTGACCCTCCAGATCTTTTGGCCTACAGCTCCCATCAGCCCTAGTCAGCATAGCCAATAGTGAGGGATCATCGTTGGTGTAGGCCAAATCATCTGGAGGACCACAAGTTGCCCACCCCTGCGCTATAGAAACATTCCAGTGAAATGATTGTAATGTACCTGTCACACTTCTTTTGAGTGCAATAACTGAGTGTGACAGGAAGGCATAAACACTTATGAATATTCCTGGTCAACAACTAATTCTCAGCAGGGGCCATATTTCAGTTCAGGTTCAGTTAGTTTCTGTTTAATTGTTTCAACTGTTGTCCAATAATAACAACAGTTTAAAATTAAAATGAACACTGATCTGCGCAGATCCAAAGACAAAGGCTTTGACAAAGCGCATCACGAAACTTTGGCAAAAGCCAAAGCCACAGAGGGGCTACTTTCCTGAGTAACTGCCACATTCCTGTTGGCAAGCAAGGAACACTATCTTTTGTAAATTGCTCATTGTCTATGGGTCTTTCAAAAAATATTTTTCAAAAGAAATGTATCCTTGTACATCGAAAACAGAGGGCAAGCAAAACAAATATTGTAAAAAAAGACAACACACACACCAACATGATTGTTTCCCACAAACACAAATGCATAGAACAGTTAGATATCTAGCCACCAGTACAAAGGCAGCCATAACTGAAATCTGATCCAGGTAAAATCTTTTTCAGATACACACATAGTTATACAGTTCCCACTCCACTCTACAGTCGTGGTGTGTGTGTGTGTGTGTGGTGTGTGTACACATACCTGCCAACACAGTCTGAGGGATAACACTTCATACATCTGATGAAGTGAACTCTAGTCCACAAAAGCTTATGCATAATAAGTCTGTTATTCTTTAAGGTGCCACACACATGATTCTTTGTTCTTATGGACTGTAACAGCACCATCCAATGTGGCTGCCCGTAACCCTCCAAACTCGGAGGATTATGGGCATCCAATGGAAGGCAGGAGGAGGGCAGAGGCAAGGATTGCCTCTGCGCTTCCCTCGCCCTCCAAAACACTTAGACAGCCAATTCCAGTCGTCTAAGTGTTTTACCCCTGCTTGTAAGGAAGGGCTGAGGCACTGCCCGGATTCTTTGTATCCCAGAAATGCCTCACTCTTCCCTTCGCCGCCCCCTGGAATGCCCCCCCCCCCCGTGCCAGCGCCGAAGTCGCACTTGCGGAAACAACCGCTCTGGCTACGATTACGAAAGTGGAGGGAAGGCACTCTGAAGTCAGAGTCCCAGCTGTGACCTTGGAGTGCTTTTCTGAGTTCGGAGCTGGGACTCTGACTTTTCCTATGGCCAGCCAGACTGCGTCTACCGGCCATAAGATTGCACCCTAAGTCACCTTGAAGACCTTACAAGCAGGAAATGCAGTGTATAAATTTATCTAGGTATTTATCAGCTTTAAACAGATAGATAGTAAATAAATTCTGCTTTCTGCCAAAACTCAGCAGAAGCCGCAGAACTGGATGGTTCCACTGTGCATGGAGTTCCAGCCAAGTCTGTTGGGCCTAGTTTCTGCCTTGTGTGAACTCTGTCTGTGTGTCCTCTAGGACCTGCCCAAGTCACCTCTTCAGCTAAGCTTTGTAGAGGAAGTACATTAAAGAGTTTAAAAAGAGTGATAGAACCAGCTCTCTTGGTTAAACTTGCCAAGCCAAATGTAAAATAAGAAGGGTATTATGAAGCGGTAGCAAACCAGTCTTTGCACTGAACCTGCCAGCAACCTTCTTAAGGATAAGGAAACAGCTGTGTGTGCAACGTGATGCTCCAACTTCCACTTTGGGGCCCAGGAACCAGCCACAATGGAAGTTCTTACCGTATGCCTTAGGATGACATGGAATCTCAAAAAAGGGGAAATGCATAACCAAAAAAGAGGATCACAATTTGCATAAAAGGTGCATATGCTGATTTATACATATTGGTAAAATTTTAGAAATTATTATTATAATTTAAATAGAAATACAGTACATCTCACCATAGTGTGGAAGACCATGACCAGATGAACTGTGTGCCTGCCTGTTCAGTCGGCTGCCCAGGTGCTAACTGTTGATGGGCAACAGTTCTTATTATGGTTGCAGGGCAGCCCTTCAAATAGAGGACGGTCCTCTGGAAGCCCTTGAAATAGAGGACTGTCTTCTATGAAAGAGGACACATGGCCACCCTTATATGCCTAGTTGCTGATTCCATAAAGTTGTCAATTGGAGACCATTCAAATTTTCTTTGCTACATATGCAATGGCCCCTTTATGCAGGAACCCTATAACATCTGTATGTCACTTACCGTGTGGTTTAGCCCAATCACAGAAAGACCCCAGGCAATTGAGCCTAGCCACATGGCCAGCTACTTGCATGGAGCTCTGTCACATGGGAATGTTTTTTTCAGCAGCTCCCATCTGGTTGGGGTAATATCTCAATCAATTCCTAGTCCTTTTGTAAGCGCTCCAATGGCAGACAGAAAACAGGGAGTTAAGTCAGGGGAGGGGGGCAGGGAACCTGTTAAGAAAAGCCCAGTGGAATCAAAAGAAACCTTTTCCCTCTGTTTAGTAGTCATCAGCTCAGTTGACATATTGACCTGGTTTTGCAAAAGCACACACCTTGCATGACAGGAATGCCCATCATGGCTTAATTTACCAGCTGAGGCTGTTTATCAAGTCATGCCTTGCTGTGTCATGCAAACCCAGGCAGCAGGGGTTGTCCAAGAGAGGTTTTTAAATTATTTTTTTATTTAAAATTTTGACAAAACCAAACCATAAAGAGTAAAAGAACAAAATGTAGTTACATAGATTTGAATATATCAATTTCAAAACATGCATATGAAATGTGTGTGTACACACACACACACACACACACACATGAAAATACTGCTTTCAAAGAATTCTACATAAACTTCAAACAAAGGCAGACCAATATCCATATATGTATCCATTCACAAGTGGTGTCTACATACCACCCATTCAAATGTTGAAAGTGTCATTAGGTCCTCAATTTATTGCATTATAGGAAGTGAGTGTTTATTTATTTATTTTTATTTTTATTATATATTACATTTATATTCCACCTTTTCCTTCAAGGAGCCCAAGGTGATGTACATGATCCTCATCTGCTCCATTTTATCCTAACAACAACCCTGTGATGTAGGTTAGGATGAAAGTCAATGACTGGCCCAAAGTCATCCAGTGAGCTTCAGAGCTCAGTGGGGATTCGAACCCGGATCTCCTGAGTCCCAGTCCAACACTCTAACCACTACCCCAAACTGTTCTAATACAGTCTTTTAGCTATCAAAAGGGCATGGAAAATCCATTTGCGCTGACCGAGTATTAAATTATCTACCTGCTTCTTGGAAGTTAAGGACATGTGCATCAGTAAATATTAAAGAGTGTTCCAAGAGAAAGTTTATCCATATAATAACTTCCTGAAAGAAGCAACTATTGGGCATTGCCAAAACATATGATTAAAAGAAACATTAGCTGTGTTACACCTCCAGCAATTAGCCGACTTA
Organism: Shinisaurus crocodilurus; assembly: GCA_021292165.1. Taxonomy (NCBI): domain Eukaryota; kingdom Metazoa; phylum Chordata; class Lepidosauria; order Squamata; family Shinisauridae; genus Shinisaurus; species Shinisaurus crocodilurus. The sequence goes on along the minus strand of CM037880.1, from coordinate 191,048,370 downwards.
GACAAGCCCTTATTAAAGAGATGTTGTGGCATCCAATAGGCACGGAACAAGAGCTTTTGCTGAATAAGTCATAACCTGAGATCCATAGATGCTTCAGATACAGAGGCTAAAGTGGCAATCCATTGATTAGGCAAAATGAGACACTCCAGTTCCCTATTCCATTCCTGCTTAAGACCCTGTGTATCAAACTTATTCACTGAAAATGAGTATTTATGAACATGAATTGTGGGTCAGTATAACTGATCAGCCTCAATAAGTGCAGAGTCTTCAAAGGAGACTCTGAAGCTGTAAAAGCGGCAGGGCCAAACCTAGATTCTAACAATGTTGCAATTGCAAGTATTGTCATTCAGCCAAATGACAAAAACTCCTCATTGGCACCCACTAATTGATCAACTTATCCATCCAAGTCCATCACAAAAAACATTTTCTTACCAATTTTTAAATCTGAATTTCCCCATAGAGTCAATTAAGCATGAGAAAAATGATCAAAATGTAATTGACGTGACATTATATGCCACACATCTCTAACAGCCATAACTGTGGGAGGAACCCTGTCCATTTTAATGTGCTGAGAACCTAATGCCATCCATTTGGAGAGAGGATCTAGACAGGAAGATTCCAAAACTGACGAAGATGGAAAATCTAATCTAAGTGGAAAAGACCAAAATTTAGTTCAGGTCAACAAATAGGCCCCATGATATAAAGCAAGATCCGAAAATCCAAACCTCCTTCTTTAATTCGAAGGTGTGTCCTTTTCAAGGATATTCATGGCAGGGAGGACCCACTCCCTCAATTTATGAAAGAAAGTATTGAGCTTCTGAAAATATTTCCAGGTATAAACAGGGATGGGGACTCGGACTCCAGGACTCGACTCGCGAGTCGGACTGAGTCCCCCCTGTGACTCGAGTCAGACTCGAGTCCCAATATTTTTCATGGGACTCGAGACTTGACTTGGGACTCGAGACCAAGGACTCGTGTTCCAAAATCGTGTTCCTCAAATGCAACATGGATAGGTTTTAGGAAGTACAGCAAGTTTATTTTTTAAAATCATTTTCCTAAAATGCAACCTTTCAGACATTTGGGGTTTGGCTGCCTCTGCCTGCCTGTTTGGGGTTCACAGCCTCCTCTGCCTACCTGCTTTGGGGTTCCCTGCCTCCTCTGCCTGTCTGGTTATTTTGGGGTTTGTCGGCCTGGTCTGTTCTTGCCAAAATCAGTTGCAGAGTTTTGAAATAAAAAGGCACACTTGTGCCTAGAATTTATTTAAGCCACACATCTGAAATAGCCTTATTTTGTTGGGGAAACCCCCCCATTGATTTTAATAGGGACACGTGGAGTCAGCTTTGGGAGTGACTCATGACTTGTGAGTCACCATTTTGGACCAAGGACTTGGACTCGAGTCCAAAGACTCGTGACTCGAAACCAAGGACTCTTCAACATCCCTAGGTATAAATAGAGGAATCCCATGTATAACATAGACCATCTGAGGTATAATATTCATCTTAAGTGTATTTACCTTACCCCACAAACTCAACTTTAAAGATGCCCATCTATCTTTATCCCATGACATCTCATTAATCAACTTATTCAAGTTTAGCTTGATCATTTGAGATATGTCTCTGGGAATAAGTATTCCCGAATAAGATCTGGGCACCATTGAAATTGCCAATTAGCTAATTGTGGAGAAAGCCAACCTAAGCCCCCTGCCTGACACACACACACACTCACCAAGGAGGGGGGAAGGAGATCCCGGGGGCGGGGAGACAGCCAGTCTCCACAGATGCCAAAGGGGACAAACAACATCTGCATAGAATCACCCCAGGGGGGAAGGCAGGAAGCATCACCAGGTTTGTCAATGCTCTCGCATATCAGCCCCATCTACATAAGACTTGAATACCTCTCCAGAGCAGACACTTCGGCACCCCTAAGAAATGGCCACTCAACACCATAGGATGAGACCATTAAGCAAGTGGCTTCAAAGGGACCCCATCCCACGGGGGGAGGGTGTCACCCCACCTGACCCAAAAGGCCGCCCCTCAGGGAGGGTGTCAAACCACCTGATCACGGAGGGAAGGGCTACCTGAAACACCAAGGTATAAAACACCCTGCGCAAGGGAACTGGTGTCTGTCAGCAATCTTGCCCATGCCTGGGGTAAGGGAACGAAGGATCGGCAACCCCGGGTAGCAGCACCCGGCGCGCTCCAGCTAGCTGGAATCACTGGCCGCTTGGGTTGACCGGACCCCCAGGAAACCACGCTGAAATCACTCACAAGCCGCTTGGGTAGACCGGGCCCCGCCGGGAACCCAGCTAGCCGCTTGGGTAGACCGGGCCTCCGCCGGGAACCCAGCTAGCCGCGTGCGGTTGACCGGGCCTCTGCCGGGGCCCGAGCTGAACTCACTAGCTGAGAGCCCTGAAATCACGGTGTCCTTGAGACTTCTTGCTTGTTACTTTGTACCGTACTGATAAGCTGTATTGCTGGCGTGGGTCTGAGTTTGTGAAGGTTATTTTGTAAATAAACTTGTTTTCTAAAAGATACTTTTGTGGCTATAAGTTATCCCTTTGTTCTGGGCTAAGGGTGAGACGTTGGGGACCTCGGAGAAGGCCCGCCCCAGGACTCGCTACCCCCCCTTAGCATTGAACCCGCGCAGAAGACCAGGTTGTCGGTCTTCCACTCTAATACACTATGAGATATAGTATCTCCAATCAGCATCAGTTCAGACTTTGACCATTTAATTGAATAGCCATATAAATCACCAAAAGTATTGATCAACTGCATCAAAGCTGAAACAGACAAGTGGAGTTTCAAGAAAAACAATAAAAGATCATCAGTATAAAGAATAATTTTAAACTCTAAACAATCATGCACAAAGCCATGAATACTACTATTCTGTCTAGCAGCACATGCCAGAGGTTCAAAACATAAATCAAATGTCAATGGAGAAAGTGGACATCCATGTCTGATACCTCTCCCAAATGAAAGAAAAGCCAAGAAAAGACCACTGGTCATAACTCTAGCTCTTGGGGTTGAATATAAAATTCTGACCCATTAAAAAAAACTCTACCAGAAAGCTGAAATCACTTAGTGTAGCAAAAATGAATTTCCAATTAATTTTGTCAAAAGACTTTTCAGAGTCCAAAGAAACAATGGCAGCCTGGTCTGTTCTATCAGTGTTTAAAGCTATCAGATCAACAGCTAATCTGAGATTATCAGCCCCCTGTTGTTTGAGAGATAGAGAATCCTCAGATAACCCATGGCTTGTTTTAGAGTTGAAGACTGTCTAACCCTCAAACAATCTCTGCCACTTGGGTTCACATGATGCAACAAGTCATGACAAGCCAAGCACCTGCGGGCGCTATGCAAAAATGGTGCCCGTGGGCTCCCGGCACAACATAACAGCCCCCACGGGTAAATTAACTTACAGTGGGCTGTCGTGTCATGCGAACCAGCTCCATGTCATAAAATGTAGAGAGTGTATCCTATTTCATTTTTAAACATGATGTAGGACTAACGGTCCATTTTGCCCTTGGTTTCTTTTGCAGTATTGGAGCTGGAGCTGTATTGTGCCGCTCACACAATATTGAACCCCAGACCACAAGGAAGGTCTCCACGTCATGGTTCCATCCCATGCTAGCTTTGCTTCTCCTGGAAACTGCAGCAACAGGACAGTCCACAATGCATTATGGTAGGCTTCCAATTTGCTATTCCACTTATGCATTGGCTATTAATGAAGGAATACCTACTTGAATGAGCCCTCCCAATAATGAAACTGCTGCAGCAACTCCAATCCTCTGCATCTCGAACTCAGATAAACCCAAGATTACAGAGCTATTGTCTGTTGTGAAATTGCTGCTCATGGGAGGAACGAGACGCTCAACAGCATTTGCAGATATCAAGGAAGTCAAAGCAAAAGTTCCTGTGGAAGAAGAGTGACAATTCAGTTTCCACTTGGTACAGTTCCAATTTGTTTTGTATTGTGATCCTAGGTGTGCTTAGAAGGAAGGAAGGGCCACTGAAATCTAGGAGCAGATATTATGTCTAAATATCTGCTTAAGGTCAGCATGCCAGCTCTGGGTTCAGATGGCCCAACTACACACCTGCTCTGCACACATTCTGTTTTCTGCACACATCACCTTTAAACATTGTCCCTTGCCATATTCCAAGTCCCATTTGTGTATGAAGCAAATGACAAGCAAAAGAAAGTTCATTTAACTCCTTTTTTTGCATATGCATGAGTCATGCAACTGCATGCACATGGGACCTTACACAGATGCTTGTCCGAAATCTTTTTGAAATGTGAGTTATGGATGTTATGACAGCTTCCCACCCAACACAGACACCATAAGGGGAAAGCCACTGCGAGTCAGAGTAGGCAATATTGGACTAGATGTACAAATATTCTATCGTGCTATAAGACTGCTTCCTGTGAACTGATCTGCAGCTCTAGCTCATAAATCTTAGAACTGAAAGAGGAAACAGCAGCAGCAGCCCAGCAGTGTCGGCAGCATGCTCAGTATAAATCCTGAAACGTCATAACAAAGGCTGTTGTGGCCAGAACTAGACACTGGCTGCGTTCACACATAACGCTACGGTAGCAAATCATGCCACTGCCATTTTGAATACGCAACCTCTGATCCAAGGTTGCTCCGAGATGTCCAAACCTGGACACTGTGGGTTAAGCATGGGTTAAACAACCCACAGTTGACCTAACAAGTAATTGTACAAGTCTGCATTTTAACATACACTTTAATTCCTCGACTAATCGGATTTTGACTCTAAATTCAACACTTTCATTCGGAAAATGTTATTTTCATCTAAAGGCGAACTAAATAGGGGAGAACCTGAAACAGTTGTACTGCTCAGATATACATCCCTTTTTTAAAAAATCCAAATTTTTGTCAAAGTACCAAATGCATTTCTTGAAGAAACCAATAGTCCAGCTTGTCCCAGTTGGGCAATTATTACACTTAAATGTAGTAACTACGTAATGCCTACTTTGCTGACTCAGAGTTATCATAGCTTCCAAGGAACTTGCCACAAAATTTAAATCTAACTTGCCAGTGAGTTGCAAGGGGCCTTTGACAATATGCTTTGCATACGTTCTGATGTAAATTCTATGTACTTTGGACGGAATGTTGCTTTCCCAGTAGACCACATGGCTCCTGCAGAGCTGTTAAACGTAGTACTGAATGCATGTTTTGGCACACAGGGCATTTTTGAAAAACCACGCAATTACTCAAAAGACAATGATTGCTCCTTAGAAAGCATAATAACAACCAACGGGAATGTGCATATACTCGGGCTTTTCAAACCCTGAGGGGTTAGCTTTGTGTGTGGTTCAACACAATTCTGAATTTCCAAGGAGAAACACCCCTCCCCGATATCTGAAAGACTCCCACAGCTCTTTGCCTTCCTCCATCCTTTCCAACCCATATTAACTAGAGGGAGGCTATGACCCAGTACCCAGCTCCATTGTTTTCTGCAGCTGGGACCAGATGGTCTCTTCTCTGTAAAAACCCTGCTTCTCATTCTGGGAGGCCAGTGTTTCAAATTATTATCTTGGAAGGGACCCTTTTTTCATTGAAACTGAGTGTTATTGGGACGTCCATGAACGTTTGCAAATTATCTAAGATCACCAAAGTCCAACATGAGCACCTACACAGTCTTTTCTCTCTGTGGTAGCTTCGTCCTAGCAATGGGAGGGAATACTGTAAAATGGTTTGCTATATTATGGCCAATGAAACTATGTGTGTTATTTATATGGGTGACCACACTGGACACGGCAATTTAGACTCTAAAGTAGGGGTGGGTAACATGCGGCCCATGACCCACATGCAGCCCCCATCCTCTTCAGTGGCCCCCACTGCCCCTCCACTGAAATTGCCCCTGCCACACCGCACAGCAGCAAAAAACAAAACAAAACCAGCAGTTATGCAGTGGTGGTCAAAAAAATATATATGATGGTTTTACCACCAAAAGCCTTACAATGTAATTCTTGGAACCAAAAAAAATTGGGTTTGAAAAACACACACATTTCAAAAATGTGCTTGAAAAAATGCACACTTTTGAAAAATGCACACAAACATGCTTTAATCAATGGGAGAAAAATGTATACATTTCAAAACTGTGCACAATTGATGAATATGTTTGGGAAAAATAGGCGCAAAAATACACACACATTTTTCTGCAAACAGAAAAAACAAAGCTTGCAATCTGATAAGGACAGGCGTAGGAGCAAGGTTTAAGGTGAAATTCAAAGAACCTTGACGAGTTTGAGTTTTGTTGATTTGCACATCCCTGTCTGGGAGTAAAGTTCACGGAATTCAATGGTGCTTACTTCTGACTGCATAGGCTCAAATTTGTAAAACACATTCAGCTTTAATGAAAGATCTTCAGTCAGTTTTAATGCAACCTTTTGATTTTAATTAGAAATGCAAACAATCTTTCAATTCAAAGAAGTGAAATTAGATTACTAGCATGAAGTAGGAACTCCATCAAAGAAAAGGAAAGGAGAATCCAGCCTCTACTTGATTATTTCCCTCATTCTCTGACTTTCTCTATGCTAACTGGTAACAAACAATAGTAACACTTGAATGCCTTGCTATCATCTCATCCATTTGTCAAACTAAGGATTGGGACAGGTCAGTAGAGCTCCCTTCTGCGAGCTCCACTGACCTGCCCCATTCCAGAAACAAGCGTTTCTGCTAGTTTCCAGTTGGTTTAGCTCCCCATTGCACTAGCAGCGAGTCCCGCTAGCAGCTTAGGATACTGCCCAAACATTGCTTGCACTGCTCTTGTTTTGTATATTTCCAGACAAATAAGTTCTCTTTGGAGGAGCCCTCTCTAGTAAAATGTTTAGCTTAGAGCAAATGTATACAGAGATAAAACTATATAAAACTCTGGTAAAATGCATTTATGGAGGAAATGTTGGTGTAATATCAAATTAAAGGAACAGCTCTAGATTAAACTTAATCACGCTTCACCCACCCTGAAAATAATTTTATTTAAAATGCGGGGCAGGGGAAGAGAGAATGTTGTTGAAAAGAAAATGCACCCAAAATAATCATTCTTGCTTCTGGGATGTGATTTCTGTCTCCTCTAGCTGCAGGCCTGAAGCCACTGACTTCAGAATAGTAATTTAATACAGTTATTAATTAATAATTGAAATGTATTAATTAATACCTTCCTTCCTAATCACCTGCTCCCATCAGTGGTTCATGCCTTGGTCTCCTCTCGCCTAGACTACTGTAATGCGCTCTACGTGGGGTTACCCTTGAAGACGGTTCGGAAGCTGCAGCTGGTACAGAACGCAGCGGCTCGCCTGGTTAAAGGCAGCCGCCGGCGGGATCACATCACGCCAGTGATGAAGGATTTGCACTGGCTACCAGTTGCTTGCCGAGCCGAATTCAAGGTGTTGGTTTTGACCTTTAAAACCCTATACGGCTCTGGTCCAGTGTATCTCAAGGAGCGTCTCCAGCAACACCAAGTGGGCCGCTCAACAAGATCTGCCACGGATGGCCTTCTCCTTGTCCCTTCAGCCAGAGCAGCTAGACTGGTGGGGACGAGGAAGAGGGCCTTTTCTGTGGCGGCCCCCGTACTGTGGAACTCTCTCCCGAGTGACCTCCGCCATGCCCCCTCTCTGATGAGCTTCCGTCGCTCATTAAAAACCTGGTTGTTCAGGCGGGAATATGGGGTGGGTTAAGATTTTAAAATTTTTATATTGTTTTAATGTATTTTATTGTATTTATGTATTTTATTGTGTGTACATCGCCCAGGGTGGCCGGTTGCCGGCCAGATGGGCGATAAATAAATATTAATAATAAATAAATAAATAAATAATAAAGTTATTAATTAAAATTATTAATGACATTCAGAAAACTAGAGATGAGTTAATGGCTTGAGGAACACAGCCACTAAGAACCCAACCCATCAAGCACTGCTGTTACCCATTCACTTCTATGGAATGGAATCTGCATGGGGTTCCTACATTTGAATGGAGTTCCAACAGTTTGAAAGCTTAGTGCATTGTGCCCTGAGACTGTTTCTGCCAACTTTCAGAGAAGCCACCAGCAAATTAATTATGCTCTGCCCTTCTACAGGAGAAAAGTCCTGCTTGGTATGGTGTGTGTGTGGGGGGGGTTATACAACTTAATAACATAGAACATCACATTAAGACAGTCAACCAACAAACCTATTAAGTTTTCAAAACTGGACTGCAAAGATTTAGAAGCACCTACCTGTGGCAACATGGCGGCCCATCCCAAATATGGCATAAATAATAGCAGGGAAGAGAGATCCATATAATCCAAATACAGGGTGCACTGAAGACAGAACAGCAAAAGCAAGTCCTGTAAAGGAGGTAAATGGGAATTATGAAACATATTATATAATATAGTATATTCCACACTATTGTCAATATTAAGTTGCCACCAGAGTCCCGTTCTATGGCCATTTTTAGAGGTGCTGTAGCATAATACATCAGAGCATAGGAAGCTGCCTAAAGACATAATCCTATGCATGTTTAGACAGAAAAAAAGTCCTACAACTACCAGCATTCCCCAGCCAGCCATATAGTTGTAGGACAGTTGTCTAACCATGCATAGGATTGTGCCCTTAGCCAGACTGTTGCTCCATAATGGCCAGTGTTGTCTATTCCAACAGGCAGCAAGTTTACAGCAAGGAACTTTCTCATCAACTTCTAATTGATCCTTTTTTAAATAGAGATGCCAGAGATTGAACCTGGGACCTTCTGCATGCAAAGCATGTGCCCTATCACTGAGCTATGGTCCCTCTTGTATGGCGACTCCCTCTTAGCCACTATGCTACGAGACTAAGCTACGGTACTAATCAGGAAGTCCCTAGTTCGAATCCCATGTCTGCTGTAGATTCTCTAGGTGACCTTAGGCAAGCCTCAGCACATAAACAAACACACAATTTGGGGATATTATTCACTTACCTTACACTATAGGGTCTACAGGGTTGTTGTAAGGATTACAACCAGGTAGTGCACAAGAGGTACTAGTACTTTGAACAATAGCAAGTGCTACTACAGAAATGCTACATGCTACATCCATTTTTCATGGATTATGGGGTGGCCATGTTGTGTCATTTTCAGTTCTGCCGTTTTCCCTTGTTTCAAAATTCTATATGTTGTTGGGGGATTTTGTGTGCATACCTCTAATTTTAAAAAAAAGGTGCTATAATTGTTTTCTGTTCTGTTATTCCCCCTTGGATACTTTAGCCTGGTCTGCAGCTTTCGATGTTACATTTTTCTCTGCGGGTTCCGAGGAGGATGGAAAATTGTGTGATTGTACAATGCAGTGTTCCCCAACCCAATGCCCTTCAAATGTGCTGGACTACAACCCCCATCATCCCCCCAGGCAGTATGCCCATATTGGCTGGGGGTGGCGGAACTTGTAGTCCAGCATGCCTGGTGCGCACCAGGCTGGGGACACCTGTTATAGTGCCTTTACAACCTTCTTCAGATAGAGAATTTGAAGGAAGTACACATTTTCAACGTGTAACTCCTTGCCAGGGGGGAAGCGAGCAGGTGTTGTTGCTGCAGGTGGCTGGGACTCTGCCGGGGAGCTATTGCTGGGCGTGACTTTGTCATGCTGGTGCTCTCTCCTTCCTGGGATGCTGGGAGAGGTGTGTGGAGCCAGCACTCCGGTTCTTTCAAGCCCTCCCTCCTTGTCTGGAGGGAGAGCTGTGGGTTCACATAAGCAAAGCGGGCTGCTTCCCACGTGAGCAGCTGTCAGGGGTGTAGCCAGGATCTTAGTGGTATTTTCATCCTGCTCAAGGACATCTGCATCCTAGTCAGGCAGGAACAAGCACCAAAGACTACATGCTGGCAACACAAAGACTGCTCTGTTCAAAATTAAAGTAGGGACGAAGGAGCACGTGGCACGCACATGCGGACTCCAGGAGCAACAGCGGTGCCGCCAGGTTTGAGGAGCCATGGGGCCAGATATTTTCAGGGGGGAGCCTTCCCCCTGGCCGCCTTCTCTGCCACCCTGCCAGCCAACCCAGCCCTGTTTCATTTTTCAACTTGAACGATGGCGGCTCCTCCTTCTCCTCTTGCTGTGCCGCGGCACTGCTAAAGGACAGCACCACAGCAGTGGCTGGTCAAGACTGCAGCCCCATGCACACCATTTTAAATTACAATAACTTTGGATGGCAGTCCTCTCACCTCTCCGGTGCCCTCTTTGGCCACGCCCCCCCAAAGGCCAGCTGCCACTGCAACACTTTTCTTTAGCGGCATGGCGAGAGGAGCCTTCGCCACCCGCAGCACAGCCTTGTCAGGGCGTTGTTTGGGGCCCTCCTCGACCATGGGCCCCCCAGATGTGTGACGCATGGTTCAGCCTGTTGGTGTTTCTATGAACTGAGTATGCGAGTTGGGAGATTTATAATCCTGTGTCTGTGTGCTATCAGAGGCCTGAAATTCCACACACAGATCTTCCAGATCTCACCTCCCCCCGCGCAGCGTGCAGCGTGTTGTGCCAGTTTGACCAGCCCAGTCTGCCCTGTTGTCAGACTGCTTCCAGCTTCCCTGTTGCAGATCAATCCATGGAGTCAGGAAACACTCTGGAACACCACAGGTCTAATTCTACCTGTTTATTCACTTAGCAAGTAAAGTTCTACAGAGTATACATTTCCTAGTTACAGTCCATGTGCAGAGTATAAATGCATAGCAAGCATTACATCTAGTGGAGTAAGTTGAGCTTCACTCCACCTCAGGGCCGGATTAAGAGCATTATGGGCCTGGTGCTGAGGATTTTGGTGGGCCTTTTTATGGAAATAAATAAAATGAAGACGCAATTTTTATATTAAAACAAATTAAATATTTTAATTACCATTAAAGTGCCAAAACAGAAACATATTGAAAATATTTCTTTTTTTGTAAACAATAAGCTTGTTAACTCAATAAAACCTGATGGAAGTGGGCAGTGTCCGTGAAAGCTTATGTCAGAATGAATGTGTTGGTCTTTAGGGTACCACAAGACTCTCTTGTTGTTCTTGCTGCAATAGACTAACACAGCCCACCCCTTCGGGAATTATGCAGACTGTTAGGCAACAATGTACACGAACCGAGCTCTTACTCAGCTGCCCCCCCCCACGTGCTGTATGGAGAGAATGCTATTGACCTGCCTTACAGGGTTGATGTAAGGATTACAACAGGGGTCCTCAAACTTTTTAAACAGGGGGCCAGTTCATTGTCTCTCAGACTGTTGGGGGACCGGACTATAGTTTTAAAAAAAAAAAAGAACGAATGGATCAAGTAAAAAAAAAGGACCTGGGTCATTTTTTTTCACTTGATAGGGATGATTTTTTTTTTCTTAAATGGAAAGTTATTATAAATTAATTATAATGTTAACAAGTGATTAAATGGAGGATGGAATGTTATTTTGATGGCAAAAGTGGGTAGAAATTAGTGATTTATTTATTTATTTATTCCATTTATACCCCGCTCTTCAGCCAGAAAAGGCTCTCAGAGCGGTTTACACAGATTACCGGTAATAATAAGACATTCCCTACCCTCAGGCTCACAATCTAAAAGACGTGACACAAAAGGAAAAGGGATTGGGGGGGAGGAGGAAGAATGCCAAACATTATATTGGTGCCTGAGTTTGGCATTCTTCCTCCTCCCTCCCAATCCCTTTTCCTTTTGTGTCATGTCTTTTAGATTGTGAGCCTGAGGGCAGGGAATGTCTTATTATTAATCTGTGTAAGCCGCTCTGAGAGCCTTTTCTGGCTGAAGAGCGGGGTATAAATGCAATCAATAAATAAATAAATAAATAAATAATGATTAAATGGAGGATGGAATTTTATTTCGATGGCAAAAGTGGGTTTAAAAAATAAGAATGTACTACCTTTTTTGCTGTCTAAAATTGAAATACATTATAAAAGGCTACCTACAAATTATAAGCGTGCTTTGCTTTTGTCTGGCTGCTCTGTGTGTGTGAGTGCTTTGTGTGGGGTAAACTGAAATACATTATAAAAGAGTCCCTGACTCTCAGCCTAACCTATCTCACAGGGTTGTTGTGAGGATAAAATGGAGGAGGAGGACTATGTAAGTCGCCTTAGGTTCCTTGCAGGAAAAAAGGTGGGGTATAAATATAACAAATAAAATAAATAAATTAAATAAATGTGAAAAGGCAGCAGCGCCTGTATGGGAAACAGGTGGGCAGGCAGGAAAGAGGGCACTCTGAGGGAAACTGAGGCAGATGCCGGGAAGGAGGGAGAGTACTTTGAAGGAAGCTGAGGCAGAAATGGAAGGAGAAAGGGAATAGAAGGGGGGGGACCCACTTTGTGCCTGCCTGCCTTTCTTTTTTGCTTGTTTCCCTCGAACTTTGAGGGAAACTGTATGCAAACTTTGAGGGAAACTGAGGCAAGAAGGAAGGTGCTTTGGGGGAAGCTGAAACAGAAAGAGAACGGAAGTGTCTGCGTGTGAGGGGGGGGCATTTTGTGCCAGCCTTACTTTCCTTTTTGCCTCGGGTTTCCCTCAGGGAAACTGGACAAACATTGAGGGAAACTGAGGCAAAAAGAGAGGGAGACGTAAATGGATAAACTTGGAGGGCGGCGGCGAGAAAGGCTCCGGGGCGAGGCGGCTCTGGGGAGCATGCTCAGGTCCCCCCCCGCGTCCAAGCGGAGGAAGAGGAGGAGGGCGTGGCGCGCGCACCTCGTGGCAGCCCCACCTGGCGAGGAGGAGGAGGAGGACGACGCCCCCAGGCATGCCGGGGGCTTCGCGCGTGCCCACCCGCCCGGTTCTCCCCCCGTCCGCTCACCTTGAAGGCGACGTCGTAGAAGAACTCTCCGCTGTTGCTGAGCGAGGGTCTGCTGGGCAGCGCCACCCCGTTGGTGGCGCAGCAGGAGGAGGCCGCCGCCGCCACCGCCACCGCCGCTCCGGCTGCCCCCTTGGCCCGGGCTGCGCCCCGGCCGCCGGCATCGGCGTGTTGCTGGGTGGCGGGCAGGGCGGACGAGGGCGCCGAGGTGCTGCCCTTGCTCTTGGGGCTCTTCCTGCGGGACATGCTGGCGCGGGCTCGGGCTTGGCTCAGCGCGCCCTCCCGGCCGGCTGCGAGCAGCAGCAGCAGCAGGCGGGCAGCCCCAGCGCCGGCGGCATCCCTCCGTCCCTGCCCTCTCTCCGCCCGCCGATCCCGCTCTCGGCCGCCGCGTGACCCTCATTTCCCCCCCCCCGCGCCGCGCGTCCCTATTGGTGGGCCTATTTTTGGGGAGGGGCCTGGAGCTGCCGCTCCAATAGCCCCTATGTTAATCCGGCCCTGCTCCACCTCAGTAAAGACGTTACATTGTTGCAGTAACAAAGTCCAGCAAGAAGAACAAGAAGAAGAGAGAAAGCAGTCCAGCTTCTCTCTAAGATGGCTTCAGACAGAAAAACAAGTTAGCATGTCATCAGAACATACAAACCATGTGACTAGCTCATATTGCTCTCACGGTCTAGTTTCCCATGCGAAAACACAAGAATCCAGAAAGACATAACAAACCTGTTTACAGCCATTCTGTCCCTTCCATGTGTAAACAATGTGCTGCAGCTGATGAAGTGATACATATCACAACACAGCCTTAGTGGCGTCTCTGAGGAGCAACCTGCACACTCCAGGATGGTTCCAGAAGAAGTCTCTCCACTTCTGTCTGAAGTCTGCATACAAGAGAAGCTAACTTATACAAGTCAGGCTATTTGTCCATCTATGCCACAACAGTCTATTCTGACTGGCAGCGGCTCTTCAGAGGCCTGTGGCCTCTCCAGAGTTTCAGGCAGAGGTCTTTCACATCACCTGCTACCTGATTCTTTAAAACAACAACAACAACAACAACAAAAACGTGAAGATGCCAGAGAAGGAACGTGGGACTCTATCACTGAATTACTGTCCCTTCTATGGTGGGTTCTCAACTTGTTCTTCCTAGACCAATTTACACATCTCACAAACGTACGGCTTATTCATACTTGACATTTTAAATAGGTTTAATAGGTGCAACAATTTTCTTCCCACAGTAATCAGTAAGGTCAATACAACCTGAGGGGAAATGAGTGAATAATTAACAAGGAGCAGCAAGCTGAACTTTGCTCAGAACCCACATGAGATAGTCACAATCCAGTGAAAAATCAAAGCATGTTAAGCTCCATCGATTTCAGTTGGTGAGACGTATTCATTCATTTATTTGAATGAATATTTATAAACCACCCCATCAAGATATATCATGGCAAAATGCAATGAAATCAATAAAATAAATTCATTCATAAAAAATAAATTCATAAAAATTCATTTTAAAAAATCATATTAAAAGGCAGTAAAAATATAGTAGGGCAGACCAAACAACTTAAAATGACCACAGAAACAGAAACGTTTTGACCTGACGCTGAAATTATTGCAAGATGAGCACAAGTCACTCTGAACCACTGAGGCCACCTGGTGCATGCTTGACCTAAAATTAATGGGACTTGCCCAGATCATACTCCCCTTATACAAATCTATGGTGTGACCCGCTTTGAATACTGTGTACAGTGCTGGTCACTGCACCTAAAAAAGGATATTGTACAGTTGGAAAAAGTGCAGAAAAGGGCAACTAAAACGATCAAGGGGCTGGAGCAACTCCCCTACAAGGAAAGGATTGTTTAGCTTAGAAAAAAGGTGAGTAAGGGGAGACATGATAGAGGTGGACAAAATTATGCATGGTGTGGAGAAAGTGGACAGGGAGACATTTTTCTCCCTCTCTCATATACTAGAACCGAGGGTCATCCCATGAAGCTGATTGGTGGGAGAGTCAGGACAGATAAAAGGAAGTACTACTTCACACAGTGCATAGCTAAACTATGGAATTTGCTACCACAAGATTTTATAGATTTCATAGATTCTAGAGTTGGAAGGGGCCTACAAGGCCATAAAGTCCAACCCCCTGCTCAATGCAGGAAACTAGAGGAGGGGGTCTCCCATCCAAGTAATAACCAGGCCTGACCCTGCTTAGCTTTCCACACTCAGACAAGCTGAGCCAGCGTGAGCCACAGGCCTGTGTCGTGATGGCCACCATTCTGGAGGGCTTTAAAAGGGGATTGGACAAATTCATGGAGGAGAAGGCTATCAATGGCTACTAGTCCTGATGGCTACATGCTACCTCCAGTATCAGAGGCAATATGTCTATGTACACCAGTTGCTGGAGAACATGGACGGGAGGGTGCTGTTGCACTCAAGTCCTGCTTGTGGGTTTCTGTGGGCAGCTGGTTGGCAACTGTGTGAACAGAATATTAGACTAGATGGACCCTTGGTCTGATCCAGCATGGCTCTTCTTACGTATGCATTATTTTGGCTGGATCATACATACTATCATTGTTATTATTTACACAGTGCCATCCATGCACTTTGCAGAGTAATAACAAGCAGTGCTGTGCCCTAAACTGTAACATATGAGTCCTGAGTGGAAGTGCAGAAACTGGTTATGGTACTGACTGTTCTTCGGTGCGCAGACTAATGTCAAGTTAATCATTTTGCCAGAGTTACAATGAGTGAGTGGGCAGCCTAGCACTAAATTATGTAATAAGGTGAACACGTGCAACAGGAGAGGAGAATAAGAAAACGCTGCGATAGAAAACAATGAGCAAACAATTCATTCCGATAGTGTACAATGGCTTATCATGGTGGCATGTTTTAAATCATTGTCACTAGAACACTGCGTGCCATTGCTACTTTAGGGCCAAAGCAGACATTGCTTTAGATCTGTGTCTAGCAGTGTTCTCCAACCTTGGGTCCCCAGATGTTTTTGGCCTACAACTCCCAGCATGCCCCAGCCAGCTATGCTGGCTGGGGCATGCTGAGAGTTGTAGGCCAAAAACATCTGGGGTGGGGACCCAAGGTTGGAGAACACTGGTCTAGCAGCTATGTTTTTCTTTCATTTTTACTCTAGAGCAGGCGCAGGGGGCCTGACGCCTGATCCGGATTGGGATTCTAGCATGGGGGCTAGAGGGGCTTTTAAGATCTGGATCGGGACCGCTGAAAATCCACACGCACCCCAGGAGATGGCCGAGCCCCCTTCCCCTGGGCCCTCCCCTTTCCTGCAACCACCAATCGTTGGGTGGTTCGCTGGCTTTTGCAGTCCCCCCCCCCATTCTGAAACATCGAAAGGTCTCTCCTAAGGCTTAGTTACGGGCAGTAAGAGCTTGAAGTGAAAAGATGCTGGTATTTTTGGCATTTTGGACTTGCCGCCTTTGCCTTTGGCTCTGCCCCATTTTGCCTTCGGCCCCGCCCACCACTGGAATGCAGCCCCGAGAGCTTCTCCAAAATTGAATTTGGCCCTCGGGCTGAAAGAGCTTCAGCACCCCTGACTTACATACGTGATGGCTAGTGTGGTTTGGCAGTCAGAGTGTTGAACTAAGATGGGAAGACCCAGGTTCAAATCCCCACTCAGCCAAGAAGCTCGCTGGGTGACCCTAAGCTGGCCAATATCTCTTAGTCTAACCTACCTCACAGGGTTGTTGTGAGGATAAAATGGAGTGGAGAGGAACTGTATATGCCGCTTTGAATCTTTGGGGGAAAGGCGGGATATAATTACAATAAATAAAATAAAATACTTTGTTGCTTAGAAGAGGCATGCACAAGCAAAAGGGAAGACAATGGTGCTGCAGAGGCCTAAGTAGTTTGGTTGACTGGGCACAAGACACTAACCCATAAACTTCTATGCTGCATGGAAAGTATCCCAATACATGGAGCTACATGCACATTGTATAAGAAAATCTACCTATTTATTTATTATATTTATATCCCGCTTTTTTTTTCTGCAAGGAACCCAAGGCAGCTTACATGATGCTTTTCCTCCTCCCCATCTTATCCTCACAACAACCCTGTGAGGTAGGTTAGGCTGAGAGTCTGTGACTGGCCCAAAGTCACCCAATAAGCTTCATGGATGAGGTGGGGACTAGAACTTGGTTCTTCCAAATCCCAGTCCAACACTCACTTCACTGTCCTCTAATCACAAAAGTGGTTGACTTCTTAAATACTTGGACAACATACTACATTTGTAGAATTTCTCCATAAACGCATGCAGAACTAAACAATACTAAACAAAAACCCCAGCAAGGATGGTAATGTTCATGTTTGCCTTGGCTGAGAGCAGGGCCATCCTTCCAGCCTTTATTCAAGCCCAAGGGCTCAGCACTGTAATGTGTCAAGTCCCAGTTCTGAATTTTGGTGCAATCCTATACATGTCTACTCAGAAGTAAGCCACATTTTCAACAGGATTTATTCCCAGGTATAGCAGATGTAGGCAACCTTTTGGGGTTGGGGTGCCGCATTGGCCCTTTGGGGGCTGCACAAGTGGGTAGGGCAACGACACACAGAGACACATATTCACGCATATACCCATTCACACACTCTCACTGCGCGGATTCGCACGACACAGCAACCCCAGGGGTGGCTTATAAGCCACCCTTTGCCTGAGGCCCCCAATGTACCCGACAGACAATCAGGCACAGCAGGGCCCGGAGCCACCTCCTCCCCCCTCTTCCCCCAGTCCTCTTGCAGGTATCCCAGGGGACCAAAGTTTCCCCAGAGCCACCATAACCCTTTTTGTGCTTGTTGCCACGACTTGTCATTTTATTGTCGCGACTTGTCATTTTATTGTCGCGTGTCATTTTTAAACCATTTTTTTTTTTAAAGAGGGGCAGCCATGGGCATCCCATCCAAGATACCCCTTGGGCTTCTGGGGGTGGGGGGCAGGTTGTGGCTGCCAAAAACGGGGATTGCAAAAGACGCCCTGAGAGGCAGCTTTCGCGATCTTAAAAAAATGGTTTAAAAATAGAAGACAAGCCACGGCGTGCCTGAAACGGCTCGCAGTGGCTCCAGGGAGCCGGGGGTGCCTTTGCCAGCTGCCCCCCAAGTGCTGCTCTGGCACTTTTGGGGTGGCTGTCAAGGGCGGTTGCCCACTAGCCGCTTGGCAGGTGCAGCAGGCCTTTTTGCCAAGCAGCTCTGTATCGGTTTGGCTTACCCCTGGACTTGGTCGTCCAGGTTCAGACAACACGGCAAGCCCAGGGATGGCTACTAAACCCTACAACAAGCCATGTGGCCTGCCAGGGTGGCTTATAAACTCGGACGCTGGGCTTATAAGCCACCCCGAATAAACCATGGCGGGTTCACATGACACGAGAAGCCACAGGGGCTTATCCCATTCGCACAAACAAACTCATCCATACACGTTCACTCATACACAGTGTGGAATAATCTTCCCACTGAGATCAGGCAGGCTCCTAGTGTGGAGTGTTTCTGCCAACAACGTAAGACACATCTGTTTGCCTGGGTGTTTCCCTGACCTTTAGCATTGCCAGCTATCTGATTGTTTTAATGAGATATTGTATTGCTTTATTACTGTTTCATTGTTTTATTATTTGATTTTATGGTATTTTATCATGGTTTTATCTCGTGAATCGTTTTGGGACATATTTTTTTAAATGAGAAGTGGTATATAAACTTTCTGAAATAAATAATAAAAATACATTAAATAATTAACCTTCCCCCACCTGAAAATTCACTGGTTCCCTTCCATGCTGGTGAAACTAAATTATTCTGCTAGTTCTGCTTGTTGGAGATGTCATGGGTTTGAGGCTTCCCTTACACACACAAATTAGAACTGTTAGGTAATTTGTGGGGGTTTGGAAAGAGGTCAAACAAAGACTCAATTTCACACAAGGCACAGGCTGTGAATTTTCATCTGTTCACTTGGTGCAGGACACATTCTGGCTCAACGGGCCCCAAATAAGATACATGTGGCTTAGGTGCGACGTGCTGGCTTAGCTGCTAAGTGACTGGGTTTATGGGTTTGGAAAACTCACTCTCCATCTCACACTGATGACTGGGTAGCAGAAATTATAGAAGTAGCATCTAAGACCTTGTACAAATTTAATGGCATATGGGATGCCTTTCTGGAGTGGTTTGATTACAACAATCAAACTACTCCAGAGTGTTGGACTGGGACTCAGGAGATCCGCGTTCTAGTCCCCGCTCAGCCATGAAACTCCCTGGGTGACTTTGGGCCAGTCACTGACTCTCAGCCTAACCTACCTCACAGGGTCGTTGTGAGGATAAAATGGAGAGAAGGAGGAGGATTATGTAAGCTGCCTTGGGTTCCTTGAAAGAAAAAAGGTGGGGTATAAATAGAATAAATAAATAAATAAATAAATAAATAAATAATAAACAAACAACTTTACCCCACAATGGCAACTGTTGTGATTTGATTAGCTAACTCCTTGTCTAGCTGATACATAAAAACTTTCCCTCCTGTTTCTGCTTTCCTTTCTATCATCTTCTATCTTACTCTTATCTTATTGTTTGTGCCACTGAAAACAAAGGCTGCATTTTCAATAATTTTGCAGAGGCCCCAAAACTGTAACAACAGGGATAAGATTTAATTATTAAAAGTCTCACAGATGTGAGCAATGTTCTGTGCCCACATGGTCTGAAGGATTCCAGCCCTCAACATGTTTCACCTCTCTGAAGCTAAACAGAGCTAGGTCGTGCCAGGACTGGGATGGAAAGACCATATGGGAGCTCCACACAACGGCCTGCTCTGAGTACTTTGGAAGAAGGTCAGGATACCAATTTAATAAATCAATCCAATTAGAATCAAATTAGTTTTAAGCACACACTTCAGCTGCAGTCCTATTGGGAATAATTCCAATGGAGCTGAATGGTATTTACATCTGAGCAGACAAGCACAGAATTGCACTGTTCAGCATGTAAATCCAACCAATTTCAATGGAATGTAAATATGCCTAATCTCATCTGGGGTGGGATTAGAGAGCTAGCGTCTAGAGAGAATGTTCCTCTGCATCTTTCGAGTTTAATTGATGCACTTAGCCTTCTGGAGTTTCAGAAGCTGCTGGATGCAACTCCCATGGAGACACATGATCCATTTCTCCAGTTTTTAAGTACAAATTTCAAGCATGTGCACCAGCGGCCGAAGAAAGACTGCCAAATTCTAGGGGTTTTTTGCCAGCTCATGAAGTCTTTATGCAGAAGCATACGAAAAACTTGGTCTCTCACTTAACATCAAAAAAACCAAAGTGCTTCATCAGCAAGTGCAAGCCAATCCTTTGGTGATGCCATCTATCCAGCTTGGCGGGACAATACTGGAAAATGTCGATCACTTTCTCTATCTTGGCAGCTATCTTTCTGTTACAGCTAACATCGACAGTGAAATCCAGCATCGTCTGAGCTCCGCAAGTGCCGCATTTTCTCGAATGAAACATAGAGTGTTCGAGGATCGGGATATTTGTAAGAAGACCAAAACACTGGTTTATGAAGCCATTGTATTACCAACTTTATTGTATGCCTGCGAAACATGGACTATCTATAAACGTCACTTCCACCTCCTTGAAAGGTTTCATCAACGTTGCCTCCGGAAAATCCTGCAAATTACTTGGGAAGATAGACGAACAAATGTCAGTGTACTGGAAGAAGCAAAGACTACTAGCATTGAAAAAATGATCCTTCAACGCCAACTTCAGTGGACCGGTCATGTTGTTCGAATGCCTGACTGCCGTCTCCCAAAGCAGTTACTTTACTCCCAACTCAAGGATGGAAAGCGGAATATCGGTGGTCAATATAAGAGGTTTAAAGATGTTCATAAGGCTAATCTAAAAAAATGCAATATAAACATCGAAAACTGGGAAGCTCTGGCCCATGAACGATCTAAATGGAGGTTGGCCTTTCACAAAGGTTCCATGGACTTTGAAGAAGCCCGAGTGCAAGGTGAAAGGGAGAAACGTGCTAAGCGAAAAGCACGTCAAATGAATCCTTTACAGGACCATCTTCTATCTGGTAACCTGTGTCCTCACTGTGGGAAGCTGTGTGGATCTAGAATTGGCCTCCACAGTCACTTACGGACCCATCGCTAGAGTCTACACAATCTTCTTTAGAATTTCCTCCTTTTATCCCGGAAGACAATCTTACTCGGTCACGAGTGATCGCCTGATGATGATGATGAGGTAATCAATGGGCTTTGTCCCACAGCCCATGGCTCAGATCTTTTGCTAGCTAACTTGTTTTAAGAGCGCTGATGCCTTTCATTCCTCTTTTCAATTACACTGCACAACTGGAGTACAAAGGGTGATTTTTATGGTTGGTTGGTGTGTGTGTGTGTGGAAAGGAGCTAGCTAAAGCTACATTATTGAAAAATCATCAGCCTCATGGGAACCTGAGGATTAAGACCAACTTCTCTACCTGGCACTTGCAGTCACAGTTTTGGAGAAGGTGGTTGTGATATAAGTAGAAGAAAACTTGGAAAGCATGGTTCATCATAAAATCTCTCTATCCTCAAGCCAGAACATCTGGTCAAATGGCTGTTTGGGAAATCACTAAGGAATTATAAGTAGAGCTGTGAATTTCAACCAGTTAACTGGATCAATTCATTCATTCAATAAACCATAGAATGATCAGTGCAGCTAGTAACAAGTGAAGAATATGGAGCTCTGTATCGAAATGTAATAAATAGACTGAGGGATCTACCACTGTGCAAGCAATAGAGATACACCATCTCCTGTCAGCCAAATGGGATGAAAAACCACAAAAAAGAAGAAGAAAAGACTTTTTTTTCCAATTTGTATCCAAACCCGACAGACATTTTGCCAAATAAAGGTTAATCTATTATGGCATTCCTCTCCTCTAATAATGTGCAACAAGGCCAAGCTACCAAAACGGACAATGCAGATGATATCTATATACAGTATTTAAAAATTGAGTCTTTCATAATACTGATGGTCTTTGACCTTGTTTATTTTGGAAGATGCTGTGCCCACGTCAGTTGCTTCGCTTGCAAATATCCTGCATTCCCTCATCTTATGAATCCTGTTTTGAGAATGTGGAGAGGGGCAGTTTCAAGGAAAGATGCCCTTCCTTTCTAATTATGAGAGGCATTCTGTTATGCATTAAATTGTAAATTCTCATTTGAAAATGTCCCTCTCCAGATTCTCATAATAGGATTCATAAACATTTTGCAATATGTTAATTCTCTGAAGCCGAATTGATTGATTGCCTGGTTCCTATCTGATTAATCAGTTAATTGACTAATAAGGTAGAAACCAGACAGATTATTTAAAATGTTTTTAATTCATCAAGGGGTCTTTTAAAGTGTAGACCAGCTTACCAGATGGATTGCCTGCATGGTGGGAAGAATTTCTTTACCACTGCAGACACAACTGGCACTGGCTGATGGTGATATGGAACCACTGTGCAATGCAGGTAAGTTGTGGTCCCAGGCAGCCAGAGCATGGCCTGAAGGCACATGTTGAAGCAATCTGCTGCAGCTAAGCAAGTCTGGGATCTGGTCAGAGCCTCGATAGGAGAGTGCATAGGAACTTATGCATGCTGCCTTAAGAAGAAAGGTAAATGAAATTAAATAAGTAACAGAAATAAGAAATAAGTAACAGAATAAGAGCCAGTGTGGCATAGTGGTGAGAGTGTTGGACTGGGACTTGGGAGATCTGGGTTCTAGTCCCCACTCGGCCACAAAACTCACTGGGTGACTTTGGGCCAGTCACTGACTCTCAGCCTAACCTACCTCACAGGGTTGTTGTGAGGATAAAATGGAGAGGAGGAGGAGGATGATTATGTAAGCCACCTTGGGTTCCTTGCAGGAAAAAAGGCGGGGTATAAATATAATATAATATAATTATATTATAATATAATATAATATAATATAATATAATATAATAAATAAATATGGTAAAAGCCACTTGACACATTACAGCCACTATGTGTGGCAGCCATACCACAGAAACTGATCTGGTTCGCACATAATGCTAACCCATGCTTTATTTAGCCCATGGGTTGTTGAATCCTGCGTTCTTGTGATGTGTGAACCCGGCATGCTAACAAACCATGGTTTGTTAGCCATGAACAACTCAGAAAGCCAATGTTTTGTTAGCAGGTTGCAAACTCTGGATTGTTTAAATCATGGGTTGTCATTATGTGTGAACCCAGAACCGTGGGTTGTTTCTCCAGACTACAGAGTAGGTGGGCAAGAGTGGTCAAAAACCCCAGCTGCTCTATATGCCAGTACTACAGCACTGCAAAGGCATTTGGGATACAGATGCTGTGCCCACATCAGTTGCTTCGCTTGCAAATATCCTGCATTCCCTCATCTTATGAATCCTGTTTTGAGAATGTGGAGAGGGGCAGTTTCAAGGAAAGATGGGCAAAGGGAGTGGGCAAAGGAGGAGGAAGACAAACAACCCAGGGATTGAGAAAACAAACCACAGTGTATTCGATCATCTGCCAGATAAACCCTGGGTAGGACAACCATTACTTAAATCAGTGTTCTCCAACCTTGGGTCCCCAGATGTTTTTGGCCTACAACTCCCAGCATGTCCCAGCCCTGGGAGTTGTAGGCCAAAAACATCTGGGGACCCAAGGTTGGAGAACACTGACTTAAATTGTGCCTTTGTCATCATTTCACTAACTCCTGCCCACCACAACACAAGACCTGCTTTATGGATCAGCCCCTACCTGGGCAACTGCTCTGTTGCTTGCCAAAATCTCTGTCTGGGAATTAGGTCTGTGGGCTGACTGAAAGATTGTTGGAGCTCCAATATCATTTGTACCAACTAACATTTGGAAGAAAGACCAATATGAACTGAGAATTGATTTTCTGCCTCTCTCCAGACCAAAATACACAAGACACTCGTCCAGTCACATACAGTTTGTTCCTGATGTTTTTTGCTTGCTTGCTTGTTTTACAGCAGCAGGGGGGCCCTGCAAAGAAGACAATCTGTCCCCATGCTGCTTTTTGCCCCATGAGGCAAAAGATACTTGGGGAGCTGTGTGTGTGTGTGTGTGTGTGTGTGTGTATAATTATTATTACATTTATATCACACCTTTTTTCCTCTTGCAAAGGTTGCGAACATGCTCCTCTTCCATTTTACCCTCACAACAACCTTGTGAGGTAGGTTAGGCTGAGAGTCAGTGACTGGCCCAAAGTCACCCAGTGATCTTCATGGCCGAGTGGGAACTAGAACCTTGATCTCCTGAGACCCAGTCCAACACACTAACCACCATACTGGCTCACACTATAGTTATTTGAAAAACATGTATTTGAAAAACATCACAAGAGGAAAGGGTTCACACACACACACTCACATTGTCTGTTTTAGTATATGCTGCCTTTGACTATTGAGATTGGTTGGCAAGGGGCATATTGAGTAATTAGCCACTGGTCTTTCCACTGACTTGCTACCCCCATCCCATCAAAACCACCAATTTTCAGTGAATTCTTTGGGCATATTCTGAATGGGAAATTTGGCATCCAACCCATTTACACCCTTTCTCTGGCGTGTAGCTTATTATCATGACGTTGCTCTGTTTTATTGCTTTTTTACCGCACCGCCACTCACCACAAGACGTGCTGGGGAAAGGAGCTTCCAGGTTCCCGGTGCGTCACTACCGGGTCCCCTGCGCTGCGTTTTTAACATAAAAACCATAGAAACCCACCTTAGAACAGCCGCGAATAGCAAATCACAGCCGTTTTAAGGTGGGTTTCCATGGGTTTTACATTAAAAACACAGCACCAGGGACCCAGAAGTGACACGCCGGGGACCCAGAAGTTTTTCGAGCGCCTCGGCAAGTGCCACAGGACAGAGGGGCGCTCGCCAAGTGCCCCTGAGCCTATTTCAGGTAAGTCGATACACCCCTAGTGGTCAGTATCTAAGAACAGTATTGACATCATAAGAACCAGCATCGAAACCAACCTTGGCACCACAAAAAAAGTTATATTCAATACCAAAACGGGGACAGTGGGTGGGTTGTGTGAAATGCACAGATGACCACCTGAAGGACTACTGTTACAGGTAAGCAACCTGTCTTTCTTCTTCATGGCCCCTGTGCATCACACATATGGATGAGTAGCAAGCTGACTTACCGGAGGAGGGTCGGTATCATCACTGGAGAAGAGATGACAGGACAGCACGACCAAAGGAGCAGTCTTGAGCTTGAAATATAGTCGACAATGCTTAATGAACGTAGATGGCTTTGACCATGTGGCTGCACAACATAGGTCCCAGAAGCCACAGAAGTAGCCACAGCACAGGTCAAATGAGCCTTTATGGTCTTGGTGAGTGAATGATCAGCAAGGTCTTAAGTGAGATGTATAGTGGACACCACCCAAGACGCGAATCTTTGGTATGAGACAGGCAGCCCTGTTTCTTTTGCCATAACAAACAAAGAGCCTAGGCGACTGATGGAATGACTCAGTCCAAGATTTATAAAAAGCTCTACAAACATCTAGGGTATGCAGCCTGGATTCTAATGGAGAAGTAAGCGACTGGAAAAACGCAGGTAAAATCACATCTTGGTTCAGGTGGAAATCCAAAACAACCTTCAGTTGGAACATCAAATCTGGTCAGAGTACCACCTTATCAGTATGAAAGACAGAATAAAGTGGATCAATCCATAGAGCACACAGTTTGCTGGCATGATGGGCAGTTGTGATCACTACAAGAAAAGCCAACTTCTAAATAAGTAAACGTAAGTCTATGGTAGCGAGAGGCTCAAACGGTTTGGATGTCAGTGTGCTGAGAACTACTGATAAATTTCAAGTCAGCACTGGTGATCAAAATGGTGGAGCAACCACTTTTACGGATACCATGCAAAAACTGCAGAGTGAGAGGGTGGGAAAAACAGACACCCTCATCAAGTCGATGAGAAGCAGAAATGGCTGCCAGATAAACCCTAAGGCAGGTGGCTACCAGGAGGAGTGCCTTTTCTGCTGAGGCACCCCAGTTGTGGAATGAGCTCCCCAAAGAGGCTCACCTGGCGCCTACTTTGTACTCTTTCCAGTGCCACGTGAAGACCTTTCTATTCTCCCAGGCACTGTAATCATTTTAATCATCTTAATCATCTTAATTATTTTAATCTTATAGCTGTTTTTAACTCTGCTGCTAGCTCTGCTGTTTGTTTTTAATCTGTGCTTTTAAGTTTTATATTTATTTTATATTGTATTTTATGGTTTTAACTGTTGTAAACCGCCCAGAGAGCTTCGGCTATTGGGCGGTATAAAAATGTATTTAATAAATAAATAAATAATAAGGGAGGAACTTTTCAAACCTCTATCAAATAACAACTTCATGAAGTCAAGAACATGCGCCATAGAGCAGCTGCTTGGGTCTATGCCCTTCGGGGCCAAAAAAGCCTTAAATGCATTCCATTTTCTGGCATAGGAACGCCTAGTGGCTGGTTTTCTAGCCGCATCCAAAATCCTCTGTAGCCAGGGATGTAGAAAGAGACAACATCTCAGAACTCACCGGAGTCTCCATGCCATGAGTCGCAAGGTTGGGAGATCCCAGTGGTTCACCTGTCCTCGATCCCAAGTCAACAGGTTCGGTATTCGCAGCAGAGTCTGGTACTCTCCTCTGGAGTGCTGGAAGAGAGCGAACCAGTCTTGTCTCGGCCACCAAGGAGCTATTAGGATGCAGTTCATGCACTCTCTCCTTATTTTTGCTAGGACCCTGGTGAGTAGAGGAAATGGAGGAAACAGGTAAAAGAAGGCTCCTGTCCATTGTAGGAGAAAGGCATTTCCTCGGGAGCAAGCACCAATCCCTGCTCTGCTGCAGAAGGTGGGACATACAGCATTCTCAGCTGTGGCGAAAAGATCCACCACAGGATGGCCTCACTTGTGGAAGATCATATGCAGGACAGCCAGGTGCAACTGCCACTCATGTGAAGTTGAAGTCGAGTGGCTCAGAGCATCTGCTAGAACATTGTCCGTGCCTGCTATATGTAGAGTGATGAAGCTCATCCCTCACGAAATAGCCCACTCGTACAACTGGAGAGTAAGGTCATTGAGTGCAAGGGATTTTGTTCCACCTTGTTTATTCACGTACCAGCCAACGGTCATGTTGTCTGTAACAATTTGAATATGTCTGCCTAAGAGCTTTGGTTCAAAAGTAAGGAGGGCTTTCTGGACAGCCAAGAGCTCCAAGTAATTGATGTGCAAAGTGGCCTCAGTTGCGGACCACATTCCCTGAACGGTATGTAGCCACAATGTGCTCCCCAGCTGTCCAAGGAAGCATCTGTTGTCAGCACTACCAACGGAGCCAGTGGGACAAAGGGGACTCCTTGTCAAAGGTTGTGTGAAAGTGTCCACCAGTGGAGAGATGCCCTTACTCTCCACAGAATGGAAAGTTGGGTGCAGCGAGCATCAGAGTCCAGATGGAAAGTCCAAAGGAACCAGTTTTGAAGGATCCACATCCGCAGCCTGGCAGAAAGGACTATTGTGATGGAGGCCACCATAAGTCCCAACATGTTGAACGCCAAAACCACACACCTTCGGTACACATGGGTTGCCAGTTTGATGAGGGCTTGGGCCCGGTTTTCGGGCAGATATGTCCTGCTGGTGGTCGAGTTCAGAAAAACTCCGAAAATACTGGATCAACTTCATGGGAACAAGAATCAACTTTTCCCCATTGATGTAGAGACCCAGCATGTAAAGAAGATCCAGGGTGATTATACGGTGTTGAGACAGGGATTCTTTGGAAGGAGCAACAATGAGCCAATTGTCCAGATATGGGAAGATCTGGACACTTAGCACGCAAAGATGGCCACACACCACCACTATACATTTTGTGAAAACTCAAGGAGCCATAGCGAGACCAAACAGGAGGACACAAAACCGGTAAGCGTCAAGTCCATTGTTGAGCTGAAGAAGATAAGGTTGACTGTCCTCGTGAATTGCCATGTGAAAGTAAGCAGCCTTGAGGTCAATGGAGGCAAACCAAGCAATCACCTCTCCAGAGAAGTGGCAAAATGGACACACTAGCATGACCATCCAAAACTTCTTTGCTGTAAGGTAGAAGCTGACATCATGAAGGTCCAGGATCAATCTCAGTCCTCTATCCCTTTTCAGTACCTTGAAATATCAGGAATGGAAACCCTCCTGCAGATGGTGTGGTGGTATGGGTTCGTCCCTTTTGGAGGAGAGAATCTACTTCTGATAGGAGGGCAGGTGACAGGTTTGTAACACAGTCCCCCCCAAAAGGGTGGAAGGGGTCAAACTCGATCCAGTAGCCCCTCCAGACAATGGCTCGAACCCAAGAGTTGGTAGTTATAGTGTTCCAAGCGGAAGCAAAACTGGCTAGGTGGTTTCCAAAGTGCAGACCAGAGGCAAGAAAAGGCATCCACAGGTGGAAGTCAAAGTCAGTGTTTCTCTCCAGAGTCGCCCTTCTTACAATTGGATCTGTAACGTGAGGTTGAATATGGACGTCTCGGTACCGAAGGAAGCTGTTGTCTCGCAGAATGATCCCCCTGTTGACAGGACTGGAAAGAGGGCTGTCTAGACCAACGTCGCTATCGGACAGATGGAAAAGCAGAGGCCTGGCCAATCCCCATTTTCCTGGCAGTGATCTTCACCTTTTGGATGGAATCCATTGCTTCATCCATCTTTGCATTGAATAAGCCCTCCCCATCAAAGGGGAGATCCACAATGCAAGACCAAGACTCCTGAGTAAGCCCTGAAGAGCGAAGCCACACATGCCATCGGAGGGCTACAGCACCAACCATAGCTTTCACCTCACAGTCTGTTTGGTGACACATGGTATTTATTTGCTGTCTTGATAACCGCATCACCTCTGACTGGAAAACCCTCACCAGCTCTCTCTGGTCATCCGACAAATAATCACAGAGAGAGCCCATCTTCTCCCATAAAAAGAGTTGGTACCTAGACATCGCTGCCTGGTAACTGGCAACTCGTAGACCAAGGGCAGCTGAAGAGTAGATTCTGTGACCCATCAGATCTAGTCTTCAGCCCTCCTTGTCTACAGGTGAAGAGTGAGTGCTGTCTGTATGATTTTCCTTGGGCAGACTCTAGAATTATAGAGTTCGGAGATGGGTGTGTGAAAACTGAAAAGGAAGGAAGCATCATTTTCCTGGACTCTGTACATGTCCTCAAGTCTCTTAGAAGTAGGGGCCATAGAAGATGGTGACTTCTAGGATTGGTGGACAGTTTGTAAGAGTGTCGGCAGAAAAGGAATAGCCACCAGAGCCACAGCTTCCTTGAAGCTATTGGGCCTTGCCCTAGCACAGAAGGAGATTCAAAGTCGAACACAGATTCTGCCTCTGGGGAAGAGCTGGGAGAGGCAGCTGAAGCTGAGGGGCCTTCGAGACAAGGCAGTGCAGTCATGCCAGGCCTCCCACCGCCCAGTGAACAGGAAGAAGGAGAAACAATGAAGGCCAAGTCAGTCAACTCTCCTCAGCTGGGAGACTCAGTGTGGGGATGAGCTGCAGCATGGGCTTTTCCTATGTGGTCAAGGGCTTCTGACATTACCTGAGTGGCACAGGAAGCAGCAATGCTGCAATGGCTCCTATGCTGCAAAGATACCATGAGAAGGGGACCTTAAAGGAGACTGGGTGAGAATTGCTATGTATTGGTTGGATGCTGCATTACTAGGTTTGGGACAGACAAAAGGAAGTCCTTCTTCACACAATGCACAACTTATAGAATTCACTGCCATAAGATGTGGTGATGGGGATAAGCTAAGCCATTAGCTTAGATGGCTTCTAAAAAGGGTTAGATTAATTTGTGGATAATGCTATCAATAGTATTAGTCATGACAGCTAGATGGAGTCACCAGAAGTAGTATACCTCTCTGAATTTCAGATGCCAGGGACAAAAGAACAGGGAGGGCTGTTACCTTCATGTCCTCCTTGTAAACTCCTTACGAGCATCTGGCAGCATCTGTGGCAAAAAGAATGCAGCAGTACTAGATGGATCATGGGTCTGATCTAGCAGTGTTCTTCTTATATTTGTCATGGGTTACAGATAGACCCAAATGAAATAATCAGGGACCATAGCTCAGTGGTAGAACATATGCTTAGCATGCAGAAGGTCCCAAGTTTAATTCCTGGCATCTCCAGCTTAAAGCAAAACAAAACAAAAACAAAAACAGAAAGGATCAGGGAGCAAGTGATGGGAATGGCTTCTGCCTGAGACCCTCAAGAGCTGCAGCCAATCAGAGTACACATTACTGGGCTAGATGAACCAATGGTCTGACCTGATATAAAGATAGCTTCCTATATTCTTAAGGGAAACAGCTTCTTTTTTTTCAGCGTCACCTGAGCTTTTTAAAGCTATAACTAGTAAAGGTCTAAGAATTTACTTTGTGGACATTCACAAAAAGAGTAGAGAGAAGTTCTACCAAGTGTTACCCATTTGTTAATTCAGTATTTTGGTTGGCTTCTAAAATGCCATTATTAGCAGCATTTTAATTGCAATTGTTGTCTACAAATGTACCAGTGAAACAAGATCCTTTACAGTACTACAGTATTAAGGTCTTTAAAGTTAAACCATGCCAATGCAGATGTTCCTAATTATTCCAAAAGCACAAATACTTACACAAACCGGTTGGTTCCAGCTGCAGAATAATTCAATTAAAGGAGTGCTTATAATTGTGGGTGCATGAATGAGAACTAAGGCTAGCTGTTAGGGAATCTGTAAAGGAGCAACTACCACAAAATGTTTCCTTCTGAATGATCTATAATCCCTTTTCACAAAGTACTATATGCAGGATTTGCCTGAACAACATAGAAGAAATCTTCATTTCTCCAGAAACAATTTAAACCATTTTGTACTTTTCACCTGCAAAAATAGCCAGATGTATAAGCCAAGTGGAGGCTTCCTCTTACCTACAGAAGCCAAACTGGATTGGAGCTCCAGTTATTGGACCTTTATGTTATAGCTTTCAAAGATAAGATATCACAGATAACGTGATACAGGGCATCTCAGAAGATGAACACACAAGACCTCAGATAAGCAACAACTGCTCTTTCATACATTAAGCTGGGTCCAATTTATAAGATTGAGATTACACACACACACACACACACACACATGCAGTCCAACATATTGATTTTGGTGTCAGTCTGTTTGCATGTTAAAGGGGAATATTATTGTTCATCCCCAAGTCTATAATATGATCAAGACAAGAATTTCCCATTTATTTCAGCAAGAGTAAGCCTGAAATTCTGTGCACCCCCACCTGGGAGTAAGCCCTATTGAACACAGTGGGATTTAGTTCCAAAGTAAATATGCACAGGATTCTGCTGATACACACACACACACACACACACACACACACACCACCCAATAGCAGAAGCTCTCTGGGCAGTTTAGAACAATAGTTACACATAATCGGTCCAGGATCGGGAAAGGGAGGGGCTCCCAGTCTCCATCAGTACTCGCAGGAAATAAAAAGCGAGAGGGTAAAGAACGTTAACAGTTGAAATGAGAGCAGTTCAGCTTAAGCAATATAAACCATCAAAGGCAATTTCCAACACAGTACCTTGTGTCACCTGTTGAATAGCCAGCATCATCCCAGAAACTGTATCGGGCATCAGATCTGATCTCCAATTGTAGTTTGGCGCCCACTCCAAAACTGGCAGCCTCCTTACACACCACAGTTTGAAGTCTTCATAGCGAAGGGCATGGATCTTCCTCCAGATGGCATTTTCCTTTTTTCTCTTTATCCCTGTCATGCTTTAGTCCCTTCCCTTTATATAGTTTCTTCTGTAGGAGTAGAAAAAGTAGAAGTAGAAGAAGAAACACCTCTATAGAATTGCACCAGATTGGTGTGTACTTCAACAGATTCTTCTCTCAGCTTATAGCTTCAGATCTATAAGAGAAGCACCTTTCTTTCTTTCTTTCTTTCTTTATGTCAAAGACTTACTAGTATGTTTGCTGCTTTCAACCATGCAAATATCTAAAGACTCCTCAGCACAATATTTTTCTGCCCTTGTCAGAATTGTGATCTAGCCTTATGACAGCTTATGATTCCCTTTGCAGTCATTCTCCTCCTTATATTCAGTGTAGTGTTTGTACTTTTGGCCTGGATCCAGCATGAAAATGAGGTAGTGCTGGGCGTATGTTCGGTGTGGGATGGACTATGCTAATACAATCAGGAAGTGCCCAGCTAGACAAGAGTCTCCTTGCCAACAATTAAAAGAAAAGAAGAGTTTCTGTCTTTGTGTGTGAGAGAGGGAAAACACAATGCAGAACCCGTCTCTCTCTATCCAGAGTAAAGATTTATTAGTGCATTGAAGAGTGCTCCGAATCCCTGATGCTAGCAAATGCGTTCTGCAAATTGAGCTAGATCTGACTTCTCTACATTTTTCTTTTTTTTTTCTTCCTGTAATGTAATACTTTAATTAAAGCATTCCTTTTTGACGAGTTCGTGGATTAGGCTGCTAGGGCCCACTCTTGGCACACTCCGATCCCCGTTGAAAAGAACAGGCAGATCTTTTCAGGTAAGCTGGCATAGTTACAAAGTGAGGGGAAGGAACGGGGTAAGGGGGGGGACGACAACAGTCCTGTCCCTTTAAGAAGAGCTTGATATGCAGAAATCATTACATGATGCTTTTCATGGCCAGTGGGATAGAAGTGTCATGGCATGGAGTTAAAAGTGATCACCTGCAAATTGCTGCTAAAGGAGCAACTACAGAGGTTGCTTCAAGAGTTGCCAGTCATAGGAAGCTGCCTTATTCCAGGTCAGACTCTTTGTGCATCTAGCCCAGTGTTCTCCAACCTTGGGTCCCCAGATGTTTTTGGCCTACAACACCCAGCATGCCCCAGCCAGCTATGCTGGCTGGGGCATGCTGGGAGTTGTAGGCCAAAAACATCTGGGGACCCAAGGTTGGGGAACACTGATCTAGCCCATGTCCTCTGTTCTGGCTGGCAGTGGCTCTCCAGGGTCTCAGGCAGAGGTCCTTCCCATCACCCCCTACCTGATCCTTTTAACCGGAGACACCGGGACTTGAACCTGGGACCTTCTGCAAAGCAGCTACTGTGCCCCTGAGCAATGGTCCCTCCACCTTCTAAGGTCCTCGGCACCCATTCTGCTTTTTTAGGTGTCGCACCTAAGATTTTTCAAGGGCACACACCTAGAAAGGTAATAAGTGAACGTGACAAAGAGGTATTTGAAAAGACAAGCGTCCTACGGTCTTCAGAGAACCGAGATTGCCTATTGCTCCCAGTTGAACATACAATAGGTGGCAAACCCAGGTTTGTTGCTGAGTAATGTGTGGTGTGTAGCCCACAGTGTAGTTCACGAAACAAAACTTGTGAACCATATTATGGCTCCCTACAGCTCCGGACATAACTCTGGAAACTATGCTCTCCCAGGGCATTGTCCCTCAAAGGATTGTTATTGGCCTTGGATGCACTTATAAGTACATGTATAAATTGAGTGACTTCCAAAACATGGCAAAGATGAGAGAAAACAAGGAGACTTCCCTTAATGCATTGCTCCTGCTCCTCACAATTGTGAGGGGGAGCAGTGCACTAAGCACTGTGCACTCAGCTGTGCATGCGGTGAAGGCAAAGGACCAGTGAAGTTGGCTCTCCAGCCAGGGCTTTGGCTGGGGACCCAATGATGTCAGGGGGGGGCATTCCACCCTTGACATCATCGGCAAGGCCCCACCTCCTGGTGTCATCCAGCTTATGGGGGACCAGGAAGGCAATCTGACCTCCAGAGGAACCATGGTTCCCCACCCCTACTCTGTGGGACAAAGACCCATACATTGTATACAAAGTCGCCCGCATCCATGCCATATTCCACCTTTGTAATCCCCTTGCCATCCCCTAGCCATAACAGAGGTGTACAGAATTATGCTTGGTGTGGAGGAAGTAGATAAGGAGACATTTTTCTCCCTCTCTGATAATACCCGGGGTCATCCCATGAAGCTGATTTGTGGGGGCTTCAGGACAGATAAAAGGAAGTTCTTCTTCACACAGTGCATAGTTAAACTATAGAATTCACTTTCATAAGATGTAGTGATGGAAACCAATTTGGAGGGCTTTAAAAGGGGATTGGACAAATTCATGGAGGAGAAGGCTATCACTGGCTACTAGTCCTGATGGCTGTATGCTACCTCCAGTATGAGGCAATATGCCTATGTACATCGGTTGCTGGGGAACATGGGCAGGAGGGTGCTGTTGCACTCAAGTCCTGCATGTGGGTTTCCGTGGGCAGCTGGTTGGCCACTGTGTGAACAGAATGCTGGACTAGATGGACCTTTGGTCTGATCCAGCATGGCTCTTCTTATGTCCTTATGTTCTTTTTGTCCCATTAAATCACAGCTCAAAATAGTAGGAACCTCACAAGCATGTAAGTCCTTATTTGCCAGCATTCATACATAATAAGAATGTTATTGGATGAATTGTGTCCAAGGGTGGGAAAAATGTTTGAAATTCCCACGAACCATCTAATAATTTTTAGACAGCGGCCTTAAACTTTTAAAGTGTCAGCCCAAAACAGAGCTGAAATATGCATCAAATTCCTAATTCGCAGCAGCAGATTTAACTAGGGCTGGCTCAAGATGACATTGACAATGACCATCTCAAAGCCATGTAAGTCCGAAATGGGTTGTTTTCATTTGTTGATTTTTCAGCAAAATAGCAAAATGAATTAGAAAGTCTTGCAAAAAACAAAGATATTTCATTTGAAAGAAGATCCAAAGATATTTGCAGGGTGGGGGAATCAGAAATTAACAATGTAATCCTATGCATGTCTAGTCATATAAGACCCACTGAGTTCAAGGGGATTTTCTCCCAAGTAAATGTGCTGATGAATCAGTGAAACAAAGTTCAGGTGGGGGCATCTCAAGAAACTGTTTCTCCTCAAACTACTGGGGCAATCTCACAAATGTTTGATCGAATCACTGTTGCTTGCCAGGTCTACTCAGCACTTGGAGATGTTTCCAGCCCTGAAACTGCCCCACCAGGAGATATATCAGTTCCTTTAAAAAAATAGTCTATCATTGGAAAAAACCCAGTGCTGCCGACACTGTGGAGGTACCTGTATTGTCATATTCATCTGCAGTGCAGATCATGTTGATCGATAGTGTTTGAGGTTCACCTTCATCCCCATATAATGGTGCACCACAGGAGAGTTGTGCACCAACATCATGCCTCAGATGGAGGGAACAGAGTGCACTGGCCCACTGTCCTCCCCACATCAGGTGTGTTTAAAGGGGCTGAGAGTCTACGTAGTGTGGGCTTAGCCACCAGGGATGTGGCTTTCTGGGATAAGAGTAACTCATACAACACATGCAGTTTTCACTCACCCACCCCCCAAAGTCCCCACTGGCTTTAATGGGTTTATAACCCTGCAATGATTGGACTGCCCAGTGCAAGGAACTCAAATATGCATAAATGCAGCTACAGCTCACTGAAATCCTTCTTCATTAATCCACATCTTGCTAAAGCTCAATATTTGGCAGTAGAAAGTGAGTGAATACCACACATTGAGCAGGCCAGTGATATCCTATGTTAGGTGTCAGCAATGGGCCAAATCATGGCCAGAATTATGGTGTGCAGGCAGATGATGCAGCAACCTTGCTGAAACTAAACAGGACTGGGTCAATGTCTGGATGGGAGATCATCTGTAAATCCCGTGTACACTGCCTTGAATTCCACAAATGGCAGGCAGGATATAATCATAATACATAAGTCAGATACCCTAAAAAATACCAGCTGTCTCCACATCTGTTGCCAACCAGAGTGCTCTAGTTGAGAGCCAGTATGGCAAAGTGGTTAAGGGTGTTGGACTGGGACTTAGGAGATCTGGGTTCTAGTTCCCACTCAGCCATAAAGCTCACTGGGTGACTTTGGGCCAGTCACTGACTCTCAGCCTAACCTACCTCACAGGGTTATTTTGAGGAGAAAATGGAGAGGAGGAGGATCATGTAAGCCACCTTGGGTTCCATGCAGGAAAAAAGGCAGAATATAAATATAAATATAGTAGTAGTAGTAGTAGTAGTAGTAGAAGAAAGCCAGGGCAGGTACATGCACACCCCACTTGCAGCAGCAGCTCAGGTATCCACCTTTAACCTTGTTTACCAGCACTTGTTTTCCTGCCCTTCAATGAGGCTCACAGTGGGACACATCTTCTGCATATCCCCCGGACAGCTTCCCCTCACCTGACAGCCAAATGAGCTGTGAAGCATCCCCCTAAGCACCCAGGGAAACAGGTTATTCCTGACTCGCTTCAACCAATCATGAAGGGAGGGGATGCAGGAGGGAGGGGGAGCCAAGAAGAGGGTATAAAGAAAGGGGCCTGTGGCGGGAAAAGTTGTTGGTCATGGGCAGCAAGCTGCGCGGAGGTCCAGGGCTTCAGTCCGACCTCAGGATCCAGCCCCGGGGAGCTCCCGGTGAAACTAGCTGAAATCGCCTGGCCGCTGGCATTTGTGGCCTTCGAGGAATCAGGGTCATTCCAGGTAACCCTTGTATGTACTGCTGCAATTGCTCGCTCTAAGCTGCTGTAAATTAAAGGCGCGTGTGTGCGTACTGTTCCTGTGTATGTTTTGCTACGCTCAATTAAACTCTCTTTACCTATAAACAGTGTAGTAGCCTCCATTCATAAAACTGCTTCTTTCACTGTCCCAGCATTACAATTGGTTGCGGTTTCTGCCTAAGTGCCGCGAGCCGCATATAAAGGGCTAACCCAGCTCTGGTTAACCCCTTGGTGCCCGAACCCGTGCAAAGGACCGCCTTTGGTCCTTTCCACAATAAACAACAACAACAACAAACATTTGGAGAAAGTGACATCTCTAATTGGTGGCAGGGCACTTTAGATCAGCCTTTCTCAACCTTGTTCTCTCCAGATGTTTTAGACTACATCTCCCAGGGATTCCTGACTATTGGCCATGCTGGCTGGGGCTGATGGGAGTTGAAGTCCAAAACATCTGGAGGGCACCAAGTTGAGGAAGGTTTATAAACATGGGTCTCACAAAGAGCTGACCAGGGACCCTAATTTGTCCTCCTTTGTACATTTGTGCACTCTGCCCCTGCCTTGTGGTAAGTTCATAACCCTGTTATTATTTACCAGGAATTTTAAAGAAACCCAATACAGAGAGCAAGACAGGCAGATTGCTCTCGTCACAATGGAAAAATCAGGATCCACATGCCGCAATAACATAGATAACCGAGGAGCCACAGTACCTGGCATGGAGGTTAATCTTCCAGTACTTAGATATCTAAGTACTGTTAGATATCTATACAATTTTTAACATGCAGTTTGTGCCCACTCTGTCTTATTTTACAGCTGTTCAATTTGCTCTCTATGCTCTCTATTCTGTAAATATCTTTAATGCCTAGTGATTGTCCCTAAACCCATATTTCTTCTTCCAGGTGCTCAGATGCTACCCTACTGGAAATATGACTCTAGTATAAATGCCCAGGTATTTAAATATCACACATTTTATTATGGCATCAAAGACACAGGGAAATAATGGCATTTCTGTTAAAAGTATACACTGTGCATTTACGGATCATGGAAACCATTAGGCAACAAGGTGCTAGTCAGGTAATCCACAGTGTATAAAATCATTAAGGATTTTCTCCCGCATCCCACTGGGTAATGAATAACATTGTAGCTAATCTCCACTATATAACAGAACCATTCATCTCTTTCTAAAATGGGCTAATTTTACAATAAACCTCTCTCTGCTAAAGGGGGGAAATGATGACTCCCTGAACTCCAAATCTTGTGTTGCAAGAAGTAAAAGGCTTCAGTGAAGGACTCAAGGTAAGGTTATGAATGACAAGAGAAACAGAACAGACTGTGGAATGTAAATGCAAGAAGAATCTGGAGGGTCCTTATGTGCATGCCCGCCCGAGAGATCTATATGCTATGTGCAATTTTACTTGGCTTGGCCAGAGTAGTACTTATAAATCTGTGCCTGCAGAATTTAGGACTGTTGTTGAAAATTATTCCTTAGATGGTGCCTTAATATACCCAACAGTGTAGTAGTTTAATCCAGATTCATCAGAAGTGAACCACCACCACCACCCTTGCTTTTTACCCACAACTGGTAACGTTTGGTGGCTACCTGCTTCTTCATCATTTGATGACTACGGTATCTAGTGGCTATTTGCATATGTGGAAGAGCTAACAAGGATCACACGCCACAGACAGAACTCAACTTTTGTGTCTCTTTATATCATCCCAAACGTACTTCACTAAGTAAATTCACACATGTGAGTCATCCAAACCCTTTACAGATGTTCATTATGGGTAGGATGAATGTGCCGGGGACAGGTGTCATTGTGGGTCAGACTCTGCCAACTTATGCACATTCATTTGAATTCAGAGAACCTATATGCATAGGCCAGGGGTTAGTAACATGTGGCCCATGGGCCACATGTCCCACACTGGTCAATTTTACAGGGGTCCTGCCTGCCCCAGCCCCCACTGAATTTGCCAGAGCACAGCAAAACAAAAAGGAAAAAAAGTGGTGATCTTGCAAGAAAACAAGGGGGGAGCTCCTCACTTGCCTTGTTTCCTTGCAAGATGATCACTTTTTTGCCATTACCATGGCAAACTAAGCAGCAATTTCATTGGCAGGAATCTGAGACAGAGTCACAAGAGAGACAAGAGTTACCCGGTTAGATGGAAAGGATTCTAGATGCAAGCTGAAGCACCTCTTTAAAAAAAGTGAAGGACTGCAGAAACTCACACTTTTTCACCACCCATGCTGTGATCACAGAAAGATGGTTGTATAAAGATACATAGGTTTTTGAAATCTATACAGTATGTGATATACAGTGCACTATCTATGGCATTTATCTTCTATTTATTTTATATAAAAAAAGATTATTTTAAAAAAACCGATGGTTAACACGAGTGGCAATTAATCTCCATATTTTAATGTAATGTAAAGTCATTTTAATGTAGAGATGAACAAATCTGTCAGTTTCACTTTCTCCCAGATTCAAATTCTTTAAATCTCCAGTTCTTTCCATCCCATTTATGAAACTGTTTACCAATTTTGGTAAGTTCTTATCGAAAGAACGGAACTAAATTCTCACTCATCTGCACTGGCCAAATTCAATAACCAGCATGGAGAGGACCCATTTTGTACCTTTCTGCCATGCAGCTGTTAAAGAGGAGGAGCCTGCCAGAAAAAGAGAGGTGGCAAAACTAACTGAGCACTAGCATGGTTGAATACATGCGGATTTAAGCCCAGACTTTTAAGAGCTAAGCATGCAAATATGGACAAATGTCAGTTTTGTTTTCTCCAACATTTTTTTAAATCTGAAGTTCTTTCTGTCCCGTTTATGACAAAATTTGTGAATTTGGGTGAGTACTTATAAAACATAATAAACCAACCGAAATTCTCACCCATCCTTAGTTGTGGAATATATCTTGTGGCCACACCATAGTTTTTGCATCTTTGAAGCCACTGCAGTAGTTAAAAAAAAAAAAAATCCAGGGCACCTTTCCTGAAGTACAGGCAACAGGGGGCACCAAAGCATAAAAGATCCTGCAAGATCCACCATTTTTGAGGTAACTGCAGAAAAAGCAGAACTCCTACCTACAGGAACCGAAAGAGGCACTGAAAGAACAGAGATGGTCCAATGGAATCAAGTACAAAAATGCATCTCCCAGCCCAAAGGCAAATGGGAAGGTGGTGATCTTTCTTAGCTAAATTTATGTGAATTCAGCTGGCTTCTTAAATAAGGCTTTTCAAAAGAACATTGGTGTGAACAACAATCAAAATCCTTATTGGACAGAAACTTAAGTATTTGTAACTGAAGTTAAGAAGGCTCCATGTGTATCTTTGCAGGATGGGGACTTTGGGGTGCTTCCTGATGGAAGGCTCCTAGCTCTGCCAATCAAAGGACATTGTATAGCTATTCTGTCTTTTCCTCCTTAACAGATTTATTTTTCTTTCTTTTTTTTGGTGGAAGGAAAAGAAGACAGAAGAAGTGGTAGGAAAACACACGATGTCTGGACCCCCTCTAAAATTCTGTAAACAAGGCAGGGCGATTGCATGATAAAAGCCTTATCCAGAAGGAAGGGCCCTTTGTCCACAGTCTATCATAACTAGTAAAATTACATCTGCATTATAGGTCCTGAGTGGCATACTACTTCCCCTGCATTTCTGCAATACCTACTGACCTCTCTCTTCTTGGATGACCTTCTCTGTCACAGAGGCCCTCCTTAGGCACATATTTACAGTCCTAACTCTCCTGGCTGCTATTGGCTTGGCTGCTCTGATGTCACACACTCAGCTGATATCACAAAGGGCCTTTTAATGCTTGGAGCTCACTGCTGATTAGTTAAGTGCATAGGGAAAGCATTTTCTTTTGAATTCCAATGAACAAGCTATGTCCTACACACCCAAAACATTTCAATGGCACCTTCCAGGTAAAATGGGTTTACACCATTTGAGGGAGAGGCAGATACTATCTGGCTTCTGAGATAATTGTCCTCCTTATAATCTCTCAGAAATGCCTGTATCCCAGCTGTGTATTTGTTGTTGAGCCGTGTATCAAAAATGCAGATTCCATGCCAGTTCAAGGCTTCAGGAAAACAGCCTTTTTGTCTCACCCAGCACTCTTTTTAAAACCACATTTGAAATATGGGCCATGACCAAAATATGACCAACGATGCTGCGTCAGCTTAGGAGGCTCAAGATGTAACCAGCTTTTGTAACAAAAAATCCCATGTGCTAGCTGACACTTTACACAACATTTGAAAATCAAGATTTTCCCGTCGGCATAATTTGTATGTAGAAGGGGTAATGTGATATGGATGAGCAAAGTAGGTTCAGGAGACTCATTGATGAAGTTAAGTTGCCAAAAGCAGAAAAGTAAGGGGCACTAGTGTCCTGTTCTCCCCGAAATAAGGGGTATCCGTTATGTTCTATTGCAGGGGTGCAGAACCTCTTTCAGCCTTGAGGGCAGAATTTCATTTCGTAGCAGCTCTCAGGGGTCACATACTGGGGCAGGGGGGAGATGAAGGCAAAGGAGGGCGGGGCCAAAAATACCGAAACTATTAGCATATTTTAGCTTAAAGCTCTTACTGCCATTACTAAGCCTTAGGGGACACATTTCAACATTTTAAAATAGGGGGAAAGTGCACAAAAGGAGCATGCCCTTCTGGGGAACTCCAGAGAGCTGGACTGGGACCACGGATGGCAAGATGTGGCCTCCAGACCTGAGGTTCTGCAGCCTTGTTCTATGGCAGTGAAAGCGAACCTATGGCACGCGTGCCACAGCTGGCACGCAGGGACCAATCTGTGGACACGCGAGAGGAGCTAGATCAGGCAGGAATTACAGCGAGGATTCCCGAGGGGAGGGGCAGGAGAGCAAGCTGAGAGAGGTGAGATGAGGCGGGAGGGCAGCTGCTGCTTTAAATGAAGATTCTCCGAGGGGAAGGGAGGGAGAACAAGCGGGGAAAGGCAAGGCGAGACGGCGGGCAGCTGCCGCTTTAAATGCTAGGTCGGCTCCTCTCTGCAGTTCGCTCTCAGCCCTGCCTGCCTGCCAAGGAGTGGCTGGGCTGCTCCTTTAAATCCCCGCGCTCACGCACACTCCTCTTCCTCCAGCGTTGCCTACCTCAAAACCTATTCTTCAGGCCCAGTTGCTCAGAAAAGTCAGTCTCTCTCTCTCTCTCTCTCTCTCACACACACACACACACACACACACACTCAAGAAAGAAGCAGAGACTGACCTACTGCCTCATTCAGACACAGCAGCCAAACAGGACACACATGCATACACAGCCAGTCCTGGCCCAGGACATTTTGCTGCCTGAGGAGGACTGGCAAATGCCTCGCATTTCTCACTGGATGATCTGGGCCAGTCACTACCTCTCAACCTAACCTACCTCACAGGATTGTTGTGAGGGTAAAAATGAAGAGATCATTTGTTCCTGGAGGAAAGGCAAGACAAATATCAGAGCCAGTGTAGTGGTAAGAGACCTGGGTGCTAGTCCCCACCTGTTGCTGTGTTTTTAATGTGTTTGAATGTATTCGTTTACTGTTTTTATCAAGTTTATTTGTGATT
Organism: Shinisaurus crocodilurus; assembly: GCA_021292165.1. NCBI lineage: Eukaryota > Metazoa > Chordata > Lepidosauria > Squamata > Shinisauridae > Shinisaurus > Shinisaurus crocodilurus. Next base: position 191,006,548 of record CM037880.1, on the reverse strand, counting down.
GTAAGCCACCTTGAGTGCCAATTTTCTTTGTACCCCTTGAGTGCAGGGTACAAATCAAATCAATAAATAAAACCCAGCCCATTAGCAGACTGGATAACTCTGGACTACACTGTAGTACAGCCTAAATTACATGTTAAATTCAGGATTACCAAGTATAAATCCTAATTACCAAAAACACTAATGATCTTGTTCTTTCTCACAGTGTGGAACAGAATGATTTCATTCTAGAATTCCTGTTACAGAATTCTTTTCTACATTGTTATCACATTTAAAAGATTTTGAAGAATGATGCACAGAGCATGGCTTGGATGTAAAGCCCTAACAGTTGACCTGAGTGCTGCATGTGTTGCTCTCAAACTAACGGAGTATGAGCCAAGGTTTGACAAATTATCAGCATGCATGCAATAGCAAAAATCACATTAATTGTGCAAAAGCATGCCCAATGCAAACTTTTACCTAATGCAGTGTTTGCAGTCCAAGACATAAAGTGTTTAAAATGTGTTAAGCACGTTTAGTTTTCTTGTTTATCTTGCTCATCCTAGTACAGGCTGACTTTTACTTTTACTAATCCGACACCTGTAGAAGCAGGGAAAGGACCCGGAGTAAAGCTTGCCCCATACAATTTCAGTCTGGCATATAATCATATTACAAGTTGAGAATCCCTTATCCAAAAATACATGTGCCTAATTATTTAAAAAGTTTGTATAAATTCCCTTCAGGCTATGTGTATAATGTAGTACTATAATAATTTTTGAGTTGATTTTTTTTTCCAACAAAAAACTGTATCATTGAAAGCTCTGTTATTGTGTTTTTCTTTAAAGACAAAATATGTTAATTAGTTTGGACAACTGTATGAGTTGTTTTTCTAAAACTAAAACCTTGGTATTCAGGTTTAATTGCAGTGTTGGCACTTTGAAATAAATAAGTTGGTTTTGTGTTGCAGTTTGGGCACTCGGGCTCAAAAAGGTTCGCCATCACTGTTCTATGGAGATGTGCTGTTGTGGGATATCTCTCCCTGTAATCATGAACTGAGATGGTGAGTATTGATAGAAATGGAGCCTAAACGGGGCTACTGAGAAACAAGAGAGCAGCATCAGTATGCTTGGGAGAATCTGCTGGCTGTTCCATTTCAGCTGAAGTGACGCCCCTTGGTCCTGTGCCCGCCTGTGGGGAAGGCACAGGAAACACCTGCTGCCACAGCAGCCACAAATCTACTAATGGTGTGGAAGCAGCAGCAGTTGGATCTTTCTGCAAATCATCTCTATGGAGATGACTCACAGAGGAATCCTTGGCCCCACCCCACTGAGTTCTTAGAACCATTGAATTGAGAGCAGTGGCAACCACCTAGTCTTTCTGTAAGTAACCTCCATAGCAACAGCTCATAGGGAGACCTGGCAGAGGCACACAGAAAAGGGGAAGGGCTAAAGGAAGGAAGGTGATCCCCCTTCTTTCCTCAGCTCTACCCCTTCCACAGTACATCATGGTCTCCTCTTCACCCTCCCTAATTCTCTGCCGAAACTGACAAGACAAGTCAGCACCTATAAAGCTCAAGCCCCACCCAGGTTTAAACCATATTAAGCTGCTCAGCCTCCACGGGTTATACGAAGATGGTATCTTTCATTCTCTTAGAATTGGGTGGTGCTTCCAAGTTTAAGTGTGGCACTTTTTTACTGTGCCAGTCACTTCACAGAACACAGACACCAACGTAAGCCTAATGTGCGATTGGAAACCACTACAAAATGATTGCTTTTTCCCACATAGAACCATATTGTTCTGTAGTCATTTCAATCCCACTGTAGGCTTACCCCAATGCCTGTTTTCTGGGAGGCGTATGTGACAAGTAATCAAGTACTCATGGTAAATGTTGGGGGAAACACAGAAATATTTTAAAATGTTAACGTTCTAGCAACATTATTTTTTAAGGAACAAGAGTTTAGTGGATTTAATTGTTTAATGATACCTCAAGTCCTGGATTTGTTTGGCTTCACCATCATCATCATTATTATTATTATTATTATTATTATTTTGCACAAGGAGAAACCATGCTCTGTGTCTCACTCCCAACCTGCAAAGCCACCTCTGTATTAACCTTTAGTATTGTATATTTTAAACTGCGTTTTTATTTTTGGTTTCAAATTTTTTAATTACAATGTTGTTTTTATTGTTGGTTTTATCTTGATTTTATTGTATGGACTGTTGTGAACCGCCCAGACAGCTTCGGCTGTGGGGTGGTATAGAAATGAAAAAATAAATAAATAAATAAATAAAATTACAGCTCCTGGGTTCACCTATGGTCAGAATGGCCAGGCTTAACTTCTGGTTACTTTGCTCTGTGAATTTGTGATGCAGCATACTATTGATAGTCTTGTCCATGACTGTTTTTTGTGTGTGTGTTTTTAACATACTGTGGGTTGGATCCACATTTAGACTCATGCAACTGGTCCAGTGGAAGTGGATTTGCCTTCCTCTATCTCCCCATAGCGGCCTCTCCAGCCCCCTGAAAATACTACACATAGGGTTAGGTGACCCTGATGAATGAGGTCAGCTGTGGTGGAGGGTGGGAGGGGGGAATCTCCAAAAATTGGGTGAAGGCACCTTCCGTGAATGGAGCCCTTCTGCCAGTAGAAGGCAGATCTTGAATCCAACCCTGAATATACAGTGCATGTCTTTTTTAAAGAATATGAGCCACTCTTTTGTTTCTGACACTACATAACCTAACTAACCCATGCCATGTAACACCTCTATCTCTGCCACATCACTCTTTATACATATACAAAGAAGAAGGCATTGTGAACCATGCAAACAGGAGAATGCTTGATTTTAATTGGGTTCAAACAAATTTCATGGAGAGCAGACACATTAGACCCTGAATGCCCCAGGTAAGCGGGTATAGGATTGCAGCCTTAATTAATAAATGGGCCTACATACTAGGCATACATGCCAAAGTCACAAATCACTTTCTTGCAAAAAAAGAAAAAGGGGGGAAAGGTGTGTGTGTGTGAGTGTGTGTGAGAGAGAGCTTGAGCGTGAGCGCGAGCGAGCGAGAGAGAGAGAGAGACCCATCTGTGTTGATAGCATTGCTAGAATTATAATGCAGTATTAAAAACAGTAACCACAAGGGTTGTTGTTCTTTTGAATATACTGAAGAATGGGCCTTTACAACTTGTTAAGAATCTTGCTTCCCACCCCCACCCCAGAAATATAAAATGGCACCCTGCCAATTGGTTCTGCTACTTAATTACTACAAGCTAATAAAACAGAGAAGCTGAGGTGGCACACATGACATAGTTCCATTGCTGAAACAAAACCGTTATTTCCAATTACCCTGTACGCTGCCTGAATGGGAGACTGCCCAGGAATTATGCACAAGCTGCTCTGAACCTCTTGGAGGAAGAGTTACATATAAGTGTAATAAATAAATGCATAATACACAAATATATATGCATACATAAATACTTCACTGGAGTGTATCCAAGAATCTCCATTAATTGCCTCTCTCAGGACCTTGACTTATGATACTCTTTCAAATACAGATTCTGATACCCCCAAGTCTTTGTTTTATTTTTATTAAAATGTAATTTTCTACCTTCCTACCATGTACACAAACAATACAAAATACACAAGTACCACATCAGGTATGAAGGGCACGCCTATATCTAAATCTCTGCTTTCCCCTTTAAAATGCATGTGACCAGATACCTACTTCTCACTCCACTTGCCACTTTACATGTATTTTAAACAGAAACATGGCAATTTAGATACATGTTCACCTTTCATATCTGGGGTAATATACATAAGCAGAATGAAAGTTCAGCCAATACTGATGAACATTCAGTGACACAGGGAAGATTAAATCAATCTTTTTGGAGATGGACTACCTCGTAATACCAGATGCTAGGGCAGTGATGGCGAACCTATGGCACGCATGCCACAGCTGGCATGCAGGGACCTCTCTGTGGGCACTCGAGCCATTGGTCGCTAGATCGCGAAAAGACCGTCCCCTTCTGCATTCAGTGTCGGGTTTCCATAGTAACTCCTCTCCACTCATTCCTCGCTGGCCTCCACAGGCAGGCACACTCCAACATCTCCACCCCCAGAAGCGGACTGCGCAGGCACCCAGCCCTCCTTCTAACTGAACAGACAGCTCAGAAGCACAGTGCGCGCGTGCCCGAATCTTTGCGCGCCCGGTGAAGAGCCATGCCCTGAGACAGAGAGGGGTGCGATTAGCTAGTGCTCCCTCCTCCTTCCTGCCAAATTTAAGGCACTTTGAAATAAATAAGTTGGTTTTGTGTTGCAGTTTGGGCACTCGGGCTCAAAAAGGTTCGCCATCACTGTGGTAGGGACAAACCATAAGAGAAAGCTGTCACCCTCACATCCCTCCTAATGAGCTGGGTAACTGCTGCTGAAAACAAAATGGTGGACTAGGTGGACTTTGGCCTGATGAAGTAAGACAACCTTTGCAATAAAGGCTAAGCATTTTTCTCAACATTGCCATATGTCAGGGGTGGGGAACCTCAGGCCTATGGGGTCCCAATCCAGCCCCCGTGATTCCCCTTTCACCGAACCACAGACTGGTGGTTTCGCAATTTTTGCACAGTCCCCCCCCCCCCATTCCAGGAAGTTGAAAAGGCATTTCCTCTCTTAAGGCTTAGTTACTAGCAGTAAAAGCTTTAAGCTAAAAAATATGCAGGTATTTTTGGTGGTTCTGGTGGCCTCACCCAAAAATAGAATGCAACCCCTTAGACCAGTGTTCTCCAACCTTGGGTCCCCAGATGTTTTTGGCCTACAACTCCCAGCAGGCCCCAGCCAGCATAGCTGGCTGGGGCATGCTGGGAGCTGTAGGCCAAAAACTGCTGGCTGGGGCCTGCTGGGAGTTGTAGGCCAAAAACATCTGGGGACCCAAGGTTGGAGAACACTGCCTTAGAACTTCTCTGAAACTGAATTTGGCCCTCAGGCTGAAAGAGATTTTACACCCCTGCTGTATCAGCATCTTCACAGATTACCTTACCAAAATGCTAACAACAACAACAAGTTCAAACATCCATGTCCAAATCTTAATCAAACACTTAACATTTCCACTAACACACACACACTGTTGTCATATGCTCTTTTCACAGGCGCCTGGTCCACAAAACACGAAAGCACAGGCTATTTACACAAGTTAAGTGATGGTATCAAAAATGTACACAGCACATTCCATTAATGCATTGCATTTTATCACAAGGACACATAATCTGTGCTAACCAAGCTCTCAAAATTATTTGTCCGGTTCTAATCAAGGAAACACGTTTCTGATAATGAAACCAGATTGTATATGCAATTATGCTGGAGCCTCATGTTTCTAATAAAACTCTCTCTTCAAAGTTCTGAATCTAGTGTAAAAATACATAGCTTACAACTCCAGTCATAAACAATGAAATAAACGGGACATACTTCCACATAATATGCTAGGATTGGAATATGTGGTTCATATTTGATTTGAACTCCTTGCTAAAAGTAAAGTTTTTTGCATTCCTGCACTAAACTTAGTACTGGTTTAAAGTAGAGGTATACAAAGCAACAGTGACATCCAGTGGTTTCTATAGGTAAATTACGAACAATCTTGCTTGGATCACAGGGAACAGCATTCTGCTTTCTCAATCAGTAAAATTCTCCGACCTTGACATCATTCACTAGCTACACAATGTACCACCACACAACAATACGGGAGTATGATGTCTAAAAAGGAGAGGGTGATTACTCATGCTTTTGTTACAGAGCCAGTCAAGGGAAATTTTATGCCACTCCAAAAAAAAAAAAGGGAGATTATGCAAGATGTCCTCCGAAGGCATAAGCATGTTCTGACACCTTTCCATATTGGATAGATAAGCTGTAAATGAAAACTAGTGACCTAGATAATAATTATATATGGCCTCAGTCCAACTCTATTCATATGGAAACAAGGTGTTCACCTGCAGCTAGTTGCAGGAAGAATGTAGATGCACGTTTGAATCCACATCAGAATGTGGATCCCATTCAAACCGATACAATACAGATAGACTCAGTGGTGTAGTGGGCCAGGGCCCACAGGGTTGAAGCACCAGAACTTTTTGATTAGCAGGAATGATATAATCTGCCACCCCCCTCAGATTTCCCTCTTCTTTCTGACTTTAGCTGCACCTGCAATCCTCTCAATAGTTGCGGGGGGGGGGGGGAGATGGATTTTCCCAGCAACAATTTTTTGCTGTGCACTTTCCCTGTTGTGATGTAAAGTATTTTGGGGTGGCTTGGTCTTGAATGGGCAATTAAGACCCATTCCCTTTATAAGAGACGTGCTCATGGTGGAGATGAAAACTACTAGAACTAGTTTGTTAGATCAACACAGCTGCTTGCATTTTTGGACTTTCCTTGTGGGCATGGCTATGGGAACTGCCATGATGAGCACCTGCACTTCAAAATTTACTGCTACACCACTAGATACACTGCAACCTCACTCACGTTTGGGCCTGTATCTGCTTTTTGCCATTGGTTCCCAATCCGGCAAGCAATATGTGGGTGTAAGAAAGTCCTTGTCTGTCTGTAAAATTTGGAGGATTGATATAAGGCAGCTGAGGGGTGTGGTGGGGTTGATGGTGTCTCAAGCCCAGGCCTCTAGCAGCTAGGATCCAGCACCTTACCCTCCTATGCTAACAGCATTCTGGCTCCTCAGCAAACCAGGTCAACTAAACTCTGTGGGTCAACGGTGCCCTCTGGGCTTCAGTACTGGTGTCAATAGAGTCAGCTGACTCCACAAGCCAATCAGGACTCAGCAGGCCCACAAAACATCCAACTCAAGGCCTCAGTATTAACAACTCATCATTAGAAGGAGTTGTTAAACATCCTTGCTTGACCACCAACCTATCTTAGACTATATCCTCTGCCTGTTGGATCCTTGTCTGCCTGCTCTGAACCCTGATCACTGGCCCATAAATAAATACATCTTCAGCCATGTTGTCTGCCTCTGGCAGTTTTTTAGACTGGTCTGCCTGTACCAAAGTCAGAGCCCTAACTGTGGCCTGTCTCTCAACTTGGCCAAGACCTGTCCTTAAGCTTCTTTTAGCTCTGTTTGTTTATGCCCAGTGTGTTTTTGCCTGCCCGATTTGTATTTTAACCAGATGTGGCAGTATGGCATGTATGTTTATTAATTAGACATGAGTAACAAATGCCCTCTAGAGCAGTGTTCTCCAACCTTGGGTCCCCAGATGTTTTTGGCCTACAACTCCCAGCATTCCCCAGCCAGCTATGCTGGCTGGCATGCTGGGAGTTGTAGGCCAAAAACATCTGGGGACCCAAGGTTGGAGAACACTGCTCTAGACAAATGTTCACCGTCCCTGAGATCTGCCCAGAGAACATTAGTTATTGGGTGAATTAGAAATGTAATAAATAAATAAAATAAATACTGTTGGTTCTCCCGTGCACTCTGGAGACCAGAGGCTCAATTCAGGGGTGGGCAGAAAGTAAAACTCCAGACATTTTGGACTTCATCCCCCAGCATTCCTGACCATTGGCCATGCTGGAGATCTACCTTCTGCCCATCTGTGGCCTAAATCACTTACTGTGCAAGCCTATAACATGTCTACTCAGAAGTAGCTCCTTGAGTTCAATGGGACTTACTCTCAGGTAAGTCAGTGTAGGATAGCAGCTTTATTTATGTATGTTCCAAGGCCTGTCGGGCAGGCTGCAGTGATGGGAGACGACGAGACAGGAAGCTGAGCCATTCCCTCAGCCCTGCTGAAAGCCCGGCTCCATCAGGCTCCTCCCTCAATTGTCACCTGTCAGGAGCCATTCTGGCAGGCTAAGGCAGAGGGAGATGAAATGGGAAGCGGCCTTGCTGGATTAGCTGGAGAAAGTGCATAAAGGGGCAACGGGCAACCATAATGATTGAGGGACTGAAGTAACTCCCCTATGAAGAAAGGTTACACATTTTATTTATTTATTTATTCTATTTATACCCCGCCTTTTTTCCTTGCAAGGAACCCAAGGCAGCTTACATAATCCTCCTCCTTCTCTATTTTATCCTCACAACAACCCTGTGAGGTAGGTTAGGCATGCCTTGCAGAAATAATTTCTGTAATTTGGCTAAGGCGGCGTGTGAAGAAACATTTCTTTTTGTTAGTCTTGGACCTACTGCCAGCCAATTTCACTGGGTTTCTCACATTTTGAGAGAAGGTTTGATATGTTTCTAAAAGTCTGTCCTGTTCTTCTTTATCTATTAATATTGTTCAGTCACAGTATTCATTGCTATTTCATCCAAATGGACAGGAAAGCCTATAGCACGGCCCCTGGATTTATGGATTGAATTTATGGATCGCCCATCTGGCCGGCAAACCGGCCACTCTGGGCAATGTACAGCATGACAAAATAAAATACATTTAAAACAGCATAAAATTTTAAAATCTTAGCCCACCCCATATTCCCACCTGAACAGCCATGTTTTTAGTGAGCAGCGGAAGCTCAGCAGAGAGGGGGCATGGCGGAGGTCACTGGGGAGAGAGTTCCATCGTATGGAGGCCGCCACAGAAAAGGCCCTCTTCCTAGTCCCCACCAGTCTAGCTGCTCTGGCTGAAGGGACAAGGAGAAGGCCATCTGTGGCAGATCTTGTTGGGTGACCTACTTGGTGTTGCTGGAGACGCTCCTTGAGATAAACTGGACTGAAGCTGTATAGGGTTTTAAAGGTCAAAACCAACACCTGGGGCTTTTTTAGCTTAGACAAAAGATGAGTAGATCAGGGTGGGGGTATGGTAGAGATGTATAAATAATACTAGAATCTTGGGTCATCCAATGAAGTTGAATAGTGGGAGGCCCAAGGCTTCTTCACACAGCACATAGTCACTGTGGCATTCACTGCCACAAAATGTAGTGATGGCAGTCAATTTGAACAGCTTTTAAAGGGGATTAGATAAATTCATGGAGGAAGGTGCTAGTCACGATGGCTATATATTACCTTCAGTATGAGCGGCAGTATGCCTCTCTATTTCAAGTTGCTGGGGAACACGAACAGGAGGCTGCTATTACACTCATTTCCTATTTGTGTGTCCCACACAGGCATCTGGGTGGCTACTGTGGGAACAGAATGCTGGACTAGATAGGCTTTTGGTCTGATCCAGATCCAGTATGGCTCATCTTATGTTCTTACCTTTTTATTCTCCCATGCTTTTAATGTCATGATCAAAATGTTGTATTGCTTTTAAAATCTTGTATTTTGGGTACTCACTAGTTGCTGGTTTTTTTAAAATCGGTTTTGTTCTGTTGTTGTTTTAATCTGTTTTATATACCGTATGTATTTTGTACTTTGCTTTTTAACTTTTATTGCGAACCACTCAGAGGATGTTTTCTTAATGGGCAGCATGCAAATAATGTAAATAAATAGGCAGCCCGCTGGATGTTGTAAGATTTGCAGGAGCCAATCGGAAGTAGTGTTACGTCAGAATACGCACCATTCTTCACAGTGAGCAGCTGGACCAAGCTCTCTTGCAGAAGGAAGAATGTGTGTACATGTACAGGAAACTCTAGGACTTTTAGTCTGTGAGGCGGGTTGGTACACTTCTTTTTATGTGACAAGTTATCTGAAGAACAACAAGTCCCAGAATTCCTTAGCTCCTGCTAGCATTTCCTAATGTCATGTCAGGAGATCACTCGTGACCGAGTAAGATTGTCTTCCAGGATAAAAAAAAAAAGAAAATTTACAAAAAGGAGATTTTAAAAGGAGGAAAATTCTAAAGAAAATTGTGTAGACTCTAGCGATGGGTCCGTAAGTGACTATGGAGGCCAATTCTAGATCCACACAGCTTCCCACAGTGAGGACACAGGTTACCAGATGGAAGATGGTCTTGTAAAGGATTCATTTAACGTGCTTTTCGCTTAGCACGTTTCTCCCTTTCACCTTGCACTCGAGCTTCTTCAAAGTCCATAGAACTTTTGTGAAAGGCCAACCTCCAGTTAGATCGTTCATGGGCCAGAGCTTCCCAGTTTTTGATGTTTATATTGCATTTTTTAAGATTAGCCTTAAGAACATCTTTAAACCTCTTATATTGACCACCGATATTCCGCTTTCCATCCTTGAGTTGGGAATAAAGTAACTGCTTTGGGAGACGGCAGTCAGGCATTCGAACAACATGACCGGTCCACTGAAGTTGGCGTTGAAGGATCATTTTTTCAATGCTAGTAGTCTTTGCTTCTTCCAGTACACTGACATTTGTTCGCCTATCTTCCCAAGTAATTCGCAGGATTTTCCGGAGGCAACGTTGATGAAATCTTTCAAGGAGTTGGAGGTGACGTTTATAGATAGTCCATGTTTCGCAGGCATACAATAAAGTTGGTAATACAATGGCTTCATAAACCAGTGTTTTGGTCTTCTTACAAATATCCCGATCCTCGAACACTCTATGTTTCATTCGAGAAAACGCGGCACTTGCGGAGCTCAGACGATGCTGGATTTCACTGTCGATGTTAGCTGTAACAGAAAGATAGCTGCCAAGATAGAGAAAATGATCAACATTTTCCAGTATTGTCCCGCCAAGCTGGATAGATGGCATCACCAAAGGGTTAGCTTGCACTTGCTGATGAAGCACTTTGGTTTTTTTGATGTTAAGTGAGAGACCAAGTTTTCCGTATGCTTCTGCAAAAGCATTTAGGATAGTTTGGAGATCATCCTCTGAATGTGCGGAGACCACATTATCATCAGCATACTGAAGTTCCACAACGGAGGTTGTAATTACCTTACTTCTTGCTTTCAGCCTGCTGAGATTAAAAAGCTTTCCATCTGTTCGATATATAATTCCCACACCAGTGGGAAGTTTCCCCTCGACAAGATGTAAAATCATGGCGATGAAAATAGCAAATAATGTTGGGGCGATAACACATCCCTGTTTAACACCTGATCCCACTTTAAATGGAGCACCATGAGAGCCGTTGTTGTCAAAGACCTGTAGCCGTCATATTGTCATGGAGAAGTCGCAAGATATTCACTAATTTATTGGGGCATCCAATTTTCATAAGGATAGTCCAGAGAGCTGTTCGGTCCATAGTATCAAAGGCCTTAGCAAGATCAATAAATGCCATATAAAGGGGTTGATTTTGCTCCCGGCATTTTTCTTGGAGCTGACGTGCAGTAAAAATCATGTTTACTGTCCCTCTAGAGGAGCGGAAACCATATTGAGTTTCAGGGAGGATCTCTTCTGAAATAGATAGAAGACGGCCATTTATGGACCAAAAACCTATGGTACAAACCCTTTACAATCAAAAGATGGCACCAAACTCTTAAAAGACAAAGAGTCTATTGCACTGCGTTGGAAAGAGCATTATTATGACCTTTTAAATCGTAAATCTAAGGTGGATAATGAGATTTTTTCGCAAATCCCGCAAAAACAAATTAGAGACGAACTTGCAATACTCCCCACTTTGGATGAAGTAAAAAAAGCCATTAATCAAATGAAGAATAACAAAGCTAGTGGACCAGATGGGATTCCTGCTGAAATCTTTAAAGAAGGGGGCCCTGAACTTGTACAACATCTTCATAAACTCATTGAAAAAATCTGGATAAGAGAAGAGATCCCAGAAGACTTCAGGGATGCCATAATTATCACCCTCTTTAAGAAAGGTGATAAAACAGACTGCGGAAACTATCGGGGCATTTCTCTCTTAGCTACCACAGGTAAAATATTTTAGCATTTCCTATGCATTTGCAGACTGCAGTCTGAAATTCTACAGTCCCCAAAGAGCTGTTCCATATGATTATTCTACATGCGCAGATCAGCTAATCAGAGTGAGTTTTATACCCATGGGATTTGCAGGGGGGGGTTGTGTTCCATGTGACATAGTGGTGAGAGTGTCAAACTGGGACTCGGGAGATCCGGGTTCTAGTCCCCGCTCGGCAACAAAACTCACTGGGTGACTTTGGGCCAGTCACTGACTCTCAGCCTAACCTACCTCACAGGGCTTGTTTACCACCGGGTAAAATGGAGAGGAGGAGGATTATGTAAGCCACCTTGGGTTCCTTGCAGGAAAAAAGGCGGGGTATAAATATAATAAATACAAATACAATACAATACCAATTCACACAGCCCTGCTAGCTTTCTGCCAGCATCTCTGAGTAATTCTACCTGTATAGCTCAGAGAAACCTGGTCTGCAAGTCTAATAGGCATATGCTATTTCCATCTATGGTTTGTGCCAAGACCCATTGATCTGCTTGTCTGTCTTCTACCCCTGCCTGCTGCTTTCCCTTTCTCTTATATCTGCTTTTGTTGGTCAGAAGAAGCATAACACCAAAGCACATCTGAGCATATAACACCAAAGCACAGCTGAGCAGAGCTAAAACATCGAATATAAATTCAAAATTCAGCAAATTTTTAGAATCCAAATTCAACTTTTTGAATGTCAGATATGATTGCTTTGGGGAATGAAGCTTGGTGGATACTTTTTTTTTTAAAGAAAGGCTTTTTATTACATTTTAAGGCAATAATATTCAGTACTAACTTGCCGAATTCAGTACTTTTATGGGTGGGTGGGTGTGCATCTCTGTGTGTGTGTTTAATTATGCCCAAACCAACAATTTGCATAACTGGAACATTGGGACGGGGAGAGGAAACAAAGTCACAAGCAAATCTGAAGTAGAAGAATTAACCTTTGGGTTGCAGCAAAAGAGATGACACACACACTGCCAACCTCCCAAGAAGTGCTGTCCTTGACAGCCACCTATGGTGCCTATGAGAGATTGTTACAAACAGTTTTGGCCTACCCTGCATATATCAGAGCCAATGTAGAGGTCTATTTCCTATGTTTTTCCCAAAGCTGAATTTCATCTAGCAAAATGAGCCATGCTAATGATGAAACTACTAATGAGAAATAATTTTATTCCCTTATATCAACTTTGCTGACATGTTATCATAAAGCGGCCATCAGGTATTATATCTTCTGGACACAATGTTACAAAAGAGCCACTAATGAGCAAACATTGCAAAACTTTGTTACTTGGATACCTCCTCTAAATAATTGCTTTACTAACATTACTTTTTACAGTTAACCATCCAGCCTTTAGTATGGATTTCAACAGTTGTAAAGCTTCCTGAACTACTAGTTCAAGTGACTGCCAAAGGCCATCCCTGAAAGGTCTCCGTCAGTCTTAGTCCCATGCTTTTACCTCAACATTCTTCACATGTTCAGCAAGAGGTACCGAGCAACAATCCTATGACTATTCTACCAGGATAGATTAACATGGTTAATTTGCTGACAGCTCAATTACTGACTGATACCTATGAATAGGTGTGAATGGATCATTTTCCTTCAACAAGCTATAGCTCATCCCTTAGTGGCAAATTTGGCTTTGACACAGATTGCCTGACATGTGCTTTCTCTCCTTTGAAGCTGCCTTCCAAGGCCCAGTTATCTTGCTCTTATCGAAACACCAAATATAAGGGATTTCCCACCCTAAGACAGCTGGTTATATTACCATGAAAGCTTTATTCCTAACATTGGGTGTATTCTAGGGCATGGCTCAACATCTGGGGCCCTCCTCCGACTGCCACCTCCAAGAAAGGCTCAGTTGGTGGCAACAAGGAGGAGGGCCTTCTCAGTGGTATCCCCCCAATTATGGAATAGGCTCCCCACTGAGACCCGCCTGGCACCAACCTTACTATCTTTTCAGCGCCAGGTTAAGACTTCCCTCTATGCCAAGGCATTCAATAGTTAAGAGCTCAAAATAGCACCGGGGGGGGGGGGTTGTCACCTGTAGGCTTAGTTTTATTAACTTTGGATTGTTATTTTACGCTGTGTTTTTAAATTCGGATTTTAATATTTTTAACTATTTTGTATGTTTTTATTGTTTTTTTTTTATGCACAATCTGTTGTGAACCGCCCAGAGAGCTTTGGCTGTGGGGCGGTATAGAAATGAAATAAATGAAATGAATGAAATGAAATGGCTCAGCAGAAGGTAGAGTAGGATCTACTGGTAGACCACTAAGTGATTTGCAGTAAATTGGTAAGTGTTTCTAACTCCAACCATTTAACAATAGCAAGAACAAAATGCCTCTCCCCTAAATTAGGCTGTTAGATTCCATGACCCATGACAACTCAGATGTTAATTTGTACTTGTACAAGGATATCATCCCTAAGCATCATTTTGCATCTGGTTCTACTCCCCTGCCACTATTTTACACCTGGCTCTGGCAGATCCCACAAGCCTGAAGACTGGCAGTGCTTGCACATTCTCAGTTCACATGTTTAACAGTGTGGCCCAACAGGTTTGGCCAACACCCTATGTGAACCAAGAGTATGTCCAAGGCCGTAGCCCAGAATCCTCTACAACATATTGACATTCTATGCCAGGTGCTCAAAGGTCCTTTGAGAGACAAGCTGATATGGAAATTCTTGAAGTTATAAAGTTTGAAAAACACTGCTGCAGAGGATGAATCAAGTCTGTAAAAGGAGAAATAAAGGTAGTGGGAATACAAAACACACTTTGATTACTGGAGCACTAAATATAATGCTCATATCCAAAATAAAGTTATATGACCAGTTCAATACCCTCAAGGGGAGATTGGAACTTGATTTTTTGAGACACTATTATCCTGCTATGCCACAAAATAAGCCATGTTTGAAACTGCTGTTCAAAAAAAAAAAAAGCGACAAATCCCACTTAATACATCTTTAGACCATGAATGTGTCTACTGTGGCTATTTGAATCAGATTATGGGCCACAACAAACAGAAATACATACGTAGCCAAATGTGTATTTACTTTTTTAAAAAAATAGCAGAACCAGTGAGTCATGGTCATTGTTTAAATCACGAAAAACACAAGTTAGTGATATTATTTACTATGGAGAATCCCTAGAATGGCTAGATAATGGCTAATCTGATATTTCCAAATGATGATGATGATGATGATGATGATGATGATTATTTACGGTCTACCAACCACACCAATATATATACACAATACAAACAAGATATACCAGCTCTCAGTTGTACACTCAGAATAAAAACATACAATAAAACAGAATCAGGCAAGCATAGAAGGCCTAGTCAGAATAGCAACATTCAAGAATTTTGCAACTTCCTTACTGATTAAACTATTTGAGACATCAAGCAAAATGGTCAAAAGAGACTCTAAAGATCGTCCAGGGAAAGTTTGTGTGATTGGATGTATTAGAGTCTCTCTAGCCCCTCGATAGAAACTGCAGTTAAATAGAACATGCACAACAGATTCCACCTCCTCGGTAGTGGTGGAAATAAGGCTGGGCGCACCACCCGAGCCTTATTCCCCCCCGCCCCCTCCCCGCCTCATTTTTTCGAGCGGCGCACAGCGCCACTCGAACGATTTTCCTACCGTGTCCACTGCGTTTGGGACCCAGAAATGGGCCCTGCGCAGGCGCAGAACGGTCCCGTCGCATCATTTCTGGTCCCGGAAGTGACGGGACGGGACCGTTCGAGGAGTGCAGGCGGTTCTCTGCCGGATCGAGTGGCTGGGGCGGCTCTCCGCGGGGTGCGTGAGCTGCCCCGAAGAACCGGTAAGGCCTCGCCAGGGCGTGAGCGGGGCCATGTTCAGCCTCATTCTGCCCCGGCGAGGCTCGATTGAACAACTATACGCATCTATTTTTCATTGGGATTTTACTGTATCTGCCATCCAAAAGTTTGGAGGGTAGAACATTAAATCGGACTAAGGAGAATGCTCTCCTGTATTTAGGGATAGATGCTGAAACTGAACCCCGACAAGACCGAGGTACTTCTGGTGGGAGACAAGGGAAGGTTAGGGGATGTTGACCTGGTGCTGAATGGGGTACATCTACCCCTGAAGGACCAGGTCCGCAGCTTGGGGGTCATTCTAGACTCCCAGCTGTCCATGGAGGCTCAGGTGTCAGCTGTGAGCCAGGCGGCGCTATATCAGCTCCATCTGATACTGGCAGTTGCGCCCCTACCTTCCTAATCATCTACTCCCATCAGTGGTTCATGCCTTGGTCTCCTCTCTCCTAGACTACTGTAATGCACTCTACGTGGGGTTACCC
This sequence comes from Shinisaurus crocodilurus, assembly GCA_021292165.1. Classification (NCBI taxonomy): domain Eukaryota; kingdom Metazoa; phylum Chordata; class Lepidosauria; order Squamata; family Shinisauridae; genus Shinisaurus; species Shinisaurus crocodilurus. The sequence goes on along the minus strand of CM037880.1, from coordinate 190,990,529 downwards.
TGGAAGACGGATCGGAAGTTGCAGCTGGTACAGAATGCAGCCGCTCGCCTGATTAAAGGCTACCGCCAGCGTGATCACATCACTCCGTTGCTCAAAGAGTTGCACTGGCTACCAGTTGTTTGCCGAGCCGAATTCAAGGTGTTGGCGTTGACCTTTAAAACCCTGTACGGCTCCAGTCCAATATATCTCAAGGAGCGCCTCCAGCAACATCAAGTAGGCCACTCAACAAGATCTGCCACAGACGGCCTTCTCCCTGTCCCATCAGCCAGAGAAACCAGGCTGGTGGGAACTAGGAGGAGGGCCTTTTCTGTGGCAGCCCCCAATTTATGGAACTCTCTCCCCAGTGACCTCTGCCATGCCCCTTCCTTGATTAGCTTCCGCCGTGCATTAAAAACGTGGCTTTTCAGGCGGGAATATGGGGTGGGTTAGGATTTTTAAGTTTTGTTCTGTTTTTAATTGTGTTTTATACTGTGTGTGCCCCCCCCTCTTGTATTTTATTGGATTGTAAATCGCTCAGAGCGGCCGGATGTCTGGCCAGATGGGCGATTCATAAATATAATAAATAAATAAATAAATAAATAACCACTCTAAATAGAGCATCCCATTTTTAGGATAAAGGCCCGACAAACCCAGTGACAGAGGGGAACATGGCCCCTGGGCCGCTGCATGGAGCTCTTGAAAATCGATGTCAGTCAGTCTCTGCTTGACTAGAAATTTAGCTTTGTCCCAGGACAAGGATAGCAAATAGGAAGGAGATAGCCCAATTGAGGCAACCTTTTGCCTCACTGCTTTATTCCAAGCAGACACATAGGAATCTAACATTGCCTGGGAAACAAAATAATTTGGCTTAACCAAAAGCTGGCAACGAAGCCAGAAGTGAATAGAATGTATCCAAGCCAGACAACTGAGAGAATTAAGGCCAGCTTCAAGATAAAGGGCAGCACCAGCTACACACTTGGGCAAATCTTATACTGTTGATTTCTATAGAAAATAGCATGCTAGTCTCTCTATGCAGCCGCAACAAAGCTGAATGCTTAATTTGGAACTTTCAGCCACTGCCCTCTGGGGTCTTATTTCTCATTATTGTGACATTTTACCACAAAGGATCTTGGGGGTGGAACTAGATATTTGCTGGCAAATACAGGATTTCCAACCCATGTTTGATGTAATGTGCAAACCAGGAGCATTTGCAGAGGAGATGCAGGATGGAAAAGGAAGCTTTAGCCTCCCCTGCCCCACTTTTATTTTGCAACCCCTTTCACCCCAGCAGCTTTCCCCCCCCAAACTATGGTTCCCAATTGTGTTTCTTAGCAAGTGGAGGAAAGCAGACAGGGGAGGGATTGCAAAAGGAAAATGATGGGTTAAGCACTTCCAATACCACTCATTGACCTGGTTTGCATGATTACTGCACCCCGCTGTGGCTTATAAACCACAATAATCCATGGGTGCCAGGTTGCCTATTCAAGCTGCCACCGCAGCTTCTCATGTCATCTGAACCCAGGCGGCAGACCATTGGTTAGTTGAGGGTTGTTTAACCCTCAAACAACCCCTGCTGCTGCCCAGGTTCTGGCAACACAACAAACCATGGCAACCCCTCCCTGGAGGGTTGAATATTCAAAATGGCCACCTGCACATGCTGCAACCCACCTTGGCTTAAATGTGCTTCTCTCCTGCAAATCTCCTTGCCCCTGGCTTTGTTTATGAGTGCTAAATTCGAAGCTAGTTGGTACCATATATGGGCATCTTCTAAAATCTTGAGTTTCCATTCCACTGGATTCTTGTTGCTACCTTTGAACCCTTCAGCATATTTATAAATATATGTATAAGCAACCAGTTATAGATTTAAATTAATCGGGCTATCACTGAGATAATTCAGAGAATTAGTTCAAAGCAAGCTGGAAGGGAGGATATAAGTGAATAGTGAATGTATAAAGCACTTCTACATGGGAGGGACTGGGAGTTTTCCCATTCTAAATCTGCCATTGCCATGATTTATTTATTTAGATAATTTACACCCCATATTCGGTCCCAAAAGAGACATTCAAGATAGCAATCACTACATGGTTTTGGTTCAGATTCTGCCCCCCTCCCTCAATTATGTGCCATAATCTCCATTTATATTTAATCTTGAGACATGGATTTCTCCCTTGCTACACAGGTTTTTACAAGGCCTCTCATCGTAAGACAATTTCCTTGGCTGTGGTTACTTGATGCTACTGTAAATGTAGATAGCGGCTGCAATCTAGAGGATGAGCATCATGACAGAAGCCAGGGGTTTCCTACTGTTGGCAATGAAATGCTTTGTGCATGCAATTCTTTGCCTTCCGTAACTAACTTATAATACAGTACTAATCAAGAACAGTATTCAAGAGGAATATCTATGGTGAAAGTGGGCACCATACAGTAAGAGCACAATTCATTGGTTCTTTTAAGTGCTTTGGGGCTGCTTAGAATCCGTTGCAAGAAATCTGAGAATCTCGAGCTTTTGTTAAGTGGGTGTATTTTTGTACATGAGATGGTGGTCAATTTACAGATGTAAATTGACCGCATCTCAGTCAATCAATGAACATTCAAAAGTTATACAAAGTCACTGGAAAATACAGAAATGATATCAGCTTTTCCAAAGCTGTGATCCTCAGCCTCACATGCACACAAGGCTCCCTTTGCCCTCCCTGGAAAGGAAGTATTCATGTGTATACTGCTGAGTGGGGCTGGTTACCGGGGAGTATACAACTTCTCTGTTACAACAGCTTCACTGGCTCCCAGTCTGTTTCCAGGCACAATTGAAAGTGCTGGTTATGACCTATACGGCTTAGGTCCATGTTATCTGAAAGACCATATTCTCCCCTACGAGCCTGCCTGCACTTTGAGATCCTCAGGGGAGGCCCTTCTCTCGGTTCCACCACCATCACAGGCATGCCTGGTGAAAACACGGGAGAGGGCCTTCTCAGTGGCTGCCCCAGCGCTCTGGAATTCCCTCCCCAGGGATGTTAGAGTGGCCCCCTCCCTGGTAAGCTTCCAGAGGCAGGCAAAGACCTTCCTGTTTCGGAAGGCATTTGGGATTAGCCTGTGATGCAATGGAATGCTGGTTTTACTGTTATGTATATTGTACTGTTTTTAACACCATATATATATAATTTTTAATATTATTGATAATTTAATTCTATTTTTAACTTTTGTATTTTTTTTAATTTTTGTTTTAATTGTGTGAGTTTTAAAGGCTGTGAGCTGCCTTGGGTCCCAGTGTTGGGAGAAAGGCAGGATAACAACAACAACAACAATAATATGGGACTCTTTCCCTTCCCATAACTGAGAAGGAAACCTCATTCAGACCAACTTTGTTGGATTGTAAGCAAGGCATCTATCTACCTTCTTCAATTATATTTTATGCAAATTAGTTTTAAATCAAATAAGCATATCAGATGTGGCTCTCTGGCTTGTGTATGTTCTAAGTGAGGCCCCTAACCATATTGCTTTCTTTGGTTGCAAAGGTAGCAGAGATTGAGTGTGCAATCTTATGCATGTTTAGACAGAAAAAAGTCCTACGAACCCATACTGGCTGGGCTGGGGTATGCTGGGAGTTATAGGACTTTTTTCTTTCTAAACGTGCATTGGATTGTGCCCTTAAATATCTGTTGTACTGATCCTTCATGTTTTCCTGGAATATCTGAGGTAGTGTTGTTCAAATTTACATACATTTTAATGCACAGATGATGATGTCTTTCAGAGCTGGGAATAGCTAGTTTAGTTAAAATAATACCCAGAGTATTGAACGTACAATAGTCTTTGTTTTACAAAAATATATTTTGTTTTCACTACAAAGTAAAAATTATTGAGACTTTGCTTAAAGGTGCATTTAGATCTTTTACTCATATTACTTATATGCAAATTGCAGGCTACTTTGAATTTTTTTTAAAAAAAATAACTATGTACCATATGCATTGAAATGAACAAAGGATACTTTGTTCAGACACAAATTCTGTCAGACATTTCTATCCCAAAAATTGTTTTGCTCCAGAACACCCCCCCGCCCAAAAAAACCCCTTTCAACCAATATCAATCCATACAAGAATTTTTTTGTAAAAAGTATATTCATGTATAAAAATAATCCACAAAATTAAGTATTTGAAAGTATCGATATTTACATGGTTGTAAAAGTAACTGCAATCAGATCAATATGACTAGCACTTATGTACTTAGGGCTGTAATCCTATATCCATTTACTTGGGAGTAGGCCCCACTGAACTCAATGGGATTTACTTCTCAGTAGACATTAACAAGATTGCACGGTAAACTAGCTTATGCAGTCAGAATAATGCCTATAGATGATTCCTAATATTGGGGGGAGGGGAAATATGGTGTACAGTTGAAAGTAGTTTTGTTTATCTTATACATTTTAAATTTATGACCAAATAATGATTTATTTTTTTTGCAGAAGGGATTCTAACATTTCATAAGCAAATACAAAAGTATTATGTTACATCACAGATAATTTTACTAGTCCATACCAATGTTACCTGCTTATGAAGTATTTCTTCTGATTCTTTCAGACTTTCAGTCCTCTAGGGAGAAGGCAACTTAACTTGAGCAGCACTTGCCTAGTGCTTTGAAAAGCAGCACTCTCACTGTTACTGCACAAGTTGTTTCTCTTATTTCATTAGGAATGAAAACAACCTAATGCATACGGTAACTTTGTTTGAACAAACAGAGTAAAGCTGCCAGATATTTAATTTTCCATGAAAATAAAGTTGATCCTTAAAAGGACCACATCAGGGCAAGAGTCAATTTCTAATGAAAACTCATATTAACAATATTTCATTTATTTTTTAAATGTTTGGTTAGCATATTTGTTATATTTTAAACTACATTCTTTTAATTTCCAATAAAACTGATGACATAGGGAGCTATTCCAAAAGTCAAGTAACCATAAACCAGTGTTAAAGTGCTTCCCAAGTTGTTTCTGGTCTACTGCAAAAGTATGGATTAAACACACACAACCAGCCATGGCTCCATATTGTAACTAAAAAGGATTTCATGAGTCTTCATGGTTTCTCAGCAAGGTCAAGCCAATATGTTTTTGCCCCCACAGAAACTTCTTGATGGAGCTAAATATTCTGGAAAGTTTCAAAGCATGGGACACTTGCTTCTTAAAGGGCTTGGGGTTCCACATTTCCTTCAGAGATTTCTTCAAACTAGCTAACCTTGAATCATGTACCTGTATTTAAAATTTCTTGACTGATAAAAATATTCAAGTGAAGCATCAGTGTTATATGTTAAATACTGGGTATCCAGATAAGACAACAAGACGGAAGTATCAATGCCATTGCATCAATAGTGTCCACACGATGGCATGTGTAGCACACCACAATAATAGAGTTGGACCCAGACTAAGTCCCACTGATTGCAATAAGATTAAAGTGTGATTTGGTCTGGATCCAGCACATAAAATGCCTAAAGGCCCCAATCCAGAGATAGATAACTGAGTTTAAGACCACTGAAATCAATGAGATAAGGGAACTGTAACTGATTGTAATTGTAACTGAGTCCCCTAACACCCTATAGGGCTTAGAATCTGAAGGATGCCACCAAGGCCCTCCTTGGTTGGTGTGCCCTCGCCATCTGAGGTGAGGCGGATGATGACATGAGAGAAGAACTTCAGTGGTTCTGAACTTTTTTTTAAGAGGGGGGTATACATTTTTGTGGCGGACCGAACTTGGTCCGTTGCGCAGCTTCAGCACGCTAAGAGTTAACCAGCACCGAAGTCATGCACTGTACCAGGCTGTCAAAACCTTTACTTTCAGCCGCAAGTGAAATTGATAAGGAATCCCTTGGAAACACAGGGAAGCCACAAGCTACTCAGTTACAAAAGAGTTTAATGGAGCTGAACTAATAGACTACAGGAATCTCACAGTATAAACAGAACAGTCAATACAGATAGGAAAACGGAAGTATTCAATTTGCTTTCTAGGTAGGCTTTGCTCAAATGCAAAATATTACCTGACACCAGAGACTCTGACTCTAGATTCTAACGTAGCGGTTTGCTTTGCCAATCGCGGGGTGCCCTGCCCGGGGTTGGAAGTCGCTTGGCCCTAGCCGGAGCTAGCGACCTGACCTGTGCAAGCCTGCACCATGTTCCCAACAACCCTTTGTTCTGTGGCACATATCTTTTCTACCTTCCCTCGCCCCCTCCCTGCCCTTGATGATCAGGTGAGCTGGTCCTGCCCCACGGGGTGGTGGCACCTTTCAGGTGCTGGCATCTCCTGGGTACTTTGCAGCTCTTTGAGACTGTGCCCTCCACCTCCGGAATGTTATGCGCTTCTTTCGAGGGAAGTGTAAATGTGCCCCATTGAAGGTATGCAGATGTGGCAGATGTGGCTTGTGTATAACCGGTCTGCCCAGAATTGTGTCTCCTGTGACCCAGGTGGGGATTATGCAGACAGAGGGGTGACAGCGGAAAAGGGGAAAACATGTCAGGGTTCAATATGTCCGGGTTCAGCAGTGTGCTCAGGCTTTCTCTCCACAATTTTAAAAACAAAATTAAAATAAAAAATGGATGAATTTATTGTTAGAGTGTTGGACTGGGACTTGGGAGATCTGGGTTCTAGTCCCCATGCAGCCAAGAAGCTCACTGGGTGACTCTGGGCCAGTCACTGACTCTCGGCCTAACCTACCTCACAGGGTTGTTGTGAGGATAAAAAATGGAGAGGAGGAAGAGAATCATGTAAGCCGCCTTGAGTTCCTTCCAGGAAAAAAGGCAGGGTATAAATATAATAAATAAATAATAAATAAAATATCAGAGACTGTGATTTATTTATTTATTTATTACATTTATACCCCGCCTTTTTTCCTGCAAGGAACCCAAGGCGGCTTACATAATCCTCCTCCTCCTCTCCATTTTATGCTCACAACAACCCTGTGAGGTAGGTTAGGCTGAGAGGCAGTGACTGGCCCAAAGTCACCCAGTGAGTTTCATGGCCGAGCGGGGACTCGAACCCGGATCTCCTGTGGTCTAGCTATATCTGACAAACTTACCTCAACATTTCCCTTTCTCATAAAGCCTCTCATCTAGCATCAGTGTGATACATGGCTGGAGCACTTCCAAGTCAGCCTACTTCATTTTAAATATAAATGAATTTATAATTTGGCTTCACTTCATGTAATAAAGCTATCTTCAGTGATCAGTCTTTTTTCCTGTTTATAACCCCAGTGGAGAACACTTCCACTTGTGCTAGCCAGGGCACCCAATTTTCGCTAAATCCCCCCTACCTACTGCAGCCCTCTCCACATCATATCCCTTTCTGTTCCAGATGGTCCCCCATCCCCAACCCTCAAGAGCAGCTTTGGGGAGGGCTTAGTTGGGTTGGAGGATTGCCCAAAATTGGGTGTCCCAATTTACACAAGCAGAAGCACTTTCCACTAAGGCAACGCTAAGGCACTGTTACTATTTTGGGGTGTGGGGGAGAATACAATTATTCACTTAACAGAGCAGCAGTTACTAATGTGAAGGTCCATAATACAATAAACAGACAAGTATTGCCTGACAAGAGGAGAGAGACAAAGTTACAAATACAGTGCTAAAGAGGCACAAAAGTTGCCCAGAAAATAAGTTTATCAACATTTTTCTTGATCCCTTACTAAAACAATGTACCACTAATTGTCCTGAGTTCACACTCCTTCTTCCCTTTTCCTCCTTTGGAGCAGCTACCACGGGGTGATTGGAAGCATCTGCTTCCTGTTTAACACTAACCACAGCTAATCACAAACCAGAATCATAAACCTTTTGAACGTGGTTTGTTTTAAATAAACCATTGTTTAAACTAACTACAGTTTATTCTTTTTGGATATAATGATAAATGGTTTATGTTAAACAGGAAGCAGATGCTCCTATTCTCCTTGCAGCCACAGCAGAGGAAGTGTGTGTGAGCTTGAGGCTTGCTCATTCTCATTTACGTAACACTAAACCATGGTTTAGTGTTAAGTCTGAATTGGGCCAAAGAATATATTTAAGATTGACTCATGAATTCATCACTCACTTGACTACATTTCTAAAAATATCCTATAAATAGGATATAAAATTATGTATTACATTTATATCCTGCTCTTCTTCCACAGAGCTTGGTGTGGCTTACATGGGGTTTCTTTCCTGCCATGGGAAGGCAGCAAAGGTGCACTGAGCCCTTTGTTGATCCCTTCAGTATAGTTGTACCTATGTGGGCATGGCTTGTACCCCACATTTTCAAATTTAGAAGTATTTGTAAATTGTGCGTGTGTGAGAGTATAGAATAATTTCAACCCTATTCCATAGGACACCCTTTATGATCAAAAGTTATGCAATCTATTAACTAATGTATATGCTGCTGATATATGGTTTTAATTACAGAGCATTCTACTTGCATTCTGGGTCATTCTGTTACATAAAAGTTTTTTTTTCTTTTTTAAATAGAGTGGGTTATTGCATATAAAATGTCTGCACTTTAGGCAAGCACATGGCTGCACTTATTATTCTAAATTGAAATAAGTCTCTGTTTAGATTAGAACCTGCATGATTTCTATATGTAAACACTAAAGTCAGCCACATGCTTATATTTAGGAATAAGTTTAAGTAAGAGCCCTGTTTTTTTGTAGTACTGTAATTAGTTACATGAGATGAGAATGCAAGTTGTAAATTATGAGGAATTACAGCCACAGGACTCCAAGAGAAGTTAGATAGCAAAAGTAGAAAACTAAGCAAGCATATAAACATCTTATCTAACTGCATGCTTCCCTGTGGTATGTTCGTTTTTCCAACATTTGCCATGACACACAGCGTTTTTATAATCAAAGCTCCTATGAGCAAAGAAATCCTTCTTAATGTGCCGCCTCTCTGTTTCTTTTTTTAAAATACTCCAACACATTTTCTCCAGTGTTGAAAATTCTGTGTGCCAAATATTAAAGCCAAGTTATAAACTTCTAGAAAACAGGATTTATAATGGAAATCAAGAGCTATGTAATCACTGGACACATGTTAAAGTATTCTTTTGCACTTTTAAGTTCTGACCCTAGATTTTCAGAGGGGGGAACCACTTATCAGAACTTCACAATAGGATGTATGGATCTCATCATAGAAGCCAGAGAAATCACAGTAATCCAGGTTAGTTAGAGTTTACATGATAAAACGTTACCTCACTATTAAACAATGTCATTAGCTGAAGTCATCCAGTTTCAGAAGCAAGGTCAAGTCTGCAAAACCACACCACCAGCCCCACATAGTTGTAGGGAATAATTCCTACCCACTTCTCTGCAACCATTGTTCCAACACAACTGTATATTTTAAATTGAATATCGATGTAACACAAATGCTAAATTCAGTTTAAGTTCTTAAGAATGCCACAATCATTACAAGATGGCTGAAGTGCTGAGTTCATTGCTTGGTCTAGGGTACAGCAATTCCAAAGAGTCCATGGTCACGATGGTTAAAGCATTTGTATGAACAGAGAAGTGCCTTTACAGGTAAGAGCTGGAAGTTTCTGCTAGTCTTCATTCGCTTTTAAAAAGAAAAAGAAAAAATTGCACTGTGTAAGGGTACTTTATAGAGTAAATTCCTTTTTATACATTGCAGTTATGTTTAAACTGAGAGCAACTCATGAAATTCTCTCATAACATTCAATACAGTAAATATGCCTTAAAATTCAGATTTGGTCAGACAAAATGAACAAAGTGTTGGCAAAAGTTACATTTAAAATTAAGATTGTTTGTGTGAGGGCCACAGCTGCCCTAACACTGCCTTGAAGTACGTTTATCACTAAATAGCAAGACAATAGAAATTCTACAACTGTGGAGAATTATCCAGCACTACATAATCTGGTGGGGAAATGGGCCAGCAGGAGTCCAAGGAAAGCTAATTTATTGGATAGCATTCAAAAACTAATAATTGGAGGAGCAGAATGGTGAAACAGAAAATCAAGATGTCATACTCCATTGATGAGGTGTCAGAAAACCACAACTGACTTGCCATTTCTACTCAAGTCTCTAGAAAGGGCAGCATGCAATTGTTCTTTTAGAGACCTTCCCCAGGAGAAATATCAGATTATATTATGAAGCATAGTAGCAATTTCGGGTAGATAATCTGAAGTTCCATGATTGTATGTCCTCAATGCAGAGACTAAACCCAGTAGTTCTGCATGAAAAAAGAAAACATAGGAGAGGTATGCAACTTAGGTGCCCTCTCCCTGGCAAGACTTTCACCATGATATTGGAACTAGCTGAGTGGCAGTGCGTGCTAGCAGGTCTTGGTTTTGATATGTGGCCAGTGATGACATCCCTCTATTGACACTGGCACATAGGCAGGGAGAGGTACAGAATTGTTTATACCATACTCACACACACAGATGGATCAGATGTAATGCTAAACCATGCTTTTGTCATGTCTGAACCAATAACATCTGACAAAGGCATGGTCTGTGAGTGCCCATCAAACCAGAACCTGAAACTACATAGTTTGAAGCTGGCTTGCAAACCACTGTTTGGGCAAACTGTGGTTGGTGTTACATCTGAACTAACAAGACTATGGTTTAGAATATTGCTCTACCCTCAGAGGCCAGTATTTGGGATAACATCTGAGGATTCTGAGGAACGGCAGGGGAAGAGGGAAACCGACACAAACCTGTGCATATGCCTGCACATAATGGAACAGAAACCATGGTTTTGTATTACATGTAAACCAACCCATTGCCATGGTTCTTGGCAGGTTCAGCAGAAACATACAGAATTATAATGAACCAAAGGGACCAGCTAGTTGATCTCCTGCCCAAAGTTACCATCTTCTAAGTCTAATGCAACCTGACAGTTGCCGTTCAAAACTTTTAAAAACATGCAAGCAAGGAGATTCCATAACTTCACTAGGGTTTGTTCAGGGATGTTGAAGAGTCCTTGGTCTCGAGTCACGAGTCTTTGGACCCGAGTCTCGAGTCCCGAGTCCGAGTCCTTGGTCCAAAATGGTGACTCACGAGTCACGAGTCCTGAGTCACTCCCAAAACTGACTCCACGAGTCCCTATTAAAATCAATGGGGTTTCCCCCCAACAAAATAAGGCTACTTCAGATGTGTGACTTAAATAAATTCTAGGCACAAGTGTGCCTTTTTATTTCAAAACTCTGCAACTGATTTTGGCAAGAACAGACCAGGCAGACAAACCCAAAATAACCAGGCAGGCAGAGGAGGCAGGGAACCCCAAACAGGCAGGCAGAGGCAGCCAAACCCAAAATGTCTGACCCTAACCCAAACCCCCCACAACAACACATCAATCAAAATAAATCTCAACACATCGTTGGGGCTGCGCTCCTGGTCCATAGTGGCCGAGCAGCGGCGCGCCTCGCTTCCACGCGCTCTTCACCGGTGATCACGCTCCTTCTGGCACAGCCAGAAGATTCGTCAACAGCCCAGGGATGTTGACGAGTCCTTGGTCTCGAGTCCCATTAAAAATATTGGGACTCAAGTCCGAATCGAGTCAGAGGGGGGACTCAGTCCGACTCACGAGTCGAGTCCTCGAGTCCGAGTCCCCATCCCTGGCTTTGTTCCATTGCTGAACTGCTGTAATAGTTAGGTTCTTCCCTATGTTTAGCCTAATCATTGCTTTCTCTCCTATACACAGCAGAAAGAGCAGAAATTGTTGCTCTTCTTTTTTAGCCTCCTTTTAAATACCTAAAGAATGTAATAAATTCCAGACATACCTAAAAGAGAATATGTGGAGATCTCATGGTGCTATTCTGTAGGCTAGGGGTGGGCTACCTGCAGCCCTTAGCCTAATTTCATGAGGCCCTTGGACTAATTTCATGTAAATGGGGGGAGCCCAGAGGGAAAAAAGCAGGGGGGAATGGAAGCTGAAATGAATGAAGCATGGAAGGAGTGAGGAGAGGAAAAGCCCCCTGCAGGTGATCAATTCAGACCTCTGGCAAAGAAAGGAAAAATGGGTGGGGGGGAGGTGGATGGGCGATGGAAGGATGGGAGAGTCAGTTCAGAGCCTTCTCCTATATTTCATCTTAAGACTCTCAACCATGCAGACTTCATGACTTCAACATTTTTCTTATGGCCAACACAGCTACCTTTGTTTTTTGTGTGACTTGGAAGTTAGATAACTATTGGTTGGGGTCAAAAGAACTGCAAAACTAGTTCTGCATGCCCAAGGGGGCATTGCTTTGTGTTTTGCAAGCAGGAGCTTTCCATGCCACACGGCAAACCATTTTAGAAACTAGGGAGACTTTCAAAAGTAGATTATGATACGGTGAGAAAAAGAAAAGGTTTTTAAAAATTCCACTCATACATGTGTAAAGCAACTCTTGGGATCCTAACCAAAATAACTGTGAGCTGCCTCTCACAGGAGATTCTGTATTGGGTACAGATACTCAAATGTCTATAACTGAGAGAAAATGGATGGCCCACAGAACATAAATTCTAATAAAAAGGTTTTCACATTAATTTTTTTTAAGCTTTCTCCCTCTAACCTATGGCTCGGATCCAAATGTGCCCTTCTGCAAGTTGAAAGCCTCTTCCACTCACAGAAGGCCTGCCTCCAACTTAGCGGAACAGCATTGTGCTTTGTTTGCGCAAGCTCTTATGTAAGACTTTGAACAAGCTCATTCTCCAGACTGTTTTAATAGCTCACTAAAGTTTATAGACTAAAGACTAGTCTGTAGTTTCTTATTCACTATTTCTTATACAGCAATGCAGCTTCTGATATACTGTGGAGTACAGTATAATGTGAGAAATCTTCTGCCAGCTCTTGTATGGTTCACAGAAGAGCACTAATGCATTTTCTATCCTTCTGTTCATGGAGCTTTGGATCTAAGCCTACATTTTGTCTATGCTCATTATATACTGTACGTTCAAAGTTATGCACATCATTTTTAATTGTTATAACTTTTCAGAGTAAACCTCATTCCTTGTTATCTGGTGAGCTAATTGTACCTACTGGATAAGTGTTTTACCATGAGAAACCTAGTCACAATATAAATGAAATTGATGCCTTCTTTATTGGGGTTCAGCTGAATGTGTCATTGAAGGATGTGCTGCTGTTAAATTACATTGATTTTCCAAAATACAGATCCTCCATGTCAAACTCTTTTGGAGTGAAGCAGGTTCTCTTTCATGTCTTTCAAAAGCAGTTTTTCATTATATTACATTACATCATTTCATGCAGGGCTGAAAGTTCGTTAGGCAACACGTGTGTAATTCACTCCCTAAAGTTATCATTTTAAGAGGAACTAGGGGGAAGTTAAAAACTGCAGAGCTAAGAGAAATGAAAAATGAATCATCATGAGTCAGGCAATGGAATTCAAGACCTTCTACTTGATGTTATAAACTAGGGACTTGGTCACTAAAGATAAGATATCCAGTCTCAAATCAGGTTGCTAGTCAGTCAGATCCTTGAAGCACAAGATCAACATTAAACAACTTGGCCTTTTCTCTATTCTTATTTTTCCTTTCTATCCCTTTTTCTACACTTGCACTCCATTTTCTATTCTCCAGTATTCTCCTGGAGAGAATACTATTCTCCATTTCAGCTTTGTATTAATTCAGGGGGAAACGCTTTATTTTCTTAGTTTTTATTTGTTTCTACAGACTACACTTTTTATTTTGCTACCAAACTTCTGTATTATTCCAAACATCTCTAAATTGTGTGGTCAAATTGTATTTATTCTTCTTGTTTATTCACTTTAATATTTATCTATCTATAAAGAGAGAGAGAGAGAGAGAGAGAATGCAATTGAGTTCCAATCATTAACCCATTTGGGAGGGAAATATTCCTTGATAGTATTAAAATAGCTTTTTCAATTTATGCTTAGGTGAAAGTAAACCATTACCTTTAAATTATAAAGTATTATGAAATTCTATTGGGCATTTAATTTGCTCGCCAACATTTTCCTTCATTATTTGATCCACACTGTTTAAAGTTTCATTTTGCCGCTACGTTTGTAAAATGATAAGTTTTTAATATTGTCATGGCGTTCATTCTTAACAGATGAGGTAGCACACAAAGAACGTGCAATAATGGATTCCTCTTATATACCACAATTCTTATATCAGATGTTAAATGCATTTCAGGAACTCCTATTTTTCAGTATTTGTTGATCTGCTTATAAGCACTGTTCCATTTCCTACTGCCAGGACGTATACTGCAAATCTTCTATTTCATATTTTGTGTATATAGGTGTAGTTTGAAAAACTGGACAGTTTATTAAATAATTGATTAAATCTTATTCCTTTTATTGTGCTTTTTCTGTTCTACTCTGTTTGCATAGTGTAGAGGTTAAGAATCATTAAGCTGTGAATGAGGAAGGCCCCAGTTTGAATCTCACAAGGTGTCTAAGACAAGCCACTATCTCTCAGCCTCAGCTGACTAGAATTGGATGTTTTTGAACAGAATTGAACACTATAATCAATATGCTACATAAGAATAGGTTGCTTACCTGTAACTGTGGTTCTTCGAGTGGTCATCTGTGCATTCACACATATGGGCTCTGCACCTGAATGGAGCCTCTTTCGGGAAACTTATCTACCTGAGGAATTTAGACAGGAATCCCTTCCCCACCGTCTCACTGAGCATGCTCCTAGTGGGTTCCCACCTATTCCATCAGTTCCTGAGACCGCCTATTGTGGCCTTGGAACCGAGAGAATGCTCAGCACCAATATCGGACAGAGATGGACACTGATACCAATGATACGCTTCAGTTAGCCCCATCGATATCGATAGTGACACTGAGGCGGGGACGGTGGGTGGGTTGTGTGAATGCAAAGGTGACCACTCGAAGAACCACAGTTACAGGTAAGCAACCTGTTCTTCCTCTTCATGGTCTCTCTGCATCACATATATCGGCGATTTAACAAGCTGACTCACTGGAGGCGGGTCAGTGCCATCACTGCAAGAGCGATGAGAGTACAGCTCTGCCGAAGGTGCAGTCTGCTCAAGCCCGAACATCCAGCCGGTAGTGCCGTATACAGTGCCGTATAAAGGTCCAGCCTAGGGATGTGTGAGGAGTTCGTTCGGGGGGGTGGGGGTGGAAATCTGGCAAACTGGCTGGGCTCAACCCCCCGAACTCCGTCCCACTTACCTGCTTCCTCGGCTCGACTCACGTTCTCCCGAGTCGAGCCGGGGAAGCGACTATTGGGTTCCTGGCAGGCCACTTTTTACATAGAAAATGCTGTAAGATATGCCAAACGCGGCCGCAATTTGCGTAACTTGTGCAAATTGCAGCCGCTTTTAACATATCTTATGGCATTTTCTATGTAAAAAGTGGTCCGCTGGGAACCTGGAAATCCGCTGAGTGGCTCAGCGTGCATCTGCTTTCGGCCCGGCTTGGTGGGCACAGTGGCGGCTGAGCCGGTGGTGGGTTGGGGCACTGCGGGATCGCCCACCACTAGTCCAGTCATAATGGTTCCAGTCGAAGAGGAACTGAGGGAATAGGTGGGAACCTGCTAGGAGCATGCTCAGTGAGATGGTGGGAGAGCGGTTCCCACCTAAATTCCTTAGCTAGAGAAGTTTTCTGAAAGAGGCTCCATGCAGGCGCAGAGCCCATATGTGTGATGCACAGAGACCACAAAGAAGAAATGCTACCTATTTCTAAAAGTTTTACGGCACAATCCTATGCATGTTTAGACAGAAAAATGTCCTTTAGCTCCAGCATGCCCCAGCCAGTCATGGTGACTGGGGGATGCTGGGAGTTGTAGGCCTTTTTTCCTGTCTAAACATGCATAGGATTGTGCCCTTAAACAGTTTCAAAACTGCTTTGTGTATTGGGGGGTAGGGGAGTGTATTACTTAGCTCCAAGACTTTAACCAATAAGCACCCATAAGCACATATGTGTGGATTAGCCTTTGTCTCCCTTTTGGGAGAAGGGATGGGTGTCCAGCTTGAAGTGTCGTAAAACCTGCAATACTACTTTAACCAGAGATCACAGCAGTGTGTGTGTGTGTGTGTGTATATTCATGTGTGTTGCGTGCAGCAGAGAATCTTTTTAAATTGGTCCCACTACTCAGAAACTGTTACATCTGTCTTCAAATGCACTAAATTGACTGAACTGCAGAGAGATCGATGTTGTGCAGTGGCGACAGAGTTAGCTTGGATGTGAGAGGCCCAGGTTCAAATGTCCATACATCTACAGAGATCTTTGGCTGGCCTCGGAAAAATCACTTTCTCAGCCTAACCTGCATTGTGGGTTTGATGTGTGGATGAAACACTTCTCTGGTGGAAGGGTGTAATTCAAATGAAGTAAATAAATGGAATGGAATAAATGAAAAGGAAAGGGTGGATATATATAAATTAATTTAAACAAATAAACAAATAATGGCAGAATCAGTGGTTGAAAATGGAGGAAGTTGTGGTAGTATAGATAGCACAGGGGTGCAAACCTGTTTTAGACCAAGATGGAAAGGGGGTAGGACCTTCTGGGGAACCCTAGAGGGTTGGCTTGGGATGCCTAGAGGGCCAGATTTGGCCCCCGGGCCAGAGGTTCTACACCGTTGAGATAGGAGATGGCTGGCCACTGATGGAAACATAATGCTAGACTATATGGACCCTTCATCTGATCCAGTGAGTTTCTACTTATGACTGGGGCCGCTAATGATTTTATCAATATGTGCAGAAGGGAAATAAGATTTTAGAGATATGTAAGAAAAGCAGGCAGCAGTAAAATGTAGCAAGAGTCTGGATATGCAATGAATCCTGCTTTAAAGAATACATTATAATCAGTAGTTACCTGTTTTACATCCACAAACTGCACGCATTCTAGCCACATACCCAGAAAGCAACATCCACAATGAACACATTCTTGTCTATGGGAAAGTAGCTTCTGTGCTTCTAAATTCTGCTTTATTGCTCTGTGTAAATAACAGTTTTTATTTTCCAGTTGAGTGAGAATAAATCTTGCTGTTAGTTCCTGTACAATTAAAAAAAAACCAGAATAACCAATATTATTGACAAGACTTGCAACAGAACCTCAATATGAATGCTTTTTACTCCCAATGCTTAGCAGATGACTTTGTGAGTCTATGACTGCATGGTCTAATAGTCCCTTCTCCAGAAGGACTTTGTAGCCCTTCACGCTAAGTTGCATAGCACTGTTACTGAATGTCCTCGAGCATGAATGTACATGAACTTGCATGTATACACGTCTTCCTGAAGAACCCATAAATATAGGGATCTCTTGTAAAGGGGGTAGTGTGTACATGGCAGATTTTAAAGGCAGAAGGCCAAGTTCCTGGTATTTATACTGCCTTTATATTTTTAATCACAAGGGTCAGTGTTGCATGTCTCTTTCCCTTTTGTGCCTGAAGGCGGCTCTGATGCCTGTGCACATGTACTTCTATTCTAACTCCCAGCATCAGCTCATGAGGTTTCTAGTTTAGGCCCTAGAGTCCCTGATATTTACAAATTGCCCACAAGCTTTTTATTTTGTTTATAATAATAATAACAATAACAACAACAACAACTGTTTTTAATACCAAGTATAAACATCTCAGAAAAGCTATGAAAATAGTCCAAGAAATGGGAAAGCTTGTCTGGCAGATAGTTTGAAAAAGCACCCCTTTGAGGGTTTTGAAAACATGTTTTAAAAGTTACTGGTAGTATTACTGGTAGTAGACTACCAAATTATTAAAGCTGTAACACTTAATTGATTCATTGGTTTGATTTATTAATTTAAAAAACCTCATAATCGACTCAAATAGCTACCTATCTATCTATATCATATTATTTTAATACAAATACTTATAAACACTGCAGATGGAAAGCAGATCTTAAACAAGACATTCCATTTTCTCTCACATAGATAGATGCCTCCTCTAAGATGATGGCTGATATGACACGTGTGTATCATTATGGTGTTATATTTCATAACTACTATTTCTGACTTATTAATCAAACAAAACATATGATTAATAGACTAAGATTTCTTTGATCAGGTGGAGCCCTACAAATTTGGAATTTTTAATCAAATAATATGCCAAATCACTTTTAAATGACTTAGGGCACAATCCAATCAAGAGGAGCAGGAACCTGTGAACTTGGAGGCTCACCCTCATCCAATGCAGAGCGGGAGGAGCAGCAGAGGTGCTAAACTGACATTTTTGGCCTTAAGCTACAATTCTATTCACCCTTACCTGAACTTAATGGAACTTGCTTCTGAATAGATATATACAGGACTGCACTGTTAATTTAACTCTAACCACCAGACTAACAATCACTGTCAGCAGCTGAATCAGCCCCATCTCTTGGACTACAGAAAGGTTATTAAGAATTGTTTCAATTAGAAGGGTTCAAATTTCTTTGAAGTATGAAAAACAAATATAATTTTAAAACCACAGTTTTAAAAGTTTACTTCTCTAATTAGTAACCTTAAGAGTCAAAATGTCCTCCTCTTGCACGGCACTAACTGGATTCTTCTGAAACAATGGATTACCTTCACAATAAAGTTCCTCAAGCTCAAGATCTTCTATCTATTTAGATAACACAAGAAAGTTTTTTTAATATAAGAAAACAAAAATCTGTGTTTTCAATGAATTGTTTATTAAGTGTCGTTCTAAACATTTCCCGTTGTATTCAATTAACATAGAGAGAAAGGGAGAAAGTAAGAAAACACATATACATTCCCTGCCAATTATACATTTGTTTAGACATCTTGCCCAAAATTGACATTAAGAATGGTAGTGAAGCAAGAGTATTCCAGACAGTATTGTCATTAAAGGACTGCCTCCTCCCACCCTGCCTGTCTACTCAGGTCAGCTGAGGAGGCCTTTTTGCTTGCCCCACCACCAGGTGAAATACAGTTGGCAAGAATAAATAAGAGGGTCTTCTCTGTTGCTGCACCAAAGCTGTGGAACTCCCTCCCCTACTGGGAGATCCATCCAGCTCCCTCTCTTGATGTTTTTTTGTTACTGACTGAAGATTTTTTGTTTCAGTAGGCCTTTGGCTTGACTGGTGCCTGATTTTATTCAACCAATCAATCAATTTTATATTTTGTTCCCATTTCATTCTTATATCTTTTGTTTTTAAATTTTGATGCACTCTACCATGAGCGTTTCTACTGAAACAAAAAGCTTTGATAATGCATTAATAATAATAGCAGAAACAAGAAAATATTAACAGAGTGTAAAATACTTAGGAACCCAATTCTGTACTCCACTGCAAAATGGATAACAGGATAAGATGAAAAAGTCCTAGCAATCAAGACAATGCTTTTTCTTTTCTTTTTCTGTTCTTTTCTCAACCATGGTAGGGGTGGAGCACAGGTTAATCTTTTCCCCTTGTGCCACCATATTAAGAAAAATCTTCTCCCCTAAAGCTACTTATATGTTCCGGAAGGGAAGCTATGCTTGGCTCCACCCCCACCACGGTCCCAATCTGGGTTGGATCTGAGTGCTGCAGCTACATTAACAAACAAACAAACAAACAAACAAAAAACAGATACCCACAAACCAAATATTTAATACAATATGTAGTTTGGTCCTCACTTCTAAAGACATATTATTCATAAGGTTGGGCTGCCTGCCTTTGAACAGGTTTGGACTGAGTATTTACTCATGAGAGAGGTTCTCAGATGGTTAAAAGGCAGTGGACACCCAGGACACACACCTGCTACCAACTACTATGAAAAAAGAAACGTCACTGCATATCAACACCATTTTTACAAGCAATTTTCTTTCGGCTCTATATATTTATGCTGGAACACTAAGATTACTAAAATAATACATTGAGAATAGAACATGTTATCTCATGCAGGCATGTGCTTACGCTGGCTCAGCTTGTCTGAGCGTGGAAAGCTAAGCAGGGTCAAGCCTGGTTGTTACCGTACTTGGATGGGAGACCCCTCCTCTAGTTTCCTGCATTGAGCAGCGGGTTGGACTCGATAGCCTTGTAGGCTCCTTCCAACTCTATGATCTATGAAATCTATGTTGGTGTAACAGGAATATTTTTTTCCACGGGTATTTTGTTCTGGGCCTTTAACTGCTACTTGTATAATGCAAGTTGATAGCTAAAACAGAGAAACTGTTTACTTTAAAATGTAAGAAATGTTGTGAAAACACCTAGAGGTACTCTACCTAGTCTAAGAATCACCAATTACTAAGCACACAGGGCCAAATTTGGCTCCCTGAGAAATATTAGCTGACAGTGACACTTCCTCCCACTTCCCCCCCCCACCCATTTCCATTTGCCAACCCACAGACAAGAGAGATTGTAGGAGGAGTGGTAATTTTGTCTGCAGGACTTTCCAGAAGTCCATTCTGTGCAATAGAAGTAAGGTCCCGGCCCACCACCCTCCATCTTCACCTCAAAATGATCTTCCAGTAAAACTAGTTGCTGACCAAGGGACTTAGACAATCTCAAATGAATCTGGAAATAATATGCATAGTTAGAATATCTCTATTGTCAAGTGTGGAACAACTTGACTTCATATAGCCTTAATTTCTACAGATACCAGAGGGTCCAAACACCCCATCCTGTTTGCTGGGAAACGATCCAAGAATATATTTTTGCTTCAGGGTTTCAAGAAAATTCTCTCATTATTTTGAAAACAAAAATGGTACTGTTCTTGGGCTCCTTCTGTAACAATTATTCTTTCCCTTGCATACTTTTTAAGCTATCAATACTTTCTACTGACAAATATATATAAATTATTTTTGATTGCAAGTTCACATGAGGGGAAAACATGATACATAAACAAGTATTACGAAGTTTAATTTGACTTTGTTATGGTAAAACTGTATAAAGCTCACTTTGACATTATGTTGGGGTTTTTTTTAAACTACCTAAGCTAATTTATCTTCAACAGGTAATGATTATTAGATAGCAGATACTAGATAGGAAAATCCTGTAGATTTTTTCCTGATATGATATAAAGAACTACCCAGTATAATAAAGCCAGAAGGCACTGACCTATTGAGAACACCTGTAGTAAGTGTATAAACACACACACACACACAATTCTGTGCAGCTGGTATATCTGTAAAAGCACTTATAATTTTCCATCAATAAAACCTTAAGATTTTGTAACATTAAAAGGTTCATACCTCCAGGGCAAGATGAGTGAATAGGCAATTATATTCTGAGTCACATAGTTTGTAGCAATCACCATAAAAAATATATCAGTTTCTTACAATATATATATATATATATATATTTTAAAATTATAACCATGACAGAATCCCTGAGGTGTAATCCAAAAATCTCATTTACAAGAAATGTCAAAAGATGATTTCATTCTCATAAAATATAGTAGTGAAGAACAGATCAGTCAGTTTGGAACTCCTCAGTTCAATACCTGGCACAGGGTCCACATAAAAGTGACTACTAGTTATTCATGAAAATGAATTTAGCAGATACTTATTAATACAGAACATAATCCAGCACAGTTGAACACTTAAAGCCCATTGATTTCAATGGGAAGGATTTAAGCATGTGCTAAACTCTTCCAATGAAACCAATGGAGCTTAAAGGTGCTTAATCTGAGCTGTAGTACACCAACATCCTTTAAGGGCACAATCCTATGCATGTTTAAACAGAAATAAAAATGCTGGGTTGTAGACAGTGGAAGCTGAACCTATTTTGGGGGTAGGGTTCAGCACCATGGATAGCTCCTTAAAGTTCAGAGTAAAATCTGGCATGGATACACAGCCCCACTGACATTGGCGCCACCAGCCTCCACTGGTTGTAGGACCTTTTCCTATCTAAACATGCATAGGATGGAGATCTAAGGGGCATAGTTGAATATAAAAGGCTAGGTATCTGTATTTTCAGTCAAATTATAATGCGCATAAACGGCTGTATTTGTTGTAATAAGCACAGGTATTTCATTGTTATAATTTATGTACTTGAGTGAGAAATTCTCATAAGGACCCTTATTTAAAAAATTAAAAGTAGTGAAATTAAAAGGTAGTTCTAAGAAGCATATCTTCTGAAAAAATATGTATAAGATTGGCACGTGGTGCACTCCAAAATCTCACATTTCATGGGAGAGTATTAAAGAAGTGCCTCGAATATCAATGGGACTTAGGGGCTAACTACACCTTAATGCACAAATGTGCATATTAAAGTCCCAGCACCATTTCCCCCCAAATTAAATGGGCTCAACTTTGACCAAATAATCCTTTTTCACTGGGAGAAAAACTCTGATCTTTTCTACATCTAGCTCTGGTTAGCTATAAATAACCCACAAATCCTTTATTTTTTGCCTAGTTACAGTTTTGGCCCACAGACAAGCCTTGACTTTTTTTCCCTACTACTATTTTAGTTTTATAGTTCAGATGAGCCCTATTTTCATGCCAATATACAGACTGTTTACATTATGGAACACTTGCAACCTTTCATTCCTTTTTAATTTACATAATTCTAGTGCATGTAAAATGATCAGTTCGAGAAAGGATTTTAGTTCAGAATCTATTTGGTTTGATAACATGCTTGCTTGAATTTTCATAATTTTTTGAACATTTTTCCTTTGGAATGTGTATTTTTCAGGCGTATATATTTTAAAGTTCAGCCAAAATAATCTAGAAACAGGCCTTTGCAGTGTGGGTGTGGGTCATTTCTACTTTAAAAAAAACCCGCTGCATGCATAAAAAAATAATGTATGCACATGGGAACTCTTGTTCTCTTTCAGGCCTTTAGTTGTGTACACAAATGGCAGAGTTGAATTTATCCTTTATTCATCACAGGATACAGTGGGTCAGATCTCTGCCTCCCACTCTGCTATTATTAACATTAATGGCACCCAAAATCTGTCGCTGAAGGTTTATTTATTCATTCATTCATTCATTCATTATAATTTATTTATTATATTTATATCCCCTTTTTTCTTGCAAGGAACTCAAGGCAGCTTACATAATCCTCCTCCTCCTCCTCTCCATTTTATCCTCACAACAACCCTGTAAGGTAGGTTAGGCTGAGAGTCCGTGACTGGCCCAAAGTCACCCAGTGAGATTCATGGCTGAGTAGGGACTAGAACCCAGATGTCCCGAGTCCCAGTCCAGCACTCTAACCACTATGTCGCACTGGCTCTCAGTTGTTCGCAGGTAATGGCAATTCATGCATTGTTTAATCCATGAATTGTCACAGTCACACGCTCGCCGATTTCATAAAAAGCCCAAGAATGCCCTGTTCCTGGGTTGTTTAATGTGATGTTTGAAGGTTCCAAATTGTGAAGAGAAAGCCAGAAACCACTCACGCACACGCACACCTCGGGACAGCATCTCAGACAGGCACCTTTCACCTGGGGTACTGCAGCAGCCACCTTGCACTTCAAAGGCAGCAACACTAGAGTCATCAGCATACCCCCTGGCAACTTCCCCAGTCTAGCAGCCAAATGAGCTGTGAAGTATTCCCAACCAACAAAATGGATGCCAAGGTGCCTGGTAGTTGGAAGAGTAGCAAGTACTCTTGAGCACCCTGTAGCACCTAGACAAGCAGGTAATCCCAGCTCATTGCAACCGGCCGGGCAGGGAGGGGCACCAGAAGGAGGAGGGAGTGAAGCAGAAGGTATAAAGCCAGGGGTCCGTGGCAGGAAAAGGTTGTTGGTCGTGGGCAGCAAGCTGTGCAGGGGTCCAAGGCTTCAGTCCGACCCCAGGACTCAACCCCGGGAAGCTCTCAGTGAACCAAGCTGTATTCGCTTAGTTGTTGAGCTAAGCGGCTTTCGAGGAACGAGGTCATTCCAGGTAACTGCTGTCTGTATTGCTACTGCGGCTCGCTCCTATACCAATGTCAATTGCAGGCGTGCGCCTGGCATATTGCTATTGTGTCTGTTTTGATACACTCAATTAAATTCTGTTTACCTATAAACAGTGTAGTAGCGTCCATTCATAAAACTGGTCCTCTCACTCTCCTTGCGTTCAAATTGGTCGCGGTTCCTGTCTGAGAGCCGTGTATTGCGTACAAAGGGCTAATCCAGCTCCGGTTAACCCGAGTGCCCGAACCCACACAAAGGACGGTTGTGGTCCTTTTCCACACAAATCAAACAACCAAAACCCAGAAACAGGGCGTTTCTGGCCTGGGTTGTTTACGAATGCAGATATAAAGCAGCAGCGACAAGAGCAAGGGAGGCAACACACTCGCTCAGTTCGCTGCAGCCCCAACTAACTATGGGTTTAGCCCATAGTTAGTTGTTGTGTGTGAACCAGGCCATTCCCTTATAACAAGCCCATTTTTGTTAGTATCTAAGGGCAGCTTTATTCATGCTACACAGCAAATACATGTAATATTGGTGTTAAATTGGTGTTTCCTACAGCACTACAATGATAGACACTGTATACAGACATTTGAAACACCCATGTCCCTAAGTGTATGTCATCCATGCTGCGAAAGGAAACACTGCTCTACTTTCAGCAATCACGGTTACTCTGTACTGTATCCACAGTGGACAGTCATTTTGTGGTTACAGGCTGTTGCTCAAATAAACTTCATTATTGCTGCACCAGGACAAAGTCTGAAAAATTAAATCTTGCAGTGAACTTGGATCTTGGGTGAACTTTTCTGTCTACCTTTTCTGAGAAACAAGAGTTGAGCTGTGTGACATAATTTAGTGCTGCCCTCAGGTGATTACTGACATTACTGCAAGCATGTAGTCAAACATCCTCTCCTAGAATTCTAGCTGCTTCCAGACAGAGGGGTCCTAGCTCTAACAATCACAAGACACTATGCAGGTATTCCATCTTTTTCCCCCCTAATGGATTTTATGCAGTAAGGAAAAAGACAGAGGAAGTGGTGGGAGAACACAGGAGGATTATGAGTGGAAAACAATATCACCTAGACACCCCCCACCCCTGGGTAAAATTCTATGAATAAAGCAGGACAATGGTGCAATAAAGGTCTCATCTGGTAGCACCCTCTATAAGGATTTCTATATTTTGGGTTGGGGTCCAGAGAACTACAAGCAAAGTTCCCCTCACACAATAGGATGTTTCTGCTTCCTCTTACCCACTGCAGCCCCATATGCCCCCTGAAAAGCCACTCCTGAAGGTTGGGAGGACCAGAATCAGCAAAAATCAGAGACTATTTAAGTGAAAGTGTCTGCGGTTCACACAATAGGTTATATTGAATACTTTCTCTTTTCAAGTTCACTTCCCATTGAACTGGGCTGGGGGATTAGAGACGAATAGCCTCTCTAAATTGCCCCAATGTCAGTTTCAGTTCCTGGTGTATGTGTGTGTGTAGAGATGCCAAAAGAACCTAACCTACCTCACAGGGTTGTTGTGAGGATAAAACGGAGATGAGGAGGATTATGTAAGCCGGCTTGGTTCCTTGCAGGAAGAAAGGCAGGGTATAAATATAATAAATAAATAAACAAACACTCTGGTTTAAAGTAACCACAATATAAGCACAGAATCCAGTGCACCAGGGGAGGAGAGGGAGAAGAATGACTTGGTCCCAGTTTAACAAACATGTTTATGCCTGGATCGCTACATCCAAACCAGCCCTAAAATTAACTGGGGTCATGCAGAGAACTCACTCACATGCGTGCATGTTCCTACCTTACCTCTGACACAGCAGCAACTCCCTTCATCCAACCCTTCTTTGTGGCAACCCATACTTTGCTATTTTGTCCAAATGGATAAACTATGGTTTATACTTCCCTGCAAATCAGGATGGCAAACTAGTATCAAACACTGTTTATTACAAGCAAGCATCAAAAAGAAAGAATCACTATGCTCAAGGGAAAGGGAGGAGAGGCCCCATGTGGTTTGGTGTTATCTCGGAATGTCCCCATCTTCTTTCTAGCGATGAAGAATTATCTTCACATGACCTAAGACAGGGAGGGGCAACTTGTGGCCCTCCAGATGTTTTGGCCAACAACTCCCATCAGTCCTAGCTAGCACAGTTAATGGTGAGGGCTGAAGGGAATTGTAGGACAAAACATCTGGAGGGCCACAAGTTGCCCACCCTTGATTGTTAAAAAATGACAGAGCAATAATATATTGGGGAATTATCACAACAATGGGGCTTTTCTGGGCTAATAAATATTTGTGATCTTTTTATATGGAAAGGGGGCCCTACTCTGGGCCAATACATTCTTCCAGCCACATGAAGTTTACCAAATTTTCCAATTGGGATAAAGAAGAGAGCAATCTACAACCTCCCTAGTATGTTCTGTTTGTCAGGAAACATATAATAAAGATCAAAGGAAGGAACCTACATTGTGTACTACCGGTAAGTGGTTTTCAAATTTCCATTTACCGGTATATTGGTTCAGACTAAAAAGACTGATCAGGATTTCCCCCCAAGCTTGAGTACAGAGGTATGTGTGGGGAATGCAGGTCAAAGTGAGGGTTCGGGATGGATGTGATACTTGTTTTTAATAGCTTGTGCTTTGTGTATTTCATAGATCATCAAGTAGGAAGGAGCCTACAAGGCTATCGAGTCCAACCCAGTTGGTGACAGACTTGTTCCTTTTAGGAAGCAGATAAAAACTTTAGGAAATTTCATGAGTTGATTCATTTCAGTGGATCTTTTCCTCATTTTTATTATTACATGTATTTTACACTATTTTACAGCCCAATCCTATGCATGTTTATTTATTTATTTAATACATTTTTATACCGCCCAATAGCCGAAGCTCTCTGGGCGGTTTACAACAGTTAAAATCATAAAATACAATATTTATATAAAATATAAAATTTAAAACCACAGATTAAAAACAAACAGCAGAGCTAGCAGCAGCAGTTACAATAATGGAATTAAAAACAACTACAAGATTAAAATGATTACCGTAAGATGATTAAAATGCCTGGGAGAACAAAAAGGTCTTTACCTGGCGCCGGAAAGAATACAAATTAGGCGCCAGGCGAACCTCTTTGGGGAGCTCATTCCATAACCGGGGTGCCACAGCAGAAAAGGCCCTCCTCCTGGTAGCCACCTGCCTCACTTCCTTTGGCAGGGGCTCTCAGAGAAGGACCGCTGATGTAGATCTTAGTGTCTGGGCAGGAACATATGGGAGGAGACGATCCTTCAGATACCCTGGCCCCAAGCCGTTTAGGGCTTTAAATGTTAGCACCAGCACTTTGAATCGGGCCCGGAAAAAGAATGGCAGCCAGTGCAGATGAGAAAGCACTGGCATAATATGTTCTCGTCGGCCAGTCCCGGTATGTTTACCCAGAAACAAGTATCACTGGGTTCAGTGGGGCTTAATCCCAGGTCAGCATTCATAGGATCGTAGCCTAAATGATCTTTTTTTTTTTTGTAGATAGTTTGTAAATTGCCTTGGGCTTATATGAAGGAAAGGCTGGTTGTACATTTCAAAAAATAAATGAACACAGGAATCCAAATCAAGCACAATTCTATAACTAATACAAGCATATTCCTATATATGTATTCCCACTTTACTTCTGAAATTCATTTTATTAATTTCCATAATTTACAGATTATTCTATTGAAGAGATTTATTAATATACTTACTGCAGCAGGGAAAATCTGAATATTGTTTCCTGCTACATCTAGAACTTTAAGGTTCTTCATTTTGCAAAGTCCCTAGTTAAAGATGAGAAAGAAATTGAGTAAAAACCAAAGGTTTATTAATAACATTGTAGTAAATTATTATTGCAATCCTAAACTCATCTACTCAGAAGCAAGCTGCACTGAGTACTATGCAGCTTGCTTCCAGGTACATATGCATAGGATTATAGCCTCAAATGCTTAGATGTAGGAAGAGTAGGAAAATAACAATCATTGAAAGGAAGCTGAAAATGATTTCTCAAGGGAAGTCAGATTTTAATTTCTTGTTGTATTAAACCAAATAATCTAGAGTAAATGTATCTTGCTATTTGCCTCTATAATTATTATTAACTACATTTATATCCTGCCATTTCTCCAAGGAGCTCAAAGCAATGTACCTGGTTTCCCAACCTTTTATCCTTGCAACAACCCTGTGAACGAAGTTAGGCTAAAAGACCATGTCTGGCCCAAGATCACCCAGTGAGCTTCATGACTTGAATCTGGGTCTTCCCCGTCCTAGTCTGACATTCTAATCACTACACAACACTGTACTCTCTTTAGTTCTATAGAACTAAAAGTTGTTACCTTTAGGATGCAATCCTATGCCATGATGACTGGGGCATGCTGGGAGTTATAGGACTTTTTTCTGTCTAAACGTGCATAGGATTGCGCCTGTAATTCTAAATACAGAAACCGCTGCTTGTAATTCTTTAACAGTGCAATCTTGTGCATGGCTGTTCAGAAATAAGTCCCATTAAATATAATGGGGCTTACTCTCCAGTAAATGGGTACAGGATTGTAGCCTAAGAGTACTCCTTAATTGCTGTGCCACAGTAGTGGAGAGAGCAAAAGCAAATGACCAGACTACTAGACTACGGGTTGAATCCTAGTTAGTCATGCTTTAATCCCACTGACACCAATGGGGCAAGTTAGTGATGGCTTACATAAGTCTCGCTGATTTCAATGGGACTAAAGTATGACTAACTTGATGAACTTCCGCCAGGCTTTAAAAACATGGCTTTTCAGGCGGGAATATGGGGTGGGTTAGGATTTTTTCACTTTTTAAAAAACTCATATTGTTTTAATGGTGTTTTAATGGTGTTTTATTGTATTTTATCTTGACTGTACATCGTCCAGGGTGGCCGGGTGACCAGCCAGATGGGCGATTTAAAAATACAAAATAAATAAATAAATAAATAAACTTCCTCTGGATCTAGAACCAAAGTATGATTAACTTCCTCTGGATCCAACCCTATTATACATTTAGGAAGATGCTACATCTGCCATTCTACAATTTAGCCCTATAAATTAAAACAAAACAAAACAAAAATGGTTCCTATCCAGAATAGGAGATATTTCTCTTTCATAAAACCACTGCAAACTCTTATTTAATTGTAATGTCAGGATCTGTTCAGCATTAAGCCTTTACAATATGGGGAATAAACTGTGTGCTTATCTAAATTCCCAAATCTTATGCCCAATAAGAAAAAAAAATTAAACACCACCCCCAGTTTCAAAATTATCACAGGTCACAGTCTTCAACATCTAACTCAGATTTCATTTTGTCGAAAACACTGCTTGTTTATTCTTAAAAATGCAGTGAGGACTAATACAAGATTTTCAGCAAATCTTGGTATTAATTATCCTATTATTAAGCTTTAACACTGCACCTTGTTGCTCTTGTTGCTCTTGTTCTGTGTGTGTGTGTGTGAGGGTGTGTGTGCGTACACTTAAATACTTTTTAGAAAAATAGTAACTACCTTGAACACTTCATGTGCCATTTTGTTTTTGTGATTTTAATAGTAACAAAATTAATATATACCTCAAGGTCAATGTTATCCAAGATATGTCTAATATTACAGAATTCTTAGGCTGCTTCACACATTATGCCCTTAACATGTATGGATAAAAATATGACATGTTCACAGGAAGCATGCTTTTAACATGTGTTTGAAATGTGTACACATAACAGAAAGCCAACACTGGCACATTCATGGGGTAGTGAACACACATGTGTTGCTTGTACCACATGAAGTGGACTTCCCCCGGCACCGCCTTCTGGGGGTGGGGAGAAGTTTGCGTGTGGGGGAGGGATGAGGAGTCAGAATACAGCCAGGCCACATTGACCAAGCCAATGGGCTTAAGCGGGGTGGGGAGCTGGGACCCTCACTTAAGACCCTGTCTCCCTGCCCTCTGCCTCTTTCGTTTTTTGATTCGATCAATTCGATCATAGCTAAATTGGTCGTATTTGGCGGGAAGTACGGAATTAGGCAGTGGGGCTTAGGGTCCTGGTGAGCATCCAGTGGCACCTTTTCAAGGTGACTGGCGGTTACCCGAGGCTTCCCTCACTAATGTCTTGCGGCTTGGCAGGAGGGAGATTGGGCCGCCTTTGGGGTTCTACCTTTTCTCACCTACATTGGCTGTCTCGTGGCGCCAATGGGAGGTGACGCTGGTAAGGCCCTCCAGTTCCACATGGAGTGCAACTGGACGGTGGCGGGGCATCCCGCCTCCGATTCGGTTAGGATGGCTTCGCCCAAATATTGGTTTTTACCCGGTCAATGGCCAGGAGTAGATTAGTACCGCCCTTCGCCCTTCACAGATCTTTAATTCAATAAATGTGGCCCTGATTTTATACCATATACCGTATATACTCGAGTATAAGCCGAGTTTTTCAGCACATTTTTTGTGCTGAAAAATCCCCCCCCCCCGGCTTATACTCGAGTCCGCGTCTCCCCTCCATGCTCGCTGAGTCACGAACAGCAAAATCTTTGCTTGAAGTTGAAGCTCCCTTTTATTTATTATAGCTGCCAGAAACTCAAGCTTTTGTCTCTTAATTGGTGGTACATCTACATAAACTTTCTTCTTCTAACTCCAACTGAGGAAAACCAAAACCTCTATGCACTAATGCTAATCCTACTAACAAACACCAGGATTTGTAATCCTAATTTAACAGCCTCTGCCTCTATCTTTATTTTTTAAATTTACCAGTAGCTGCTGCATTTCCCACCCTAGGCTTATACTCGAGTCAATAAGTTTTCCCAGGTTTTTTGTGGTAAAATTAGGTGCCTCGGCTTATATTCGGGTCGGCTTATACTCGAGTATATACGGGTATACTGTGTGTCTGACTCTTCATTATCTCACCTATACACACGCAACGGCCCTTAGAGTCAAAAACCACCAAGAAGCTTCACATTTTCAAGCTCAACCATTTGAATTTTTAAGTGTCAACTACGTTAAATTTGCTTTTCATTTACTAAGAACTGAGGGGGTGGCCTTTTTTTTGTTTGTTTACTTTGCAGATAGTTTTAAATGGTTCTTTCTGGATTTTCAACATTTTAAATATAAAAATGATTATTGTTTACCTCCTATTTTCTGACCATATAGGTAGTCTAATTTCAGCTCCCCAGAATCAAACAGAAATAGAGAAGCAGGGACAAATCCCAACACTGAGAGTTGATCCAGACCCAATATTGGAGGCCAACTTACATGAAAAAACAACAGGGAGCAAGTGATCTCTTGTGTTTGCTGTTTGCTGTTCTTATGCTATACTACTCAAGAATGTAGGCTGCTTACATGAGCAGTTATCCTCTTATATACTACTGGAAAAGCCTCGTTCTTACCATGCCCATATACTACATAACGAAGTTTATCATCAGATGAGCTGACTAAAGTATAAAAAAAACATACAGACAACATCTGACTTAACAACAATCTCAAGACAATGCTGTTTCCCAAAGCACACCACCACTCACATCAGGAAGGTCTTCTATTTGATTTCTTGACAAAATCAAGATCTTGAGTTTTGTCAGGTATTTAATCTCTTCAGGAAGTGCAATGATGGAATTGTGGGACAAATGGAGTTCACGTAGCTTTTGGAGATAACACAATTCTTTGGGAATAGTTTCCAGGTGGTTATTGTCTAAACTCACACATTCAAGATTTTCAAGCCTATGAAAAGAACAAAGCATTTCAAGATAATGGCCTCCAAGTCTATTTTGCTTATTTATGCAATATTTATGTTCACTAAATATTTGTTAATGATTTTCTATATTGCTTACATACAGGTAGATTTTAATTATTCACATACAGGGTTGCAAGCTGTTAATTAGATGTACCACTTGTCACTGCATAATATGTAGGAAAAAAGCTTGAAAGTTAATTCAGAATTAATTCAGTACCTTTTTATTTGAAAGTTAATTCAGAATTAATTTGGTACCTTTTTATTTGTATACATTTGCGATAGGGCAGAGCTAGCTCTATAATCTAGAACCAAAGCCTGGTTCTATACACAGTTCCAAGTCTGTGTATATCATGCCAGAAAGGGGGTGGGGGTTCACTTCCTTTCCGGAAGTGAATGCTCGAGGCGGGGGAGGAGGACACCCTAAACCCTATAGGGCAGCCTTTTCCAACCTGATGCTCTCCAGATGTTTTGCACTTCAACTCTCATCAGTCCTAGCCAGCATGGTCAATGGCCAGGAATGCTGGGAGTTGTAGTCCAAAACAACCAGAGGGCACCACCAGGTTGGGGAATGCTGCTATAGTGTTTAGGTTCTCCTCCCCCACCCCCCACCTTGCATGATATAAACAGACTTGGAAGCCTTTTGTTCTTCTACAAAACATTGTGTCCAAATCAGTGACAAGTCAGGGCCTCTGTATGAGTCCTTTTGCATGCACAGGAGTAGAATATGAGGATCTGAATTTCCTCAGTGCAGTACTAATTTGGGCAGAAAAGAAGTTCCTAGTTTAGCTGGTGAGTCTCAAGCAAAAGTAAATTGTGTTAGATAACTGGGGAGGGGATGAGTTTTCTGTTTTTCTGATACTATAGTCTGAAACATCTGAAGTCTATAAGGTGAATAACTTACTATATTTCTCGTTTCTGGCCTTTCAGTATTATAGCTCATGAATTTGGGTCTATTATATGGACAGGATAACGATTTGTATCACTTCCTGTAAGTCTTTAATAACTTGGCCTTTAAAAAAATAAGTGTTCCAGTTGCACCTGAATATGTACTTTTCCAGAGTGGTCACAGTTCTTAAACAATTATATATGTATTTCTACACAGGCAATTATAGCAAGATTGTTATATGTAACCATTTTATCCAGATAAGAAAAACATCATAAAAATCAGGAGTCTTTCCATCACAACACAAAACTCTCTGGATTAATTGATGCTTGAAGACTAACAATGGGTTGTAAAATACATGGTTAATGTGAGGTCTTTTGCCCAGATAAATATGGGCAAGTGCTGTATCTCACAGCAACGAATACTGGTTATTAAAACCAACTGGTAAGTATAGCTAATTCAAGTGAAAATTTATCTTTACAGTAATCAAAATTACCTGTGAATCTCTGGAGGAAGATAATTAAACTGGTTATTGTTCAGATTGAGGAATATTAAATTCTGCAATCCATCTATCAAGAAAGACAACTTTACTATAAAGTATATAATCTCTTGCTATAGACTTCATTATGCATTTGATAGTTTCTTAATGTCCCATTGTATTCCATATGGTCATGTCTGTATAAATATTTTTGTCATTACATTTTTTTCATGTGACCAAGAATATATTGTGAGTGAATATTCCATTAGATGACTAGATAAGCACACAGTTTCTAGTGGAGATGAAGTGTTGCCAAAAGGTGATCAAGAAAGAATGCTCAGATAGGTGGGATGACAGTGTCATGGAAACCCCAAATGAAAGTTAAGGATAGGATGAACCACAGTAACATTAACAGCCCAGTCCTATGCATGGTTACTTGGACAAATATCCCCCTGAATTAATGGAACATTCTATCTAAAGGCAAGTGTGGAAAGAATGGCACCCCCTAACTGGCTGCTGCAAGTGTAAAAATGAAGACAGAAAGGAGGTTCTGATTTGGCTATAAAGAGTCATCGACAGCCTAAAGGTCACTGAAGGCCCTGGCAGTGACATACATTGACTGTAAACCTAGGAATCTTGGAATTGGAATTATTTTGGGCTACAAGATTTAGCCAATTAATCAGTTCTATTATCCATTCATTCATTACATTTCCATACCACCCAAAAGCCAAAGCTCTCTGGGAGGTTTACAAAGATTAATGGATTAGAAACCATTTGAGACGCTAAACAGCTAGCCAAGATTAATCAGGAGTATATTTTTTTTAACATTTTAAATTTAGGTTCTTATAAGATCCATAGAAAGTAGTCAATATCTTAGAAAATACATTTTCTCACAATAGGAAATGTTTTTCCTAAGATGGTGCCTCCTGCAACATGTGTCTGCATCATCTCAAAGCCAAAGTGCCTTTTCTTCCAAACTATTTTTTACTAATGTACAATTTGAGATTACAGTCATTTGAGGCTACAGTCATTTGAGGCTACAATCCTATGCACATTTATCTGGGAATAATCCCACTGAATACAATGGGACTTATTTCTGAGTAAATAAGCATATGCCCAGGCTTTGAAACTCATATAATTAATAAATTGATTAGGAATTCTTTAATAGTCCAACATTCATTATATATATTAAATTATATATGCTGTAATCAATATTTGATAGCAGGATATGATCTTACCAAATATTAAGGGTGAAATTCTGGTGATCTTGTTTCCAAACAAATGAAGCTTCCGCAGAGATTTAAGGTATTTCAATTGCTCTGGAACTTCCTCAAAATTATTGTTTCCCAAATTTAGTACCTTCAACTATAATCAGATATTTGATTAAACCGTCTTGTGTCATTTCTGCTCTAAAGTTGAAAAAGTAAGGCACTCATTTACCATTAGTACTACATACACATATTATCATGAAATACTATTGAAAACCAAAACTATAGCCAGTAATACAGAAATAAAACATAAAATGTTATTTTTCAAATATTTTAATATGCTTATTTATATTACATTATTGCTGTCATTTAAAGTTTTAACCATCCTCAGTTTTCAAATTAACAAATGGATTATAACAAACCTGTTATAATGGAATAGAGAAACCATGAAAAATACTAGATCAACACAAACTTGAGGTCCGGCTAGGTACATCACAAATAATTGAGATTTAGGAATTCTTCTATTTATTTGATTTGAACAAAATGGTGCTCAAGGCAGTTAACAATAATAAAAACTAAGATCAAAATAAAATTATGGAGAAATAATTGACAACAGGATGTTGGGTAGCATAGAATTTCCTTGGGAAGGTTTGGTGGGTGGTTTTGTATAGGGTATGGCTGAAGATCATGTTTGGCATTAGGAAGTTTTCCACCAGGTTAGTGAGCTTTTGGGGTGGGGAGGCCTGCCTTACATTACAGAATGTGGCTTTGCTGAGATATCAGTTTTTGTTGTCTTAAATCTGTTACTGTATTTTAAATCTTTACACTGCTGCTAGGTTTTATTTTGGTTTTTATTTTTATTTTGTACTGTAGTTTTAAACTTTTATGTTGTATTTTATCATGTTTTATTTTACTGTTTTAACTGTTGTGAACTGCCCCGGAGAACTTCGGCTATAAGGCAGTATAGAAATGTAATATAAATAAATAAATAAAATCTGTAGGTATTTTCTCTGCAAGCACTTTTCTGTAGTAAGCCTCCTCTCTGCCTATGACAAGCTACAGTCTCAGTTATATTACAGGCTATGGAGAATTGGTTGAACTGGACCGCTTTTTTGGCCCTTTCTGAGTAGCTTGGATCCAAAGAACTACTTAGGTATGCCCAAGAGCTTGCACATGTGGACCAGAATTTTTTACTCTGGTTGGTGTTTTTTTAAAATAAAAAAAAAACTTTAAACAGACGCTAAATCAGATCAGGAATTGCTTTTGAAACTCCCCTCATGTTAGAATGATGAGGCAAGTATCTTTTCCACTTCCAAAACATGAAATACAAAGGAGAAGCAAATGCTTCTACCTATAAATCCAGTATATGCCAAGAAAGAAAGCATGATAGAACTGCACCCATTCCGAGAAAAGTGGCTGGCTGAGTGCTACTCAAAATAATTATGTATTGTGGTATAGCCAGCCCTTCCAACAACACTGCTTTCAACATGAAGCATAAATATTTTACAGCTGTGGAAAAATACACACTTTCTTGCCATAGTCATGGGGCTTTGTAAAAGTATTTTGAAGTAATTTGAGTTTTACCAGAACATTTTTAAAAAAAATTTAAAAGTGCATATTAGGTTGAATTACAGTACTGCCAAGTTTCAGTCTGTCATAAAAAGTTCCATACCCACTTTTATGACCCATTTAAAATAAAGGCTTAGATTGAAAGGTGTACAGAACTATTCCCTCCATCTCAGTCCAGCTGTTCATAGTCTCTTCGTTCTATTTGATCCAATATCCACCTAGAGATTATTCTAATTTAAGGATAAACACCGGAAATCAAGCTAAACTAAGGTTACGCTCCTCAAAATCAATCGGATTCAAATGGGAAAGTTAAGCACACACTTTAATCTCTCTCCCTGAAATGTAATTTAAAAGTAATAATCTTTGGATTGTTTGTCTATTTACAAATAGTAAGATGATAGCATTTTCATTTGCAGTCTAAAATTTCATAGTGGGGTCAAGTTTGATTACAAATCAAATTGTGATGCTGCAAAGAATGCTGCACTGTGATTGTCAAATGTTCTAAAACTGTTGCTCAAAAGGCAAGAAGCCCAAGTTATTTACAGAAGGAGCACAAGTGCTGCATATTTTAAAAGCCTCCTTTACTCCAAATCACTTTGAAGCATGTTTGGCCAGGAAAAAAATCCTACAACTTCTAGCGTTCCCCAACCAGCATGGCTGCATAGGATTGCATCTTCAATGTGTAACTAGAACCCCCTACAAATGCTGTATAATTCTTTTCAGTGAATATGTTAAACTATCCTCCTTTCAGGCTGTTCTGGAATTACAAAGAGCACATCCCAGAGATACAGTATTGTAACAGTCATAACTGATGAACAGTAGGCTTTTCTCCTTTCTTTCCGTGCCATGTAAAATGGGGATTCCAAGCCACTTCAATATGGAAGGAAAGGGTGGTGACGGGTTCTGGATTATTCCAGATTTATAAAGTATGAACTTTGTGGGAGTCCTCACTAGCACTGCCAACTCAGAAATAGGCAGTGCTTTTCCTATGGCATTATTTTCATCCTAGGCTAAATAACGCCAAATGAGGCTATTATGAAAAGACACGAGAGCAAGGCTGGGTGGGGTGGGGTGGCAACCTCCCTAGCCGCGACAGAGAGGGCTGACAGGGGTCAAACCAATAGGAGGGACTCCTCTCGAGGAGGGCCACCTCACCCGGCTCAGAGCCTCCATTTCCTGGGGCAGCCGGTGAAGCCTGTTGTCCCGCAAGCTTAGTTCTTCCAGGCCTTTCATCCTCCCCAAGCCCCGGGGCAGGCGACGTAGCTCCTGCGCCGCCAGTGAGAGAGAGCGAGTCCCGGGTCCGCCCCGCAATGCCCGGACCAGCTGCCACTCCGCCATGTTTCCCCTCTCTCCGGTCGGCAGCGCTGTCCAGCCATGGCGCCATAGAAACAGCGGAGGTAAACAAGGCCTCCTTCTTCGCCGTCGTCGTGGAAACAGCAAAGCGACGCCTCGTTCTGTGGAAGCGCGTGGCCATGGTAACGGCTGTATACTACGGCTGCCGAAAGGACAAGAACGCGTAGGGGAGCGCATGCTCGCCGCTGTAAGGAACGGGAAGGGGTTCAAATGAGCGGTTCAAATGAGGAGCAGGAAAGAGGGGAAGTGAGGGGGACAAATCCTAAGTTTGGCTGTGGCTCTTGGACAACGTTAAAAGGTCTGATACGATCTAGTGGGGAAAGAGATCATAGTTCCCAGCTGGATAATTATAATTTTCAGATACTTAGCCCCTAAAGGGGAGGGGGGGGTGTTAAAAATTTACTGTCATATCAGTTTATTTTGCAAATCACAAACACATTGAATGCGAGTCTTCTGGATACCAAAGGCACGAAGGCATCTATAACTTCTGAAGTATATGCGCCATAGGCAACATTGTTGCCTCCAGATGTTTTGGGCTACAGTTCCCATAATCCCTTGCTATTGTTCATGCCGGTTGTGGCTGATGGGAACTGCAATTCAAAACACCCAGAGAGCACTTGGCAGTTCCTTATTTACACAAAAGTTTAAAACAGCTCAATCAGTAAACTTAATGAGAACCTAAGTTTATACCCCCCAAAAAAAGCTTTGGACTACCCCATATCAAATCTCCCATGAGTTTTGATATCTTGAAGGCTGTCCCCTTCAAGATAATGACCCCAGCTAACAATAAGCAATTAGGAACTGCAGATATGAACCCCACAATAAAGTTTGGGCCATCCCAAATGATGCATCCATAGCCCCAGGATGGTGTCCTTTACAAGAAGGCACTGAATTGTGCTTGGTCTAATACTATCTAGCATGGGGACTCTCTAGCAGACTGTCTAGCATGGGGACTCCGAGCCAATAATATCCAAAAGGTGTAGAGAAGAACATGGAACTAGGAGTGTGCACCCCACAATAAGCTTTGGGCCACACCAAACCATACACCCAAATGTTCCGGACAGTGTCCTCTGCAAAATGGCACTGAATTGTATCCATCGCAACACTTTCTTTGGCTGCAAGCCACTGTCAAGTATGGAACTCCCTTCTATTAATAGCCAATATGAAAAAATAAATAAGGAACTCTGGCAGTGCACCTTGGTAAGTTTACTGACTGAGCTCTGTTTTGAACCTCCACACAAATAAGAAACAGGGAACTAGTAACCAAATTCAGCATTGTACATCAGTGTGAAAAAACCAAACCTTGTTAAAAACAAAACACGCAGCTTTCAACTGGAGTAGGAAGAAAGCCTGAAAGTAGCCTGACTAGCTTACCACTGTATATATAAATTAGATAGATACATTATATACACCTTCTTGTAAGCAAAGGTTAGTTCTGCAGCACTATGTATACTTTCTATAAGAAGGTCGTGAGGAAGCATCAAAAAAACCAAAGTGCTTCATCAGCAAGTGAAGCCAATCCTTTGGTGATGCCATCTATCCAACTTGGCGGGACAATACTGGAAAATGTCGATCATTTTCTCTATCTTGGCAGCTATCTTTCTGTTACAGCTAACATCGACAGTGAAATCCAGCATCGTCTGAGCTCCGCAAGTGCCGCATTTTCTCGAATGAAACATAGAGTGTTCGAGGATCGGGATATTTGTAAGAAGACCAAAACACTGGTTTATGAAGCCATTGTATTACCAACTTTATTGTATGCCTGCGAAACATGGACTATCTATAAACGTCACTTCCACCTCCTTGAAAGGTTTCATCAACGTTGCCTCCGGAAAATCCTGCAAATTACTTGGGAAGATAGGCGAACAAATGTCAGTGTACTGGAAGAAGCAAAGACTACTAGCATTGAAAAAATGATCCTTCAACGCCAACTTCAGTGGACCGGTCATGTTGTTCGAATGCCTGACTGCCGTCTCCCAAAGCAGTTACTTTACTCCCAACTCAAGGATGGAAAGCGGAATATCGGTGGTCAATATAAGAGGTTTAAAGATGTTCATAAGGCTAATCTAAAAAAATGCAATATAAACATTGAAAACTGGGAAGCTCTGGCCCATGAACAATCTAAATGGAGGCTGGCCTTTCACAAAGGTTCCATGGACTTTGAAGAAGCCCGAGTGCAAGGTGAAAGGGAGAAACGTGCTAAGCGAAAAGCATGTCAAATGAATCCTTT
This sequence comes from Shinisaurus crocodilurus, assembly GCA_021292165.1. NCBI lineage: Eukaryota > Metazoa > Chordata > Lepidosauria > Squamata > Shinisauridae > Shinisaurus > Shinisaurus crocodilurus. The sequence goes on along the minus strand of CM037880.1, from coordinate 190,951,403 downwards.
ACAGGACCATCTTCTATCTGGTAACCTGTGTCCTCACTGTGGGAAGCTGTGTGGATCTACAATTGGCCTCCAGTCACTTACGGACCCATCGCTAGAGTCTACACAATCTTCTTTAGAATTTCCTCCTTTTATCCCGGAAGACAATCTTACTCGGTCACGAGTGATCACCTGATGATGATGACAGCTTCACTGCCACAATTCTTGTAACATCACAGCACTTCTGACCTGTTCCCACTGTCCGAATCAGGGCCATATGTACACTACAGCTATGAGGTGCCTTGTATAATTGTGGAATAGTGGGATAAAGCTGTTTTAAATATATTATCAATGTGGAGGCAGCGCTATAAACTCTAGATGATCATATAGGGGCTATTGGAACCTGACACCAGCATCACAATTCATTCTTTTCGATGTGTTGTAGAGATGCTCTTGCCACAAATTACTTACAGAAAGCAGCCATACTATTGAATATCAAGGATCAAATCAAACTTGTTCTAAAGTAAAGATTTATTTTAAAAGGGAAGCATCGTAGCTCAGTGGCAGAACTCCGCTTTGCATGCAGAAGGTCCCTGGGTTCAATCCCTGACATCTCCAGGTAGGGCTGGGGCAGACTCCCGTCTGAAACCCTGGAGAGCTGCTGCCAGTCAGTGTTGGTAACGGTCATTCCATGTAAAATCAACCAATGAATTTACCTGACCGTCACCAATTTTGAAAAAACTTCGTGAACTTGTTGGGTCTGCTGAGAAAATAAGCTGCTCCAAAAATTAGAGTTCTGGGAGAAAAACTTTTGGAGATATGGCAATCAAAAATATGAAGAAAAACGATATTTGTGTCAGACATTAAAATTACAGTAATTCCAGTTCTACAGAACCTAGAAAGTTACTTGTGGTGTTGCTAGAAAGCCTTTGAACTTCCCTTTCATTTGATATGTAACGTAAGTGGTTTTATGGAATAAATATATATTCAAGGTCAAACAGTAAAATTTGACCTTGAATTCTGCAAAAATTCCCCCCCCCCCATTTTTGTTTTAGTATTTCATCTGACAGTGCTTAATACATGTACAAATTTTCAAAATGGGGTTCTTAACAGAAAACGAGTTACATCTTTTGGGGCTCTCTATGTGTATGCGTCATAGTTCATATGAATTGCTATTTCACTGTACGTATCTTTTATTTTTTTAAATAAATATACAGAAGTTTGACCTTGAATAATGACAAAAAAATCTCCTTTTGTTTCAAATAACATTTAACATCCCTGGAAACATGTACTCAATTTCATAATGGGACTCTTACTATCATAGTTATTTTGATTTACTTTGATGTGGGCTTGAAAAACCATTATTGTGCATAGATGAAATTTTCCATTTTATTTTTATATATGCTGATCAGATTTTATGCAGTTCAAATATTACTCGTTAACATTTTGTTATACATTTTGTTAACAAGTCCTATGGCATCTTGTCAACCATACTCTGTGAAATCCTTTGTAGGTTTTCCCAGAATAATTCTTGATAAGAAATGGAGTACAGCACCACCAATGACTAAAAAGTGACTCACTCATTGTGTTCAACAATTTGAAAAGTCATGAACACAGTGCAGCAGAAGTGGGGTCAGGCACTTGTCACGGGTTCAGGCCTGCCTTTTTCTTTCCTATCGGAATAAAGCTTGATTTAATGTAGACATCCAAAGAGATATACAGTAATACCTTCGATTGCAAGTAACTTGGTTTGAGAGTGTTTTGCAAGACAAGCAAATTTTTAAATATTTAATTTTTTTTACTTGATATACAAGCGATGTCTTGCAATACAAGTACTGTAGTACGGCTTAAATTAAAAATCTCTGTACAAATTTTTTGGGGGGATTTCGTTTTGATTTAAGAGTGTTTTGGATTACAAGCACATTTCCGGAATGAATTATGCTCTCAATCCAAGGCATGACTGTATCTCTGTGAAGGTTTGAGGCCTACCTAAGCCTGGTTTGGTTTCAGCCTGAAGGCCCAGGAAGCTCCTGAAGGGAGGGGGCGAGCTCAAGTTTCATTTCCCGGCAAAAAGTTCTGTTGTTAGTGTGTGTATAAGGGGGTGGAGTTCTTCTAGGGAGGTACTGTGCATGTATAAGAACATTCACATCTTCTGAACTGTTCGGAACCCTGTTCTGGAAATCGGTACATATACTCAAGGTAAATATGGGTCATCTGAGGAAAAAAATCAGCAAAAAAAACCCTTTGGATTTTTTTTTTAATTCAAGGTCAAATTAAAGAAACTATGACCTTGAATTTTTTCTTTCACATGCATGCTTCGTGTTACATATCAAATAAAAGGGTAGTTCGAGAGCTTTCATATGACACCATGATTTACTTTCTAGGTCAATTTCGAAAGAAGTTATGATACTTTTTGTGTAGTCACAAATGCTGAAAAATCGTGTTTTGGGCATTTTTTGAGCACACTGCTTTTGAACCATGAGGTATAATGACCTATAATTTGGTGTATGTTCATTTCTCATGCTGGTCTACCAGTATGCCAGTTTTTTTAAAAAAAATTGCAGATGGTGAGGTAAATTTTTCATTTTCTTTGGTTGATTTTACATGGAATGACCCAACAGTAAGGTAGATTCCACAGTGGTCTGACTTGATATATTTTTATTATTACATTTGTTAATATAAATTTATTTATTAAGATAAGGATATTTCCAGTGTTCCGATAATCATGGACATAGGTTCCTGGACTTCTGAATCAGGTGTTTTTCAACCAATACTCATGAGAAAAAGTGTGAGCATTTTAGCAAAGGAATTTGAAAAGTCACAACAAATGGTTTACACAACTTTGATCTTGAGATGCATCATACAACCATCTCCTAGTATCACTGCAACCATCTAACAATTTCACATCATTATTTCAGTGCCTTAATAATTCCATCATTTTCTACTTTGCAATTATTTAATCATTGCTGTTCATAAGAAATAAGAATAGTGCAACAGTGCACTGTTACACATAACACTGACTTAGCCAATGAAGCAGAGGATGCAATGCAAATGAAGAAAAATCTGTAATACACAATTTATTATGAGTTGCATTACAAACACTTCAGGGAAGATTTTTTTAAAACACAATTTAAATTAGAATCTATAGTCCTTACAACAGATTTCTGATAGATAGCATATCCCCAAACTCTTTATGCTTTGTAACAGAACTGAGCAGAATTAGTTTGCTTTAAGACCTATCCAAGGACACGGAGCATAAAGTGCGAAGATGCACCCCCCATCACTCATGTCTACTGATGAATCACGTGCACTAGCTTTTATTTTCTGTAGTCATGTCCAACAGAGGTTTTACAGAATTATAATGTTCTCCTAATCCATATGCATGTCTCATATACCTAGAAGCAAAAACAACAGATGTTATAGAAATGACAAAGATTTATTCCAAACTAAAACAGAACATACAAACACACAAAGACAAACTATGGGAGGGTTTGCATTTCATGGCAACTGTTGAGTTTTTTAAACCCTGGGTTACCATGAGCAAGCCAGCATACTAGTATGTGCTGCTCAGTCGCTCCCACTTGGCTCCTCCTGCCAGGAGGAGCAGCTAAACAAGCCACGGACTCTCTGTTGCTGGCTCAGTTAAGAGTGACATCGAAACCGGGAACTCTTGGCTTGTCTCTCCTTTGACAAGCCAGAGTCATAACTCAAGAACAAACCCTGGGTTATAGTAACCTCGGGTTTAAAAAACCCTCGGTTGCTGTGACATGTGAACCAGGCCTATAAGTTACTGCTTACTAGTGAAAATGATTTAAGTTAATTTTAGATTAGCTATAATCAATCTTAGGAATAAAATCACAAGTCCAATGAGAAAATTCAGCTCTCACCAGCAGGGGTAATCAAAACCCCATCTTTTTCTAGCAAGTACACACAAATTATCAACACTGGAAATACCTTCCCTTACCCACCCCACACTCTTTTGTTAACTAGAATTCAGCTTATAAACATAAGATAGACACCTTTATGCACACTTGCTCCAGGAAATGGGTAACTTTCTCCCATTATTGCTTTGTGCTTTTATAACACCTTCACAATAACATAATGATGGAGAGTGGGGGTGAAGACAAGCCATCTACAAGTTAGATTGTAGTTTCAAATAATTTGGATTTGTTTCTCAGCTCTGGACAGACTGCCACTTAAGGCCAGGGAAGGCATTTCTAACCCAGAGATCCCTTGTATGGTTTAATCTTAAGATTAACTGAGGGAGCAATCCTATGGCTCCTATACAGCATCCAAAGCCAAATACTTTGGATTCCCAGATTGGAGGTTGGGATGGGGGGGATCCACGATTCGTCCCCCATCTTGCTCGCAGCCAGCACGGAAAGAACCACACCGGCTGCCTCTCCAAGGTCAGGAACAGAAGCTCAGAAAGGAGGGAAAGGGGGCGTTTCAGTGGGCAAGGAGGAGAGGAGACTGAAGAGGTCAGGATACAAGCTATCCTGGGGCCTCTCCAGCCTCCTTCCCTCCCCCTCCAAAACACTTTCACTAGATGGGCAAAAAAAGCCGGTCTATTTATTATATTTATACCCCGCCATTTTTCCTTCAAGGAACCCAAGGCGGCTTACATGGTCCTCCTCCTCTCCATTTTATTCATACAACAACCCTGTGAGGTAGTTTAGGCTGAGAGTCAGTGACTGAGCAGGGGGTTGGACTCGATGGCCTTGTAGGCCCCTTCCAACTCTACTTTTCTATGATTCTATGACTGGCCCAAAGTCACCCAGTGAACTTCATGGCTAGCGAAAATGCAGGGCGTGAGGAAGGGGAGGTGAAGTCTGCCTCTGCTGCTCCTCCCGCCTTGCAAAGGATGAGCGTAAGCTTCCGAGTTCGGGGGCCTACGATAATTGCAATAGGATTGCACCCTAATACTGCATTTCTTACTGTATGTGCATATCTATACAACTGTAAGAACAAAATGTAAACAAAGTTCTTAAAGCCATTCACCCACCTTCAATTACATCCAAAAGCATTTTCACCTTTCCTTTTCTCTAATCTCTAATCTAATCTCTAATACGCCAGTGTGGCATAGTGGCGAGAGTGTTGGACTGGGACTCGGGAGATCCAAGTTCTAGTCCCCGCTCGGCCATGAAACTCACTGGGTGACTTTGGGCCAGTCACTGACTCTCAGCCTAACCTACCTCACAGGGTTGTTGTGAGGATAAAATGGAGAGGAGGATGAGGATTATGTAAGCCGCCTTGGGTTCCTTGAAGGAAATAAGGCGGGGTATAAATATAATAAATAAATAATAAAAATCTTTATTACATGGAACAAAGTTGAAAATGACTCACTGGGTAGAATTTGGTGTTGGTACTCCCAATTCAAGTCAATGACATTTAGAAAACAGTTAAAAAGTAGCCTGCAAAAATATAGTAACCTTGTTTTAGTTGCCAAGCTTTGCTATATGTCCATGAAAGTGGGGTTAAACTCTAAAGCAGTGTTCTCCAACCTTGGGTCCCCAGATGTTTTTGGCCTATAACTCCCAGCATGCTACGCTGGCTGGAGCATGCTGGGAGTTGTAGGCCAAAAACATCTGGGGACCCATGGTTGGAGAACACTGCTCTAAAGTGGCAAAGGGCAGTATCCAATACTGCCACTGCGCCTCCACTCTCTCTCTTGCACCTGTGACCACCGGCGCAACAGGTTTTCAAAGCAATCCCAGAAATGAGCTGGAACATTTATTTCTGAAACGGGACAGGTAAGCACAGCTCCTTTCTGTAATATTTTCAAGTATCCATCACTTACATAGCATTCTTCAGACACAACACTCCTTTGAACCCAAGAATGTAAAGTACTTACACAAGTGTTAGTGGCTTCCTACTGTATTCTTCACCAACAATAATAGGAGGTGAATCCATCTGAACTACTTCAATTGGTGTTTTCAAGATGTGTGACAGAGCCCTTAGCTGTAAGGCAACATTTCATTTTTCTATTTATAAGGTTTCTATTTCAATAGCCACAAGGTGATTTACAACAACTTAAAGCAAATCTTTTCTTTTTCTTTTTAATCAATGCACTGACCAGATTTTTGAACTAAAATTCCATAATTTTGTCATCAAAATTGAAAGGTTTCTTAATAATAATAATAATAATAATAATAATAATAATAATAATAATACATTTATTTCTTACCCGCCTCTCTGTCTAGATCGAGGCAGGGAACAGCAGAAAATATAAAATACATAAACTAATCAAACACAATGCATACTATTAAAAACATCTTAAAACATCCTAAAATTCTGCTGGATAGGCCTGCTGGAAGAGATCAATCTTTATGGCTTTTTTTAAATTCCAAGAGACTGGTAATTGACGAATCTCCTCCGGCAGGCCATTCCATAATCTGAGAGCAGCAGAAGAAAAGGCCCTCTGGGTAATACTTGTCAGCCTAGTTTTGGCTGACTGAAGTAGATTCTTCCCAGAGGACCTGAGTGTCCGGGGCGGATTGCACGATTGTACGGTAGAAGGAAACCTTCAGAAGCTGATCCAGAAGAAGGAAGCTGCTGCCAGCAGGGTGGGAGGAGCGATGGAGGTGATTTTTGCCTTTCTGTCCTCCTATTAATTTTATCCTCTAAATGGGCCTCTGACCAAGTCTAGAAGAGTTGGGCTCTTGGGGGTAGGAGCAGGGCTGAAGAGGCCACAGGATGCTGTGGATCCCAGCTTCTCCTCCCTTCCCCGCCCACCACAATGCCCCCCTTTTCCTCTCCCCAAAGTTGCAATGGCAACCGTGGGAACCAGTCACTGCGGTTCTTTCCGCAGCGGCTGCGAGGTGGCGGGGGGAGGGGGATCAGAACCCAGAGTCCCCCTCCCTCGGCTGTAGCACCATCTACAGCAGGGGTGGGCAACTTTGGTACATCTGGAGGCAATGTACCTCTGGCACAGGGTGTAAATTGGGGGGGGGGGGCGCACGCAGGGCAGCTGGAGAAAAAAACCCGAAATCACTGGTTTGCCAAAATTCAGTGGCAAACTGCTCTGTAGTGCTACATCTGTTGAATTTTACTTGTTTCCAAGCTAAATTTAACCCTTTTTGTGCTCTGTAGCGGCTACAGGTGCCATTTTTTTCTGGAGGGGGGGGATATTTTTGAAAAGTATTTTTGGGGGGTGATGGGAGTGTCAGGGGCTGCATGCAGCCTGTGAATCATATGTTGCCCACTTCTGGTCTACAGCAGGGGACACTGAAAAATCCTAGGGTCCATGGGATGCTCTCCCAGGGACCGTAGGATTGCTCTCTTGGATACTTGAAGCAATCCTAATAAAAGGGAAAGATTTGAGCTTGAATCCAGAGGTGACTTGCGCAAGTGGAAAGGCATTTATGGAGCCCTGATGAATCCTCCCAATTTCCCCACGCCACTGCAGTCCCCTGGGTCCCATTACAAGAGTCTGAGAGGGTCCCACATCCTTTTAGAGTGGCTTTTGGGGGCTTTACAGGAGGCTGTGGTGGAGGGAAGGGCCAGGAGAACCCCACTGCATGAATAGAGTCCCGCTCATCACCTATCTCTGGATCCAATCCCTGGTCCTTGTAGCTTCTTAAAAGCCACAAAGCTTACCGTAACTTATTTTAAGAGCATGACTTTTCATGGGCTACAGACCATTCATATGCTGAAATAGACTGAACAGCCATGTATGAAAAATGATTGATTCCTATTAACCCAACAGTGGTTTCTACAAGCTGGACTTGTACAATAAGCATTCATACACACTTTGGAAGGGCCCCAACAATAGCAACGATCTTTTTACAAAGTAAAATTCTTCTTACGTCACAAAATGAAAAGGCTCTTGATTTTCTCTACAGTGAGGATTGCTAAACCTGAAGCAATTTCTGTATTTTAAAAACTTTCCCTTTAAATAACAGAGAAAATTCTGAAGACTATGGGTTACATCCAACATTGTGGGAGCAGAATTTCACTTACACAATGGGACTTCACCACCCTCTCCTCCTCCCTGCCTCCCAAGACTGCAGCAGAGGGTCCCCTCACCCTCTGGAGCAGACTTGGGACGCACATGGGAAGGTGCAGTGGGGAGGGGGGATCTGTTCTGCCAGTGGTGTCTGTTCCTCTGATGGACGGCTGCCATTGGATACAACTAGGGTTGTCGGAGAGATCTGCAATGGATTCAAATGAGTTTGGATTTCTATGAATCCAGCCTGCTGATTCTGCAGTGGACCGGCTTTTTCCCAAGTCCTGCTGATTCCGTGGACTTGCAGACCAGTCTTTCACTTTTGGGGAAGATTTGCACTAATTCGCATTAGTGCAAGTAGAATGAAATTCTAGTTAAAAAAAAATATCCAATTCCGTCAAAGAGCAGAAGATGGAACGAAATATGACAATCCATGACACATGGATAGAATGGATTTAACAAAGTATTTTAACAAAATAACAAACCCTTATAAAATATCAAGCATTAGCATTTAAGACATTAGGAAATTACAGGATGCTATACTTACTTCTAACTGGCCACCCCATGCAGCTGTGTTTGCTATATCGTAACAGTATTTTTCAAATTCCTCTGAGAGGGGGAAAAAGGCACCGAATTAACTTTTAAAAGCTCAATGTTGGAACATAAAGAGGCTTAAATAGGGAAGGTTACAATAGGAATGAAAGTCTGAAGAGTAACAGACATTTGCATAGTAAAACACGAAACAAAGCAAAAAAAGAAAGACATAGCATTGTCAGTGACAGGAAACAGAAATGGGAGAATGAAAGTGTTTAGGAGATATGGCTTATTCCCCACCATGCCCAGGGTGTGCAGAGGGGATTTGCAAAATTACCCTCGGCAGCGTGGACTGTTATGTTGTGTAAACCAGGCCAGGGTGGCTTGTTGCCATGGATAACAAGCCACCCAGGACCCATGGGATGTTGTACGGTTCTGGATGGCTGGTTACCCATGGCAACAAGCCACCCTGGCCAGGTTCGCACAACACACAATCCTCGCTGCTGAGGGTAATTATGCAAATCCCCCGGCACATGACCAGTGAGGGTGGGGGAATAAGCCACTGTGGCTTACCGTATTTTTCCGTCTATAAGACGCCCCCATGTATAAGACACCCCCCACTGGGCAGTTTCGCAACCGCGCGGTTCTCTCCTTGGCTTACTTCCGTGTATAAGACGACCCTCAATTTTTAGTCTAAAAATTTTAGGAAAAAGTATAGTCTTATACATGGAAAAATACTGTATTTCCCCCTCCATGATCGTGCGAACCTGATCACGATAAAGGCAAGAAATGCAAGGAATGGATAGATTTAGCAATCAAATGTTCATTGTAATGATTTGTGCTTCTCCTAGATTGCATAGTGACTGCATATTTTGGGATATTTCCTTAGTTTATACAGATACAGTTCAGGAAAAACATTCCTGCAGTCAAAGTTGTTAAAATATTTTTAAATCTTTGGTTCTCAGTTGTTACCTAGTACTTGAGGTTATAAGCAATTTTTTATGTCTTACTAAAATTGGTCTTTCACACCACCACCCCAGGCAAAGGTTATTTGGAAACAGACTTAGCTGGAAAGAACGTCCAATAAACACAGTGGAACTTACTTCAGAGTAACATGCACAAGACTAACATGCACAGCAACTAGTTGAGATTATTAAGGTTTGCAACACCTATATTATATAAATGTAGCAAAAGTATAAACAGACGTATACCAATATTTTCTCTAGCAGCAGCTGATATTATTCATAACAGACATGTTAGTAATGGTGGAAGTCATTTACTTACCTTTGCTGTACACATCTCCTGTATTTGGATTTGTCAGAAATGGGAGGAAGTCATCCCCATGACCTCTCATGTACTCTGCAGTCTGACTTCTAAGAGTTGCAACACTCCAGGAGTTTTGTTGCTCCTTGAGTTGGTCTTCAATAGCTCTGTACATGCAATGACCATCAGATGGGATCTGTTTAATTTCCAATTGCCTTGTGGCTAAAATGTGTGCAAGTTTCTGGCTTTCAAGGTGCCTAGCACCTGTTAAATTTTCTATCTCAGCTTCTGCTATTCTTTCTTCTCTTTCCTTCTCCAAGGCTGCTTTTTTATCCTGTTGTTGGAACATAACACACATTGCAACTTCACATTTGACCACATGATGAATACAGCACTCATTCTCAAAGGGTCTCAGGCATTTGTGAATCAGTCCCCAATTCTACTGACAGAATTGTGGAAAATGAACGAAAAGCAAGATAGTAAAGTTTCATAAATAAAGGACACTACTGGAACTCCTCCCAGTATTTCAGCTGCATGGAGCTTTCCTTTTAAAAAGTACCTGTATATGGTGTAACTAGAAAGAGTACAGTTTTCAAGAGTATGAGAGTATGTTTTTGAGTGCAGGTTCTTGAAGTTAAGCACATCTACTTGCCCACTTAAATCTGTCCTTTTCGATTTTTCTTAGAACAACAGCTCACATCATACCAAATACAATTCCCAAAGCTAATGGGGATTTTCAAAAATAACTGATGTACATTGTTATAGCAAATATAATTTGTAGTATTTTCTGTTCTGTTATTATTCAATGGCACAATTTTCAAGTTCACCCACCAAATATCATAGGCCATGCAGTCAGTAGCACTCTCATAGGTAATTTATGAAGAAACTAAAACGCTGGTTTGGATCCAGAGTAGTGCTTAGCAGAGTTCCACTTGCACTGGAGGAAGAAGATGGAGAGGTGATCTTTGTACTCCTACTCCCCCCCCCCTCCTGAAAAGCTACTCTGAAAGGCTGGGGGACTCAGGGATGCTCAGGGAGAATTGGAAGATTGCTTCCCCACCCTCTTCCTCCAGCATGGAGCCTCTGTTGGATCCCGGTGCCTTCTGTGAACAGAAGGAACCCTTCTGTTCATTGAATGGCCAATCTGGATCCAATCCACTGTAAATAATAACAACAGAAATTCCAAAGATTGATTTTCTATTAGGGCAAATCCCACATGGCCTTCTAACTGTGCGCGTGTGTCTGTGCACTTCTGAACTTCTTCGTCTCACTGGGAAGCCATGTTCAGCCCCATGGCTCAAACAGAGCCAGCCACTGGGACAGTTCAGGTAGAGAGGGGTCAGGGCCCCCTTGAACTCCTTGCATGGTATCACATCCCAGTGTCATCCTGCAGACACCAGATCTTACAGCAAAGCTGACATCTTACACTTGGTCCTACTCGTTGCTCAAAAACAGTATAATTAAGAATCTTACCCGTCTCTTCTGAGCTTTTGATATTCTAGGAGGCTGAATCTGTTCTGTGCCCTCAAGCTCCAATCTTGCAATATTTATAGTTGCTGAATAGTCCTAAATGACAAATAAGAGTTAACTGCAAGATTAATAGTTTCCTGATCTTGTCATGTCTCAATGCCAGGGTAAGTTGCGATGTTGACATCTGCAGTCTCATAATGGTCACAGTCTCATGGTAGTTCATACCATTCTTCCTGCAGTCTGTCACCCTCTATATATCGGGCTTTTACATAATTCTACTCCAATTCTACTTGGCATTTAGCTTTAGAGACCTCTTAACTTTTCAAAAACAACTTCAGCAAGGTAACTATTGTACCACTCCAGAGGTATCATTCAACTTTTATACTAAAGCCTCAGATGTCCAACTGTGTGTTACCTTGGCCTACAAATGGTGTGGGCAAAGTTCTAGGTAAATGACATGTATGCTCCATATGCAGCCCCAGTCACATACTGTAGCCACTAGGCAAGTTCCAAACACAGGGTTTATGAAACAATTGGCAGATACTGCATACAGTCTGGAGGTTGCATACTGCGCAGGTACTGGAAGAACAGTCATATTGCACTCTGACAACCTAAAGGTCTACTACTATCATCAGTCAAATTATTTCTTTGTTTTCTCTATTTTAAATAGCCATGTCTTGCCAGCCACCTCAAATAATAGAATGATAAGGCCTGATGTGCCTCAGCTGATAGAGCAATCCACAGGATAGGCACCACTACAGAAAAAGCCCCATATACCTGGTAGCGACAGACCATGCTTCACAGGGTCAAGGGATCTGAAGCAGAGCCTCAAATGATGATTAGTGTGTGTAGTGTGTGTGAGAACCATATGGAAGAAGGTGGACCTTAAGCGATCCAGCCTCCAAGCCATTTAGAGATTTAAAGGTTAACACCAGCACCTTAAATTGAGCCCAGAAACAAACTGGCAACCAGTGCAGATCAAATAACATAGGCATGATAGGGTCAAAGCACCTGGCTTCGGTCAATGTCCTGGTCACATTTTGCCCTAGTTGTAATTTCCAAACACTTTTCAAGGGTAGACAAATGTAGAGAATATTTCAGCACTCTAATCTAGAGGTATCTAGGGTGTGAATAACTATGACAAGATCTGACTCTGTCGGGAAAGGTTGTAACTGACGAACCAGCCAAAGCTGGGAAAAGGAGCCCCTTGCTACCAACCTCAGCTGCACATCTAACAGGAGTGCAGGATGAAGAAGCACCTCACAGCTATGGATTTGATATTTTAGGGGGGCATGCAACCCCATCCAAAACAGGCTGCACACCCAAACCCGAGCCAGATGATCTACCTACCAACAGTACTCTTTTGTTTGGATTAAGTTTCACCTTGTTCTGCCCCATCCAGTCCTCCACAGCCACTAAACAGCAGTTCAGCACTTCTACAGCCTCCCTAGGAACAGATGAAAATAAGAGCTGGGTATCATCTGAATACTGATGACTCCACAGCCCAAATCTCTGGATGTCTTCAGCCAACAGTTTCATGTAGATGTCCCCTATGCTGTTCAACAAGATGGAACCTTGTGGAACACCATAGGCTGGTGGTCAAGGAAAAAATAGTTCCCCGGCACTACCTTCCAAGTCCTACATCCTAAGGCCAACACAGTGAGAGGTATCCAATAATACATGACAGAGTTCCTAACTTCAGATGTGCTACTAGGAAACTGGAGTTCAAGTCAAGAGTGGATCTAAGTGATTTTTATCTGCAAAACGCTTTGCAAACAGATCACAGATTATGGCAAGCCAGAAGTTTCTTTAATTTACAACAGAGAGCTAATCTGAATCCCAGATACCATGGAAAGCAAGGTAGACATTTGCTGTTGCCCTGTCATGATGTAGCAAGCAAAACCTATTTGTCCTGGGAACTGGAGCACATGTCAGTGCTTTCCAGCAAAGTACCACACACACTTTAGAGCAAGTGAATGCATTCCATAGAACTACCATGCTCATCTCCATTTTATCCAGTATGACTGCCAAGAATCAGATGTATTTTTAGTGTATTGTTTATTCATGGTACATCTTAGGAGAACAATAAGATTTATCACAACCACAACAATGGATTCAGGATTGAAACCCAGTTTCTTAGCAAATAGAAATAAAAAGGCAATGTTTACTCACAGGTTTTCAATGCAGTTTCAGTGGCTATTATGCCTAACACCAAGGAAAAAAGCATGCTCACAGGGCTTTAAAAATAAAGACATACTCAACACATACTTTATTCTGTTCAGGTAATGTCTCCTTTAGCTTCTCCAGTTCCATTTTGTGCTTCTGTTCCAACTCAGCTTCCAGTTTGGCGACATCATCCAGCAGCTGTTTTCTTCTCTTTTTGTCGTTCTTTGGAATGGTGTTTTTCATTCCTTGGATTTTGGCTGAAAAAAACACAAAGCAGCAAGACAAGTGGTAAGAAAAATTATTATTGGGGGAAAAATTAAATTTGAGTTTAATTAACACAACTATCTTATAAATGCACATTAAATGTATGAAATAAATGCATTCGTCTTCAAGGTGCCTCAAGACACTTTTGTAGTTTTTAACCTAGGGGTAAGTCCCTTGGAACTCAATGGGGCTGGCTTCTGAGTAGACATGTAGAGGACTGCACACTAAGAAGCTTCTGGTCCCTGAAATACTCATCATCAGGTGATGAAATACTAAAAGGTTTGTGATGGCATAAGCCAGCCTTCCCCCAACTGGTGCCCTCCAAATATTGTGGACGACAACTCCCGGCATTCCTGACTATTGGCCACAATGGCTGGAGCTGATAGGAACTGGCATCCAAAGTATACAGGCCTGTGGCTCACGCTGGCTCCGCTTGTCTGAGTGTGGAAGGCTAAGCAGGGTCAGGCCTGGTTATTACTTGGATGGGAGACCCCTCCTCTAGTTTCCTGCATTGAGCAGGGGGTTGGCCTCGATGGCCTAGTAGGCCCCTTCCAACTCTATGATCTATGAATCTACATCAGGAGGGCACCAGCAGTGCCGGCTCCATGGTTTGGAGGGCCCTTGGGCAAGAAACTCTCAATGGGCCTCCTTCTCTCAGTGAGGCTATCTTCTCATTGCCACTGTCACCAGCTGCTCTTGCTCCTCCTCTTTCTCAGAATTGCTACCACTTGCTTGCTTAACAGGTGGAGAGCCAGCGATCAAGAAAGCAGTGGCATCTCCACCACCGTTCTCTGGGTCAGAGCAAGAGGCAGGTGAACAAGCAGGTTGCAATGAAGAAGAAGTGGAGCAACTCCAGGGGGCTCTGCTCGGGTGTGGGCCCTCAGCAGGTGCCCAACCATGCCTACCCTTGACGCCAGCCCTGGGCACCTGGGTGGAGAAGGCCGGCATGAGCTTACGAAAGTGCACAAAAACTTCTGCCATAATAAATCTGTTCAGCTTTAATGTGCCACACGACCCTTATTGTTGCTTCTTGCTGGTGTCTGTCTATCAAATCCCCGCCTGTTAAGTGGTCCCTTCTCCCTCCTCCTCCTCATCCCTGGGCAGTTGTTAAGGCTACCACCCATCCTTGCCATTTAGGGTCCTGCCTCAGCAGCTTGTGCTGTGCTCTTGCCCAGCCCAGCCCGAGCCGCCGTTCATGCGCGCTCCCCCCCCCCCCCCGCGCCAGCCATCCGCCGCCCTCACCCTGCAGCTCGCGCTTCTCCTTGCGCTGCCGCCTGATGAGCAGTTCCAGTTCGTCTCCCCCCTCCTCGTCCTCCTCCGCAGCCACCGCCAGCGGCGGCTCTTCTACGCCGGGCCTGTCCATGGCGGCCACGGCAACTGCCTCCCGACCAAAAGCACGGCCAGGCTGGTTCTGAACCACGTGTAAAGCCCGGCCTCGAAGGGGAGGGAGTAGCTCCAAGACACGCCCCCTCCCGCGTGGGCCAGGCTCTAGAAAACCATAGAGAGAAAAGAGGCACCGGGGGAGAGGAAAGAAAGTGGACAGACAGATGTGTGCCCATGGAGATAGGAAAAGTGTAGAGTGATCATTAACACACACACCCCGGAGGTTGACTGCTGCTCATAAAAACAAAGTAACAAACAAAAACAATGGAGATATCCGGGATTTCAGCATAGCTATGATTGGGCAGCAGGGTGACAAATAATAAAAAAGGCTGCGACCCTAAACACCTTTTACTAGAGAGTAAGCACCATTGAACTCAATGAGCCCTGCTTCTGAGTAACATGGTTAGGACTGAGATGGAAAGACAGCAGCAAAGAGTTCGTGCTGTAATTTAATTCTTATTCCGTGTTAAAAAAAAAAAAAGTTTAAAGCCGCAATCCTATGCATGTTCAGACAGAAACAGACATCCAGGGAGTTTGGCTGGCTGGGGCATGCTGGGAGTTGTAGGACTTTTTTTCTGTCTGAACTTGCATAGGATTGCGCCTTAAAACATTTTTAAAACTTCCCCACCAATGCAGTCCTTAATCCTTGTATGTTGTGTGTGTTGGGGGGGGGGCACTGCGGCTAAGAGAGATTGGGTTATGACAGCCCTGCAATGTAGTCCTGTTAATTTTGTAAGTTAGAAGTGTGTGCGGCCAATATGGATTTTCAGCAGCCCCCACAACACACACACACACACACACACAGAGAACCATATATAATCAACATATTTAAATTGCTCCCTCAATCCCCTGCCCATTTCAAATCCAGATTCCGTGCTCAGTTACATGCAAAAGCTTTGTGCTCTATTGATTTCCATGCAGACCTTTTATGCTTTCGAAGTCTATCATTATCCTATATTTGTGGGGAGGAAGGAGGAAACATATGGGAGGAAAGGGCCTAGGAGGAAACTCCTACCGAGACAGTGCGCCACCCAGTGGCTCCTTGGAATATGTCTCCTCCAAGTGGGTGTCCGTAGCAGGCATTTTTGGTTTTCCACCTTGCCATGCTCTTGGGTCCCCAACCTTTTTGGACTCGTGGGCACATTTGGGAATTCGAGAAACTGCTGTGGGCACCACCCACAAAATGTCTAAGTATTTCGAAGATTTGGCGTCTACCTGTCCTGTCTGTGGATCTTAGGCTGCGTCTTATTCAGCAAAAACTTTGGTTTCGTGTCTATTTAATACTGAAATACCTCTCTAACAAGGGATTGTCTAATCCAGCTAATTGCTGCTGGTGTAATACAGCTAATGCTTCTTTTAAACATATAGTTTGGCAATGTCCAGTAGTTGCTTCTTTTCGGGAGATTATTACAAAAATAAATTTTGTACTGGAACAGTCTAATATTCACTGATGTACACACTCTTTTAAATTTACCTGCTTTGTGGAAATTAACAAATGGAAGGGGAAATGGATTCTCTGTGCCCTTTTGACAGCCCAAGAGAGTCAAGGGATTTAGAAAAATAGAGAAAGATGGCTACCCTAGAGCCTCCAAACTTGGAGGCTTTCAAGATTCCTATGCCCTGCCAGGCTGAAGCTGGCAGGGCAGGAGGAGCAGCAGATGCGATCTCCACCTCCCCGTCCTCCATTTTTGGGGATTTTCACTAGGCGGGCTTTTCAGCCAATCTAGGGAGGGCGCATTGAAGGGGGAGGGAAGGAGGCTCAGGATATCTCTTATCCTGGCCTCTCTGGTCCCCTCCCCTTCCTCCCACCAGAATGCCCCCTTTCCTCCTCCTCCAAGTTCACTTTTCCAACCTTGGAGGCAGCCCTGGATTAACCATTAAGCAATATAAGCATGTACTTAGGGCACCAAGGGAAGGGGGGCACCACAGAGTACCAGAGTAGCACAAATTTTTGCATTTTCATCTCCCCCCCTTATAACAGTTTTTTTTTTTTTAATGCACAAAACAGTGATGAAAATTTGTATTTCTTCCTGTTGCCCTAGTTATAAGTAAGTAATTGGCTTATATTGCTTGCTGCTATTTAGTGTTAAATAAATATAATTAAAAAACAGTTTATATTTAATGTAGTTGTGTATTCTGGCGTGGGGGGTGGCCTTGAAGAAAACTGAGTTTTTAATGTCTTATTTCACCTTCAGCACTTACTGAGTCTTAATGTCTTGCCAGCTAAGCAATGGAAGAGCCAAGGGGGCACCATTATTGGGCTGTGCTTAGGGCATCAGCTGGCCTTAATCCGGCCCTGCTTGGATGGCAGCCAGAGCAGTTCTTTTCATGCTGGCTGCGAGGGGGGGCGGATCTCCAGCTCCCCCTTCCAAAGTTGGAGTGCTGTCTCCAACCTCAGAGGGCTTTTCCGAGCGATCCTAAGGTCCCTGAGATGCTCTCCCAGGGACCATAGGAAAGAATATTCCCTCCAGTGAAAGAAAGGCAATGCGAGAGAAAAATGGGCCACTTTTTCAAAACTGGAGGAAGTCCATGTGAAGGATTGAGGCCTACACCGGCTTGAGTTAGTTTGAAGCCTGTAGGCCCAAACATCTCCTGATGGGAGGGGGGCATTCGTGAGTTTCATTTCCCCCTCTTGGAGTTAACGTTTCCTTTTCATTGAGAGAAGTCACCTTTTCCCCTTAATAGAGTTAAGTTTCGTTTTCCCAGTTTGAGGTCACAGGTTTGTAGCCTTCTAGTCCTGGTGGGAGTATATATAAAGGGGAAGCAGAAGCACAGAGAGAGAGAAGCTATGGAGGAGAGGTTCTGCAGGCACCAAGAAGCAGAGACGGACAGAGAAGCAGAGTCTGAATATCACTGAAGAATGCAGAACAGCCAGGGCTAGGCTGGGGAGGAATCTCTTAACTGAGGCATACAGGTGAAAGAGTAGCTAGGTTAGAAAGAACTGCGTTATTATTTATTTCTATTATACCTGCTTTTTGAAAGTATACAGCTCTATTTGTGTAATTACCTTAAGTTATTGTGAATCTAATATACCAAATTTACTAAAGTAAACAGTTATTGTTAACATCAAGTTGTTTGGAGTGTCTTTTGCACCACGCCTAAGGCCTAACCCCACGTTACTGGGAAGAGAAGGTAAAAGGCAGAGAATTGGCATCCTGATACAGAGGCAGATATATTTAAGGAGCTGATCAAGGGCAGATATATTTAAGGAGCTGATCAAGGTGTCCTGGTACAGGTGGAACCTTGACAGTCCAACCACCCCTGTTCTTCCTTCAAAATAGCTCTTTAGCCAGTTGGTGGTCAGGCATGTTGATCAATCTTTTCAGATAAAAGAAAATGGCCTTGTTCAGTCTGGCAGGCATTGATGGCAGCCCCACTTCAGCACAAAAAAGAGCAGCTGGAGTACTAGGAGCAAGGGCTAAAATTCCTCTTAGACATTTCTTCTGTATCAATGTCTGTTTTACCCAGCCCCCAGATATCTGCACCATACATGAGGAGTACCTAATTAGCAAGAAACAAATAAGCTTGGAAAAATCATATAGCAGGAAACTGGATATTATCGAGAGTGATGAAGGTGGTGGTGAATAGATTAAATCCCATGTTTGAGGACAGCTAATTTTCTGTGGGAGGAGCTCAGGAGTGACGGTAATACATTGGGCATGCCAAAAGCTAGGCCAGAAAATTATTTTTAGGTGATGCCAACAGTTTTTCCCAGCCGTCACACTTCATGTTTCCAATTAGAACACTTTTAAGCCTTGGGATTGAAAATCTGTGCATTGTTCTAAAAATAAGGTTACGAAAAATAGCAGAAGGATTAGAAAATAAATGACAAGAGACACCATATGGAACTGATAATGGGAACATTACAAGAGAGCTCATGTTTCAAGATAGGAAGAAGAGAAGGATGCCCTTTGTGTAAATGAAGGCATTGACAGCCACAATAACTGCTGTCACATTAAATCTGCCATAGTAAAAGGGATTGTGTTACAGCAGCATATGGCAACTTTGTAACACGTATGGTCTTTCATATAATGCAAAGCTTTTACACTGTTAAATATTGCATTAGAAGGGCCGTTAGGGCATAAATGATCACAAAGATGCATAGATGTATTGGGCCAAATGGATTCTCGTTGCTGATGTAACTGGAACATAGCCAGTGGGTTATACTGGATCATGTTTAGGAATTGGACCAGGCGAGTAGAGCACCAGGGGTCTTGAACCAGGGACTCTGGCATGGGGGCAAAGATGCCTTGCTCCCTGCCGCCAGGGTAGTTTTCAGGCAAAGGTAGCCTCAAGCCCAGTGTTCTCCAACCTTGGGTCCCCAGATGTTTTTGGCCTACAACTCCCAGCATGCCCCAGCCAGCTATGCTATGCTATGCTGGCTGGGGCATGCTGGGAGTTGTAGGCCAAAAACATCTGGGGACCCAAGGTTGGAGAACACTGCTCTAGCCTGATCTTTGCTGTGTTGTAGCACCACCCTTGTAGTGAGTAGTGGTTTGGGACAAGGCTACTTGAAGGACCACCTCCCATACAAGTCTGCCCCAATTTTAGATCTTCAGGGGAGGGCCTTCTCTCAGTTTTGCAGCTATCAGAGGTACATTTAGTGAGGATGCAAGAGAGGGCCTTAGTGGCAGTTCCCAAGCTCTGGAACACTTTCTGGTGCCCTTATGCCGGTAGGCGCATATATATATATATATATATATATATATATATAATTCATGCAGGCCTTTGACATATAAACTGGTCTGTTGCTGAAGGTTTGTTTTTTTTAAAAGAAAAATTGGTTGGATGCTGTGTAGTACTTTTATTGTGTTTTTTTTAATTTTTCTTTGTTTGTATGTTACATTTTAATTAAGATGTCGTTTTGAGCCTGTGTTTTATTGTTAGCCACTTTGGGCAACACTTCTGGGTGAAAAGGCAGGATATAAATAAATTAATTAATTAATAGCACGATCCTATGGCCACTAGACAGCACCTAGATGGTCATAAGATTTTTTGGATTCCCAGCTATGAGGTTGGAAAATTGCTCCAACCTTGTAACTGGGGATCCGCACTCGGATCCCCCTCCCCCCACTCGCAGTGTGGAAAGAACCACGCCGGCTGCTTCTCCAAGGTCATAAGAGCGACCTTGGAGAAGGGCTTTTAGGGGCGTTCCAGGGGAAGGGAGGAGAGCGCCAATGCCAAGATATGCTTATCCTGGCGGCACCTCAGCCTCCGTTCCTCCCACTCCGAAGTGCTGCACTTAGAAGGTCAATATCAGCCGTCCAAGTGCTTTGCAGATTGAGAGGAGCGTAGAGGCAACCTTCACCTCCATGCTCCTCCCACCCTCCATAGGATGCCCATAATCCTCCATGTTTGGAGAGTTAACGGGCATCCCCATAGGACTGCACCCTTATGGGTGCAATCCTATGCATTTTTAGACAGAAAAAAAGTCCTACAACTCCCAGCATGCTCCAGCCAGCCGTTAATAAGAGTAAATAAATAAAGGTGACAGTACTATGGCCTTGTCAGCCCAGTCAGCCAGACCAGGAGGAACCAATAGCAGTCTGGACAGCCCTATGTAACTGTTGCTCCAGGCTTGGCTCCTTGGTGTGAGAAACATGTCTGTCTGGGAACAGATGCCCACCTGCCTCAGAACTTGACCAGTAGCCTGACTTAGACCATTTATCATCCGCCTTTGGATCCTTGTCCATCTGCTCTGGACCCTGGCCAGCCTAGCCTGACAGGACTATGCTGTCTGCCTATAACCCTTCTCCTGCCTGTCTCCAAGGAGATTTGGATTGAGATGCGAGATCTGAGAGATCCCCTGCCGTTCTCCAAGCTTGGGAGATGAGCGGGCGGGGGAGGGATCCTGCCACATTCTAAAAAATAAAATTTAAAAAATGTACTTGCTGGTGAACCCCTGTGAAATGGCACCTAAAGCTTTCCTGTGGCTGCTGCATTGCAGGGAAAGATGGGTAGTGGTGTGCAGGCTGTATTTTAGGGAAGCTGGTCTGCCATTCTTGACCTCTGATACGTGTCCATTTACCATGGCAGGTAACCTCATGGGGAGCCAGGGCCATCTGTAACATCCGTTCGATTGGTGAGCAATTTGTTTCCCCCCCATACAGCCACATCTGAGCAGAAATCCAGGGAAGCAGGGAGATGGCAACGTTTTCCTGCCCACGTGGGCTAATGCTACCGATTAACACCGTCTCACCTGGTTGCACTCACACATGCACATGTGCATACACACACACAGTGATAAGTGGCTATGAACTAAAATAAATAGTCATCCACAGCTACCCAGAATCCCGGGGTCAACTAGAGAAGCCTTCCCCAACCTGGTGCCCTCGAGATGTGCTGGACTACAATTCCTAAAATTCCCAGCTGCAGGACATTTCGTCGAACTAGAGACATGTTTTGTTGTAGGCAACGTGCCACTTCTCTCGTTTGCACAGTTTGAGGCAGCTCTAAAAGAAGGAAATGGCATTTAACATGGTTGCTTAGTAAAATGGCAGCTTTTGATTAGTTCCTTATCAGGCTCAACTGTATGTGTTTGTGCATTGGCTCCAGGGTGTATTAGTGCGCCCTAGTTAAAGAGAACTTTCTAAACTTAACAGAGCAGGAATCCAAGTCACCTGAATGTTCTGCTACATCCACCAGGCTATGCCAGTTTCCAGTATCTTATAGCAAAGATAACATCTAAATTCTTTTATCAGCCCAGCCCATTAACTAATTAAACTGCAGCAATTCTATGCACACCTCAGCCCCAAAACTGGCTGTCTCTGCAAATACGTTTTCAGGAGGGATTATTGGTCAACTGATACATCAGTACAACACTGCAGAAAACATGATGTTGCATCAGGATCACAGGATGTGGCATTGACATTGCTGGCAGAGAATACAAACATACATGTTTTGAGAGCTTTTCCAGGGAGTGGTTTTCCTTTTTCTTGCAAGTCACCTGTATTTTCCCTGCACTCAAAATGTATTTCTGTTCCTCCATAATCTTAATCTATTTTTATTCCTTAAGGATTCTTTATCTGCTCACATCCATATTTTAAGGCAGTGCAGGAAATAAACTCCTGCTAAGACGGGCCTGGGAGGAAGGAGCAAGGAGGAGCAGAGGAAGCTGTGCAGAGAGCCCTGCTGAAGCCCCAACGCTGAAAGCTGATACCCAGGCGGAGAGCTGCTGGAACTAGCATTCGGGTTGGTTGGAAATAATGCAGTGACTGTGCAGCTAAGGGGTGGGAGTTCCACCAGGGAACTTGGAGGAAGGCATAGCATTGTTGTATTCCATACTCAGCTTTGCAATAAAGATGTTTGGCTTTAACTTCCTAGAGGAGTATTTATTATGGTCTGAAAATCCTTCAAAGAGCCTTTGCCAATCCCTTTTGGGGAACCTGTGGCAAAACAGCCTCTTCACCCATTCCAGCTGGAGATCCACTCCCTCCAAGCTTGTCTGTATGCAGGAGGCCAGGCTGAACTTCTTAAAGTGACAGCACATAATATCAAATACCGTCAAAGCGTCTCTCAGGCTTTTATGCCAAGCAACCTGTCAGCAATGACTTGGGCCCAACACACCTTTGAAACTGTCCCTTCTGCTGGGTTCCACTATGATCTCTTAATATCGACTAAAGGCTTTTTCATCAATAACTTTAAATGGTTTTTAGAAATTAATTACATGTTTATCCTGCTCTTCATCTGAATAGCTCAGGTTAATGGACATGTTTCCCTGACCCTTTTAGCCTCACAACAACCCTGTGGAGTTGATAAAGCTGGTTCCGACCAGAACTGAAAGTAGATATAGTGGATTAACAGCCTTGTGTAGAAAAGCCTAGAGTCATCCTCTGTAAGGCAAACAGGAATGGAAGCCATGACTGTTTTGCTGCCTACTAACTATAATGCCACTATAACTAGGCTAAGATCAAACTATTAAAACTATTTTGCAATAATAAAAATTACCCCCCTTTTAACCATTTTTCCACGCCTTGAGTGCCATTTTTTGTAGAAAGGTAGGGCACAAGTCAAATAAATACATACTATACATACATACATTTGCCAATTCATTGACATGGCCCTCTCTTGCTTGCACTCTCAGTTGGCTTGGTTTGTCTTCAGTGACATCATCATGTTATTATTTTATTTATTTCTGATATCTATAGGCCACCCTATAGCAAAACTTTCAGAATAAAAAACAGACAAGTTAAAAACAATAAACAGACAATTTTCATTCTATTTTAAAGACTGTTTTTAAAGGCTAAAGGGAACCTTCAGTTCTGCAGCTGTTTGACCTACTTCTAGGTTAAAACCTGTGCATCATTAATGAGTCACCCCACAATTTAATTTTCAGGTGTCCACTTATCAACCGAGGAGCATCCAGAGACCTTCTGCTGGTTTCCCTATAAAAAAAGCAAATAGTAATAATTCTATTTAACCCACCTAAGGTATGTTAGGCTTTTCACTCCTGGTGTTCTATTCAAAGGCTACAAAATATTACAGTAACTTTAGGTTCATAATAAACCCCCAAGTTTGTTATAGTTGCAAGAAAATACAGGTGTGGTACTCATTTACCGAAACTGCATCCCTTGCATTAGAAGAAGACTTACGGTATGTTTACCAGCCTCACTTGCAGAAATCCCAAATCTGCCAGTCATTTTAATCCTGTGTGCAAGGAGCACAAATTTCCATCATAAGTTACGTGACTCTTCCCTGAAGAGACGGCTGGCACCAAAATAGTTATCTCTTAATTACAACAATGCAATCAGCTTCTGCAGCTTCTCTTGATTGATAGATAGCCAGAAACCTTTAAATCGCACTCTGTTGTTTGAGTTGCTTTCAATTCAGATTATTAGAGCAAATGAATTATTCACAGAAACCACTTCTTTTTCTTTCTCCACTTCACCATTGTCCTGCCTTTACTTGCCTCATCAAGCCAGCCCAGCCTCTTTTCTCATTGGTCACTTGGACAAAAGAGGTCCCTGTGTGCTATATTTCAGGCTCCTTGGTCACAACTACAGTCTAGCCTTGGAGCAGTATTTATCAAAACATTCCAGTAGCTGCTTTAAGGAAATGTTGCATAAGGAATGTGGTGCCAGACTTTCTACACAGCATATTCATATCACTAAGAATATGTGTTTCCTTGCAATAGGGACCGAAGCAGTGGAGTTGCCAAAGAAGGAATCCCAACTTTCAACATCTGAGTTTTATCTCCCCTTTGCACAGTCATAGTCCTACAAGAATAGTTGGCTGAAAGTTTATTGCATAGGAAGACACAGTGGCCAGCCTGTCATTCACATGGGCAAATGGCCTAAGACAATCCCAAACCATTCATAATTAGCAGATGATGATGATGATGATGATGATGATGATCATCATCATCATCATCATCATCATCATCATCATCCAACCTTTCTTTCCTCTAGATAGGAACCTAAGGCAGCTTACATGGTCCTCCTCCTCTCCATCTTATCCTCACAACAATCCTGTGAAGTAGGTTAGGCTGAGAGTCTGGCCCAAAGTCACCCAGTGAGCTTCATGGCAGAGTGGGGACTGGAACCCAGATTTCCGAGTTCCAGTCCAACACTCTAACCACCATGCCACACTGGCTCTCTAATATGTTTATTAATACAACCTCTTTTAGCTTAGCTGTCTTACTGTTACAAC
The DNA here is from genome assembly GCA_021292165.1 of Shinisaurus crocodilurus. Lineage (NCBI taxonomy): Eukaryota > Metazoa > Chordata > Lepidosauria > Squamata > Shinisauridae > Shinisaurus > Shinisaurus crocodilurus. Next base: position 190,926,751 of record CM037880.1, on the reverse strand, counting down.
CACCACTCATTAAATGTAGATGCATTATGACTGCTTCATGTTCATGTATGTTTCCCTAACTAAGTGTTCTGGAGCAGGGAAGGATGATTTGAGGGAAGACATGCCTTAGCATCCTCTTCCAATCAGCTTCAGCAAGACCAGTGGTGTAGTGGTACATTTTGAAGATGTAGTGTTGGCTACAAATTTGGATGGCTTTCAAAGGGGATTGGACAAATTCATGGAGGATTAGGCTATGAATGGCTACTAGTCCTGATTGGCTATATGCTACCTCCAGTATCAGAGGCAGTATGACTATGTACACCAGTTGCTGGGGAACATGGGCGGGTGTTGTTGCACTCATGTCTTCCTGCTTGTGGGTTTCCCATGGGCAACTGGTTGGCCACTGTGTGAACAGAATGCTCGACTACAAGGACCTTGGTCTGATCCAGCATGGCACTGAAGTTTTTATGAAGTGCAGACAGCTCATCATGACAGTCTCCTTAGCCACGCCCCCAAGGAGAGTCTAAAATTGCAGGCCGCTGTGTTGATCCCAGGGTTTATTTATTTATTTAATACATTTTTATACTGCCCAATAGCCGAAGCTCTCTGGGCGGTTTACAACAGTTAAAATCATAAAATACAATATAAAATTTAAAGGTTAAAGGGTTGTAATGCTGTTGGGCCAAGCCACCCCAGAATGCTTCGCATTACAATGAGGAACAATATATTGTTGCTGGGGAAATTCACTTCCCTCCAGTTACTGTGAACTTCAGTGTGAAGATTGCAGCTAAGGTCAGAGGGGACAGGGAAGTCTGAAGGGGGTGGCAGATGATGTTAGCGTCCCTGCTAATTAAAAAGTGCCAGTGCTGCATCCCTGCAAGCCCCGGCTCAGTGAGTCACATTCTGGTCACACTGGAGGCCGTATCTCAGTGGCAAGAGCAGCATGTGTTTTAACTGTACAAGGTTCTGGTATTCCCTGCCTAGGGAGGCTGGGTTGGTGCCCTCTGTCGTCCTTCTACCAGCAAGCAAAAGCTGTTTTTATTTAGGCAGGCCTTTGGCATATACACTGGCCTGTTGCTGATCCCCTTTCTCAGCATTGCTACCACTTGCTTGCTTGATAGGCAGAGAGCCAGTGAGCAAGTAGGCAGCGGCATCTCCTGCTCCTGCTCCTGCTCCTCACCACCACCACCACCACCATTGCCTGAGCCAGAGCAAAAGGCAGATGAACAGGCAGGCTGTAATGGTGAAAAGGAGCAAGTCCAGGAGGCTCCTGTCAGTGGGCCCCTGATGGGGTATGGGCCCTTTGCAGGTGCCCGACCATACCTACCCTTGATGCTGGCCCTCCTCAGAAGTAGTAAGTCCCACTGAGTTCACTGAAACTTCCTCCTAGGTCTCTATAAGATTGTGAAATATTAACTGAAAAAAATGTACTTCTCCTCAACCCAGAAAGTATCTTTTCACAGACAATGTCATCATAACTTTGTACATTTCTTTAGCCATGCACAGCATCTCTTTCCCAGTATTCTAGTATTTTCAGACTTTTAAAATTTCTGAGCACTGGTCAGACTGTGAAATCCAATATTTTAAATGATAGATAGTACTGTGTGACAGCCCAGTAGGAAACCGCTAGAAAAGAAGCTCCACCACCACTACTGGGTTACAAACTGAGGACAGAATCCAGCTAGGGTGGCCACAGGATGGAATTATTTTAAGCTCCCTTTTAAATCAATGGGACATGCCACCTAATCTGTGTGTGCTTACTCCGAAGGAAGCCCTCTCTGATTTCAGTGAAACTTACTCCCAAGTAACTGCTACTGTATATGTGAGAACAGTAGCACCTGTTCTCTTAACATACACCAGTAGCTTTTGGGCTGAGCAGCGGGATAAAAATAGTTTAAATAAATAGATTTAAATAAACACCATGCCCGCATTCCATCATATTATGGATAAATAAAGTATGCAGCCTCTTCCCCCCGCCCCTCCCCACAACTTTTACAATGATTGTAGGGAGCTGGAGGAAGCGATTCCTCGGAGTCCCTGCCCCGTTCCATTGATCAGCTTGTACCTTGGAAATAGCCCGGGCGAGCTTTTCCCCTCCTCCCCCGCTTTCTCTCTCCCCCTTCGCCCCCCACCCTCCCCCTCCTCCCCCTCCCTCCTCCCCCTTCCTCCTTCCCTGCCTCCGCTTGCCCTCTCCCCTCCCCCGCTCTCCACAGCCTTGTGACACGCACATTGTGGGTGTGTGTGGTTGGAGATCGGGCTCTTCCCTTGCCAGCAGCTTCTCGCTTGCTGCTGCTGCTGCTGCTGCTGCAGTTGCAGTAGCCATGGCTGCTGACGGAGTGGACGAGCGGTCCCCGTTGCTGTCAGCGCCCAGTTCGGGCAATGTGACGCCGACGGCCCCGCCGTATTTTCCAGACAGCAGCCCGAGAGGTAAGGCAAAGCTCTTCTACTACCTCTCTCTCCTGCCGCCCTCTCCCCACAGATCTCCGGCCTCCCCTCCCCGGGGACTCATTTTTGCAGGCACGTTTGCCCCGAACTCCCGCTGCCTCTTGGCCATCGTTGCCAACTTAGGCTGGAGGGGAGGGGAAGAAGAAGGGGGAGAGATTCTTTGCAGTGTGTGTGTGTGTGTGTTGCATGTCAGCAGCTGTTTCCAGGATTTCATGCCGTTGCAGGGCTTTTCCCGGCGTCTTAAAGAGGAGTGGGGCTGCGGATGAGTTTGCAGTATGTGCATGTCTCTCTCTCTCTCTCTCTCTGTGTGTGTGTCGTTTTCCTCCATCAGCCATAAGTGTACATTGTTAATGGCAAGGGAGAGAATCAATCGTGCAGTCCTTTTACACGCTTTCTCATTCGCAGCGGGCGGGGTAGGGGGCTCTTGCTAGAAGAGGGTGAGCATTTGCTGTGCACATGGCTCCCGTGTCCTTGAGGGAAGGTTTGCGCTCAAGAGCCTTTCAGTCTGCATTGCTTCTGACTCCCCCTCCCCCCATCCTGCTGAATCAGGGGGCTCTCCTGAAAGGAGAACCCAAGGCCAGGTACACAATTAGCGCGAGCAGATCTTTGATATAATTTATACTACTACCTCCACCCTCCCTACCCCATCGTTCTTAATTTAAAAAGCCACCCACCCACCGGTCTTTTGGTTGGGGCCTGGGAGCCAATAAAGGCCTGGTTTGTGTTGCACGAGTTGGCAAAATAGAGAACACACACAATTCCATCAACTGACAACGACATCAACAAAGGTTTTCACCGAACGGACAAGTGCTAAAAGGGCTCCACAGGTTTGGGTGTTCCTATTTATATAGAGCAAGGAGGTGGTAGATCTGTACTAGAGATATCACAGCAGCTGTGCCCTCTGACCTGGAAGCACTTACTCCCATTCTTAGATATGTAGAGATGGGCTGATTCTTATACTGAAAGAAAGGCACTCTGCATATGCTCATGAAACTCATTTTTATTAGTATATTATAAATTCCAGTGTGGAGTTCTGCTATTGGAAGCAGGTTCTGATGCATGAGGAATGGACCTTTACGCTCTGCCCATATTCTTTGGTTTGTATAACTGATTTGGATGGACTTAACTTGCATCTAACTTTTTATTTGCTGAAATTTCCAACTGGATAGCTAGCTGCATCCTTGAGGGTGGTGAAGGGGTAGGACTGGAATTGGCCTCACTAGATGGTATCAGAAAAGTGTAAGGATTACATGCAGTACAATCAGTGCATTAACTCCCAGGTAAGTGTGTATAGGATTGCTTGGCCCAACACCTGGTAGAATTACGTCTCTAGTTCTGCCTATTATTTACTGTCTTTTAGGTAGGTCTTTCTTAGGCTCAGTAACAACAGGTAGTTCTTTAAAGAAAGCAAGAAGGGTCTTGTTGCCAGCAACTATATTTAGGTTCATCTTTGAACAGTGTTGTGTGTGTTTATTGAAGTTGTAAGGCAGACTTGCAACAGACTGATTATAATGTTCAATAAACGTGTGAGGGCTTGAACAGTAATTCTATCTTTTTAATAAGAGGTGTGGTTAAGTCAAACTGTGAATAGTTAAATTCAGTTATTGTGACAAGCAGGGCAGATTGATTTTAAATCCAGGCAATTTGTGTCATTATTTAAATTACCAAGGATAGTGGCCAATTTAAAATTGTTGACTTAAGTTTCCCACTTGTACTTCATCTATTTCCTGAACAATTATGTATATTTTAATGTATATTAATTGGTTAATCTAGTTCTGCCTATCCTATATCATGTTAGTATATAAATTAGTTTATCTCAGGTTTTCATTTAAGATACTGGGTTGGGTCCAGACTTAGTCCAAGCTTAGAGTATTTATTTAATTTATTATTTCCATTTAAATACTGTCTTATCTGCTAAAAAGCCATCAAGGCATTGTACAATTTTAAACCATAAAACCTTAACATTATATTTAAAAAAAACAACCCCAAGGATATTAAAGACAGTGAAAACATTAAAAATACATATCTTTAAAACGCTAAATTGAAAAGATGAGTCTTCACACCTTTCCTAAAGGCCAAGAGATTGGAGGCCTGTCATAATTCTTGAGGAAGTGCATTCCATAGTTTGGGGGCAACACAGGAGAGAGACCTTTCATGTATGCCGGACAAATAGGCTTCCTTAGGTAATGGTTCCCTCAAAAGGGCCTCTCATGACTAACTTAAGTTCCACTGATTTCAGTAGGTCAACTCTAAGCAACTCTACAGCTGCAATCCTATACCTACTTACCCTGTTGAACTCAATGGCACTCACTTCTGAGTAGACATGTATAGGATTGCACTTTAAGTCTGGATTCAACCCTATGTTTTAATTCAAATGTTTATCTTGGATCACTTGCATTGAAGCTCAGTAACCATTTCTCAAAGTTTTAACTGTACAAAACAAGACAAAAATTAACGTAAACCATACTGAGAAAGTTCTGCCTTCTATTCTCAAAACAGCTTTGAAGCGTTCTCCCTTTTGATGCAGCACCATACTCTTGCCCTAGTCCACTGTGTTGGGCAGTTGTATAGAGCCATTGGTTAAAAGATTAACTGGAGGACAGTCTATCACTTTCATTTGTATCACGACCCTCCATCCAATGAGCTCAAAATGGCATACATTGGTTATGCCAGTCTATCCTTAGAACAATGTCATGATTTAAGTAAAAACAACAAAGAGTCTTGTGCAACTTAAAGACTAACAAATTTATTCTGGCAAGTTTTTGTGGACTATAGCCCGCTTCATCAGATGCATGGAATATTATGGAGAGTTTCAGGTTTCTATACAGTACATATGGGGTGGGGGGAGAGTATTGTAAAGAGAGAGGTCAGAAAGAAATTAAATGCAGCAAGTGACAATCACATTATCAACAGTGATAATTTACACTGCAGTTATTGCTGATAACACAAAAATCCTGGCACTAGGTAAGCCATTTAACACATAGAATCATAGAAAAGTAGAGTTGGAAGGGGCCTACCACCCCCGCTCAATGCAGGAATCCAGGTCAAAGCATCCCCGACAGATGGCTGAAGAGAACCATGACAGAATTACAGTAAACCTGAGTTCAGGGGAAGCCATACAACACAAGGAAGCCCCCCCCCCATCGTGTTCAGCGGCAAATCGTGGGTTAATAAACCCATCCACCATTACACCAGTGGTGGGAAACCTGTGGCCCTGGAGATCTTGAAAGTTTGCACATTTTTAATGTTCATGGAGTGTTCCTAATAAAGGAATTACGGGTGACCAGCCAGATGGGCGATTTAAAAATTTAATATTTTTTTTTAAAAATAAATTAATAAATATGGATTTTGGAATAGTTTCTTCATGTAATTCAGGGGTACAGAACCTCAGACTGAGGGCCAAAATCTGGCCCTCTGGGACCCCCCAAACCACACCCCCTTTACCTGGTGGTCCCCCCCCCCATTTCCCCAACTACCAATTGTTTGTTGGTTTCCCGGCTTTTGTGCAGTTTTTCTAAAAGACTGAAATGCTTCTCCTAAGGCTTGGTTCCTGGCAGTAAGAGCTTTAAGCTAACATTTGCTGGTATTTTTGGTATTTGGGGCATGCCCCTTTGCCTTTGGCCCCACCCATCACTAGAATGCAGCCCCTGAGAACTTCTCCAAAATGGAATTTGGCCCTGAAAGAGCTTCTTCACCCCAGATGTAATTCCTGCCTGAAGAATGAATGTTTGAATTATGCACAATTCTAAAGGCAAGCCCAAGTGACTAGCTCATCTATTGCATGCAAGATAAGTACTAGTAATGAGTTCTGCCTTGCTAGATTGGGCCTGGCAGCCTTATTATACATTATACAACTTTTACATACCGTATATAAAGTTATTGCCCCACATGCTTAACTGTATGCAAAACAGAAGCTTCAAAACACATTATACTTAAGACAAGTTCTATGGGACCAGTTGAGCAATCTATCTATCCTTCGTTTAGAAAATATATGATTGCAAATGCTTTTCTCGCCCATATTACAATGCTCTTGTTAAGGCTGTGGTTTCTCTGTAGTCATTTCAAATTATTTTGAGCAGTGAATGCTTCTAGTGGCCTTGATTGCAGAAGCCTTGTCTTTGTGTGTCTTGATAATGAGAATGCTAATTATTTTAATGGAAGCACGTTGAAGCTGGCATACAGATGCTGACTTGCTTCAGTCCAGTATCGCTTTTCAAGTGCTGCTGTTGGTGTAATGGTGTTCTGCCTAGTCACGAGAAAGGGCTACATCACACATGGATTTTGTTTAAGCAGAGATCCTGATGATAGTGATGTGCCTTCCTGCAGCTGAGCCATCGTTGTGTACATCAGGAGGAAGTTAATGGTAGGGCAACTGGTGGGCTCATGGTAACTATCCATGGCTACAGCAAGTGGCAACAAGTGGATTCTGTACCATCATCTTATACTTTATTACTAAAAATACTTTAATTAGTGGTATTAAATCTTGGGAATCTACAGCATCCTCAGGGTATGTCCCCTTCTTCACATTTCTTCTTTTCCACTATGGCACACAATAGAGACCACTCTTATACCACATGTGTCCACTTAATCAATGACAATATACTCTTTTTACTGCCAACTTTTATATATGTATGAACAAGTTGCAGGCTAAGTGGTTGGATACACTTGGCATTCCATTTCTTTTCAGTAGGGGATCCACCTTTTGCATGATATGGCTTCTTTTTCAAATTGGAGAAGATGAAATATTATATTTTGAATAAAACACATTTTACATACCACTTAGAGGAATACTGAGTTATTTTGTACAGTAATACCTTGGATTGCAAGTAACTTGGTTTGAGAGCGTTTTGCAAGACAACCAAATTTTTAAATATGTATTAATTTTTGTTTGACTTGATATACAAGCAACGTCTTGCAATACAAGTACTGTAGTACAGCTTAAATTAAAAATCTCTGTACAATTTTTTTTGGGGGAATTTCGTTTTGATATACAAGTGTTTTGGATTACAAGCACGTTTCCAGAACGAATTATGCTCTCAATCCAAGGCATGACTGTACTTTATTTCTTAATACAGGTGTCCCTGATATAAGAAATTTTAAAAAATGGAATAGGATTATTTTGTTAATTTGAGGCTGCTATCCTTGAATCAATGACTCAGTTTGCATGTACCGTAATGGGCATGTTCTGAATATTCAGCCCCTAATCAGCTTGAACCTCCAGTCAGCTACGTGACATCTGAACCTGGACACTATAGGTTAATTGTGGGTTAAACAACCTACAGTTAACCTACAGTTTGTAGTTAATTGTTGTTTAATGCACGATTAACCTATAGTGTCCGGGTTTGGACATCACGTAACAACTCTGTGTTGAATATTCAAAAAGGCTGTGGAATTTGCTGCTGTTATGTGCAAACAGCCCCACTATCTGCTAGGGTTTGTTTGCAAAGGCAAGGGATTTGTGTTGTAGTCACATCATCTAGGTCATATGACTGTGTTCAAACAATTTCCAGAAGGGTAGCCATTCTAGTCTGTTGCAGCAGAAACAAGTTTTCTGGCACCTTAAGAGTAACGTTTTTTTTTAATGGTATAAGCTTTCATGGACTGCCATCTACTTCAACAGATGCATGAAATGTATACAGTAATACCTTGGATTGCAAGTAACTTGGTTTGAGAGTGTTTTGCAGGACAAGCAAATTTTTAAAATAATTTTTGACTTGATAAACAAGCGACGTCTTGAAATACAAGGTAGGGATGTAACCACTCGCCTTGAGTGGGCGTAGCGGGCCGAAATCGGCCCCACTCACGCCTGCCAGAGACTCGCTTTGATATAAGAGTGTTTTGGATTACAAGCACGGTTCCGGAACAAATTATGCTTGCAATCCAAGGTATTACTGTATACTGAATTACAACTATATATACAATCATGGTAGGGGGCAGGGATTGTAAACAATGAGGTAAGAAGGAAATGAAATGCAGAAAGTAGAGACAGTGACAGTTACCTTATTAACAGTGGCTATTCACAAAACAGTTGTTGGGTAATAACACAGACATCCTTGCATTAATGAGCTGATTAACACATGAGCTGATTATTATTTTTTTAAAAACACCCTTTGTAGAGTTGAACCTCTTGATGAACTGTAGTTCAGCTGTTTCACATTGTAATCTGTCTTTGGGGGGTCAACAATTGGTGGCTCTTGCACCAGTTCTACTATGCCTTATTGCCAATCTTGAGACAAAAGAGATGTAGCATCTATGCCAGGGGTGGGGAACCTCTTTTAGCCTGAGGGCTGAATTTATTTTTGGAGAAGCTGTCAGGGGCCACATTCCGGGGGTTGGGCAAAAGGGATACAGACAAAGGCCAAAGGCTGGGGCCAAACGTGAACATTCAAGTCACTCTTGCATCACTGCTGGGTGTGAATTTTGAGCAGTTTGTGTTCCAAGGTAAGATTTTCCAAGATAAAAATAGAGACCTAGCAAATTGTTAAACTGGGTAAAAGATATATGACTGTACATGCGTTATCCCGCCTGTGGGGCGACACTGAAGGCATGACAGCAAAGAGCCCCTGACTAAACACAGTCCTAGCTTTCAGACTGTTTCTGTCTCTGCTATATACCTTTCATTGTGCAAAGAAAAATAATTAGAGGGCTGTCATCTCAAAATCAGATGGCAACTTCAGCATTATGCACTGGAGGGGAAGTTCTGCTAAAAAGCACTGAAACTCCTTGTTCCCTTGTTTTGGTTCTCCAAGCTTATCTTTAGTTAAGCTGGCAGTCAGCTTGGAGTGAGGGAAAAGAGCCTGCCAAGTGAGTCATGTGATGACTCAGACTCTTTTGCCTGCGTAGAATGGAGCAAGACAGGTCCCTCCGGGTGCTGACAATTTTGTTGGGGCTGTTTTCTCCCAGCCCAGGCTTAGCAGCTAGAATACTGGCTACCTGTTGGCTCTTCTTTCCCCCTGCAAAGGCAAACACAATAGCTGTCCCTCGGGCTGAGAGAAAACAGCCCATCACCTGCACAGCTGGACCTGCAGACAAGGCAGCTCGAGTTGTCGCACAACTCACTGGCTCAATTCAGACTGTTCATACCAAACCAGATGTCATACCTGATTCCTTAACCATGGTTTGGTGTGAAGTCTGAATTGGCAAAACATGGTTTGTGATCAGCCACAGAATGGAGCATGGTTTGAGGTGGGCTGGCAAAGCATAGTCTGTGCTATCGGAATATTTTCCTGAAATAGAAAAGTGAGAAAATAAATAACTTTGAAATAAATACATAACTGGTCTGAATTGACAAACTATACTTGAGGCTTCTGGAAGTGGAGCAACAGCCCTAACACCTATACAACTGGAGTGTCTAGCTAGCAGGTGGAAACTGAAAGCCAACAAACTGCTCTAAACCATGGTTTGCCTGTTGTACATTTGGAAGCTCAAACCATGGTTGGGGTTCTGATCTATGGATACTACACGGAGCCAACCTGTGTGCACACTTCCCACCTGCCTGAGTGCTGCTGGCTTGAATTTGATCTACACGTTAAGGCTTATTTCAGCCTGGCTGAATCTGTGGACCCTGCTTCCCTGATCTGTGTATAAGACTCACTCCCAGTTGGATGACTGCACAATTGAGATCACTTGTCCCAATTCTAAATTCATTTCAGTTCATCAGTTTTCATTCCTTAATGCATTACTGAGGGGGGTGAAGAGACTGCAGTTTCCAAGAATTTAACTTTTTTGTAGCGTGGAAGCGTCTTCCCAAGTTACATTCTACTCACGGGTGAGCAACCTGTGGCCCTCCAGATGTTGCTGGGAAGCTCTGGCCCATGAACGATCTAACTGGAGGTTGGCCTTTCACAAAGGTTCTATGGACTTTGAAGAAGCTCAAGTGCAAGGTGAAAGGGAGAAACGTGCTAAGCGAAAAGCACGTCAAATGAATCCTTTGTGCATCCTTTGTGCATCCTTTACAAGACCATCTTCCATCTGGTAACCTGTGTCCTCACTGTGGGAAGCTGTGTGGATCTAGAATTGGCCTCCACAGTCACTTACGGACCCATCGCTAGAGTCTACACAATTTTCTTTAGAATTCTCCTCCTTTTAAAATCTTTTTGTAAATTTTCTTTTTTATCCTGGAAGACAATCTTACTCAGTCATGAGTGATCGACTGACTGACTGCTGGATTGCAACTCCCATCAGCTCTCACCATTGGCTGTACTCTATTTCCTGTGGTTTAAATAAGGACAAAGTTTGTGTGTTTTTAAATTTTGTCATAGTACATATGTTAATCAGCCCACCAGTGCAATGATGTATGTGTTATGACCCAACAGCATTTTGTGAATGGCAACTGTTAAGGTCTGACAACACAGTTTATTTCTCTCCCCAACAACCCAGCATGTGTATATAAATCTGCCAACTTGAGGTTAACACTTCATGCATCTGATGAAGGGGACAATGTCCAGAAAACCTTGTGCCAGAATGAATATGTTAGTCTTTAATGTGCCACAAGACTCTCTGTTGTTTTTATTGTCAAAAAGGTTTCTTGCCTTGTAGAGGTGCCTCCAGCTATTTCCTAACCACTCTGTACCAGTTGCGTGCAATTTCCCTAACAAAAGGTGTGACTGGCAGCTTTAAACAGACATTCTGTCTGCTCCCAGCAATCAAATAGTAATCCGGTAGCACCATGCTACCTAATAGTATGATTGTCATTAGGACATAAGACATAGAGCCCTTTAAATCTCCAACTAAAACTGGAGATGTAGCAGCTGCTGGCCATTCCTTCCATGTTCCTTTCCCCTTACTCATCTGTCATGAAGAATAGGACTCTAGCAGAGCAAGATGGCCCCTAGACAGTGTCTAGAGAGGCATTGGATTTTTCAGAATCCCAGCTCCGATGCTGGAAAAGAGCTTTGACCTCGGAGCCGGGACTCTGTACTTGGAGCACCCTGCCCCCTGCAGCCAGCACAGAAAGAACTCTGTCTGTGTCTCTGAGGTCATAAGAGCAACCTCTGAGAAGGGGTTTTGGGGGCTTTCTGGTGGCAGGGAGGAGTCTGCTTCAGCCTCCTTTTCTCCCCCTCCAAAGCACTGCAGTTAGACAGCCAAAATTGGCTGTCTACCTGCTTTGCAGATTGGGAGGAGCACAGAGGCAACCTTCACCTCTTCACTCCTCCTGCCCTGCATAGGATGCCCATAATCCTCCGAGTTCGGAGGCCTACAGGCATCCCCATTGGATTGCACCCTAGGGGTACCATCCAGAAGTGATCAAAGGAGTGGATGATAGAACCATGGAGCGAATGAGTGGGAGGAACCATAGATTCATTTTCTCCAGCTTTAATATGAGACTTGAAAGCCTGTGTTCAGCTGTGAGGTAGAAACAAGCTTTTATTGGTCTTTTCCTGTCCCAAAGGTAGGGATTGTCTTCATTACATTCACTTATCTTAGGGGATTTGAGTAAAAGCAAAAGATCCTCCTGGCTAAAGAAAGCTAGGAACAGAAGAAGAGCCATCATGGATCAGAGCAAGGGTCCATCTCATCTAACATTCTGTTCACACTGTGGCCGACCAGTTGCCTCTGGGAAACCCACAAGTAGGACTTGAGTGCAGTAGCACCCTCTCCCCTCATGTTCCCCAGCAATAGGTGTACATAGGCATACTGCCTCTGATGCTGGAGGTAGCATATAGCTATCAGGACTAGTAGCCATTGATAGCCTTTTCCTCCATGAATTTGTCTAATCCCCTTTTAAAGCCATCCAAATTGGTGGTCATCACCGCATCTTGTGGTTGTGAACTCTAGTTTATGTACTATGTGAAGTACTTCCTTTTATCTACCCTGAAGCTCCCACCAGTCAGCTTCGTTGGATGACCTTGGATCCTAGTATTAAGTAAGAGGGAGAAAAATGTCTTCCTGTCCACTTTCTCTACACCATGCATAACTTTGTACACCTCTATCATATCTCTCTCTTCTCACCTTTTTTCTAAGCTAATCAGTCCCACACATTGCCACCTTGCCTCATAGTGGAGTTGCTCCAGCCGCTTGATCATAATTTATTTGCTATTTTCTGTAGTTTTTCCAACTCTACAATATCTGTACTGTAAACTTTAAACAGTATTCCAAGTGTTATTGTTCCATGTATAATACAGGCTTGTGGCTTACGCTGGCTCAGCTTGTCTGAGCGTGGAAAGCTAAGCAGGGTCAGGCCTGGTTATTACTTGGATGGGAGACCCCCTCCTCTAGTTTCCTGCATTGAGCAGGGGGTTGGACTCGATAGCCTTGTAGGCTCCTTCCAACTCTATGATCTATGAAATAAGGGCAGTATGATATTGGTAGTTTCATTTTCGATTCCTTTTCTGAGCGAAGTTTGGAAGCTGAGCGAAGTTTGGAATAATATTCTTGAGGCAGCTTTGTTGTTCTGAACATGAAGCGAAGGAGAATATAGGTGTTTTATAATAGCATGGCTTCCATGTTTCTTAGAGGGTTGAGTGCATCCTTACCATCCTTTGCTTCATTCCTGACCAAGCAGGAAAATGTTCACCCATAACTCAATTGGATTTAAGATAAAGCTCTGTTTTCCTTCTTGCTTGACCTAATTGCTCTCCCCCGCCCCTATTTTGAAGGAATGGCTGATTGACGTCGAGAAGCAACTATAAATCTCTAGTAAACATTAGTGCCAAAAAAGATGAATCAAACTTTATTACTCCAAGGACGCTGGAGAGGCTTGTAGCTTATAAAACTAAGACTTACTGGAGATGACTAAAAAGCAGGAATAAAAGAGCATGCGTATTTTCATAGCTGCCAGTATGTTGCCTTACAAATAAAGTATCTCGCTATCTTCACATTTCAAGTAACCGGCAAATCTTGATTCATGTTCTTGAAAAGATGAAACTTCTATTTACTTGTTTCTCCTAATAAACTCCTTTGAAGTTCTGCTAATGTCTTGATGCTGGAGCCCCTACAAATACATATTTTAGCGTTCTGATTGTTGTCCCAAGATTCCTTCAAGCTGGATTGACCTTTTGCCCAGTTTGCAATCCGCCTTGCTCAACTAAGCTAAATGCCAGTGTTGTCTCCAGTGCCACTTGAAGTGACCAGGATTCCTGCTTGTAACATGTGCAAACAGATGGAGCGGGCAATGTCTAGCACAAGTAGAAACCTGTCAAAAACATGGCAGGGGGAAGAAGATTTCATAGATCATAAAGTTGGAAGGAGCCTACAAGGCTATCGAGTCCAACTCCCTGCTCAATGCAGGAAACTAGAGGAGGCGTCTCCCATCCAAGTAATAACCAGGCTTGACCCTGCTTAGCTTTCCACGCTCAGACAAGCTGAGCCAGCGTAAGCCACAGGCCTGGCAGAGAGAACTAATACTTATTTTCCTTTTACACTCCACAAACCACCCATGGAGGCCTGCAGCTACCACTTTAGACAAGAAACAGAGGGTCTCTGGCATGTCTTCCCATTCTTGGCTCCATGAAGCTATCTCTGAGGACAGCTGCTGCTGTTGTCCCTCTGTTCAAGCAAGGAAGTGTCTGATTGAAGCTGAGGGTCTTGGTCAGGTTTCCTTGGGTTCTGCTCTGTGGTGTTGACACCAGGAAGAGCCAGCTCCACAGCTGCCCCTTAGCTCAAGCCAGGAAGCATCTGGCTCAAACAATGGAGGTGTCCTGCTCCTAATCAGCAGGTGTCCTGTGGAACGGAGAATTGGGCTGATGCCTTGGATCCACCTCCTGCACCATCGATCCTGCTTTAGAGGGGAAACTGACTGATCTGGGAGGATGTACACTTGAGGATGCCCATCCTTTCCAGGCCAATTCCTCCTTCCATGCAGACCCTAAAACTGCAAAGTGGGGTTCCCCTCACAGTTAAAAGATCTTGGAGTGAAATTTGGCTCTCTCAGTGGGGCACCTGAGGTTGTATGCTCTCATGGCCAGTTCCATCCTTCTCCCTTAAATCCACGCCTGAAGAGAAGCAAGCCTGCCCTGCTCTTTCCTGTAGCTTCCCACATTGCACAGGTGAGGTGCCTCCTTAACCAATAGGCAAAATGATAGTTATTCATTTTATGTCCATTTGTTTCCTGAATGCAGTCTATGGGCTACAGTGCTGATGTAGGATTTTAACTTCAGAGTCAGACAGTTCCTGATACGGAACCATGCAATCACTTTATAATGATGGTTGCAAACCTGTTATTACATTGCCCATTTTCAGTATTGTGATTTAGTCGACCTCCTGATAGAGGATGTTAGCCTATTCTGGAATCCTTATGATATAGTGCAGGGGGGGAAAGTACCGTATTTTAGGGGCACTTTTTGGAGTATATTTGGATTCTCAGATACCAGGTACTGAGGAGTACTGAATGCGTTCTGGCAAACAGTAGCTCTTGCCTGCATTTTACGGAGTCCACACTATGCAGTAGATTGCTCTAGTAGGCTGCTTCAGGTTTTACCACTCTTGGGAGGTAAATACATTTGAGTGAGAGCTTTTATTGCCCTCTTTTATAGAAATAAGAGGTTGGGAATTGTAGCCAAAGTGAAAGATACTTTTGCCTTTCTCTAATTGGCACATCTTTGACCCTTTCTGTGCCAGTTTTTGTGACTTCCAAAAACAGTTGCTGGTAAACACTGTGGCAGTAAAATTGGGCATGTGGTTGCTTTTGATGTCTCTCATAAGATTGTTTTCTGTGCTTACAGAACGTCATGCAGAATTTAGATTCCTGAGAAACGCAGCTTCCTCCCCATGAGGGAGAGATTATAACTTAGTGGCAGAACACATGCTTTGCATACACAGTCCCAGGTTAAGTCCCCGATCTCTTCACTCCACATCAAGCAAATTCCGGAGTGGTGAACAATAAAAAGACAAGAACAGATAAAAGAAACAAAAACAATACATTGAAAACAAACTAAAATTACACTGGTGGTTGAAGAGCAGAGAAGGCTTCCTGGAACAAGGAGGTCTTCAGCAGGCGCTGAAAGCAGCACCCACCCCTTATGCCAACATATTCCTCCTTCCCTCCCGTATGAAAAATATCCATATTCTGAAAAGAAAGACACTTCCAAGAGGAGAACAAAACATGCACATTGGTTGGTTGAAAATAAGCAAACTGATACAATTTTAGTTGGGGAGGCCAGGAGACTGTGAGTCAAGGTGCCAGATACTGAGGTCAAAGATGGCAGGATGTATTTCTCAAATTCGACATTGATTTGAACTGGCCAGATATTTGACAGCAGGTCTCTAGTATTCACTTGGATTTTATAGGATAACTGGTAAAATAATGCACAGTAAACTATCTGTATGAGGTTATTGCCCTATGAAATGTAAAGTTCTTAGATCATGAAGAATGTTCTTCATTGCAGACTTAAAAACAGGGAAATAGGTATTGAGGGGGGAAATGCTTTTAGTTAGATTTTCCCATGCTGCTGCTTTTTTTATTGCTGACCTTTTAAAAACATTTTTTAAATAATAATTGGAAACTTAGAATATGAAACTGGTGAAAATACTGAGCTTCTTCAGTACTTTCTTCAGTACAAAAGCATATCCCTAGATCTACACCAAGGTGAAATTTGATTGCTGTCTACAAATCTATCAAGAAACTGAAAACAGGACAACAGAACAGTAACTGAATATATGAAAATATATTCTCATTAACACAGATATAAACTGGTCACTTACACATTTTAGTTTGGAGGCTTGAATTATATTTATTATTTGTAAGCATTTGTATAGCACATTTCAAGTGGTCAAGAGCTTCACATATCTTTTTGCATGAATGCCTTATTATTTCTGTATTGCAGTTAAGGGGGACTGAAGCTGAAAGAATGGTGGTTTGAGTAAGACCAACTAGCCCTTCAGATGTTTTGGCCTACAACTTGCATCAGCCCTAGCCAGTATAGCCAATGGTAAGGGATGATGGGAGTTTTAGGCCAAAACATCTGAAGGGACCACAAGTTGCTCACCCCTAACATAGTGAATTCATGACTGAGGTAATGTTTGAACCAGGCATTTCTCAGCTCACTTTCTTAGCAATGATGAAATCCCATTTCTTTGGTGCTTCTAACCATTAGAGGCAGTTTGGGAATACTGTACTGTACACACCCAGAACTCACTGGGAAGGCTTTGCCCTTGTGGCCAGGATTATTTGGGTGTCTGGAAGGACTGCAGATTAGGTTGGAGCTCCACTCACAGGCTGCATTCTAGTGAATCCTGGTTTACTGTGAACGACCTGTGTGCTGGTAGTGTGGGTGGCTAAACTGTGAACAACTAGTGTGGGTAGCTAAACCAACCAGAAATGGTTTGTTTAGTGTGTCATTTGAACCTGGTAACCTGGCTTGTTGCTCTCTTTACAAGCCAGTATTCAAAAGCTGAGAACAAACCTGGTTTATATTCCTGGCTTACAAAGGGAACAACAAACCAGGATCCCAGGTTCAAACAACATACAAAGCAAACAGTTTCTGGTTTGTTTAGCTGCTTGTACTAGTGGGAGGATCCAAGCGGGAGTGAACATGCTGCATGCAGTGGCACATAGCCAGAATTCTGGCTTACTGTACCATGTGAACACTGCCATAGTGTGGAAAGCTGTGTGGATCTAGAATTGGCCTCCACAGTCACTTACGGACCCATCGCTAGAGTCTACACAATATTTTTCTTTAGAATTTCCTCCTTTAAAAATTTTCTTTTTGTAATTTTTTTTTTTTAAAAAAAAAAAATATCCTGGAAGACAATCTTACTTGGTCATGAGTGATCGCCTCCACATGTGGCCCTACAGAAAAATGAAAGCTTTAGTGCAGGGTGGGGAGAAAATAGATCTCCAGATGTTTTGGACTCCAACTCCCAGCATTCCTGACCATTGGCCCTGCTGGCAGGGGCTTCTGGGAGCTGAAGTCCAAAATGTCTGGAGATCTACCTTCTGCCCACCCCTGCTTTAGCATGACTTTTCTCATGCTCAGTTGTAAGTTTATATTTTAATATGTTTTACCAATTTTTGTTCTGGGAATTTTTTAACCTTTTGGTGTGGGGTAAAATGGATTATAAAATCTAGGGCGGTCTTTTTTTCTAATTGTCTGACAGGTCCCATCAGTCAGCCTACAATACTGTTTTGCCTTTTAGGTATATATTTATTTTCAACCATACTTGGTATAAAAGCCGATAGAATGTCACTGAATTGCCTCCTGAACCTTGCCTTGTAACGGTTCACTTGGCCCACTGCTTTTGTTTACACTATTGCAGAAATGCTTGCAGTGTTACTGAAGCTATTCTGTCACATCATATTACTTTCCTGTGTAGTGATGGGATGTGCTTGTAGCCCCTACATTCTTGTACCCTGCATAGTTTTGTAACCCTATGTGGTTGTGGTGCACAACCTCATGGAGAAAAAGAAGCTATTTCAGCCTTGCACATAAATGCAAAAGTCTGCAGTTGTAAAGTAACACTGTACCTAGAACCTGGTTCACACCTAACAACATTCACTAAACATTGGTTTAAAAAATGATGGGTTATTATGCACCAACAGCGGCACTGCCTGCAGCACACCAGCCTCTTCTGCTTTACTGCACAACCCATGATGGGCCCCTTTGTAGGTTGTGCGGCATGATGTGTGAACCTGGACCACTGAGTTGTTTAGGGGCTAAACAAATCAGCAGTTAACCCATGGTTTGTTGTTGGGTTAACCCCTGGGTTGTTTAGCTCCTAAACAACCCAGTGGTCCGGGTTTCCACGTCACGCAGCACAACCTACGAGGGAGCTGATCGCAGCTTGTGCGGTAGCTTGCCTGCTTGTGCACAACCACCTATTGGTTGTTTTTATGCGCAAACAGCCCCTCTGTGTCACCTTGTGTTGGAAATGGGGCCAGAAAGCACTTTTTTTTGGGGGGGGGATGCTCAGGAGTCTATACCTAACAACTTGTTCAGAATAAACACACACTTCAGTCCTCTCAGGACACAGCTGCTTCAGAATGCTGAAGAGCGAGCATGTGGTTGATTGTTATACTTAGAAACTCCCTGCGTAACAGACAAAATGGCTTCAAAAGCAAGTAAGTTCAAGCCCCATCAGTATTTTGAAAAATCTAGGTTTAGGAAGTTGTTGACCAAACACTGTCCGCTTCAGTTGCCTGTGGCTCTTTTGGTAGAAGAAAAGCCCTATTAATTTTATTGTAAAATATTAGTTTTCATCTAGTTTTGGGTATAAGCCTGGAAGAAAAAAGAGATAGTTACATTTCTTTCCCTCATTTTTTGATTTGGGGGAGAGAGCTTGCACATCTATGCAGTTTGTATGGTAGCATGCCTTCTATATTCTCAAGAGCTTTCAGATCCACCATCTAATTAGAGAGCAGAGAGGAAAGGTTGGAATTTAGTGGATAGATGAATTAATCAGGCACATCTTTTATTTATTTATTTAATACATTTTTATATCATCCAATAGCTGAAGCTCTCTGGGCGGTTTACAACAGTTAAAACCATAAAATACAATATAATGTAAATATAAGATTTAAAACCACAGATTAAAAAACAAACAGCAAAGCTAGCAGCAGTAGTTCAAATTACAATAACAGAGTTAAAAACAACTACAAGATTAAAATGATATTTATTTATTTGCCTTGCTGCAAGATGTCACTAGTTCTGCCTTAGAGCAATCTGGTTAAGTCTTCTAACATTCTCTTCACACTTCCTTTCATAGTTTGATGGGAGGTTGAGGCCAGGATGACATTAGCCCTTATACTTTATTTCAAATGCACCAGATTGTGGCTGGAGTGCTGGGGTGGTCTGTGAAGGCACTGTGCGAGTTGGGAGATTTATAATCCTATCTGTGTGCTAACAGATGCCTGAAATTCCACACACAGATCTTCCAGATCTCACCCCCCTGCGCAGCGTGCAGCGTCGGTACCAGTTTGGCCAGCCCAGCCTGCCCCTGTAATCACACTTGCTTCCAGCTTCCCCATTGCAGATTAATCCATGGGGTCAGGAAACACTCTGGAACACCACAGGTTCTAATTCTACCTGTTTATTTACTTAGCCAGTAAAGTTCTACAGAGTATACATTTCCTAGTTACAGTCCATGTGCAGAGTATAAATGCATAGCAAGCATTAGGTCCAGTGGAGTAAGTTGAGCTTCACTCCATCTCAGCACCTTTGTTGCAGGAACAAAGTAAAGCAAGAAGAACAAGACCAGAGAAAACAGTCCACCTTCTCCCTAAGATGGCCTCTGACTGAAAACAAGTTAACACGTCATCAGAACATACAAACCATGTGACCAGCTCATATTGTTCCCACAGCCCAGGTTCCCATACGAGAATACAAGGATCCTGGCAAGACATAACAAAACCTGTTTACCGAACCATGCTGTCTCTTCCATGTGTAAACAATGTGCTGCAACTGGTAAAGTGATACATATCACAACAGTCTGTTCTTTGACCAAAAGGCACTGCTTTTCATCATGGGCAAGAGAGCCAACTGCAAAGCTGTGTCAGCTATTAGTTAATGTTCACTGTGTGAGAATTGACTTATTGATGCTTTGCCTTTAATTATTTTTATTGCTAGGATGGTTTCAACCCTTTAAGGTGTTTGCTTATTCTAATGTACTTTCCATCTTTTTTTCCTTTCGTAGCAGAACTCCCGCCACCTTACACCGCCATTGCCAGCCCAGATGCCAGTGGTGTTCCTGTAATAAATTGCCGCGTGTGCCAGTCGCTAATCAATTTGGAAGGGAAGCTTCACCAGCATGTTGTCAAATGCACAGATTGCAATGAAGCTACGGTAAATGGCTTTTCAGGGTTTTTGCTGTGTGGCATGCTTTATTAGTCCTTTCTGTTTTGAAAGAGGGTATGCCAAAGTTAGTGGTCAGCAGCCAAGAACTTGCGTGCAGTTATAAGGATCACTAGCATAAGGAAAGCCAGTTAACCTTACTGGTGTAAGGAAAGGTTAACCTTTTAGCAGCAAACAATAATCAGATGACGTCAGTGTTCTCTAGGCTTCCAGGAACCAGGGTCTTAGTATTGTTCCTAATTGTGAGAGCAGCTGTCATATATTTAGAGTTGAGAGGTTAGTGTTTGTTCTGTCAGTAACATCTCTTATTAGGTCTTGAATGAGTAGCTCCTCTGTCTGTGGTCCAATCCAGGAGTGGCCAATTTCTGTATTCTGGAGAGCTACTCTGTTCTCCGACAGTGGCATTGGCTTATATTGAGCATATAGCTTGCCAAATCGCCATCTTCAGGCCCTCCCTCCAAACAGCAGTAAAAAGTTTTGACTGCCATCCTAAGGGGAAAATATGAGGAAAAAATGGCTTGCACAGTCATCAGGACCTAACTCTCGCTCTCCCACCCTATCTATGTATATTTGAGGCTCCAAGGTGCTGGCACCAGTGCACTGGCATAATGACGCAAAAGGGACTGTACAGTGGGGTGAGAGGTGGAGGCAGGCTCAGCTTGGGTTTGGTTGTTGCATGAGAACAAGTGGTTACTCGAACAGGAGAGAGAACTTAATTTGCCATGCAAAACTATTAGGTATCCAACTAAATAAATCTCTTTTTTCCACTTGGTATACAGCGGGGGGGGGGGGGGAGAGAGTCAGCTTGCTTACATTTTTCTTTAAATCTTGATGTGATGGAAATAAAAGCACAGTAAAATAAATGCATGCACAATACCCTGAACCACACAAAGTCCAAAGTCTTTTAGTAACTAGCACACGTGTTTATTCCAGTCCAGCCCTTCAACACATGATGCTTTTGTGTAATTATGCTGGGGTGGCTGGCACTGGCAGGTGCACCTACAAATACGTTTAGGGTCATTGCTTTTGTTTCTGAAGTTTGCTCTATATTTTATCACTGTTTTAATGGAATTTTTAACATTGTCTAGCACTTTAACTTGTTGAGAAAGTAGTCTAGAAGCGTTAAGCTAAAGTAACATTGGTACCTAGTGAAATACATCTGCCACAGCTGTTTCTGTGTGATTTCTACCTGATCATACCATGAAGAGCTTGTGGAGTCACCATATTCTTAAAGGCCTGGTCTGTCCAATTAGCACTCCACTTCTGGTTTTTTTAAAGTGTGAACTTCATTAAATTGTATGCAGTTTCCTTGATCCTTCTCTTAGCACAGGGGTGGGCAAATTGTGGCACCCCCCCCCCACGCAGTGTTTTAGTCTACAACTCCCATGATTCCCCCCCCATTGGCAATGCTGGCTAGGGCTGATGGGAGTTGTAGGCCAAAACATCTGGAGAGCCACAACTTGCCCATTCCATTTTAGGAAAATACTGCAATGTCTGGTATGCCAGTTATGCCCTGCTGCTTTTCCTCCACTGCAAGAGCTTTTTTTTCTTTGATTTTTAAAAAACCTTAATTATTTTATTGAAAATATTTATGTCCCAGCTTTCCATTAAAACACTCAAGACAGCTTACAACATGATTAGGTCATTAGAAAATAATTAAAAACATTAGAAAGATAAAAGCCACAGAGAAAAATCAGGCTCTTGAATCCTCATAGATAGTTGGCTGCTGTGAGTTTTATTTGTTACTGTTATGTTTTATGGTTTTTAGTGTACACTGCTCTGATCTCCTTAGGGAGGAAGAATGGGATATAAACGTTTTTTAAATAAATGGAGTGGATATAGAATTTGGAAGCTGGTATGTCAGGAGGATTAAAAAATCCCCATACAAAAGAAAAATCAAATCTGGCCACTGAAGCTTACCGAAAACAAGGCTAGATCACAGAAAATTAAAAGCCACGATCAAACCAGACTTTAAATCGTTAACTCTTTCACAGAAAATTCCGTTTTGAAACAGAGTTATGTTTTTAATGTTTCTCAAACCTCATTGTTCACATGCCCACATATCCATTTTGACTGATATGCCTCTCATTTCTGTTTGGTGGTTTCCCTAACATCGCAGTGGACAGCTATTTCCAGATCTTAAGAGATGGGCCCCCCTCCACACACACCTTGCACTTAAGCATGGGTGTTCTTCAGTGATGGCCCCCCACACCTATGGAACTCTCCCCCTCCCCAGGAAATATGTGCGGTTCCATCCTTGGAAATGATTAAGTGTCAAACATTTTTATTTCAATCTGTTTTTTTTATCCATTGCTGGAATTAATTGCTCCCTCTCAGTGTATTGAGGTTTTATTTTATGATTATATTTTTAATGAAATTATGTACACTGCCTTGGGAGGACAGTTAAGCCCTGAAAGGCAGCTTATAAATCATTTAAATAAGCATTGTTTAAGGTCATACAAGTATTTCTGTACATTTGGCTCTTTTTTAAAAACTCAACGTATTGTCCACAGCATATGGACAGTTGTATAAAGAACAGTAAAGAGTGATTGAAAAACCAAGTAAAGCAAAAGAAAATGTGAAGTGCTTTAACAAAGGGGTGCTGGTACAGACATACCTCAAACTGTTTAAAATGTGAACATGCCAGAAACAATAACTGTGCCAACAATAACTCTGTGGGCCTTCACCTAGAGTTGTATCATTTCTGTTGCTTTGTTTTAAACACTGTAGTGTTTTTTTTTCTTTTCACAGTCAGAACATTATATACGTAATTTCTTTTTCTTGTTTTGTGTAGCCAATCAAAAACCCTCCTTCAGGGAAAAAGTATGTTAGATGTCCGTGTAATTGTCTGCTTATCTGTAAGGATACATCACGGAGAATAGGATGTCCGAGACCCAATTGGTAAGAGCTAAAAAAGTTACAATTTGTGCTTTTTTCTCTTTGCTTTCTGGAAAAAACTTGATAGATTATGATCATATAAATTGTATAAAAAAGTAAATGAGTAATGTCTCTTTAGCTATTTCTCTTAATGTTTCACATAAACCTCTGTCTGCTAGCCTATGCAGACCTGAATCAATCTTTAATAAACATCAAGGCAACAAACATTTACTCCTGCCACTATTGATATCAAATTTGCCAGAGGAGTCATTATTATTATTATTTTCATTTCTGTACTGCCCAATAGCCAAAGCTCTCTGGGTGGTTTACTACGATTTATGGTAAGGCCTGGGTTCTTTGTAGGATGTTAATAATAATGATACCCATTCCGCTTCCCTTTTTTCCAGTAAATTCTTCTTGTATACTCAATGTGGTAATGTTCATTTTATTCTTTATAACGTAGAAGAAATACCTGTCTGTCAAAAAAGACACTAAGGGCACACACAATTCTATGAATGTTGTAGGACTTTTTTGGGGGTAGCACATTTTTCTGGCTAAACATGCATAGGATTGTGCCCTAACAGTGCAATCCTATGCATGTCTACTCAGAAGTAAGCCCTATTGATTTCAGTGAGACTTACTTCCAGGTAAGTGTGTATAGGATTATAGCATAATAGTGCATCCCTATGCATATTTACTTAGATGTAATTCCCATTCTGTTCAGTGTGGCATAGTGGTTTGAGTGTTGGACTGGGACTCGGGAGATCCGGGTTCTAGTCCCCGCTCACTGGGTGACTTTGGGCCAGTCACTGACTCTCAGCCTAACCTACCTCACAGGGTTGTTGTGAGGATAAAATGGAGAGGAGGAGGAGGATTATGTAAGCCGCCTTGGGTTCCTTGAAGGAAAAAAGGCAGGGTATAAATATAATAAATAAAAAATAAATAACTATGTTTAGGATTGCAATCTAAATGAGCCCAATATATACTTAAATACAGTAATACCTTGGATTGCAAGTAACTTGGTTTGAGAGCGTTTTGCAAGACAAGCAAATTTTTAAATATTTAATTTTTTTTTACTTGATATACAAGCGATGTCTTGCAATACAAGTACTGTAGTATGGCTTAAATTAAAAATCTCTGTACACATTTTTTTGGGGGGATTTCATTTTGATATAAGAGTGTTTTGGATTACAAGCACGTTTCCAGAACAAATTATGCTCTCAATCCAAGGCATGACTGTACAATACAGCAAAATGAAGGGGAAAAATATGAGGGTAATTGGTACAGGAACAGCAGAAGCTAGAACTGTACTAGTTTCCCAGCGGAACACCTTGGGCCAGTTCGCATGATCGAAGGGTTGCAGTGCATGTGGGTGGCCATTTGAATATTCAAGCGCTGGCTGCAGCTTGTCATGACTCCAAACCCAGGGACCATAGGTTGCCTTGCATAACCCATGGTCTGTTCTAGGGTCATGTGAGGATTGTTTAGCCCTTGCATAATCCATGGTCCCTGGGTTCGGACAGCATGACAAGCCGCAGCCAGGGCTTGAATATTCAACCCCCCACCCCACCCCCCCTGTGTGCTGGCACATGCCGCAGCCCATGGTGGGCTGTTTTGATCATGCAAACTGGGTCTTATCTCTTTGTTCCAGTAGTGGGAGCCTCCCTTGCTTGCTGTGTCAGGGCAACAGCAATCATTGGTGCTGCTGAACTGATGACTTTTGGAAGAACAGAGAGGCTCTATTCAGTGCAGAATGCTTTTTCTGATCAGAGCAATACCTGGCCCAGAGTACTCATTAACTCAGTGTTCTCCAACCTTGGGTCCGCAGATGTTTTTGGCCTACAACTCCCAGCATGCCCCAGCCAGCTCCAAGGTTGGAGAACACTGCATTAACTAGAAAAGGTGCAACCTAGCACTGGGGAAAATGTTTAGCCAAGGAATGGAATGGTGGTTTATGAGCTATTTTGTATCTTAAAATGTTGCTTTGGGTTTCGATGCTGGAACCAACCCAATTTAGGTGGGCCAAATTGGAATGATATTTGGCTATGGAACTCCCTTTCCCTGTGCTACATTGAATGGGATGACCACTTTACTTTTCTTCCTACAGTAGACGCATCATTAATCTTGGTCCAGTTATGCTGATTCCAGAGGAGCAGCCGGCACAGCCTGCAGTACCTGTTCAGCCAGACGGTACCAGAGTGGTGTGTGGGCACTGTGGAAATACATTCCTAGTAAGTACAACCAACGTGCACCACATGTAGGACCAAATTACCTTCCTCATTGCTGCCGCCTTATTCAAGAGGCACCCTCAAGGGACAAAACCACTTCCATCAAGTATTGGCTTCTAAACTCCCTTAGGATATTCTACCTGTTTTCTTTTACCATTTTCCAGAGTTGTTCTTGATGGATACAGTTGTTCATTCCACTATAGGGCTGGCCCCATAATAAAATGTAAGCTTTTCATCTAAGAACCTGTTTTGTGTATTAAACGGTTCATGTCATAAGTCTGTGATGGGGAGGGATCATCGCTCACTGGTCGAGTACACGCAAAGCATGTAGACTGAGTGTCCCACCTGCAGTCCCTGGCATCTCCAATTAAGAGGAGGAGGTTAGTAGATAATGTGAAGGACCTCTGCTTTAGCCATTCAGAGTAGACAATACTGGGCTAGATGGACAAATAGTCAGAGGCTATTTGCTTCCTATGTTCCTATGAGAAATAAGAATTTAATGGTTGTCTTAATCATGCCAGGCTTTTAGCTTCTGATAACTTTTTTCAGTTGTTTTCTCCTGCTGAGGTTGATCTCTGTGGAAAATGCTACAGATGAGTTTTGAGGGAATTATCTTGATCAGTGCTTAAAATGGGGGTGGGGGGAGGGGAAGTGGGAAGCTTCCATTAAAATGAGGCCAGACTTAATCTAGCTGTAGTCCATTCACCATCTTTATAACCGAATAAACTATTCGCTAACAAGCTTGAATTAGTATATTTACACTTTGAAATAATTACTTAGCTGTCATTACCACGAAAAGTGTCACTCTAAATTAGGGATGCAGAACCTGTGGCCTGTGGGCCAGATTTGGCCTTGGGTGAGACCCCTCCCTCTCAGAAGCGACAGGGAGCAGAGAGTGTTTGCTCCTCCATCGTCTTTCCCGCATGGCTGAGTCTGCTTCGCTCCTCCACTGCCTTTCCTGCACAAGAAGTTATTAATAGTATAAATGAAGTCAACATAATTAATGAATGTGGCATGACATACTTTCAAAGATGTTTCTAGGTTTCTAGATATTCTCATTGTGTAATTATCTGTAGCCCTGCATTAGGACCAGGGCCAAGACGTGTAATCAGCATGATGTTGTCCTTTTTCCAACCATTGTTTTATATAATATTCTAGCTTAAAAACTTGTAGCCAACCAAGCTGATTTCGAGTAATACGGAGATTCTTCGAGAGAGATGATGATAACACCCTTCACAGTCTGCTATAGATATGATCAAATATTACTTTAAGTGTTTGAAAGTCCTTTGGTATGTAGTCACAAGTCAGCACTTATCATGTATTCTTGAAAGGCTTGTCTAGGGCCTATTTCCACCTTCTAGTCTTGTTTAGCTGCTTCTGGAGCTAGAAGAGGCAGTAGGCAGGGTCTTGAATAGACAGATTCCTCTTCTTCAAGGCCTAAGCACAGAAGGGCTTGGGGCTTCTGTTGTTGGGGGGAAGATGATGCTGTATTTGCAAGTGCCTACCTCTCCGATCTCCTCCTTCACAACATTGATGTAACCTTGCTCTCTGTAGCTTCCAGGGATGGTTTTGGACACACTGAAAATAAATGGGAGAGCATCCTATCCCACTGATCTTGAAGGAAAATAAACTGCATAAAGTTCAGAACAGAGCCAGATTCAAATCTGATATTAACCCCAAACTGTGCTTTTCTTCTCTTCGAGCCAGTGTGGCGTAGTGGTGAGAGTGTTGGACTGGGACTCAGGAGATCCGGGTTCTAGTCCCCGCTCAGCCATGAAGCTCACTGGGTGACTTTGGGCCAGTCAACTGACTCTAAGCCTAACCTACCTCACAGGGTTGTTGTGAGGATAAAATGGAGAGGAGGATTATGTAAGCCACCTTGGGTTCATTGCAGGAAAAAAGGTGGGGTATAAATAAATAAATAAATCTGATTAAATCGTTTTAATGGAAATGGAGGGGGGAAATACAAAACTAAAGAAATACATCCATATAAAGTTATCAAATGAAGAAGCTAAAGAGAAGTGGCATCAGCATATGGACAATAAAGTCCATATGAACGGCTTATTATAGATTAAGGGCACAATCCTGTGGGTTGCACCCTTGATGCTCGTATGCCCCTGAACTCGGAAGCTTACAAGCATTCTATTTAGAGTGGTAGGAATGGCAAAGGTGATCTCTGCCTCCCTGCACCTCCCGCTCTGCATTTTCGCTAGACGGCCATTTTCAGCCATGCAGCTGGGGCGCTTTGGAGGGGGAGGGAAGCAGGCTGCAGAGGATGATGTCTAGGGGCCATAGGATTGCTCTCTCCATTGAAATTTTTTTAAAAAAAAAGGTCTAATGTGTCCTTCCATGTCTGTGCAGGTCTCCAAATTCTCCCTGATTCCAAATGACAAAGAAAATGATCTGGTTTATTTCCTCCCAACACATATTTCATTTAACTAAAGGAGACCAAAAATGCTGTTGATTTTTGCAAACTGCAAGATTGATAATTGACCAATCTTACCAGATCTTGCTGTTATGAATTTTTTGATATTCAGGTTTTTCTTGTGGCAGTCTTGGTTCTTGAAGGAAGGCTTTTCTTTTACAGCCACAGGATTGTCCCGGTATGCTAGTGTTTCATATAAATCTTGCTATTGAATATTTTGTATAAGAGGTTTGAGGATTTCAACCAAAATGGCTAAAATAGTCCCTACGTACTCTTGGCCATGCTGTGTAGTCATACATGTTTTAGAAGAACATAAGAAAAACCATGCTGGATCAGACCAAAAACCTATCTAGTCCAGAACTCTGTTCTCATATTGGTCAAATAAATGCCTATGGGAAGCCCACAAGCAGGACATGAGCACAATAGTGCTCTCCTGGTAGTCAGAGGTATAACCAAGCAAGCATGCCTTTCAATCTATATGCTTTAATATTTTGCTTCCACCCCCACCCCATCACAGCTGCTCTCCTCAGGACCAAACTATACGTTACATTAAATGTGTGGTTTGCACTTATGTTGGGCATGTGTTCTAGATTATAAACATGGTGGGAGTGATTCTTCCCCACATCACAGTCCTGACAAAAAATAGCTTCTCTGAAGCTGCTCTTTGCCCTAGGAAGGAAGCTGCTATTGGCAATAACAGTTTCTGAGGGTGGTTTCATCAGGACTATAGTGTAGGAAGAACCCGCAATGGTCCTGATCTGAATTGGGGGCCTCGTGGGTTCTTTTTTTCCTTTTCTTTTTTTTAAGACACAAGTGTAAACCATGCATTTAATGTAATGTATAGCTTGGCCCCATTTCCATTAAACCAACTCTTATCACCAAATGGCCATGTATGCTAGAATAAGGGCACTGGTGACCTCATTTGAGGCAGGATTTAAAGAACTACTCTAGGTACACCCAAGGGGTTGGGCATAGCTAGTGGGATTTCTTTCTTTTTTTCTTACTTTGAACAGCAGATTCCCCCACGCCCTATTGCTAGCTGCTTTTGAAATTCCCTTCTGTTTCAAAAGTTGTTTGGTATGTGGTATAAGGCTGCAGTTCAATAATCAATAAATTTCTAATAACTTTTGAAAATGGCAATATGAAACAAAATAGTCTTAGCAGTTTTGTCAATTAGCTTCTTTCCTTTCTTCCCTATCAGATGATACCAGTTTTCCTTTCAGTTTCCTTCTCTGTGCTCATTTTGTAAGGAATTACGATAAAATGGCTTAACATGACAATGCTTATTAAATACACATTTATTCGTTTTTTTTTAAAAGAGGCTAAATGGATGGAGAATGGGGGATGGAGAACTGTCTAAGGAGTACCAACTGTACATTCATAGTGCCTGAAATGCCATAATTTCAAAAGAAGAGTAATAGCTTTATTAATGACATCAAAGTGCTGCCGCCACCGTTTGTGAACACAGCTTATACTGTGTCAGACAACCTTGTAACCAGCAAGTCATGGGAAATTATTTTGCATGGAAATCCCAAACCACAGAGTGTGGTGATAATGCGTGCAAAAGGGCATCCCAGTGACGAAAGAAAACAAGGAACAAAGTGTAAGTGAAGCATGAGAAGTAAAATATTTTGCTATGATCCCCAGTGACATTTAACATGAAGCAAAATAAAACGTATTTTTCATGCTGGCATTTTTTCAGCTCTCTCCCCCCCCCCCTTTTTTTACTGCAGTGGATGGAACTGAGGTTCAACACTTTGGCAAAGTGCCCACATTGCAAAAAAATGTAAGTACCAACAAATGTTTCTTTTAATCTCGTATTTCTAGGGGTTCATTTATTTCAAATATTAGCCCTCAGTCCTTGGGCATAAGCTTGTTTTGACATCTGAAAATGGTTATAATGAATGTCAGTGTGACCATTCTTTTTTTCATTTCTCTCTTTACTGAATCAAGAGCTATTGAAAATTCTTGCTTGATTGTAAATGCTTGGATTGTCATTGACTGATGAAGAAGTAGGTCATCCATAAAGAGAGACAGTTGCTAAAATTAATAGATCCTGATTTTTAACAAATTCTTAAAATGTTACCATTTAAAACTGCAGTTTTGGGGAAGGGATATGTAACACCAAATAAGCTGTTCGTTGATATGAAACCTATACCTGCTGCTTTATTCAACGCAATGATTAACTTAAACTGGAATCTCTAATAAGAGATTAATTCACTGTCTATTTCAATTAAATGCTGTTATGATTGTCATTGAGAATCTTTTCACTGTTGTAATGTAACTATTTAGTAAAATACTTCAAGATGACTAAGGGTGCAATCCTATGCATGTTTAGACAGAAAAAGCCCTACAACTCCCAGCATGCCCCAGACAGCAATTGGGTTGTTGGGAGTTATTGGGCTGCTGGGAGTTGTAGGACTTTTTTCTGTCTAAATGTGCATAGGATTGTGCCCTAATAGGCTTAGAACTCACACCCCCTCCAAAATCAAATAAGAAAAGAATCCTCCTGGAATAGTAGTCGTAACAACAAATGGTATTACTGAAATAAGTGAATACTTAGTACTGTATTCTTGCAAGTAAAAGGGTCTAAAAGAAATGTAGCTGTGAAGGACTGCCGCCGGTCCTTTGCTGTGAAACAGGAGACCCGCGGCTTTCACTGACAGCCCTGATCTCATCGCTTGCAATCCCCGACTCAGCTCGGGTCATAAACACTGGAATTTAGCACTGAGTCAAATTGAAACTACTCCACTTAGGGGAAAGTGAAAGGAAGTTTATTGAAGGATTTATCAGTACAAATTGGAAAGGGAGACAAGGGGAGTGAAACTGACAAGAGTGGAATACCTTTGTTACACACAGTCAGAACTACAAAATAACAACCGAGAACCTATGCTATTCTAAGCTAACAACAGAGAATCTACACTAGGCTAAGCTAGCAATCGAGAACTTACACCAGCGTACCCAGGCACTCCGCTTGGGGGTTGACTGTCCGGGCTGGCCTGAGCCGATGACCCGCTCTGTGCCTCTTTGCACCTTGCTTCCAACAACCAACAGAAGTCCCAACTGCTTCTTTTACCCCCTCGCTTGCCCCCCCTCTATCCCCTGATCCCTCCTTTCTCTGATAGGACAAACCAGTCCGGACGGGCAAGAGGGGGTGCAGTGGTTTCGGTGCCACCTTGACCATGGCCCATTAAAGGTGCTTGGAAAGGCGATAGAGGGTGCTTGGCAAACCATTGAGGGTACTTGGGGAAAACCATCAGCATGTAAATGGGTCACGGACTCAGAGGCCCCCCCACCTGGCCCCTTGGGAGGAAATGTAAAGTTCACCGGGCTCCAACACCCCTGGCGGAGATTATGCAGGTGGGATGTGGGGCAAAGTGTATGTTCTGTCAGGCTTTTTCTCCACCGTAGCTTATTCCTCATGTTTTCTATTTATCCATATATTATCTTTATACTTATTAAACCAGAGCAACACCAGAGTAAATGATGTGTGTGCATATATTCGGTAAGATGTATTCGCTTACCTTTTTCTAGCTATAAGCTGCTTGTAACACATTAATTACAACCATATTCCTGTGATACTTTGGCTACTTGGGTCTGCTTGGACTAGTGGCCACAAAGTATCTTTACAGCTGTTCTAGTTTGGAAGCTGCATGGCTGAGCACCAGAGACTTACTCTGTGTGTGGCTGACCCTTGTGCAGGTTCAGAGAGAAAGCTGATGGCTTCATTGGGGGAAGGGGTGCTGTGGGATGAGTAAAAAACTAAGGCTGGCAGCAGAGAAGAGAGGGACTTGGAGACGGTTGATTCAGATTTCTGCGAGAGGCAAGTGTACCTCCCTTCAGAGTATGATGTGTAAAAGCACATTTCCCAACATGGAAATAAGCTTCACGTCAAGAACAAAAGTGACATATAAAACAGCTGTAAATAACTGCAGAATTCTCAACAACCTTGTTTGACAGAAGTTTAATTCATCAGTGGAACAGTGGAAAGCCTTGGGCACAGGCTAAGAACCTCAATAAGCAGAACCCAGGGAATATCATATTTTAGTTTGAAAACATGGAGATTCCTTATTGTAGTAAAGCTGCTTAAGCCAATCAATTTAAATGCATTCCAGCAAGATTTTTTTTATTTTTTAAAAAAATCTAGTCACATGCTAGCCATGTGGGCTCTGCCTGTGCTTTTAGTTAATTAAGCCTTGGAACTTCTGTTCTATCACATGTCAGCTTACTGATTTGTTTTAGAGTTGTTATTGCTGCTCTGAAGTTGGGGCATCTATAACTAAAACATATGACTAGAGTTATAACAAGGAAATCTACTTTTCATAGTGGTCACAGAATGTGCTATCACTTTGAAATTCATATTTAAACTGTTATATAATTGCACAGTTTAATTAATCTTCAAAATTGTATGTCAAAACTGGCTTTGTATTTAATTCTGGACCCGGCGTACTGTTCATTTGCAGTTCTTCTGTTGGATGTGCACTCCCACGAAGACGGTGCTGTGCATATATTACCATTGGAATGATATTTATCTTCATTGGAGTTGGATTAACTGTGAGTAACATAAATTTAATATCATTACTGGTATCAAGGGACTGTCTTTGAAGACGGTTTGAAAGCTGCAGCTTGTGCAAAATGCAGCAGCCAGATTGATTGTGGGGATCAGAAGGTCTGAACATATAACAATTCTGGCCTGCTTGCACTGGCTGTCTATATGCTGAGTCCAATTCGGGGTGGTGGTTTTGACTGATAAAGCCTTACACGACTTGGGACCAAAATAGCTGATGGACCGCCTCTCCTGGTATGAACCTACCTGTACACTACAATTGTCATCTGAGGCCTTCCTCCAAGTGCCTCCTCTGAGGGAGGTTCAGAGGATGGCAATAAGGAAGAGGACCTTCTTGTGGTGGCCCCAATTGTGGAACGCTCTATCCACAGAGGTCCACCTGGCACCAAGAATGTCATCCTTTCAGGACCAGGCTAAGACTTTCCTCAACTCCTAGGCATTTCACAGCATATGATCAGATTTCAACTACTCCTGGGATTTTTATTGTTGAATGTTTTAAATTGTTTCATAAATGGTTTTTATATTATGTTTTAAATTTTATTTTTAAGGTTTTAATCTTTTGTAAACCATCCAGAGAGCTTTGGCTATTGGGTGGTATACAAATGTAATCAAATAATAATAATAATAATAATAATAATAATAATAATAATACCCTGCAGTGGATCCTCAAAATTTGGGAATCTCTGCTTCTTTATCGTAAAAATAAGGAATTGGTAAGCAAATGCACACAAAAATGCATTTTGAAGCCTCATGCCATTGGGAAAGGCCCCTTACTATAGCCCCAACTTCACATAGAGGCAGCTGACACATATCTTTAAACATGGTTCTGCCCCAATCAAATTTGCATGGTGAATAACATTGTAATTTAAAATGCCAAAGGTTGCATGGGTGCTGTTTCATAGAATCATAGAGTTGGAAGGGGCCTACAAGGCCATCGAGTCCAACTCCCTGCTCAATGCAGGAAACTAGAGGAGGGGTCTCCCATCCAAGTAATAACCAGGCCTGACCCTGCTTAGCTTTCCACACTCAGACAAGCTGAGCCAGCATGAGCCAGCCCTGTGTGCATGCAGCCCCCCCCCCCCTCTTCAGGTGCTTTCCTCCTGGCGGGCTGGATTTTAGTATGGAGGGAGCTCAGTAGGGGTAAGAGGGACGGTGGGCAGATTCAGCACTTCCATCCCACACATAGCCCAAAGAACATGTGATGGCGACAGGCCTGTGTTCAAACATGTGGATCTGCCATTGTTTCAGATGCCCCTCCCTTTCTTTTTGAAGCCCACTTTGCAGAGAGGAAAGTATTTAATATAGGTAAATAAGATCCCCAACTCCTCACAAACCCATTGGGAAGGGAATGTTTTTTATGCACAGACTCTCTTGCCTTTGCTAATGTCAGCAGGAAGAAAGGAAGTACAGGGTGCCTGGCATGCAAAAGAAATGTGGTTCCTGGCTTCCTTAACTTCTATTCTGATCAAGCGCAGAATCAATTAGCTACTACCAAATAGTATACAGATGCATGTACCTATATTTAATCTAATTTATGCTCCAAGTTGCATGAATCCCCCCTTAATGCTTGGAAATACAGTAGGAACTTGCTGCACTAACTTAGGCTACAATCCTAAGCACACTTTCTTGGAAGTAAGCCTCATTGGATGCAGAATAAGCATGCATGAGGTTGGACTGCAAATATATTCAAGTACTGTGACTCCTACTGTGGAAGGGCCACTGTGCTCCTGTTTGGAGGATGGAGGAGGACACAGAGCAACTGAGCCTGAGAGTGTTTGGGGCCTCTGTTAGAGCAGGAGGGAGAGTGGGAAGAAGGCAGAGGAGCTGCAGACAGAGGAAGAGGAGGCAGTCCGTTGCTCACCTGAGAGGGTGACGGCGCAGAGAGGCTTCCCCTGCCGCTGGGCTAGGCTGTGGCCATCATTTTGCATGACAACCCATGGAGCACCCTGTTCCGGTGGAGACCATCGATGGTCGGCTATTGTCCTCGGGACCGGTGGTTCAACAGAAAGAGCCCTTACCTATGTACTTGGATGGGCACCGGGAAACTCTCCAGTTTTATCTGGCCGCTGCCCCCCCCTGTTTTCCAGTGGTCCTCGGAGTGGCTTGGCTCCAGCATCACGATCCCCTGATCCAGTGGTCAACAGGTCATATCTCATTCCCCTCGCCCCATTGTCAGGACTGCTGTCTGATCCCCAAGGTACAGGCCCCTCCGCAAACACTCTCAGGCTCAGTTGCTCTGTGTCCTCCTCCATCCCAAACTGGGGCACAACACTCACTTCCCATTTAAGTCTTTATGCTAATTTTACAGCAAACTAGTCATATGAACAAAAGCTGCATATAAAATAAATTCCAGAGGGGTAGCCGTGTTTGTTTTTGTTGCAACAGACTAAGGGTTTTGTGACATCTTAAGGACTAACACATGTATTTATTCTGGCATAAGCTTTCATGGACACTGTCCGCTTCATAAGATGCATGGAGTGTCAACCTCAAAGTGACCAATATATATAGATGCAGGGGATGTAAACAGTGTTGTGTGAAGGACTTGAAAAGCAATATGTATCTTAAGGGTGGCACTTAACACATTCGATTAGTTCCACATTTAGTCATACTTAAGAGTAAACCCATTGAAATCAATGGGACTTAAGTTAGCCACTAACATGTCCCATTGATTTCAATGTGTCTACGCTGACTAAATCTGGAACCATCCCACTGAAAGGAGCAACTGGAGTGGGAAATTGCTGTATTTTAAAGGGCTTTAAAACTATAAAAGTGATACATGGCACTACAGGCAGAATTGAATGACTGAGCCCAGGGCTGTGTAGATAAATATAAAACTATGAAGATAGAACATTTTAACTATTCAAAAGAAATGGGTTCTGTGTTATTTGTAAGTGCTGAAGGAAATTAATGGTAAAAATGTTTGGTCATTGTGGTTGACTTAATAATCAATACTAAGCTTTATAGAGGAATGGAAAAAAGATACTGATTGTATTAGCCATTATATAAAGTGAAGGCATTTTCTAAATTGGAATTTTTAAATTTCTGCACCTCTTAAAAGAAATGTAGCAGGAATAGCAAAATTCCTCGGGAGGGGGAGGAGCTGGAATATTAGTGATAGTTTCCCCCTCCATAAAGACAGGTCAATTTAGGGTGCTGGCTGGGGAATGCTGGGAGTTGTAGGACTTTTTTCTGTCTAAACATGGATAGGATTGCACCCTTAATGTCCAAATTGTCTCATTTACTTCTCAACTAAAATAAAGATAAATTCTGTGGTAATCAGGGTTGTATTTACCATTATGTTAAATATGCTATAGAGTAGGGCTGTTTATAATGCAATTCTTAAGAGCAACTTAGTACGTTTTGCTGCTATGTGTTGGCCAGTTTTAAAGTTCTTCCATTGTTCAGAACATAGTTGGTTTTTATTTGGCACAGAACTGTGTGTTCTTTATGGGGAATCTTTTAAAATACTGGTAGCTTGTTGAGTATGGAATGCAGAATAACTGTTCTCTATATAGCAACAGATTTCAGAAATGTGATTAGAAGGACAGAACTGCCTGTGTGTCCCAAAATCAGTTCATGCAGAGCAGATTGTAATTGCATCAGTAAACTGTATTCTGGTTACATTTGTCTTTAATTCCTGACATTAATTTTA
The DNA here is from genome assembly GCA_021292165.1 of Shinisaurus crocodilurus. Taxonomy (NCBI): domain Eukaryota; kingdom Metazoa; phylum Chordata; class Lepidosauria; order Squamata; family Shinisauridae; genus Shinisaurus; species Shinisaurus crocodilurus. Next base: position 190,890,852 of record CM037880.1, on the reverse strand, counting down.
AATAAACTGTTAATCTTTCACCTCGCAGACTTAAATTCCAAGTATTAATTATTTGTGCTTTTCCTGTTTTTGGTTTTTTTTAATAGGTTGGTACACAAGATTTTGCCAGGAACTTTCATGCCACGTATGTTTCTTGGGCTATCGCTTACCTCTTAGGTTTGGTCTGCCTAATTCGAGCCTGCTACTGGGGAGCCATAAAAGTCAGTTATCCAGAGCACAGTTTTGCATAGACTCTTAATGGTATCTTATGTAGAAAATTGAGCTTTCTAGAGGATCTGATGATGATATGAGCTGAGTAATTTAAACCTTTTTCCTTTTAATGTTTCCATTCTGTTATGAATAATGTCAAGGCTGGGGATCCTTTAAGAACAAATGTTCATTGCACTACATTATATGCAAATAGTTTGTTTTGCTGCTAGATTCCCAAGCTCTGAATACTAAAGCTTTGTTTACACTATCATACATCTGTCTTAAAAAGTACTGTTGAACTCAATTCCAACCTACAGCATTCTTTTTTCTATATTAAGCATCAGCCTGTGCCATTTGGGGATGAGTCCGCAAAAGCAAGACGTGTTAATAGGTGTTTCTACAATTGCTTCACATTTGTATGTACACTTTTAAAAAACTGTGTCAAAGCAGCTTGCTTCAAAATGTTAAGCAATAAGCATTTTGCTTGAACTGCTTACTGTAACTTTTACTTAAGATCAGTGACCTTACAGAGTGTGCATCATTCTTGAGAAGTGGAGCTTTTGCTAGGGAGACATTATTGTAAACACTGTATGCTTTCAAATTTCCAGGTTGAGAGATGCAATATTTTGGTAATCCAATTTAAGGAAAAAAAAGTTCATTTATCCACTACTGAAATTCAACTTGTGTATTTTTTCTTTATTTCAAGGACCCTGGGACTTAATATTTTTTATCTTTTTACAGGCAAAGCCATGACTGGATTTATGGAACTTATCTCCACTTATTTGTATGAGTTCCTTTATAGGGTCTAAGTAAGGGAAGTATTTGATATGACTTGTTTTATAAATTTAGATGACTATAGGGTGATGTTGGGTTACCTCATAGTTTGCTTGGATTGTGGTTTATTTTCCATAATGGGAGAATTCTCCAGTCACTGCAAAGGGAGATATTATAGCTTTACACTAACTGATATGAAATGAAATAGAGTAAATAGTTACTCTGATCATTCCATCAATGTATAGCTGATCAGTATAACACTAAAAACTAATCTAATGATACAAAAACTAAAGATAATTTTCTCAAGGTCTGTTCACAAATGGATTATGGGGACCAGTTATTGCACTGCCCATCTTTGAAGTTTTACACAGAGTGTTTTTTAAATTCTGAATACCATGAGCTCTTTAGATTACAGTAGTCCTTAGTTAATGGGGGTCAAGAAGGTAGATTAATGTGGATGTTCCAGGATTGTGTATAATATTTTCAATGATCTGTATTCCTGTTTTGGGGCAAAGTGATGCTTGGATGAGGATTTGGAGCACAATAAATGTATCCTTCAAACTGTAAATGAAAGTCTTTGTATAATGTTAAATGTACAAAAGCAGTAGCTCAGGATTACCATGTACCTTTTAAAATACACTAATAAAAATTATTATTCAAAGCTAGTATTTCTGGTCTCCTATCATTGAATTTCTGAACATCATGTGGTAGGCTTAAGGCTTTTTCTGACCAGTCACTCAGGACCCACATGACAGTTATCTGGCCACATGTGCTGGTCTGCAAAGGACAAGAGGAGGTAATGATGTGCAGCCACGCAGAGGACTGGGTGGGGGAGGAAATGCTCCCCAGACCCTGCAAATTTGTCCACCTCTGAACTAGATGGAGCTATCCAGTGTTATGAGAGTAGTGCTGATGTTCTGCTCCTTTCAAAACATAATTATTTTTCTCTGATAGTTCATCACATATCAGGAGAGTTTCAGCATCCATCTGCAAAGAGACACTTGGTTTTCCCCACAACTGAGAGCATTCTTCCCAAACTTCATGAAAGTGTTTGTTAATAAAATGTTGCCATCATATTGGTGGGGGAGGGGCAATATTAATGCAAGCTTTTCAGTTTTCCAAAATAACAATGGGATTGAATGTTTGCTAATGAGTCACATTAGGCTTATCCTTACTTTCCACCATATTTCCTATGTAACATAGGATGAGGGCTAATAAACTGAAACTCAATCCAGACGATCAAGATGCTGTTAGTGGGTGGTTCTTCTGACTGGATAGAGGGTGTTCAACCTGTTTTGGATGGATTTGCACTCCCCCTGAAGGAGCAGGTTTGGAGCTTGAGGTTCTCTTGAAGCCATCTTTCCACTTGAGCCTCAGGTGCCCTCAGTGGCACAGCGTGCCTTTTACCTGCTTCAGTTGGAAGCCCAGCTACGCCCCTATCTGATTAGGGATAACCTAGCTTGAGTAGTCTGTGCTCTGGTAACTTCCGTTAGATTACTGCAATGCACTCTACATGGGGATGACTTTGAAGATGTTTCAGAAACTGCAGCTCATGCAAAATGCAGTGGTCAGATTGATAGCAGGGACCAGAAGGTCTGAACATATAACACCGATATTTGCCAACCTGTACTGGCTGCCTGTATGTTTCCGAGCTCAGTACAAAGTGCTTGTTTTGACCTATAAAGTACAAAGTACTTGTTTTGATCTGGTCTTTATATTATATTACCGTATTGTATTTTTAAGGTTTTAATCTTTGCAAACTGCCCAGAGAGCTTTGGCTAGTGGGTGGAATAGAAATGTAACAAATGAAATGAAATAACTGAGTACATGTTTAAATACACACAAAAAAAGTCAAGTTGGGGTAGGATGGGGGGTGGAGAAGCATATGCTGCTGATAGCATATGCTTCTCCACCCACCACCCCACCTTTACTTTTTTGTGTGTATTTAGACAAGTACTCTGTTTTTGTCACCGATAGTCTTCCCAGCCACTTGCAATAGGCATAGGGGCTCCTATAGGGATCTGTAATGCTGCTCGGTAGCTTAGAACTGTTTTTGAATTCCATGGGTAGAAAAGCAGGATCTACAATGAAATACATAAGGCCTACATGACCCTAACTCCCAGCCAGCTAATGTTCTCAGCTGCTATTCACAGCTTCTGCTTCTTAGCTGGGCTTCAATCATGACCTCCCTACCAATAACCCATGTTGCAAGGCAGGGTAACTGATGATGGGTTGTATGTATGTAGACATTTGTTTTGAGGGTCCACCCATTCTGAAGTCTTCCCTGTCGCTTTTCTCCTTAATGAATTCTGGCTGGGAGCTGATGACTGCCACCATTCAAGTTACTCAGCCTTTTGCTCAATTTGGAATGTCAAGGTTTGCTTCAATGGGGCCATGATAACAATGTGCACTTGCTCATTTCATTAAATAGAAACCAAAGCTGTAGCAGTCATTTGCCTCTAAGGCGGAACTTGTGGCTTCTTACGCTGACTCAGCTTGTCTGAGTGTGGAAAGCTAAGCAGGGTCAGGCCTGGTTATTACTTGGATGGGAGACCCCTCCTCTAGTTTCCTGCATTGAGCAGGGGGTTAGACTCGATAGCCTTGTAGGCTCCTTCCAACTCTATGATCTATGAAATCTACGGGGCAAATTTGGACCCAACATTGTTTTTTCCCCCAGTATATCTACAAAGCATGTATTTTAATTTAGATTTGAAGTAAATATGTATCCACACAACTGTGAAATGTCATATGTATGTTTGACTTTTATGCAGGATAAAATGGTTGCAAACATCCCCTTCATGAGCAAGGTGCCCGAATGGGTGGACTGGCCACTGTGGAACTTCAGGCACTCTTGGATATTACAGATTATCTGGATCCATTTCAGTCTGACTTCAGGCCTTAATTTGTCACTGAAATAGCCCTGGTCGCCCTGATGGCCACTCAGAGGGATCCTGCTAATTCTCTTAAGGTCTAGGGATAGGCAACTTTTTCAGGGCCATGGGCACATCACATGTGGGCATATTTTCCAGTTTCCCCACTTCTCTTACATGCCATCTACCTCCTCCCTGCTGTTTCTGCCCCCCACCCCCTGCTAACTCCCTTCTCACCTGTTCCCACCCAACCACTATTGCTTCTGCTGCCACTTCTGCCTCTGGCTACACTCACCTCAGCAGTGAGGAAGCAGAAGGTTAATGTGCATTATTCCTTAAGATTGTGCTGCTTCTTTAAAATTATTTTTGATATTTCTTATATTATACAATAAACTGCTCTGCAAGAACTGAAGAGCAAGAAAACAAGTCATCAATAAATAATGCTGCTTTGTTTGAGTAAAAATCTGGAGAAGTCACCTCAGAATGAATTTGTTTACTGTGACTAGAATAACAACTGCAAAAGACTGGAGGATGCCAAGAGGACATTCTAAAAGTAGAAGATTTCATCTGGAATCTTTTCAAAAGACTTTCGTGAAAAGAACAAACATGATCAACCTTGAGGTTTAAGATTAAAAATCTATGAGGACAACGGAACAAACGGCTGTAAAACTGTCTCTGTTATAATCTCATAAGGCTGTATTTTATCACCGTCATAATGGATTTCACCTTTTCTGTGAAATCCTTCAAATTTACTTTATGTGAAAATCTTTGCCTCTGCAAAAATTTGGGATAATACAGATTTAGCTCTGAGAACCATACGTGAAATTAGCAAAGGTTACACTATGAATTGCCATTTTTGCTGTGACATTTTTTGTTAAGAGAGTGCTCTCCTATGATTGGCTGGGGCTGAAAGTTAACCATATGAAAGAAGACTAAAGACTATTAATTCTCAAAAATTAGTAAGTCTGGAGGACCGTAAAACCCCCTGAATAATAGGTAGTATGAGGTAAACCGTACCAAGTAGCAAGTGATACACATGCAGCCAAAATGTAACGTGTGTATGGTCTGCTATGTGGCTGGTCGCTTTGCTTGAATGGACCAAATACACTAATTTCAGTTAAATGAAGCTGATTCCTCTTGGAGAACCAAGCTGAGAAAGAGATGGCACATTGCACCAATTTGCTCCACTACCTCTGCTCTCTTCCTTGTTCCCACACTTCCCATTCTATGTAATGATTATGAAGTTATAAGGAGGGGTTAGAACAGACACATGAGATCTGCAAAAACATGGTGCTGTGTGGAGCGCTCCTGATCAGTCTTTCAAGCCAGCCAGTATTTCCAATATTCTTTCAAGTTCAACATACTGTGTACCCCATTCCCGCTCCCCATAGCCAAAATAACTCAGCACATGAGTTCACTATTAGTATAATGTTCAAGTCTCAGTTTATTACATTGATCGCTTTCCAATTAGTGAAATTCAACCTCAGCTCATTATGAAAATAATGTTTTCAACAGAGATATGTTTGGCCATTTTTCTTCCTCGTTCCTCCCTATCTGTTTTTAATTTACAAGACTGATACATACATATATATATATATATATATACACACACACACACACTCTCTCTCCAGAAAACATGCATTTTATTGGTATCATTTTTTTAATTATACCCATAAAGCATCTTTGTTAAATATCATCTTTAAGGGTACAATACATTTCCTGCAAAATACGTCAAGGGTACAATCCTATGCATGTTTTTAATCTTAAACCTTGAAGACTATTTAGAAGCTGCAGCTTCTGCAAAATGCGGCAGCCAGACTAATCACTGGGACCAAAAGGTCCAAACATATAACACCTGTTCTGGCCCACTTGCACTGGCTGCCTGAATGCTTCTGAGCCCAATTCAAGGTGCTGGTTTTAACCTATGAAGCCCTACACGGCTTGGGACCACAATACCTGATGGAACGCCTCTCCCAACCATAATCTACCCAGACACTACGTTCAATATCTGGGGCCTTCCTCCGACTGCCACCTTCGAGGGACTCTGAGGGCAGCAACAAGGGGGAGGGCCTTTTCTGTGGTAGCCCCCCAACTGTGGAACAAGCTCCCTCCTGAGGCCTGTCTGGCACCAACCCTACTATCTTTTCGGCACCAGGTTAAGACTGCCCTCTACACTGAGGCTTTTAACAACTAAATGGTACGCGGTGGGGTGGTAAATGCTTTTAGTGGTCGTGTTTTATTAACTTGTTTTTAGTTTTTGTGACATTTTAAAAATTGGTTTTAAATTTTTATAATGTTTTTATTGCTTATATTTAATTGTACTCTATTGTACTTTTTAATTGATTGTTGTACCCAGAGAGCTTCTGCTATTGGGCGGTATAGAAATAAAATAAATAAATGTTTAGACAGAAAAAAGTCCTACAACTGCTGGCTGGGGAATGCTGGCAGTTGTAGGACTTTTTTTTGTCTAAACATGCAAAGGATTGTGCCTTTATTATTATATGAAGGAAACTTCAGCTATGAGTTTTAAATAGTTGCATAGTTGAACTGTGGCATTATTTAGAAAGCTACTTCACATATGAATAATTGTGAATGGGCCAGGCAGGGGAGGGGTGGCTCTTTGCCACATTTGCATGCAAATAGCTGTGGCACCCGGACTCTGAGGCGTCAGGAGCCATCAGAGAAACCATGTACATTTTGCATTTCCCAGCTCCCAGCTGGGATTATACTTGTTTACACGTGAGGAGGTGTGTGTGTGTGGTGTGCAGGAAACTGACGCTTTTTCTCCACATCTCCCCCATTGGAAAAGATGAAATTGGGGAGTTTGGATCCTCCCCATTTCATCTACACTAACTCAGAAGAAAAAGCCTTTGACAGCCCACCACCACCAGCACACCTTCTCTCACTCACAAACAACAACAACAACAACAAAAATTGAAAGCCCGCAAGGCTACATCGGTTTGCATATACAAGAGACAGGTAGAATTCAAATGGGAGCTTTAACCCTTCGGCTGCCTGACAGGCACTCTTTGTCTGACAAGCTTTACAGGGTTGCTGCTTTTTACACAAGTCTGTTAGGGGGCAGATAGCTGACTGAAATGTGGAACAACTTTTCAAATTGCCTTTATTTTAGCTTTTAAAGGCTTGGTTCTGCTGCCCTCCACCCAATGACATAAACACACCACCTTTTTTACCAGTTGCCTGAGCTGGTGGCCCCACCACCCAGGCTTGAACGGGATGACTGTCTCTGCCCTCCACCCAATGACATAAATACACCACTTCTTTACCAATTGCCTGAGTTTGTGGCCCCACCACCCAGGCTTGAACGGGATGACTGTCTCTGCCCTCTACCCAATGCCAGAAAACACAGTCCAGCAATCTTCCAACCTCCCAGACTTGGCTCGCTGAGCCTGGGTCAGGAAAGGAGACAACTCTAAAATTTCTTCTAGCCCCCTGCTTTGTTTCCACGCCTCTAACAGATTTCTCTCTGGCAAATCTTCCCTTGAGGCACCTTGGCAACATGACATGCAGGTTTTTTGCATACACTTGTTTACATACAAATTGGCAGGGTACAGTTTGGGCTGACTTTTGCATTTGGGAAGAGACACCAAATAGTTTACTTTGCTCACGCACTGGATCACAGTCCTCAGGCCCCTCCCACTCCAGCGATAATTTATCAGTCCTATTTGGCTTTAATATCAGCATCCCAATCTTTTGCTCTGATTTGCTTTGCCTCTGACAGTCTGTTGTGAAGGAGAGTAACCCTTCTCCCCTCCTCCAGCTTTGCAGCACTAGATGCCTTGAGGGGAAACTTTCTGTTCCGTGCATCTGGTGGTCTTCGCTCTCCCTCTCCAGTAGACTTGAATCTTTGGGCGGCACAGCAGGGAACAAAGTCTCTTCTTCTGGAGGGGGGGGAGAACTGTTTTCTGATGTGGGGGCAGGGGAGCAGTCTCTTTCAATGCCTGAAACTACGCCCCCCCCCCCCCCGCTTGCCCAAATTCTGCCTGCTGCTGCTTAGCCTGGCCACTCATTATGGCCCTCCTCTTAGCAACTGGATAGTCCAAGTTCAAAATTTGAGTCCCTCTCCCGTGGGAGAGATGCAGGACAGGATCTGCCCTCCCCGAGTCTCGATAACTTAACGCTCCCACTGGCAATTTGGCTCCCATTACCTGGGCAGCCCCTTCCAAGCTGTCTGAGCGTTTTCCCTGAGGCTCCATCACATCCCTATCTCTAAAAAACAACAAACCTCTTCTCAAGTGCCAAAGTGACGCTTTTTCTCCACAATTACTCTATATTCTGATTACCTGTTCTAACGTCAATTGCTATAAGATAAATAGGTAGCAAATTCTTCATTTTGTTGTTGGCTTTTGATTTATTATATGCCAAGAAGATGGTGTTAAGAATTTAAGCACTGAAGAACAAAGAGAAATGTAATTTTTTGCATTTTGCATGACAGCCAGCTTGCCATGTCGTGCAAACCCAGGCGGCAGGGGTTGAGTGTTAAGACAACCCACAAACAACCACTGCACCCTGGGTTCACACAACACGGCAAGCTGGGCGCCTGTGCGTGCCATGCAAAAATGGCACATGTGGGCACCCAGCACCATGCAACAGCCACCATGGGTAAATTAAGCCACCATGGGCTGTTGTATCACGCAAACAAGGTCTCAAATTGATTCTAGTAAAGGCCTTGCTCCTCGTGGTTGATGATTTCATTTCATGGAGGTTAAACAGAGCAGGGTCCTGTTAAAAGATAGGGAAAGGTAAGTAGTTTCTAAACTACCGAGGGCCACATGCAGTGCCAGGTGGCAGGTCATGAACGCATGAACACCTCAGCAGGCAGCAATGGAGAGGTTTAAGATGGGATTGCTTGGGGTGGGGAGGTTAAAGCCTCTCCCACGCTCCAGCAATACCCTCTGAGATAGCTGTTTCAACAGCAATCTCAGCAGTCCCAGGATCACTGGGGCATGGGAGAAGCTTAAACCTCCCACCCCCCAGAGGCCTTGGCAGCACTGGGATTACTTGGGGGTGGGAAGGTCTCTCCCACTCTTGAGGTTCCAAAAAGATATATGAAGATGTCAAACACCTTTTGCTCTAAAAGGTGTCTGAGGCTGTGCAAAAAAATGCAGCTGACAAAATTGAAAAATCACAATAGGGTGAGGACCAACTAAAAGGTTACAAACAAGTGAACAAGCTTTTGTGTTCATCAAAACTCTTCATGAGTTTTGGATGTTACCCCAATATAATAAGGATAGCAACAGCAGCAACTGCCCAACAAAACAAAAGGGGATGTTGTGTGAAGTCAATGCACTGCCATGTGGAATTCTGCCTTATAATCTATTGATTGCCTGCTGTTTTGTCCCCAGCAATCTCTCTGGCAGTGCAACATTTATGAAGCTGCTGCTGTCTTAGGCTGGTAAACGAAGGGCAAGGCACAGGCCACAAGATTTTGGGGTTCATCCAGTCTTCAGACAAAGGAGCATCCCTTTCACAAATTCCAAAGGGGGTAACCATTTTAGTCTGTTGCAACAAAAGCAACAGAGCTTTACAGAAATTTAAAGACAAAACAGGTTGTCACATAAGCTTTTCTCTTTATGCTACAAATTAGTTTGATAGACTTTAAGGTTCTACAAGGCTCACTCTTGGGCGCGTTGCCCTTAGATTCTTTAATAATAATAATTTATAAAAGCAAACAGCAAACCTTTTCTTTCCTTGGGGGGGGGAAGCAACTTTGTAAGTGCTTAGAAATACTTAACACAAGGTTAACATTTCAGAAAACATAAGATAGCAACTTTTCATGGTTATGCTTTGCATGCAGAGGGTTTCAATCACTGATATTTCCACTCCAAGGATTTTTAGCAGCAGGCAAGGTGAAAGATCCCTATCTAGGACCCTGGAGTTACTCCAGCATGCAGTACTGCCCAAGATAGCCAATCTGCTCAGTATAAAGACCTATAAAGAAACCACTTATAACCTAGGTTATGGTAAAACAACCTCTGCCCCAATATTCCAGTCCATCTGCAGCTTGATCCTGAACTGAATTTAAACGTGTGGCGGACCGAACCTGGTCCGTTGCACGTGTTCGGCACCTTAAGGGTTAACCGGCACCGAAGTTGTGCCCTGTATGCGGCTGTCAAAACAAGGAATCCCCTCAGAAACAGGGAAGCTGCAAGCTAGTCAGTTTCAAAAGAGTTTAATGGAGTGGAACTAATAGACTACAGGAATTTCACAGTACAGTCATGCCTTGGATTGAGAGCATAATTCCTTCCGGAAACGTGCTTGTAATCCAAAACACTCTTATATCAAAATGAAATCCCCCCAAAAAAATTTGTAGAGATTTTTAATTTACGCTGTACTACAGTACTTGTATTTCAAGATGTTGCTTGTATATAAAATAAATAAATATTTAAAAATTTGCTTGTCTTGCAAAACGCTCTCAAACCAAGTTGCTTGTAATCCAAGGTATTACTGTATAAACATAGCAGTCAATACAGATAGGGAAACAGAAGTATTCAATTTGCTTTCTAGGTAGGCTTTGCTCGAATGCAGAATATTACCTGACACCAGAGACTCTGACTCTGGATTCTAGTGTAGCGGTTTGCTTTGCCGATCGCTGGGCGCCCTGCCCGGGGTTGGAAGTTGCTTGGCCCTAGCCGGAGCTAGCGACCTGACCCGTGCAAGCCTGCACCGTGTTCCCAACAACCCTTTGTTCTTTGGCACGTATCTTTTCTACCCTCCCTCGCCCCCTCCCCGCCCTTGATGATCAGGTGGGCTGGTCCCGCCCCGCGGGGTGGTGGCGCCTTTCGGGTACTGGCATCTCCTGGTACTTTGCAGCTCTTTGAGACTGCGCCCCCCCCACCTCCAGAATGTTATGCGCTTCCTTGAGGTAAGTGTAAATGTGCCCCATTGAAGGTATGCAGATGTGGCAGATGTGGCTTATGTCTGCCCAGAATCGTGTCTCCTGTGCCCTGGGTGGGGATTATGCAGACAGAGGGGTGACAGCGGAAAAGGGGAAAACATGCCAGGGTTCAATATGTCCCGGTTCAGCAGTGTGCTCAGGCTTTCTCCTCACAAAACGCCTGCTAAAAACACCATTTATCTGGCATGCTGAAACTAATTTTCCTTTTCTACCCTTTCCCTCCACTCCCCATCTCTTCTACATTTTATCTTCTAGACTGCAATCCAACGCCCACTTATCTGGAAGTAAGTCCTGTGGCTTACACTGGCTCAGCTTGTCTGAGCGTGGAAAGCTAAACAGGGTCAAGCCTGGTTATTACTTGGATGGGAGACTCCTCCTCTAGTTTCCTGCATTGAGCAGGGGGTTGGACTCGATAGATAGCCTTGTAGACTCCTTCCAACTCTATGATCTATGAAATATTCTAAGTCCCACTGAACTAAATAGGGCTTCCGAGTAAAGACATGTAAAGGATAGCACTGTTACGCTGCAATTGTAACTCTTACCAGGCCAGCTCCATTAAATACGGTTGGATTTACTTCTCAGTAAACCTGAGCACAAGAGCCAATCAATACTGCAGGATTTACTTCTGAGTAAGTCTGCAAAAGCTTGAGCTGCGATTTATGTAGAACATTTGTAGAGCAATCTCTGGTGTTTGTTTCTTCAGCAGTTATGTCCCCATCGCTAGAGTCTACACAATTTTTTAGAATTTCCTCCTTTTATAATTTTCCTTTTGTAATTTTATCCTGGAAGACAATCTTACTCGGTCACGAGTGATCGCCTACTACTCAAGTTCTGTTTTTTGTCGGATTCCTGGGCTCCCACAGACGAGCCTCAAAGTTCCCGCCGCGCTGCGACTCGACCAGCGCCACACAACGTTCTCCTGCCACGCAGAACACTCCCAAACACTACCGCAACCAGAAACAAATGCACATGTGCGTTTGTTCCACAGTACACATGCCTATAGTTATAGCCACAGGGGCTCAAGAAATACATCATCCCCATTGTTATTAATAATAATACTAATAAAATGAGCCTGCTAGTCAGAGTGGCACACAGCAATGTGTTTTAATAATTTGTACCTAAAAAAGGATATTGTGGAGTTGGGAAAAGTGCAGAAAAGTGCACCTAAAATGATCAAGGGGCTGGAGAAAGTCCCATATGAGGAAAGTTTCAACATCTGGGATTGCTTAGCTTAGAAAAAAGGCGACTAAGGGAAGACATGATAGAGGTGTAGAAAATTATGCATGGTGTGGAGAAAGTGCATAGAGAGACATTTTTCTCTTTCATAACACTAAAATCTGGGGTCCTCCCATGAAGCTGATTGGTGTGAAATTCAGGGCAGAGAAAAGGAAGCACTTCACACAGCACACACAGTTAAACTATGGAATTCACTTCCACAAGATGTAGTGAAGGAAACCAATTTTATTTATCTATTTGGAGGGCTTTAAAGGGGATTGGGCAAATTCATGGAGGATAAGCGTATGAATGGCCACTAGTCCTGATGGCTATGTGCTACCTCCGGTATCAGAGGCAGCAGTATGCCTATTGCCTATATACTCCAGTTGCTTGGGAATATGAGTGGGAGTATGCTATTACACTTGTGGGTTTCCCATGGGCAGCTGATTGGCCACTGTGTGAACAGAATGCTGGACTAGATGGACCCTTGGTGTGATCCAGCATGGCTCTTCTGATGTCCTTATCTCACACACATAAGAACTTCTTATGTTCTTATCACACACAACTACGAGGTAGGGTGCTTGGTTGGGACTGGATTGTCTTCTCCTTACCGGTTTACTTTTGGAATGCTCGAAATGGCGGGACAACCTGAAGGGGGGGCGGGGCGGACGAAGATTGGACGCGCCTTTCCCCCTTTGCACCGCTCCCCAGCCCCGACGACGACGACGACGACGCCCGCAAGCCACAGGTGTGCCGGCGCCTTACGCTAACAGCCTCCCGCTACGTGCATAGCGTGCGCAGTGGCTTCAGAATACTGGCGGCACGCGAGATGACCGTTACCCGCTTAACTGCGGGAAGACCGTTCCGGCCTTAGCTCCGCCCACTTTCTTAGGCCCCGCTCTCTCCCCCACTCCCTTTAGAAGTGTGAAGGCGGGGACGGCTGTAGTGAAAAGTAGTAACGGCAGCGGTAGCAGTTCTTTAAAATCCCTTGGATCGGAGTATGCGGTACTGCTAAGCGGACTTTGGTAACTGAGCACCGGGAGAGGGACAACGGCAAATAAGAGAGATGGGGGGCGATGGAAAAGGTTTGCCGGGGTGGGGTGGGGATGTATTGCGCATGTGCGTTTGTTTCTGGTTGCGGTAGCGTTTGGGAGCGTTCTGCGTGGCGGGAGAACGTTGTGTGGCGCTGGTCGAGTCGCGGCGCGAACTTCGAGGCTCGTCTGTGGGAGCCCAGGAATCCGACGAAAAACAGAACTTGAGGGTTGAAAATATTTCCGCGGCTTCGTGCGGAGACGAAGAAAAACAACATTAAGGCGCAATCCTATGCATGTTTAGACAGAAAAAAGGCCGGGGCATGCTGGAAGTTGTTGGCCTTTTTCTGTCTAAGCATGCTATAGAATTGCGCCCATCGTTGTTTTCCGTTCTGGCCTGTCCACCTCCCATGGAGGCGGCGGCTTCCCTTCGGTTTTCTCTGCAACAAATCGGGTGTGAACTTCATGAAATCCTTTAGTGAAATATGCCATACAGCTAGAGTGGTTTCTCCCTTTGAACTCGAGCGTTTCTGCTAATTTTATAATTGATTTGTAACATAAAATAGGACAGTTAATTAAAGAATTGATTTACTAAGACATATATTAAAGATTAAGATTTACTAAGACATATATTAAAGATTATAATATATTATTTACTAAGACATATATTAAAGATTAAGATTTACTAAGACATATATTAAAGATTATATTAAGATTTGCAAATTTTAAGTGCGGGTTCTAAGTGCCTAATGAGTTTAATTGGAATCCCAGTCCAGGTCCAAGGTTGCTTACATAATCCTCCTCTCCATTTTATCCTCACAACAACCCTGTGAGGTAGGTTAGGCTGAGAGTCTGTGACTGGCCCAAAGTCACCCAGTGAGCTTCATGGCTGAGTGGGGACTAGAACCCCAATCTCCCAAGTCCCAGTCCAACACACCACTACGCCACACTGGCCCTTGCTAGTTTTGCTATTAATGCATAGAAAACAAACTTTTTCCCATTCCATGGATTTCACAGCCACTAGGAGGTACTCATGTATAACAGTATTTGATAAAGGGCTAGACACAAGACTAGAAGATGGTATCCATCAACGTTTAGGATGATCAGGGTTTGTTTAATTTCTATATTTCCATTGGCATGTTCAAGGCAGTGAACAAAACCAATATTTCATAAAACAATTGCACTAAGGCTGCAATATTATACTGTACTTGCATGGTATTGGTAGTAAGTCCCATTGATTGCGGTGGGACTTACTTCTAAGTAGACATGTATAGGATTGCACTATAAATCCATTCACAATGGCAAGAAAAACTGAGAGCCATGCTACCTGCTTACTGCTTCCCTTAGGAAAACATCCTTAAACATTAAAAGTAAGTGCATAACATATGCTAATAATGTATTGGCTAGTATCATACAATTTCAGCTATATTGATCTTTCTCTAAAAGCAGGTTTAATAGACCATTAATCTTGCTTATTAAAACAAAGTTGAGCCTGTTATATATTCAGTAGAAAAATGAAGCCAGTTAATTTAGGGTTGGTATTTCCAAATGTTTAGCATTGGTGTTACAAAAGAATTGAATAAAATTATGAACCACTAGGAATTTATCATACGCTATTATTTGAGATTAACCTTTTAAAGTCCTTTTTGTGGGTGGGCTGGGGAGGAGAAGTTGAAAGATGCGACAGGATTGAGGACGGGTAGATGGTCAAAGAGTAAGTGGCACAGGAGTTGAGCAACCCAGAATAATAGTACAAGGCTGCTCAATGCACCGGAAGTTATTTCCCTTAATTTCTAGAAGTTTCCCAGTTATTTGCCTGTATGTGTATTTTTTGGGTTCTTTTTACAGTATGGCACCTGATAGTGTTTTAAAAAATGGAAACAAAAAGAATGATTGGTAAGCCCCTTCAGCCAGCAAGACCTGTGCGCCACCTCTCTCCCCATGGTAAGTTTCTTGATGATTTCAGAGTACTTATTTAGAAATGGAGGGCCAAAATAAATGTTAATGTGTAGAGGATAGACGCGTACCTCCAATTTTGTGAAGAAATGAACTTATTGTTGATTTATTTCTACAGCATCCTTTCCCACAGTATCAGCAACCACTTTCAGCTTCCAGGCTACATTTCCATGCAGCACTCCTGTATGTTTGCATAATGAAATTAGCTCGGTAAGCATTAATCCAGTACATAAAATTAATACTTTTCAGTGTATTCTGGATTACTACAAATTGTCCAACTGAACTTTGAACTCGCTAGATAATTATCTGGCCCAGTTTGCACATGACTCTAAACCATGGGTTAGCACTGTGTGCACGAGCTAGAACAAGCACACGACTTGGGCTCTCGCACTCTCTCCTCTGCCTCCTCAAAACAAGCCAAGCCAACATCAAACCATGGGTTATGAAGCTGCCTTGTTAAACTAACCAGAGTTTGTTAGAAGCTACGGTCTCTGGTTTGTATGCAACAAGAAGCTGGAATTCTGTGAAAGTGCAACTAAAAGTTGCTGAAGCCCTCTTCCTGGCAGTGGAGGAGAGGGAAGCTTGCAAGCCCCAGTTCGGTCAGGCTTGTTCCAGCTCGTGCACATAGTGTTAAACAATATTTAATGCAGGGGTGGGCAGACTTCAAGCTTTTGGGATCTACTTTGTTTTTTACTAGAAAACTGAGGTTCACTAATCAGAAGTTCACTAGGTACAAAATGAAAACTGAGGTCCACTAGGTACAAAATGGGGAGGGTGGCAGTGGAGGGGTCAATTACTGTATATACAAATACAAGCATACATCTTAGTTACTATCAGGGTTGCAATGATTTAAATCAGAATGATTTAAATCAATGATTAAATCATCAGTAAAAATCTATATATATATATATATATTTGTTAAAAAATCATGATTTTTTGCAACCCTGTCCTGTAGGTAGCCTAGTAACTGATAATGCTGGGAACGTAAAAAAAATGAAAGTGTTTTCTGTATAATTTGGTGTTCTTAACTATTAAATGTAGCTATTTGTACATGTGGTTGCCTGAAACTTTGAAATTAATTTTACTAAAAAATTTGGTGGGGAAATTGATTAAATAAAAAAAAAATCATTGATTTAAATTTAAAAAATCAATTTTTTGCACACACAAAAATATCATGATTTTTTGCAACCCTGGATAGATCAGGGATTCTAACACAAAATTCTCAAAGTGGCCAGTAGAGCTGCACAAAGTTGACCTGATCAAAGCTAACCAAGTAATACTTCCCTTTTACCCATGAGGAATACAAAGGCTAAGACCATAGGTTAGAATAGCTCTCTTATGCTTATTAAAATTAGTTATCAGGTTGTATGTGCACAACCTTGTTTATCTTCCACTATCACACGTATGTCTTCATAAATACAATCTTACTGGGTTTGAAACCAAGTTAGTTTTTTAGATGCTATTTATTTATTTAAAGTACGTCTGACATGTGTATGGTCTTTCGGACCATCAGTGTATACTTACCAATTAAAGGCACATTTTCACAGTTGGTGTGTTTTGGTGGCGCCCTTAAGTGTTAGCAGATGAAAGGTGCATTCCTATGCAGTTTTAGATAGAAAAAAGTTCTACAACTCCCACCAGCCATGCTGACTGGACCATGCTGGGAATTGTAGGTCTTTTTTCTATCTAAACATACATAGGACTGCAGTCTAAATGTGGCATCATGATTTTTGTGTTATAGTGTTTTAAGTTGGCTGAATTAAGCAATATGTTTGCCACTGCCCTTTTCTTCATGGATTACTGTTAGCCACCTCACACACAATTTTTTGTTACTGAAAAGCTGGTATAAATCAAATAAATAAATAAATAAATAGATAAAATAATACCAGAAAAGAATTCTAGACCCCTGTAAAACATCAAGATCCTTCTTTTGTTTTAAAATTTTAGATGTGTAACTCTAATAGAATGCTGGTCTTAAATGAAACTCTGGTTCCTAGTCTGTCAGAGCAACATAAACCTGAAGTCACAAAAGGTAAACTTTGTGAATATGAATGCAGGAAAACACTATTCAACTATTGGAGAAGTGTGAACTCTTGAAACAATGCCACTTTTATTTGGGACATGTCTTGATGAGCCAGTCATATTGCATCAGGAGTGAATGAGGGTTTTTTCCTAGGTTTGCCTGAAGCCACTTTACTTCTTTTATTTTATTTATTTATTATATTTATACCCCACCTTTTTTCCTGCAAGGAACCCAAGGTGGCCCACATAATCCTCCTCTTCCTCTCCATTTTATCCTCACAACAACCCTGTGAGGTAGATTAGGCTGAGAGTCAGTGACTGGCCCAAAGCCACCCAGTGAGTTTCATGGCCGAGTGGGGACTAGAACCCAGATCTTCTGAGTCCCAGTCCAACACTCTCACCACTACGCCACACTATGCATGTTTACACAAGGAGTTCCTCAGGCTGCAACCTTAATCTTATCTTATATTTTTCACGTTAATAAATATTTGGAATCAATTTGAGAGAGAGAAATGGAAATTTGCTTGTGCTCAAGAACTCATTCAGCAGACAATACTCACTGCAGGAGGAGTTTTTATGCATTAGAGGTTAATGGGGTAATCTACATAGTTGCTTGACACTTTCTGTTCCTTCATAGCACTACTGATACTGTTGAACTTAAAAACTATGTATAAATGGCTAAGAAGATAAGAGCCATGCTGGATCAGACCAAGGGTCCATCTAGTCTAGTACTCTGTTCACACAGTGGCCAATCAGCTGCCCACGGGAAACCCACAAGCAGGATGTGAGCCCAATGGCACCCTTTTGCCCATGTTCCCCACCAACTGGTCCATGATCTGTAGAACTCAGAATTGCTATAGTTCAAGTAGCATCGATATAAGCTTCCAAAACCACCATTCTGCTGCTTGCACTGATGCTAACTTACACACTGCTGCAGATGCTCCCCCGTGCTTGTGATATAAGGACAATAAATCCAGTTGTATGGATTTTAATTCCTAATTTTCATAGGAAGATACTGGGTTTTGTTTCATGCCCCTAAATACTTCTCAGCCCAATGCTTTTTAATTCTCTAATTTTGTGTTGGCAGAAAGAATAACATATAGTAGAGATTTCCTTTTGAAGCTTTCAGGGGTTTCACTTGCCCAAAAGAAACCAGAATTTCTTCCTGATCATCCTATAGTACTTGAAAAACCAGTAAGTATCTGCATTTCAAACTGAGTCTGTGGAAGAATTTAAGTGACGTTTCAGTGTATTAATAGGAGTACAGATTAGTCGAGTACTGGAGTGAGCAGGTTGTATCCCATGCAGTGCTTGTGTAAGTGGAATTCCCAACCCTCTTCTCCTCACTGTAGCCCCCTGCATTCCTGAAAAGAGAATCCTCTCCTAGGGGTGGATGGACCTTTGGAAAATGCTTGGTGGAGGCAGTTTTTGTGAACAGAGCTCCTGTATGCATAAGCAACCTCTAGCCAATCTCCTCCTCCCACTGCAGGGGGCTGCTGTGGGGAAGACAAGGGTGGGTTATTGTGCAAGTGACCTTGGGTGAGCAACTCAATGTATTCCTCCTATGAAAGATTATTCTATGTTATTGTTAAACAAATAGCTCTACTAATATGCACATATAAATAAGTTGAATTCCTGGGAAATCCAAGACAGGGTTTTGTTACCGAATGCCCTCTCCAGAAACAAGTATGAACGTACACACATTCAGCAATACACCCATCTAAGGGACCTTTGAACGTTGTCTGTAGCGCATCTTCGCAGAGGTGACCTGGTGAGACACACACACACAGGTGTCTTTGAAAACAGGAGACTGCAAGAGCAGGAAGAGAAAAGAGTGCATGGAGGCTTGTCTTTAGCAGTGGGCAGTGCACCCTTGCACACCGTCACTGTGACAAAAGGGGAAGGCAAGACTAGGGTTACCTATATCAAGCACACTCCAAATTCCAGCACCCTATGCTCTATTTGCCCCTTGTTTCTTCTTTCAGATATTTATTGTGCAGAATGGGGCTCTAGAACACACTGCCTATCAAGCCAACTTCTCCAGAGAATTTAGTTTGATGGCAATGGAGGTGATAAGGAAGCGAGAGGGAGATCCCACAAAAAGAAAGCCTGGCTGTGATCCTTCCCCCTGGCCAGCAAAGGCAAGTGGCCAGGCTTCCCACCAAAAGTTGATTGTAAAAATAGACTGAATTTTTACACACACTTACACAAGCACACAATAGAAAAGTGGGTACAGTGATGGAGGCTACAACTGGTAGAGAAAGGACCTCCAGAAGTTAGAATAGGGCCAAAAGATACCATTCCTGTGATCCCAATGGATCATCCCTGAAGATGGCACTGGTGTGGGGAAACTCCTGAGCCTGAGGTTTTGGCAAAACAAATCCTCGAAAGAGGTTGCAAGCAGGTCACTGCTTCAGCTAAAGCAGGAACCCAGGCAGCCAGCCTGAGTGCTCTGGGAAAAGGGGTCTGAGCCTGGGTTCCATGGCTTATAGTGCAGTGAGAGCCAATGGATGCAACAGGACTAACTGGGCTTGTCATGCAACCAAAGTGATTTCAGGAGCAGAGTGGTGCTTTGCCTTTGTGAGGACAGGAACCCACTGTCTGACTGGGTTCACATGACATGACAACTCATTTTATTTATTTATTTATTACATTTATACCCCACCTTTTTTCCTTCAAGGAACCCAAGGCGGCTTACATAATCCTTATAAGCCACAATGGGTTGTTATGTTGTGCAAACCTGGCATGGTTTTGTCAGGGTGGTGTAAGTTTGGGTTATAAGCCACCCTGACAACCCATGGCTTGTAGTAGGGTCTGTTTGACCCACAATGGCTTGTGTTGCCTGAACCCAGACGACATGAGCTATTGTGGGTCCACCCTAACTGCTACAGAGCTGCTTGGCAAGAGCAGAAAAATCCCTTGCCGCTCTTGCCAAGTGGCTACCGGGCTACTGCCATTGCTAGCCACCCCAAAGTGCCCAAGCGGCACTTGGGGGCAACTGACAGAGGCTTCCTCTGCTCACTGCAGCGTTTTTGTCACTTTAACAATCTGAAGGCATTCTTTTTTTTTTAAGCCGGCTGTCAAGCCAGCTTTCGTGATCTCCCTTTTGACAGCTAAGAGCAGTCCCGCCAAGGTGCCCCAGCAGCACCTTGGGGGGGCTGCCCATGGTTGCCAAGTATTTTTATTATTATTTTGCCCCCCCCCCCCATTTTTGCTAATATTTACGAGAAAATATATTTTAATTTTTCTTGCTGCCCTTGCGCAACTGTGGATGACCGCAGTTATGTGGGAGCGGCAATGAGGAACCTGGGATGGGTAATGGGCAGGGTGGTGCCTGCAGGCAAAGTCCAGCAGGTACCCACCATGTCGATTGCCTGCCCTGGGGGTGCAGGTAAGTAAATCCCCCTTTTGCAAGCATTTGACAGCTCTAAGAAGCTGACCTGCCAAATGCTCGCAAAGCCCAGAGTGATATGTCCCAAGTGTTCCCTTCTGTTCTGCAAGTGTCCCTGAGATGCTAACATCTTGGGAACATGCAAAACTAGATGGGATTCCCCTGTTCGAGGGTAATTGCTCTTTGAAAGCTGAGCTGTCAAACTGCAAACTCCATTTTTAAGGTGGGATTTCTAAGGGGTTAACAATTTCTTTTGGGGCAGGAAAGAATACAGGTATATAGACTCTAACTGCAGTGACTTGCAGAAGTATTCACTCCCCTTTGACTTTTCCACATTTTGGGTGTGTTTGCGCATCACTTTAAGCCCACAGAGGTTCTGAAACCTCTGTGGGTTTAAAGTTGCCCCAGGCCCCGGCTGTGCCCGGCCAAGGCCCAGAGACACCGCCTCTCCCTTCTTCCCCGCTCAGTTCTCCTGCTGGTATCCCAGGGGACACCGCACAGGAGCATAAGAGGAGAGGGGATGACAGCTGGTAAAAAGTGCCCAAGTGCACTTTCGCCTGCTGAGATTTGCCCTTTCTCAGCATGGCAGCCACTCCACTGAGCAGCAGCCATGTCGATAAAGGTTCCTCCCCACCCCAGCCTCACCCCCCCACTCCTGTTGTTGTCGGCGACAGTGGTGAGGGTCTGGCAACGGAGGCAGGGGGTATGCCCCCGTGGGTTCTCCTTCCTCCAGGATGCCGCTTTCAAGTGGTGCCAGGTGGGAGGAGGGCGTGGAGAAGGAGAACCGTTTCCTGTGCTGGGTTTAAGTAGAAGTAAGCCCAGCAGAAGGAAGCATTTAAAATGCTCCCTTCCGCCAGCCTTACTTCTACGTAAACCCAGCACAGGGAATGGTTCCACCCCCCTCCTTTCCCTTCCTCCTGGGTGCCGCTTGACCGTGGCTCCCAGGAGAATGGGAAAGGGGGGGAAGGAGAATGAACCCCTGCGCAACGCCTGCAGTGGGCAGGGACTCATTCCCTCTGCCAGTGCCGTGTGTCTGTGCGGCAAAGGCAGAAAGAATCCCCCGTCCCACCCCATTGCAATGCTCCCTAACAACAGCGCATTCAATGCACCATTGCTAGGGAGTGTGGTGACGGTGATGTGTGGGGTTTGCTGCACGCTGGCAGCCAACCCCTCCTGTGCAGCCAGCCCCTGCTGCTGCCACCACTGTCATCCCTTCACTCCCTAGCAATGTCACATTGAACGTGCTGTTACTAGGGAGCGTGGCGGCGCTGGGCAGCACACGGGCACACCGCCTCACTGCCATTGCTGCCACCCCCACCAACACCCGTTAAACCCGCCTTTCTGAAGGAGCATGTCAGCAGAGGTGAGGGGTGGATCCTGCCGCCACCTTCGCTGCTGCTGTCCTTTTGCCCGAAAGGATAGCAGCAAAGGCTGGGCTTTGACTCGCCCATTCTAAGACTTTCAGGTTCTTGTTTATAAACCACTCCATTGTTACTTTGGCAATGTGTTTAGGGTCATTGTCCTGCTTGAAGTTGAACCTCTGCCCCAGTCTCAGGTCCCTTGCAGACCGAAACAGGTTTTCCTCTAGAATTGCCTTGTATTTGGCTCCAGCTTGCCCTCAGTCCTGACCAGTTTCCCAGTCCCTGCCAAGGAAAAACATCCCCACAACATGATGCTGCCACCACCACCATGCTTCACCGTGGGGATAGTGTTCTCAGGGCAATGAGCACTGTTGGCGTTGTGCCACACATAGCATTTTGCTTCAAGGCCAAGAAGTTCAATTTTGGTCTCATCAGACCTGAGAACCTTTTCCCACATGTTTGCTGTGGTTCCCACGTGCCTTTTTGCAAACTCCAAACAGACTTTGATATAGGTTTGTTTCAGCAATGGCTTTCTTCTTGCCACTCTTCCATATAGCGCAGCTTTGTGGATCATCTGGGTGACAGTTGTGCTATGGACGGTTTCTCCCATCTCAGCTGCAGATCTCTCCAGCTCCTTCAGAGTTACCGTTGGCCTCTTGGTAGCTTCTCTGACTAATGCCCTCCTTACCCAGTCACTGAGTTTTGGTGGATGGCTTTCTCTAGGCAGAGTCGCAGTTGAGCCTATTTTTTCCATTTTGTAGTAATGGATTTAACGGTGATCCAGGGGATGTTCATAGTTCGGGATATTTTTTTATAACCCAACCCTGATTGGTGCTTCTGCACAACTTTATCCCGGATTTTTTTAAATTTATGGCTCCTTGGTCTTCATGATGCTGTTTGTTTAGATATGGTCTCTGACAAACTCTGGGGACTTCCAGGAACAGGTGTATTTAATCTGAGATCACGTGGCACTGGAATAGCACACAGGTTGGCTCCATTCAACTACAGTATGGGACTTCTGGAGGCAGTGGGTTGTACAGAACTTATTTAGGCATGTCGCAGCACAGGAGGTGAATACTTATGCAACCAACAAGTGCCAGTTTGTTTTTGTTTACTTAACTTTTGAGCCACAATAAAAATATTTTGCACTTTCACAGTGTTGAGTATCTTGTGTGCATCAAGTGGTAACAATGCCAGTTAAATGCATTTCAGTTCCAGGTTGTAACACAACAAAATGTGGAAAAGTCAAAGGGGGGAGAATTCTTCTGCAAGGCACTGTATATGCTAATTAATAACTCATTCATTTCTGCAATGGGCATAAATACACTAACTGTAGATGTAGTTAGAAAAGTCTGTATGCAACATATTAATAATACAATATGAGATTTGCGGAGGCGAGTTGCTAATAGGGGAATCCTTAAAATAACTTCCCTGGCTTCAAAGAGCAATTTGGGATGGAGAGCAGGAGGTTCTGAGAGCTACCAACAGAGCAGGGGTGTTGAACGTCAGGTCCGTGGGCCAAATCCAGCCCTCGTATTTCTCATATGGCCACACCTCTTCCCTGGCCCCATCCCTGGTTGAACAGAGGAACTGATTCTGGCGGATACATTGTTGTGTCCCCGCAGTTTTTCTTTTAGTAGCTCACTGTGCCTTCACTCATTGTTTCTTTGTTCTTCCGAACTTGATTAACCATTTGTTTTATGTAGATTGTATGTTTCGAGTAATTTAAAAACTTTTTTGGAAACTAGTCCTAAGCCATGATTAAACCTAATATGTGCTAACAGATTACCTCAAAGCTTGCTTAAATGTTTAATGTGAATATGCTTTATTAACTAAATTTGGCCTTTTTGTCTTTTAGGAAAACTACTATTTACTACCTGCTACAAGCAAGGATAGGTCTTTCTGTGGATGAGGAATGTGTCTTTTTTTCACCACTAAAAATGAAGGAAATGTGATCTGTAATGTCAGTAGACTGTAATCAGACTTATCTTTTACAGTTGATGTACTCATCAGTTCATGTCAGAAGTAAAGCTATTTTCAACAGAGAACTTATGTGAATCAACTTCAAATTCTTTTTGATTTTTAACCAATATTTCATTGAGCTTTTGTAATGATAAAGGGGAGACTGCTGAAATAAGGCAGGATCACTGTCATTTCCAAACTTTTTTTTTTTGAGATTTTTTAAAGTTTATTAAAACATTAAAAAAACAGAAAGAAGGTGGGGGGAAATACACACACAGACACAACATACAACAACTCTTAACTAAAATGGACTCCCAATTTTCTCTACAGCAAATATAAGTACAGTGACAATATTTTCTCATACTCTATAATTACAAAGAAATTTCACTTTTTGCCCAAATTCCAAAATTTCTATTTCAACAAACCCACAAAAAAGTCATTTTTAATTTCTACAAAAATTATTAAAGATTTCCATTCGACCCTTCATGTTAATTCTCCAAAAGTATCAAAATCCTTACTAAACATTACTAAACAGTTCTATAAAACTTAACATACTATAACCTCCTACCTTTTGCTCAATCACCAATTTTCACAGATACCTATATATTTTAACAATAACAATGTAATTTCCATTTCTAACTTAATATTGAAATATATTTCTTAGTTTTGGTCTACCAATTCCAGCCTCTTCAATTATTGGGATCCCTCTCACCAATCCCTTCCATGTTCAAAACCTCTTTAGGTCTTCTATTTATAGACCTCTCTCACAGGTCTTAGGGGAATCCTATTTAAGATTTCTCTCACAAATCTTTTTCAATTATTCTTCTGTTAGGGTCTCTTTCAGAGACCCCTTCCAAATTCAAAGAACACCTTAATCCCAGTCATCATTATATTTATATGCTCTCATAGAATAGTTTCAATTACATTACAGTGATAAATAACAAGTAAACAACTCATGAGTCATTAGGATATCTGCTTGTCTAGCTCATAACAAAGACTTATTTCAATAATTCACTATTCAACAACCCTTATTAAAAGAATGAATCTCCATTTTTCCTCTATTCAAACAGAAATCTCCATCTGATGCAATATTCATAAATTTATTATATCTTTCCCTCTAAATTAACCCTTTTTGGCACACAGTTTCTCAAAGTTTCTTCAGATCAGCAATAAACATAATTAGTCCAGTAGCCAATAAACGGTCATTTCTGCCAGATTCAATATTCATCCAATGTCTTTCCTTTCCTGGCCCCGATCCGAAAATCATCCGTTGTTTTTGCAACATTAATATACCAAACAGAGGACAATTCCACCTGTTGGTCAAGGCAGCAAACACCTTCATCACGTTCTTTTCTACTGCGTCACAAGCAGAATATGGCTGTCAAACCTCTGCACCTTTGGCACTGGAAAGAAGTAGCTGGCGAGATAAATCCCACGTAATTTCTCCAAACAGACAGATCCAGGCTCATAACTCAGGATAGTTTCCTCTTCCTCAGTCATAAATTTAAAAGTAACTGTCTCATCCTGAGGCATAGAGCCAGTCGATAAATTAAAATCCTGTGTGCTGTCCACATTGTTTGCATAGTTCTCCATTATCAGCACTTACCATTTAGGTTCCTGAATCGTTACCTCTGCAAAATTCTGATCCCCCCCCCAAGCATCAAGTTTATCTTCTATTTTTTTTAGCGAACCACATCAACGCATTATAGATCTTAATTGTGTTAATTTCTGTCTCTCTTAATGTCAGACCCGCTGTATATCATGCGTTATCTTTAGCATTCTTTTCCTACAGTCAAGTCAAAACAAAACCCACTTTAGGAAGGACAACTTCTTTGTTAAAACAAACAGATCCAGAAACCTCTTGTTAGCCCATTTCAAAATTTTCTATTAAATCTTTACTTGTGACTCCAAATTTCTTATTTCCAAGCAAAAGTATTCTTACCAGTATTGGTCTTTTTTTTTTTTTTTAATTTGCTGTTTAAGAAAACCCATCCTTATCCAAAACAGTTGTAATCCATCAATCAAGGAATGAAGGAGGACAGGCTTAATGTTCTAACCGAACTGCACACACGCCTGGGAGATAGGTTCATTCCGCACCTTCAGAGCACTCAAAACAGGAATCAACTGAAAAAGGGGCAGCTAGACTCCCGACAGCACTCTATAAAGGAACTTGTGGAGATATATCATGATCAACCCTAAAATTAGGGGCGATTACTGGCTATAAATAGCCAAAATTCCAAGGCGTATTGCCTCTGCCAAAAGATAGAAAATCAGCCCGGAGCCATTCCTTCACCAGAAGCCCCATCATTTCCAGACTTGACAAGTTTGGGACTGTAGCATACTGCCATAGCTGCTGGTGTCTTCGAGCACAATTCTTTGGTGATGATCATAAGCCCCAGAACTTGAAGGCTTACATTCATCCTATGCAGGGCAGGAGGAGTGAGCAACACCTTCCCATCCTGAATTTTAGCTAGATAGGCTTTTTAGCCCATCTAGCAACAGCATTTCAAAGGGAAAGGGAAGGAGGCTGGAGAAACCACAGGATAACTCTCCAGTCTCCTCCCCCCCCCGTAATGCCCCCTTTCCCCCCTCTCCGAGGTTGCTTTCCTGACCTTGGAGAGCAGCTGGCACAGTTCTTTCTGTGCCAACTGCCAGGGGGAGGGGTGGTGGAGGTCCAATACCTAGCACCAAGGTCAGAACGCTGGCTCCGACCTTTGATCTGGGAATCCAAAATATGCTATGGTCTCTGAGATGCTGTCTAGGGGCCATAGGATTGCTCCCTCCAGGACTGTGAAGTTTACTTTGCCATTTTTGCTGCAACTGACTAGAAATGTGGAGTGGTGGGGACACACCATGTGATTGGCTGCCGCAAACTGCTGACTCTTTGTGGCTGTATGGAACCTGCAGTAAACTTGCTAACAACTACTGCTTACAGTGTCTATGATTGATACACATAGACCTAAGATATTGGCTAGTTTTTTATAAAGAGCATATACTTAAATCCCTTCCACTGAAATCATTGGGATTTAAAATGTTTTACTTTGGTTGGTACAGCTTTATTTTTACCTTTCTTTTGTAATTTTGGAACAATTTTCTAATGTGTTTTTTGAATACATGGTATTGTAGTGATGTGTATTACTAATGTTGTCTCTATACCTATTCTTCCTCCCTCCCTTCCCCAGTTCTCCCTTTATCTCCCCCCCCCCCCGTGGTATCAGTAATTAACATGGAATTGAATGTATACACTTGGTAAATCTTAGTTTCTCTTTTTCCTGTAAATGAACAACATTTTTAGACAATCACTGTAACTCTTTGTCTGTAACAGGTTGGTTTGGGTGGTATTGATTTAAGCAGTGTGTAGATGTAATAATGTGATTATAAGCGACTGACTTGTAAAGTCTGCAAAAGAGGAGAAGGCAGAACCAAGGAATAAAGTAATGGTAGAAAAAACACTTTGAAAATGCAGTTGTTTAAGCAAAACTTTTAAGTTTTGTTAAGCAAAACTTAGAATGCCTGTGGGTACACTCTGTTACATTACAAAATAGATTAATATATAAACAGAGTGAAAATTCCATTACCCATTTATCATCAAACCATATGGGATTGACATGTGGATACTAATTAACACACCCAATCTCCAATTCACATTATAATTGATTATTGCTACTATTTTAATATCCCTTAGCTGACTTTCTATGTATAAAACCAAATCTTAACATAACAGTTTTGAATATTCTGCAAGATTTTAATCTGGCTTTGGCTTTGGATGCAGTGCTAGAATTTATTGGTGGGTGCTCTCTCGTGATCTGGGTAGGACTTCTGATTAATGTAGTTGCACACTTCATGGTTGCAATAAAAACTGAAGCTGATTTAGGGCGCAATCCTATGGCCCTCTGACCTTGCTTGGGGGAGCCATAGGAGAAGTAGGACTCTCTGCTGTGACCTCGGAAATCCTTTCAAGGTCACAGTGGTGAGTCCATCCATGGGGCACCCTCCCCCCCACCTCGCAGCCAGTGCAGTTCTTTCTGCACCGGCTGGGAACAGAAGCCAGAAGACTGACTTCGGTTCTGGCATGGAGGGGGACATTCCCGGGGGTGGGGATGGGAGGAGCGACGCATCGCTGGCTTCTGAGGAATCCAGGTGGTGCCTCAGCCTCTCCTCATGAGGAGGGATAAAACTTTTAGACGGCCGAAATCGGCTGTCTAGATGTTTTTGAGGGCAAGGGGAGCGCCGTGGCAATCCTATCTGCCGCAATGCTCCAGCCCTCAATTGTATGCCCGTAATCCTCTGGGTTCAGTGGGTTTCAAGCACCCAAATAGGATGAGGCTGCCCAAGATCTGAAGGATCGTGAAAAATCAGGGGGAAATGGTTTTTTTCCAAAGACCTTTTTTGTTTCGTTTTTCTGAGAAATTGAAAAAGATGAACAAGCTCAACTATGAAATATTTTCTTTAAGAATGCTGAATGAAATGTTTAAGATAAGGTGTTCATACTCAGCCTTTAATCCTCCAAAATAATTTCTAAAAATGATGTAGTAGGAAGATTTTTTTAGGAAGACTAGAGATTTAAACATTCTGGAAACTTTGAAGCCATGGGGGGGAAATGTTTTTTAATACTCTGTAAGACTCCCAGCATAGTTATTCGATTCCTTCTTAAATTTATTGATCTAATGCATCTTTTACTGATAGACATTTAGGGATTCTTCAAGTCATGCTCAGTTTTCCAACATAAGACTAGAGTCATCATATGATAATATGTGAAGAAAATGTACATTTTCTTTTGTGTTCACCATGTGTTCCAATAATATACCTTCAAATTTTGTACTGAAAAGAAACTTAGTAGCCCAATCCTATGGGATTGGACTACCACTAGAAACTACCTTTCAAAATGAACAAAATTAATATGTTTATTAAGTGGAATCATTTACTAAAATGGAATAAAATGTCACTCTTTAAATAATAGATTGAGATTACTTAAAGGTTCTTAAATAAGCTCGGTCACCATTCCTAATAGGTAGAGTCTTCCCCAGCTACATAAGCTCTCAAAAGCTTTTCCTTCAGACTAGAGTTCATGAAACTCAGTTTCAACTGCCTCCTCACAAACAGGAATAGATGCTGTGCAGTGTTCTTCCTCTACTTCCAGCTCTTCCTGCTTCTCTGGCTTCCAGGATGATTCAGGTGTTTCAGGGACTACTTGTAAAAAGTTCCCTCTGGTCAGATATAAAATAGGAATCTAAAAAGTATTATGTATAACTTGCTTTGTTCATAAAATTATGTTTGGTATATTAAATTTAAAAGTATAGTTTATTCAGACAATTGTTACAAATTTACTAACTGTTTAGTTTAAAATGTGTTTAATTTTAATGATAATTTTATGAGCAAGCCAAGTTATATGTAATACATATTATATTCCTGAAGTAATAATGTTACTTTAGATCTGTAAAGAGCACTTTAAAAAAGTACAGTACTGCATATTTTTCAATTTCCCCCCAAGGTTTCATTTTTTTCTGACTCCTCTGCCCCCAAACGGCCTGATGAAAAATCTCAGATGTAGTTTTTATGCCTACATTGTAGAGAAATGACATTGATAATGGTCCAAATCCAGTTGGTCACTGAGGAGTTCTTCCATTATGTGGTTGGTGTAGGGACTTCAGTAGCACGGCTTCTTCACGCACAGCTGGAGCAATGGCACAAGGCTTAGTTGAGGCCTTTAGTAATCCATGGGAGGTGTTGATGCTATGGCTCTTTATTATGTTTGCATCAGTTTTTGGAAGGCTGACTTGAGGCAGGTGTGGGGAGGAGATACAGTATGGGATTCTCATGATATTAAAGTAACAAGTCAGCACCCCTGCCGCCACATTCCATTGAAATTAATGGAATAGGCTAGTCATAACTAACTCAACATAGGTTTCACTAATTCCACTTGAAGGCAAAAACATTTTGGATCCAGTTCAGCAAGAGTCATCTACATGGATCAATGACAGTTTTATCTAGTTTCTGTGGCATTTTTAAAATGGCCTTTTAAAAATGAAGTTGGTATCTGATTCAGCCAATTCCTGCTTATCTTCTGCTAATAGCAAATATAAATAGTGGTGAAATTTAAGTTTTTTATTCTGTATAGGCAAGTTATATCTGCTAGCAGAAGAGTCCTGATCAACTAACAAGCTTGCTGTAGTTGTGTAGGCATTAGGCAGTAAGAATATATAATCACTAATAACCCCACCCTGGTTTCTGCGCTAACAGCTGTTAGAGTAAGCATTTCACTTATTCTCACATGATCACAAAGTGAGATAGCTGGCAGCGCAGGCTACCGGCAGTGATGTTTATGACCAGGAGGCCAGTTCTCTTTTAGAGTTCTATTATAGGACTGTTAACAGTACGAAATATAATTTATATAGGAAACAGCAAACATAGGTATGATCAGGTGTTCTGATAAGAGCAAATGTTTTAGCCATTAAGAGCACTTCTATGGACAGCGTCTAGGGGGCCATAGGATACTTTGGATTCTCAGATCCGAAGTCAGAAACAGCTCCAACCTTGGAGCTGGGTATACATGCTCTGATCCATCTCCCAGCCGGCACAGAAAGAACTGCACTGGTTGCTTCTCCAAGGTTGGAAGATGAACCTCGGAGAGGGCATAAAGGGGGCGGGGGAGGGGAGGAGCCTGGGGCCACCAGGATTCAAGATATCCTGACAGTATTCCAGCCTCCTTCCCTCCCCCTCCAAAGCACCTCAGCTAGATGGCTAAAAACGTCGGTCACTGAATTGCAGAGTGGGGGGGGGGGCGGGGAGGCAGAGATTGCATCTACTGCTCCTCCCACCCTGCATTGGATGCTTGTAAGCCTCCCAAGTTCAGAGGCTTATGAGTATCGAGGGCACAATCAATAGGATTGTGCCCTAAATTGTAAAAGCAAACCTCAAAAACAACATGACTGATACCATATAGTAGCTGTCAAAGGTGCTTTAGGAGGGAGTGCCTTCTCTCAGGGCATTTTACTTCATTACTTTCAATATGGTTTTGAAAGTTTAATATTTTTACATCTAATTTGAATGTATTATTTGAAACCACATTTCCCATGGACAATACTAACGAGCAGTGGGAAAATACTATCCAGATTTGGAGCACTTCAGGTTGCAGGAAAGAATTTGAGGGATATTACTACTCAAGTCCCAAAAAAGCAGTTCTGATCTCTGTGTACAACCTCATTACCCTTAGCTTACTCCTTTTTACTTAATGTTTGCTTTGGAGGAACATTAGTTTTTTGCCTTTTCAGTCCTCCTGTAGCTGAATCTGTTCTCCTTTAAGACATAACCATGCAGTCCTTTGTCGGAAGTAATGAGAGATAGTAAATGGTGTCTGCATCTTGTTCCTGATCTTTTCCCAAGGCTGCTGTGGTCAGATCTTAAAATTTGTTAACATTTTTCTATGCAAATATTAAGCCTTGTGTTCTTTTCTCATGAATGTTGGGTTAGAATGGCACTTGCTCTTTTGGGCAGTATTTTTTTGGTTTTGTTTTGGGTCCTTTACATTGGAAATGGAAGCATCAGGGGTAAGCCATTGAATAATGAGCTCATTTCAATTACGGTAATAGAGAAGGTGAAGAAGCTGAGACCTGATACCAGCTATTTATTAACCACACCTCTCAGTTTATTGACAAGTTCTATATAATATATTTTTGTATGTGTGTTGGACTGACTTAACTACGCACCAAGTTTGTAAGCAAAAGCAGCAATGATGTCCAATGTGAGCCTATAACTCTTATTGTTAAACTCATATGCTGCCTTACACCCAAAAATGATTTATCAAGACATCTTACAAATAAACACATAATAAAAACATACAACATAAATACAGTCAAAACCAGCCACATGAAACTAAGACCAGTTTACACCATTCTCTAAACTTGAACAACTTGGCCTTGTTTTTAAATAGAAGGTTGCATTCATGAAGTTCATCTGTTAACTAAGCGGCTTTATGATTATTTTATGGGTGCTGTTTTAGAATGTAGAGCTTCTTATAACAAAATTTCTAGTTGTTCAGGACCCACCAGGAAGCTGAAAAGAAAATATTCATTGTGGTTAGACAATCAAGTTATTTGAGTAACATTTTTCTTTGTTCTAGCTACCTTTGTTGAGATTTCAAGTTTCTTCTGCACCAGGGCAATCTCACAGTGTGTACATGGATATCTCTATTTGGCTTTTAGCCCATAGGTGCAGAGCAAATCACAACATAATGACATCATGCATCAGAATATAGGATGTGAGACAACAGCTAGAACAGATAAAATTTGCTTAGTTAAATCAACAAAATCGATTAAAGTGCCTAGATAAATGAAAAGGTGTTTAAATGATAGGCATGTTGGTGCCAGGCAAACTTCATCAGAGAGGGTATACAAAAACGGGCACCATTGTTAAGTGGTTCCCTCTTTGTTCTAGATGGTCCATATACCTCTGAATGTACATAGAGAAGGGCCTTAGCAGAAGATCTTTAAGAGCTGAGATGGTTGATAAGAGAGGAGGAACTACTTCAGGTATTTGTGTCCCAACCCATTTTGGGCTCTAAATGTAAGAACCAGTACGTTGAGTTGGGCTGGGCACCAAACAGGAAGCTAATAAAGTTGTTTTAAAATTATTGTAATATGTGTGAACCATCCCACGTGAGTTAGAATTCTAACAACTGCATTCTGTATTAATCAAAGCTTCTGAACTAGCCCCACATATAATGCATTGCAGTAATCCAGTGGGGAGGTTACAGAGCATGGATGACTGTGGTTAGAAAATCTGTCCATAACTGGCTGCAGCTGGCAAACCAGCCTTAGCTTGTAAAAGGTAATTTGGGCCAGAGAGGCCTATTGGATGGGGTGGGGTGTAGAATGGAGTCAGACCCCATAGCACTAGTACCAAAAAGTGGAGTGGAAGTCTCCCAATACATTCTGAAATTGATAGTGCAGGTAGGAATGGAACTACCATATCACTGTTCCTCTCCCAATTCACAGAGTCAGTACAGAAGGATATCAGGGTTGATGGAATCAAAAGATGCCAAGAAACCAAGGAGAATCAACAGGATCACCACTCCCTGGTCTGTCAGCAGGTCAATCATCAGGACAGCCAAGTGTGTTTCTGTGCCAAAACGAGGCCTGAAGCCAGATTGAAATGGATCTAGACAATCTTTTTCATCTGATAGAGCAGGGGTGGGCAGAAGGTAGATCTCCAGATGTTTTGAACTTCTTACTGGCAGGGGCTTCTGGGAACTGGAAAAAAATGCTATAGCCTCCTGGCCACCTCTGGCCAGGAGCATAAATGCCGCCTAGGGCATTTATGTATAGGCGGGATATAAATTGAATAAATAAATGGAGATGAATAACCACTATGTGAGCACTTTGCCCAGGAAAGGGATATTTGTGGTTGAGTATTATAACAATCTTCTGGGGGTAGAGAGGATTTTTTAAAGGAGTGGCTGCACAACCACCTCCTTCAAGGTAGCTGGGACACCTCTCAAAGAGGCATTAATAAGCTCCACTCACTATCTTATAGCTAGATATAATTAACCAAACTGGGTACGGGTTGAGTGGCTGACTGAACCCCTCCCAGGTACCCTTACCCTCAGGCTGTAACAATTGGAACTGGATTAGGTGGTGCCCTCCAAGGAAACTGCTTCAACTGTGATGTCAAGAATGGTGAAGATAGATGCATTTTTAACCTCAAAATGTCTTGCAAACTTGTCACAGCAGGCCTCTGTGGGTTGTAATATATCACCTGCTGGGCTTAGCTAGAGCAGGCCCCTAACCACTTGGAAATGCTCTTCTGGACAACTTTGTGAGGACACAATGATGGTGCAGGAGTGTTGCCTCTTTGTCATTGCCCTATGCAGAGTAGGTGGATTCGTTAAGATGGCCCAAACGCCTGTGAAATTCAATGGATTACTGAATGCTCTTGGAGTTTCCAGTTGGCATGGCTTGAAGCTCTTGTTTTGCTGTCACAAAATAGGCCCAATAATAAGTTCTTCCTTGAGTTCAACTGTATTCACTATGAGATTAGTTGCAAGCCAGGACATGTATTTTTTCACTTTTGAAAATGTATGCATATTGTAAATATACCTCTGGTGCTTTCCAAGTCAAGATGTGCTGGATAATGCTGTTGTCATGGTTACAGGCACTAAACCTTAGTCAACTATTTCCTTAGATGGCAGAGATATTCTAGACATCTTCAGTTCAGACTACATTTAGATCTTTATACATGATTCTAGGATGATGATTTTTTTTTTTTAAAGAAGCAAAAATCTTGTTTCAAGTACAAATTCATTCATGAACCAAAAAGCTTGCAAATTGTTAAGTTAAAGCATCTGCCTTAAACTACACCATTTAAGCTGTAAATATGTTCTACTGACTCATATTGTGCTTGCTTACCAGAGGTGTACACTGACCACAAGATTTGACATGGATGCCCAATTTGGCGCTTTGGAAAACAGCCCAATTTGGCTCGGACTGATTTGAAGGCTGCCCACTTTGACTCAGGTACGGAACCCGAGTCAAGATTCAGAAATCCGAGGCTTCATGCCTCCATTGACTATCATGAGAAATATTAAAATGGCTATATTTTATGTCAGAACTGGATGAAATTTTAGTAGCCCCTTAGGATGGGGTTACATCTGCCAAATATCAGAAAACGATACAGGAGGTTTTGTGCTATGTATCTTTATATTTTAATTGTTTTAAAAGCAACTGCCAATTACATTTTTATTTATTGGCAGAATTGGATAATATTTGCAGGAATAGTTGCCCCTTTTGCCTTAAGGCGGATATTATATGTTTACAAGAAACTCACCAATCAAAGGAGGGGGTAAATGAATTAAAACTGCGATGGTCTATGTCAGGGGTCCTCAAACTTTTTAAACAGAGGGCCAGTTCATTGTCCCTCAGACTGTTGGGGGGCCGGACTATAGTTTGAAAAAAATATGAACGAATGGATCAAGGAAAAAAAAGGACCCGGGTCCTTTTTTTTTACTTGATTAAATGGAAAGTTATTATAAATTAATAATAAATTAATTATAAATTAATTTGCTGTCTAAAATTGAAATACATTAAAATATTATATACAATATACAATTTTAAATATTGTATTGTTTTTTCCTGTTTTTTTGCACTACAAATAAGATATGTGCAGTGTGCAAATCAAGCCTTCCTATACCTTTTTAAAATTTAATAAAACAGGAAAAAACAATACCTGCTTACCTGGAGGAGGGAGTGCCCGATTGAATTGTCGTCCCTCGTGGTATCGTTCCGGTTGTGAGAGAGTTTGTGGCTGTGAGCGTGTGTGTGTTTGATGTGGTTTAAATTTGCTACTTTGGTGTTGTGTTGTTTGGCTTGGCTGATTGTTGTTGTGGTTTGTGATAGAGGGCCCCCCGTTGCTCATTGTTCTCCGCACGGAGGGAAGGCCAGCCGGCGGCTCCCTGCTCCGCGCCCCCTCCAGGATGGGCAGCCCGGGGCTAGGCCGGCCAATGCCCGACGGCAAGGACTCCGCTCCCTGGCGCGGCCGCCGAACAGCTGAGAGGCGGACCGGAAGCAGGAGCCAGGGTGTGCCGGCCGCAGCAAACTCTGCCCTTCGGACCCCTCCTGGCCCGGTGGGTTGGCGCTCTGCTGCCCCTTCCCGGAGGAGTTGCGCCGCCGCATCACCATGCTGATGCGGAGCGGCCGGAGGATCATTCTGAGACGACGGGGGGGGGGCGGCAGCGGCAGCGGCGGCTCAACGGCCTCGGCGCGCGGCCTGTCGCCGGCTGGCCGGGGCGCCGCGTCACGAACGCTTGCTGCAGGGTTGCCTGGCAACACGCTGATGGCACTGCCGAGCAGGCGCTGTGCGAGGCCTGGGCGTGCGGCTGGCCCTGCGGGGGCTCCGGCCAGGTGTGCCCGCACGGGGGCGAGGAGTGCGATACCGCCGGAGGCCCCCACCCTGGCGTGACCTGAGCCCCCGCGCGGGCGCACCTGGCCGGAGCCCCCGCAGGGCCAGCCGCACGCCCAGGCCTCGCTCAGCGCCTGCTCGGCAGTGCCATCAGCGTGTTGCCAGGCAACCCTGCAGCAAGCGTTCGTGACGCGGCGCCCCGGCCAGCCGGCGACAGGCCGCGCGCCGAGGCTGTTGAGCCGCCGCTGCCGCTGCCCCCCCCCCCGTCGTCTCAGAATGATCCTCCGGCCGCTCCGCATCAGCATGGTGATGTGGCGGCGCAACTCCTCCGGGAAGGGGCAGCAGAGCGCCAACCCACCGGGCCAGGAGGGGTCTGAAGGGCAGAGTTTGCTGCGGCCGGCGCACGTGTTCCTTCCCGGCCCCTGCTGTTTGGTGGCCGCGCCAAACAGCTGTTTATTCCCCAGGGGAAGCAGGCGCACTTCAGTGGCTTGGCGGGCACGCCGCTCTGGGGTTTTCCCCCACGCCTTTCTTCCCAGCGGCTTACTCTGGTGGGGCGGATTCCCAGCGGGCAGGGAGCCTCTAGATCGGCCGCCGGGCCGGATGAAAAGACCTGGCGGGCCGGATGTGGCCCGCGGGCCTTAGTTAAGACCCCTGCTCTAGGCAGAGTCGCAGTTGAGCCTTTTTTTTCCATTTTGTAGTAATGGATTTAATGGTGATCCAGGGGATGTTCATAGTTCGGGATATTTTTTTATAACCCAACCCTGATTGGTGCTTCTGCACAACTTTATCCCGGATTTTTTTTAAATTTATGGCTCCTTGGTCTTCATGATGCTGTTTGTTTAGATATGGTCTCTGACAAACTCTGGGGACTTCCAGGAACAGGTGTATTTAATCTGAGATCATGTGGCATTGGAATAGCACACAGGTTGGCTCCATTCAACTACAGTATGGAGGCAGTGGGTTGTACCAGAGCTTATTTAGGCATGTCACAGCACAGGGGGTGAATATTTATGCAACCAACAAGTGCCAGTTTGTTTTTGTTTACTTAACTTTTGAGCCACAATAAAAATATTTTGCACCTTCACAGTGTTGAGTATCTTGTGTGCATCAAGTGGTAACAATGCCAGTTAAATGCATTTCACAACAAAATGTGGAAAAGTCAAAGGGGGGTGAATACTTTGGCAAGGCACTGTATAAGCTGCCACAACAAGCCATGGCTTGTAGCAGGGTTTCATAGCCACCCCTGTTGACGTAAGAGTGGGAAATCCCTAAATGGGTGTTTCTCTGCTGCTACCCCTGGAATGGAAAATAGGTAAGGGGAGAGAAGGGAGAGACCAAGGAAGAGAGTTTCTTTACATAAATAAAATTAAAATATAATTCTTACCAGGCACCAGCATAGTTGTAACATGTTCTGGAGTTTCCAGGCAATTGACATTACTCCTTTGGAATGTCTTGCTGTAGTTCATCTGGAGGTGACTGTAGAAAAAAGTAACACTACATTTACTCTTTTCCTATATCAATTCACATTTAAAAATAAATTTGACTAGGAAGGCCCCTTGGTTTACAAGTCTCCAAAGCCTTTGTTATATAGTGTTATTGTTGGATAAAACATTCACAATTGAGTTAACCATGATTAATAACAATAGTGCAGTCCACCCATACAGGCAGCCCACATATGAATGCTTCAAAAGTACACAGGGTCACTGGGCTGATGACCAGGCACAGCTCATGCAGAGGTGCTGATTATGAGGATGGTGCCTCTATGTGGGTGGGGCACTGTAATTTGTGTTCTCACGGGGCTTCTTTTTCCAAGTCTGTTCACAAGCTCAGTGGTGACACATGCGTTCCTTAGGTGTTTGGCAGCCACTGTTAAGTGTGAATTATGCCAGAAAAGCTGTTTCTCTTCTGTAATACCTCCTTATTTCATTAAAGCATGTCTTCAGAGCTTTGATGCATCAGTGCCTTATTCTTCTTCAGCTCTATCAGAATTGAAAGCATTCTTTCATCTCTTTCTTATGAACGTTTACCTATTTTATGAATACCTCTATTCAAGTGTTCTGAGTAATATCTTAAAGATCAATACAACTAGAATGGAAGCTTGGTATTCTGCAGAAAAGTAGATCTAGTAATAATCTGGGCTCTGAACTGATTAACCAATGGAATATAGAAAACAGACAAGCAATATGCTGCTTCTATTTAATAGCCCCCCCCCCCCCGAGCTTGATGATGCT
The DNA here is from genome assembly GCA_021292165.1 of Shinisaurus crocodilurus. NCBI lineage: Eukaryota > Metazoa > Chordata > Lepidosauria > Squamata > Shinisauridae > Shinisaurus > Shinisaurus crocodilurus. The sequence continues at coordinate 190,853,039 of CM037880.1, read as the reverse complement.
GATAAATATTCATGTTTTGGAAAATCAGGCTTCAGTTCTAGGAACAAGAGTTTAGATATCTGATATTTTCAAACATTTATTTACAACTTTCAAGAATCAGAAATACATATGGTAATCTATGTACCTGTTCCAGGCATTGTTCTCCCAGAATTCATAAATAATGAAGCGGGATTCTCTTGAAATCTTCTGAATGGAAACACTAAGAGAGTAAGGAGAGAGTTAATTTGATTGATAGAGGAAGCCATAGTTTCTTGGCCATAGCATGAGAGGCATTTGAACTGCATATGTGTGGCGTAGTGGTGAGAGTGTTGGACTGGGACTCAGGAGATCCGGGTTCTAGTCCCCTGATTGGCCATGAAACTCACTGGGTGACTCTCAGCCTAACCTACCTCACAGGGTTGTGAGGATAAAATGGAGAGGAGGAGGATTATGTAAGCTGCCTTGGGTTCCTTGCAGGAAAAAAAGGAGGGGTATAAATATAATAAATAAATAAATAAAAATATAACTTATTAGGATGCAATTTTAAATAGGGAAATAAATTCATGTAGAGGTATGATTATTTATTTTTCATTGAGCCTTTTAAAAGCCAAAATCCTGTTTGGAACAGAATGGCAGGGCAGCATGGGTGGACACTGAACTGGAAAACTTCATAATTGGGATCCTATTTAGGTTTTATTCATTTTCAGCTGGATAATCAGATGTACAAATTGTCAAATCTGAAAGGGACCAGCAGATGGCACCATGTACATGTGGAATACAGCTGTATGAGATTTTTGTTAAGAGTTCCTTTGTGACCACAACTTGCCCCATACTTGGGAGCACCCAAATGGGAGCACATTTTGCCGGCAAAGCTTATGCATTCCTGAGCTTGCAATGTGGCTTGGAAAAATACATAGAAAAATGTGCATTTTCACAGTTTAGTCCAGGGGTCCTCAAACTATGGCCCGCGGGCCACATCCGGCCCGCCGGGTCTTTTCATCCGGCCCGGCGGCCGATCTAGAGTTGTGAGGGAAGAGGGGCGGCTGAGCCGGCGGGGGGCATGGGCCGCCTGCCGCCTGCCTGCCTGCCGCCCTGCATCTCCTGCGGGGGGGGGAAGAGGAGGAGGGGCAGCATAGCCAGTAGCGGCGCGCAGACGGGCTTTACTTTATCCACCTCGCCACCCGCTGGTCCCGTCGCGTCACTTCCGGCGCAGCAGAAGTGACGCGACGGGACCCTGCTCCGGCGCGTCCATCCTGGACCCCGCCTACGCTCTTTTTCAAAACTGAGCGCGGGCGGAGTCCAGGATGGACGCACCGGAGCGGCACCGGCGGAGGCTAGGTAGGACGGCGGCAGGGATGAAGGCAGGAAGCGGCGGGTTACGGTGGGTGGGTGGGAAGCAGCGGGTTACGGTGGGGGGGGGGGGCGGGGGGGCTTTACCTCATCCGCCTCGCCGCCCGCTGGTCCTGTCGCATCACTTTCAGCACGGCGGAAGTGATGCGACGGGACCCTGCTCCGTCGCGTCTATTCTGGACCCCACCCGCGCTGTTTTTCAAAACTGAATGCGGGCGGAGTCCAGGATGGACGCAGCGGCGGCCTCGAGCGGAGGCTGTGGTGGAGGCACCGGCAGCAGCAGCAGCACGCAGGGGACCAGGTAGGATGGCGGCGGTGGCGGTGGGGTCCTGCGGCGGCAGCAGTGGGGGGCGGTGGGGGGGGTCCTGCACTGGCGGCGGGGGGGGCAGCATGAAGGAGGCGGCACAGGGGAGTCCCAGTGAGTCCGGCCCCCCAACAGGCTGAGGGACAATGAACTGGCCCCCCGTGTATAAAGTTTGAGGACCCCTGGTTTAGTCAGTACCCATTTGGGTGTGCACTTAAAAAACAAGAAACCTTGCAACTGGGAGTGGGAATGAGGTAAACAGCTTCGAGGTTGAACTTAAAGAACCTCAGGAAGCTCAAGCTTCTCTAAAGGCGCAATCCTATGCATGTTTAGACAGAAAAAAGGCCTACATAGTTGTAGGCCTTTTTTTCTGTCTAAACATGCATAGGATTGCACCCTAATTCTCCTATCCCTAGTAAGGTGGAACTGTCCCTTCCTTTTCTGCATGCTCATGAGGTTACTTTGCTAGTATGTTTCTTTGTCAGCTGGGTAGTTCACTAATAAAACCGTTGATTTGTTGTAAGTGTCTGTTTATCTTTTTCCACCTCCATACTTTTTTGCTCATTGTATGTTTACAGATTCTGTAAACAGTTTTTTTTTTCTTCCCCATCTAAAGCAGTTACATATAAACAACAGAGATTACAAACAGGAGTCAATACAGAAAGTGTTCCGATTTTGGTAGACTGTTTATTCTCAAGGAGGCAGGAGCATCAGTTTCATTGACTTGACTCTGCAGTTACTTTATCCTACATTAGATTATTTGCTCACTCTGAAGCTACTAGAAATTGCTGTTTAAATTCATCAGTTGCTTCATTAGCTGCTGCCCTGACATGATGGATAGTATTAACTAGTACGGAGATAGCTAGAGGCATTACAAAGTAATCAGTTTACTTTGCTCTTACCGGTATATACTGTATCTGTTTGTCTGAGCGAATCCTTTTGTCAACTTGCCACTGTTCCTTAGCCCCACTTTACCAGTGCACGGGGCAACCAGAAATCAGAATTTGACCTTTATCCAGAAGGTCAATGCCTGGGGCTGTAGTTCTTCCTGACCAGAGGTATTTGCCTAGAGCTAAACTGTAGTGACTGATCAACTGAAGCCTCACAGCTTCTTGCAGTCAGACAAAATGAAGCACAAATTACAACCTACCGTACTCTAAAATGTATAGTATATCCTCTCCTTTTCTTTTTTCTAGATGCATATTTGCAGCCTTAACAAAAACCCATACTGGTTGTCTAGTTTTGAGTGACTTAAGGTGCAATCCTATGCATGTTTAGGCCGGGGGGGGGGGGGAAGGCCTACAACTCCCAGCATGCCCCAACCAGCATAGAATCATTGGGGCATGCTGGGAGTTGTAGGACTTTTTTTCCTGTCTAAAAGTGCATAGGATTGTGCCCTTACCTTGCAACATCAATAATTGAAAGAAATTATCAAGATACCCCAGAGAGGCATGCAGAAAGGAGTGAAAGAGAGCATTGCCCTGTTGCTGGAAAGGGGAGAGAGACTTAAATGAATACCCTTCACTCGTATTCTTACAGAAAATCTACAATTTTGATGGCCTTTTGGAGTGAAAGAAGACAACAGCACATGAATAACATAGCAAATAGTTTAATTCATTTGTTTTTGGTCAGTACGTGGAAATTTACAGCACAATCCTATGCATATTTACTCAAGAGGTAAGTCCCATGGTATTCGTTGGGACTTCCTCCCTAGTAATTGTGTTAAGGATTTCAGCCTTAGGACACAATCCTATGCATGTTTAGACAGAAAAAGTCCTACAACTCCTGGGACTTTTTTCTGTCTAAACGTAGGATTGTGCCCTTGGAAGGAAGCCTCCAACCTTGGAGGCTTCCGAGTATCCAGTGCCCTCCTGGGCTGCTGCCAGGAGTGGCAGAGATGATTTTTGCCTCCCCATCCTCCTTTTATGAAATTATCCTCTAGCGGGGCCTCTGACCCCATCTAGACACGACGGTGCACTGGCAAGGGCTGGGCCAGGGCTAGAAAGGTCAAGGGACTTCTCGGCCTCCCCCGTCCCCTCCCCGCCCACTGGAATGCCCCCCTTTCTCTCCCTCCAAGGCCTTATTTGCGAGCCCTGGAAGCAGCTGGTGCAGTTCTTTCTGTGGCAGCTGCGAGGGGGAGGGACATCTGAACTTAGAGTCCCTCTCCCGAGTTCGTAGCAATATCTACAGCCTCGGGAGGGGGACTCCGAACAATCCTATGTTCCCTGGGACACTCTCCCAGGGGCCATAGGATTGCTTTCTCCATGTGCTTAAATTTCATTTCATTTTCATTTCATTTATTCATTTATATACCGCCCCATAGCTGAAGCTCTCTGGGCGGTTCACAACACTCTATACATAAAAACAACATTAAAACATACAAAACAGTTTAAAAAATTAAAAACCAAATTTAAAAACACAGTTTAAAATAACAATACAAAAGCCAATAAAACTGAGCCTACAGGTGACAATCCCCTCCGTGCTATTCCAAGCTCCTAACTAAATGCCTTGGCATAGAGGGAAGTCTTAACCTGGCGCCAAAAAGATAGTAAGGTTGGCGCCAGGCGGGTCTCAGTGGGGAGCTGATTCCACAACTAGGGGGCTACCACCGAGAAGGCCCTCCTCCTCGTTGCCACCAACCGAGCCTCTCTTGGAGGTGGCAATCGGAGGAGGGCCCCAGATGTTGAGCGTAGTGTCCGGGTAGATAACGGTTGGTGACTAAATGACTGGTGATGATAAATGACTGGTTTCTTAGTTTGCTGTGGTTTGTCTTCCATAATTTCAAGAGATAACAAAATGATGTTAAGTATGGCTTTCTCAGGATTGGACCAGATAAATATTTAAGTCTCATTAAAGTAAAGGGACATAAGGGCTTCTAAACTGGGCTTGCATGGAGCCATAATATGAGAAGTGTTTATAAAACCCCTTCATTAGTGACTTCTGGTGTCTACCCTAAGTGGAAACCCTGTAGTGACCTTCCCCCCCCCCCCCCCCACTGCGGACAGCAATAAATGTAGTACTCACTGCAGACATCCATCTTGGGAAGAGGCAGTGTCCACATACTGCTTCAGAGCAAATCGGAACTGCTCTAGTTCTTCTGCTATTACCGACATCTGCCGCTGAACTATCATTATATGCTGACAAAAATAGTAGGAAAATGCGATTAGCTTGTTATACTCCTGCTGTCCAATTAATTTTATTTCATTTTTGGAGAACACGTCATATAAAAGAGCCAGTGTGGCGTAGTGGTGAGAGTGTTGGACTGGGACTCCGGAGATCCGAGTTCTAGTCCCCACTCAGCCATGAAGCTCACTGGGTGACTTTGGGCCAGTCACTGACTCAGCCTAACCTACCTCACAGGGTTGTTGTGAGGATAAAATGGAGAGGAGGAGGACTATGTCAGCTGCCTTGGGCTCCTTGCGAGAGGAAAAAGGGCGGGACATAAATGTAATAATAAATAAATAAAATACATACATTGATTACAAGTGGGACCTGCAGTAAAATATTGCAGTGTGATGTGCTTCTATTCATAGATTTCATACATCATAGAGTTGGAAGGAGCCTACAAGGCTATCGAGTCCAACCCCCTGCTCAATGCAGGAAACTAGAGGAGGGGTCTCTCATCCAAGTAACAACCAGGCTTGACCCTGCTTCGCTTTCCACGCTCAGACAAGGTGTGCCTGCTAGCCATGCCCTCTTCCAGAATGCTGCAGTCCATTCCCTCTCCCTCTGGTTTTCTGCCAGCCCTCCCCCCACAACAGATGCTCGGTGTTCTGTAGCCACCGAGCATGCTTAGTGCTCATTGGGCTGCTGGGGGGTTTGTTTCTAAATGCTTTTTGTACCTCTACAGACATTGGGGTTCCCCTGAGCCTGCTGACGTGGGCCTCCTGCGCATGGATGGTGCCATTTTCTCTGCATAAGGTTCAGCACTCACCCCGAGACATCACTAACAGTGGGAATGTTGAGCAATTTATATAAGGACAATATGGAAGGTGTGGATAGCGACACAAAATTTATGTCTAATCCCATTTTTTTAGACCTTCGTATAATTGAAGAAATGTGGGAAGAAATTGAAGAAATGTGGGAGAGCCAGTGTGGCACAGTGGTGAGAGTGTTGGACTGGGACTCAGGAGATGCAGGTTCTAGTCCCCGCTCGGCCATGAAACTCACTGGGTGACTTTGGGCCAGTCACTGACTCTCAGCCTAACCTACCTCACAGGGTTGTTGTGAGGATAAAATGGAGAGGAGGAGGATTATGTAAGTCGCCTTGGGTTCCTTGCAGGAAAAAAGGCGGGGTATAAATACAATAAAGAAAGAAAGAAAGAAAGAAAATAAAGAAAAAGTAGTAATATTATAAAGAGGCCACAAAGATAGAAGGACATACTTTATGGTGTACATACACATGGTTACTGGAACTAAAGAGGCCAGAAGGAGCAATGCAGTGCAGCAATAAGCGACAGAAGACATGCTTTGCATGCGGAAGGTCCCTGGCTGATTCAATCCCTGGCAAATCCAGATAGGCCTGGAAAAGACCCGTCTGAAATTCTGGAGAGCCACTGCCAGTCTGCATGTAGCCAGGGGTAGGCAACCTAGTACCTTCCAGATGTTTTGGACCACAGCTCCCATAAGCCCCAGTCAGCATAGCCAATGGTCAGGGATTATGGAAATTGCCTGACTCCGTGTATACAGCACTAGATGGTGTGCTCCCAATCTTAGGGTAAGAAGAATAGCATGAGGAGCCATTAAAGTTCCACATTTTATACGCTTAGATTTGTTATCTGGCCGCGAGGCTCTCTCTGGCCAAAGTCTTAGGGCTTCTCTACAAGAGGCATTTATTGGGCGCTCATGATCCCTCACTCACGGAAGTTTGCAGGGCCTTTTCACAACGTCATCATCTTCCAGGGTGTCTCCTCTGTTTCCCAGCCATTTTTGTGGGGGTTTAGTGCGAGGAAAAGGCAGTATTAAATTTCAAAGCAGAACAAAGTCTCCTGCATTGTTGCAATTCTGCTATACTGCAGCTATACCACCACACCACCTTGAGGTTGGTTAATAGAATATATAGAAAGTTGGAGAAATACAAACGGGGGGGGGGGGGCTGTGTAAAGGATGCACTTGTCCTCCGGCAATGAAAACGGAAGAAGAAGCCTCAGTAAAGGCACAGGATAAATGCCTCGTGTACAGAAGCCCCCAGGGTACAAGTGCAATAGTATATTTTGTGTGTGGGTACTTTGTAAAAACCTCTTATTTCTGCAAAAGTCTTGTGTTTTTTAACTTTGCTTGTGCAATGTTTAAATATAACTGATGATTTTCAACTTTATGCACATAATTTACTGTATATTATAAAACAGTTCCTCGCCATTTAAATTGTTAAAATATACTGATGAGTGTATAAAGCTCTGATTATGTACAAAGATACACTTGCTTTCAACCAGTAATGGATGTGCCTTGATTTCATTCTTATTCATACTTTCACTTTTCAAAATTAATTCTGTAATCATACTTTTAAGGTTTAAGTTTAATAGATTTTTATCCTGCCCTTCAAACAATGCTGAACAGGGCAGCTTGCATACAATAAAAATACAACAGGTTGAATACAGACTTAGACATACTTAGGATAGACCCATTGAAATTAATAGGACTGAAGTCAGCCATGACTAATTAAAACATCCCATAGATTTCAATGGGCCTACTCCAAGTATGACTAGGTCTGGATCCAACCCAATAGATATATTATGTAAGAATGAGAGCGATATAATACCAAGAAAAGTTTTATAATTTTTTTTTTGAATCAAGTAACAATGAAGCTGGATCTGCCCTCTAAATGTAATAGGAATTGTGTGACTGTGGGGGGGGGGGGTCCCACTTTGGGGATGTTTACAGCCCTAGTTACTCAAGTCCCAGGATAAATTATCCAAAGCTCACTCTTCCTGCTGCCCTCCCTATGTATCTGGATTGCATGCAGAACTGAACTTAATGAAGCATCACACATTGTAAAGGACGGAGCAGGAAAGCGGGAGCCACATCTTTTGAGCATGTACACTAGGAAGCGGGTGGGCTCTTGCCAAAGCCTCTCTGCTCTAGAACGTTTTGAACAAAGCTCTGCTCATGCACAGAACCCAAATGTGTGTCTGCAGAGAAGATGACCACTGGAAGAATCACAATTACAGATAAGCAAGAAGTAAACCCCTGGATTAGGATTCTTTACCTTAATCCAGGGGTGGGCAACACATGGGCCACAGGCTTCATACACCCCCCCAGCCTTTTGTGCCTATTTCCCACTACTGAATTTCTTACCACGGCTGAAGCAAAAAAACCCTCAGTGATGGTTTTAGAGCAAAATAACTGGGTTGTTTTTTGTTTGTTTGTTTTGGGGGCAAATTCGGCATTGCAGAGGCAAGGGGGCAATGGAGTTTCAGAGAGGGAATTGGTTCCCAGAGCCCCAGAAGCCGCCCACCCATGCCTTAACCAAGTCACAATCTGGGGGGGGGGGGAATACTTACAGATTTAGTGTTTCCTTCTGATATTTCTTCTTCAAGTGGCTCAAGCTTTAGATCCTTGTCAACAGGATAAAGGGGAAATGCAAAGAGGAGGAGGAGGAGGGGGGGAGGGAGGGAGGGAGAAAGAAAGAAAGAAAAGAGAAAAGAAAAAGCAGCAAATATTAGCTATCAGAGCTGCCATAATCAGATTTCATTAAAAAAAATTAAAAAAAGCAAAACCATGGTGACTAATTTTTTTTATAGGTTCACATGCATAAATTGTGTTGAAGGTTGTGTGGAATTTGAGGACATGGGTTGGGTGATTTCTTGTCCTTTGGGAGAGGGATTTGGGAAACAACATCAGCTCCTAACCTAGTGCCTGTGATTGCCCTATGGATGGAACTGGACATGTATATTGAGCTTGGATTCAAACTAACCTTCATATTGGTCAAACTAACCTTCGTATCAGTCTACCTTTTATTAGGGTGCAATCCTATGCATGTTTAGACAGCAATAAGTCCAACAACTCCCAGCATTCCCCAGCCAGCCAGTTGCTGTCTAAATATGCATAGAATTGCACCCTTAGTGATGAAAGCACATCCTGGAGGTAGATAAGATAGCTAGTTAGGAGTGTGTAATGGCATATTTGTAAATTTTCATTTGTGACTGTTAAGAAACACTGAAAGTCATATTCTACATAGTAGGGTTCCCTCCTGACTTACGGTTAGAAATAAAAGCTACTCTTGTTGGTACTAAACAAAATGTGCCCCTTCCACCTTTTCAGGACACAAAAGGTAGTTTTTGCTAAGGTTTGGTTACAGGCAATCCATGTCATTGATAAGCATCGGGTACTGGGGCTCTTCCAGTGCCAAAGCTATGAGCAGATAGCAGGTGCAACAGCGCAGGCAGACATTTTTCATTTCAAACAATGATATCTAGTTAAATGTAAGAGCAATTGCAGGTGGCTAAATCTGCAATAGCTGGTTGTTTAGACTCTTTAGAATCATAATCCATTTGCAAAATCTCAAGCTTTCAAACACACAGGTTAAAAATAACCATATCCTGGTCTTTGGGCAGTGCAATCCAATGTGGCTGCGTATAACCCTCCGAACTTGGAGGATTACGGGCATCCAATGGAGGGCAGAAGGAGCATGGAGGCGAAGGTCACCTCCACGCTTCCCCCACCCTTAAAAGGCAGGGTGATCTCACCCATCTAAGTCTTTTGCCCCAGCTCACAAGGAAGAGAGGCTGAGGCACCGCCAGGATAATTTGTATCATGGTGGAGCCTAACTCCTGCCCCCTGGAATGCCCACAGAACATTTGCTCCGAGGTTGGTCTTCTGACCTCAGAGCAGTTCTTTCCGAGATGAGGGCACTCCGAAGTTGGAGCCCCAGCTCCAACCTCGGAGTGCTTTTCTGAGGTCGGAGCTGGGACTCCACTTTCTCCTATGACCATCTGGACTCTGTCTAGCAGCCATAGGATTGCGCCCTAAGATATCTTGGAAAAACATCTTACTTCATCTTCCTTAATTTATGAAGACACATTAACAAACAATCTATAATAATCTCATTTTGAGAGTGAGCTTTGCTCCCACGGATGTGTATTAATCATGTGATGAAAATAGAGCATCATGTTGTAAAGTCACTATGTGATGGAAAGACAATGAAGTGACAATACCAGAAATAACATGAATGTCTGAATTCATCCTTATTGTGTGCCTTTCACAATACAGTGGCTCCAATTAAGCCCTAGAGGTATTGCTTATATACTTGCAGAACTGCAGGAAAAGAACAGATGTAATCTCTAGCTTTATTTCTTGGTATAATTTTGGTTTCTCTTCTTCCTCCCCCCCCCTTTTCTTTGTAGGGTGGCTGAGGAGTTCAGGAAAGAGCATGCATCTCTCTTATCAACATCTTCTGTCTCCATAGCAAAGCAAATTTCACAGGCTATTAAACTAACGGAAAAAGAAACATGAAATGATGAGTAGATCACATAGTTCTCCCGTAGCAAAAGAGGGGCATAGAGACAGGCTGTGGTTTAGCTCATATGCAGTGCAATCCTAGGCATGCCTACTCAGAAGCAAATCCCACTGAGTTCAGTGGAACTTACTCCCGGGTAAAGATGTATAGGATTGCAGCCTTAGTGGATGCCCTATCTGCTCTACTACTATTGGACATGGGTGGGAGGCGAATGTGTTGCTGGAGGGCCACGGGGTCCTTTGCACAGAACACACCTTCTGTTCCAGCCTGTCAATCAGCTTCTGAAGTCTGTTTATTTGGGTCATCCATTGGTTGTCCTCCTCCAGCCAGTCTTTGGGAGACATAAATAATGGCGTTAAAACATTGCTGGAAGTTAGGACTTGATCTGTTTATTTCTTATATGCACACTTTCATCTATGTAAGAATATTGAAAGACATTTTAATGTATAACCTGGCCGATGCTCACCTAAATGTATCTCATAGATAACATTTTCCTGCAATAAGTATTTCTACGACTCAACATTTCTTCTCAAATGCAACCTGGAAATGCTTAAGCTTTTTCTGTCCTGCTGCAGTTTATGGTTACTCTGGTTTAACCATGAGGATGGGAACCTGCAAGAGCAGAAAAAGCGATGTCCTCATAGGGTTCTCCCACAGCACAGTATTCCTGCTTTTCCAGAAATGTTTCAAAACTGGTGCTAAAATGACGGAACAGCCATAGCTCAGTGGTGGTAGCGCACATGCTTTTCATGCACAACATCCCAGGCTCAATGCCTGGCATCTCCAACTAGGGCTAGAAAAGACTCTGAGAACCAGTATGGCGTAGTGGTGAGAGTGTTGGACTGGGACTCGGGAGATCCGGGTTCTAGTCCCCGCTCGGCCATGAAACTCACTGGGTGACTTTGGGCCAGTCACTGACTCTCAGCCTAACCTACCTCACAGGGTTGTTGTTGTGAGGATAAAATGGAGAGGAGGATGAGGGTTATGTAAGCCGCCTTGGGTTCCTTGCAGGAAAAAAGGCGGGGTATAAATATAATAAATAAATAAATAGAAGCTGCCAGTCAGTATAGAAAATACTGAGCTGCGTCGACCAATGGTCAGTGGAGGCCAGAGGCTCCAATGTCAGTGGGCCAGTGTATCCACTCTGGGCTGTAGTCTGAGCCTTGAAGGAGCTATCCATGGTGCTGAATTCACTTGGGGCTAGGGCTCAGCGCCGTGGATAGCCCCTTAAGAGTTCAAACTAAAACCCAGAGTGGATGCACCGCCCCACTGACATTGGAGCCTCCGGCCTCCACTGACAATGGTCTGACTTGATATAAGGCAGCTTCCGATGTTCCTAATACCTGAGCAGGAGAACAAGCATCTGCCCTAAAGGACTGTCCTGTTGCATTCTGGGGCAACTACCCTTCCCAGCAAGAGGTACTTCAGCTAAAATTTAAAAAATGACTACTCTCAGCCCTAAAACAAGAATATTTATGCTCTTTCTTTGTAGGGATGACAATTTTTTTTATTTAAGGAACTATTCCTGATCTGAAGTATAATTTGCCCACATAACTTCAAGTGCATCTCCATTTTACGCTATTTATCCACAGCTGCAAACCCCACTGTAGCTATGGTGATCACAGTCACCATGTAAAGTGTAGATCAGTTCTTACTGCTCTGAGCCATCTGGTGAAACACTATCACTGCCATCATTGATATACCGCCTTAACTGCTAAAACGCCATCAAGGCGGTGTACAATTTAAAACAATAAAAACTGTAAAACAATAAAAACAAGGACATTAAAAATGGTAAAAACATTAAAAACAACATTTTAAAAGTCTAAATTGAAACAATGCATCCTCACACCCTTCCTAAAGGCCAAGAGAGTGGGGGCCAATTGTAGTTCTTGAGGGAGCTCATTCCATAGTTTGGGAGCAATTCAGGAGAAAGCCCTTTCACGTGTGCCCAAATAATAGGCCTCTGTGGGTAATGGTGTCCTCAAATGGGCCCCTCCTGCAGATCCTAATACCAGCTGAGGTTCATAGCAAACAGGTGGGTCCTTAGTATTTGTATTAGTATTCAGGTCCAGTGGGCACAGTACACTTTGTTCCTCATCTTTGTTTGTGGTGCAGGGTATTCAGCTGGTGATGGATGCTTGACTTAAGCAATCATGCCTCCGTGATGGGTTTTTGGGAAATCTTTTCAGTCCCTCCCATCCCCGCCCTTCTAAGATCATCTGAAATATGGGCAGTACAGCCAAGTCTGAGTGTGACTCCATAGGTTATGAAGTATGCACAGAGGACACTTTGAGGGTCATTGCTTTGGAAACATGCCAGAAGAGTAAAGATATGCATTCTATGAGCAAGGTTAGTTGCTTATTGCCCTATAGAATAGTTCATTTTGCATTAAATGCTTCAAAACCAGACAACTGTTTTCAGTTTACATGGAGGGATAATGGAAAACAAGATCAGGTTAGAAATCAGAGAGGCTGGGGAAAAGAATAGTATTTGCCATATTTATTCCTTTCAAAGTCTATGGACTGTATGTTAGGGCCACAATTAGGGATGGGTGACACTGAAGAACTCAACCTACTTGTGCTCAGTGCACTTCGGCACACACCTCGCCAACTTGAGAGCCGAAAGTGGGCCGAGTTTTTGCACAGTTTTTTGCACAAATCGCAGCCTTATTTTGAGTAAATTTCTCTGGCTCAGACAAAAAAACTGCAAATAGCAGTCCACTTTAAAAGCTGAAGACCACGTGCTGGCTTGACTCAGGTCGGAGTCAGCGCCAGCGCTGGGTAGACAGGCCAGAATCCAGGGGGCGGAGCTGGGCCAATCGGCCAGATTTTGACACCCCCCAAGCAGATTCCCCACACATCCCTAGCCACAAACGACATGATGGTGACCTGTGTGACAGGACTGGGTTGCTGCTGCATCCCTACAAAGTGAGGGGACAGGGAGTTTGGAAGTGCAGCGTGGGTGGGTGGGTGGGAGAAGGAAGGATAAGCTGAACCATTTCTCCACTCATGCTTTCCTCCATGAAACCACTTTTTAAAAGCATCTTTCCCCCCATGCAGCTCCATAACCAGATATTTTCACTACTGGGAGCAAAACAACTAAAAGCATTACAGTCATGCGTTGGATTGAGAGCATAATTCGTTCCGGAAATGTGCTTGTAATCCAAAACACTCTTATATCAAAACGAAATTCCCTCAAAAAAATTTGTACAGATATTTTTAATTTAAGCCGTACTACAGTACTTGTATTGCAAGACGTCGCTTGTATATCAAGTAAAAAATAAATAAATAAATATTTAAAAAATTGCTTGTCTTGCAAAACACTCTCAAACCAAGTTACTTGCAATCCAAGGTATTACTGTATTCTATTTTTATAATCATACCTAGTTTCACACTCTTCAGGCCAAACTAGACCTGATGCAGAAGATCTTTGTTTAAGTGTTAGTAGCAGGAAGAAATGCTTACAACTGATTTTCATCTGTATATTTTAAAACACAGAAAAGCAAAAATACAATACCTCTCTTAAACAATATTACCTGGATTAAGAGGGCTGGCTGGAGAAAAACTATTATTCTTCTGGAGTCTTCGACTTGAACGTTTTCCTGGCTGCTGAATGTTGAGCACCTCCGGCTTTACTGGCCCTTGTCTTAAGAAAAATGTACATAAAGCAGTTGAATTTATGAACCTGTCTCTTTATTCTGAGTCTGTTTCTTGCCCTCTTCAGACGCTAACTTTATTGTAATGTTCATAAATATTTGAACTGCCGAGGAACTGTCACAAACCTGGCACTTCACACTACGGTGAAATAAAGTGCAAGGTGCCCTTGGTTGGGTGACGATAACCCTCCACAGAACCTAAGGATGGGAAGATCTGCGGGTAGTGGACTTGAAAAGCAAGGTGAGTGTGGTGCACCAGGAAGCTGGGCAGCAGAGTGGTCTTGGTTAGGGTGCTGTCTTTCACATATTACTAGAAAACATCCTCATCAGTGTCATGTAATAACATTAGTCTTTGAGTAGAGCACCAGGTCTACCTCTGACTTTGAGAGCACACGTACAGCTGACCTGGCTCTGTATTTCTGGTTCAGAAGCACATCTAGCTCTTCGTCTTCCATACCTTTGTGTGAGAGTGTGAGTGTGTGAGAGAGTGAGTGATAGGATGCAGAGAATGATCACAACTGATGGCCTTGAAACCAGAGATTCTGGTGTCCAAGGAAAATGGTGACATGAGGCTCAGTGGTTGCTTTCTCCTGCAAAGTGATTGCAAGGAGTGACTTCTTCCATTGCCACTTGTTCTGAGGCCAGTCCATGGCAAATGGCTGAGGGATAGACCAGACATGGAAGTGGGGGCGAGGAAGAGGGGGAGGCGGACTGGGCTTCAGTGTAGGGTTACACTAAAATCTTGCTAGAGATTACCACTACCAGAAAAGGTCAGCTACTGAAACCATGGTGTAAGTGTAATTTAAAATATTAAACTCATCATGCGAGTGGAGGCAGGGCGGTGCTGAGTAGGTCCGCCCCCTGGCATCTCATGGCTCCAAGCCCAGGCAATCGTGTGTACAGCGCCTGCAGCCGGGAGGCCATTGCACATTCAGTCGTATGTGTGAAGGTCCCCCTGCTGCAGGCATTCCTGCTGTACACATGGGTGCCTGGGGATGTGGTGCATGCAAAAACCAGAAGCGAAGCACCAAAACAGGACAGGATGTGAAAAGAGAATGTGTTCTCAGAGGTGCCAATTAATTTTTATTATTATTAATTGACCCAGTGCGTTTCAGAACAAAGGAGAGTTCCTTTGTCAGGAGCAATCTACAGAAAAGAGCAAATTTAAAATCAACTCGGGAGACAAACACCTGTACATGAACATTTAAAAGTATTTATTCAGTTTTTAATTTTATAATTTATATCAGGAGCCTCAAAATGTAACAAAAAGGATTTCCTCTATCACAAGGTCTAGAACAACTGAGCATCCTGGGGCCAAAAATTCATGATGTACTACCATTGTGTGGTGCTAGGTGAGGAGGGAAATCTCACTTACTTTTCTTGACGGGTTTGTTCCTCTGTGGTTTCCATGGCACATTCCAGGGAGTTATGGAGAGACTGTAGCTGATTCAGGGTTTCTTTCAGCAAAAAACGAGTCACAAACTGTTCCAACTTAGAAGCCTCCTGATAATTCTAAAATAATAATAATAACAACAACAACAATAATAATAATAATAATAATAATGAAACAGACACCAGTGGAAAGGAAAAGCTTAATATTTCACAATTGTGCATGCTTTCTCCTAAATAGCAGTTGTACACAATTCTTAATTCACAGTCCCCAAAGTGAGATGTGGTGTGTTCATGTTGTGGTTCTAAAGCAATTTCTAGAATATCCTTCAAACACAATGGGTGTTGGGAGCTGGGAAGAGGTCAGTTATTTCCAAACTGTGTGCTGTTTGTGAGAGAGCTTGGAATGTGCCAGAAGAAATACATTAATTAAATAATTACCAGTGCTTGTGAGTTCAAACTACCCACCTAAACAGGAGACTGCATTCTGCACCTCTTCAGTTCCCTAGTCTGGGCATCTGTCTTTCTAGTTAGCCACTCTCATGGCAGGAAATTCTGTCATGTGTTCAGTGTGATTGGAGTATTTAGTTACTCCAATACCAAAATGCAAATGAATAGTCTGTTCTCAAAGGAGGCTACCTGTTCTGGGTTTGTCTTCTTTCAGTCCAGACAAGGAGATTTCCTGTGTTTTGAGGCTATTTCAGGGAAATTTGTTTTCCTGGATGTTTTTTTAAAATGTTTTTTTGACCTGCTACATCCAAATCTATCTCTAAGAGATACACTTTAGCTTTGTCCATAAAACCAAGGAGGGCAGCCAAGATGGCTGATGCCAACCACTTACCAGCATAAACTTGCCCTTGAAGCCACACTGTTTAACCACATTTTATGAAATTTTGAAGGCAAGTTAATATTGGGTCCAGCACTTCTCCCAAAAGCTTTTTAAAAGGCTGAGTTAAAAACAAAACAAAAATAAACCTAACAAATGGCAGCCAATTAAAATTTAGTTTGG
Source organism: Shinisaurus crocodilurus (assembly GCA_021292165.1). Taxonomy (NCBI): domain Eukaryota; kingdom Metazoa; phylum Chordata; class Lepidosauria; order Squamata; family Shinisauridae; genus Shinisaurus; species Shinisaurus crocodilurus. Next base: position 190,836,898 of record CM037880.1, on the reverse strand, counting down.
GCAGCAACACAAAGTTGTTTGGGCAGTTTGTACATTTGTACAAATGCCCAAACAAAATGCCCGTTTGTACAAACTGTATCATGAAACCAAATGTTAGTCATAGAGCATTAAACGGTTCATAGTTTGGTGTGTAAACCAGCCTTCTGTGACACTGTGATGCTGGGGGGGGGGGGGATAGAAATTTTTAAAATCCAAAATGGTGGCCAAAATCACAACATTTCAATTACAGCTAAAATATATGCGTCATTTTGCAACCAGAACAACATGGAAAGGTTTACCATTACAAAAACAGCATTGATTAACTTGGAACAACACTTTACAACTTCCGGTTGGTTTTATATCTGCTTTTACAAATTTTGGCAGGTTAAATATTTCTACTGAAGATATAGTAGTGGCAATATAAGAGGATTCCATGACCATTTTGCAGAAATCAACCAGCTGTTTATTTCCCTGAAGTGTTCATGGTCGGCTCGGAAGGCATATGAAGCAGCAACCTTGATGAAGCTAAGGTCTGGATAGTGCCAAGATAGCAGACTGTTTGGGAACCCCGTGTACACGATGCCTTGAGTTCCATCAAGGAAGAAAGGCAGAATTTAAATGTGAGAAATGAAGTAATAATTCAGGATTCTGGCTTTATTTATTTATTTATTTGATTGATTGATTTTTTATTTTTATTTTACCCTGCCTTCTACCCAAAAATGGCACTCAAGGCAGCTTACAAAAAATAGATTAAATAGATTTAAAAAATTTAAAATACATTAAAATACAATAAAAGCATAACAGCTACAGAATAAAAACAGCACCCAACCCACAGACCCACTTACAGGCCAAAGGCCTTCTTGAATAAAGTGGTCTCTGCCTGCCAGCAGAAGAATAGTAGAGGAAACCTACCCTCCCCTGGGAGGGAGTTCCACAGCCTGGGAGCCTTTCCTGACCCCTGCCATAAGCTTGTTACCAGAGATTCCTCTCTCAAGATATTGTACATCAAATGTTTTTACTAAGCCAGAAGAACAAGCTATTCAGCTTGTTCTGTTCCTGCTGGAAGATCAAGCAGTCATTGAAATCCCCATGAATCATCCATATTAATTGCATACCTGTAGGCATTAAAGTCATCACCCACGTGTATTTCGCATCCATGAACATTAATCAGGCCTGTGATATCACTAATCAAAATAGCTGCTGTTTCTAAAGCTAACAGAGAAAATCCTGGCAGGATAAATTATCTGTGTCATTCTCTTTGGCACCGCTCTGAAGCCGACACCAGCTCTGTGTGAAAACATTTATGAGGGCCCTTTGAAAGTGACAGAACTCATTTGTACCAGGAAGGCTAATTTCTGCCTCCCCCTAAATTATTTGACATGGCTCCTCTAATTGGATTAAAGCTGCCATATCTGGCAGGCCTAATTTCATTGCTGGAAGCTTTGATTCTCGATGACAAGTGGCTAGGGCTATCCATGAGAATGTTGCCAGAATGGGCAATGGAACTCAAATCCTTCCACAGACATCTGACTGTTTGAAATGATCACCTTTGAACAGCTGTATTCTTTTGAAACAAATGAACAAAACAGAGACAAAGGCATTATCCGAAGATCTGTGTTGTTGCCTGTATGAGGTTTGATGATATAAAAGATGTTTCTCAATTATGGATGATCAAAGGATGTTCAAATTCTGTAAACACAGCAGATGAGAAGTCTCCCTGGATCAGGAATTCTGAAGAGGTAGTTTTAGGACACACTACTAAATTCAGGGGGGCTTTATTTGGGTTTTTGTGCCACCCTTTTGTTGCAAAAATATGCTCAGAGGTCTTTTCTCAGAGAGCCAATACTCAAAAAAAAGAGAGAGAGAGAGAGAAGCAGCTGCACCAGAGTGAGTTTTTCAAAGTTTTATTCTGCGCAGAAGATCTAACTCGAGAGGCTCATGCCACAAACAAGAGTTGAATAAAGGAACAAACATGGGGTTCGCCTTTTATAGCAGGGAATTATGGGAACACATCATACAAAGGCACATCTGTCCGATTATGCTAACCAAGCGCTTCATCACCCCTCCCTCTTGCTGGATGTTATATGGGGCATTCTAAGAGTTTGCTACCCTTGAAACCCCTTATCAATCCTTGCCAGGCTTCAAAGAAGTTCTAATTGTGGTGGCCGAAGGACACATCTGCGAGGGGGAGACGGCATGCAATATGGCAAAGAACAAAACAATCTTTCAGAGGCCTCTGGTTAGGGTAGGCAAAAGGCAGATGGGTAAGTTAGGCTAGTGGGTGGGGGGAGATTTTTCTAACAGTATCCTAGAGGTTTATTTATTTTTATTTTATTTTATTTATTATATTTATACCCCACCTTTTTTTCCTGCAAGAAACCCAAGGCAGCTTACATAATCCTCCTCCTCTCCATTTTATCCTCACAACAACCCTGTGAGGAAGGTTAGGCTGAGAGTCAGTGACTGGCCCCGAGTCACCCAGTGAGTTTCATGGCCGAGCGGGGACTAGAACCCGGATCTCCTGAGTCCCAGTCCAACATTCTCACCACTACGCCCTTTTGAAGAACCTCCCACTTTTGAAAACATTTTCATTCATAAAGTATTTCAAACATGAAAGGAGTGGGAGGTATAATATAGCTGCATCAAAGGAACTAGTTAATGTGTAGCCAATTGTTACAAGGGGGGAAGAGTTTAAAAGGTTTTTAAAATTATGACATAATGTGTGGCTCATCCCATATAGATAAATCCCATCCTTCCCTAACCCTCCTCGAGGATATATTTTATATTATCAATATGTATTTTAAAGAATATTGTCATGAGTCTGGCAATCATGATTGGCATGCACGCTATGTCAAACCAATATATTGATGGCAGAGTGCAAAAGCAGCAGCAGACGTCTCTCAGACAAACACTTGCACGCACAGGACTTGTTTGTAAGTAGATGCTTTTTAAAAGATAAATAACAATGACATACGATTACTCAGGAAATAAAGCTTGATGGTTACAAAAGTGCAGTTTCTTAAACATTTCTCATTCTGTGAGGTAAGGAAAACACACGCAGGTCAATCCTTTCATCGCTAAATCCTAGCAAGAGTCAGTTAAGTCAGTTAACACTAGAACAGTCTAAGGTCGGGTTTGCATGTCATTTTAAATCCACAGAGGTTTCTGAAACCTGTGTGTGTTTAAAGTTGCTCCAGGCCCTGGCTGTGCCTGACTAATGGCCGGGCACAGTGGGGGTCTGGAGGCGCTGCCTCTCCCCTCAATCCTCCCATCGGTATTCCAGGGGACACTGTGGGAGAGCTGAGGGGAGGGGAGTAGGGATGACAGCTGGTGAAAAGTGCCCAAGTGGCACTTTTTGCCAGCTGTCAGAGGCTCCGTGGCCTTTCTCGGCGCGGGCGCTGCTCAACTGAGCAGTGCCTGTGCCGAGAAAGCATGCCCCCACCAGCTGCCACCCCCCGAACCCCACTCACCAACGCTGTCGCCCACTGCTGCCACCCACCATCCGCCACCTCCGCCGCCACTGGGGTCTGCCAGCCGCACCCTTCCCAAGTGGGAAGAGGGTGTGCGGCAGACTAGGCCGCCGGTGCAGTGTGGCATGGCAGCGGTGGGTGTGACGGGGGTCTGGCGCGCATGCGTCAAACCCCCATCACACCTGCCAACGCCACGGTGTGTCGCAGCAGCAGGACCTCCTCTCCCCTCAGCCCCCCTTCTCATGCTCACGTGAGCCCCAGCAACAGAGAGAATAACCCCACCCAGCACAGGAGCAGTTCTCAGGGGGGTCAGGCTGGGGGAGCAGGAGGAGGCACCTTCACCACCGCTGCTGCTGTTCATTCAGCCAAAAGGACGGCAACAGCGGCAGCAAAAGCAGGAGGGTGTGATCCAGCTGGACAGACCTCATGAGGCCTGTCCGGCCGGATCCTACCCCCGCCTTTCCTGCCGTCCTTTTGCCCAAAAGGACAGCAGCGGTGGCAAAGGCAGCGCAGGGGACCCAGGCCGAGAGCAAGCAAGGGCAAGCGAGGACCCGAGAGCAAGCGAGGCTGGGCGCCTGGATCCCCTGCTGCCGCCGAAGTGCTTTGGGGCTTCCTCCCACGCTCCAGCCAGGGCTGGAATTGCTCACAAGCAATCCCGCCCTCCCAACATCGGCCGGAGCGCACTGGGCTGGGGAAGCTGATGACAACCGCACTAAGTGCTGCTTGGGCACTTGGCTGGCCGTCATCATCCAGAGCCCCCTGGCCAGAGTGTCTGGCAGCCCTTGTTTGCCGCTCTGGCCAAGGGGCTCTATGACCCTTTTGGCTTGTGAGAGGGTTTGTGTGTCATCCAGGTTCGGACAACATGCTAAACCTCAGTAGGTAAGTAAACCCTATCGTAAGCCATGGCTTAATAAGGAGACTCTCCTTAACTACCGTAACTAACCCTTCCTGGGTTTGCATGACACAGTAAACCTCAGTAGGTTTATTTGGGCGGTAAACCTACTGAGGTTTACTGTGTTGTGCAAACCCAGTCTAACTGTCAGAAGAGTGTTAGAATGGAATTCAAACCTGTTGCTAAGCAACATCCAGTATTCCCTCCCCTGATTCAATCAAGTGGTTCAGTCCACTGAACCCTGCCCTTCAACCAGACTATACAAGCCTGCCTTGAACCCTGTAATGGGCAGCCATCTTAAAAGTCTCCCTTCAGAACTGGCAACGTCTTGTTGTACATGCCAACATATATGTCCATCAATTTAACAAAAGAGCATTAATGTTCCTTAGGCTCAGTCCAACTGAGATGCCTGTAAGCCTTTGAACCTGGAGGGTTTCGGGCACCCTAAGCAGAACAGGAGGAGCAGTGTAGGTGATCTGTGCCTCCCCGCTCCTCCCGTTCTGCATTTCGGCTAGACAGCCATTTTCAGCCATCTAGCTGAGGTGCTTCGGAGGGGGTGGGAAGGAGGCTGCAGAGGACACAGGATATCTCGTACCATGCCCTCTGCAGTCTCCTCCCATCCCCGCCCCCCAATGTCCCCTTTGAGCCCCCTTTGAGGTCGAGTTCCCAGCCTCAGAGAGGCAGTAGCACTGGCTGTGAAGGGGATTGGGGTGGGGGGGTTGGAGCATGAATTCCCAGTTCTGAGGCTGGAGTCTGTCTCTGACCTCAGATCTGGGAATCTGAAGTATCCTGGCCTGGGGGGGGGGGGCATCGGATCGTTCCCTTAGAGTAGTGTTCTCCAACCTTGGGTCCCTAGATGTTTTTGGCCTACAACTCCCAGCATGCCCCAGCCAGCGTAGCCCAAGGTTGGAGAACATTGCCTTAGAGACTCCCATGCCTTTGGAATGTACATACGATGCATCAGAGCTTGGGGAAACCACCCAGCTAGAAAGCCTTTTTGCAGTATGAAAGAATGTGTAAACAGAGATGGGAGGGCCATAGCTCAGTGGCAGACCATATGTTCAGTGGGGCAGCTGGGTCATTTAAGACCCTGGAAGGAAAAGTCTTATGGGCCACGGACAGCCATGTGGCAGTTGCGAAGCACAGAACTAATATTTGTCCCATCCCCCCCGCCCCTTGCAGGCACCATTCCATGCTTTAGAACTGCTTCTGCATTCCTGATACATCAGAACAGCAATGACAACACTGTTGCCAACCCTGATTTAAAATAATAATAATAATAATAAAAATACTCTGAGCATGTGGAATTTTACCTTTTAAACCCACTTAAATCATAGCACCATCGTAACTACAGCAATAAAATGGAGCTTGTTGCTGCTGCTCTCATCACCTCTCACTCTTTGGGTGATTTGGGGCCCCCCTGGGCTGTGGGGCCCTGGACTTTGGCCCCAAGGTCCAGCCCTAGCCACACCATTGCACATGTTTTGCATGCAGAAGGTCCCAGGTTCAATCCCGGATAACTCCAGGTAGGAGTGGGGAAGTCCCGTCTGCCACCCTGGATACCGCTGCCAGCAATGTAGACAATACTAAGCTAGCTGGAGGACCAATGGCATCTCCTCATAGATTTCATAGATCATAGAGTTGGAAGGAGCCTACAAGGCTATCGAGTCCAACCCCCTGCTCAATGCAGGAAACTAGAGGAGGGTCTAGACTAGGGGCTGCACCTGGCAGCAGACCGAGAGTTGAGAATTTTTAGCTGGAGTTGACTTAAACAGTTGATCTAGCAATCCCTTGCAGGATGAATGACTTTGCTGTCTGCTTACAGGGTTCTGTTTGCTCCCACTGTGTTCTACTTGTATATCGGTAACCAAAGGAAATATTACAGACAGCAGTGGGTTTTGAAAAGGAAGAAACAAATGATTACAGAACAATGGCTTTTTATAACTGCCTAGCTGGAGTATACCGTATGTAATTGGATTGTTCTGGCGGAGAGGCGATTTTAGCCATTCAGGTAAAACACAAAGACAGTCAAAGATGTGTTTTGATGGTTATCGACAGGTGGTAGTGGTGAGTTCATTACATGTGCTTTTTATATTGAACAATGTGTGGTATATTATATATAGATAGATAGATAGATAGATTTATGTGCAGGATATGACAGTTTTGAGAGTTTTGACTATTCATACAAGCTTTCCTCTTGCTAGCTGCAAAATTTAATCACTGGCTTCTCTTCACTAGTCTGTGGGCATCAAATGTGGGCAAGAAATCAAAGGGAGCCCCAGGAGTTACTGTTAAATTCTACCATACAGGGCAAGAGGAAATATTCACAGCTCCAGATTGCTTTTCTCACAGCTCCAGTCCTTGGCATTTTTTCATGAGCCTTTCTACTCTGGCCTTCAGGGTCCATTGTGCTTATAAATACATTAAACATAAGCAATGCGCAGGCTATCGTGTTCTACTGTTTCACACAGCTCTAATACAATGATTAGACAGTAGGTTTTAAAATAGATGCAATGGTGCGTGGAAAAGGAACACAGTAATACCTTGAATTGCAAGTAACTTGGTCTGAGAGCGTTTTGCAAGACAAGCAAATTTTTAAAATAAATTTTGACTTGATAAATGAGCAAGGTCTTGCAAGACAAGTAGTGTAGGGATGTAACTGCTCGCCTCGAGCGGGTGTAGCGGGCTGAAATCGGCCCCGCTCACGCTCGCCACAGACTCGCTTTGATATAAGAGTGTTTTGGATTACAAGCACAGTTCCGGAACGAATTATGCTTGCAATCCAAGGTATTACTGTATAAGACTATTGGGGGTGGGTGGGGAACAGATGCTTTTTGCTATCTATAGATGGAACAACATCTTCATTGTCCACCAGACAGTCGATCAGTCAGAACCTTACAGCACAATCCTGTGCATGTTTACTTGGAAGTAAGCCCCACTGAGTTCAAAGGGCTGTACATGGAATGGGAGAGGGGACACCATCTTGTCCGTTGTCTCAGGCAGTAAAATGTCTTGGGTTGGTTCTGGTTGTACCTCACAGAGCAGTCGATAGAAAATAATTAAAACAACCATTACAATCTTTTAGATTGTAAGCCTGAGGGCAGGGACTGTCTTATTAATAAACTTTGTAGGCCACTCTGGGAGCTATTTTTGGCTGAACAGCTGGGTAAAAATGCTCTCTCTCTCTCTCTCTCTCTCTCTCTCTCTCTCTCATATGAAGGATTATGTTTACTGACTCCCTCTCACTAAAGGCTCCTCCAAACATGACTACCAGTTCTCATCTTGTATACTGCTCCACTCCCAATAGCCCACTGCCCATGGAAATAGCCACCAGGAGAAACTGCCACCCGGTGACAGTTAAAGGGGAAGTGTGGCTTCTCCACCACCACAGCAGGGTTTGGGGCCACACTTAAACAGGTGTTAACTGTAGGTCACACGTTGCTGTCTCTTCTCTCCAAGCAGCAGAAAGGGCTGGGGAATGAGATGGAAATAGTCCTCAGCTAGGGTGGCCATGTATCCTACGGCAGTGTTCTCCAACCTTGGGTCCCCAGATGTTTTTGGCCTACAACTCCCAGCATGTCCCAGCCAGCGTCACTGTCCTACAGGACAGTCCTCTATCTGAAGGGGTTCTCTATGTGAAGGGCCACGCAGTCCAAGTCTGGGTTAAAGATAAAAGACAGAAAGGAGAGAGAGCAGGGGCCTTGAAGATGCCCGTTGACAGTTAGCACCTGGGCAACAGACGGGTCGCCCAGTCACAGTCTTCTTCATAATGGGAATATGTATTTTATTTCTATTTAAATTATAATAATTATTTCTCAATGTGCATCTATACTAAGTATATATAAATTTTATGCAGATCTGTGTCCCATTTTCCTCTCTTTTTTTGGTGAGGCGTAAGTGGCCATCCTATTCTCAGCCCATTCCTGGTATGCTGCTGGTTTTTAAACCTGCAACAAGCTTGATGTCAATAGTTCCTCTCCATGACAAAATTTAAAAATAATAAAATGCTAATAATATACAAATGTTAAAAAAAAAGAAAGAGTAATTTCAGGAGAGTTAACTAGTGTTCCAGAAGGCATGTTAATTATAGTTGTTTAGCATAATAAGGGACTTGAGTTCTGTTCCACCGACTCTCTCAGGCCCGGCGCTGTCATGCAGCAGGGTGAAGCGACCTGCTTCAGGTGTCGCTATGAGGGGGGTTAGATGAAGATTGGAACTGGTATCTGAATAGTGCAGCAAGTCTTCTTTTCAAAAGGTGGACCTTAGTGTTGCCACCACTTCAGGCAGCAAAATGTCTTGGGATGGCATTGCTCATTCTATTAATTGTTTGGACTACGATTACAAAATGCCGCATTTTTGCCCTTCACCCTTCCTGTGTTGATTGCAGGAAAACATCAGCATAGCTGCAGCAAAAAGGATTGCCTCCTATGGGTCTCCAACGTGGTCCTGTGGGCACCGATTTGCCCACGAACGCCTCTCTTGGCACCCACCAGGCTCCCTGCCCATCCCGATTTTTATTTTATTTCTTCTTTTATTTCTTTTCTTAAATTAAAAAAAAAAAAATAACTGGGAGGCTGGTATGCTGCAAAGTGAAGTGTTGCCCTCTAGCATCATCTTTATTTGGGTTCAAAAGAGTGGTTTTGTGTTTTGGAGCTCAGACCTCACCTCTGCCTTGCACTTAGGTTCTTGGGCAAGTTACTGTTCTTAGTTTCACCAATTTACCTTCTGGGAAATGAGTGTTTTGTGACCAGACACACCCACCATTGTAGCCATTTTGTGAAAGGGCAAACCCCTCCAATGGCAGCCATTTTGTGAGAGAACCAACAACCCACTCTCAAAATTCCAAATGTGCACACTGGTCCAAAAACGTTGGGGACCCCATATGTAATATGAAGTGGACCTTTGTTTGATGGTTACAGCAAGTAATTTTGTATGATTTCTTCAGGTGTATATTGGATAATAAAACTCACAAAAACACATGGTATAAAAAGATAATGAGAAGCAAGATGCCTCATCCTTTTCACAGTCTCAAGTGTTCGGTTGTTAATACTTTTGTTTTGGTAAGTCAGACAGAGAGCTGGCTAAACACAGCTCTCCCCATTTCTACTTTGATCAGGCAAATTGTAACCTGACAGATGCAAGAAAAATTGTTCTCAGACCAGTTGTTAATCTAGTCACAGTTCTATTTTGCAATAGAAGTGACTCATAGCAGCTTATCTCCAGGAAAGAAGTAATGGGATTTATATGCCACATTTCTTTCCATCTCCTTCCTCTCCCCAGACACCGCACTGTAAACACACAGAGCTTTCACTCCCTGCCTTGCATGTTCTGCCTCAGTAACACAACAACAAGGCATTAGCCAAACATGTTTTTCTAAGGTATATTTAGTATTCAAACCACATTCCTTGGAAAAAGAAGTAGACTCTTAAAAACATTTAATCATCCACTTTACATCTTTTTCGTTCTTTCTCTCGATGATACTACATGAACAGCACCAGAACACATAACATTTGTGATGAAAACATATGCCAGACAGGGTCAACATAGGGTTGCCACTGAAAAGTGAGTGGTCTTGGATTTGGAGGTTCCTGTTTGGGCAGAATATTTGGAGAATTTTATGGGGAAACTAGAAGAGTTTTGATAAGACTAGCTAAATGTTTTGCACAACCGAAGTTGCCACCAAATTCCTCTTACAGTGAAATTTGAGGCAAAATTGCAGTTTTTCTGTGCAAGCAAAACATCAAAGAAATTTTGAGGGAAGCAAAAAAGAATTTGAAAAGGCTAATAAAAATTCTTCAGGGGTATTTTGAATAGTGCTGTGCCAAAAATTCCTTCCAGATTATTATTATTTTTTGGACCATTCTCATTAAATTTGACAGAAAAGAAACTGCTTTGGAAATGAAATTCAAAGGAGAAGAAAATTTCAGAGAATTTAAGAGAAATTCTCATGGGTTGGGTTCAGGGTTATTGTTCTTACCTTACTTAAGAGGTGGCCAAGGAGTGTGCATGAGTGTCCTGTCTTTCATTGTACAGTAATCTCTGTGGCAGCCTATGATCTCCTTGGCCTCCCGCACTTCAATTAATGTCCAGGGGAGAGACATCATGAGGTAATTCCTCCCATGGGGCATTTTCAGGTCAGGAAGACAGCCTGGGAGGCTGTAGAGCAGTGTTCTCCAACCTTGGGTCCCCAGATGTTTTTGGCCTACAACTCCCAGCATGCCCCACCCAGCATGCCCCACCCAGCATTGGCTGGGGCATGCTGGGAGTTGTAGGCCAAAAACATCTGGGGACCCAAGGTTGGAGAACACGGTTCCAGGGGAGGCATAACAGTTGTCTGAACCCAGCCATGCTAACAAACCATGTTTTACTAACCACGAACAACCCACAGTTCACAACCCAAAAACAAACCATGGGTTCTCTCTTCATGGGTTGTTTGTGGTCAACAAACCATGGTTTGTTAGCATGGCTGGGTTCAGACAACTGTTATGCCTCCCCTGGAAGACTCCTCTTCAGAAGAGGAGATGGACTTACCTCTGGCCCAGGACTCCAGTTCAGCAGACGGAGTAGCCCTGTCTTTGGCTCAGGAGCTGCCCTCGCCTGGGGAGTTAGAGGGAGAAGTGCAAGATATTACAGGCCTGTGGCTTACGCTGGCTCAGCTTGTCTGAGCGTGGAAAGCTAAGCAGGGTCAGGCCTGGTTATTACTTGGATGGGAGACCCCCTCCTCTAGTTTCCTGCACTGAGCAGGGGGTTGGACTCGATAGCCTTGTAGGCCCCTTCCAACTCTATGATCTATGAAATCTACACAGCTGGCCAGACATCAGGCGTGGAGCCAGGACCTGCCCAGCAGACCCCCAACATTCCTCCCCTACTGCAGGAGAGCATGCCGTCAGAGCTGGAGTAGGAACCACCTCCAAGCCCGAGAGAAGGACGCCGGCTCAAGCGGTAACCCCAGACACTCCCTCAGAGGGGGAGTGCTCCCCTGCAAGCCAAGGTCCCAGTGGACTAAAGAGCTTTACTCAGGAGCAGGCATTGCAAGCAACCTCAGACTGCCTTCAGCTGAGGGGAAGGGTGTGGCTTAGCCAAGCAGGCATAAAAGGCTGCTTCAAAGGATAGTCAATGCTGGAAAACAACGCATCACAAGGTTGAGCAGTTCTCTGAAATGTCCAGCTCAACGACTCTGCTCCTGCCTCATTCTTGCCTTCAATGACAGATTTAGGGCTCATGACCTCAGCTTGGCTCCTTATCAGTACATGTTTCTTGTTTCATCTCAGCTCTTGATTGATGACCTCCAGGTAACTGACTGTGGACTGTTTAAAGCAGGGTTCTCCAACCTTGGGTCCCCAGATGTTGCTGGCCTACAGCTCCCAGCATACCCAGCCAGCATGGCTAATGGCAAGGGATTCTGGGAGCTGTAGTCCAGCAACATCTGGGGACCCAAGGTTGGAGAGCCCTGGTTTAAAGGATTGCTCTTTGCTATCACCCTTTGAACCAGGACAACACCACGATAACCCATGTTTCAACAACAACCCACACTCAACCCATATTCAACCCTTGAGTGTGGGTTATTGTGTTGTCTGAACCCAGCCAATGTGTACTTTGGGCCTCAAAGTAGGTTGACTTATTTCAATACTCCTTTAACGTTGACATTTTGCCTTCATACAACAGTTAAATAATTATTATGACACATTTTCTTCAATAAACTCAAATGTAAATTAATAATAAAGGGCTATTAACTACTTTGTAACTACGGTACCTATGTTTTGAACATAAAATAAGTTGTGAGGCAGTTCTTTGAACAAGGCAATGACTGAGAGGGGTTTTGTTTTGTTTCGTTTCACTTTTCAGGTTTTTGCCATTTCCAACAAATGCTGCTTTGGTATTCATCAGTTTCAGACTGACTGGTCCCTGTCGTTGTCGCCCCCCCGCCTCCTCCTCTACTCAGTTACCCTGGTTACCAAAAATGAATGATTCATCCAGAGACCTCATCTGGCACTTCTGCTCAAGTAAAACACCCAGTGGATGAGGACTCCATAGCTTTGAAGGGTCAAGTTTTCCCATTGAAAATATCTAACATTCTTTGTTGATCTGACTGTAAGCTGCACAGCTAAGCCTGTCGCACAACAGGATTTACATTTTCTGTTTCAATGCACAGTTGTGAATTAATGGGCCGAGTGTCTGGAAAAGTGCTCACTGGTCCTGATCCTACAGAATGCTATGATTACATGCTCAAGGAAGTCAGGCCATTTGTCCATCTAGCTTAGTACTGAGAGCACGGACTGGCAGCAGCTCTCAGACAGGGGTTTTTTCCAGATCCATTTTGAGATGCCAGGGATTGAACCTAGGACCTTTTGCATACAAAACATGTGCTCTACTGCTGGAAGATAGAAAGAGGTGTACTGGTAGAACACTCTATAAGTGGGATGTTTGGAAGATCTACCCAAATGGTAATCCATAAAGCCTAATGTTCCCTTGCAGTTCATTGCAGAACAGAATTTCTGAATATAAGTATTGCCTTATTTATTTGTTTAAAATATTTTATACTGCTTTTAAAGATTTAAAAAAAAAACCTTTTCAAGGCAGTTTACAAAATAAAAACCATACAAAACAAAAATATTTAACAGTGTGCCTGTGTGTATCAACATAAACACACATACAGTTAACTAAAACAGCAACATTAAAACCCCATTCCAATACAAAAACAATGAAAACAGTTAAAGTCGTCAAGAGCCAGTATGGTGTAGTGGTTAGAGTGTTGGACTGGGACTCAGGAGATCCGGGTTCTAGTCCCCACTCAGCCATGAAGCTCATTGGGTGACTTCGGGCCAGTCATGGACTCTCAGCCTAACCTACCTCACAGGGTTGTTGTGAGGATAAAAAGGAGAGGAGAATATCATGTAAGCTACCTTGGATTCCTTGCAGGAGGAAAAAAGGCAGGATATAAATGTAATAAGTAAAATAAAATGTAAGATACAGAATACAAAACAGCATCAATTACAAGTGGACTGAAACATCCAGATCTTTAAGGCCCCTTTAAAAATACAGAGGGGGCCAGGCGTACCTCCCATAGAAGGGCATTCCATAAAGTTGGGGCCACTACGGAAAAGGCCTTGTCTCTTATGTCCGCTGACCCAATTGATCTTACTGGTGGGTGGACACATGGGCATGCACGGCCTCCATGGCCAATCTTAGGGCCCAGGCAGGTTCATACAGGTGTGGGAGATTCTTCAAATAACCTGGTCTCAAGCTATAAGGCTTTAATGGTATTCACTAGCACTTTAAGTTGGGGTCTTTCCAGATTACACCAAAAATCCATCTAGTCTGGCATTTTTTCTCCAATAGCAGCCAGCCAAACGTCCTGGCATTCCAAAAGGAAGGCAATGATGGACCTTATAAAGGTATGTGCTTCGACTGGCCCACTGCGCTAAGCCAGGGGTGGGAAATCTCAGGTCAGGGGGCCAAATCCAGCTCACCTGGGGTTCCAATCTGGCCCACCTGGGGTCCCCAGATGGCCACATCCCCTGATGGCCATATCCCTTCACTTGGACCCCACCGCCTTCCCAATTTTTGAGCAGTTTCTTCCCTGTTTTAAAAGCTGGAAATGCTTCTTCTAAGGCAGTGATGGCGAAACCTTTTGAGCCCGAGTGCCCAAACTGCAACACCAAAACCAACTTATTTATTTCAAAGTGCCAACACTGCAATTAAACCTGAAAACCGAGGTTTTAGTTTTAGAAAAACAACTCATACAGTTGTCCGAACTAATTAACATCTTTTGTCTTAAAAGAAAAACACAATAACAGAGCTTTCAATGATACAAACAGTTTCTTGTTAAAAAAAAAAAAAAGTCAACTCAAAAAATTATTATAGTACTACATTGTACACATAGCCTGAAGGGAATTTATACAAACTTTTTAAATATTTAGGCACATGTATTTTTGGATAAGGGATTCTCAACTTGTAATATGATTATATACCAGACTGAAATTGTATGGGGCAAGCTTTACCCCGGGTCCTTTCTCAGCTTCTACAGGTGTCGGATTAGTAAAAGTAAAAGTCAACCTGTACTAGGATGAGCAAGATAAACAAGAAAACTAAACGTGCTTAACACATTTTAAACACTTTATGTCTTGGACTGCAAACACTGCATTAGGTAAAAGTTTGCATTGGGCATGCTTTTGCACAATTAATGTGATTTTTGCTATTGCATGCATACTGATAATTTGTCAAACCTTGGCTCATACTCAGTTAGTTTGAGAGCAACACATGCAGCACTCAGGTCAACTGTTAGGGCTTTACATCCAAGCCATGCTCTGTGCATCATTCTTCAAAATCTTTTAAATGTGATAACAATGTAGAAAAGAATTCTGTAACAGGAATTCTAGAATGAAATCATTCTGTTCCACACTGTGAGAAAGAACAAAATCATTAGTGTTTTGCAGAAGGGGACAGTCTTTTCGCGATCTGGTGACCAATGGCTCAAGTGCCCACAGAGAGGTCCCTGCATGCCAGCTGTGGCACCCATGCCATAGGTTCGCCATCACTGTCCTAACGCTTAGTTACTAGCAGTAAGAGCTTTAAACCAAAAGCTTTTCTACATGAGGCTTTTAACCTGTCACCTTACCCAGGTTTCTGCCTCTGCATTCTTTACGGGATTAAGATCGGCTCCTTAACACATGTTTTTTTTCTTTCTCTGCCTTTCTATATGTTCCATTACACAACCACTAGGTGGTGCTGTGATATAGCAGAATTGTGCAAATACACAAGGGTTTCATGCCCATTCACAGATAATATCAGACTTTCCTCCATCTAAAAAAAGCTGTGGAAATGGTTGCAAAGCATGGCAGAGGCCCTGGAGGATGACGACTCATGAGCACACAATAAATGCCTCGTGTAGAAAGGCTCTAAGATACGCTGGTACTTTTGTATTTTTGCCCTGTGCCTTTTGCCCCGCCCCCTGCTCTAAGCAGACTAGGCCAAATGTTTTCTCGCAAAGCAAGTTCCCATGTGCTAAGAGCTGCCACCAGATCCTGAACTTTGAAGAAAAGCAGAAGTAAAATTGTCTCCTACTTCCTTTGTGGTGTCCATTGCCTTCAGTATGGATAAGTTGAGGTCTTCCAAAGCAGACAGCACGTTTTCATACTCTCCCAGGTGCTGGGAAAAATATTCTAAAAGGAATAGAAATTCACAGTTCCAGTGGAGGATTAGAGATCCAGGACTTTTATTTTATTTTTAAATTATATATGTGTAAATGAATCAAACATAAAGCAAGAAGAATAAGGATCTATTCTCCAATAGGAGACTCCCGCTGCCCCTTGCCCCCATCAGTATGGGATTAGAGCCGGATGCTGGGCAAAACGTAGTGAATTCTCTGGCCATTCTGTGTCCTTAGAACACAGTGTCCTCACACTTTCCCAAGACTCTAGGTACTCGGGGAAGTGGGAGCCACCACATTTATGGGAGCATGGATCTCTATCAGTGACTAAGACTTAGGAGAGGCATTGCAACCTTTTAGAATGGGAAAAAAACTGCACAAAATCCGGGAAACTATCAAATAATCGATGGTCAGGGGACAGGGGTGTAGCCATCTGGGGAAACCAATTGGGACCCCAGGTGGGCTGGACTGGGAACCCAGGCCTGAGGTTCTACACTCTTTTAGAAATGTCTTTAGATTAAGGCATATGAGGTACATTTAATTCTGTACAAATCTCTAATCACACTTCACATTTATGGTAACAATTTATCCGTCTCCCGCAGCTTCCCTAGGAGTTCCTTGGCATCTGCATTTCATAGCATTAGCTAATGTGACCAAAGAGAATCAGCTCTGGATATAGGGTCTCTTTGTCCAGATCCACAAGTCCGCGACACCTTCAAAAGTGATGAGTTTGGCTCGCTCATCACATTAAAACATCACTTACCAAACAGTTCTTCAGTGTCAAGGTTGCTGAAAAGAGAAAGAAATCATCATGTCAGTGGTACACTGTACGTTCTATGACTAGTTTAGATTTGTAGCCTGACCCAACCCGAAGACTCGGGGCACCGGGTGTGGGTGGGGGGAGAGTAAATAAAGCAAACATCCACTAACCAAAATTCCATGACATTTCCTTACTTTGGATTTAGCACAGGGGTGGGGAATTTGTGGCTCTCCAAGCGCTGGACTTCAACTCCCATCAGCCCCAGCCAGTGGTCATAGATGATGGGAGTTGTAGTTCACACGACATCTGGAAGGCCACACATTCCCCAGCCCTGATTTAATGCTTAGGCCCAAAGGCCAGAGCCATGGTTCCAGAAGGTTTGTAATTTGGCTAGTCTCCAGGGCAGTGTTCTCCAGCCTTGGATCCCCAGATGTTTTTGGCCTACAACTCCCAGCATGCCCCAGCCAGCTATGCTGGCTGGGGCATGCTGGGAGTTGTAGGCCAAAAACATCTGGGGACCCAAGGCTGGATAACACTGCTCCCGGGAGAAGGAGTGCCATTATTTTGGGTGGGGGCATCCACTAAAAAAACTTCCCTTTCATGCTCTGCTGATGGAAGCTGACAGACGGGGCCACAGTAGACATGGCACCATCTACACGCTTAGCAACTGCATGAATGGTATTAAAAGAATAAATAGCAG
Organism: Shinisaurus crocodilurus; assembly: GCA_021292165.1. Taxonomy (NCBI): domain Eukaryota; kingdom Metazoa; phylum Chordata; class Lepidosauria; order Squamata; family Shinisauridae; genus Shinisaurus; species Shinisaurus crocodilurus. Next base: position 190,819,948 of record CM037880.1, on the reverse strand, counting down.
GCATGGGTATTCTCATCTGGATTAGGGTAAAGGCAGGGTGCGTTGGGGGCCCTTAACCCACTGCTATCAGTGGAAGGAGCTAAACCCTGTAAAATGATAACTCTAGCAAGTCACACGAACATAATGTTTACAAAAATGAGGACATACCAAGAACAGAGACCGCCCCTGGTAAACATGGTAGTTAACCCACAGGAAAAGTTTGTATGAACTGATGGGATCTGAGCTAGCGGAGACTAGAGAAAGAGATCTAGGGGTTGTGGTGGACAGCTCAATGAAAATGTGAAAAAGGTATATTCCATGTTAGGCATAATTCAAAAAGGAACTGAAAATAAACCTGCCAATATCATACTTTTAGATTGTAAGCCTGAGGGCAGAGACTGTCTATTATTATTATTATTATTATTATTATTATTATTATTATTATTATTTGTGGAGAGAAAGCCTGATAGGACACACAGTTTGCCCCCCCACCCCCGTCACCTGCATAATCTCTGCCCAAGGCAGGGAAGCTCAGTCCCTGGCAGGCATTTGCATCTAGATAGTTGTCGCCAAGCACCCTCAGTAAGTTGTCAAGTCGGGACACACATTTGTATTGGCTTCAATGGTCTCCGCCCCCCCCCCAGCAGTCTCAAAGAGCTGCCAAGTACCCTCAGTCACCCTACAACAGTGTTCTCCAACCTTGTGTCCCCAGATGTTTTTGGCCTACAACTCCCAGCATGCCCCAGCCAGCATAGCTGGCTGGGGGATGCTGGGAGTTGTAGGCCAAAAACATCTGGGGACACAAGGTTGGAGAACACTGCCCTACAAGCACCTGTGAGGAACCATGAGCAAAGTGGCTCCGAAGAACCTCAGCACCCCTCCTGCTGGGTCGGACCGGTTCATCCTGCCAAACAAGGGAGGGGCCTGGGGATGAGAGGGGGGCAAGCAAGAGTGTAAAACAGCAGCCCAGGCTCCATTGTTGTTGTTGGGAACAAGATGTGAGGCGGCACAGAGCGAGTCATCAGCTAGTGTCATCAGCTAGTTAGACTAGGGTAGGTTCTTCAATGTTAGATGACATTAGTGTAGGTTCTTTTTTGTTTGATAGTTCTGCCTGTGCCTAGTAAACTTCCTCTCCTTTTGTAGATTGCATACCTTGGCTTAATTGATTATTTACTATAACTTCCCTTATCTCCCTGACCTGAATCGCTCAATTAAACTATGTAAATAAAGTTGGTTTCACTTCTGACTGAGCGTAGTTTCGTTCTGACTCCAGTGCTTGATCCAGTGTGCTCGACCTAATTTGACTCAGGAAGTGCAAACGGGAGCATTAAGCTGTCAAATTTAACCGCTTAGTTCCCGAATTCGTGGAACAGGACCGGCGGCAGTCCTTCTCATTATTATTATTATTATTAATTTTATTTTTATACCGCCCAATAGCCGAAGCTCTCTGGGCAGTTTACAACAATTAAAAAGTACAATATAAAATACACAATAAAACATTATTAAAAATTTTAAACCCAAATTTAAAATAACACAAATAGCTAAAAACGAGTTAATACAACATGACCAGTAGAAAAGTTAAAAATAACCCACCTCCGAAAAAATAATTTAGAATGTGTGTGACGCAGATTGTTGGAAAAAAGATGGCCGACATATCTTCCCTTGGAATATTGCTTCATTTGTTGATATTGAAATATATATATATTGGTTTCATTATGGAATTATTGAGGTTTAATTTTTTTTTATGTTTTATGCTGATTTGGAAGTATTAAGGTGTCTGGATGGGTTTAAAAATTTGTAGTATGTTACTTAGAAATAAAGGGGGGTTGATGGGCCTTTTTAAAAATTAAATTAGAAGCTTTAGGTGGAAGTTGATCAGAAGTTTTTCTTTAGTTGAAAAAAGAATATGGAAAAGAATATGGAAAACTTTAGTCAGCTTGGGATTTATTTATATTTGTTTTGTTTTTTGTTTTAGGACTACTGGGAAAAATAAATGAGTGAAAACTACTTGGTTGATATAAATGCTGGTTATACAATTAAACAGTTAAGATTTAGATGTAGGGCGACCTCTAGTGTTTTCTTTTTGCCATAACCAGAATGAATGGTTGAAATAGTATTATTTTATATTCATTAATAAATAGCTGCTTATAGTGCTGTGGCAGAGTTTGAAAGTCCATTTTAGTTTTGTTTGTTGATGGTTATGTATATATTTGTTTGTTTGTTCTCAATTATCAATAAAAATTTAAAATCTGTACAGGAAAAAAAAAATAACCCACCTCCCACCATGCACTATTTAGAATTGTTAAAAGCCTCGACATAGAGGGCAGTCTTAACCTGGTGCCGAAAGTTGGCGCCAGGCGGGCCTCAGGGGGGTGCTTGTTCCAGAGTTGGGGGGCTACCACAGAAAAGGCCCTCCCCCTTGTTGCCACCCTGGGAGCCTTTTCTGGCTAAAGAGTGGGGTAAAAATGCTGTAAATAAATAATAAATACTCCCCTTATACAAATCTATGGTGCAACCACACTGTGTACAGTTCTGGTCACTGCACCTAAACAAGGATATTGTAGAGTTGGAAAAAGTGCAGAAAAGGGCAACTAAAATGATCAACAGGCTGGAGCAACTCCCCTACAACAGCTGGGATTGTTTAGCTTAAAAAAAAAGGCAAGTAAGGGGAGACATGATAGAGGTGCACAGAATTATGCATGGTGTGGAGAAAGTGCATAGACATTTTTCTCCCTCTCTCATAATATTAGAACCTGGGGTCATCCCATGAAGCTGATTGGTGGGAGGCTCAGGACAGATAAAAGGAAGTACTTCTTCACACAGCGCACAGCTAAACTATGGAATTCATTTCCACAAGATTAGTGATGGCCAGTGGCCACCAATTTGGATGGCTTTAAAAGGGGACTGGACAAATTCAAGGAGGAGAAAGCTATCAGTGGCTACTAGTCCTGATGACTATATGCTACCTCCAGTATCAGAGGCAGTATGCCTATGTACACCAGTTGCTGGGGAACATGGGCAGCAGGAGGGTGCTGTTGCACTCATGTCCTGCTTGTGGGTTTCCCATGGGCAGCTGCTTGGCCACTGTGTGAACAGAATGCTGGACTAGATGGGCCCTTGGTCTGATCCAGCACAGCTCTTATGTTCTTATCTCCCACACACAACTCCCCAACTATGAGGTAGGGTGCTTGGTTATGACTGGGGCTGGATTCTCTTCTCCTTACCAGTTCAATTCTGGAATACTCGAAATGGCAGGATGACCTGAGGTGGGGGGCAAAGATTGGATGCACTGCCCCAACAATGAAGATGACAAGGAAAACAACAACAGTAAGCCACAGGTGTGCCGGTGTGTGACACTAACAGCCCTTCACCACATGCATAGTGCACACACTGACTTCAGAATACTGGTGGCATGCGAGATGACCGTTATCCGCTTAACTGCAGGAAGACTGTTCTAGCCTTGTTCACACATGTTAACACGCACACACACACACACACACACACGAAGCAGAGAAGAGGAAGCAATTCCCAGAGGTTGGCCTGTGGCATCTGGAGAGCGGGATGATGCTGAAGATTGCATGAAATTGGGTTGAGGGCTGTAGCTTCCATACCTTAGCATTATGGGGACATCCTCAGTAGTATCAGAGATTCGAAAGCGACACGGGGAGGTGATCTCTAAGGTATGAGTTTTTAGTTTATAAGCAGCAACCTGAATTGTGCCTGGAAGAGAACATGGAGCTGCCGCAGACATCAGAGCGCAATGGTATAAAATATGCTGATTGGTTGCTGGATTTTTAGTGGAGGAGAGTGATGCTAATTCTTGATTGTGTCATTTAAGGGTGCAAGGATGCAAGCCCACATCAAGTTTTATTCTCTGTCTTTATCCCAAATTGGGTGTGCATAGTAGTGGCAAGTGGCTCAGATCAGCTTTACATGTTTTTTTAAACGTAAGTATGAAATACATTATACCACTAGATTACAGAGTGGAACAGTTTTGAATAACAAATCAAGATAAGAATGGGTGTAATTTCTCAAACAACAGACACATCTATAAATCTGGAACACAACTTGCTCCCTTGCATAAGACAATTATTCAGCAGGCTGCATTGACTGTGCAGCTGGTGACATGAGTATTCTAACTGTTTAGTCGACTCTCCAAATGGCGCTTGTAGGAGCCCTTCTGAAACGCACAAAATGCCATTGTGAGGCACATAAGTGGTAAACTCCTGAACAAGGCTTACAGAGATGTGATGTGTTGTGCATTTGAAGCTGTGCTCCAGATTTAAGGGGGCCTTGAGGCATCAGCAGGCCCTCCCATGGAGTCTGTGTCATCTCCACCTCACCCATATCCCATTAGTATTGGGGTGATGAACCTCTTTCAGCACAAGGGCCGAATTCCATTTCAGAGGAGGTCCCGTGGCCCACATTCCAGTGGTGGGCGGAGCTGAAGGAAAAAAGGGGCAGGGCCAAAGGAACAAAGGCTGGGTTCAAAATACCAAAAAAGCTACTAACCCAGCATGGCCAGTGGTCAGGAATGCTGGGAATTGAAGTCCAAAACAATTGGAGCTCTGTTTTCTGCCTACCCCTGCTTTACAGCAGCTGAATAGGACTGAGAACCTGTGTATCTTAACTTTGAAACAGATTTTAAAAATGAGGAATTGGGAAAAGCCAGAATGATTGTCAACTGCATCTTTCATTCAGCTGTCATAGTATGATATTCTGGCAGGCTCGGAAATGAGAACACTGAACCTCTTTTTTTGCAACCTCTTGACTTCTTCTTATTTTGTAACCTTGCTGAATTCTCCTGTCTCTTTCCCTGACACCATTTCCCCGAGGATCCCATTACCAAAACAATTCCTATGCAAGTGCAGGAATCAGCAATAAATATATTTACTCCAGGAGAAGCTGGTGACTCCTATGTCAGTGGGGCTCCTCATCCATTGCAGCTTTTATTCTGAGCTTTATAGGAGCTATCCGTGGTGCTCCATGGTGGCGAACCTATTTTGGGGGTGGAGTTCAGCACCATGGATAGCTCCTATAAGGCTCAAACAAAAAGATGCAATGGATAAGGAGCCCCACTGACACAGGAGTCACCTGCCTCACCTGTTATGAGTCTTTCAAACTGCTCACTCTCTTTCTAATAAGTATTAGGAAAATGCTCCCTAGAAAGAACCCTAAATTCAGAACTACATTTCAGTTAATAACATCCCTGTATTTGAAAACTGTGGGAAGAAAAATACTGACAGCCTAGAGATGTGCACACACAAACTATCCAAACTTGTACTTCACTCTTACCTAACAAGCCAATGTTAAGGCAGACCACCATGGTAGTGTAGCAGGAGCCCAGATCTAATTGGATGCTGAATAGGTTTGCCAGTTGTTGTTTTTGTTCTGGCTGGGATCCTGGGTCTTTAATAGCTCCAAGACTGGCAACAATCTGGCAAAGCTTTCTGCTTCACTACCTCTGCCCTGCCAGGAAACAAAAGAGTTGGCAAACCTCCTGACAGCTTCTCTTCAGCTGCAAGTCAGATGGAACTCTCTGGGCAAAGTCTAAAAGGGGTGTCACATTCAGCCTCTGTGTAAGTCCCCTTTTGGAAAGCTGAATGTCAGTGTTAGGGACACATCACAGAGTGGATATAGAGTTGTATAAGGGCTGCCACATTTTTATTGGTCTTGCTCCGTGCCTTTAACAACAATCTGGCCTGCAGAAACATAGCAAATGAAGTTTTTCCTCGCCATGGAGATGGTGGTAGGAAAAGCTTCACCTATTCCATTTCTGGCCGCAGGGGAGTTGGCCTATGGGCTGACTTTGGTGAGTAGCGCTACCATGTACCTCAGCTATGCCGAGTATCGGGCAGCGGTAAATAACTCGACCCCTGGGAAAGTCAACGGCTTCCGGTGCAGAAGCTTTACCAGGAGGCTTGTGGGGCCTTGAGGAATTAAATTGCCCCTAAATTCCACCTGACCTTGGGCAGCAGCGGTGTCAATCGGAAGCCAAAGCAAGGGATACCGATGGGGCTTCGGTGTGGAAAACTGCGGCCAAGATGGTAGCCGTCGTAACGGTAGCCATCGTAGTGCCGCGATGTGGAAGGCAACGGGAAACCACCACATTATATTTTCCAAGTTTACTCGTCATCATGGCTAGACACACATCTAAAGATAATCTAGCCATGACGATGTCCAAACTCTGGTAGGAACAAGAAGACAACGACTCCATTTCTGCACCAGGTTGCTGTGAAAGGCTTAGGACAGGGACGTTGAACCTCTTTCAGCCCAAGGACCAAATACTATTTTGAAGAAGCTCTTGGGGGCTGCATTCCAGTGGTGGGCGGAGCTGAAGGCCCAAGGGGTGGTGCCAAAAATACCACATATTTGAGCTTAAAAGATCTTACTGCAACTAAAACTAAGCTTTTTAGAGTGGGGGAGAACGGCACAAAAATTGGGAAACTACGGAACAATCAGTGGTGAAATACAAATGCCAGATGTTTAATAATAAAGAATGGGGAGAGTGATCCTTTAGACCAGTGTTCTCCAACCTTGGGTCCCCAGATGTTTTTGGCCTACAACTCCCAGCATGCCCCAGCCAGCGTAGCTGGCTGGGGCATGCTGGGAGTTGTAGGCCAAAAACATCTGGGGACCCAAGGTTGGAGAACACTGCTTTAGACAGTGTCTAGGGGGCCATAGGATTCTTCGGGTTCCCAGATCCAAAGTCGGAAAAGAGCTCGGAGCTGGGGATCTGTGCTTGGACCCCCCTCCCCCACCCTTGCAGCCAGGGCCGGATTAAGAGCATTATGGGCCTGGTGCTGAGGATTTTGGTGGGCCTTTTTATGGAAATAAATAAAATGAAGATGCAATTTTATATTAAAACAAATTAAATATTTTAATTACCATTAAAGTGCCAAAACTCAAAAACTCCTGCAGCTCATCAGTAAGGGTCTTCCCAATTTCCCCCAAATTTATTTATTAAAAAAGAAAAAGCAGCCACAACAAAAAGCCAGGAAGCTTTGCTTGACCAAGAATAATTGTATTGTTCTTGTTGCTTTGTTTTTGTTTTTTTGTTAAACTAGCATTTGAACAATTGAGCTGCGAATCAGAAAGATCTTTTGCTCGAGGCTGGAGAGAGAGGTCCCTTCTAAATCTGAATATTACAGACCCTAGCAAGCCCCCCATGTGTAGAAGTTCTCACAAAGAAATGTAGTAACAGTGATTGAAATGCAAAACTACTGAAATGTTAATTTGAGAACAACAGTTCTTGCTAGGTCTTGCCTCAAGCCTGTAATGCAGATGTGCTTAGAACACCTTTCTAATCTTGAAAAAATCATTAATTATGCTGAATGATAACGATCAGAGCTAACTCAAATCGTGCCGCGCGTCCCTATATTGTGGGCCTCTTTTCTGTTATGGGCCTGGAGCTGCCGCTCCAATCGCCCCTATGTTAATCCGGCCCTGCTTGCAGCTGGCGCAGAAAGAACCATGTCAGCTGATTCTCAAGGTCGTAAGAGCGGATGGCGCTGCAGCCCCCTTCCCTCCCCGTCCAAAGCACTGCAGCTAGATGGCTGAAATTGGCTGTCTAGCTGACTTGCAGGGTGGGAGAAGCAGGGAGGCGAAGATCACCTGCAAAGTCCTCCCGCCCTGCATAGGATGCCTGTAGACCACTGAGTTTGGAGGCTTACAGCAGGCTTCCCCAATTGGATTGCGCCCTAAGAATTTAAAAATGTAAATAAGTAAAAAAGTAGTAATTGTATTAAAGGGAAGACACAAACACAAGCAGGTTCACAATGAATTCTGGGTAACTAGCATAAAAATAAGTTGTCAAGATGACCTGGATGGTATCCAAAGAAAAAACACTGAGTTAAAGCCCTATCACTTTGCCTACGGGGTTATCTGAATAATGAACAGGTGGTGAGACTGTATTATTCCATGTCAAAGGTGTGCTTAAAGTTTTCGCTTATCAGTTAATGAGCAAAAAATATTGTGTAAGGTATACACATCAAAAAGCTTGATATACAGATGTCTAGAAAAAATTATAGCTTAGATTTAATTGGCAAATTTTGCATAAGGAGTTGTCTTCTCCAAGGTGTGATCCAGAATTGATCGTATCTAGCCTGAAAGGTGTAAGTGTAACACTTTTTGAATGTTCTAATTTCTTAGGAATGTTTAATAACAATAAGATAATTAAGACTGTGAGCCCTAATTTATGGGGCAGTAGATAATGTTAGCTATGAGGTAATTTCTACACAAAAAGGTATAAGTATGTGCTCATTTTAGAATGAGGGTGCTTCTTATTACAAGTTCACCAGGCCTAGACCTGTCAGCTGAACGGCCTAGTCAAAAGTGAATGGGAACTTGGTACTTAGAATGGGATCTCTCCTTTTTAAGTTATTAGGACTAAAAGTCTAGCAACAAGATTTTAATTTTATTTTATGCAAGTTATATTGTGATGTTACAAATATATTTGTAACACAAAAAAATGGATCAGGAGATTTCCCCCCCCCCCTTGCTAATTCTTGTTAGTACAAAACCAAAATTGAATCTACCTGAAACTATTTTTGGTGTATGCTTTGTTTGACATGTATTGATCAGCTATGGGTAGTTATCTGGCAGCCAAAGGCTTCCTAAATACTGGAACTATAGTTTGAAAACAGTCAGCAAAGGCCAAATCCGCAACAGATGGCATTCCTAGAGTTGTAATAATACTGTTGTGTTACATTAGTGATGCCGTTATGGGTACCATCCAGTTGTGTCTGTGACACTCACTCACTCAGGTACATTCCAGTCAGCAGTCCAGGGGTCAATTTCTCTGCCAGCTGGGAAATGAATAGAGATTTCTCCAACAACAGTATTATTACAAGCTCCCTACTTCCCCAAAGGTGAGTAGCCCAGGGACAGCAGGTGTAGCTTCCTTTAGATGAAAGAGTACACTGGAGACTTACACTGTCTTTGTAATCTCTGTTCATTGACTAATACTGAGAATAAGCAGAGCTTAATGGAGCGCAAATACTCCTAAAGCAGGAAGCACAAATGTTGATCCTGCACCACTTTCCCAAAGGACAACTGCTTCAGCCAATTCCATAAAAAAAAAAACCCAGAGCTTTCTGTTTGAACTTTTTCCCCACAACCTGCTCACTTTGCAGTTCATACTACAAATGCTTCTAGCTGTCACTCTGGGTATCTTCCAAACTTTGATGGCTATAACATCCCAAAGGCTAGAGAAAAATTCCAGGCCATTAAGGACCATTCAGCCCCTTTGTCAAATCCCTGATCATCTATCATGCAGTGCTTTGAGCAAAACCATAGCAATAGGCCCATTCATACTAGCAAGACAGCCAAACTCATAGCCTCATATTGCTGTTTGAGTCTTGGGAAAATGCAATATCCTCACAACAGATGTTCTGCCTAGAGGGAAGAAATCTGGATCTCATATAACTAATGAGCAACAACAGTGTGCATAATGTGTACTCTGAGTGGCTCATTCAGAAAGGCCTTAATGTATTACCGTACCTCTAAAACTAGCTGAAAGGCCATCATACAGACCCCAGGGGCCTTGTATAGCTTCATGCATGCCTAAGCAGTTACTTTATTCCCAACTCAAGGATGGAAAGCGGAATATCGGCGGTCAATATAAGAGGTTTAAAGATGTTCTTAAGGCTAATCTAAAAAAAATGCAATATAAACATCGAAAACTGGGAAGCTCTGGCCCATGAATGATCTAACTGGAGGTTGGCCTTTCACAGAGGTTCTATGGACTTTGAAGAAGCTCGAGTGCAAGGTGAAAGGGAGAAACTTGCTAAGCGAAAAGCACGTCAAATGAATCCTTTACAAGACCATCTTCCATCTGGTAACCTGTGTCCTCACTGTGGGAAGCTGTGTGGATCTAGAATTGGCCTCCACAGTCACTTACGGACCCATCGCTAGAGTCTACACAATTTTCTTTAGAATTCTCCTCCTTTTAAAATCTCCTTTTTGTAAATTTTCTTTTTTATCCTGGAAGACAATCTTACTCGGTCAAGAGTGATCGCCTGACTGACTGGCATGCCTAAAGCCATATTGCACATGATGTCAGAGGTGTTTCTTGCCCTTTACACGCACGCTCAGTGTTTTCCATGAACACACGTGGAGAGGTTTTGGCAGTTCAACAGGCAGAGTTGTCCATGTGTCCTACTTGTACAGTTCTCTATTTGAAGGGCTGTCAGAGGACCATCCTCTATTTGAAGGCATCCTCTTTTTGATGGGCTGTTCAGTTGAAGTCCAGTTTAAAGCTAAATCACAATAAAAAAGGAGAGCAGGGCCCTTAAAGTTGCCCATTCACAGTTAGGACAACAGACAGAGCAGGCATATCAAGTCACCCGGTCGCAGTCTTCCTCAATATGGTGAGATGTATTGTGTTTATGTTCAAACTATAGTAATTATTTCTAAATCGGCATCTCCACGTAAAAATGAGGTTATGCAAATTTCATGCAAATCTGTCTCTTCTCTTGTCTTCTGTTTTGGCAATGCATACCTGGCTGCCCTAACAGCAGGCTGTGCCCCAGCCTGTGTGCATTCACTAGAACAGTGTTCTCCAACCTTGGGTCCTCAGATGTTTTTGGCCTACAACTCCCAGCATGCCCCAGCCAGCATAGCTGGCTGGGGCATGCTGGGAGTTGTAGGCCAAAAACATCTGGGGACCCAAGGTTGGAGAACACAGCACTAGAATGTCTGTAGAGAGCCCTCATGAGAATTCAGATCATGATGGGGGGAATCCTAGAGATGCGGAAAAAGCCCCCCTGCCATGCATACAACTGTACCCAGGGCTGGTCTCTACAAGCTTTCTAATGAATATGTGTAGGTCAGAGCAGAGCCTAAGTTGGCCACTTAATCTTCTTCAAAAAAAGAGGAAATGCATCACCAAAAAAGCGGACATAGATGTGCATATGGTAATTAATCTGTACAGAGAGACAAATTTATTTATTTATTATATGTATACCCCGCCTTTCCCCCCCGCAAGGAACCCAAGGCGGCTTACATAGTCCTCTTCCTCTCCATGTTATCCTCACAATAACCCTGTGAGGTAGGTTAGGCTTGAAGGTGTTGAACAACCCTGAAGGTGCGCAAGCCTCGTGGAAAAGCAGAGCGCTTTACTTGTGTGAGATGGAAGATTTAAACTCCTATTCCCGTGTGCAAACACCCATAAATCTACACACAGAAGTTCAGACCTGTCTCTCCCACTCCACGCAACATTCCAGCATATCGGATGTCAGCCAACTCAGCCTCCTCCTTGCAGATCCCAGTAATAAGGAAATAACTCTGTAAACTCTACAGGTTGTTGTTCTACCTGTTTATTTACTATAGCAAGTATATCCTACAGAGAATACATCTCCTAATTACAGTCCATGTGCAGAGAATAATGCATAGCAAGCATTCAATCCAGTGGAGCAAGTTGAGCTTCACTCCACCTCAGCTTAGACGTTACATGATTGCATTAGTCCAGCAAGCACTAGTCAGAAGAACAGAGAGAAGAAGAAGAAGAGAGCAATTCCACCTCTCTCCAAAATGGCTACAGACAGAAACCTAACAAGTCAGTACGTCACCAGAACATACAAACCATGTGACCAGCTCGTATTTCTTTCACACCTACTTTTCCCATGAGAAACAGGCAGGAAGTAGAAGACTAAACATGACTTGTTTACCAGCCATTCTGTACCTTATAAATGTAAACAATGTGCCACAGCTGGTGTTTGTGCTACATGTCACAACAAGGCTGAGAGTCTTTTGTGACTGGCCCAAAGTCACCCAGTGAATTTCATGGCCAAGCGGGCACTAGAACCCGGATCTCCTGAGTCCCAGTCTAACACTCTAACCACTACACCAATTTAGAAAGAATAACTATAATTTTATTTTATTTATTTATATGACATCTTTTTTTCTGCAAGTATCCCAAGGCGGCTTACATAATCCTCCTCCTCCTCTCCATTTTATCCTCACAACAACCCTGTGAGGTAGGTTAGGCTGAGAGTCCGTGACTGGCCCAAGGTCACCCAGTGAGCTTCATGGCCGAGTGGGGACTAGAATCCAGGTCTCCCAAGTCCCAGTCCAGCACTCTAACCACTACGCCACACTGGCTCTCTTTAAATTTAAATACAACTGCAATACAGCTCACCATAGTGGGGAAGGCTATGACCAGGTGACCGCTGTGCCTGCTTAGTCTGCTGTCTAGGTGCAAATTGCTGATGGACAAATTCAAGACCCCTGCTGCCCTCCCTTCTATGTTTAAACTGGACTTGGCCTTCTTCAAACAGAGGATGCCTTCAAACAGAGGAGCGTCCTCTGTAAAGTAGGGCATACGGCCACCCTAGCCTGCTGCCATAATGCCGCAACATCAGCAACTCCGCCGCCCCATGCACATTTATTGAACGCACAGAGAACAACTGTTAGGGGGCAGCACAAGCATCAACAGGTCCCTACCAGAGGTAGAAGGGCCCGTTTCTGCCATTCTCTGAACCAGCCAGGCCACAATCTTCTTGGACAAGCAGTCCTGTTGTTTTGTTAGGCTTGAACTCTCTCACAAAGGAGAGACCCGGGTGGGGAGGCTGGAAGCCACAGCTGGTGTTCATCAGTGTAATCAGCATAGTTTAGTCAAGGTAGCTGCAGGCTTGGTTGTAGGGCCAGCTTGCACCAGCTGAGCCCCAAGTCCCTAATTATAACTTCAAATAATCTGAAAGTGGAGTGTGTGGCTGTGCTCTGGCAAGATGTAGGGAAAGCATGCATGAGGCCAATTTTCTGATTTGTGTGTTCTTTTAGAGCAGCGTTCTCCAACCTTGGGTCCCCAGATGTTTTTGGCCTATGCTGGCTGGGGCATGCTGGGAGTTGTAGGCCAAAAACATCCGGGGACCCAGGGTCGGAGAACACTGTTTTAGAGCCTTTAACACTGCAATCCTATGCATGTTTAGACAGAAAAAAAGTCCTGCAACTCCCAGCAACCTCCAGCCAGTAGGATTTTTTTCTGCCTGAAAATGGATAGGATTGCAGCCTAACTGGGTTAAACATTAAAAAATACCTGCTGAAGAGATATTTTGCTAGACCTTTCCTCTTGACTGCAGTCTAGAATTAACTTATATAGCGGCTCTAAATATTAAGTATCTCTCTTAACTTGCCACTGACAGCAGTCTCCCTTGAACTTTAGCCTTAGCTTGGATTACTCCTACCCCGCCCCACAACTCAGCAGTTGCAGGAAATGCAGACACTCCAGCAGAAATAACAGCAATAGGCATGACTTTCACAGTATTTCACATCATTACATCAGAATGCCTACTGAATTTCTGCTTGACACAAGCCTGTTAAAGGCAGAGGAGCCCAGCCAGAAGAAAAGCTAGCAATCCTAGTTTTAATTATTAAAAATTTATTATTACATTTATATCACACCTTTTTCCCTCTTGCAAGGAACCCAAGGCAGCTTACATAGCCCTCCTCCTCCTCCTCTCCATTTTATCCTCACAACAGCCCTGTGAAATAGGTTAGGCTGAAAGTCAGTGACTAGCCCAAAGTCACCCAGTGAGCTTCATGGCTGAGTGGGGACTAGAACCCAGATCTCCCATAGTCCCAGTCCAACACTCTCACCACTACACCACACTGGCTAATTGGATCTGGAGAGAAGACAGGAAATGCTTCCTATTATTAAGATCACCTCACACACCCGCTATACTGCCCTATACATCATGTTTGCTCAGAAGCAAGCCCCACTGAGTTTTGTGAGACTCCCAGGTAAAGTACAGAACTGCAGCTTTAATGATCAAAGTGCTTTGCAGTTTTATAGTGTGCCAGTGAGGGAGGGGGTTATTGCCCTCATGGCTTGCTTGTAGACTTCTGCTAGGCAGCTCATAGGCCACTGTGGGAAATAGGATGCTGGACTACTTTGGCTTTTGGTCTGATCCAACATGGCTCTTCTTATGGACACAGGATGAGGACATGTATGCAGGAGAGCTGGCATACTCTAAGGCAGGGCTCTCCAACCTTGGGTCCCCAGATGTTGCTGGACTACAGGCTACCAGAATCCCTTGTCATTAGCCATGCTGGCTGGGTATGCTGGGAGCTGTAGGCCAGCAACATCTGGGGACCCAAGGTTGGAGAGCCCTGCTCTAAGGATTAGGAGACCTTTTTGGTCAGGAGTACAAAACCTCAGGTCTACGGCGGGCCAAATGTTGAAATGCCCGTCCTAAGGAATAGTTACTGGCAGTAAGAGCATTACGTTAAACTAGTCTGGTATTTGGCTCCACCTACTTTGCCTCTGGCCCCACCCACCACTGAAATGCACCCTGAGAGTTTCTCTGAAATTGACTTCAGTCAGCCCCTGTGCTGAAAGAGGTTCAACACCCATTTTAGGATTTCTCTTGCATTGTGAGGGCTACAGCCCTCATTAGCATCCACCATGGAGCTCATCGAAGGAATCTACTTTCCAATTCCTATAAAATTTCCTTAAAGAGTGAGCATGTCACAGCTTCTGATCTTCCTGTTCTTCTCACATCTGAACATTCACTGCTCCACTGCTCACAGTGACCCGGTTCACACGTAATGGCTAAATTCTCAGGCGTGGCTGTATGACAGCAAGTGAGTGCGCTATCTGCCACACACTTGTCACACTTCCACTTTCAGTCAACAACCCAGGAATGCCCCCATTCCTGGGTTGATATCGTGATGATCCAAACCCGGAACTCTGGGTTGAGTGGGGGTTAGACAACTAAGAGTTAACCCAACAATAAACCAGGGGCAATTGTTGGGTTAACTCTGGGTTGTTTAATCCCTAAACAACCCAGAGTTCCTAGGTTTGGACGTCACCATAACAATCCAGGAAAATTGTGCTCCTGGGTTGTTAACTGAAGTGGAAGCAACAAGTGTGTGGGAGGCAGTGCGCTCACTCACTGCCACTTGGTCCTGACAATTCCTGGGTTAAACCCAGGAATTGTTGTTATGTGCGAACCAGCTCAGTATCTTGAGAGTCAGCTAAAATGTGTTCTCCAGTAAAAAAAAAAAAAATTAAAAATCAACAAACCACAGTGAACGACCTGGAACAAATGGCCTCAAAAGCAGATACAAGATTGGAGGATAATGAACTGTTCTCAGGAAAAATGGGGGAGAGGATACAGAATGCTTCATTCACAGCATGTGAGGAAGTCAGAATCTGGGAGTTACTCATGGGCGATGGAATAATTGCACCATATTTATGTCAACAACATCTTTGCTCAGAAACACGTAATACAGGTAATGGCTACTAAACAGACTGTGGGTTAGGTCCATGGCATTTCATATGTTATTTATAAAGCAGCAGTTTTACCCAATAAACTTGTATTGCAAAACCACACTGCTTTTCTAAATGCTGACCGTTATGTCTTTGAATGGCTTTAAAATAAATGCTACCCACTCTGTGTTGTGCGTATCAATTGTGTGAAACAGGTCGTGCAGCTCTTCTCTGCTCAGGATTCCATCGGCAAAGTAAGCCTTGAATTCATCAAAAGACAATTTGCCGTCATCTGAAATCAAAGAAGCAAAAGGAAAATTGGCTGCACATATGACTGGTTTCTCCCTGTAACCTAGTTGATTTTCTTTTTTCTTTTTTTTTTAAGCTTCTCGGGTCAAGAGGTTCCCAAATGTTTAAATATCTGCATGAAACAGAAATCTCATCATAAAGAAAGAAAGAAAGAAACTGCATCCATCAATGATAATAGGTAATCACAACTGATTTTTATCACCAAGTAACCAATGCAGCGGCTTACAAAATCAAGAATCAAGCAAACAACTTGAGGCAACAAGGGACAAATAGTCAGGGTCTAGGGGGCCCAAGATTGGAGGTGAGATGTGGAGGGTTAAGCAGCAACAGATATTAGTTGCCTCACAGCCGGAACTCACTGAGGATACACGATGTTCATGTCAATCTGCGGAGCCATTTTGGCTAGCTACACCCTGATGAAATCCGTGGCTTACTACCAGTGGTGTAGTGGTTAATTCTTAAGTACAGGCACTCATCATAACAGTCCCCATAGTCACAACCCACAGAAGAGTCCAAAAATGCAGGCAGCTCTGTTGATGTACCTACATCAACAAACTAATTCTAGCAGTTTTCATCTCCACCAGGAGCAGGCCTTTTGTAAAGCCAGTGGGTCTTAATCACCCATCCAAGGCCAAGCCACCCCAAAATGCTTTGCATTACAACAGTGATAGCTCACTACAGTATATTGTTGCTGGGAAAGTCCATTTGTCCCCAGATACTGTGAGGACTGAGGCTAAACTGAGAAGGAACAGCGAAACCTGAGGGGGTGGCAGATGACATCATCATCATCCCTGCTAATCGAAAGGTTCCGGCACTTCAACCCTGCGAGCTCTGGTTCCACTACCCCACTGCTTACTACCTCTCCCATGCACTCTCATTGAGCCCATCCCTTGGGTCCCAGCAGGTCACTATTGTACACTTCCATGCCTCACATTCATTAGATTTACCACCTGACCTGACTCCTCCTGTTGGCTGGGCCTTTCTTGCCTCCATATTTATTTATTTATTTTTATTATATTTATATCCCACCTTGAAAACAAAGTAACATTACAATGGTGGTTAGACAGCAGAGAAGACTTTGTGGAACAAGGAGGTCTTCAGCAGGCACTAAAAGCAGCACAATATCAGAGCCAGCCTGACCTCCAGAGGCAGGGAGTTCCACAGAAATGGAGGCACCACACTGAAGGCTCTTCTCCTGGTGGACTGCAATCGGGCCAAAGGTCCATGAGGAACCACCAGGAGCATGCCATCTGATGATCTCGGTGACTGGGCTGGTTGGTATGGGAGGGGGCACTCTCTCAGGTAACCTGGTCCGAAGTTGTTTCAGGCTTTGTACACAAGTACCAGAACCTTAAACCTGACCCGGTAGCGAATAGATAGCCACAGCCAGCATAGTTCCTTCAGCAAAGGAGTTGGGTGCTGAAAAGCGGCAGCTCCTGCAGGGCCGGTGCTACCATTAGGCCAACTAGGCAGCCACCTAGGGCGCAGGGCTAAAGGGGGCGCCAGAAATGCCTTGGGAAAAAAAATACAGCGCTCTCAAGTGGGAAGGGGTGTGTGCTAAATATCTGATCTTGCCTAGGGCACCAAACTGCCTTGCATCGACCCTGAGCTCCTGACAACAGCCAAGCTGCTGCATTCTGCACTAGCTCCAGCTTCTGGAGCAGCCTTAAGGGCAGCCCCACATAGAGCACATTTCAGTAATCCAGTCTTGAGGTTACTAGCACCTGTATCACTGTGGCCAAGCTATCCCTGTCCAGGAGAGGCCGTAGCTGGCAACCCAATTGAAGATGGGAAAAGGCACTCTGAGCCGTCACAGCCACTTGGGACTCCAGCGACAATGATGGATCTAGGAGTACCCCCAGACCTTGAACCTGATCTTTGTGTAACCCCATCCAGAACAGCCCACGAGCCTATCTGCCAGATTTGGGAACCACTCACCTACAGGGCTTCCATCTTGCCAGGATTCAGCCTCAGTTTATTGGCCCTCATCCAGCCCATCACTGAGTTCAGGCACTGATCCAGGGCTTGCACAGCCTCTCCTGAGTCAGTTGTCACAGGGAGATAGAGCTGTGTGCCAATTGCTCTACTAGGCGCCATATATCATGAGGCTGCCTTCCCCAACTTCGTGTCCTCCAGATGTTTTGGATTTCAACTCCCATGCACCCCAGCCAGCTCACAATGGTCAGGAATGCTGAGAGTTCTAGTCTGAAACATCTGGAGAGTCCCAGGTTAGGAAAGGCTGTCACAAGGGAAGTGGATTACATTCTTTTGCAGAAGGCCCATGATTGGATGCTGGCACTCTAGGACCAGTGATGAATCTCTGTGAAATGTTTCAGCCCAAACTCTGCACCTGTTAACTTCTGCCCCTTCTCATCACCAAGGGCTGTTCTTTCCATGGCTGCTTTCCCATGGCTGGAGCCAATAGTAACACTGGAATCATGGGATCACATGTGACTGGTGGATCATACGGGAAGCTTGGACATCGGTGTTACTATTCCCAGGGTAAAGCACTCCTGGTGTGTGAATTTCTCACATAATGACTGATGCTGATCGTACAGAATTACCCAATTCAAATGGGATCCAAGCACAGGGGAGCAGCAACCATATCTATAACATGAGTGGGAATGAACCACACGCACTAAAACAGGAGTGGGCAACTTATGGCCCTCCAGATGTTTTGGCCTACAACTCCCATCATCCCTTACCATTGGCAGTGCTGGTTAGGGTAGGCCAAAATACCCAGAGGGCCACAAGTTGCCCACCCCTGCACTAAAGGCTGTGCTAGGGCGGTGAAAGCCCTTCTCATCTGTTGATACTGGAAAAGTGCTGCTACTTAGAATGCTACCTTGCCTTTTTTTTTTTTTTTTTTTTTAAAAAGATGACTTTGTGAGCAAGGGATGGGGTAGTGATGGCTGACTTTGTTCTCAATTTCTCTGGAGTGCCTCATCCTTCTTGTCAGCATGATCTCCAGACAACATTTCTGACCCCTATTTATTGAGAAAGATAGTGCCAACATTCAGAATTGGAGTCTTTCAGAATCAAACTTCCCCAGTTTAGAAAATTAGCCATTACGAGCCAAGCAGGACCGGTGCAAGGCAGTTTGGTGCCCTAGGCAAGATTAGATATTTAGCGCCCCCCCTTCCCACTTGAGAGCGCTGTTTTTTTTCCCCAAGGCGTTTCTGGTGCCCCCCTTTAGCCCTGCGCCCTAGGCAGCTGCCTACTTGGCCTAATGGTAGCACCGGCCCTGGAGCCAAGCATAAGTTCAGTCCCAGCTTGTAAAGGCTTGCCTCATTATCCATCATCACTGGGGAGCCTAAGAAATTGAGTTCCCAGCGGGTCAGTCCATTAAGCAGAGATGCATTTGGTAACTCCTTTTTCCAGACTTCCAGGTGGCCATGGATGCTTCATAACCACAACCAGGCCTCAAAGATAGGGCCTCTACCACAGCTGATCCTTCCACCATGAGGGTGAGATTGGGAAAGGTCCCTGACAAAGAAGGCTGGTAGGGATCCCCTTTGCTTGGTCACTCCAGACTTCATCAGAAAACTCTCAGAGGGCCTCTTCACACATCAGGACAAGCCGCCATGGGTTAATTAACCGCAGGGCTTTGCAACACACGCTGGCTGCCATTTTGAATATGCAAGCTGCGGCAGGCACGTGCCATGATTTCTCATGTCAAGCGAACCCGGGCAGTGTGGGTTATGCAAGGGTTAAATAACTGATGGGCTGTTCTAGGGTTATGTGAGGGGTGTTTAGCCCTCATATAACCCATGCTGTCCAGGTCTGCATGACACGACAAGTCATGGTGCATGTGTGTGTGCCGCAGCTTGCAACCCATGGTGGCTTACTGTGACATGTGAACCAGGTCAGAAAAGATCCCGAGCTTTCTCCAAGAGTTATTGAAGAAAGCTTGGAAAACTGAGGTAATGATGAGGAAAGCCAGAGGGAGCTCATGCATCACTAATTATTGTAGGCTGCCGTGTTGTGCGAACCCAGTCTATAGCTTAATTGTGGGTTAAATAAACACAGTTAACCTAACTACTAATCGTAGGCTACAAGGGAATAGCAACCTCTTCCTCATCCTGCATGTACCAGGCCCAGGTACCACAAGATGTCAGTGTCTTAAGAGGGCTTTATCCAGTTTCTCCCAAGTGCTCTCCAAAGTAGAAGAAAGATCCTCATTTTCTATTCTTCAGTCTTTCTAAAAGTTCGCCAATTGCAAATATAAAGATGGATTCATGAAACAGAAACCTTTTCTGAAATGACATTTTCGTCAGCCAGATGAAAGTTAACAAAATCAATTCCCTTGGCAACACAGCCTTCAAGAAATTATTTTCACCCACCTTCCTGATCTTACATACCTTTTCTAATCTGTTTCATTAGCATTTTCTCAAGTACTCATAGAAACCTTTTTTTTTTTTGAGCAAAACTCCCCATTCCCACCCCACAAATTTGGTGAATAAACTGTACAAATATTTCACTCTCTCTCTCTCTCTTGATCGATTGATAGATATGGGAACTGTATTTTTGACAGCTATCCACAACCAATGTGCTCAGCAAAGTACTAAGATTACACTGGCTTCCACATCAGCCTGTAATCTAACACCCAGATCCCCAGATCCCAACTATATTATGTTAAAAATTCAATTAAAACCAATAGATCCAGTTACAGTGATATGTTTAGGATCCAGGTCTAAGTAACCTGGGTGTAGTTGATTGGGAAACAGATATTATAGTTTTGTTTTGTTTTTGCATTAAAAAAAAGCCTTTTGTGGTGTGTGTGTGTGCGTGTGTGTGAGAGAGAGAGAGAGAGAGAGGGAGAACTTCAGGAATTAGCAATCTTCAACTGCCTCTTGATTTCCTCTATGGATTATTCCAGTACTCCAGCAACTTCTGGGATCGGATCACTCCCAGCTCAAAGTACTACTTGAACTCCCCTGTAGGTATCTTGCACCTCCCCTCAAGTGTGTCCCACTACAGTTTTGCCCCCTAAGACTTAATGCAACACTCATTTTTGTCCAGGACTATGAGTTCATCAACACCCACTTCCTTATGCATCCTCTTTTGTGTGTGTGTGTGTGTGTGTGTGTGTGTAATTTACATATTTATTAGTATTGTTAATCTTAGGGCACAATCCTATGTCTGCTAGACACTGTCTAGATGGCCACAGGATAATTCGAAGTCCCAGCTCCGACCTCGAAAATTCGGAGTGCCCTCCCTCCGCCCTCTCAGCCAGCGCAGAAAGAACCACGCCGGCTGTGGCTCCGAGGTCGGGAGACTGAACTTGGAGCTGGTGCTGGGTGTGCATTCCAGGGGGCAGGGAGGGGAGGAATGAGGCTCTGCCGGCATACGGTGTATCCTGGTGGTGTCTCTGCTTGTCCTCCTCACGAGTGGGCACAAAAGACTGAGGCGGCCGAAATCGGCTGTCTAAGCCTTTTGCAAGGCAGGAGCTCCTTCCATCCTGGATAGGATGCCCGTAATTCTCCAGTTATGGGCAGCCCCATTGGATCGTGCTGCCCAAGTATTTAACAGATAACATTGAATTAACATTATTTAGGATGCTCAGTTCAGGGCCAGCTCCAGCTCCTCTTGCTGGTGGTGTGGGCCACCCTGGCAGAATTACCAGTTCTGTTTGCTGCGGGTGAATATAAAAATGGATGGTTCATGGAATAGAAACAGTTTTCTGAAATGGTGGTGCGTGGGGCAGGCAACCTCGCAGAACACTGACAGGAGCTTCGAGCCCACGCAGCTGGACATGCCAGCACTCAGGGTGGCCATCTCTACACAGGACAGCCCTCTGTTTGAAGGACTCCCAGTGGACGGTCTTCTCTTTGAAGGTGTCCTCTACCTGTCCAGTCCACGTCTGCTTTAGAGATAAAGAACTATAATGCTCCCGACATGTGGGGCTTTGCAGTGTGAGGGGAAATAAAGTGGGAGCGCTGGGAAGTGCAGCCACCCATCCCAGGTCAGCATGAGATCCTCTCAGCTGTTCCACTAAAGCATTCTAAAGCTCGATTAAAGCAGGGGTAGGAACGTGGTGCCCATGGCCCCCAACGTGGCCCTGGACACCTTATTGGCTCCCACTAAGGTGCCCTCCCCCTCCCAGCTATTTTTTTTTTAAATTACATTTTCTTACTGGCAGCTGGGAATGCTGTGAAATAGGTTTCTGTCAGTGCAGAAAACTGTGGGTTCAAAGGAACTGTTTAGTGTGCTCGGACCCCACCTCTACCTTTCACTCAATCTTTTGGGCACGACTCTGCCATGCCTCCCATGGCAGCCATTTTGTGGTGGTGCCCAGGACAGTTTCTCAAATTGCCAAATGTGCCCATGCCCCAGTAAGGTTGCTTACCTCTGTATTAAAGAAAAGGAATCTTGATATTAGATTTGCCCAGAGGATACGTCCAGTTAGCTCCAGGATGGCTATGTAGCCACCCTGAGGTTAAAGTTAGCCTGGGGTGTCGGCTGTGCCCGACTAAGGCACCTCCTCCCCCCTCTTCCCCTCTCAGTCCTCCTGCTGGTATCTCAGGGGACACCGCGGGAGCACTGAGGGGAGCGGAGCGGAGCGGAGCGGGGATGGCACTTTTGGACCGCTGCCCACGTGGCACTTTGGGGCAGCTGTCAGAGGCTCATGCCCCCTCCCCTTGTGTGGCAGGGCCTCTGCTCATCTGAGCGGCGGCTGCACCACGCAAAGGCAACGAGCCCTGTGGCACTCGGCTTCCTCGAGAGGAAGCCAAGCACCATGGGGCCAGTCCTTGGCCCTTGCGTGGCGCAGCCACTGCTCAGCTGAGTGGCAGCCGTGCCAAACAAAGCTGCTTTCTTCTTGGCCTCCTCCCAGGGAGACTGAGGAGAAAGCACCTTCCTCCTCTCCCCTGGCCCAGCAGCACGATCACACCTGCGATCACACCTCAAGCAGGGGGGGGTCACATTCTCCTGCACCTCCTCCCAGGAGAACACGCCTCCTTCCCCCATCCACTGGCGTGATTGCCCCACGATAGCCCCGGCGGGCAGGTGGGGAGGTGCTGCCATGCACCGCCTCCTCAAGCTCCATGCAGGGTTTGGGAAGGTGGCTCAGTGCACACCGGCGGTGACAGCGGGGAACAGGAGATCGCTCCAGAAAGCTGGCTGGCGGGAGCGATCTCCTCTTCCTCACTGGCCCATTCTCATCGGTCTTCCTCCCAAGGAGCCTGATGACAGTGCCCCCCTCTAGCCCAGAGCCGCTTGGCAAGACTTTCTGCCACTGCAGCCAAGGGGCTCTGTAGCCAAAATGGCGTGACCGTGGCTGACCATGTCATCCAAGTTTGGACGACCCGCTAAGCCATGGAGGGTTTAGCAAACCCTAAATCAAACCATGGCTTCTGAGGGTGGCTTCATAGCCACTCTGGGGGGGGGGAGGCAGGTTAGGACAAGATGCTAAGCCACGGTGGCTTTGCATGTCGTGTGAACCCAGCCAGTGCTTTGGTTTTTTTGGTCACAGCTGTTCTTCCTTGCATACTATAAATCAGCCTTCGTGAAGCTGCTGCCCCTGCAGATGTGTTGGACTGCAGCTCCCCCTAATTCCCAGCCAGCACGGCCAATGCATCAGGTATGACCAGCAATCTCTGCTGTGCCTTTCATCAGTCCTTAATCATTGCATTTTCAGTGCCTTGCCTTCAAGAAGGCCCAGGTGTTTCTTCACAGTGCCCAGTTTCTATTTGCACTCTGCTACTCTGTCGTGGTCTGTTGAAGGAGAATGTTCTTGCTTAGACACTGTATTGGGGGAGGAGGTAGAAGGACTGGGAAGCGAAAAATGGAACACCTGAAGCTGCATTATTCAGATCACTGGTTCATCTGGCCCAGTATTTTCCACTCTGACCGGCAGTAGTTCTTCAAGGACTCAGGCAGAGGTCTTTCCCAGCCCAGCCCTAATACCCGTTTAATTAGAGATGGCAAGGATTGAAACCAGGATCTCTTATATGCGCATCATGTTGTCGGTCCCTCCGCATGTATATTTACAGTATAAGCCTCTGTGCAGAGAGGGATTGATTTCAGGGAGGACACTGAGATAACACTTTGAATCGACCTCATATTTTCTAGATTAGCCTCGACCAGCCTGGTGCCCTCCAGATGCTTGGGACTACAACTCCCATCAGCTCCAGCCAGCATGGCCAATCATCAGCAGTGATGGGAGTTGTAGTCCAAGAGATCTGTAGGGTGCCAGGTCAGGGAAGGCTGCTTTAGATCCTTCACATAGAGAGAAATCTAGTAAGTCTTCATGCATTCGTAATACAATTATCTAGCAGAAGCAGAGAAGGGAATCACGGCCACTCCATCGGCAACGCTCAGAGACCAGCTGTCTTTGGCTTTTCCTCTCCCTCAACTGCAGGGTCGGTGCAGGATGGTGCACCCCTGCTACCGCCTCCTCTTTCTCCTCCATTCTCGGCAGCAGCACAGGCAATATCATCCATCAAGACCTTGCTCTGTGGGGTCCTCAGAACAAGGCATTGTAGGCAAGGTGCCCATGGAGACTGCCTGTGCCACCAGGTAACAGCGGCACAGGCAGTCTTTGTGGCCTCCTCACACACAGCGCCTCACTCTGAGGAAGGACCCCTCAGAGTGAGGCATTGGACCTGGCAGCTGCTCCAGACAGCCACACCGGCCACTTTCCTGCAGTGGCAGTTACAGCAGGAAATCAGCTGGCAGGGCTCTCCGGAGTGGCTGCCCAAAGCCTCGCTCTAAGTACCTTCAGAGTGAGGCATTGGTCCTGGTGACTGCTCTGGATATCCCCACCAGCTGCTTTCCTGCTGCGCTCACCGCAGTAGGAAAGCACATCTGGAGGGGCTCTCTGGAGTGGCCACCAAATGCCACACTCCAAGCACTGGAGTGTGGCATTTGGTGCCAGAGCAAAGCACTGGGTCTCATGGGCACTCTGTGGAGGGCAAGGCAGTGGCGGCAGCAGCCACAACTAGCTGGGGAACAGGGCTGGCCAAGGTGGCAAAAGGCAGCCCTCTGGGCAAGATGACTGGAGCGCAATCTGATGCCCCTCCTAATCTGATGCCTAAGCCTTAAGGCAAGCGTCTCCCATTGTTTCATGGGAGAAGTGGCCCTGCTCAGCTGTTACCTACCAGCAACCAATTCCATCAGGGTTCAGCAGAGGAAGCAGATCCATTCCATTGGCTCTTTTGAGAAACCAGTTCCTTTTGGCTCCTCCTCTTCCTTAACAGTCTCCATCCCAGCCAGGCACTATAAGAACTCTGTAACTTTAAGAACTGGTACCTGAGCTTGCTTTTCCTCCTCCCTCCTCCTCCCTTTTTCTTTTGTGCCTGAGGGTAGGGACTGCCTTGTTTATTATTGATCTGTATGCTGCTGTGGGAGCCTTTTTGGCTGAAGAGTGAGGTAAACATGTTTTAAATAAATAAATACAACAGAGACAGGGTGGATCCAGACCTCCTGTGAGCAGACACACTGGAGGAAGCGAGGGAGGCAATTTTCACCGATTCCTCCTTTCCCCTGCAATCCCCTGAAAAGCTGCTCCACAGGGTTGGGGGACCCTCCAGAACAGTGTGGGAGGTGGTGCTGGGGGCTGCAGCGGCAAGAGGGAATTAGCAAAAATTGCCTTCCCCTTTCCTCCAGTGGGAAGCTTCCTTTGGATCTTGGTCCCTTCTGTGAATGGGAGGAACCCTTCCATTCATGGAAGGGCAAGCCTGGGTCCAATCCCTAGATTTATGTTTCTTCTATCTGTCTGCCTGTCTGTGTATAACAGATATAATAAAACACAGATATAAATGGGTTCTTGTGGAATCTCTGTAAATTGCTAACACATTATGGTCTAGCATCCCCAAGAACATTCCAACTTATTACCAATAAACAGGATAGCTTTACACATGAATCTCTTTGCATAAGAGAGCTGCTACCTCCACTGAAGTGACTGTGTTCGATTTTATCACCCCAATCTTATTCTGTCATCCTGATGACATACAAGAACTCTGTATATGGGTTTTGGATTGGAACGATACATTGGTCCAGGAGTATACACTCTGCCTAAGAACGTATCCCATCCAGCTACCATGTCCCACGGATGCATTGAGACAATCCACACCACAGTGCACTACCAGCACTGCTGCAGGAAGGCGTTTTCAGAGCAAACAGTTCCACACGGCACTTGCGGAACGTTCGCGAATCAGTCCCACAGGTTCCACATTCGTGGATCAGTTCCACAAGTGGGGAGGCAAGAAGTCAAAGTAAATATCCCACTGGGTCTCTTTTACGATTCTCAGAAAGTAAAGACAAATAATAACCAGACTTACCATTTTTGTCTGCTCTCCTCAGTATCTAAAAAGAAACAAATTAAAGCCGATAAGAATTTATCTCTCTGCTCACCATTCCTCCCCACCCCCCACCCATGTGTGTATTGCCAACTAAGGATTACACTTCTCATGCATACATTTTAATGTGATCTAATATAATTAATATAATATAATCTATCCTATTATATAATCCAGCCCTTTTATAATATAATCCAGCCCTGTACCAAAGGATACCCTTCCATTTCTCACTCTTCATGGTAATCTATTAATATTACCGTAGATACGAGTTTGGATGTTCAGAAGTAAGTGGCTGAATTAGTAGTTTGAAAATTAGGATTTCTGCCTGTACATTTTAAAAAACTGAAACATATGCTCAGACAGGGAAAACAAATAGTATATTTTTTTGATTGATTGATTTGATTTATTACGGTCATATGACCCAAATAAAATAAAAACCTGCCACAACATTTGCAAAGCATACAGGAAAAAAAGAGAAGGAACAGTTCTCAATTATTATGACCCAAATAAAAATAAAAACCAGCCACAACATTTGCAAGGCATACAGACAAATAGAGATGGAACAGTTCTCAATTATTACCCAATAGAAAGGCCCTCCTTTGCATGGCAGCTAAAAGGAATTTAGCAACTTGGGTGGTAACAATTGGTTTCTGGTCACACAAACAGTAGGAAACCAGCCACCTATCCGGAAAGCCTTGAAACGTCCTCAAAAGGGGAAGAATTAGATCGTCCCTGAGCGCTGCATAGAATCTACAGTAGAGTAGGACGTGGGTCAAAGATTCAGGGTCCCCGACCAAGCACGGACAATGTCTCTGCTGGTAAGGGATACCCAAGAATCTTCCCTGAAGTAATGCTGAGGGCAGGATGTTAAATCTGGCTAACATAAATGCTCTACGAGCCTGCCGAGTACTGAAAGATGACAAATAAGAAGCAGGAGTTCCATATATTGGCAGCACACCGTTTGCAGTAGGTGAGCAGGTCCTATTAGCTAGCGAAAATAGCTCCTGTCTCTCTATGTCATGCAGCCTCTGGGACACCAGTCTGAAGGCTTGCTGATGGCTGAGCATAAATAAGGAGTCGAGGGGAATACCAATTGAATTAATTTTACGTTGAATCAAAAGAGACCATTTGCTAATATAAGAATCCATTAGCATAAATTGTACATAACTGGGGTGTTCAGATGAAAAATAAAGGCGCAGCCAAAATTTGATAGTCTGTACCCAGGCTCTAGTTTCCATCCGGCCCACTCCAGTTTCCAGGTACATAGCTGCATATCCAACACAATTTGGGACACCCAGTATGCGTCGTAAGAAATTTGCTTGGACTTTTTCCATCCCGGAGTTAACTGCACTAATCCAAATGGGGATGCCATAGAGTAATTGGGCCATAGGTTTGGCTTTAAAAACACGAATGGCAGAGGGGACATGATGTCCACCATGTATATAGAAAAAGCGAACGACTGCTAACATACTGCGATTGGCCGAGTTAAGTGCATAGCTGCGGTGGGCATTCCAGTTGGAGTTATACTGGGGAGTATATTTTTTTACCACATGCAAGTGATAAAAAGACAACAGAGGTTACATTTTTTTACTTTCATTTCCCCTCTCCCCATTTCCATTTGGAAGGCCAACTTGCTTCTCATTCTACTTAACTGTGCAGAGGGAATATCATTCATTTTTTAGATGGAAGAAACAGTTCTTTCTTATCATATTAAATCAAAGCTTCAGAATAAAAAGTTGCTTTTCAACAAAGCTGACATGAGTTATTTAGTTTTACAAGTGCAACAAAATGCTACTTCCAAAACTGCCCTATCACACACTAAAAAGAGTAATAAACATAACCCCAAAGGAAATGATACATTATGGGTTTGATGTTGCTGCTCTGCAGCCCATCTAAGCTGCATCAGAGGTTTACTTCTACACTCAAGATTTTATTCCAGTGGTACTAGAGCAACCTTAATCAGCAAGTGGGCATCAAAATGCCTTTTCTACTTCCCATCCCACCCCCCCAGTCTCCCCCATCCCCTTGGAAGTATCCCACTAATCTCAGGCGAGTCCAAACCACATATGATATATTCAGATATACTCAGATCTTCCAGTGTTTTTTTTTAAACTATTTTTTAAAAATATGTTTTTAAAAACTGGCACTGTTTTGATCTGAGCAGCAGAGCTGGTGGAGAGGTGTTTAACCATTTTGCATGAGCCATTTATCAATCTAACCCCGCCCCCCCCCCAAACTGGGAATTATGAGCCCCACAGTGGGAGAAAGGCAGATATACAATTTGTACAGCATCTTTGATTTGTGTCTGGTGTGGTTTCAGGCTCACCCAAATGGATCTTACCTTAGGGCTGAGTTATCTCCATGTAAAATGTTTAGGACCAGGATGTCACAGAATAATGTTAAAGGGTGATTTCCTTAAGGTTCCAGGACTCTCGCCCTTTCAATATTTGCATGACAGGCTAAAATTCAACTGGTGCAACTTTCCCCAACATGAAGACACAGTGAGACGGGGGGGGGGGGGAGAAAGTGTCACCTGTTGAATGTCTGAAGGTTGTTAAAGGCACAGGAGCCCTGCCTCAAAGTGACAATGCTACCCTTCTCCCCACCCCATTCACAGAAGAAAGGCGCAAACTTCCCCAGTGCAAAGGAACCTGCATCCATCGACGCCCAGAAGATGCTGAAGCTGAAAAAGAAGAACACCGGAACAAGCACTACCAGCGCCACCACAACAAGGAGAGACAGAGACTTGTGCGGATGATCCCCCCCGGTCTGCTTACATCAAGGAAGATGGAGAGCCCTTTGGTCATGGTCAGGGCAGAGCGGAATACTTCGGAGGCGTCGGGGGAGGAAGGAGACGCGTCCAGGCTGTCATTGCCAACGCTTCCGCTGCCACCATCCATGCTGGTGGGTTGGCTGTTGCTGCCTCTGTGGCTATGCCGGGATGGAGTGGAAAGGCTGGTGCTGGTGCTGGTGCTGGTGCTGGAGGCGGCGGCGGCGGCTCCTCCCCCCTTCTGCATGTAAGGTCTCTCTCCTTCTTCGCCTTCGAACGCGTCAGATCCGTGTCAATTTCATGCAAAGCCCCAGGCACTTTGCCAAGAGCTCTGCCTCCCTTCTCCCACCCGGGCTAGCCAAGGAGCAGCTTCGGAAACTAGCGAGTGCCGCTCAGTCACTCCCCCCCCCCCATGCTGGCGTTTTCTCATCTCTCCCTGCTGCCCCCCCCCCCCTTAAAACTCTGCTTTTGTTGTTGAAGCGCCGCTTAAGCGTGTTCCTATTTGGAGTCCAGGATCCGTTCTGTTTTCATTCAACCCCTAGTCCTGGAAGTCGGTGGAGCAGTAGTTAAAGGCTGTGTTTCTGAGCAGGTGCAGAGTGCCTTTCTGTGATCCTTCGAGTGAGCACGGCCTGCCACTCTCAGCGGACGGCAACAAACAAACTAGTGAGGTCGGGCTTCTTGGCAGATTTGAACGTTGCCATTTCTTTTAAAACAGACACACACACAGCTTTTCTGGAGGAGGCTGTTAACCTGCTTTATCTACTTCCACTTTTAGAGCAGAAGTGAGATAGGAGCACTACACAAGGAGCATTTCCTTTCCTGCTTTTCTGCTACATAACCTCTAAGTGGCACGGTGCTATAGTGGAATAGTGCAAATACACAAGAGGAAATCACACTGTCTTTCACTTTCACAAATGAATACCGCATTTTCCCTGCTCTAAAAAAAACTCACCAAGAGTGCTCATTAGACACAGAAGCAAAACTGGAGGGTCGGGAGGTCTTTCTAAAGAACTGTAAACAACTGTCAGTAGGGAATGAGGAGCATGATAAATGCATTGTGTAGAAAAGCCCATAACCTCTAGGTGGCACTGTGGTATAGAGGAATAACACAATCACGCTAGTAGGGACTTGCACTTTGTTCTGGGGTGAAAAAAAATACTGGATTTTGCCCACTCCAAAATATCCCGTGAAAGAGCTAGGTATTTAAAAACAGAAGCGAAGCTAGAGGCTCACAAGCACCTTAAAAAACCATGAGTGAGAAATGACCAGCACACAATAAAAGCCTGAGATAGAAAAGATCCCCCCCCCCCGATTAATTAACATCTGGAAATGCTTTGGAGTGTGTGAAGGCAGGATTAAACTAACCCACACCAATGTCTACTAAATGGTTCATTTTGAAGAATATAAGAGCCCAGCCAGGTCAGATCAGATCAGAGCAAGGCTTTGTGTAGGCCAGCATCATCTTTCCCACAGTAGCCCCCAAAATGCCTTTGGAAAGCCCACAAGCAGGACTTGAAGGCAATATAGCCCTTTTCTTGCTGTTGCTTCCCTAACTAAGCAACTGGTAATCAGAGGTGGCAAGGGTGGGCAACTTGTAGCCCTCCAGATGCTTTGTCCAACAACGCCCATAATCCCTCACCATTAGCTATTCTGACTATTTATTTATTATTATTTATTATATTTATACCCCACCTTTTTTCCTTCAAGGAACCCAAGGCGGCTTACATAATAATCCTCCTCCTCTCCATTTTATCCTCACAACAACCCTGTGAGGTAGGTTAGGCTGAGAGTCAGTGACTGGCCCAAAGTCACCCAGGGCGTTTCATGGCTGAGTGGGGACTAGAACCCGGATCTCCCGAGTCCCAGTCCAACACTCTCACCACTACACTAGGGTTGATGGGAACTGTAGGCCAAAACATCTGGAGTGTCACAAGTTGTCCATCCCTGGTACATGGTCTCTAATCAGCCGAGGTTCTATATTAGCCTTGCCCCAACCTGTTGCCCTCCAGACATGTTGGACTACATCTGGCTCAGCTTGTCTGAGTGTGGAAAGCTAAGCAGGGTCAGGCCTGGTTATTACTTGGATGGGAGACCCCTCATCTAGTTTCCTGCATTGAGCAGGGGGTTGGACTCGATAGCCTTGTAGGCTCCTTCCAACTCTATGATCTATGAAATCTATGAAAATCTCCCAGCACCCCCAGCCGGCTCCAAAAATAAAGGAGATCAGAGGACAGGGAGGTGAAGATTCCAAGATAGGAATCTTGGAAGCCTCCGAATTTGCGGGCTTCCGAGCAGCAAGGGTACTACAGTCCATAGGACTGCGCCCTTAGTGTGACTTTTCTGTTATGATCAGTTTATGGGTGGAATTCAGTAAACCTTTCCTGCCAACTGAATGGCTTCAGTCAGCAGAACAAGGAGAGGGGCGATCCCCCTCCCCCCTGCAGCTGCCTGCATACCATCAATATCTGTCCTGGAGGGTTGGGGGAGTTTCTGGAGCAGATTTGGGGAGGCGTGGCTGCAGGGGAGGAGGGCAAAGTCCCATTGTGGGAGTGGAAGTCTGCTTGTGTGACCTTGGAATTCACCCAAACTAATTTAGCTTTGCTGCCAGAGACTAACACGCTTCCATTAGTTCATGCACTCTGGAGAAAAAGAATTATTTGCTAGATCTTTCAGAGATGATTTAAAATATTTCTACATGCAGGGCTGATTCATATGACATTTTGTTTTCTTCACCCACATTCAGTGTGGGCCAATTCCCACAACCCTTATTGGCTATATTTCAGATCGGGCTGATTTTGTCTACAAACCCTTGTGCCATTTCTTTGATCACATCCTGATGGCGTTAGGCTTGCCTGCCAACTTTTTAATTGGCCACTGTAGCCAACACCTTTAACAGCAGCTTTCTTTGCAGACATTAACAAGTGATGACGTTTATCTCCATGCCATGAAATACTTCCACAGATAATTTCTTCAGATCTAGTTGGCAACCAGACTTGGGTGAGACATCATCTGCAAAATTCTAGCCTAGTAGTATACCATCTTTTATTCTTTCTTTCAGAGGACCCTTTAGCAAGAGCAGAATCCAGCTGGTAACTTTTCTATATGTTTTAAATCAAAGCATTATAGGAATCATCAAACTTGGAAGGGGACTTCAAGATCACCTAGTCCAACCCCCTGCTCAATGCAGGCTCTGCAATGCAGGATGCAACTACAGCATCCCTGACACATGGTTGTGAAGATGGGACTTGCCGAAAGCTAAGCTAAGTTTCCCCCTTCCCCCATCTCTGTTCGATTAGATGATTTTTGCTTTAGTTCTCTTGCTCTCCCTTGGAATGTGTGGAAGTCCTTGGGCAGAGCGAGATAGTTAGTGACACCTGGGAGATAACAAATGTGTGCAGAACTGGGCAGCAAGGTCAGACGTTAATTGGGATGAGATCATGAGAAAGTACCCGCAGCTGGGAAAGGGCAGGTTGGCCCTCCTTCAGAAGGCAGGAAGATGGGATTGGTGGAGGCTGGGCGGGAAAATGGGCTCTGAGTTTGGATAAAGGAGCTGGGTGGGAAAGGCACGGGGTTCTTCCTTTGGGCCTGGACGCTGTGGAAGTTCCATCTGGGGCAAGTATGCCAATCTTGCAGGATAGCTAGGGAAGCTAGGCCTGGTCTGACTCAAGTTGTTCTTTGCAGACTTTTGGGGTTTGTTTTAATATCCTTTTAGAGTCCCTTTTTATTCCCATTCCCCTTTCCTCACAACAACCTACCTCACCCCCTTTTCCCCCTACCTTCTTTTTAGCCCTTTCTTATAAGGGATTATTTTTACATGTATTGGACTATTGGAGACCCTACACTGCCCAATTCTTAATTCTTGTTTTTAATAAAGTCTCCATCTTAAATTGGTGTGTGTTCCTTTCGTCTGTAAGGTTGGGCTGCTACACCAGTTTGGTGTTAAAGGGACCTTTGGGAGGTGGGTGGCAGTCCGGGAAACATTGGGACTATGGCCTACCCTGCAGGGAGGGCGTAGTCCTGTCCTTCACAATGGCCATCCAGCTATTGCTTAAATACCTCCAGCCTCTGCTTAAGTACGTACCTCCAGTGAAAGGAGACTCCATCACTTCCCAAGGCAGCCTATTCTGCAGCCCTCACACTGTTCGGAGTCCCCCCCCCCAAATGTTTAGCCAACCCTGCTTTCCTGCAACTTTCAACCATTTGTTCTAGTCCTGCTCCCTCGAGCCAGGGCCGGCATCACGGGTAGGCATGGAGGGGCACCCCAGCAAGAGCCCACTGACAGCCCCCCTGGTTTTATTCCTCCTCTTCACCATGGCAACCTGCTTGTTCACCTGTCACTTGCTCTGGCCCGGACGATGCTGGTGGCGAGAAGGAGGAGCAGGAGATGCCACGGCCTACTTGTTCTCTGGCTCCTCTGCCTGTCAAGCCAGCAAGTGGGCAGCAATTATGAGAAAGAGGATGAGGAGCAATAGCAGCTGGTGACAATGGCGGTGACAAGGTAGACTTATTGAGGGTAGGGGCCCATTGAGGGTGCCTTGCCCAAGGGCCCTCCAAAACATGGAGCCAACACTGCACTGCACTGGAACTCTGTTCCATCTTTTGCATAACAGCCTTTCAGATATTTGAAGAACATCATCATGTCTCCTCTTAATCTTCTCTTCTCCAGGCTAAACATATTCAGCTTTTTCAACCATACCTCATAGGATTTTGTTTCCAGACTCCTCAGCATCTTGGTTGCTCTTCTCTGGAAACTTCGAAATAACGTTATATGTTTGACTTCCACATAAAATGTTGGAAGTGTGGGCTTTTAGACTACATGGAATTCTTTTTCAGATTCATTGGTTTCACTGCAAAAAGAAGAAGAGGAAGAGGAAGAAGTGATGAAGTTAAATATAATATATTTAACATATAACTTCATCACTTCTTCCTCTTCCTCTTCTTCTTTTTGCAGTGAAACCAATGAATCTGAAAAAGAATTCCATGTAGTCTAAAAGCCCACACTTCCAACATTTTATTCCCCCGTTGAATTTCTGTCATGCAGTGGTTAATGGCACAGAAGCCCTGCCAGAAAAGTTAATGGCAACGGTACAGTAAAAATCAGTGGCAGAAAAGAAAGCTTATTTCAAACATTTAACAAAAAGGAAAATCCAAGGGCACCTTGCTGAATGCCATATACGCGCAGAGGTACATTGGGCGTTATTGTCTTTTGGCCAAATACCATGAATTGTATCCAGTGTTAGTCCTACTTAGAGTAGACCCATTGAAATATATGGGACAAGTTAAGACTAACATTGGATACAACCCTTTATTTTGCAATAGTTTTTATAACTATTTTACAGATTGTGTAAGCTGTGGGGTGGGTAAGCTTCCTTTCACTTGCTGTTCTCACGATATAAGCCATTAAGTATGATGGGGTACCAAAATGAAAAACAAGGAAAAGATGTCAGGTCTCACTGCCTCAAAACACTTCTACAAGATGTGCATGGGACAGCAGGTTCCTCTAGTGCAGGGGTGGCACACAGGATGATTTGTCAAATCTCCAAATGTGCCCAATGGCCCACAAAGGTTGCCTACTCCTGCTCTAGTGAATCCGTAAAATGAATGGCCAGGAATATTAACTGGAAGCAACATGTAGTACTAAGTCTGACATTCAGCCACATGAAAAAATAATATGGGAATATTTTTTCATGTGTGTGCAGGGAAAATCTAATTTGCCTACTCTTTCTCCTACAGCGTGTCAGGTTATTAAGTTTCCATTTAGAAAAAGAAGAGCACTGTTGCAAGATATCCAGACTGTACAAATTATTTGAAACAAGAAGTGGGCAGCCAGCATGTAATGAATTTGTGCTTCCAGCTGGAAAAAAAATCGCTAGCATTGAACTGAACATGAAATTGCCTGTTTCATAACTAAAGTACCATCTATAGTTGCTGGAGTTCTTTGAAAGGCTTCCTTTTAGTTGAACAAATTTAAACAATCTCCATCTCTAACAAGGCAACTAAATCATTTCTTAATGGGTAGTGGTTCGTGCTCTTCTTAAACGGTTGGAAAATGCATGCACTGCATAATGGCCACATCAAAAACACAGCCTGGGACATCATTCAGGATCAAATCCTTTTTCTAGCCCTGAGCTGGGCAGAAATGCTCAGGGTTTTCATTGGCACCGAAGGATGA
This sequence comes from Shinisaurus crocodilurus, assembly GCA_021292165.1. Classification (NCBI taxonomy): domain Eukaryota; kingdom Metazoa; phylum Chordata; class Lepidosauria; order Squamata; family Shinisauridae; genus Shinisaurus; species Shinisaurus crocodilurus. The sequence goes on along the minus strand of CM037880.1, from coordinate 190,785,206 downwards.
GAATAAAAGAGCATCTTTTTCATAGATTTAACAGCTTGATCCTGTATTCTTATACACACACAAAACAGAAAGTAGAGGCTTTTGAAGCAACCACTTCGCCAGACTATGAAGGAGCACACTGGGTATAGTTTGCTCTTATCCTTCGGGAGCTGATTTTGTGTGCTGCATGTACATCAATTGATCACTCATCACTTAACACTTTATGAGGCATGGATCAAATGATGTGTGAGCGCACTCTGCTTAAAAGGCATATGGAGGCCTTTTGACAAAGTTCCTCATCAAAGACTCCTGAGCAAACTTAGCAGTCATGGAATAAGAGGGGAAGTCCTCTTATGGATCAGTAACTGGTAAAAGAACAGAAAGCAGAGAGTAGGAATAAATGGTAAATTTTCCCAATGGGGGGATGTAAACAGTGGGGTCCCACAGGGATCTGTATTGGAACCTATGCTTTTCAACTTATTCATGAATGATCTAGAATTAGGAGTGAGCAGTGAATTGGCCAAGTTTGCGGATGACACCAAATTATTTTGGGTGGTGAAAACAAAAGGATCTCTCTAAACTGGGAGAATGGGCATCAAAATGGCAAATGCAGTTCAATGTAAGCAAGTGTAAAGTAATGCACATTAAGGCAAAAAATCCCAACTTCAAGTATAAACTGATGGGATCTGAGCTAGTGGTGTCTGACCAAGAAAGAGATCTTGGGGTTGTGGTGAATAGCTTGATGAAAATGTTGACCCAGTGTGCAGCTGCTGTGAAAAAGGCAAACTCCACGTTAGGCATAACTAGGAAAGGAATTGAAAATAAAACTGCCAAGATCATGCTGCCCTTATACAAATCTATAGTGCGACTGCACTTAGGATACTGTGTACAGTTCTGGTCACTGCACCTAAAAAAGGATATTGTAGAGTTGGAAAAAGTGCAGAAAAGGGCAACTAAAATGATCCATGGACTGGAGCAACTCCCCTAGGAGGAAAGGTTACAGCAGCTGGGATTGTTTAGCTTAGGAAAAAGGCAAGTAAGGGGAGACATGATAGAGGTGTACAAAATTATGCATGGTGTGGAGAAAGTGGATGGGGAGACATTTTTTCTCACTAGAATCAGGGTCATCCCATAAAGCTGATTGGTGGGAGATTCAGGACAGATCAAAGGAAGTACACATAGCACATAGTTAAACTATGGAATTCTCTTCCACAAGATGTAGTGATGGCCACTAGTTTGGAGGGCTTTAAATGGCGATTCGACAAATTCATGGAGAAGAAGGCTATATGGCTAGTCCTGATTGGCTATATGCTACCTCCAGTATCAGAGGTTGTATGCCTATGTACACCAGTTGCCGGGGAACATGGGCGGGAGGGTGCTGTTGCACTCATGTCCTGCTTGTGGGATCCTGTGGGCAGCTGGTTGGCCACTGTGTGAACAGGATGCTGGACTAGATGGACCCTTGGTCTGATCCAGCATTGCTCTTCTTATTTTCTTATGTTATGCAGGCATATGTCTGAAGGCATAATAAAACCTCTATTTGTAATGGGTTTTTTTTAACACATGCAGGTCATAAATTAAGCATCCCAGTCTGTCAAAACTAGGTCTGCAATGGTTAATTGATTTAGCAAACTGAGCAATTAATTAAAGATCTTCCAGTCGATTAAAAATAAGTGCCCCTTCTCAATCTGGTGCCATTTTAGAAGAGGCATTCTCCGGCTCATTTGCTCTTAGCCTGCTCCCGTACACATGCTTCTAAATCGGCGTCTGTCATTCTCCTCTTCCTTGCTTTGGTGACAGGATAGAGAAGAGGTGTTAGACACACACAGGCAAGGAGACTCAAAGCTTTTTCGCATGACTGTGCCATTTGCTGGGCTCTGCCTTGCTTCCGGAGTTCTGTTACCAATGAACCCCTCAAAACCTATGCCAACATTTTATGCTAGTGTTGTGTGTTTAGAGTTTGTGTGAATATGACAATGTTGTGTTTTTGTCATCTAAAATGACAAATCAGATTCCAGCTGGATCAGTTGGTACACACATGTGGGTGGCAGAACAAAACTAAAACAAAACCTTGGCATAGGTTTGGAGGGGATACCAAATTTTGGTGTCCATAGTTAACAGAGCCTGCATTTTGGTTGAGTTGGACAAAGGACAAGTAACTTGCCCCACTATCCAGGCAAGACATCACACTGGGCATTTCCAAGAAGGAAACATGGCTACAATTCTGCAGGTTTCATTGGAAGTAAGTCCCACAAATATCAATGGGACTTACTTCTGAATAGCTGATCCAAAAAGCATGTTCTTTTTCTTCAGAACAATTGGCTTTATGCAGATGCAGATTTGTGCAAATGTAATCAGTTAATCAATCCACAGATTAAAATGCAACTAAGTGACAGTATAGCCCAACTAAATGGAATAACTAATTGAGTGACAGCCCAAGTAAAATATATTTTGCATGTCAAGGGATTTCTAATTTTCCACTCTGCAGAGAGCACTGCTTTTCTTTAATTTCTATTCTGCTCTTGCTCTCTTAGTCCAGAAGTACTTGAGTAGAAAATATTTGGTAATGCTCTTTAATTTATTATCAGAAAGCTAATAAAAGAAAGCTATAATAAAATTTATTCAACAAACATGCCCTCTTCTGGTTTGAAGAGAGAATTGACTGAATTGTCTTAAAAGAACAAGTCGAAGCTGCCATCCTAAACTCACTTACCTGTGAGTAAGCCCCATTGAACTCATTGGAACTTCTGCGTATACATGCGTAGGATTACCCTGCAAGTCTGTGAATTTGCACAGTTCGTCTCACCATAATTTTCATTAAACAGCCTTGTAGCACCTTAAAGACTAACAGATTTATGGCACAATAAATATGCTTATGTCACAATAAATCTGTTAGAGTTTATGATGCCAGAGACAATTGCCTGTTTTTGCTGCAAAAGTCTAACATGGCTACCCCTCTTAAATTTGTCATTATGTTCATATATGTCACTAGCCTGCCACTTTCCTAGAAATGAGAACATTCACTGAGAAAATTTATTCAATATACATTTGCATGATTCATTGGAAAGTAGCATTTTAAAACTAAATTATTTGACCAATAATTACTTCATTATGAAACACTTCATTGGGTTCAAGATCTTATGCTTTTACAAAGTAGATTATGCCAAAGAAGCTTCTTTAAACCTACAAATGGATCATACCTGAATGCGATAAAATCCTGTTACTTGAGTTATTAGAAAAGAGGAGAGCAATCTGAATTAATTTGTATCAAGTTGCTTGTTTTTAATTAGGTTTCAAGGCAATTAAGATAGGAGCTTTGAAGTGTGCGGGAAGTTAACGTATTGATTGACAGATGTGACGAGGGACACCAGGGGCTGCCTGAGCTGTTACACTCTCCCTATGCAGAAAACATTTATGGATGGACAAAAGTATGAAACCAGTGTGTAGACATGCTGAGAATTTAGGGTGGCCATGTTCAGAAGCTGCAGCTTGTGCAAAATGCGGCTGCCAGACTTATTACAGGGACCAGAAGGTCTGAGTATATTACACCAGTTCTGGCCCATTTGCACTGGCTGCCAATATGCTTCTGAGCCGAATTCGAGGTGCTGGTTCTAACCTATAAAGCCCTACATGGCTTAGGACCACAATACCTGACGGAACGCCTCTCCCAACCGCAATCTACCCGGACACTGCGCTCAACATCTGGGGCCCTCCTCTGACTGCCACCTCTGAGGGAGGCTTGGTTGGTGGCAACAAGGAGGAGGGCCTTCTCAGTGGTAGCCCCCTAATTTTGGAATAAGCTCCCCACTGAGGCCCACCTGGCACCAATCTTACTATCTTTTCAGCGCCAGGTTGACTTCCCTTTATGCCAAGGCATTTAATATTTAATCTGTTCAAAATAGCACATGGGGGGGGGGTGATTGTCATCTGTAGACTTAGTTTTATTAACTTTTACTATGGTTATTTTAAACTGCGTTTTTAAATTTGGTTTTAAATTTTTAAATTACATTGTTGTTTTTATTGCTGGTTTTTATGTAGATTTTATTGTATGGATTATTGTAAACCACCCAGAGAGCTTCGGCTGCGGGGCAGTATAGAAATGAAAATACTACTACTACTACTACTACTACTACTAATAATAATAATAATAATAATAATAATTTTAAAAAATGTGTCTTCTTTTACAGAGCACAGTCCTCCGTTTGAAGGGCTGCCAGAGGATTGCCTTCCATTTGAAGGTGTCCCCTCTATTTGAAGGGCCCTCCTGTCTAATTCCGGTTTAAAGATAAAGAACCATAATGAGAACTGTTGCACATCCCCAAATAGCACCTGGGCAGCAGACTGAAGAGGTTACCTGGTCACAGTCTTCCACACTATGGCCGGGTTTGCATGTCACTTTAAACCCACAGAGGTTCTGAAACCTGAAACCTCTGTGGGTGTAAAGTTGCCCCAGGCCCCATTTGTGCCTGACTAATGGTCAGACACGGCGGGGGTCTGGAGGCACTGCATCTCCCTTCAGTCCTCTGATCAGTATCCCGGGGGATACCACGGGATCACTGAGCTGGGATGACAGCTGCCAAAAAGCGCCCAAGTGGCACTTTTTGGCAACTGTCAGAGGCTTCTTGCCCTTGCTCGACAGGGTTGCGTCCCCACTGAGCAAGGGCAACCCCCCCAGCTGCCCCCCACTCCCCCTTCCCCCAGGCCCCCAGTCACTGCTGCCGTCTGCTGTTGCCGCCGCTGTCTTTCACCACCGTGAGCCTCATCCTCCTCACCGCGGCTGGGCAAGGAGGAGGAGCTGCATCAGGGGTCCCTCACAAGGCTGGGTTGAACCCGGCCTTGCACAGGACCGCCAACACATCAGCAGCTCCCCTCCCTGGCTTGCCCTCCTTCTCCTGGGAGAGAAGGGTGGTCGAACAGGGGAGGGGGAGCCATCGTTGCGGCCTCAGCGACTGTGTTGGAGCCTTGACGGCGCATGTGTGCCAAGCCCCTGACACAGCCAGGACAGGCGGCTACATGGGGCAGGGGAACCGGAGCCGAGGAGACGTCGGCTCCAGTATTCTCGCCCCACGTAGTCGCTTGTCCAAGGACCCGGTGTGTCACATTCCTCTCCAGGAATGCCAGCACACCAGGTCCTTCCTGCATGCACAGCCCTGGCAGAGGGAAGAAGGTCCCTTCCTTGCCGGTGACATTGGTGCGTTGAGCGTTGCGATGTTGTCGACGAGAGAGCGGTGGGATTCCCTCTGTCTGGGCCGTGCATGCGTGGCCCTGGCAGAGGGAACCCCCCCAGCTTCCCCTGGCTAGTGTCGCTCGCTTGTTTTCTCAATCCCTGGGAGCTTTGTTTCCCTCCTCCTTTGCCCGCACCCTCCCTGTATCCCAAATGCCTTTGTGACACTGCAGTACTGGCATGTAAAGAGGCTGGGGTTGTTGTTGTTTTTACCACTCTTGCCCATGGCCTGGTGAAACAACCTATGAACAACCTACAAATCTGGGTTTGCATGTAATGACAACCCATGGTTCAAACAACCCACAGTTCACAACCCAACAACAAATGATGGGTTCTCTTTGTGTGTTGTTCATGGTTAACAACCCACAGTTAATCTGTAGTTCCAGGTTTGCATGTAATGACAACCCATGATTCAACAAACCATTCTTAATTAAACCATGGTTTGTCATTATGTGTGAAGCAGGTCTATGAGTCTTTGGAAACCAGAGGGAAGGGCACTGAGCTGTCCATTTGGAGCCTACAGCCGAGAGGAACGAAGCCAGGATATACTGACAAGAGCTTTAAGGGACAGAAGCACAAAAGAACTGAGGGAACTTGGAGCCGTGCCACTCGTTTCCTGTCTTGGAACCCCAAGTAAGAAACTACCAGGAGCTGCATTACAGGAGCCAAATTACATATTGAGAATAGGGTGGCCACGTATGAATCATGAAAAAAGAGGAGAAACGAGAACCTGTAGTCCTAGCTAATATGCAGCTAGCAAGCTGGAGAAGAAAGTTGTAGTCTGATAATCTTTTTATGAATGTGCTGGTTCTCTGTTTGCCTAGAGGGGAAGCCTTCAAACTCCCCCACCTGCCTTCTGGAATTGTGGAGCCCCAGGAGAGCTTTAGCATATATTCAAATAGATCAGAACATGTAGTTCAGGGTAGGCAACTGGGTACCTTGCAGATGTTTTGGGTTACAACTCACATCAGCCCCAGCCAGCATGGGCAATGGTCAGAGATTGTGGGTGCTGAAGTTCAAAACATCTGGAGGGCATCAGGTTGCTTACCCTTGAAGTAGTTTGTAAGTCTGAGTGGTGCTGCTGGGTGAGACGGGATTCCTCATTCAGTCAGATAGTCTGTCAAACACATCAAGCTAGGGCTGTAAAGGTAGATACGGGCCACACCACACCATCCTTTCTCCCCTCCCGTTTGATTCTTGTAAGTCATTATTGTTCTATATTGTCACTGGATGGTTCAAAGGACTGCTGGAATGACATTAATATACCTACAGCACAACCAGAAAAGTATTACTGTTAGAAGAGTAACCTCACAGGAAGCTGCTTTACACTGAGTCAGACTGTAGGTCCATCTAGCTCAGTGTTGTCTGTGACAGGCAGTGGATCTCCAGGGTTTCAGGCAGGAGTCTTGGCCAGTCCCATTCTGGAGAAGACAGGGATTGAACCTGGAACCTTTTGGAAGCAAGGCAGGTGCTCTGCCACTGAGCTACAACCAGGCCCCTAACAAACCCAGTGTAGGAAGGAAGCTGCCTTATGCCAGATCAAACCATTGGTCCATTAAGCCCAGTGATGTCTACTCTGTCTGGCAACAACTCTCCAAGGTCCGAAGCAGAGGTCTTTCCCACCACTTGCTACCTGATCATTTTAACTCATGGGGTGGGTAGCTTTGGGGTGTGTGTCCAGGGGCCATTTTTGTGTGTCCCCCCGGGATGCAGTTCACAGGGCTTCTGAAAAGAATTCTTTTTATGAAAAGAATGGCTGAATTAGTGGTACAGAGTGCTAAATAGGCCAAATTTAGCTTGTTTTGAAGCTAAATTGACCCATATAGCACTCTGTAGTGGCTATGAAGTGTTAGTATATGGGTCAAATTTAAATTTAAAACAAGCTAAATTTGGCCCATTTAGTGACCCTAGTGCTAACACACCCAAGTTTTTTTTTTGGGGGGGGGGTAATTATTATTTTTTTGCTGCTGCTGCTGCTGCTGCTGCAGAGATGGCGGGGGCTGCTCTGGAGGGGCAGTGTGGGTCGCATAAGGCCCGTGGGCTAAGTGCTGCCCACCTCTGTTTTAACTGGATATGCTAAGGATTGAACCTGGGACCTTCTGCATGCAAAGTGTGTGCACAACGTCCCTTAAATATCATTGGTCTTCTGCAAATATTTGCTTGTTCTAATTTCTCTCCCCATTTTAAAGTATGCTTTTCATATGTAAATGAGAGTTCTATATTTCTTTCTTACTATTTTTAATCACCTTGTTCTAAAACTGATTCCTATCTGAAGAAACTCTGCATTCACCCACTTCATTTGTAGGGAGATATTAATCCGTTGTGTAATTTCACTAATACTTACTCATCCTCTTCCCTAATTCCACACTTCTCTAAAGACAACCAATTAATTTCTTCATTTCCCTGATTTGTTGATATTTGGAAGGGCTTTTCCTTTTAATTGAACTGCAATGTAGCATTTGGTTTTGCAACCCACAGTGCCTTTCCCCATCCTCCTTATTTTGAGTTAAGCTTCTTTTCCTAATCCACCAATTTCTCTGAACTAAATGCTTGTTGTAAAGTGTGCTCTTTCTTCTTTTCACAGGTAAACAAGAGCATAGAAGTTCAGCCCTAGTGATTCACACAAGCATGAAGCACAACTGCTTGATTAAAGCTGCAATGCTATACACACTTACCTGGGAGTAAGCTGCATTGAACTCAATGGAATTCACGAGTAGGCATGCATAGGATTGCACTGTAAATAACATTATGTGTTAGTTGTTCTGGCTGCAGTTTTGCTCATAGTTCAGCTGCTTAAATGCCATAGAGTTTTGCTTCAGTGTAACCCGGGCCTCCTCTTTCACTATACAATTGGAAAAGCTAGTGCTGTGATGTACAATTGCACTAGCAGGTGGAGTAAGTTAGAGGACACTTGTTCTCCAGGCCCAGGAGAAATTCAATGAAAAGGTAACACCAAATGAAAAAGAAAGATTTGTTCATTTTAAAACAGTGTTCTTCAACCTTGGATCCCCAGATGTTTCTGGGCCTACAGCTCCCAGCATAGTCTTGATTGTCTATATCAGTGTTCCCCAACCTTGGGTCCCCAGATGTTTTTGGCTGGGGCATGCTGGGAGTTGTACGCCAAAAACATCTGGGGACCCAAGGTTGGAGAACACTGTTTTAAAAGAAGTGCAGTTGTATGTCAGTTCAGAAGAGGAACTAATGTGACATTCAGCCAAAAACACCTTTAGCAGCTCTTTAACATACAGCTGTATGTATTGCACATAAAACCGTGTGTTGGAAGTGAAGGCCTCGCCCCCTGATGTCTTCTGGCTTGTGGAGGGCTGGGTGGGGGGTCATTCGGCCTCACACCCCAAATCAATTCCCTACCCAATGAGATTTGAAGTTTTTAATTCATTAATTATATTTTTAATCCACCCAATAAGAAACATTCTCTGGGCAGATTACAAATAGGTAAAATGCTAAAATGCAATACAAACAGTTAAAAATATAAAATAATAAAATACAGTGGGCAGTGTCCTATACTGCTGCTGCGCCTCTGCTAGTTCTGTTGTGCTAGTGGAACAGCGCGCTGTTGCAACAGCAACTTCCTAAAATAAGTATGGAGATGAGCAGAGACATTCCTTTCCAGAACTCGGTAGGTCAGCAGAGCTCCCTTCTGTGAGCTCCACTGACATGGCCCAATTGGCCCATTCCGGAAGCCTTATTGCTCATTTCCATTTTTTTCAGGAACTGCTCGTCTTAGTTACACTAGAGGTCCATTCCACTGGCACTGGGGAAATATAGGATACTGCCCAATACAAACAACAAACAGCACAGGAAAAAGAGCCACACACGTTTAGAACTAGGTCTCTAAAATGCCTGGGAGAAAAGAAAGGTCTTTGCCAGGCGCTAAATAGATAACAATGTTGGTGCCAGGTGAGCCTCTTTGGGAAGGGCATTCCATAAGTGGGGTACCAGAACTGAGAAGGTCCTCTCTCTTGTACCCATCTGCCTAGCTCCCTTCAGTGGGGGGTACCTGGAGTAGGGCCTCTGATGACATAAGAGTCTGAGCAGGTACATATGGGAGGAGATGTTTAAATATGGTCCTAGGGTTGTTGTTGAACCATGGGTTATCGTATTGTCTGAACCTAGCTGTGCTAACAAACCATGGCTTCTTAACCATGAACAACCCATGAAGAGAACCCATCGTTTGTTGTTGGGTTGTGAACTGTGGGTTGTTCACCATAGTTTGTTATCTGAGCTAGGTTCAGACAAAATAACCCATGGTTCAACAACAACCCACACTCAACCCATACTCAACCACTTGAGTGTGGGTTAGTGTGTTGTCTGAACCCAGTATAAGAGTTCTGTGGGTATTGCTATCATTGTGGGTTGCCCTGAGGCAATGCCTCTTAAGACTCTACAAAGGATATTTGATAGCTGGTAACATTCAGGTGATATGTGTCTCAATGGGAGCTATGATGGCCCAAAAAAGTTTAGCCAGCCTTCCCCAACCTGGTGCTCTCCAGATGTGTTGGATTACAACTCTCATTATCTAACACATCTGGAGGGCATCAGGTTGGGGAAGGTTGGTTTAGGTGATGGCAGAGGTCTCATCATGATTCCCACAAGGGGAGGGCATGAGCCAGGTCTATGTGTAAGCAGGAAACTAAAGGACAAACCTGCAGCTTTTGGAGTGAGAATAAAGAGACACACAAAGAGCTGTGTTGCTTTCTCCAAGAATCTTATGGTGCTGATGATTCCCTTGAAAATCTGATGGGGAGAAGTATCTGTTGGTATCAATGCTGTGAGCTTCTACTCTTGCTCAACTTGTGTATATGTATAAACCATATATAACAAAAATGCCATAATCCTCCAGTTACTTTATTCCAAGGAAATAAAACTCTGGGTAAAACACATGCACCCCTGGAGTTCTCACCACTTGGAGAAATGGGGTGCAGAGGGCGTAACAACAATATTATGCAGCATTCACAGGGATCACATCCAAGATCTGTACAAATATATAGGGGTGGATTTATCAAAGCTGTAAACATGTAGAACATGCAAGTGAAACCTGTTTGCTTGCTCGAGTCTTTCAAGAAATTGACAGCCTCTACCCATCAATCATTTAGGTTGATGATTTTGCATATTTGTAAAAGAACACACTCGACCCTATATTTGTATGTTTCTTATTATCCTGTAGAATTTGAGAATTTCTGTTGTTGTGTTCCGTTCCCCCATCCATTTCCTGAGCACTCATCCTTCCCTATTCAGAGTCTGGAGAACAACCACATCACAGCTGTTTTAGCTCCTTATAAGTTAGTGTACAAGAGAAGTACAGAAGGATCCCAAAAAGTAACTCCATACTCTGGGAGACAATAGTTACCCTAAACATGTGCTCTGCAGTGTCCAGATGCACATTATAAACACATCTGGTTCCACTAGTGTTGGTGGCTTGCACTCCCCCCCCCCATAATATTTTTTGTTGATCACTGGGGAAAGCTGGTTCCACTCAGTAGTATCTCCACTCCTAGCTGTCTTTGCTCACCCATAGTTTTTCCAAAATGGTCATTTGTAACCTTATATTAGCCACAAATACTTTTCTATTAAGCCTCCTTAGGGCAACTAGGAAGGAAATGTTCGTGCGTGTGTGCGTGAGCAGCAGAGTGCGTGTGCGCATGGGAGATTTAAAATCTTGTCTGTGTGCTAGCAGAGGCTTGTTATTTTACACACAGATCTTTTAGATCTCTCTTTTTCTTTTTTGCAGCGTGTTGTGAAGATGCCAGCTCAGCCTGCCTGTAATTTAACTTGCTTTTAGCTTTTTTGTTTGCAGATTAATTTATGGAGTTAGGAAACACTCTGTAACACCACAGGTCTAATTCTACCTGTTTATTTACTTAGCAAGTAAAGTTTTACAGAGAATACATTTCTTAGTTACAGTCCATGTGCAGAGTATAAATGCATAGCAAGCATTACATCCAGTGGAGTAAGTTGAGCTTCACTCTACCTCAGCAAAGGCGTTACATTGTTGCAGTAACAAAAGCCCAGCAAGAAGAACAAAGAAGAAGAGAGAAAGCAGTCCTGCCTCTCTCTAAGATGGCTTCAGACAGAAAACAAGTTAGCACATTATCAGAACATACAAATCATGTGACTAGGTCATAATGCTCTCACAGTCTAGGCTTCCCATGCGAAAAACACGAGAACCTAGAAAGACATAATAAACTTGTTTACAGCCATTCTGTTCTTTCTATGTGTAAACAGTGTGCTACAGCTGGTGAAGTGATACATATCACAACAGGAAAATCATGCTAGCTAGAAATGAGTTTCACCATGTGAAAATGCATTACCCTGCCATCTGAGCCTCAGTACTTGTGCACATTCTCAAGAAAGACTTGAGGAAAAACGGACTATTTTTTTTATTTAGAAGTTCAGTCAGGATGAAGTCCAAATGTGATCTAATGCCCAGCTGAAATCAAATACTGATTTTCCACTAGGAGATTTAAGCAGCTTCACTGCTTCTGGAATGGCATGGCATCTGTCCTGGTCCCAGAAAAAGATTTTCCTCCCTGTTCGTTAGCTGACGGTAAAGTGATAGCAGCAAGTTGCAACAGCTGCTAAGGAAAGGATGGAGAAGTTAATTCAGAGAGATCAGCTAAGCCAAAGAAAAGGCTATGAATGGAACTGATGGACAGCAGAGAGGTGTAGACATGCAATTCTTTGCACATATACACAGTTCCAAGAGCAAGTGGCGGTAGGAAAGGGGAAGAGATTCGAGGGACAAAAATACTTTTAGAATTTAAAGATCAGAAATGAAATTTCATGTGACTCAAACCTCCCAAATGGTGCACGGAATTCATGGGGGTGGGGCTCAAAGAAAAAACTTATAGTAACTTTCCCCAATCTGGTGCCCTCCAGATGTGCTGAATTACAACTTCCATCATGATGGGAGTTTTAGTCCAATACATCTGGAAGGCACCAGGTGGGGAAGGATGACTTATAGAATGCCAGAAAATTAATAATACATATTTTAGGAAAACCATCTGTTGAAATAATGATTGTGAAGAATGCAGTTGTATGTCAGTTCAGAAGAGGAACTGCACTTCTTTTAAAACAGTGTTCTCCAACCTTGGGTCCCCAGATGTTTTTGGCATACAACTCCCAGCATGCCCCAGCCAAAAACATCTGGGGACCCAAGGTTGGAGAACACTGATATAGACAATCAGAAGAGGAACTAAATGCATGGGGAAACCTGGCAAATTTCCGCTTTAAAAATATTTTTATGAGTCTATGCCTCATGATGGTCTCATGAGATTAAACCAAGGATGCATTCTTAAGGGTATTGTATACCAATAATCACATCAGTTTCAGACAGCAAAAGCAGCAAAGACAGCAAAGAGGTGTGTTTGGTGCCCATGGGATGGGGCAGGTCATAGATCTAAATCAATGTATAAATAAGGCTGCAAGCCTATACACACTTACGTGGGAATAAGTCCCACGGAACTCAATAGAGTTTATTTCTGAGTAGACATGTGTAGGATTGCACTGTAAGTTAGTCAAAATAAACTTCAGTTTACTAAATATGGATAGAGTGTTATGTGGCACAGTCTGGTTCAATTTCCTGCCCAGCTGTGGAGCTTTTGGGGCAGCCTGGATGCTGAAATCAGGCCTCGAAATTCTCCTTTTGAATCTCAAAACCAAATGTTAACATCAACATTCAAAACGAACCTTTTATTGGATAGATGCCATTTATATAAAACGTATATTTATATAAATTCCAGTGCAAGTTACGTATCTATCAGACACTGTCAAACGGTGTATTCTGCCTTTTAATATCAGATTCTGTCAAATATTGACCACAGCTCCATGTTAGTTGTCAAATATTTACTACGATATGTGAGGTGCTGTCAAATGCTAACTGTTACATGTCAGATACTGGCTGCAGCTGCATGACAACTTTCAGATAAAGTCAAAATCTGATTGCCATAGATCAGTGGTAGAGGACATACTACTTTCCATGCAGAAGGCTGCAGGTACAATCCCTAGCCTCTCCATTTAAAAGGTATTACAGCAGGGAAGGACTTCTGCTTGACTCTGGAAAAAGACTGCATGTCAGCACAGACAGAACTGAGCTAGACTGACCAATAGTCTGATTCATTACAAGGCAGCTTCATATGTATTTATTTATATTATTATTTATTTCATTTCTATACTGCCCAACAGCCAAAGCTCTCAGAGCGGTTCACAACAGTTCATAAAAACACAAACCACAATATAATAAAAAGAGATAAAAAATTTATAGTATACAAAATTTAAAAACAATTTAAGAGCTAAAATAATTTTTTAAAATACAAAATTAGACTTGTTAAATGCCATTAAATGTAAAATGCCATTAAATGCCTGAGAGAAGAGGGCAGTCTTAACCTGGAGCCAAAAAGTTGGTGCCAGGTGGGCCTCAGTATGAGTATTTATACTAACTAAAGGGCCTACTAACTGGAGGGCCTACTAACTGAACTTCCAGAGGTGGCTTGCAATATATTTAAAATACAAGGGCACAATCCTATGCATGTTTAGACAGAAAAAAGTCCTACGACTCCAAGCATCCCCCAGCCAGACTTTTTTCTGTCTAAACATGCATAGGATAGCGCCTTAAAGTAGACAAGAGTTATTATGGAGAAGCAAAGGTGTACACAAGTTTTTCCCTAGCTCTCAGATGTCCCAGTTGCCATTCTACTGCTGACTTTCTGGGCCAAACTTGACTGTTGGAGCAGCCAGATGTTAGTCTCTCACAAGATGGGATTTCCTTATGTAGGTTACAGCTGCTGTTGACATCTCTCACAGCTTCTGTTTCTGGTGCAGATGCAAGAGGCACTGGGGAGCAAAAATGTTTATAAGAATCCCACACCCCCAGCGCCCAGTCCTTAGATGTTCCAAGTTACTGCTTTTGATTATATGTACATATGTTGCATGTCCAAAACTCAATACTATTGCCCGCCAGCTGTCAATGTTGCATCAAAGGCATAATGAATAGCAAATATTCACTATAAACAGATAGCAGTTTTATCCCGCTTTAACTGTCATGGCTTCCTCAGAACAAACCAGGGCATTCTAGTTTGGTGAGGTGTTTAGAGATCCCTAGTCCCCACTCTCACAGAACTATAAACTTATCTGGGAAGAAAGAGTTTAAATGTGTAGTAGAGATGTGCCTTCATACTTTATCCACTACATCACTGGCTCTCTGGGTAGGACAAGGCCATGGAGAACTTTGAAGTTTGTGTTGGAGGGACACAGAAAAGGATGGGAAACACTGGAGCATGGCATATGGTTTGAACAATGAGAGAGATGAATGGTTTGGCCAGTGGAGTTTTGAACAGAGGTAGGAAGGCTAAGGTGTTACACAAAGGAAGATGAGAGAGAAGGGTGCAGTAGTTGTCAGAAGATGACTAGAGCAGGCAAGACGTTTAACTTAGTGGGCAGACAGGAAGGCCAAGATTTTTTACACTGTTGTATAGGGAGAAGTAAAATGACAGCAACATGACTGGTGATTGAAGTTGACTGACATGGTTTGGCATTACATGAATGAGCCTTGTGTTCATGTGCCACTTTGTGTGCTTTTAAAAATCAGTTGCTTTTACTTTCCTGGGTGAACACCAGATTTGAGGGGCCCTGGGCAAAGAACCCTCCATGGCTAACCAGTTACCAGGGAGCAGCAGGGTAGGCAGCGGTACGGCAGTGAGCAGCAGCAGGGACAGGCAGTGCTGTGCAGCCACTTCTCTGAAGTACTGGGAAAGACGGCTACAGCTGGTTTCATTTTAATTTCCCCAGAATGCTTCTGGGCCTTATGGGCGGTATGATGGGCATCTTGCCAGATGCTGATGCTGGGCCTGCTACTTTTGCAGAAACCACATTTTACTGTTACATGTGAACCAGCAAACTGGTTTGCATGATTCGTTCAGATTACTGGATTGGACGTAATGGCAAACTATGGTCAGGGCCAGTCCTGCCATGAAGCAGGGTGAGGTGCTTGCATCAGGTGACGGAGGAGGAGTGGCGTATTGCATTGTATTAAATAAATAAAATGTATTAAATAAATAAAATAAAAATTGTACCCCTGCCCACGCCAGAAGGGCCTGATGCTGCAGCCTCCAGAGGGTGCTCTAGAGAGCCCCACCAGCTGTTCTCCTGCCATGGCATTTACTGCAGCGAGAGAGCAGCCGGTGGGGCTCTCCTTCCCTTGTCATACATGGCCAGAGTAAGTGGCTGTGGAGCTCTCACAAGAGCTCACCCAGGTCTCATGAGATTTGTGCAAGCTCCTGCTGTGAGACCCATGTGAATTCCTGCAAGGGAGCACAAGACTCATTTATGCAACACCAACCCATGGTTTTGGTTTAGCATTACATGTGAACCGACCTAGAGTCAATATAGGAAGAAAAATAGAAAGATAAATCAAAGAGTCCCACATGCTATAAGAGGCTTCATGTTTGGTTAATAGGGTGTGCTGTGTCTCTTTTGATGATAGTCTAACAAGAAATCTCTTTAGACAGTGAGTTGTATTAACATCCTTTTTTGTAACAATTCTTCTAATCTCCAGCTCTTTCTTAAGTACTTCCTGGTTCCATTTTACTTCCTGTATCCCTTATAGAGACTGCTGGGAACTGTAGTACTGTGGCATGATCAAAAGAGATACACTACAGGTGGATGGTGATAATGAATAGAAAAACTTTGAAGAATATGAGTATGTCTACATACTGACTTGAGAGGAATAGGACAGGACATCTAAGTAGAAATATCTGACAGGCATCTGCAGAATGAAAGGTGGTACAAATTGTTTTGTTATTGAGCTTTGATTATGTTATCTGAATAGGAATGACTGCTTTGTTGTGGTCTTGAGCTAATTACTGTTTCTCTGGTCCCACCTGTAAAATGCTGACCTGTGCATTGTCCATTGATGTTACCATGTAACATGCAAATCCACCCTCAGCATTTAAAGTCTCTTTATAGACTTGCATTCATAAATGTTGTCATTTCTTTATAGCCTCCTGTATAACCTTTAAAAACAGAGCTGTAGATTTATTAACATCTTTGCTATTTGATTTGCAATTTTATGTGTTTGCCCCACAATAAATTTTCAAATGAAATTATCTGTTTTCCCCCATTTGAACAGAGAAGACCTCAGATATATACACTGTTTTTACCAAGCTTGCTCCACAGTCTTTGGCAGTTTCCCCTGTATCAGCTATCCCTGCAGTAGAAAAAGAGTCACCTACTCTTATAGTTGCAGTTGGCTTTGCAGGGAGAAAAGAATTCCGACTCCACATAGCGGAGACTCACAGATCATCAATTTTTCTGTTTTCATGTTGGATTGGCTTTGCCATGTGAATTTCCCCAGATGTTCACCCATGACTCCTGGAACTGCTCAAGGAGCTTCACACATGGAGCTGTTTGGTGCCTTTTTGGAGAGTGGGTATGAGGGTGCCATTGAGGTTCCAGAATCAGCCTGTTTGAGCAGTCAGCTGATACCAAGGGCAAATCCTGGCCCACCAGGCCCTATAAAGCCTTAGCCTCAGAGCTTGATCTTCAGTCTGAGCAACTTGTTTCTGGTGTGAGGATACTGCCTAAATGCCTGCTCTCCATTCTTGACTGATGCTATGGCTCTTGACCCCCTTTGCTATGCATCTCATTCTGGTTCTCTTGATCCTCTGTTGCTGCCTTGGATCTTGTCTGGTTTTGACTGTGCACTTGTCTCTAGCTCCTCTGATTCCTTTGCTGGACTGGAACTCAACCTTTGTGTCTGCCTGGCACCTCTGATCTTTGCTTGCTGTGCTGGAACTTGACTGTAGTCTGATTTGGACCACACACCTGTCTCTGGCTCACTTGGACTGACAGCGAGCTTCCCACAGGTTCCGGAACTCAGTTGCTTGGAGTGTGATCCTTGCTGAGGCCTGATAATTATATTTATTTATGCTGCAATACCCACTTCGCTACTGATTTAGAAGCCAAGATAATGTTTGTTAATTTGGTTAAAGATATACTAGAAAAACCTAAGAACTATCTAACAGGTTGCCAACCATTCAAAATATACCTCAGCAGATGCAACGTGTCAAATGGCCAGCTATGCACTGAATAACGCCATACAGCACAATGCTATGCATGCTTACCAAGGAGGAAGTCTCATTCTGTTCAATAGAGCTTACTTCCATGGACTTATGCACAGAATTGCAGGCTTGGTGTTCAGGATATCCATACATTTATTTGTCTTGGAACTAGAGCTCCAATCATACAGCACTACCCCCTCTCAGAGATTTAATTTCTAGAGGAGGGGTGGGCAATGTGCCCCTCCTGCCCTTCTGTGCCCCTCCCACTGCTGCAAAAAAATAAAAATAAAATGTTGGTTTGCTGCCAAAATTTGGCAGTTTGGCAGTGCTGGCAAAAAGGGCCCATTTATTTATTAATTATATTTATACCCTGCCTGCAAGGAACCCAAGGCGGCTTATATAATCCCCCTCCTCCTCTCCATTTTATCCTGTGAGGTAGGTTAGGCGGAGAGGCAGTGACTGGCCCAAAGTCACCCAGTGAGTTTCATGGCCGAGCAGGGAATAGAACCCGGATCTCCTGGGTCCCAGTCCAACACTCTCACCACTATGCCACACTGGCTTTCACCACACTGCTGAAACTTGGTGACAGTGCTGTTTTTCCCTGTTCCTTCCGCTGCACTGAATGCTGGCAGCAGGGAGCAGGGGTGTAGCCTCTGGTGGGCTCCATGGGGGGATTGATCCCTGGCCTCTGTTCTAGAGACGCTGGGAAATGACAACTCCAGCAATTCATACTAACAAATATTTCAAAGCATCCCCAAAAGCCAAAAATAGGGACAGGTCCCATAAAATAGGGATTTTCCTCAGTAAATAGAAACAGTTGGAGCACATGGTTCTGTTGAATTAAGTGGGGCTTACTTCCAAGTAAGTACTGTTCAAGTTGCACTCTTACACTTTCCCCTTATAAATCAATATTGAATTTTATTCACTACTTCTGTGTGCAGCATCATGTGCACTGCATTGTGAGCCATTTAGTTTTGCTGAGAGACATACTGTTGGCAGGATCTGCTATGTGCACTTTCAATCTTTTCCCTGTAAGTAATGCACCTGAGTGGAAAAATAGAACAGCCTATAGCATACAGCAGACATTTTTATCCAGTAGTGAAGGCTTCTCATGGGAAAAGATACGGGGGTGGAGCGTGGAGGTATAAATTTAAGTGCCTCCTAGTTCAGCTCCTTGCCCCAAGGTATGCACTACCATTCAAATCTTTAATGATATTCATCTAATACCCTCTTAGCTTGCCTAGCAGTGCCAATTACATTCCATACCCAGACAATTGCCTAATATAACCTTTAATAATAACAAAATTACAGTGTACAGCAGACAGAGTCTTGGCCGTGGCCTAGTATTTAAAATGGAGCTACATCTTCCAGGGAAACCAATAAATTGAACACTGAACACATGAGCTGGGCAGATTGTTGTCCTATCTTGGGGCCACACAAGAGATCTGTTAACAGGATCTCACTTTTTAAAAAACAAACAAAACAAAACCAAATCAAAACATCAAAGCATGGGCCTCCCAATCTGAACTGGACTGACATGCTGCTGGTGGGTAACCCTTCCATGCCATTTCCCCAACTGAAGTCACCCACGTGAAGCTGCTATTTGCCTTGCATGGCAAGACATACAAGTACCATAGAGATAACTTCCAGAGCTGTGTTAGTTTGTTGCAGCAAAAACACCAACTTACCCAAGACTGACACATTGGTTTTGTGGTATAGAGTCCACTTTATCAGATGCGTGAAGTGTTATCTTCAGTTGGCAGGTATAAGGTGTAGGAGGAAAAATAAGAAGTAAACAATGGGGTTACCTGTCATAAGATGCAAAAAGTACAGTCTGTGACAATTCCATTGAAGTTTAAAATAACAGCTTCCGAAAGTGGGCAATTTTAACTTGAAAAACGGTGCAGGAGAAAGGGTTATTATTATTATTTTCATTTTTATACCACCTGATAGCTGAAGTTACACCCGCCTCCTCCTCCGGCATCATTGCCTTCATCTGATTTAGGGTTCCCCATAGCTGATCTGATGTTTAACAGAGCCCTGGAGGGTCACATTTAGTTTAGCCTTCAGCATCATTCTGAACCCAAGGTTCAGTCTCTTACTCTCAGCCCAGTCCTCTGAAATCAATGGACTTAAGGGAGTGTAACACTGTTTAGGATCACAGTCTAATAGATGTATACTAGATAATGTGTGAAGTAGTTCTTCCATGCATATATACTGCATATACACATAGTTTACCTGAAACATGAAAGACAGGAGCTCCTGTCTTTTGCTTGCATGCACATAGCTGTGATTGTCCCTAGGTCCTCTTGGCATGTACAGATAAGTGTATGTAGAGTGGAAGGATGATGGTTATTGCATTATTATTTTTTAAAGTTGGTCTGTGGGAAATGTTAGAAAATCCTGATACCAATGAATCATGAAGCCAACCAAAGGTGCTTCCAAATGAGACTTTTATGTACAATTGCCCTGCCTCATTCACAGAATTTAATGGAGGAAGATGCTCCGCACAAGCATATATGAAGAGGCTTGCTTGTGGCTGCGTTCATGAGTGTGAACAGTGTGCGTGTATGCATGTGCAAGCGTATTTGTGTGGTTGTATTAATGACAGGAAAACAATTTGATGTGTGGAGAGAAATGTTTGTGGGTTGGCATTCCTGAGAGGCCGGCTTTGGTAAGATAAACTTGCCTATGACTGAGTCTGGACGGAGGTGTTGTGTGGGGAGGTGGCTGACTCGTGAGAGGAGCGGCCTCCGTGTGGAGAGAAAGGTGTCGCTTCACGGTTGTGTTCGTGAGGGGGCTGGTTGTGTCTTTGCGTGGTGCCTCTCGTGAGAGGGGAATCAAGTGTGACTGGGAAAACCTTGTCGTGCAAACGAGGGCAGCTGCGTGTGGGCTTCTGCGCGAGGCGGCGGCGAGGATCCTCCCCGGCCCCTCCCCGACTCCGCCCACCCGCCTCCACTCGGTAGTGGCTGGGCTCTGCCACATCGTCGTCGTCGTCTTCCTGGCGCTCGCGGCCGCCTCGGTCGGGGGGGCTCCCTCATCATCGCGGCTTGAGCCCAGAACGGGGCGGTCCTTCCAGCCCGCCCACCCGCCCGGCGGCGGCGGCGGCGGGGCCTTTTTAGAGCGCCGGGAAATGGAGCCCGGCAGCCGTTGTCTCTGCTGCGGCTCGCCGGGGCGCCCGCCCTGCCAAGGCCGCAGTTGCCGAGCCCGCCAGTTCCTGCCCGCCGCCGTTTTTTAACCGCCGAGAGGCGGGAGGTCTCCGCCGGCGCCGCCGCCCATTGAGGAGGGACGCTCGCGCGCCTCGGCTTCCCCTCCTGCCGTCGCTCTCTTCTCAAGTTGCTCTCCTTGGCGCGGCGGCGGCGCCGGCGATGAGCGAGCGGCCGCCTCTTGCGCCTGCGAAGCGGGGGGGAAGGCGAAGCGCTCGCTTGACCTCCGCCCGCTGCCGGCGTCTCCCCGCACTCCTCCTCCTCCTCCTCTTGTTCTGGTCGCCGTAGGCGCCGGGCGATGTGGGGCTCCGGCGCCGCCGCGCTGCAGCTGCTCTCGCGGGCCACCAAGCACGCCTTCGCCCAGGGAGCCCGGCAGGACCTGAGCCGCTGGGTGCCTCGGCTTGGCGCGGCTGCTGGGGAGCCGGGCGAGGCGGCGGCGGCGGGGAGAGGAGGAGCCGCCGCGGAAGGGCTGCTCTTCGGGGAGCAGAACGGGCTGCTGCAGCACTATCCGCCGCCGCCGCCGCCGCATCAGGAGCCGTCGGTGGAGATCCTGCTGTGCCAGCTGCCCGAGGTGGGGCCCGCCTTGGCCGAGGGCAGGACGTGGCGCTGCTCGGGCTGCCTGCTGGGCACCTGCTGGTGCAAGAGTTGCCTGAGCGTGTGCTTCTTGGCGGCGCTCTGCTTCGCCTCGCTCGCCCTGGTGCGCCAGTACCTGCGGGACCTGATGCTCTGGGCCGAGAGCTTGGACAGCCTGGCCGGCGTGCTGCTCTTCACCGTGGGCTTCATCGTGGTGTCCTTCCCGTGCGGCTGGGGCTACATCCTGCTCAACGTGGCCGCCGGCTACCTCTACGGCTTCGTGCTGGGCATGGGTCTCATGGTGCTCGGCGTCCTCATCGGCACCTTCATCTCGCATGTGGTGTGCAAGAAGCTGCTGGCCCGATGGGTGCTGGCCAGGATCCAGGGCAGCGAGAAGCTCAGCGCTGTCATCCGCGTGGTGGAGGGAGGAAGCGGCCTCAAGGTGGTGGCCCTGGCCAGGCTCACCCCTATCCCCTTCGGGCTCCAAAACGCCGTCTTCTCTGTGAGTGGCTCTTATCTGAAGCCCTTGGGGGCATTGTCACAAAAGGGGCCTGAGGAGGTGACGTTTAGGCTCAGGTGCCTCACTTGTCCAAGGTGTTCCTATACAGAATAGGAAGCGGAAGAGAGCTAGTTTTAAATCGAGCAAATATGCTAGCCAAGCTAGATTTTACATTCAAATTATGGAGAAGGAGAAGAATGCAAATAATTAAAAGGCATTGCTTTATGGAGTTGAAGCCACCCAAGCCTCAGGATTGATTCAAAATACAGTTTTCTCCATGGGAGTGGCTTTGAAAAGTTTGTCATGCCAGCCTCTGTTACATGAGAACTGTAAGTCAGCAATGATTATCCAGGAAAGAAAGATCAATAAAGACCAAATGTTGCATGCAAATGCATATAATGGTAGCCCAACAGCCCCTTTTAATTAGGGGAAGTCTGTTGTTGAAGTGATTCAGAAATAGAGACTCAGGGGGAAAGGGATACTTACGGTCTTTCACTGCCCCAAATTTCCATCTCAGTGGCTTTTACCCCTGTGGGCTTTAAAAAATGTTGTTTAAAATCCTTGTAGGGGAAAAGCTACTTGGGAGTAATGCAGCACATTTACTGTGGAGTAAGCCCCATTGAGACTTACTTCTGAGAAAACATGCATAGGGTTGCACTATTGGAATGGGAAAATGGGTAGGGAAAGGGTTAAGCAATCCTCTGCTGCTGCCTCTGCTTCTGATGGCTGCCACAGGAAGCAGCCTTTTCTTTTTTAAATAATCTGTTGGACTACCCTTACACATTTATTTGAGTGCAACACATTTGAGTAGGATTTTAAATTCCTACTGGCTCTTCCTTGCAGCTTTTCTGAAAAGTACATGGCTTTTAAAATTCCACATAGCTTTGAATTCTTCACAGGTAGCTTTGAAAATAATTCTTATTATTAAAGTCTTGTATCAGAATCAACCCTCCATTTGTTTCTCCCCTGTTAGAAGGAAATGAAGTTCCAAGTGAAATTCTCAGGGCTAATTCTCTCATTGGATTTATGTGATACCGCAGCATTTCTGAGTGTTAAACTCATGTCTACAACGCCCTTGAATGGGAAGGGTTAACTTTCTAATTTTCTTATGAGAAAGATCCAGGTACATTTGAATTAGTGTATCTTTTGCACATTAAAAAGCCTTAACAGTGGCATCCTATGCATGTCTACTCTATGTATGTTACTGACTTTAAAGATTAGTTGGGAGTTGAGAATCTGGCAGTTCAGCTAAATGCTGCTGAGTTCAGTCAGATTTACTCAGTACTAAGTGTGCTTAGAATTGCCTTCTTAATTTAACTGCAGTGTTGCTGAGCTTATGTAGTTTTCAGTTTGCATTTATCCTTATTCTGTGATGCCCTCTGAGATGGCTCCCAAGGGGCTGGGAGGCTATGTTACTGTAAGCTGGGAGAACATTTAAATGACCAAACCATGTGGCAAGGAGCCAGTCATGTGGGTATCTCCAAGGCATCAGTCCATGTCCATGGGGCTCAGTTATTTAAATGTTATCTCAGCCCTGTGCGAGCCTTGTGTAGATACGTAAGTAGCTTCCACAGGGCTGGGAAACTACCTAAAACCACCTTCCTCAACCTGGTCCTGTCCAGATGTGTTGTATTCCAACATGTCTGGGGGGGGGGCATCAGGTTGGGGAAGCTCTGGCCTAAAGGGTACATGAGGCTTGCTACTTAAAACACATGATGCATTTAGTGCAACTGCAATATTTCAGTGGCCTTTTTTGGAGTAATTGCAAAAAAGAAAAGAAAAGAAGAAGGGCAACCCAACAACAACACACCATAAAAGAGTATGAGTATTAGTGTTTGTGTGTACCAAAGGATAACAATATCATACTGGTATTCTTAAGAGATGATAATAATGAAATTGAGTAGTCATGCAAAAGAGTGAGCATTGTGAAAGGTATTAAAACATCTGTAGCATAATTGTGGAAAATCATATTTTAAGAGAACTGTTAAGAGACATAGACGTTTGGATTTTATAATCCAGTAGACTTCTGGAGTTCAATCTTTTGCATTATTATCTTGGCTTTCAGCATTATCTTTTGAGTATCCATATGATATTGTGTAATATTTCATAAGTATTTATCGTCTATCTTGTGTTAAATATTATTTTATTACTTCATGATTTTGGGGATACACCTTCCCAATTTGTAGATATTTCCAAGCAACTCTGAATTAAATAAGGATATAATCTATATGGAAAATACATGATGTGGCATGCTGGTAGTTTGGGCCTAACATTTCCTAGTGCTTGCTCGTACAGTAATGGTCTTGTGTATGGGACTATAAGGGAACCAACAGAACTTATAAAATAGTTCTTCATATAGTTAAAGAAAAACTGACATAAAGACCATGGTCACAGGACACTACAGATTATTCAAGGCCTTGATGTGTATAAACTGATATAACATGGCAGAGTATAGGAAATGCACATCAAGAACTTGAATAAATCTGGAATATTCAAACTGAAACAAACAGGTAATACAATTCATTTTAAACTGATACGACAGAGGTTAGTTATATTACCTGCTGATTTAAGTTAGCTTGAAAACACAGGGAAAACTTGCTAGATAAACCTTACTTCTGTTACTGCTTGCAGGAGCTGTTTGTGTGTGAGATCTAGTGGTTACTAAAAACAAAAAACTGTCATGGCACTAACTACCTAAAAGAGCGGTCTTTTCCCTAGGTACAGGAAAGGATATTCTTTCATAATTGGTTAATAGTGATCTGCTGAAATAAATGCATTCTCCATGGAGTCTTTTGGGAAAGTTTGAGTACTCATACAGCATAGTCCTAAACTTATTTACTTGGAAGTAAGTCTCAGTGAGTTCACTGGGATGTAATCCCTAGTAAGTGAGTTTAAAATTATAGCCATAAACTAGATTCATGTTTGTGAAAGGCAGACATCTTAAGTACTTTGGATTTAGACCCGTTTTATTGCCTTCAGACTATTTCACTGTTCTGCAATGCAGTATGCTGGACTGCACATTGAGGGCTGCTGATTTTTTTTCAACACAGAAAAAAAATTAAAGTGTAGGGGGAAACTGTCTACAGTGTCACTTATAAAGTGCTGGATAGGGGATTTTGTCACAAGTACCAGCGTCAACTGGCTTAAATCACCATGAAAAAGCAGGTTTAAATCATTAACTTAAATCAAGATTGTAGTATTACAATCCTTCCTCAATAAGTGTGCTTACAATTAAAAATATTGGCTTGCAACTAAATGAAGACTTTATAAAGAATATAATCTGAAACCTTTGATCATGCCATTTGCACTATGGAAATATATCTGTTGAAGCGGCGGCAGGGGTATTGCAATGGTGAAATTATTTTTGTTGGGCTCTCTCTCTACAGATGTAGGTGACTCTAAGCAAGATTACTTACTTGAAGACTAACAACACAATCCTCTGTAAATTTTATGCAGAAGTAGGTCACACTGTGTTCAGTGGGGCTTACTCCTAAGTAAGTGTTCATACGATTGTAGCCTAAGGCTGCAGTCCGTATGCACACTTAAGTGGAAGTAAATCTCATTGAAGACAGTGAGACTTGTTTCTGAATAAACCCGCAGAGGATTGCAATGCACGTAACTAGAACTTTGTAGAAAGGGCTGGTAGTTATTGGGCAGAACAGAGTTTCTCCATACAATCAAAGGCAATATTCTTGTTTAGTTAGAGTCATAAATATTCAGCACTTGAACTGAATTTATTGCAGAGCTCAGGTGCCACCCCAGTGGGGGCAATGGATGATTCTGATGAGATACTGCATGGTGTCTCCAGGAAGCTAGCACCTGTGATGACTTGACATTTGTGGGTCCAGTAGGATGTCCATAACAAACAATAGAATATATGACATGCAGGGATGTTGAAGAGTCCTTGGTCTTGAGTCACAGGTCGAGTCACGAGTCTTTGGACCCGAGTCTCGAGTCCTTGGTCCAAAATGGTGAGTCACGAGTCACTCCCAAAGCTGACTCCACAAGTCCCTATTAAAATCAATGGGGTTTTCCCCCAACAAAATAAGGCTACTTCAGATGTGTGGCTTAAATAAATTCTAGGCACAAGTGTGCCTTTTTATTTCAAAGCTCTGCCACTGATTTTGACAAGAACAGACCAGGCAGACAAACCCAAAATAACCAGGCAGGCAGAGGAGGCAGGGAACCCCAAAGCAGGCAGGCAGAGGCGTTTCTCTTGGACAATTCAAACTGTGGAACTGGTTAAGAAGAGACCAGGCAGGCAGAGGAGGTAGGGAACCCCAAACAGGCAGGCAGAGGCAGCCAAACCCAAAATGTCTGAAAGGTTGCATTTTAGGAAAATGATTTTTAAAAATAAAATCTTCGCCGGCAATCGCACTTCTCTCCACTCCTTCTGGCACAGCCCAGGGATGTTGAAGAGTCCTTGGTCTCGAGTCCCGAGTCGAGTCTCGAGTCCCATTAAAAATATTGGGACTCGAGTCAGAGGGGGGACTCAGTCCGACTCACAAGTCGAGTCCTGGAGTCCGAGTCCCCATCCCTGATGACATGTCATATAATGCTTGACCTCAAAAGTTGGACAAGCATTATAATATGCTTCTTTCTTTTCTATAATATGCTTCTTTCTTTTACATTAAAAAGTGGGCTCTAAGTTTGTTCGTCTGATAAAGGGACATGGCTTTAGTTTGAGGCTACAAGGCTATAATCCTGTACTCACTTACCTGGGTGGAAGCCTCATTGAATTCAGTGGGGCTGACTTCTGAATAGACCTGCATAGGATTGGGTTTCCATTAAACATAGACTTCATTGTAATAATAATATTTTTTAAAAAGTTACACTATAATTGAAATGTTAAAAAAAACACCCCTCACATAAATTAAAAATAATTTAAATTTGTAAAAAGCTATTATTTAAAAAACAGCATTTATTTTTATTCGCTCTGCAGAGAAGACATAGTCCTGAAAGTAACTCTTAACTGCAATGGCATTGCCTTTATATAAGCATCATGGGAGGGTGTGAATTTGAATCATGTTCTGCTCCACTATTGGAAGTTACTACCGTATTTGTGGTTTCAAATAATAAAACATTCCACTGAGGACTAGAACAAAGTTCTCCAATGGGCCAGTTCAAAGGTAAACATTGGCTCATGCACTGTGTTACATCTTCCCGACAGCACAACAAGAGATACAAAGTGTTTGTACATATGCCATGTAAGGTAAACTATCTTTGAAAAATATTTCCTGTCTTTGAGACACAAATCCATATATGCTTCAGTTCCTTAATGTTTCCTTCTTAATTTTTTTTTTACAAACACACACTACAAATACCAAAGAAAAAAAATGTACACAATAATCATTCTGAGTGACCAAATAAAACATGAATTCCCAAGAAAATTTTTGATAAGAGGTGATTTACAATAGACAACTCCAGTACTGAATGAAGTGTTATCTTCTTCTTCTTCTTCTTTTTTTTAGCGTATTGGAAACTTGACTATTTCAGCTGTATTCAGAGCCTTTCTCATTTGTTCTGATATTGAAAAGGGGCCTTTAACATATCTGATAATTACAACT
This sequence comes from Shinisaurus crocodilurus, assembly GCA_021292165.1. NCBI lineage: Eukaryota > Metazoa > Chordata > Lepidosauria > Squamata > Shinisauridae > Shinisaurus > Shinisaurus crocodilurus. The sequence goes on along the minus strand of CM037880.1, from coordinate 190,758,084 downwards.
TTTGCTGCTAATAACATATTCTTAATTAATGCCTTAATTTGCTTACCAAGGTGGAGCTATTTAAATAGCTTAATATCACTAATAGGTCTATTTTTAATTTACACTTGGTCATCTTATCGATAACATCAATCACTTTCTTTTAAAATGCAAGGACAGGAGGGCATTCCCTCTGCATAATTACAAAGTTGGCATCTGATGCTTGACATCTCCAACATTTAACATCCGTATCAAAAATGTTATTGACTTTATGTGGAGTGAGGAACCATCTGTATAACAGCTTTTATTGTGTTTCTCTCAAACTCAAGAAATATGAAAAGGAACAAATAAATTGAAAAATATATGACCATTGTTATTTGTTCCTTGGTTCTCTTCTTTACCAGTTGAAGCTTTATGGATATGCACACCCTTTCACTGAACAATTTGGAGCAAGAACATAGCAGCAGTGGTATGAGTCTGGGATATTTATTTCATTTCATTTCATTTTTATACCGCCCAATAGCCGAAGCTCTCTGGGCAGTTTACAACAATTAACAAGACAGTCCCTGCCCGCAGGCTTACAATCTAAAAAAGACAACACACAAGGAAAAAGGAATGGGGAGGGAAGAAGGGGAAATATTAATACTCCTGGCAGGGCTGGTGGAATGGCCCTCTGCTCCCTCTCTTCTCCCTCTGCGCAGCCTGCTGGAATGGCTGCTGGTGGTGACAGTAGAGGGAGGAGCAGCCCTCATGAGGGAGGCCTTTCAGCAGGGCTGGTGGAATGCCCCTGCACTCCCTCTCATCTCCCTCCTCTCAGCCTGGGATATTTATGAGAAATTTAGGGCAGATTCAGAATGTGTTTCATGTATATGGCTGTTCAAGTCATAAAGCAGCTGTTATCCATGTTCAGACACAACAGTAAGCCAGAATTCTGGAAAATCCTGGTTTGCTATGAATGAGCTGTATTCTGGTGAATGCAAACTGTTTGCTCCTGCTTGGCTCCTCCTGCCAGTAGGAGCGACTGAATTGCCCAGGAATTGAAAGCTTACCTTGTCATCTAAACTGTGGGGTACTTGGCTTGTTGCTCCCAAATAAGCCAGGATTTGTAAACCAAAAACAAAACCTGGTTGATCCTCTCTTGTAAGGGGCACAACAAACCAGGGTTCCTGCCTTGGATGACACACCAAGCTTTCAATTCCTTGTTAGTTTATCTGCTTCCACTGGTGGGAGGAGTCAAGGAGGAGTGGATGAACTGTGTGCATCAGCAAGCATGCCTGTTCATAGTAAACCAGGATTCTCCGGAATTTGGCTTATCATTGCATCCATTGTGCCATTGTCTTCCTCCTTCAAAACCCACCATGGAGAAAGATGACCACAGACACAGCAATAATGCAGACTCCCACTTTGCTTGGCATGTTCAATTTGGAATTATGGTTAGATAAGTAGCATTTTTTTTTATAGTTGCAGGTAGCACAGTCATAATCTGCCAGTTTTTCTTTGCTTCAGTTCATGCTGTGTTTATAGTTGGTGGTAATATTAAAGGGGTATGGGGGTGCCCCTTCAGTTAAGTGAGTCGCCAGTTCTGCCATGATAAGCCTCAAAATTCTACTGCTTATAAAAATGGCACATGTATGGCTAATAACTTGAACCTTGGTGCACATCATCTACCAGATGAGGTGCACAATTATGCATAATTTCAAACTGATCCAATACAAATTGCTACAGATACAGCTAGTTGAAAAGTGCTGAAAATTGACACATTTGTACTTTTTACTAAAGCTGTGGCTTGGCATATCAGATATTTCTTTCAAATTTTGGGGGAAACTACTGATGTTCTTTATTCAGGCTTGTTGAAGAGGTATGCCTTTCATTGGTTTGGTAAAATTCTGAGCAGCAGTTAATAAATTATCAAGGGTTTTCTGCTCCATGAAAGCCTATGGCAGCAACTGCTGGCAAAGTTATGTTGGGCTTGTTCAGTTACACTTTGAAGCTAGAATGTTGCCAGTGTTTTGAATTTCATTGTTCCTGTCAGGTTTCTGACAGTGGGGGAGGAGTAGCAGGGAATTGTCAACTGGGATAAAAGTGAGGTAATTTTGAAGGGTGAGGGAATCATTCTCACTGATTGACAGTTCACTGATGAAGGGAAGAAAAGGAAAAAGCTATGCTGGCATCCTGTGTAAGCTTACTCAAAAGCAAGCTATTCTGAACTTACAGGGACTTGTCTATTCATTTGTACACATCTACACAGTTAATGACTTGGTTGTGAGTGTGTATGTTTTTTTGGGTTTTTTTTTTTTAGAACAGTGTAATAATTTTCCTTTCTAAAAACCAGGGAAATTCAATTATTAAAAAACCTGCTGGTTTAAGACCAGAGTTAAGGCTATCCTGTGTTAGTACAAGCTCCACAAAGCCAGGAAATTGGAAGCTTAGGTTGATGCCTTAACAGATGTGCCCCATGTTCAGTAATGATTTTGTGCAATATCACATATTGTGCTTGCTTACAAGCAACAAACAGGCATGGGCCAACTCACGGGGGGATTCCTCTAGCAACAGGGCCGGTGCAAGGCAGTTTGGTGCCTTAGGCAAGATCAGATATTTAGCGCCCCCCCCCCACTTGAGCCTTCCCTCCCTCCAGCCCTATGCCCATTATGAAATAAAAGTCAATCGGCAAAACCTAAAATATTTATTAACATAAACATTGACAAACATACTGGAGAGCCAGTGTGGCATAGTGGTTAGAGTGTTGGACTGGGACTCGGGAGATCCGGGTTCTAGTCCTGCTTGGCCATGAAACTCACTGGGTGAGTTTGGGCCAGTCACTGCCTCTCAGCCTAACCTACCTCACAGGGTTGTTGTGAGGATAAAATGGAGAGGAGTAGGATTATGTAAGCCACCTTGAGTTCCTTGTAGGAAAAATGCAGGGTATAAATGTAATAAATAAATAAATAAATACATAAAAAACATGTTGATGTAGTACCAATTTGCTATATAGAAAAATTCCTGGTGAAGTGAGGGGTGGTGTGTGAATGCCACTCACGGGGCTGCCCATATTTTGCACGTTGAAAAGCAAAACTAGGCTGAGCTCTTCTGCATCCAAGAAAAACTCTGCACAGTACAGATGTTTTTGCTGGCCAGCCACAGCAAACATTTCTCCCCCCCCCCTCCTGGAAATCCTACTGTGAACATCCCTCTGGCTTCTGAGATTACAGTAGGCAGCCCCAACGTACCTTTCAGTGGATCTTTGTCTAGATCTTTGCCTTCCCCAACCTGGTGCCCTCCAGACGTGTGGAGGAACTACATCTCCCAGAACCCTCCAGGCTACTGTGCCCAAGGTGCAGGTCTTGGAGAGGTGGGAGGACCAAGCTCCCTCCGTAGCCTGGGGAGATTTTGGTGAGGGAGCCGAGTTTGAAGCGAGGGAGCCGAGGGCGGCGGTGGATCCGGCCTGGTTGCCGGTGGGCTGGGCTGGCCACAAGTAGCAGCCGCCGCGACCCTCTAAAAGCAGCGTCAGACCGACGGGGGTGGGGCAGAGGAGGTGGATCCGAAAGACGGGAGCAGGCAGCAATAGCAAACCCGTGCCGCTGCTGGGGGTGGTGACAGGCGACGCGCGTGCAGGCGCGCGCCTGCTTCTGCAGGCTGCTGAGCGCCAAGGGGACCATTGGGTGAGGTTGTCCATTGCTGCAATTTAAGGTGTGTTTGGGGTGGGTTTTTTAAGGCTGGAAATCCACACCAGCGATCGAGGGGGAGACGTCAAGGCTGCTGTGCTGGCTGGCAGGAGCGGAGCGTTTCTGCGCCCCCTTTAGCCACGGGCCCTAGGCAGCTGCCTAGTTCGCCTAGTGGTTGCAGCCGGCCCTGTCTAGCAATACAGTAAGGTTCAGATGCTTCATAAAGCAATACAGTACCAGGACAGTGTGGGGTATCTTTGCTTCCCCCAGGCACTCCATCCTCCCAATCTGGATTTAGGCCTGAAAGACCCAGGAAAAGTGTGGGTGTATGGAGGGTAAGGTGTAAGCAAGCACAATTTGTGACATTGCACAGCATCATTACTGATCACAGGGCACATCTGTTAAGGCATCAGCCTACACTTCCCATTTCCTGGCTTTGTGGAGCTTGAGTCAACATGAGATAGCCTTAACTCTGGTCTTAAAGTGGCAGGTTTTTTGATAATTGAATATTTAATTCTCTGCACTAATCCTTGTCTTGAAGGGCTAGGAGTGGATGATAGTGTTGTGGGGGAAAATAATTCTTTATCCCCTAAATATACAATATAAACTTGATAAAGGACATGAAGGAGTAATATAAGAAGGGAATAAATCAATTAAAAATAAAATCTTACTTTAAAAAGAATCAGAGTTATTAAAATTATTATGTAAACTTCTTTTTAAAAAGGAAATTGAATCTAAAACCAGCCGAATTTGCAGAAATTGTGCTTTTGGGGCACTGCTTTGCACAAATTAGCCAGTTTCTTGCAAAGCATGCTAGATCCTCATGCTTTTTTTGGTGCCGATTTGTGCAAATTGAGTACATTTATGCAGATTTTAGCATTTTTTTAAATGTGCAATCATGGCCATCTTAGAGACAGATGTCTGCGAGCTAGCTCGACTCACACCATAGCAAGTCAGCACCAGCACAGGGCTGGCGAACCAGAATCCAGTGGACCAAATCTTGAAAATGCATTGGATTTTCAACCCCCCCATCATATCCCTCATACATCCCTAAGCCTTAGCCTTCAGGTAAGTGATCTTGTTTAGTATCCTTGCATGTATACAGAGAGAGCCAAGCAGGCATCTGTTTCATAATTCTATGGTGCAAAAGGCATGACTAAAGGTTTTGGCTTATGCTTTTAGGTAATATAAAGACTCTGTCTATCTGCAAACCATTTTTTAATTGTCAAAGCAACCAGTTAGTATGCATGCTTGTTTAAGAAGGGAATGGGAAATAGATTTAAATTTTCAAAATGGGAAATAGATTTAAGTCAACTATCTCACTCAGTCTTTTTTAAAAAAAATTATTTAATTTTTCCAAAACAAATTATAACCAAGTACAACAACAACACATTTTATTTTATGTCATTTTATCTAAATCTGATTTTATTAAATTTTATTTAATTCACTGTAAATTTGATATGGTCAAATTGACTAATCAATAAAGATACTACAACAACAACACAGAAATTTAACTAAAACTACATACCATAAATCATAAAGTGCACCCCCCCACACACACCCTCCTAGGGACCAATTAATAGACTTCCATTCCATTAAGCAGTTACTATTCCGTATTCCAAAAATATAACATATCCTGACAAGGCATACTCCCTTTCCCCTTTATTTACACATAATCTAGAAACTGACCCCATATATGCTTAAAGTTAGTTTTCTTTTGCTATCCCCTTTTACATTTAATACTACAAGTTAATTTATCATTTAAAGCTATATCCCATATCTCCTTATACCACTCAGTCTTCTTTTTTGGTGATTTAAATAATTTATCTAAATTACTTTGATTTAAATCTGTCAGTCCCGCTGGCAAGGCAGGGTGTGAAATAAAGAAATTAAAGGAAAATATATTAAAAGAATGCCCACATTCCTCTGGCTTTTAGCCACGGAAATTCCCTTCTTCAACCCTACAGGTTCTGTGGATTTCAATTACTGCTTAGTGAGTCACTTGTGTGTGTGGTCTCCAGATTTAGTTGTAGTTCCTAGTTTGTTTCACATGTAACTTTTTGCTAATGTACAAATGAAGCTCATGTGTTCAGATCCCTATGAGATTCTCAAGTTGTCCAAATCTTTTATCCTGAGGTGGTCTTCCATATTGCCAGCCAAGACAACACTCCTTGAAAGTTGAACCTAGATACTTTCAGTGTAATCTGGAAGAAGACTAGGGGTTAAATCCCATGTTAGGCCAGTGGTACGTGACTTTCTTGCACTCTCCTCACCTCTGCAGCCCTCCACGGCACCTGAAAATCTGCTCCAGAGGATTTCCCTGTCCTCTGGAGCAGATTTTTAATGTGAAGGGGAGGGATAATCACACCCTTCCAGGTTCTGCTGACAGACACTGGCTCAGCTTGTCTGAGCTTAGAAAGCTAAGCAGGGTCAGGCCTGGTTATTACTTGGATGGGAGACCCCTCCTCTAGTTTCCTGCATTGAGCAGGGGGTTGGACTCGATGGCCTTGTAGTCCCCTTCCAACTCTATGATCCTATGAATCCTATGAACTGCTTCCATCAGCGGAATGCCACCATTGGATACAAGCCTAGGTTAAAAAGGTTCCGTAGCACTGCCTCATTGCCTGAAAATCCTTACAAAATAACAGAATTTTTCCCTAAGCCAAATTAAAACTAGTCAACGAGGGCAATCTAATTTGCTTTCTTCCCAGCAGTGTACAGTACACCCCCAAATGGTGAAGGCACTGTAGTGATGAAATGTAAAGTATTGGAAAGAGTTTAGCCCCTTTACACACATTTCAACCATGTAGAACAAACATGCTTGCGCGGGTAGGGGGGAAGCATTGCAGTGGCAGGCTCTGTCCTCATCTAATGCATGCTCATTTGAATGTCTGAAGTGAGCCTATGACTGACTTCAGACTACACAATAATCCACACTCAGGTTGAGTGTGGGTTGTTGTTGAACCGTGGGTTGTTGTTGAAATGTGGGTTTTTGTGTTGTCCGAACCCAGCTGAGATAAGCCATGGCTTGTTAACCATGAACAACCCATGAAGAGATCCTGTTGTTTGTTGTTGGGTTGTGAACTGTGGGTTGTTTACCATGGCTTGTTATGTCGGCTGGGTTCAGGCAACATGTTAACCCAGGTTTCAGCAACAACCCACACTCAACCAATACTCAGCCCTTGAGTGTGGGTTATCGTCTTATCTGAACCCAAGTCTATGTGTGTATGCATTGGAGCAGAGCCTGCTGTTGCAATGCCACCCACCCAGATGTGTGTGTATTCTACCTGATTAGGATCTCCGTCCTAATCCTAATGAGTGAGATATCAACATTTCTTACTGGTTTTCCTCTTGCCATTACACTAAAAAAGGTTCTGACATAAAAAATAGACTCAAGCAACTGGTTTAGTTAAACAATGACTTCAAAAACTCATTCACAGCACAAAGGTGCATTCTAATTTTACTTCAGTTTACAAGACTTGTTAAGGTATTGTTTAATTTCTGAATTTTCAAAATACTGGTGACTTGAGATTGGGTTGTAACTACAACTTGCTAATGAGTTTACTGTATGTGCTTCTTTCCTGCTCTGCAATACTTAGTTCTGAGCTATTTTAGAATGAAAATTGAAGCAAAGATCATGATCTGTGCAGATAGCATCATACCGGTAGCTTGGGAACGCTACAAGCTGAACAGTTTGCTGTCAAGTGGTGTTCATCTAATCCTTGTGATTGTTTCTGAGTACGATCAAATTTAATGAGTGCCCTACTTAGCATATCTGGTTTCTGATTTAATATTTAAAAGGCAGAGAAAGTGCTAGTTGCACCCTCCTGGCAATAAAGTAGGTCTCCCATGTGTAAGCTTCCACGATGTCCCAGATTTCAACAGAATTACAAAAGTTATCGGATGGTGCCTTTTGGATGTGTAACTCCAGTATACTTATTCATGTACTTGTCAATAAAATACACTGAAACTTCAACTTGAGTTGAATTCGTGCTATTGGTGCATATAGCTTCTCAGGTTTAAAATTGCTATAATGATTTATTATTCATGTTTATTTATTTAATATATTTATTCACTGCCCATCAGCCAAAAGGCTCCCTGGGCGGTTTCCAAAACACAACACAAAAATATATAAAACCTTAAGTTGTGGAAAAACCTCTTGCTACTGCTTGGAGAAGTTGCTTATTCTTAATGTCAGTTCTCAGTGCTTCATCTGGCCACCTTTATCTGGAGTGCTAATATGTGTATGGTTACTGATGTTATGGATTCAATTTTGAGGAGCAAGTTGTGAAAATACTAATGCTGTTCTCAGATAGTGACTACAGTCTATCTAGTGAAATAACTCATACAGTTTTGAATAATTGTAGTGAAATAACTCATTTTTTTATGCATAGCAATAGCCGATTGCACCGGTGGGAATGACTGCCAGTGCAAAGGGACACTAGTACTTCCTACATCCCGGAATTAGCATTTCTGGAATGGGACAGGGTCAGCAGAGCTCATGACCTGCCCCTTTCGGAAATGCTAATTTTGGCTAGTTTACAGGATTGCTGTAGGAAGCACTAGTGTCCTCTTGTGCTGGTGGTCATTCCTACCAGTGCAACCTAATGGCCGCTGGTGGGTTGCCAGCATCAGATACTGCACACAGTTTCGAGTAATTGTCCTTTACTTGGCACATAACATTAAAACCATTAGAACGGTAGTTTTAACATGCTGCTTGAAGTCTGCTGGGAAGAAGTAAGCTTAATTAGAACTTTAGCAACTACTTATTTATGTGTGCAGTTGGTTGGCTTAAGAACATTTTTTAAAAACAAACATAAATGTCTAATTTCCATTGGAGAGGTGTATGGAAAATAAAGGCCCATCAGCAATATAGCCGTTAAGCATGTTAGATTCCTTTCAGAGCCAACCAACAGTGTTAGCAAAATGTTGTCAAAGGCCTCTGGTATGGGTAGTATTTTGCTTTGTCTTAATAGGCAAACCCTTTAATGACTCATTCATGTAACTTGATTTTATCTGTAGCATCTTATTTTTAAATACATAGTAATATTTTAAAATATCAAAAGCTTGCCATTATTGGAGAGCTTTGGCTATTGGGCGGTATAGAAATGTAATAAAAATAAATAAATATTTGTATATATTTGACTGTTTTTATCTACACAAAAAAAATCTACATTGTGCTCTAATTGTGTTTGAAAGCTATTATATTTCATCCCCCATTTCACCGAGGAGCTCAAAGCATGTACCTTCCCTCCCCATACTTCATTCTTAAAACAGCCGTGGGAGGTTGAATAAGCTAAGAGATAAGGACTGGGCCACCATTACCCATTGAGCTTTGTGGCTGAGAAGAATTGGAACCTAGGTCTCCCCAGTCTAATTCCAACACCGTCAATTATACCACATTGGCTCAAGAGCTTATGGTTATTTTCCATAAACCTGCTCAACTTGCATCCTTTCTTGTGAAACTATAATTTTGGTTATAGGAAAATTTGGGGCAAGAACCAGTGTGGTTTTGGGAGAAAGTCCTTTAAATGAAAGATGGTAGGGGTGTAGGTCTCCAGGTTGTGTGGGATGGACAAATAGTCATGGATCTCTACTTATGAACATGACTAGGGTGAGATACATTTCTAAACCTGTTCGTACATCCTTGAGGAACCTGTCCTCTTTTAAAAACAAAATGCAATGCTGAGAGTCAAGGGAATCTGATATGGATTCTACATTCATCTCTGCACTTACCGGTACTAGAATTGCAGTACCTGACAAACTACAGTCTAACCTACACACACACACAAAAGGGCATTGACAGGTTTAACTACTAGAGGAACTAATAGGTGTATTTTCATAAATGTATTGGGTTGAATTTTCCATGTTGGCAACCTGCTGAGGCTCCAACATGTATTTGTCACCAGTTTCAGCTGGTTGATTTGTAATAAGAGCACTAATGCTTACATATTTAAGGGAGCTGGTGAGTTGGCAGTTCTGACACAGATGAGAGGCTGAATGTGCATGGCTTTCATTCATATTGAAATCATATGCAATTAAGTGCCTGCTGTCTTTATTGCCTGTCTGAATCTCTTGAACTCCCATCTCCTGATTCTTTGGCAGTCATCCTTAATCATTCCTGTTCCACTTGTTATTTGTTTACTTGGAACTGAAACAAATTTATATATACTCAAAATACTTGTAGTATTCATTTAACTTTTTCAGTTTTGTTTTTAATACTTATAAAACATTTTTGAAATCTTTATGCCAATTAAAATATGTAAAAATATATTCCTGAGGGATTCATATGGATTCATGGATGTTCTCATAGATTTCATACTTCAAAATAAATTTAATTACCAGATGTTCAAATCTGAACACTGTTTTTGTACTTGGAAGGTCTACTGAAATAAAAGACTCTCTGTTGGCTTTAGGGGTGTGGTCCTACATTCCATTGAGATCTCCAAGTCTGGATTCTGCTGCATGTTTGCTGCTGCAGAGAGCTTGAAGGCTGTAGCCATATGCACCAGTTGCCTTACTTCTGTGTAGATATACATAGGCTTCTGTATGAGGGGGGTGCAGATGTGTTTCCTTTGGCTGGCTTCTGCCTGTTTGCTGCTGTAAAAAGAGATAAGAATGACACTTGTTGGCCTGATCCACTGCTAGAATGCCCGAGATCTCTCCCACATTGGAATCCAGCCCTTGGGCTGAAAAAGGGTCCCCACCCCTGTCTTAAGGCCATTTGAGAACATTTTATTTATTTATTTATTATATTTATACCCCGCCTTTTTCCTGCAAGGAACCCAAGGCGACTTACATAATCCTCCTCGTGACTTATACTGTTAGTGTGCCATGTCCTCACTTTGTAGGAAGTATATTCACGGACAGCTTTTAGAACTGTGGAACTCCCTTCCCTTAGAACTCTCCAATGTTTGAGCCTGTATATTTTCAGTAAATGCTATTGAGGTTTTCTTATGGCCAGGTTAAGCCAGTACAGGAAAAAACATTACTTTCATGTATATTAAAATGTGTGATGGCCTATTTTGCTACCCATTCTGAGCTCTTGGAACATTGCATATTAAAATATATAGATATATACTTGCTCCATCTCTTTATGGTTTGAATCCATTTCTGCTAATTCCTGGGCTTGATTTAGGCAGCACTAACTCCCCGTTGCACTAGTGGTGGGTCCTGCTGGTGCAACAGTATGAGCGGAAGTGCAGTGGCAGTATTCGGTATTACCCAATGTGTGCGTGCATATGTTTTGTACGAATATTCCAATATTTATTTCAATTTTCTTAGTAAGCACTGGAAAGGCAGAGAAGAAAGAAATAATATAGAGACTCAAAATTGTTAGAAGGAGAAATGTAGGGACGGGGAATCATGCAGCTCTTAAAGTCCAGTTCCTTGACCAGAAGAGGCTTTGGCAAGCCTCCCTCTAAGCCTTCTGTATAATTAGATGTTTGATTTATTTTCCTCTTCTCTGCACTCCATGAAAGTTGAGATTTATTTAGTTAAAAAGCTGTAGTTTGGACAAGCTGTAGTTGGGACAAGAAACTAACAAGCCTTCCTTTTTATTGGTTAATTTGTATGCATCCCTTTTTATGTAGATCACAGATCTTTCGCTACCAAACTACCTGATGGCTTCTTCCATTGGATTGCTTCCAACTCAGCTCCTCAACTCCTACCTGGGCACCACCTTGCGTACTATGGAGGATGTTATTGCAGAACAAAGTGTTAGTGGATATTTCATTTTTAGTTTACAGGTAAGTGGTTTGTTTTTAGGTCTCATTCAACATTTTTATAGACTTCCTTTTGAATAGATTCCATTCCTGCACATGTTTAATCAAACATCCCACTGTATCTTAAATAGAATTGAGAGCCAGTATGCCGTAGTGGTTAGAGTGTTGGACTGGGACTCCGGAGATCCGAGTTCTAGTCCCTGCTCGGCCATGAAACTCACTGGGTGACTTTGGGCCAGTCACTGACCTTCAGCCTAACCTACCTCACAGGGTTGTTAGGATAAAATGGAGAGGAAGAGGAGGATTATGTAAGCCGCCTTGGGTTCCTTGCAGGAAAAAAGGCGGGGTATAAATATAATAAATAAAATTTACTCCCTGGTAATGTGCATAATTAAATATATTGGCTTGTCTCCTGAGTGAAGGTTTTTGATCCACTGGAGAATCCTGCTGGCATGAGGGGAGGCACCCTTTGGCAATGCCCCCCACAGCCTCCCCCCAATGTTCCAGAGGTTTTCCCAACTATTCAGAGCAGGTTTTCATGGAGTGCAGGGTTCTGTAGGGGAGAAGGGGGGGTGGTTTCCTAAAGTCATCTTCCACCTTTTCACTGGTGGGAGCAACTCGTGAGCAGAACTCTGCTCACCACTGGCAGAAGGTAACTCCAAATCCAAGCTAATGTTTATTTAATGGCTGGAAGCCATCTTGAAAATTCTCTGCACTGAAAGCTGGAGCAATAACAGTAATAAATAGAGAAAGTTTCTGTTTTAAGAAAGTTGTCTGTGATTTTCAGATGTTTGTATTGGAAATAAATAATATTAAATGACAAACAGTTCCCATTTTATAAGAACTGGCAATTGTTTTTATACTAATCTAGGTATGTGATGAAACATTGGCATCCCTAGAAGTCACTTAGCAGTGAACCTCTCTGCGTTACTATCAAGTTAGTATCTCTAAATAGTGAACCAAGGGTAGCACAAATGATGTTGTGCTAGCGGAATCCAAATTCCAAACGATGTGCAAGGGGAGAATCCAACTAAGGTTCTGCTTGCACAGATACTTTCAGATCTTAGGTTTACAAAGTGGTATACTAGCGTTTGCGCAGTAGGAAAAGGAAGCAGAGCTCTGCTAGCACAGCAGTTTCTTCTATTAATGGTTCATTGGATTTAGGCCATGGTTAGATCCTTGCACTATGAATAGAAGACCCAGTAGCCCTCTTGAAACAGAGAGAGCACCGGAGACCAAAGTCAGAGGCTGTTCATCTTCAGAAAAAACTGTTATTTATTTATTTATTTAATACATTTTTATACCACCCAATAGCCGAAGCTCTCTGGGCGGTTTACAACAGTTAAAATCATAAAATACAATATAAAATTTAAAACCACAGATTAAAAACAATCAGCAGAGCTAGCAGCAGCAGTTACAATAATGGAATTAAAAACAACTACAAAATGATTAAGATGATTAAAATGATTAAAATGCCTGGGAGAACAAAAAGGTCTTCACCTGGCGCCGGAAAGAATACAAAGTAGGCGCCAGGCGAACCTCTTTGGGGAGCTCATTCCATAACCGGGGTGCCACAGCAGAAAAGGCCCTCCTCCTGGTAGCCACCTGCCTCACTTCCTTTGGCAGGGGCTCTCGGAGAAGGACTGCTGAGGAAGATCTTAGTGTCCGGGCAGGTACATATGGGAGGAGATGATCCTTCAGATACCCTGGCCCCAAGCCGTTTAGGGCTTTAAATGTTAGCACCAGCACTTTGAATCGGGCCCAGAAACAGACTGGTAGCCAGTGCAGATGAGAAAGCACTGGCATAATATGTTCTCGTCGGCCAGCCCCGGTTAATAATCTCGCTGCCCTATTTTGGATCAGCTGAAATTTCCAGACCGTTTTCAAAGGCAGCCCCACGTATAACGCATTGCAGTAATCCAAACGAGAAGTTACCAGAGCATGGATAACTGTAGCTAGGCTATCTCTGTCCAGATATGGACGTAGTTGGTATATCAGCCTAAGCTGATAAAAGGTGCTCCGTGCCACAGAGTTGACCTGTGCCTCAAGTGACAGTTGGGGATCCAAGAGCACCCCCAAACTATGAACCTGATCCTTCAGGGGGAGTGCAACCCCATCCAGAACTGGTTGAATATCACTTAGCCGGGCAGACGAACCACCCACTAACAGTACCTCCGTCTTATCTGGATTGAGTCTCGGTTTATTAGCCCTCATCCAGTCCATTACTGTGTCCAGGCACTGATTCAGAACAGCCACTGCCTCACCTGGATTAGATGAAAAGGAGAGATAGAGCTGGGTGTCATCTGCATATTGATGACACCTCAGTCCACACCTCCGGATAACCTCTCCCAGTGGTTTCATGTAGATGTTAAACAGCATAGGGCAGGGGTCCTCAAACTACGGCCCGCGAGCCACATCCGACCCGCCGGGTCTTTTCATCCGGCCCGGCGGCCGATCTAGAGTTGTGAGGGAAGAGGGGCGGCTGAGCCGGCGGGGGGCATGGGCCGCCTGCCTGCCTGCCGCCCTGCATCTCCTGCGGGGGGGGGGGGGAAGAGGAGGAGGGGCGGCTTAGCCAGTAGCGGCGCGCGGACGGGCTTTACTTTATCCACCTCGCCACCCGCTGGTCCCGTCGCGTCACTTCCGGCGCGGCGGAAGTGACGCGATGGGACCCTGCTCCAGCGTCCATCCTGGACCCCGCCCGCGTTCTTTTTCAAAACTGAGCGTGGGCGGAGTCCAGGATGGACGCGCTGGAGCAGCGCTGGCGGCGGCGGACTCGGGCGGTGGCGGAGGCCAGATAGGACGGCGGCAGGGATGAAGGCGGGAAGCGGCGGGTTACGGTGGGTGGGTGGGAGGGAAGCGGCGGGTTACGGTGGGTGGGTGGGTGGGTAGCGGCGGGTTACGGTGGGTGGGTGGGCGGGAAGCGGCGGGTTACGGTGGGTGGGTGGGTGGGAAGCGGCGGGTTGTGGGTGGGTGGGCGGGAAGCGGCGGGTTACAGTGGGGGGCGGGGGGGGCTTTACCTCATCCACCTCGCCGCCCGCTGGTCCCGTCACGTCACTTCCAGCACGGCGGAAGTGACGCGACGGGACCCTGCTCCGTCGCGTCTATCCTGGACCCCGCCCGCGCAGTTTTTCAAAGTCTGTCCCGAGTACCCAACACAAGATACAGACATTCGAGACCTGCACTCGAATGAACAGAAAGCCTAGAGAGGGAGATAGAATCCCTATAGACCACAACAACACCCCCTCCCCGACCCTCGAGTCGATGCTGGTGCTGCACCGAGTACACAGGAGGGCACAGCTGGGAGAGAGTAACCCCACCCAGTTCCCCCACCCAGGTCTTGGTAATACATACCAGGTCAGCCTCCTCATCCACAATCAAATCATGGATAAGGGAGATTTTATTTTGGACCGACCTGGCATTCAACAACAGCACCACCAGACCCGAGGGCAAGCTGGTAAGGCTACCAGGAACCATCTGGTTGGGGGAAGAACCAGAAGAGGGGATAGCCGTAAGGTGTCTAGGCCCCCTTCTCCTCACCTGGCTCGTTAAGTTATTATTTACTGGGATGGGTGTTCAAAGCCAGTTTAAGCCAGTAAAGGGAAAATGTATAGGGGAAAGGGGTGAAAACCCCTTCAATATAGTACCATGCTATGGTGGCCACTCTTGTGTCTTCATTCCTGCTACAGTTTACAGTTTGCCACTTCTGTATTTTCCTAGGGTTAAGTTGCTATTTTTGCTGGGTGGTTGGCAAGAGTTGCTGGATTACTTTCATTCTCCTTGGAACTATAACACTAGCCCTTTTTTGTCCAAAATACTGGAGGAAATTGAGTTTTCCTTTCTGAACAATAGCAAATCTGAAGGAGTGACTATATTCTGAATTTTTTCAATAAGGTAAATAAATCTTGATTAAACTCAGCTAAGAGAGCAATCCTATGGTTCCTAGGAAAGCATCCCAGGGACCATAGGATGGCTCATAAAACCCCTTCCAAAGTCAGAGACCTCTGAAGGGAGAGTTGGAGATCTGATCCCAGACCTCACCCCCTCACAGCTGGCATGGAGAGAACCATGCTGGCGCTGCCTCTCTGAGGTCAGAAAAGCAACCTGGAGGAGGAGGAAAGGGGAGCGGGGAGTGGAGAAGACTGGAGAGGCCAGGATATGAGATACTAATAACTGAGCGATCCACTCTTTGTACCTGCTGACCCTCCTCCAGCCTCCTCCCCTCCCCCTCTGAAGCATCGTGGCTAGATGGGCTGAAAAGCCTATCTAGCAAAAACACAGGGATCGGAGGATAGGGAGGCGAAGATCGCCTTTGCCGTTCCTCCTGCCTTGCTGGCTTCAGCCCAGCAGGGCATAGAAAACTTGGAAGATAAGAAGGAGAAAATTACCAAAAGTTAAGTTTGATCTTGGAAACAACTTTCTATTTGAAGAAGCCAGCAATATACAAGCTACCTTGAGAACCTATTTAATCATTTTCTGTGGGGTTTTTGAGAACAGCTAATTGGGCAGGAATCTTTTGGGAATGTGCTGCATTAGGACATTCTTGCGGTGGGCTCAAAATCTGACCCCACATCCCAGACGAGGGGATACTCATTGACAGGGACCCTAAGTGGACAATATCTGTGTGCAGAGTGCACAGACATGCATTGAACACTCCCAGGGATCTGCCAAAATGTACAAGCTCTTTCTCTGCTTGCGTTCACATGTGTGCACATACACCATCCAAATTTTGCTAGTTTGTAATGTTCAAAGATGAGTGCATGTGAAACTAATTGCATACCACTGGGACTGATTTTTAAGGATACCAAGTAGTACCATACTAAATAGTGCTATGATATCCTTGGGGCTCCCCCCCCCCCCGTTCTATCAATATACAGCCTCTGTCAGAACTTTACTGAAACAAATGTTATCTGTCTCTTGGTATGAGATACAAGACTCTTGGAAATTGAACTTTTGAGTGTTCAGATGCTTGCAGCACACCTGAAAGGTAAGCAGTATTGTAACCTCCATTCTAGGAGATAACAGGGCTGAGTTTGGAGGGTTTTTGTTTTTCTTAGGGCCACTTATCATAGAATCATAGAAAAGTAGAGTTGGAAGGGGCCTACAAGGCCATCGAGTCCAACCCCCTGCTCAATGCAGGAATCCAGGTCAAAGCATCTCTGACAGATGTCTGTCCAGCCGCACCTTGAATGCCTCCAGACTGGGAGAGCCCACCACCTCCCTAGGTAGTTGATTCCATTGTCTTATTGCTCTGACAGTCAGGAAATTTTTCCTGATGTTTAGGTGGAATCTAGGTTCCTGTAACTTGAGCCCATTATTCCGTGTCCTGCAAACTGGGATGAACGAGAAGAGATCTTTGCCCTCCTCTGTGTGACATCCCTTCAAGTACTGGAAGAGTGCGATCATATCTCCCCTCAGTCTCCTCTTCTGAAGGCTAAACATGCCCAGTTCTTTCAGTCTCTCCTCATAGGGCCTTGTTTCCAGTCCCTTTATCATCCTTGTTGCCCTCCTCTGAACCCTCTCCAGTTTGTCTATGTCCTTCTTAAAGTGAGGTGCCCAGAACTGGACGCAGTACTCAAGATGAGGCCTAACCAGTGCCGAGTAAAGGGGAATTATCACTTCCCGCGATTTGGAAGCTATACTTCTATTAATACAGCCCAAAATTGCATTTGCCTTCTTTGCAGCCACGTCACATTGCTGGCTCATATTCAGTTTGTGATCTACCACAATTCCAAGATCCTTCTCACTTGTAGTATTGTTGAGCCAAGTGTCCCCATTCTGTAACTCTGCATTTGGTTTCCTCTCCCTAGGTGCAGCACTTGGCATTTATCCCTGTTAAATTTCATTCTGTTGTTTTCGGCCCAGCGCTCCAGCCTATCGAGGTCACTTTGAATTTTGTTTCTGTCTTCCAGAGTATTAGCTGTTCCACCCAACTTTGTGTCATCTGCAAATTTGATAAGCATTCCCTGTACCTCCTCATCCAAGTCATTAATAAAAATGTTGAAGAGCACCGGGCCCAGGACCGAGCCCTGTGGTACCCCGCTCGTTACCTCTCCCCAGTTTGAGAAGGAACCATTGATAAGCACTCTTTGAGTCCGATTCTTTAGCCAATTGTGGATCCACCTGATAGTTGTTCCATCTAGCCCACTCTTAGCTAGCTTACTAATCAGGATATCATGAGGCACTTTGTCGAAAGCTTTGCTGAAGTCCAGGTATATAATGTCCACAGCATTCCCACAGTCCACAAGGGAGGTTACCCGATCAAAAAATGAGATCAGAAAATGAGATCAGATTAGTCTGACAGGATTTGTTCTTGACAAATCCATGCTGGCTTCTAGTAATCACTGCATTGTTTTCAAGGTGCTTGCAGACTGACTTCTTTATAATCTGCTCAAAAATCTTCCCGGGGATTGATGTCAGACTGACTGGCCTATAGTTCCCAGGTTCCTCCTTCTTGCCCTTTTTGAAGATGGGAACAACATTTGCCCTCCTCCAGTCGTCTGGCACTTCACCTGTCCTCCATGATTTCTCAAAGATAATAGACAGTGGTTCTGAGAGTTCTTCTGCCAGTTCCTTTATTACTCTAGGATGTAGCTCATCAGGCCCTGGAGATTTAAACTCGTTCAGAGTAATCAGGTGCTCCTTGACCATTTGCCTATCAATCTCAAGCTGCAATTCTGCCCCTTCAGTCTGCACTTCAGGTTTGCCAGGGGGGTCATAGACCCTCTTTTGGGAGAAGACCGAGCCGAAGTAGGAATTGAACACTTCTGCCTTTTCTTTGTCTTCTGTTATCAATTTGCCATCCTCATTGCGTAGTTGAACCACCAGTTCTTTCTTCTGTCTTTTACTGTGCATGTATCTGAAGAAAGCTTTTTGTTGCTTTTAGCATTCCTCGCTAACCTTAGCTCATTCTCAGCTTTAGCCTTCCTGACACTATTCCTGCAGTTCTGTGCTACCTGCCTGTACTCTTCCCCTGTAGCCTGTCCTTCCTTCCACTTCCTATACGTGTCCTTTTTTGTTTTCAGGTCATCTTTGAGTTTATTGTGAAGCCACATTGGCTTCTTCTGTTGCCCTCTGCCTTTTTTCCTTGTGGGAATTGTTTGCAATTGTGCCTTTAAAATTTCCTTTTTTAAAAACTCCCACCCCTCCTGGGCTCCCTTTCTCGTGAGAGTCACTTGCCATGGGATCTTACTAATCATTGTTCTGAGTTTGTTAAAATTGGCTTTCCTAAAATCCAGGGTACGTGTTTGGCTACACTCAGCTTTTGCTTCTGTTAGAATCAAGAACTCAAGTATAACATGGTCACTTTCCCCCAGAGTTCCCGAAACTGCCACTTTATCCACTAACTCGTCTCTGTTGGTTAGAATCAGGTCAAGGATAGCCGATCCTCTAGTTCCTTCCTCCACTTTCTGTAGGAGGAAGTTATCAGCAGCACAGCTCAGGAATTTCTTGGAGGGGCCATGTTTGGCTGAATAAGTCTCCCAACAGATATCAGGGAAATTGAAGTCTCCCATTACTACCACATCGTGCCTCCTTGAAACACTGGCAATTTGCTTTTCAAAAGTTCCATCCTCGTCTTCTCCTTGATTGGGTGGTCGGTAGTAGACTCCAACCGCCATGTTCGCTTTATTCTTTGCCCCCTTTATTTTAACCCAGATGCTCTCAATGGGGCTGCCAAGCTCCTCTTCCTGTATCTCTGTGCAGAGATACGTATTTTTAACATACAGTGCAACTCCACCTCCCTTTCTGTTGCTTCTGTTCCTTTTGAACAAGTTATACCCTTCAATTGCTGTATTCCAGTCATGGGAGTCATCCCACCAGGTTTCAGTTATCCCTATCAAGTCGTACTTGCCCTCATGTATCAAGAGTTCAAGTTTCGTCTTGTTTATTGCCCATACTCTGGGCATTAGTATAGAGACATTGAAGACTATGTGCTTTATAGTCCGACTTTCCCCCTACATTTTGTGGTAGACTATCAATGGGCACCGCTGGAGCTGTTCTCTCCACTGTGGCATAGAGGCCTTCTTCCATTGGTACCCCCGAGTTTATGTCTCCCTCCCCTGTTGGATTCAGTTTAAAGCCCTCCTGATTAAGTTCCTCATGCTGTGTCCAAACACATTCTTCCCAGTCCTTGTGAGGTGCAACCCATCCTTTGCCAGCAGTCCATCTTCCAGGAAGTGTAGCCCGTGGTCCCAGAATCCAAATCCCTCACGTCGGCTCCACCTTCGTAGCCAGTCATTCACTCGGAGTATTTTTCTTTCCCTTTCTATGCCTCTTCCAAGTACTGGAAGGATGGATGAGAAAACTATCTGGGCCCCGAAGTTCTTGAGTTCCCTTCCCAACTCTTCAAAGTCTGCCGTGATTTCTTTGTAACTCTGCTTGGCAGTATCATTTGTACCCACGTGGAAGAGAAGAAAGGGGTATGTGTCGGTGGGCTGCATGAGCCTCGGCAGCTGCTCTGTCACATCCTTAATCCGTGCCCCAGGGAGACAGCACACCTGGCGAGTCCATGGGTCTTCGCGACATACTTTGGCTTCGATCCCCCGCAGGAGGGAGTCTCCCACTACGAGTACTCTTCTCTTCCTCTTGCTGTAGACCTTGGTTTGATTGCCTCCACTCGACTGACCCTCAGCCTCTTGCTCGCTGTCACGTTGGGTGCCCGGTAATCCATCCTCTGCAGGCTGTCCTCTGCTCTCGTCCTCAAGTACATGGAAGCGGTTCCATAGCTCCACTGCTTCCACAGGCGCAGAGTGTCTTGTAGTTCTTCTGCTCCTAACAGTCACCCTTTTCCAGGGAGTTCCCCCTGCGTTATTTTCCCTTGCCTCTGCAGTCTCCGACTCCGCCTCATCCTGCAGTTGCCCTTCTGGCTCCTGTACTGTGCTTTGGTGCTGTAGATCCACCGTTCTGTCTAAGAACTCCTCGCTTTCTCTTATGCTCCTGAGGGTTGACACTTGCTGCTCCAGTCCTCTGACCTTTTCTTCCAACAGCGTGACCAGCTTGCACTTGTTGCACGTGTAGGCCATGTTGATCTCCGGCAGGAAAACAAACATTGCACACCCCTTGCAGGTCACCACCACTGCTGAGTCCTTTCCTTCCATAGTGCTCTGTTTCTGTCTTCCTAGAATATATATATATATATGTGTTTTTTTTTGTGTTTTTTTTTAGGGACCTCCCCTGCCGAACTCCGCTGCCAAACTCCTGTTTGCTCTCCCTGTGCGCTCGCTCTGTGCGCTCGCTCTCTGGGAGCCTGCTTGCCTTATCCCAGTCCCAAAAACAGCTGGAGCCTCTCTCCTGTTGTGCTCCTGCTCAGCTGGGAGTCAGGAACAGAATGAGCTCCCAGGCCACGCCCTGCAATCAGCCCCACTTCCTGCAATCAATCAGCTGCAATCAGCCCCAGGTAGTTGCAGTCAGCAGGAGCTTCTGCTCAACAGAATGAGCTCTCAGGCCACGCCTTTCCCTTGCAGCACTTGTTGTTGTACTACTCCGCTGCCAAACTCCTGTTTGCTCTCCCTGTTCGCTCGCTCTGTTCGCTCGCTCTCTGGGAGCCTGCTTGCCTTTTCACAGTCCCAAAAACAGCTGGAGCCTCTCTCCTGTTGTGCTCCTGCTCAGCTGGGAGTCAGGAACAGAATGAGCTCCCAGGCCACTTAATGAATTCACAGCAGAGGTGTGATACAGAGGAACAACATCATGGATCACAGCTTATTTTCTTAGCCAGCAGTGTAGTGCGCTCACTGTAAGAGCTCTGTCACTTCTGCATTATTAAATCAGAAATTAGATGAAAAGTTATCAGAAGAATTTTACAAGTTGAAATTTTTGTTCTGTTAGCTTTTCTTAATTTGTTCCTTAGAAAACATTATGACTCTTATACAGCATAGATAGCTTTACATGTGTCACACATACACAATCAGCTTGACAAAATGTTATCAGCAGGTACAAAGAGTGGATCGCTCAGTTATTAGTATCTCTTCCCTGACCCTTTTCCTGGTAGCTATTGGGCATGTGCCTTATGACTGTGTAGGCTTATATTCTTTTTAATGTACCGTAATCGCTGCTAGATTGATCTAAAAAAACTTTTTAAAATTAACTTTTTTCCTGAAGTTTAAATATTTTCTGTGTGTTCATTATTGCTGCTGAAAATATTAAACAAGCACTATAACTTTTGTTTCATTCACAGATTGTAATAAGTATAGGTCTCATGTTCTATGTTGTTCACCGGGCTCAAGTGGAATTGAATGCAGCCATAATTGCATGTGAAATGGAAATGAAGACATCGCTTGTTAAAAGCAGTCAACCAAGCAACAGCAATTCAACATATTGCAACAAGAGGACGCTTGCATTTTCTGGAGGAGGAATCAACATTGTATGACTTCCCCTCCTCCTTTGAAGTATTACATTAAGGTTTTGTGAACCTGAATAGCCTAACTTATTGCCTAGACATTTTTCTGGACCTCTCAACAGGACTTAAATCCAAATACCTGGAGGAGGTACTATGGTACAAACTACCCTGGCAGTTTTTAAATTGCAAAATGGGTGACTCTTTGTAAGGATTAATAGGTGGCTAAGTAATTGTAAATGTAGATGCAAGTCTGGCTGCACCTTTTGTCATTATTATACTTGTCATGGCCTGTAGTCTGCACTTTAGGTGTTGTTTTGGGTTTCCTTCTATGAACTGAGAAAAATATCCCCGAAGCAAATATTTTTTCTGCTTAGCATTATTTATAAGGCTGACTAATAATATACAGTAGATCTTAATACTGACAAACAAGTGTAAAGTATGCAACTTCATGTGCTATACCCTTGAATGTGCTTAGCTTTCAGAATATTTCCAGAAGGAGTACGGTATGTTCTCCCTTCACAATTAGACATCCAGCACAGGGAAGATCCAACCTCTAGGGCTTGGAAGGCAAGACAAGCACTTCCTGAGGAGGAGGAGGAGGAGGCTCTCCCTGCATCCATAGTAATTCCATAGTCATCTTCCTGTCTGCGACAGGTTACAGGGTTTCCCTGTGGCTCTTTGTGTGTGTGTGTGTGTCTGCTAAAGGTGTGGGGGGGGCGTTTTTGCTATTTTGGGAACCATTTAGCTCCCTTACCTTGTTTTTTAATTTGTGGATGCGGTGGGTGTGGGTGGGGAGAAGAACACCTTATATAAATCTTTGGTTGAATGTATTTTTGTAAGCCACTGAAATGTGGAGCCATTCATAATTTTTCACATAAGTTTAAATCCTACATTGTGGGACTGAAGTGCTCTTATATAACATTTTAAGTTACACTGTGTAATATGCAAAGTAAAAGGGAAACTATGGAGTACTTAATAGTGAAAAACAGTGTAAAAGAGAACTTGCAGGTGAAATGCAAGTCTTTGACCTGGCTCTTTCTTTACCATTCTTGTGAGAAACAAAAGGGCTCTTCCATTACAATCCCATTTCTAGCAAGTTATAAAAAGAGTTTTGGGGAGCATAGATCAGCTTCACTTTGTTCTGCACACTGCAAGACTTAAAAAACAGGAGGAACTAAATCCCTCTGAAAATACTATGGTACTAGTCATGTGGCCTTTATTTTATAGGGAAGACCTTTCGGTTTTTCTTTTATAAAAGCTTTAAAAATCAACACAATTCCTCCCTAATACACTTTCGACTGATCATAAAATGATGCTTGTCTTGTATGTGTTTTGTGCAGTACTTTGGGGACTTGTACCAATGGAGTGCTGTGAAGACTACATGTGTCCCTTTCTTCTTTGCATTTGTGTTAAGCATTTGCAAAAATTAGGAAAAGACAGGTTTTCCATCTTAAAAAAAAATGACTAGAAAAGGGCAGAAATGTCTTTGAGGCTCAGGAATCTGTAAATGTTTCAAAACAAATATACTTCATATGATGTCATGGACCCTCCACAGAAGGACCACAAAGTTGCTTCTTCATGGGTTTGAATGGACAAGAGTAAGCCTAACTGTGCTTGTGTGTGTCAGTACCATAATTCTTTACAGATGCATATTTGTATACCTGAGTTATGTACTCACAAAAATGCTTTATAGCAGATGGAACCAGCACAAAACTACTTCAAACACGAATAATCTTATTTTTGTCTGAAATCCTGATGAGTTCTGAACAATAAAGTACACATCTGACTTTTATGTTGTGTTATGTATTCCTTTCCCCCCAGAATTTTCCTTTGTAAGTCTGTCGTGATGCGGTAGATTTCTTCTTTCCGACGCCAAGTCAGGCACACTTAAGTTCATTGATTTCACTGGGCTTAATTCCACTGACTGTTGTGTTGGATTGTGGGAAGTTGTTTCCGGGTTATAGTTGGTCCAGGATAGTCTTCTTTTGAGAACATACCTTGTTTATTCAGTAGCTTTTTAGTTTTAATATGTCCTTGGATACCTTGAAATGGTGTTCGTACATCTTGGTTACACTTCCTTTGTTGAATCTATTGATGTGCATGGAACTATTTGCAAATACAGTAATACCTTGGATTACAAGTAACTTGGTTTGAGAGCGTTTTGCAAGACAAGCAAATTTTTAAATATTTATTTAATTTTTTTTTACTTGATATACAAGCGTCATCTTGCAATACAAGTACTGTAGTACAGCTTAAATTAAAAATCTCTGTACAAATTTTTTTGGGGGGATTTCGTTTTGATATAAGAGTGTTTTGGATTACAAGCAAGTTTCCGGAACGAATTATGCTCTCAATCCAAGGCATGACTGTACCGTTTTGGGGGAACTCAGTGTTATTCTCCTACACCTGCATTGCTTTGGTTCTTTGAAAATTGGGAGCTTGGTTACTATTTATGGGCACTGTTTAACAGTGAATGATTGCTGACCCCTTTCTTAACAAGGTTTGTATTTGAAAAATAATGTCAGTAATTGAAATAACCTAGATGTTATCCTACTTAAGGTTTTACCAATACAGTCATGCCTTGGATTGAGAGCATAATTCGTTCCGGAAATGTGCTTGTAATCCAAAACACTCTTATATCAAAACGAAACCCCCCCAAAAAAATTTGTACAGAGATTTTTAATTTAAGCAGTACTACAGTACTTGTATTGCAAGACGTCGCTTGTATATCAAGTAAAATAAATAAATAAATAAATATTTAAAAATTTGCTTGTCTTGCAAAACGCTCTCAAACCAAGTTACTTGGAATCCAAGGTATTACTTTATGTGTGTGTTTCATAAACTCCTTAGTTAACAACTTTGCAAAGCTGTATTTTCAAAGCGTTTTGGTTCAGTCATGTTTTGTAACCAGAATAATTTTTGTGAACCACCCAGAGAGCTTTGGCTATTGGGTGATATAGAAATGAAACGAATGAATGAATAACTTCACTGTATAAACATTTTTGGACAGAATCATTTTATTTTGCATTTTGCCTGATAACTTGTGTACAAATTAATAGAAAATATGTGTTAAGCCTTTTCTGTATCTTGCCAATCATTTATACAATAAATTCATTATGTTTATTTAAATAAATACATGGATATGTTTGAAATATACTGCTGTTAGAAATTACATATGCTAAAATAACGTGCAGGGGGCCAGAAATGAGATTGCAATAAATAATGGCTGTGTTCTAGATTAGAATCTCTTCTACAATAGTAAGCGAAGCTATTAAGCCGAAGTATCAAGAGTTTGCATGAAGGTTTAGTTAACAATAATGTCTTCTAATGTGGATCTATACAGAAGAAATAATTTAAATTTTTGCTTTCCATGAAATGATACTGAAGTTATAAAATACAGGTGCAGGTACATAGGAAGCTGCTTTATATGGAGTTAGACTAATGGTCTATTTGATACTGGGGAGTGAACATGGGACCTTCACCATGCAAAGCATGGGCTCTGCCACTGAGCTATGGCCCTTCCCAAGGTGTGTTTGAATATTGGAGATGGGAGAGGTAGCTGATTTATAGAGCAATTTTTCTGGGCATTGAATTTGATGTAGATGTTTATAACTGGATTATCAGAATGGCCAAGCAAAGTTGTGGAGAACAGCTCTTACTTCTAAGGCATGCTTGATAAATGCAATATCTATTGGGATATAGAAGCTGTGACTGGACAACAATTACTCTGTACTCTGCTTGGTTTTTAGCCATAAGCCTAGGCCACAATTGACATTAAACTGTGCACAGTGGGTCTCTGTGTATGTTAATGTGTGGAGGATCCTGTTTAGACATGCTGCTGAAATCTGGAGGAACAAACAATTGGCGTTTCGGTTGAATGTTATGGTTCCCACTCTCCAGGGTTCTAGTGGCCACAATAAAAAGTTACATGCATCTAAAAATCTGCCATGTATATTGCTTCAACAAGAAGCACACATTCTCATATCTGCATTCTTGCAATATCATAAATCTTTATCAAGTCAGCTGCTTTCTTGCGATATTTGCACCCTTTCATGCCAAATCTATAATCTTATCAAGGAGCAACGGTCATTAGCAGGCTGTTGAGTTCCAAAATGATGGTTGTCATAGTAACATGATATCAACACAGTATCGCTGTACATAGGATGTACCTACGAAAGGGGCTCCAGTAATGTGATCTCAATGTACAGCTTTAGTGTGAAATATGCATGAGCGAGAATGACAGTTTGGTAGCTGGGTGGTCATACCAGAAACAAAATATCTCTTAAGACCAAGCATTTACAGATGTTACAGGTTAAATACATCTGCATTTTAACTGTAGTATGCAGCAGGCAACTATTCTGTTTGCATTATGGATTGACCTACATTTTTAGACTGTCTATTAATACCTTATTTATTATCAGAAGTGCCTAAAACAATCAAGTGTTCTTCTTTTGCAAAACTAAAATAGTTTGAGGACATAGATGTCTTTATGCTATACAAATTTCATGTTGACCAGCTGCTTCAGAGTTACTTTTCCTCTCAACCCAACATTTCTTTTCCTGTAGAAAGGGAATCTGTGGCATTTGAATTTTACACAGCTACTGTCTGGAGTTGTACTGTGAGAGTAGTAGTTTTAGAAAGTGAGAAGAGTACAGTAAAAGACTGGGTTGGGAAAGCTCATATTGGATGCTGCTCTTGATGTTTCAGCCTTTAGATGTGCATGGAAGATAGCTGGCAAGACTCTGAATACCTGATGTGACTCTGCTCTATTGATCTATTTTGCATAGCTCCCGTAATGGGTGGCTGCAAAATGTCCTCCCAGCCACACAGGGAATTGATGAGCTGCTGCCTATAAATCTATTCAGATTGTTTGTTTTCAAACTGCACTCAGTTTGAACTTGCTGCTCTTTATAAGTCAGGCTGCTAGCCAGATTTCATAAATTGGGGGTAGTGGTGCATTTTGACATATTTCTTCCATCCAGTGTTCATATTTTGTCCTGATTTCTGGAAGTAAATTGGAGTGCAAATATCTTCCTTGCAGGAACTGATTTGTGGAGTCCTCTGTCTTTAACTAGAGAAATGTTAGACTAGATTAACACAGAAGAAGAAGTGGAAGGGCAAGGATTGGAATTTAGCTACCCAATTACTAGACTTCTCCCACAGAGCCAGTAAGTATTCCTTGCTGCTGTTGGCTGGGGTGAGAGCTTGGCTGGAGAATGGGGTGATAGAGCCCTCACCCAAGCTATTGGTTTGCCTGGGAATGTGTGTGTGTGTGGGAGAGAGAGAGAGAGAGAGAGAGAGAGAGAGAGGAAAGGCTGTTTGTTGATTAAGTGTGTAGTTCAAACACCAGGACAACAAGAGCAGGGATGGTCATTAGCCTAGCCTAGAAAATGGGAGTGTATGGCAACCCCCAAATACCAAAACGATTCCTGTTCCTTGAGTTATGTTTTCCCTGACCAATGTTACTCCCTTGAAGGAAATGTTCTGATAATTTCAAATACTGAAATTTATTTTTTTAATTTATTTTAATTTATTATATTTATACCCCGCCTTTTTTCCTGAAAGGAACCCAAGGCGGCTTACAGTACTGTTAACGTTGGTGGGGCCTCCCCCATGTGTGAGGCCAAAGGCAATTGCCATCTCCCTGAAGGTCCTACTTGCTAATGTAGAAAGTCTTAGGACTGGGTCACTAATGACTATAGCCATCTCTTATTTGTAAGTAATTTTCAAGTTCTTCTTCACGGTCTCTGTGCATCACACACATGGGCTCTGCGCCTGCACTGAGACCATTCCGGAATATTCTAAAGCTGAGGAAAACCGGGTGGGAGCCCCTCTCCCATCGTGCTCCTTAGCGCGGCTCCCACCCATTCCCTCAGTTCCTCTTCAACCGCCATTGCGGCAAGTCGTATCTGGAAGTTCTTCTGCGAATAGCACCTAGCTGAGTATTTTTCGTTTATGCTTTCACCATTATCTCCTGGTTTCTATCTTCTACTTTCGATTTTTTAAAAAAGAATCTGTCAGGCTTTCCTCTCTCTCTTCTGTTGAAGTCATGCCGCTGAAAACCACATTCAGAAAATGCGTGCGATACGGGACCAAGCTACCCCCACTGATGGACACACTCTGCCTTGTCTGTCTAGGAGAGAGCCATGTGGTGGAGGCCTGCCACGTGGAAGCCCTCAGTCTTAGGACTGACTGAGTCACTAATGACTATAGCCATCTCTTATTTGTAAGTAATTTTCAAGTTCCCCTGCATGATCCCTGGGCACAAACTTGATCTGCACTTGCACAGAGCAGCATTTCAGACACTTTGAACTTGGAAGAGGCTGCATGACTCAAGGGCAGAGTTAAGACTCTCTTCTCAGCTTCTTTTCAATCGTCCGAATGACATGATACGGAACTCTCGTTAGAGCTTCAGAAATATTTCTCATAACTTACTCAAATTATTTTTATTATTTGTATTTATTATATTTATATCCCATGCTTTTTTCCCTGCAAGAATCCCAAGGCAGCTTACATAATCCTTTCCTCCTGCTCCTCTCCATTTTATCCTCACAACAACCCTGTGAGGTAGGTTAGGCTGAGAGTCAGTGACTGGCCCAAAGACCCAGTGAGCTTCATGGCCGAGTGGGGACTCAAACCGGGATCTCCTGTCTCCCAGCCCAGCACTCTACACTCTAACCACCACACCACACTGGCTCTCACCTCTTTTACATCAGCTTTCAACTTTTCATCCATCTCTCTCTCTCTCTCTCTCTCTATATATATATATATATATACATTACATACACACACACCATCATCATTACAAAAAGAGAAATGTGTAGACTGAGTTCAAGAGGTTTATCCCTTGTGACTATTCCTTAAAAGATTTGTTTAACCTCAGTTTCCATATGCTTTCATCCCCATGTGTTGGTATTCCCTTCTTATTTTTTTTTAAAGGGGGAGATTTCTGTACCTCAGAAGGTGCCATGTCTGCGTGGGGAAGTCCCCTGTGTCTGATGGAAGCAATCAGTGTTTTCCTGTACTCTACTGAGGTTCATAGTATCCATCTCTGCCTGTGCTGCTTGAACCTTTTCAAGATGTCAGGCCATGTTTTTCTCTAGATTAGGGCATTACACATCGTTGACCCGACACCTCCATCTGTCTGAGCTGGTACCTCTGTACAGCCTGACCCAGTGCTATTGTAACAGCCTTCCAGGATAGGACCACAGAGAATCAAATGTCAAACTGAGGTGCTAGAGTAAGGCTTCCTCAGGTATGGTTCCAGACCCTCAGATGTCTTTCTTGGCTATACCTGCTTTGGTCTCAACCATGGCTCGTAGACCATCTGGCCTGAAGGACTTGTCTGTCTCACCTTCAATTCTTAGAGCATCCAGCCCTAAGGATTCAGCTCTGCTGGATTTGCAAATGACCAAATCTGATACTAATTGAGGTTGGCAGCACTGTGGGAACCCAACGATGCATAAGGCTGATACCAACAGCTGTCCTATCTCCAAAGCTGCATGTGTTCCATCCACTGTTATTGCAGCAGTCTTGGTACCAACAGTTTGTCTGTTTGATGATCAGACACCTCTGTCCACAACTCCCATAGCTTCTGCTTGGGGTTGAGCTGATAGAGCTGGTGTGGAATTGTTTCCAGAGACTCACACAATGATCCCAAAGTTCAACCTCTGTACGGACAGGCTACCCAGATGAATATTGCTAGTTGAATGGTGTAGGATTTTTGTTTCATTAAACACTTACAGCTTTATTCACTCTCTCCTTGCATCAAGGCCAGACTAAGCCATGGGCTAATTGGGCTGTAACCAGGCCCCAGCAGTGTTCTAGACACACCTCCAAAATGTCACACGTACAGCAATTCTTACAGCATGGTATTTTCTTTCTGCCGTGTCTTATTTCATGCTTTCGTGCTCATGTGCCCAAAAAGAATAAGAGAGAGAGTGTTCACATGTTCCACTCATTCCACTGCCCGGTGATGGTCTGTGTAGCATTCTGGAGCCATTTAAATAAAAGCTGGCTTCAGTTTATAAAAGAAATTACCGGTATATGCAGATGTGTAGGTGTCATAGGATCATAGAGTTGGAAGGGGCCTACAAGGCCATCGAGTCCAACCCCCTGCTCAATGCAGGAAACTAGAGGAGGGGTCTCCCATCCAAGTAATAACGAGGCCTGACCCTGCTTAACTTTCCACACTCAGACAAGCTGAGCCAGCATGAGCCACAGGCCTGTATCTCCCCTATACAGATGTTCAAACTCAATGTGTGGGCATTAGGAGCAGAGCCAGGAAAGCCATGTGACATCAGCCCTGTTATCACTTGTACTTGATGAACAGCGAAGAGTATGGTACAGGTTTTTTTGCTTCCAGGAAAGCATGGAAGATGATTCATTAATATACATAGTAATTCCCCCTCGCCTGCATTGTTGTAAATAACAAAGTGTTCGTTCTCTCTCTCTCTCTCTCTCTCTCTCTCTCTCTCTCTGTGTGCATGCGCACTCACAAATGCCGTATGTGAGTTCAGTGTTGGCATAGTAGAGCCTGTTGCCCATCATAGCCTTCCTTACACACCAGTCGGTCGCTTCCATAAGAATTAAGAATTGCCCTGCTTGTTAAGACTAAAGGTTCATCTAGTCCAGCTTTCTGCTTCCAATAGTGAGCCAAGTACCAGGCGCTGTTGTACATGGTGGTATTCAGCCATTAGAGGTACACCTCCTGTAACCACAGAGGAACCATTAGACTTGTCATTGCTGATTGATAGGCCTAAATTCCTTGAATTTGTCTAATCCTTAAAAAACTTCTAAACTAGTACCTGTTACCATATGTTGTGAACATAAATTCAGTAAGTTAATTATGCATTGGCACTTCTTTTTGATTTGAACCTACCCTCACCCAGCTTCATTGTATACTCCTGAGTTCTAGTATTCTTCTCTCTCTCTCTCTCTCTCTCTCTCTCTCTCTCTCTCTCTCCCCCTCTCTCTGAGTGTAAGAGAGTAAGAAATCTTCCCTATACTGCTTCCCAATACCATTCATAATGTATACCTCTATCATCTCTCCCCTGTGCAGTCAAATCCTACGCATGTTGATCCTGCAGTGTCCCACTGAATTCAATGGAGCGTACTCCTAACGTGGTGTGGGTGTGTATGAGCATAGCCTTAGGGGGCAATACACACTTACCTGGGAAGAAGTCCCATTGAACTCAATGGTATTTAATTTGGAGTAGACATGTAACGGATTGCATTGTTAGTCATTTTCCCCCCTAGGCTAGAAAAAGCCCCAAATTATTTAGCTTTCCAACATATTTTGGTAAAGGAAGTGAGACCCCTCTTGATAAACACTGCAATATGAATTCATGAGCTCAAACAGAGCGAATGTGTGCAAAATATACTTTTACATGCTTTCATTAATAAAATCCTTCAAAGCAAAATTATATTCAAGAGTTGGCCAGAGGTTCCGTGTCTACTTTGATAACACATTAAGCTGGTGGAAATGTGTCCACATATTTAGTTGGTTATACATTTCTTCTTCCTTTTTTTAAACATAGAGATCCTTTGACGTTGTAAGCAGTAGCTTAAGCTGTGGGTTGTAAACTATTTAAATCATGTGCTAACTATAACCATCCTAGTAAGCATAATTTAATTTTACTCCAACAAATCTTAAACTGTCAGCCTTTTCAAAAGTGGAAGGCAGACTTGTTTACTGGCATAAAACTAAAAACTGTCATTTTGCTCAAATGGATTCTTCAAAATAATGTTTTCTAAAAAGTCCATCACCCCACTCCAGCAATTTCTACAAGCACGTGGATTCTCAGGCAGGCAGGGTGCTCGGTGGTGCGGCTAGGTAATTTTAGACTCGAGACTTAATAATCTTACGTGTGTGTGGCTCTTTAGAAGGTAATAGGTATTTACTTATTTCAAAAAGTGGTTGGAGGGCTCTTCTGACTTAAGCCCCCCTCTGAATGGTGTATTTTCTCACTTATGTCAAAATGTTGTGAGCCAGTCCTGCTTTGTGTTTGTGGGCCCTCCTGCTGATTCTGCTGAGAGGGTCCTTGGTCTTCTGTCCCAAGGTTCTGCCTTGATGGTACCACTGAGGGAGCTACCCATACTCAAAACCCCTCCTAATTTTAATGGAGGAACAGAAGCATGCTCACACTGTCCTATGTGCATGAACTCCCAAGTTGCAGGTATATCTTTTGGCCATGTTACACACTTCTGGTATAGCCTGCTCTCCTCTCTTATAGGAAGAATATATTTTTGGAACTAGCTTTTCTCTTCCCTTAGAAAATGGATTCCACTGACTGGTTGAGAAGGACTGCTGTCAGGTTGGGACAATAGAGGTGATTCCCCTGGCATGGCCTGCAGGCACATGAGCCAGCCAACTTGCTGAAGCTAAGCAGGTCTGGGTCTGGTAAGTGCTTGGAGGGGAGACCACCTGGGATTCCTGTGTAGCCAGCTTGAGTTCCATGATGGAAGAAAGGTGGGATATAAATGTAAAAATAAATAAAAATTCCAATATCATGGATAGGCTTTGCATCTACCTCAAGAATGCCATTGATTGCAGCAGGCCCTTTCTCTCAGCAAAACAAATGGCTCTTGCTGACTTCTATAGCAGAAGTTGATAGGGAAGACTGTAGGAGAGGGGGAAACTTTCACTCTCTCCTGGGTGTGTGTGTGTGTGTGTGTGTGAGAGAGAGAGAGAGAGAGAGAGAGAGAGAGAGAGAGAGAGCGAGCCAGGATGTGTGGTCTAGATGGTAGGTTTTGCCCCCACCTACACTGTATCTCCAATTGCCAGCATTTAAACATTTCCCATTGAAATCAATAGCAACCATTCACTTTAATGGGGAAAAGGTAACTTGGTCCCATCTTACTAATGGGCACTTCACTGGATTACATTAAGGGATGTGAGGTGAAGATTGTAATTTTTTGTTATGTAACCAGAATAAAAAGTACTGTGTGTGGTGGTGGTGAAGGGTGGGAAGTGAGAGAAAACATTGTATCCTGGATACCACCATATATGCATGGAGTCAGTCTCTACCCTGACTTAGGGCGCAATCCTATGGCTGCTAGACAGCCATAGGATAGGTCGGAGTCCCACCCCCAACCTCCCACCCCCACCCCCTCCCTCCGCCCTCGCAGCCAGCGTGGTTCTTTCTGTGCTGGCTGTGGCTCCGAAGTCACAAGTGCCAGCGCTGGGGGGCTGGGGCAGGCCGGGAGGGGAGGAGAGAGGCTCCGCCGAGATACGATGTATCCTGGTGGAGCCTCAGCCCCTCCTTGTGAGCAGGGGGGAAAGCAGGGCAGGGGAAGCACGGAGGCGATCCTTGCCTCCGCGCTCCTCCCACACTTGATTGGATGCCCATAATCCTCCGAGTTTGGAGGGTTACGGGCAGCCACATTGGATGGTGCCACCCATTGCCATGAATATAGATTTACAAGCTTACATTAAACACAACGAAGTCTGTTTCTGAAGGGATGTATGCATATTTATCACCCCTCCCCTTCTAATAGTGAACTCAAGTAGCGACACAAAATGGGGCCACTGAGAAACAAGAGGCAGATATTAGAATGCTTGGGAGATCCTGAGCAAAAATATGTAAACCCCCCACAAGCTAACAGACAAACTTTTCCAAAAACAGTTGAATGAGGACAACCATGGAAAGTTGAGTGTCAGTTGGGAAAGAGAAATGAAAAATGGGTGCGGTGGGTGGGAGAGACAGAGACAGCCACTTGTGCTCATCGAAAAACAGGGCAAAAGCGGACATAGATCTGTATTTAAAATTGTGAATGCTAATTTATATGTATAGATGTGAATCTGGAAATAATTATTATAATGTAAATAGAAATATAATAAATTTCCCCATAGTGGGTAAGACTGTGACCTGGTGTTGTGTGTGCCTGCTCAGTCTTCTGTCCAAGTGCAAACTGTTGATGGGCAGCTTCAAGGCCCTTGCTCTTCTCCCTTCTTAGGATTTATTATCTTTAAAACCAGACAGCCTTTCTAATAGAGGACACCTTCAAAGAAAGCAGGGGTGGAGAACCTGTGTCTCTCCAGATGTTGCTGAACTACAACTCCCACAATCCCTGACCATTTGGCACTGCTGGCTGTGTCTGATGGGAGTTGGAATCCAGCAACATCCTCGGAGGGCCTGAAATAGGGGATTGTCCTCTGGAGTAAGACACATGGGGCATATTACTGAGAAGAACTCTTAATGACCTTTCCTGTGCTTTCAGGAAGGTTTATTCTGCCATTCTGCTTGGTTAAGTTCTTTTCCTTTCCATCCTCAGAACCCAGTTCTGCAAATATTTTCTCTGCTTTCAATTTCATCCTCTTTCATTCTTTGTCTCTGTAGGGTTATATCATTTGGGTTATTTGTTTTAGAAAAGCTGGCTATTCAAAACAAGCCAGGCTGGAAAATAACAGCCAGGTGGCACACCTGCCTCTATTAACAGGGGCCTCATGGTACTTGTCATACTATATATGTTCTGGCCCGCTTGCATTGGCTGCCTATATGCTACCGAGCCCAATTCAAGGTGCTGGTTTTAACCTATAAAGCCCTACATGGCTTGGGACCACAGTACCTGATGGAACACCTCTCCCAACTACAATCTACCCAGACACTACGCTCAACATCTGGGGCCTTCCTCCGACTGCCACCCTCAAGGCGTGGAAGGCAGCAACAAGGGGTAGAGCCTTTTCTGTGGTAGCCCCCCAACTGTGGAACAAGCTCCCCACTGAGGCCCGCCTGGCACCAACTTTACTATCCTTTTGGCGCCAGGTTAAGACTGCCCTCTATGCTGAGGCATTTAACAGCTCCAAATAGTACATGGAGTGGTGGTTATGTCACCTATTTAACCAGTCTATTTTAAAATTATTTTTAAATGTCCTGTGAAATTTTTTTGATGTTTTTATTTATTGTATTTGAATGCGTTATATAATTGTTATAAACCGCCCAGAGAGCTTCGGCTATTAGGTGGTATAGAAATGAAATTGATGACGATGACGACGACGACAACAACAACAACAACAACGATGATATAGCCTCCCCCAACCTGGTATAGTTCAGCACATCTGGAAGGTAATTGCTATCATCCCCAGCCAGTATGGCCATTGGAGATGATGGAAGCTGTGCAAGTTCAACACATCTGGAAGGAGGAGACTGCTAGGCCAGTAGGGGGCATCCCTGTTCTATAGTTTTCTTTTTTTCTTATTGCACCAGGTGGGGTTAGTTTCTGGTTCAACTCTTATGATGACCTACTCCAGAGTAGTAGCTGTGTTAATCTGTTGTAGCTAACCCAAGTGTGGGGTGGCACCTTAAATGCCATTTATTGTGGCATAAGCACTTGTGAAATAAAGAAGTGTTATTCTCCTGCAAACTGTGTACTGATTAGAATAAGTAAATAATAAATAATATCAGAAAAGTTTTCAAGAAAATATAAATGGTATTGTATCAAAGTATAGAGATGGGGGAATCTGTCAATGTCAGTTTGACTCAGTTTCCCAACCTTAAGCTTGTTTTGTTCCATTTCTGCATGAGCATGGGGGGGGAGCTAGCAAAAAAAATGCATATGCACTGTAAGCACCTTTCCCCAATATACACATTTTTTGCAAGCAATTTCCCCTAATACAATGCATTTTTGGAATGTTATTTTCACTAATATATGCATTTTTGTGTGCATTTTCTCCTACTATACACATGTTTGTACTCATTTTTTTTAATTAGAAGACTGCATCATAAAATTTGAAAAAAGTGTGATTATAAAAGCACAGCTGCAGTTCAGTCCATGTACTGGATTGGGAAGTGAGAATTAGGTAAGTTTACATTAAAAGGTGAATGGAAAAACAATCTCCCCCATCCTAAGGGCTGTTTACAATGGAATGATTCCCACCCACCCCCTCTCCCAATGAAACACCATGGAGAATTCTACGTGAAAAGTGTACATCAGAATGCAAAAATCCATGTCGATTTTAAATTCTGACTCAGTATTCTTTTTCGCGTGGATCATTTTAAGACGGGTGGGGAACCCTTGCCCCTCGAGATGTTGTCGGACTCCAACTCCTATCAGCCCCACCCGGCATAGCAACATTTGGAGGGCCACGGGTTCCCCACCCCTGTTCTAAGGGTACTCTAATGTGGAGGAAACATACTATATTGGAACTGGTGATGACTGTGCTATAAAAAAGGTGCACAGAGAAAGATTGTGCTGGTGCTGTGCTGTGCTGTGCTGAAACTGCACCTGCCCTTTTGCAACCTCTTCATTTCCCTGTGAAAGAGGCAATCATTTTCCTGCCTCTTTGCAGGGAGGTTGAGAATTTCGGAGATATTTCTCAGGGTGCAGGACTGTAGTGCTTACCTTAATGTAAGGCAGTGTTCTCCAACCTTGGGTCCCCAGATGTTTTTGGCCTACAACTCCCAGCATGCCCCAGCCAGCATAGCTGGCCGGGGTATGCTGGGGGTTGTAGGCCAAAACATCTGGGGACCCAAGGTTGGAGAACACTGATGTAAGGAGATGGCTCTTAACCAGTACTTCCTCCCTTGGGGCTTTCCAGTGCTGCCGCCTGCTGACTGCCTAAAAGCTGAGAGAAAAGGCATCTTGGGTTTTGATTGGTTGTTGTTAAAAGTCCTTTTGTCAACAACAACCAGAAGAATAAGAAGAATAACAACAGCTCCTCCTTGTTCAGCTTTCCAGCCCTCAGAAGGCAGCAGCACTGGGAAGCCACAAAGGAGGAAGCTGACTAGCAGTGCCTCTTCAGGGTTTCAGGCTGGATTCTTTCCTAGCTGGGGATTGAACTTGGGACCTTCTGTATGCAAACCACGTGCTCTACCACTAAGCTACCTGTGGGAGCCAAGTGGTTGGAGCATGTAACACCTATACTGTACCAGGTGCATTGGCTACCTGTTTGGTTTTGGGACCAATTTAAAGTGCTGGTGGTGACCTTGAAAGCCCTGAACAGTTTGAGACCAAGTTATCTTAAGGACTGGCTGCACCCATATGAACCTGCCCGGGTCCTTAACATTGGCCTTGGAGGCCCTGCTTGTGGACCTGCCATCACAACGTATTAGGTTGGCAGATATAAGAGGTGGGGACTTTTCAGTGGTGGCTCCATGTTTAGGGAACTCCCTCCCTAGGAAAGTATGCATGTCCCCTACTTCACCAGTTTTTAAATGGGGTTTAAAGACCTCATTTCAAGCTGCTTTTAACCAATGTTTGGAGTGATCTGGATTGTTTTCATGCTGTTAAATGCTTTAATGTTGCTGTTTCAATGCTGTTTATATGTTAGAATAATGTGAACCACCTTGGGTGGGTCAGCCCTGAAAAGCGGCAGACAGATGTTGAAATGAAGAAAGAAAATGCCTCTGAATGTTAGACAAACAATGTGAGAGTGAGCCTAGCCTCTTTTACCCTGTTTGGTGAGCTACCCAGAAGCATTTGCCTGGCCACTGTCAGAAAGAGCAGGTTGAAGTAGATGGCACCTTGTTCTGATCCAACAGGGCTCTTTTAATGTTAGGTGTGATCCTGATATTTATTTATTTGTATTTATTTGTTACACTTATATCCTGCCTTTCCTCTAAAGAGACCGGTACATGATCCTCCTCCTCTCCATGTTATTCTCACAGCAACCCTGTGAGGTAGGTTAGGCTGGGAGTCAGTGATTGGCCCAAAGTCACACAGTGAGCTTCATGGCCAAGTGAGGCCTAGAACCCGGGTCTCCCCAGTCCTAGTCCAACACTCTCACCACTACGCCACACTGGCTCTCTGTGAATTGTGACAAATATTTGCCCCAGAAGTCTTTGCATTCTTGTCTAAGCATCTGAATCCCTCGAGCAGCCTTCCCCAAACTGGTCCCCTCCTGACATTTTGGACTACAGCTTCCATCAGCCCTAGCCACCCTGGCCAGTGATCAGGGGTGTTGGGAGCTGCCACCCAAAGCATTTGGAGGACACCATGTTGGGGAAGGCTGCCCTAGAGACAGCCCACTTGCTCTAGAACAAACCAATGAGATGAAGACGCAAGGTTTGTCGGAGGTTTCATCTTGGAAGAACTAGGGCCGAGGTATCAAGCCATGAATGCTTGTGACACATTGTACTTTTAAACATTCAGCTTTTCAAAGGGTAGGCGAGCATGCTTCATATTTGCTCACATTAATGATGCAACGGTGTTTTATTTGTCTCCCAGTCTGTGGCATGATCTCAGAAAATATGCTTCTGAGATACCAGGTGTTTCTTAAACAGCTAACTCATGCACAAAGGTTAAGAAGGGAGTGCAAGTAAAGGCAGTAGGCTACAAACCAGACACCTTCATCCTGCTGTCTTTTTCATACACATATTCATACACACCCATTGCTAAATAATGCAGGAAAGGGATCAGCTTTCTTATAAAGGCTTTGGAGTCACTGTCTGCAGCTGTTGATAATTTGCAAACTGTAGTAGTTTGGCTTCTGTTCAGGAATCCCACAATGAGAAATATTAACAGGGTGTAAAACAAAGTGCAACCAGGCTCAGTAAGCCAGCCTAGCCAGTGAACACGTCTTCTTCACAAGCATACCACATGGAAAAGGTTGTGTGTACCATAGTTATTTATTCATATATATTTTTAGAAATTATATCCTTCCTTACTGCCTCACTATGGCAGCTCACAAAAAGATTAAAACAGAAACCAAACCAAGTTTTTAAAAAATATACACAAAACAAAGCACAAAGCCAATCAATCTACTATCATTCTGCACGATTGAATGAGAACATTTAAAAAACTGTCTGTATGAATAAAATAGAATGCACTCAAGAGCCAGTACCCAATGGGGCACTTAAGTCCTCGCTGATTCTGTTGCGCAAGCAGCACCCACTGCTTGTGCAACAGTGATTTAGCATTTCTGGGGGCAACCCGAAATAACCGGATTTTTTTCCCC
Organism: Shinisaurus crocodilurus; assembly: GCA_021292165.1. Classification (NCBI taxonomy): domain Eukaryota; kingdom Metazoa; phylum Chordata; class Lepidosauria; order Squamata; family Shinisauridae; genus Shinisaurus; species Shinisaurus crocodilurus. The sequence goes on along the minus strand of CM037880.1, from coordinate 190,719,492 downwards.
TGGACTTTTTTCTTGCTGTGAAGGGAGCAAGGGGTTTACCCTGGCTCCCAGCAGTGTAGGCAGGGACAGAAGTTTGCTCGGGGTTGAACACCAACCCAGCAAAATAGGCTGCCACCGCCTCTTACATCCACCTTAGCCTGAGCCAGGGGACTCTCAGACCTCACAGGACACTCCTGGGGCTTAGAAATGGGAGGCTAAGCATCACCCTCTATTCCAAGCCCTAGGCCTGGAACTTTAAACAGTAGCAGCTAACCCAGAAGAAGACTCTGGATTTAGTAGTGTGGAGGAAGGGGGGGCTGGCTGACCCGCCACAGCCCACCCTTTCCTACCCTAAAGGACCCAAGACCCCCAGAGATCTCAAGGTACCAGATTGCCAGCCTCAGCTGTCTGCAGTCCTATTTGAATCTCTGCTCAGGGACTTGCCTTTATGACTGTAACCTGGATTTAGTTGCTGGAACCACAGAGCAATCCACATGTGGGGTAAAAAAACCAAAAGAAAGTTTATTCAGGTAGCATTTTACAACAAGAATAGGGAAATGAGAGAAGCACACGAAAATGGAGAGAGACGCTTTGGTACAAAGTAATAGAGCTACAAAAATAACAAAACCTGATTCCTTATATCTCCCAGGCACACACTCTGTTACCTGGGGGTCAGTTCTCTTCCAGGGTTGGGTCCAGCACAGCCTTGCCGCCCGGGGGGACTACTTCACCTACCCGAAGGTCCGAGATGGGTAGCCCTCCACAAGGCTTGCCTTTACCAAAGCCCTCCTTCAGCTAATTTCACCAGGAGCTACCTGGGGTCGGATCCTGAGGCCACCCGAAGGCTTGGGCCTCTGCTTGGCTTGCCGCCATTGCTCCAACAGCAACCATGCGATGACCCAAAGACAACAAAACCCACACATTGGGAAATATACCTTCCCCCCCTCCCCTCCTTTCTGTAGCTTTGCTGCTTCTTAGCCAATCAGGATGAACTTCACCTGGCCAGGCAGGGAGAGGAACTCATGACTCATGACATTTGCATCTGAAAAGCCGTAGACTGGACTTTCAGGCGCCACCCAGAGGAACTATGCACACTTCGCCCCCCCCCCAGCCTTTAGCCAGTTCACACATGAGGGTGTGTGTGCGTGTGTGTGTGTGCAGGCGTGTGAGTGTGTGTGTAGGAACCCTCAGAGGCTCTTTTTCTCCACACGCTCCCTTTTAAAAAAAATGAAACCTGAGAGGTCAACCCTCTCATTTCATTTTAAACTAACTTAAGAGAATAAGCCTTTGCTAGCCTTCTACCACTAGCACACCTCTTCTCATTCACACACACAAAAAACAAAACAAAACGAAAAAGCATCAAAACATCAAACACATTAACTACAATCTTAACACAGCTCCTTAAACATCAAAACAGCAAAACAACAATCAATAACCATCAATCAGAAATTTACTGGTTTGTATTACATCAGTTTTGCATACACAAGAAACATCATATACAATTCAAAAGGGACCCCCAACCCTTCTGTTGCCTGACTGGCACTCTGTCTAAAAACTTTCTAGGGTTGCTGCTTCTCACACAAGCCTGTAGGGGGCAGATTGCTGACTGAAATGTGACTCTTCAATTCGCCTTTATGTTTGCTTTTAAAGGCTTGCTTCTGCCACCCTCCACCTAACGACATGAATACACCACCCCTTTTCCCAAAGGCTTGCTTGTGGCACCTTATACCCAATGACATGAATGGGATGACTGTTTCCCTCAGAATTACATACTGAGCCATGGAGGCTCTACCTAGGCGGCTAGAACACACAGCCTGGCAATCTTCCAGTCTCTTGGGCTTGGCTCCTTTAGCCCACCACCCAAACTTGCACGGGATGACTGTCTCCCTCAGAATTAAATGCTTAGCCATGGAGGCTCCACCCAGGCGGCTAGAACACCAGCCTGGCAATCTTTCAGCCGTTAGAGGGCTTCCCGCCTCTAAATTCCTTTTAACCTTCTGCTTTGTTCTCTCGCCTCTGACTGATTTTTCTCTGGCAACTCTTCCCTGCCCTGAGGCACTTTGAACACATGCAGATTTCTGGCTTCACATTATCATTACATCATACATTACTTCAAATTTCAAATTGACCTGATACAGTTGGGACTAACTCTTGCACTTGGGGACAAGACAACACAAATAGTTCAATCGCTTTCACTGGGATCACCCGTCCCCTCCCCTCCAGCAACAATTTATCGACAAGACAAATACACTTGGATCACCCGTCCCCTCCCACTCCAGCAACAATTTATCAGCTTTTATTGGCTTTAATCAACACCCAATCTCAGTCCCCTTTTCTTCTCGCTGGAGACACCTGGAGGGAAATTCTTCTGTCCGTGCTTCTCCGCCAGCTAGGAGGGAAATCCCCTTTTCCTTCTGCTCCTTTCAGCTCTCCATTTCAGCAGCACAGGGACAAAGTCTCTTTTTCTGGGTTTTTTTTCCTGATGTCTGCCCCCCCCCTCTGCTTGCTGCTGCTTAGCCTGGTCACTCACCATGCCCCCCCAAGAGCAACTGGACAGTCTAAGTTCAAAATCTGAGTCCTTCTCCCGTGGGAGAGATGTAGGGCAGGACTGTGCCTTCCCTCCCCAAAGTCTTGACAATTTATCTGGGGCACATAGCACATAGCACAACCAAATCACTCATCAAACGCTGTCCCAAAATTCAACGTTTTGCTCACCAGTCTCTTAAGAGAGGTTTTCTGGTCTTCTCTCCTTTCTTCTGCTGGAGTGCTGGGCCGAAAACAACAGAATGAAATTTAATAGGGATAAATCCCAAGTGCTGCACCTAGGGAAAGGAAACCAAATGCAGAGTTACAGAATGGGGGACACTTGGCTCAACAATACTACAAGTGAGAAGGATCTTGGAATTGTGGTAGATCACAAACTGAATATGAGCCAGCAATGCGATGTGGCTGCAAAGAAGGCAAATGCTATTTTGAGCTGCATTAATAGAAGTATAGCTTCCAAATCGCGTGAAGTGATAATTCCCCTTTACTCAGCACTGGTTAGGCCTCATCTTGAGTACTGTGTCCAGTTCTGGGCACCACACTTTAAGAAGGATGTAGACAAAGTGGAGAGGGTTCCGAAGAGGGCAACAAGGATGATAAAGGGAATGGAAACAAGGCCCTATGAGGAGAGACTGAAAGAACTGGGCATGTTTAGCCTTCAGAAGAGGAGACTGAGGGGGGATATGATAGCACTCTTCCAGTACTTGAAGGGTTGTCACACAGAGGAGGGCCAGAATCTCTTCTCGATCATCCCAGTTTGCAGGTCACGGAATAATGGGCTCAAGTTACAGGAACCCAGATTCCACCTAAACATCAGGAAAAATTTCCTGACTGTTAGAGCAATAAGACAATGGAACCAACTACCTAGGGAGGTGGTGGGCTCTCCCACTCTCTGGAGGCATTCAAGGTGCAGCTGGACAGCCATCTGTCAGGGATGCTTTGACTTGGATTCCTGCATTGAGCAGGGGTTGGACTCAATGGCCTTGTAGGCCCCTTCCAACTCTACTTTTCTATGATTTCTATGAACAATACTTCAGGCAAAAATAACAAAGAAATACCTAATCTGCCCTATGAAGTTGCTTGTGCGTGTCAGCGTAAGCAGCAGAGTGCGTGTGCGTGGGGAGATTTAAGATCCTGTCTCTGTGTGCTAGCCGAACTCAGACATTCCACACACAGATCTTCCAGACCTCCCCCCTTTCCGCAGCGTGCTTTGTAATCTGACCTGCTTCCAGCTTCTCCGTTTGCAGATTAATTCATGGAGTCAGGATACACTCTGTAACACCACAGGTCTAATTCTACCTGTTTATTCACTTAGCAAGTAAAGTTCTACAGAGTATACATTTCCTAATTACAGTCCATATGCAGAGTGCAAATGCATAGCAAGCATTACATCCAGTGGAGTAAGTTGAGCTTCACTCCACCTCAGCAAAGGCGTTACATTGTTGCAGTAACAAAAGCCCAGCAAGAATAACAAAGAAGAAGAGAGAAAGCAGTCCTGCCTCTCTCTAAGATGGCTTCAGACAGAAAAACAAGTTAGCACGTCATCAGAACATACAAACCATGTGACTAGCTCATACAGTTCTCACAGTCCAGAAACCACAGTTTCTAGTAAGACATAATAAACCTGTTTACCTCGCCATTCTGTCCCTACCATGTGTAAACAATGTGCTGCAGCTGGTAATGTGATACATATCACAACACCCTATACATTACCTAAGTACGAGTCTCCCAATAGGACAGGGCTCAGTCGGGGATCCAAAGACTCACAAGCCTGAAGGCAAGCTGCAGTATGAAGACAAAGGCAAAAGGGTGGCTCCAAGCCTCCTCCTTTATGCTCAAAGCCCATACAACTCAAGGAAGGTCTTAGTTAGCCAATCACAGGCCAGCTGAAGCAACATTCCCAACCCCGTAAAGGAAGGTAAAGCTTCCCACAAGAATGCAGCTGAGATCATTTAATCCAATTAATTGAGTCTGGCTCTGGCCTTGAAGGCCAGAGGCATCTTGATATAACAGACACACAGGTGATGGCAACACTATGTGCTACTTCAGCCTGGCCAAATAGAGTTAAACACAGTCAGTGAACAAAAAGAAAATGGAGTTCTTGACACTTGCCATGAAAAAAAATCCATTAAGGAGGAAAAGACGGAATAGCTGCACAACTTCTTTTTACTGGTAGCAGAAGGAGGCCTCTGCTGGAAGCATCCTAAGCTAGTGACACAATTAGGGGTGGGCGATCCGCCCACCACCCAACACACGGCGCGCTCGGTAAGCCGGGCCGAAAGTGAGCACCAGCTGAAGCATTCGCTGGACTTCTGGGTTCCTGGTGCTATGTTGTTTTCATAGAAACATAGGTGTTAGATATGTTAAAAGTGGCCGTGATTTGCGTAACTTGTGTTGTTTTCTACGTAAACAACATAGCAGCAGGAACCTGGAAGTTGCTTCCTTGGCTCGTTTTGCGAGAACACAAGTTGAGCCAGGAAAGCAGGGTGAGTTCGCCAGACTTCCACCCCCCCTCCCGTATGCACACATCCCTACTTCTGCCCATCTTACAGTACATTCTGTACTTCAATTGTGTACTAAAAAAAGAAATACAGTAATACCTTGGATTGAGAGCATAATTCGTTCCGGAAACATGCTTGTAATCCAAAACACTCTTATATCAAAGCGAGTCTCTGGCAGGCGTGAGCAGGGCCGATTTCGGCCCGCTACTCCCGCTCGAGGCGAGCGGTTACATCCCTACCAAGACCTTGCTCATTTATCAAGTCAATTTTTTAAAAAAATGTTGCTTGTCTTGCAAAATGCTCTCAGACCAAGTTACTTGTAATCCAAGGTATTACTGTACTTCCTTTTGTTTGTTTTGAACTAATTGGACATGAATTTCATGAGATGACTCACTCTCCATCCCCACTCAGTTCTAGTGTTTCAGGACAGGAGTTAGTGAGAATAATTTCTCTGTTTTACTTTTCTCGGCAACATTTGCCTTCCTAACTCTTCTGAATCAATTGATGCTTGGATATGGTTTTCTCTGCCTATTTCCTATGGGTCTAATCCTCAGGGTCCCCCGCCCCCAAAGGCTAACTTTAATGGGATAGGAGGTAGGCATTTAAAATAAGCAGCAAATTAGGACTGAAGAATTACTTTGTCATTTTGTTATCCTTTGCGCCTGACATCACCGCTTGATTTGAAAGCTCAGATGCCTTTTCTGGGGTGGGGGAAGCAGTCAATTAGATTTGTCAGCATCTCAGGGGTTTGAAGGGGTAGGGAGCATGCTTGTGTGTTGTAAGCATGATTTCAAGTATCCTGCTTTTAAATCTGTTTTGTATTCCAAGGACTGAAGAAGAGAATTCATGGCAAGGCTGGAGAAATGTGTCAAGACAATACTTCGCATGACACTGTCAGTGATAGTTAATAGACTGCTCTAAGAATAGCACTCTTGTTTGTTACCATGAATGGTGCCCAGGTGGGAAACTGTGGGCAGAGAGAATCCACTTGCCCATCAGCCTTGGCCTCATATTTGTCCACTCACAATCACCCTTGAGAAGTGGGGAAGATTGAATACCATAGAAACCAAAGACCAAATGCTTAGGTTAATGAGAGGTGAAAAGGCCCAGAGTTTGCCAGTGGTATATGTAACCCCAGTTGTATAGATTCACACAGGCTTGAAAAGGAATATTTCTGCAAACGTTATTATTATTATTTTTATTTATTTATTATTTATTTATTTATTTATTTATTTATCGCCCATCTGGCCGGCAACCGGCCACCCTGGGCGATGTACACAGAATAAAAACAATAAAATACATTTAAAACAATATAAAAATTTTAAAATCTTAACCCACCCCATATTCCCGCCTGAACAACCAGGTTTTTAATGAGCGACGGAAGCTCAGCAGAGAGGGGGCATGGCGGAGGTCACTCGGGAGAGAGTTCCACAGTACACTTGAAATTAAATCCACAAGTATTTGAAATTAAAACCACAAATCAGTACAAGAGGCAACCACCAAGAACCCTCCACCCTCTGCAGCCAGGGAAAGCAGAAAGCAAAGAACCAGAAGAATGGACAGCTCCTCCCAAATGATTCTTTTTACCACCAACCTTTTAGCCTAAGGCATGTCTCAGCTTGCTTGGCTGCTGTGGGTTACTACTTTGGAACATGATGGAGAAAATTGATGCCAATGTACAACTTTGCTGCATTGTAAATGCTTTCAAAAAAGCTTTTGGCCAAGGCATTATTGTATTACTGAGAGCCTTGATGAGCTATGTGGTAGGACAGAGTTTTGAAGCAATGGTACTCATTTTATCTATGCTTTTTATCTACATTTCCATTACACTGAATGCTGCTGTATAAAAGCCTGGTACCTTTCACAGGAAACACTGGACAAGTTCTTCTGCTGAGCCTTTTGAGGTTCACAGGGCTCTTCAGGCAAAGCCATATGTAGCTGGCCCATGATGAGGCATAAAAGAGGTGGCATTTCCTCTTTGCTGGCCATGTTGACTGTTGTCCAACCTAGATTGCTGCCCTTTTCCTTTGCCCTCATACGTGGATGCCATCTTTCTTCTGTCTTATTCCTGTCCACACACAAACACACACTAGCACCATGTATACCGTGTTAGTTAATGTGGAATTTAACATTAAGCCCTGGCTCCACTCACAACCACTGATAAGCATGAACAAAGTAATAGGATTGCATGTTTGCTTGCCTATAAACCTAAGCTTCGCCTCCTTGGAGGTCCTGTTTCAGGGGCCCCTGCTGTCTGCTATATGGTGTCCAGGGGCGCCAAAATGATGGAACTTGCTCCCTAAGGAAATTAGCTCCAACCATCCCACTTCGTTGGCGTTTAGATGGCAAGCAATGACCTCTGTGTTTGAGGGAATGCTCTACTTGCATTCTGTTGATTTTCTTCCTGCCGTTTAACAGATGAGTCATTAGTTTCTGCTGCTGTTTCTGTGGCAGGACTTTTGCTTTATTCATTGTTTTAATATGTATTTGAGCTTCAGATTTGTCAGCCACCTTGGAGATCTTTTTTTTATAGTTCAAATGGAGGGATATAATTATGCTTCTGCTGCTAGTACCAACAACAACTACTACAATAGTATACTCAGCATGAGCATTCCTAGGCAAGCCATCGGTCTTTATGCCACACAATTGCACTCTCCCCCCCTAGGTGATTTTGGCATTCTTGTGAATATATATAGATATATAATTTATTTACAATATTTCTAGATGCTTTTCTACAAAAATATGCACAAGGTGGTTGAGTCAGCTACCCTTCACTGACTTAATCCATTTTTTCTGGGACACAGTGAGACATGATCTCAGCACACTCTGGAACATTCGCAGCTCCATTATGCACAAAGCTCCTAAAAGTCAAGTCTCAATGTATTTATTCCCAATTTATTTATGTAAAACAACAACAACTGGTCAGGTGAATCAAGAACTCCTGGTTTACAAAGTGACTTCTTTTTATATGAAAGGAGGGAAGATAAGGGAACCCAGATATCAAGGGGCTTTAATTCACTGTCTGTGTGGTATCTAACAGTGACCTTCAACCAGCATAATGGACACCACTGGCAGATCAAATTCCCCTCCCTCCTGCAGCTCCCACAAATCTCTTCCAGAGGATTGGGGGACCCTCTAGAACACATTTAGGGAGCTTGGGGGGGAGCTTCAGGAGTGGGGAAGGGAACTCCCATGCATGAGCAGAAGTATGCTCATGTAACGTTGAATATATAACTTAATGTCAGCTTGAGATTAAGCCCTATATACTGCAAAACAGTTTAAAATCAAAATGAATTAAATGGTTGTGTTTTCACAACAACTGACCATGTAAATAAGTGTCAAGATACAGTTGTAACCAAGCTTTAAATACGCTACCAAAATGTACTGGTGCACATCCCCTAATTATGTGAAATATAACTGCAGTGTTTGGCATTCAACTGGTTTGATTAAAGCGTTTCAAAATTGAAAACTACATAGCAGGGGTGGGGAGGCGAAGAAAAGTAAAGTAAAACCCATTGCTGTTGATCATGGAGTAAAACGGGAAAATCAATTGAATCTGGCAGCATAATCTTTAGAGGCAGCTCTTAATCGTATTTCTGATCACAAAAGGAAAATCCTTAGAGTATTAAATGTTGCAATGGAAATGCTTTTGCTGCTGCCATATGTCTCAGCATGGTGAACTGCTAACACACTTTGTAGAAGGAAATGTTTGTGGAAGACACCCTTTCACTGGACTGAAGCTGCAATCTCAGAGATAGTGCCTCAACTCTCTGGGATATGAACACAGTAGTAGTATTCCCATATCATAGAATCATAGAATAATACGTAGAGTTGGAAGGGGTTTATAAGCCATCGAATCCAACCCCCTGCTCAATGCAGGAACCCAAGTCAAAGCATCCCTGACAGGTGGCTGTCCAGCAGCACCTTGAATGCCTAGTGTTGGAGAGCCCACTATCTCCCAAAGTAGTTGCTTCCATTGATTGGAGGACTATGTGAACTGGCCCCAGTTTAAGATAGAATTCATAACATTCTACACATGCAATGCCTTTAGCCCTGTTAGCTATAGTAAGCTCTATTGTCTTCTTTTAAACTAAAGTTCAGTGTATTGGCCTCAGAACTTGTCTAAGTCTGGCTGTAACTGTAAGCATCTCTCAGGATCCCGTCTAGGAGCTGTTAAAAACCTTTTAAAGTGAGTGACAGCATGCTGTCATGCTTGAGATAACACTTCTGTTACCAAGCCATAGTTAACAATCCTGGAATTCTATTAACTTTATAGAGAAACTTCTTTACTTCCAGAATTTGGTACCCATTAGTGCTAAGGTTTGTAGGTGCCACTGTGGATAATTGTTTTCAGAGAGAGAGAGAGAATATGCAGCTCTCACTGCATATTCTCTGACCACCACTCATTTCTGACCACCTTTCTTCAACCTATCATTTTTCTTCTGGAGAAATTGCATTTCCCAGCACTTAAAAAGAAGAAATAATATGTTGTTGATGGAAAATGTGTTTCTCCCCCAATTAGTACATTTGTAAAAGTCCACTGCAATTGTGCAGCCACCTTTCAAAGCTATGTGCTCCCCATAATTTCCTATCCCACAGAAATGCATCAACCCATTTGATGGACCCCTCTTAAAACATTTTTTTTTTAAAGATTGTATGTTCCCCATCTGTCAATTGGGTTAAAAAAAAAAGGGAGAAATTTCTCGCTCTTTTGGCTAAGATCAAGTGTAAAAAAATAATAATGGGAGTAGAGCTCATTTCAATTTCACCTCATTTTAAAGAGTAGAATAGTGAATTTGACAAAGCTTCTCAAGGCAATGCTTTCCCTAAAGTCTAGCCTTTGAAGGGTAGATATCACAGATGAGGGATTTGTGGGAAGTTTGTTCAAATGTGGTTGTAGTGTATTTTGTAGAGTTGTGTGGAGAAAGCTTAGGCACTGACCTAAATGTCAGGACATCTGTTAGTTCCCCTCAGGTCTTTCCCTCAACATGGTAAATACTAGCTGACACTACATGGGGGCATAGCCACAAGAAATATTCACCATGAGATTGATGAAACTAAAATCATCATTGCAATTACTTTACCGTGTTGGAAAGCAAAGCACGAACCAACTCTTTGACAGACGTGAAACTCAATAGCAAGGCATTGATCAAGACTGATCAAAGTTGATCAAAGTTGGGGAATGATGGTCCAAAACATACAATTATTTTATGACTGAGCATCGACACTGAAATAAAGCAGAACTCTCTGAAGAGTATACACTTCTTAATTTATTTTAACTGAACATCTGTGATAGGCAGAGCTTTTTCTCCAATTTACCATCATGTTCTGCAAGAATCATATATAATTATCTTTTCAAACTGTGCAATTTCAGTTGATACCAATAGCGCCTTTTATAATCTGGCTAACAGTAGTTTATGAATATCAAGTGTGCGCATACCCTGCAGTACTAATTGGTACCAGAAGATGGCATGCTCGTGACAGTTTTTGAACATCCCATTTTCAGTATTTATATCAGCAGCTAGCTTGAAAGCTATTGCTGAAAAGTATTTGCTAAAAATTCTCCCTCTTTGCTAAACTCATTGGAGTTCAGAATAATGAGCTCAAGAACAAGACTTTCATAGATTTCATAGATCATAGAGCTGGAAGGAGCCTACAAGGCTATCGAGTCCAACTCCCTGCTCAATGCAGGAAACTAGAGGAGGGGTCTCCCATCCAAGTAATAACCAGGCTTGACCCTGCTTAGCTTTCCACGCTCAGACAAGCTGAGCCAGCGTAAGCCATGCCTAAACAAATAAACAAGCAAACAAACAAGTACGGTATTTAAATTAAAATGGAAATACATGTACAAGGCTTGAACAAGCTGTGAGCTATGAAAGACAAACACAGAACCCACTGCACCTATTTTTATGACATTTGGTAATCCAAATCACCTCCTATATGGCTACTAGGCTTGCAAATTTCTTCTGCTTCTGACAAATAGAAAAAGTTATAGGCATTATTCGATTCCCCATGATAGTCACTTGGAGGCACGAAATCTCAGGTTTGGTAACCGAGTTGAAATGGACAGCCTCCGCATTGGTCTGAGCCATATTCTGAAGTACCAAATTGGGGTGCAAATTGAATCTTGTGGTCAGTACACACCTCTAGATTACTTTGCTACTACCTTCACAGAACTCAAAGCAATGTAAATAGTTCTCCCCCCTTTTGATCCACACAACAACCCTGTGAGGTAGGTGAGGCTGAGAGATAGTGGCTGGCCCAAGGTGACCCAGTGAGCTTCATAGCTGAGGCAGGATTTGAACCTGGAGCTCTCAGACCTAGTCTGACACTTTGGTGAGAGTGTTGGACTGGGACTCTGGAGATCTGGGTTCTAGTCCCTGCTCGGCCATGAAACTCACTGGGTGACTTTGGGCCAGTCACTGACTCTCAGCCTAACCTACCTCACAGGGTTGTTGTGATGATAAAATGGAGAGGAGGAGGATTATGTAAGCCACCTTGGGTTCCTTGCAGGAAAAAAGGCGGGGTATAAATATAATAAATAAATAAATTTGCCAACCTGGTGCCCTCTAGATGCATTGGACTAGCCATTCAGGACTAGTAGCCATTGATAGCCTTCTCTTTCATGAATTTGTCCAATCCCCTTTTAAAGCCCTCCAGATTGGTGGCCATTCACGACATCTTGTGGTAGCAAATTCCATAGTTTAGCTATGCGCTGTGTGAAGTAGAACTTCCTTTTATCTGTCCTGAGGCTGAATCTCCCACCAATCAGCTCATGGGATGACCCTGGGTTCTAGTATTATGAGAGAGGGAGAAATATGTCTTCCTATCCACTTTCTCCACACCATGCATAATTTTGTACACCTCTATCATGTATCCCCTTACTCACCTTTTTTCTAAGCTAAACAGTCCCAGCTGTTGTAACCTTTCCTCACAGGGGAGCTGCTCCAGCCCCTTGATCATTTTAGGTGCCCTTTTCTACACTTTTTCCAACTCTACAATATCCTTTTTTAGTTGCAGTGACCAGAATTGTACACAGTATTCTAAGTGCAGTCGCACTATAGATTTGTATAAGGGCAGCATGATCTTGGCAGTTTTATTTTCAATTCCTTCCTAATTATGCCTAACATGGAGTTTGCCTTTTAGCCGGAGTTAGCCACTCCGAGAGCCTTTTTGGCTGAGGAGTGGGATAAAAATACTTTCAATAAATAAATGCTTTGTAGCAGGAACTCAGGGGAGTCAGACTGGAGTGGAGGCAACCCCACACTTTGTACTGAGTGAAGGACATCTCTCTCTGCATGCCAGAGAGTACTGGGAGAGTCTGGGTTCCTTCACTTTATGCCAGTCATTTGGTGCAAAGTGGTAAGTTTCATGCTCTATCTCAACCACATTTCATATCTCAGGGCCTCAGCACTCACATCCAGCTTCTTTCCTTCTTTCTCTGTTTGGTCAACTAAATTTGGTATCTACCTTATTATAGCAGAATCTTCCTGTGAAGCACTGTGCAGTCCAATCCTATGCATGTTTACCTGGAAGTAAGGCCTGTAGTATTCAATAAGAGCCAGTGTGGTGTAGTGGTTAGAGTGTTGGACTGGGACTTGGGAGATCCGGGTTCTAGTCCCCACTCAGCCATGAAGTTCACTGGGTGACTTTGGGCCATTCACTGACTCTCAGCCTAACCTACCTCACAGGGTTGTTGTGAGGATAAAGTGGAGAAGAGGAGGACCATCTATGTCGCCTCGGGCTCCTTGCAAGAGGAAAAAAAGGTGGGAAATAAATGAAACAAACAAACAAATAATTAAATGGGGCTCACTCAAAGGGAAGTGTGGTAAGGATTGAAGCTTGCAGTCCTATACACATTTACTTGGGAGAAAATCTTGTTCAATTCAGTGGCACATACGTCCAAGGAGATTGCGCTATTAGTCACACGCAACCCCCCATGCCTAATGTAGCTTTGTTTTATAGTCAATGTTTCTTCATTTATTCAGTCATATTATGCATAAATCATTCTCACTTATTCTGATAACAAGCTGCTGGGATACCAGGTCTTTATCTCAAGCAGTCATGAAGAAGTTTTCCTCTATGGTGGGTTTACTGGAAGATGCCCTTCCTTTATAACAGTGCTTCCAGCTAATTAAATGCAAGCAATCTATTTGGATTCTGATGCCTGTTGCACCCTAGATAAGACAGAATAATGAAAGATTCCCTTCACACTTCACATATTAAGTGATGAGGATGTCTGTTGGGAACCAAAGGCAGACTAGAACAGAAAACACCAGGAAGAAGGTGCGGCACTAAGTTCGTGTCAGGGTCACCTATCTTCACAGGAGAAGCTCATCCGCACTCATTTGTGGAGTCGATAACCACAGCACTACACTGATGGTCTTATTGTTAGTGGCATGCTACATTTTCAGACTTCTCAATCATTCCATAGAACTTCTGCTCATCTTGTGATTGCTGCAGCATCAAGTAACATCTTGCCTGTAGGAATCAACCACCACAAACTATGTGCGTCAGACAGAACTTCTGACGTATCAGAACTTCATAGTATCACGCTATGTCACACCAAGTATGGTATTTGTCAATGGAGGCATTTCACAAATTCAGCGGCAAGCCATCAGATGAGGATATCTGTCAGGGATGCTTTGACCTGGATTCCTGCATTGAGCAGGGGGTTGGACTCGATGGCCTTGTAGGCCCCTTCCAACTCTACTTTTCTATGATTCTATGATTCTATGATCTGTTGGGATTAGACTTGCCTCCAAGGCCGGGTCGCGCCCCCAACCCGATTCTCCGTGGGGGCGCCGGCCCGACCCGATCTTCTGAGCGGCATGGAGAGGTTCTCCGCGCCGCTCGATCGGGCGTCTTCTGCCCCGTCCGTCACTTCCGAGACCGGAAATGACATGACGGGACCCTGCGCAGGCGCAGAACGCGCCACAGGGGTCCAGCGCTCCTGCGCAGGGTTCCGTCGCGTCATTTCCGGTCCCGGAAGTGTTGCGACGGGACGGGACGGAACGGACCACGCGGGCGGTTCGCCGCAGAGAGGGCGAGCCACCCTGAAGACCAAGGTAAGGCCTCGCCGGGCGTGAGCGGGGCTAATTTCGGCCTAGTTTCTGCCCAGCGAGGCTCGTTTTCACAAGCCTAGCTTGGGATCAATAGAGTTTTGTGTGCACTCATGCCCCTAAAGGAGCACATTCAGCTTTCCCATCTAATAGAGGGAGAAGCTCCATTAAGATAGCCGCTTGTGATTGTGGAATATGCCCTTCGTAGCAGTGACTGGTGAAGTCCTTTCTGATGAAGCAGCAATATGTATTCAATGGCTTCCCTGCCCACAAGGAATCACTCACTGAGGTGCCTTTCATGCCTGTTAAAGAGGAGAATCTCTAGTCTTTTACATATGTTCAGAATGTGCATAGACAGAACACAAGAGGGGGTGAGGGATCACAACCACTGCCTCTGCCCCTACCCTGCACACAGAGCTGATCAACATGTATACGGCTTATAGATTTCATAGATCATAGAGTTGGAAGGAGCCTACAAGGCTATCAAGTCCAACCCCCTGTTCAATGCAGGAAACTAGAGGCAGGGTCTCCCATCCAAGTAATAACCAGGCTTGACCCTGCTTAGCTTTCCACACTCAGACAAGCTGAGCCAGCATAAGCCACAGGCCTGTTTGGGACCAGGCTGCCTGAAAGACCACCTTCTCCCATACAAGCCTGACTGGGTTTTAAGATCTTTGGAGGAGGTGCTTCTCTTGGTACTGCCACCATCAGAAGTGTGTTTGGTGTAGATGCAGGAAAGGTCATAGAATCATAGAATAGTAGAGTTGGAAGGGGCCTATAAGGCCATCGAGACCAACCCCCTGCTCAATGCAGGAATCCAGGTCAAAGCATCCCTGACAGATGGCTGTCCAGCTGCACCTTGAATGCCTTCCAGAGAGTGGGAGAGCCCACCACCTCCCTAGGTAGTTGGTTCCATTGTCGTATTGCTCTAACAGTCAGGAAAATTTTCCTGATGTTCAGGCGGAATCTGGCTTCCTGTAACTTGAGCCCATTATTCTGTGTCCTGCAATTTGGGATGGTCGAGAAGAGATCCTGGCCCTCCTCTGTGTGACAACCTTTCAAGTACTTGAAGAGTGCTATCATATCTCCCCTCAGTCTTCTCTTCTGAAGGCTAAACATGCCAACTTGTCCAGTTCTTTCAGTCTCTCCTCATAGGGTTTGTATCCAGTCCCCTGATCATCTTTGTTGGATCATCCTCTGAACCCTTTCCAGTTTGACTACATCCTTCTCAAAGTGTGGTGCCCAGCAGTACTCAAGATGAGGCCTAATCAGTGCTGAGTAGAGGGGAACTAGTACTTCATGCTGCTGCCAGGCTGTGGAATCCTCTCTCTCAGGGGAGGCTAAGTTGGCTTCCTTTCTGCTGTCCTTTTTTAAAATTCAAGCAGGGTTACGCATGTAAGCTTGTTTGTTGGGTCAGATGCTATTTTTATTCTATTATTCTTATGTTTTTTAAATAGTATTTTCCAATATATTTGTTTTATGCTTTTTTAAAAAACAAACAAGTTTTTATTTTAAAATGTTGGTTCCTATGGTTATCAGCCACCTTGAGGTCATGTTTTTGGTGCAAAGGCAGAGTATAAATTAAATCAAAACAATAATAAGTGTGGAGACTGGAGGGTGGGGACATCAGCCATGACCCTATTCTTCCTTCCATACATTCAGTCTCTACACACATTATTGAAGTGTAGTCAAGGCCTAAAGTGATCCAGTTGTTATCCGGCATATTGGTGCAGCACGTCTGAGTAAGACAGTAGCATCAACGTTATAGCTGGAAGCTCTGGCCCATGAATGATCTAACTGGAGGTTGGCCTTTCACAGAGGTTCTATGGACTTTGAAGAAGCCCGAGTGCAAGGTGAAAGGGAGAAATGTGCTAAATGAAAAGCATGTCAAACGAATCCTTTACAGGACCATCTTCCATCTGGAAACCTGTGTCCTCACTGTGGGAAGCTGTGTGGATCTAGAATTGGCCTCCACAGTCACTTACGGACCCATCGCTAGAGTCTACACAACTTTATACAATTTCCTCTTTATATAATTTTCTTTTTGTAATTTTATCCTGGAAGACAATCTTACTCGGTCACGAGTGATCGCCTACTACTAGCTACTAATGCAACCCTGGTTTCTATTCAGTCTGTGCTGATGCAGTATCATTTTGTGGCATGTTTCTGGCATGATGTGGCATTTGTGATCTGTTGGTCTTGGGATGGGGTGTCCCATTCCATCTCTCCAAATGCTGCTTTTGACAGTTGTCAAATAACACCTTCAGCCACCCTGCCCTCTGTCTCTTGGGTTTTATTTAAGATCTCACCTGCCCAGTTTACCAGCAGTGCTTTCCTGATGACTATGACTCTCATTGCTCTCCCTCCCTCCTGGACAGATGATGATCAGATGCTGGATCTGTCCACATGGTTGCCTTGTTCACATTCATTTCCTAATTGGCATGGGATGCGCTCCATCAAAATAGCTGAGGGTTTGTATGAAGGTGGCCATTCTGTAGTAGAGGTGTGCATTAATGAGTGAAAGATCCTGCTTTACAACAGAGTTTTGGAGTAGGTGCCTTTGGAGCACAAAGCTGCAGCCCTATAAGTCAATTGATACAATATGGTAGAAATTGTATTTATGGAAATCTGTGCAACTGGTGATATGAGTCATGCTTCTAAAATTCTGTTCCAATGAGAAAATGCAAGCAACAGAGATGTTCTATTACTAGTACTCCTACTACCTCTTATAGTCAGGGACATGTCTATATTACATATATAAATCATTTTCAATTTCAAATCACATAAAGTAAGTTGTGCTGGTCCATAAGAAAAAGGCCAAAAGCCACAGCCAGGCATATCTTTATAAGGACCAACCAAATATGCACAAAACTGTGGGCAAGTAGAGCCTGATCCACTAGGTCTAGAGCATCACCCCAAATTACTATCCAATTTTGCAATATAAAAACTGCTATGTTTCTTCCCCCCCCACATTTGTTCTCTGTCTACCAACAAACCTGTGTGTTTCACCTAGGGTTGGAGACAAATCCATGTAACTATTGGACTTTATAGTTTGAAAAATGGGGGACTCCGCCATTTTGTCTTTCTCTCAAGAGGCCTAGGAATGATGGCAGTTGAAGCACAACACTTACTTGAGCCTAATTTATTTAAGTCTGCACCCCTTCCTCCACTCCACCTAAAAGTTCTAACCACGCAGACTTCATGACTCCAGTGTCAAGTCAGCCTCCCCCATCTCCCCCCTCTGCTTTTTGCAACATGCTGCCTGATGAAGAGATATGGGGATCTTGCCCACAGTTTTGTGCATATTTTGTTGGTCCTAATAAAGGTATGGCCTGTCTGTGAATTTTGGAATGTCAAACTAGTTCAGTTGTCATATTTCCCAGTCCAGGAAACAGTAGTTCTGTGAAGGAAGCAAGGTCTCTCTAACAAGGACTCCTTAGCAACCTTGCAAAATCAAAGCTACATTTCCCAGTTAATCCAGTTTTGAACCAATTTATATTTATGGTACACATGTGCCCTTGTTTAGTACCAATAGTGTTAGGTGCCGGACAGAGCACAGAATCAGTGCTGGCTCCAGGTTTTTGAAGGCCCTTGGGCAAGACACCCATACTGGGGGCCCTCCCTAAGCGATTCTACCTTCTCACCACCATTGCCACCAGCTGCTGTTGCTCCTCATCCTCTTTCTCAGCATTGCCACCACTTGCTTGCTTGACAGGCAGAGAGCCAGGGAGCAGGTCGGCAGTGGCACCTCCTGCTCCTCCTTCTCACCACCACCGTTGTCTGGGCCAGAGCAAGAGCCAGGTGAATAAGCAGGTTGCAATGGCGAAGAGGAGGAGCAAATCCAGAGACCTTTTGTCAGTGGGCCCCTGCTCAGGTTGTGGTCACTTGGTAGGTGCCTGACTGTGCCTACTCTTGATGCTGGCCCTGCACAGATGTGATGGAGTCCCTGTTTCAAAGGGCTTGCACAATATATTTTGGACCAGGATCTTACCTTTTTACTATTTCTTATCATATGCTGAGGTATGCCTTCACCAGTTCCTTCTTTGTGTAGCAATGTGCAACCAAGTTTGAATTCCAAGGAGTTTGAGAAAGGCCATCCAAGGTCATCCTCAAATTTTCAGTAATAAGTTTTTACAGCTTTTCCTAGAAGTCTAAATATAAATCTTTCTCCTGGACTTCAGGTGTCCTTCATATGATATTACATCTTGCTCCCCACTCTAATGCAAGCTCCCTAGCTGTGTATACCACACACAAATAATAATAATATAGCCAATCCCATCACCAAATAATGCATTCAAATGACAGGATAAAATGCAAGTATGCATGTTAGTGCCATCTGAAACATCAGCTAACAATCATGGAAGGGAGATTGGCAGTTAGGTTCCTAACCAGGCACAGAGTCGTAGTAATCAGGAAAGCACTGCTGGTAAACTGGGCAGGTGAGATGTTAAATAAAACCCAAGAGACAGAGGGCAGGGTGGCTGAAGGTGTTATTTGACAACGGTCAAAAGCAGCATTTGGAGAGATGGAATGTATGGGAAATGGAAATGACACTGCTGCTGAAGTCTGGCTGTGTGATTAGACAGAATAGCTTCGGCAATCCATTGCAAGCAACTCTGAGCACGAATATTCATCTCCAGTGTGCATGTGGGCATTGGCTTCTACTAACAGGGTAGCTTCTCACACAGCTTTTAGAGAAGATGCCACTTTTAACAGATCAGCCCACACCTGCATAATAAGCCCTACATACCTAAATAACAACTCTGTTCTCTTTGTGCTTCACTTTCTTTTTTGCTTCCTACCTAAGGAACTGAAGCCAATGTTTCCATCAGTTTTATATATATACTAGCTGTTGCCCGCGGCTGCGCTCGCGTGGGTTTTAGGATTTGGTATAATTGTTTTTAAAAGAAACATGTATGGAAAAGATGCAGTGTCTCTGACTGAAAGTGTAACGTTTAGGCTGGGTGCTGGCAGCAGAAATCTTTTGTGACAGAAATATCTGTTCTTAAAGAAAAATCAGGTTAATCCTGAGAGTCTACAGGTGATGAAGAGTGAGCATGCCAAGTTTGGGGTAGATCCGTCTAAACGTGATGCCTATGCGACAATGCCACACACACAACAGTCAGTCAGTCATTTAAAAAGTTTCCCTCCCTTTTCACCCCGTCATGTAAACTTTTCACCCCCTCAGAGAACATTCTAAATGGCCTAGGGGATATTTACATACCCAGCCCTATTGGCCCTTGCAGGAATTCATACGAACATTCTATGGGCTATTTGCATAACTGCTGCTATTGGCTCCTGCAATTATGAGGTGAGGCCTATTTGCAGAACTGCAGATATGAGAGTGGGGTGATTTTGCCCCCTTTTTTGGGATGGAATTTTCCAAAATCCTTCCTTAGTGGGGGTCTACGTCATAAAAGCAATGTTTCTTCAAAATTTCACGTTCCTAGATTAAACGGTTTGAGCTGGGTGTTGATGAGTCAGTCAGTCAGTCAGTCAGGACACCTTCTTTTATATATATAGATTCCCAGAAATAGTGTGTGCACATGTTATGCATGGAGCTCCTCCAGAGGGAGTTTTAATCCGCGGTATCCCCACTTAAAAGGATCTGGTAGCAGGTGATGGAAGACTTCTGTCCAAGTGTCTGGAGAGCTACTGCTGCTCAGAGTAGACAATATTGGGTTAGATCACCCCTCCTCAACCCAGTGCTCTCTAGATGTGTTGGACTACAGCACCAGGTCAGATGGAAGGAGTCCCAACCGCTCCCTACATGAACATTTTCACAGCTCCTGGAAAGGGTGATACTGGTGTGGGAAGGAACAATATGGCGGACTCCTCCCATGTGACCTGGAGCTTTCAATGTTACTGGAGTGGAAAGGAACACTGGAAGTTGCCTTAGGCAGAGTCTGATTATTGGTAGGGAACCTTTTGGGGCCATGAGAACATTTGGCAATTTGAGAGACTGTCCTAGGCACCACCACAAAATGGCTGCCAAAGGAGGCATGGCTAGTCACAAAGCACAAGAAACCTGCCCAAAAAACTGAGTTCAAGGCAGAGGTGGGGGCTGTGAGCCTCAAAATACAAAACAACTTCTTTGAACCCACAGTTTTCAGCACCAACAGAAACCAATTTCACAGCAATCCCAGCTCCAGTAAGAAAATGGTTTTTGTTTGTTTGTTTGTTTTTAAGTGGGAAAGGTAGTGCACCAAGAGAAGTATCCAGGGATGCACTGGCACCCATGGACTACACATTGCCAACCCCTGGTCTACACTGATTGGCAGTGGCTCTGTAGTCCAGGGTTTCAGGCAGGAGCATTTCCCAGCCTACCTGGAGATTCCAGACTGAAGCATGGACCTTCTTAATTCAAAGCATGGGCTATGCCTCTTTTCTTGCTACAGTGGCTCCCCAGCTCCTAAGATGCACACATATTATACCCGGGGTGGGGTCTGAAGTTACATGATGTCGCAATCTTGTGAAGTTAAGCAGGTCTGAGCCTGGTCAGTGCCTGGATGGGAGACTGCCTTGAATTCTATGGTGGAAGAATGGTGGTGTACATGTGCAATAAATAAATATACACACAATATAATACAAATTAAAATTACATGTAACCCTCTTGCTACTGAGTACTATAGATTTTGCTTTTGGTGGAGATAGGCCAGAGTTTAGGGCCTTGGGACTTTAGTACTTTCTTCACCAACTACTATGGATTGACATAATTGTCCAATTAATAATAAAAAAAATAATCTAGGTTGTCAGAAGCTGTTGTAGGTCGCTTCCTTTTGGTTTCTCACAGCACAAGAATATAATTCACAGACAAGGGAATTCTTGGCAAGGAAATGCTAATCCCTGCAGTGATGTGTCCTTCTCTGTTCACAATAACAACATAATGACAGAGAACACATACATTTCACATATAATACTTGTGGCAACTGCATCAAACATCCATTGGATTCATGTGAAGAAACTAAAAACTGAAACTTTAACTAAACTGAAATGGAAGTCTGCATTCCCCACCCCTCTCCACACACGTATTCAGAGCTTTGCAGAATGTCTATGGAAGAGAACAGAGGAGATGATATGTGAGAATAAGAACAAAGTAGCTTGACGTTCACTCAGTTCTTTTAGGGTCAAATAATCCAGCATGTCATTGACAATAAACATATAATCCCTGCCAAAAACACAGCACCTTTCATGTGGGTGAAACAAACAAGCAACTATACATAAATCAGTAATATCACATTAATTCAAAGTTTTGATAGGGTGCCTAGAAAAGCTTGTCTTGATGTTCAGCACATAAGAAACATTCTCTTAGTACAGGATAAACTGAAACATTCATCATTTTGGCACTATTGCAAATCCTCCTTGGATTTTCTAGCATTCCAGGCAAAATGAATATTATTTAATTGTCTTCCTGCTGGCAAATCCTTAATCTCTGACCTTCATATCAACTAATCCTTCACCTTCTGTCTAAATGCACACA
This sequence comes from Shinisaurus crocodilurus, assembly GCA_021292165.1. Classification (NCBI taxonomy): domain Eukaryota; kingdom Metazoa; phylum Chordata; class Lepidosauria; order Squamata; family Shinisauridae; genus Shinisaurus; species Shinisaurus crocodilurus. Next base: position 190,697,926 of record CM037880.1, on the reverse strand, counting down.
AGCTGTTCCTCGCAGATGCGGCATTTCCTTGTGGACGTCCTTTTTATTCTAAAATTATCATAGGCAAAGGAGAGTAAAAGAAAGGTGATAACTATCTCGCAATGGAAATGAAACTAATCAGCTTTCACTATTAGGAAGCAGGAAAATCATAAGCACCAAAGAAAAAATGATGGCCGAGCATTTTACATGCTAGCTGAACAAACAGGTATGGTTAGGCCACTGAAAGACCACCTGCTCTCATAGGAACTTGCCTGCTGTCCAAGATCTTCACTGGAAGTTCTTCCCTAGGGCACCTCACCTTCTCACAGGGGTGGCTGGTGACTTCTGTGTCAGTGGGGCTCCTGATCCATTGCAGCTTTTATCCTGAGCTTTATAGAAGCTATTCATGTTGCTCCATGGTGGTGAACCTATTTTTGGGTATGGAGTTCAGCCCCATGGATAGCTCCAAGTCACACCAGCCACCCCTGGGTGGTTAGACAGATTCTAACCCTTTGATGGTCACACCCCAGTTATGGAACACTGTCATCAGAGACTTGGTTAGCACCTACTTTGTAAATTTTTAGGTGCCAAAGGGGAAAAAAGAATTCTATTCTCCCAAGCTTTTAATTAGATGATGTATTTGCTGTCTTTGTTTTACTTGACATTTCCACTTTCACTTTTGTTCTTGCTCCTTCTGCTTTTACTGCTGTTTTATTGTGTTTTTGTTTGTTTGTTGTAATTTTATGGTTTTAAATTTTGTTGCTTAGCTGCCTTTAGAAAACTTAGCTGCCATAAAAGCTTTCATCTTTTATGCTGAAAGGCAGAATAATAAAGCTAATAATAAATAAATAAATAAATAAATAGGACTGATTCACACAAATAACTTTGAGACTCATTTAATGTCCATGGTGACTTCACTGTGAGCCTAAACTGAATATGGAATCAAAGAATCATAGAGATAGAAGGAACCTCAGAGATCATCTAGACCAACCCCCTGCTCAATGCAAGCTTTGCACTGCAGGGTGCAGCTACAGCTTCCCTGACAGATGGCCATCTGCTTAAATACCTCCAGTGAAGGATAACCCACCACCTCCCAGAGGCAATCTGTTCCACTGCTGAACAGCTCTCATTGTTAGGAAATTTCTCCTAATAATAAGCCAAAATCTGCTTCCCTGCAATTTCCACCTGTTGGTTCTAGTCCTGACCTTGGGAGCAACAGAGAATAAGTCTTGTCTGTCTTCTGCATGACAGCCTTTCAAATATTTGAAGACCACTCTCATGTCTCCTCTTAATCTTCTCTTCTTCCAGCTAAACATACCCAGCTCTTTCAACCATTCCTCACAGGACTTGGTTTCCCCTCACCATAGTTGTTGCTCTCCTCTGGATGTGTTCCAACTTGTCAGTGTCCTTAAAATGAAGCATCCAGAACTGTACTCCAAATGTGACCTGACTAATGCAGAATATTTATTTATTCATTCATTTCATTTCTATACTGCCCAATAGCTGAAGCTCTCTGATTAGATTAGAGTGGAACTATTACTTCCCATGTTCTGGACTCTATGCTTCTGTTAATTGTGGCAAATACTGGGACCCCTATTGACTAACCTGACCTAGTTAAGCCATTAGGAGAGTCCATGATCAAATGCATCAAAGGATATTCTGCATTAGGATTTCAAGATTTTATTTCAGCACCCAGACCCACACAACTGGACCTCTTAGGTCAAGAGTAAAGTGTTTTTACAAGTACAGTCCCATGGGGATTTTGTTGTGGTACTTAACATTCTGGGAAACATCAATGCCAGGATGTAGTGTTGTGAATAGTTGACAATGGAAGTTCTAGTGTCAAAACTGGACAGTGTAAATCAAGGGGGTCACAATGGTATTACGTCATGAGCAATAACAGCCATAAACTAGAAATGTTAGCAACCCAGGAATGGATGCTTGAAATGGAAATCATTGGGTCTCCCAGACTAAAACACAAATATAACTATTTTGAGACAAAGAGACAAAAACTCTATAGAAAAGCTGTATAAATCAGTAGGTGGTGGCAGCTGGTATTTTGAGGAGTTCTGGGAAAAGTCTGGACAATGGGCTTTTCTACACAAAGCATTTATTGTGCACTCATAATTCCCTACTCACATTTGTTTATGGGTTCTTCAGATGATTTTGTGACCCTACAGTTTTGCTTTTGTGTATCACCAGCACTTTTGGTGAGTTTTAGAGCAGGAAAATGTGGCATTTAATTGTGAAAGTGAAAGAAAGTGCCATTTCCTCTCATGTACTTGTGCTATTCCACTATACTACAGTGCCACCTAGAGGTTATGTAACAGAAAAGCAAGAAAAGAAATGCTCCTCATGTAGTGCTTGGATCTCAGTTCTGTGATGGAACCGAAAGTAGATACAGCTACTTTTTCCGTGTATAAGACAATACTTTTGCCTTAAATTGATAGTTTAAAAATTGAGGGTCGTCTTATACATGGAAGTACGGTATGGGCCCGGCTGAGCTAGCAGAGGAAGGGGAGGATGAGCGGCTGAGCTGGCGGTGGGGAGCAAACTGTGAGCCGCCCGGAGCCCTGCAGGGCAGGCGGCAGTCCAGTGGCTGGCTGAGCCGGCGGGGAAGGGGAGGAGGGTCGGCTGAGCCGGTGGCAGGGCACGAGCCGCGAGTCACCCGGGACCCTGCAGGGCGGGCGGCAGTCCCGTGGCCGGCTGACCCGGTGGAAGAAGGGGAGGAGGGGCGGCTGAGCTGGCGGCGGGGCGTGAGCTTGACCCGGGAAGGCAGAAGGCGCCCTGTCCGCCCAGCCGCTGCGGGAGAGCAGGCGTGTGTGCGTGAGCAGCGGGGAGCACTGCTGCTGCAGCGCCTGCCTGCAGGGCGGGCGGCAGTCCCGTGGGTGGAGGCTGCGTGCTCGGGGGCATCGAGGGCCACTGTGCAGGCCGCCCGCGGGAGCCTAGGCCTCATCCGCCCGCCTGCCCCCGTCCGGCCTCTCACTGCCAGCTCCTTGCCCGTTCACAAACACCCCACTTTCTGAATTTTGAGTTAGAAAAGTGGGGGTCGTCTTATACATGGGGTCGTCTTATACACGGAAAAATACGGTAGCTCACGAACACGTAATCCAAAAATTTACCCCAAATGCTCACAAAAGTGTTTTTCTCCAATTGTCCTTTTTGACATTTGATACTGCAAGTTAATTTATCATTTAACGTGATATCCCATACCTCTTTATACCACTCAGTAATTAAAAAGACATGTTTCTCTTTCCATTAATTTAGCCGCTGTTAATAAATTCACAATCAATTTCTTAGTATTTTTTAAACAAACTACATTTTCTGTTATTGATAACAATGCCAATTTTGGGCAGACCTCTAATTCCATTCCAATTATTTCTGATATTTCTGTAAAGACTTTCTGCCAAAATTCCAAAACATTCTTACAGCTCCACCACATGTGGGCATACAGTATGTGCCTTTTTCTTTACACCCTCTCCAGCACAATGCAGTTATTATCTATACGATTTAGTCTTACTGGAGTTAGATACCATCTCCATACTACTTTGTAAAAATTCTCTTTTATCCTAGTTGACATAACTCTTACAATGCGTCTGTCCCAAATATTTGTCCAACTTTGTTTCAATCTCTCCACATCAAATTCATTATCCCATAACAATTTAAGCGAATCTTGATGTTCTTCAGCTTTTTGTAACATTGTATATAAAACCTTTGTTGTACCCCTCGTTGAAACATTACCTTCTATAACTTCTCCAGTCAAAACTATCTTTTCAAAGTTAGTTAATTCCCTTTCACTATCTATTTTTGTCCTCCACTTCTTTAACCACAGTTCCAGTTGCACTTTTTCTATATGTCTCAATTTTAATAAAGTTGAACAAATGCTGTTGTTTTTAAATAGTAATTTGACCTGTGGTGGTGATCTCCATGTGGGAAGCCATTTGTATGCAACATATCAATACATGGATTTGAGGACTTTTCCATGCTACCACATACTTCCAAAAAGGTTTGTGAAATTATACAGAACCACCATCCCTCACTGATCACTAGGGTAAGCCAAGGTGCCTAAACAGCTTGCCTCATAAAGATCAAGACCACAGAGAGCCAGTTAAAATGACCCCTATGTTCTAGTCATTTTGTATGATTACCCCATAGACTTCCACTGAAATGGAAGCCTCTTGAATGCAGTGTCTATAAAGTGCTTCCAAAATATGGGCTATGATACTGATAACTTATTCCTGTCTGATCTTTGTTAGCTGTCTTTATTTCAAGTAGGTAGAATTGCTATGAATGGACTCCAGTAATTTGAAGAAGAAAAAAACCACAGAGAGAAAAAATGTTGAATTGAAGCATGGGGCTGGGTTGAATAATGAAAGAGCTACGAAGTAGGTCATGATATTTTAGATCTTTATAAAAATGGCTTCTAGGTTTTTATACAAGTGAAGAGAAGCTATGCAGTTCTTAATGCACAATCAGAAAATAGGAAAGTCTCCTTAGAAACAGCTCACAAAGCATTTGACGGGTTGAGCAACGACACTTCAGGCACCATAATGACATTTCAGATAAGAAGTGGTTGAATGAAAGCAAAAACCAAGAGTACTTCTGAGATTTTTTAAAAAGACATCTATCATTAATTTCGGTTGTTATTATACCATTCCAAATGACTTGAGATTAGAGAAAGCACAAATGAGATATTATTTAATTGATGTTAATTTGGGAGGGTCAGTCAACGTTTGTGGGGTTTAAATGAGAAAAAAAGAGCCCCTGGCCAAAAGTGGTAATTCATTCCTTAAAAGAGAACAGTAAAATATGGATTTTGAACAAGAGACGATCACCTCAGCAAGCTATTCAGTCATCCCAAGAAACAGTGGAGACAAATTATCTCAAGGCAGAAGAAGGGCATCTCTTGACTCAAGCAAAAGAATAGCTCCAAAGGGTGAAAAGCAACAACCTGGCACAAAGAGACCTGTGGCACTTCACACATTTACAGCATTTTGATAGCTAAAGCACACCATTTTCCTGAGTTAAAATTGAAGGGGAAATTTTCACTGTCAATACCTAAAAAGATTTATTTCGAGAGAGGGCAAGAGTAAGAAGAATGCTCTCCCCTACCCCCAAGGAGCCCACCACCCTCTGTATATCTTTGAGAGTCAGTGTTTAGGGCAGTGTTCTCCAACCTTGGGTCCCCAGATGTTTTTGGCTACAGCTGGCTGGGGCATGCTGGGAGTTGTAGGCCAAAAACATCTGGGGACCCAAGGTTGGAGAACACTGGTTTAGGGTATGCCTCCTGACGGAAAAAGAGGCAAGCCCAAAGCAGTGAAGCATGAAGGGACATAACCAGGGCCGGCTTCAGGTTTCAGGGGGGCCAAGGCAAAGGTCCCTCTGTTGGGCCCCATCTGTTGGGCCCCATCTGTTGGTGGGATCTAGCAGGTTTACCTGGCAGTGGTGGCAGGCGCTTTATCATCTGTTTTCACCCACAGACACCTGGATTACATCAATCCTAGCTGCGGGGGAGAGATTTCTTTTTTTCCCCATTTGGAAGACTTAAAAAAGAAGATCCAATAAATACATAGTTCCCATGGAAATACACTGCCTGCAGTTTTCCTGAGGAAAGATGTGCCTGACAACTTTGTCAGGACTATTAAGGGAATCTGTAGCAGTACATCTGGCTCCATTAACTCTCTCCTGTCAACCCCCCCCCCCAAACTCACATTAATATATTTGGAACCCGGTCATTACTTCTTGCTAGGGTTGGGTCAAAATGTCCCCACTTCTGCAGCACTATTCACAGGTACAAAAGGGAGGTGGCATTTTGGCATGTCCGGGGTGGGGAGTGATTCTGCATTTCTCCCAGCAGGTGTCATTTTATGTCCCAGAATGCATCACAGAATTACACTATGTCAACATGTAATATGGGTTTCAACAGGGAAGAAAGGAGTGGTGGCTGCCCCTGGCTGGATCCCACCATTGGAGCAATGCTATGTGTTGATATAGCATTGCTTGGAGGGAGTTCTGGGACATAGAAATGGTGGCTACCAGTGGGTAGCTATTGGGAGAAGCACTGCTGCCACCACTACAAAACTGGCAGCGGCAATGACAAAAAAGGTGAGTCTGGTGGGCAGTCCCCCCCCCTTTTCACTGTCCCACCACTTAAATTTGAGCCAAACATTCTCAAGTGAGAACTTTCAGCTCAGCCTGATTTCTGGCCAATTTGAAGCTGGTGGCCAGAATTGGCTGGAGCCAATGGCCTCAATGGTGGGGCCCACGGTGAGGTAAATGGCTACTGACGCTGCCTTGGAGAGTTTAATTCTGCTTTACGTTGCCTCTCAGCATAGCATTTCTCCACCTCCTTCCTTCCTATCCTGTGGGGGAAAGAAGTGGCAGGTTAAAGACATAAACTGGCCCTGGCACCCTGTAGCTCTTGCCCTCTCAGCCCTCCTGACATCACAGTCAAGACCTCCCCCTCCCTCTCCCTTTGAGGGATGAGCAGGGTCAATGGGAAGCACACATTTTGGCTAGGTACCCAGCCTGTGGACCTCTGAGGATAGAAAAATGGCATGACATTTCAAGCAGCACAATGCCCAGAAGGTTTGTGGGCTACTGGCAAATTGCCAAATGAAGGAAAACAAAAATATAAGCAATGCACCAAGAAAACTTTTATTAAAGGAACCTGTGGCTTCCTTAAATCAGAACTTCAAACCTCCTCTAAGCAACAGAAGTTACACAGTCCTCTCAAAGGAAAAAGGATGCACATTTTTTGTTTGTTCTTTCAGTACCATCATTTATTGTAGGCTTTATTACTTGGTGTTGTCATGGCTACTGACCAGGAACTGAAATGGCTGCGCGATATGCCTTCTATCCAGCCATAATTACACTGAGTCTAACAGCCAGTCTCCAGTAATTAAAGGAGGCAGGCCTGAGGTGGGTTTGACAGAAATCGTTAACACTACAGGTGGGAAAAAACATTGCTGTGTTTTTGGGGCCACCCGTTACTGACATGGAAGCCGCTTCAGTATCAACACTGTAATTACAGATGTAGCTGAAAAGAGGAATACTTCGCTTTAGCTATAAATGGCATCCTTTCACAAGATAAATGCCACAGTAAGGTCCAGGCAGAATCACTAAAACAAATCTATCTTACTTTGAGTAGAAAGGAAACAATTGGTCTGCTTTGGGAGATGAATGGAAATGGTATTCCTTTGTGCTTTCTCAAGCACTGATTGTTGACCTTCAGACTAATCAATTCTTCATTGGCCAGGAAGGGACCTCTGGACAATATGAAGCCTAAACAAGGCAGGTTGTAAACTATTCTTAAGGAGAATGAAGTGGTGTGGCTTAATGACCATCTTTCCGAACTCATTAGGGTGATTCTTAACATTTAATTAAAGTTGATATCGAGTTATATATCAATTCTACTCACTGAGTGGCGTTTGGTTTCATACGAAATCCATGTTTTGAATTTCCATGTGATCTTGTTCAGTGAAGTTTTTGAGCCATTCTATATCACAACTTTTATTTTGTGCTTTTTTTTTTAGAGATCCAAAATATCAAGCAGAAACATAACTTTTTAAAAAAGACAAAGATCGTATAAACATATGTTAAATAATGTATAAAAACATCATCATCATCATCATCATCATCATCATCATCATCATCATCAATCATCATAATCATCTTGGTGCTGCCAACAACTGTGAATACACACATAATACCCATGCAATTTATCTCAAATGATCACATGAGCTGCTTGAAACAACAGAAGAATAACGTGATCTAAAATCTGCTAAGAGTTGAAACTTTGTGCACCTTGCGTCAAGTAAACAAAGCCATTTTTAAAGGTATGTGGCTTCTGTTCTTTGGATATATATGAATGTCCAAACAGAGATACTATTACTTTCAGGAAACCTAATTCTCCAGCATAGAAGTCATATTTATTTATTTATTTGTTTGTTTGTTTAATACATTTCTATACCACCCAATATCTGAAGCTCTCTGGGCGGTTTACAACAGTTAAAATCATAACATACAATATAAATTTTAAAACCACAGATTAAAAACAAACAGCAAAGCTAGCAGCAGCAGTTACAATAACGGAATTAAAAACAATTACAAGATTAAAATGATCTTGTAATGTTGGACAACCAAAGTATGTACCAAGTATGCATGGTGGCTTTGCCCCTGACCTTCACCATATCATGCTCCATCTATACAGGGGGCTACCTGCAAACCAATGCTGGCAGGGACTCCATCCACATCACCTTTACCCACCATTTTCTAGTTGTACGTGTGTAGGCCCCTGGGTGGATGGGACCTCATATTCATGGAAGCGAGTAATAGGGCTAGCAACCACATAAGAAAAGTCAATCTGAAGAGCATTTTTTTAGAGCAGGGGGGTCGAACGTCAGGGCCATGGGTTAAATTCAGCCCACCTGGGCCCCCAATCTGCCCCTCTGGGGTTTCCCAGACAGCCACGCCCCTTTCCCTGGTCCCACACACTTTCCACAACAGCTGAGCATTTCTGGTTTCCCAGCTTTTGTACAGTTCATCCCCCCCGCATTCTAAAAGGTTGAAATGCCTCTCTTAAGGCTTAGTTACTGGCTGTAAGAGCTTTGAAGCTATAACCAGGGGATGCTGGTGACTCCTATCTCAGTGGGGCTCCTTATCCATTGCAGCTTTTATTCTGAGCTTTATAGGAGCTATCCATGGAGCTGAAATCTGTCCCCAAAATAGGTTCACCACCATGGAGCACCATGGATAGCTCCTATAAAGCTCAGAATAAAAGCTGCAATGGATAAGTAGCTCCACTGACTTAGGAGTCCACCAGCCTCCCCTGGCTACAACATGCTGGTCTTTTTGGCCTCGCCCCTTTTGCCTTCAGCCCCCAAAGAGCTCTGAAATGGAGTTTGGCTCTCTGGCTGGCTGAAAGAGGTTCAAGACCCCTGTTTTTGATGATGCTTCACATCAAGCACCATTTGTAAGAGGCATTCCTCCTTGTCTATCTCACAAGACTGAATGCTACTTCGGAGATGGCACTTGCCACCTGCAGTTTTTATAAATATTTGTTTTAAAAATAATGGGTCTACTCCATTTAGAGTAGGCATACTGAATTCAACGGGGCAATGTAATCATGACTAACTTGTCCCACTGATTTCAGTGGATCTACTCTAAGTAGTCTAACTCTGGATCCAAGCCCATATATATTCAAAATCTGCTGCCTCATTAATCAGGAACCCTCTTTTAGCTGATGCACATATTTTATTTGTTTAATCTACCCAGTTAATCAACTAAGGCTGCAATCCTGTACACAATTGCCTGGGAGTAAGTCCCATTGAGCTCAGTGGGGCTTACTTCTGAGTAGCCATATATAGGATTGCGCAACAGCCAGAGCTTATGCACACGTCTCCCCATTGAATTAGTTCCATGGGAAGTTAGTCCCATTGAGTTCAATGGAGCTTATTCCCAAATAAGCGGGCTTAATAGGGTTGTACCCTAAATGTTGCAGGCTTACTTTCAAGTTTTCATTCCATTTATTTCCATGGGAGAGAGAAATTGAACTGTTCAGACCTCTGGCAAGAGTGATCTGTTCCTTCCCTGGCAGCCCGCTGGGTGGGGAAGGAAGAGGGAGAGAAAGAGAAAAGTTCTGGCTCTGGCCACTTCTGGATCAGGCTCTGCTTACTGTTGGCTTTGGCCCATCCACCAAATAGATGCAGCCCCAGATAGATTGATTATCCACGAGGGAATGCAGCCCTCGACAGAAAAAAGGTTGCCCTCCTCTCTTTTACTGTGTAGCCTTGGGCAAAATCCTGTGTCTGAACCTAATATACTTCACAGAGTTGCAGGGATGGGGACTCGGACTCCAGGACTCGACTCGTGAGTCCCTCTGACTCGAGTCCCAATATTTTTAATGGGACTCGAGACTCGACTCGGGACTCGAGACCAAGGACTCGACTTGAGACTCGTGTTCCAAAATCGTGTTCCTCAAATGCAAGATGGATAGGTTTTAGGAAGTACAGCAAGTTTATTTTTTAAAATCATTTTCCTAAAATGCAACCTTTCAGACATTTTGGGTTTGGCTGCCTCTGCCTGCCTGTTTGGGGTTCCCAGCCTCCTCTGCCTGCCTGGTCTCTTCTTAAACAGTTCCACAGTTTGAATTGTCCAAGACAAACGCCTCTGGCCTGCCTGTTTTGGGGTTCCCTGCCTCCTCTGCCTGTCTGGTTATTTTGTGTTTGTCTGCCTGGTCTGTTCTTGCCAAAATCAGTTGCAGAGTTTAGAAATAAAAAGGCACACTTGTGCCTAGAATTTATTTAAGCCACACATCTGAAATAGCCTTATTTTGTTGGGAAAAACCCCCATTGATTTTAATAGGGACTCGTGGAGTCAGCTTTGGGAGTGACTTGTGACTTGTGACTCGTGAGTCACCATTTTGGACCAAGGACTCAGACTCGGACTCGAGACTCGGGTCCAAAGACTCGTGACTTGACTCGTTACTCAAAACCAAGGACTCTTCAACATCCCTGCAGGGTTGGCGTGAAGATAAAATGTGTTCACTTTCACACCAGATTCAAATGAGATTCAATTTCTGCAGAATCCAGACGCTGCAGATTCTTCAGCAGACCAGCTTTTTCCAAGTCACACAGACTTGCATACAATCCCCCCCCCCAATTTTAGGGGGATTTGCACAAATGCACGCTTGCAAACGAATAGTCTCATACAAAAAAATCCAATTCTGTCAATGAGCAGATGACAGAACAAAAAACACCTGACAAGCCACGAAACACAGACAGAACAGATTTAACAAAATCCGCACATCCCTGCCCCCTGTATATGCCCTGATCCCTTTAGACAAAGGGTAGCATACAAATGTGTAACTAAATACACAGAAGCTATGCAATGCAATGTTAGCAAGGTCAGGATGCTCTCTCTCTGTTTAAACATTAAACCAGACCCCTCAGGATAGTACATAGTTCAGCTAAATAAAGAATTGTTAAAAAGAGTTATTAAAGTCCGGGCCAGACAAAGAGGTTACCAATGGCAGTGTACACTAGCTGAGATAAGGCAACTAACTTAAAAAACAACAACACCTTTTTTTGTCAAATAGGATACTATGGGATTGCTACTTTTGTGAGAAGGTAACTCAAAATCAAAATATGTAGGTTCTATTTCCAGTTCTGAAAAACAAGACAAGCTTTCCAAATTCCAGGCATAAGCAAGCCATGTGTGCCATTATTTTCATTCATTCATTCAAAAAAGTAACAACAAGATAGGCTTCTGCCCCCATGGAGGTTACAATCTAATATTCATCACAGTGGAGAGGAAATAGGGTAGGGTGGCCACTCATGCCTCACCAAACAAGAGGGCACAGATTTGCATAAAATGTATGCAGAGGTGCACATTTAGAAATGTTTTTAAAATAATTTAAACAGAAATATAGTACATCTCACCATAAACTGTGACCAGCTGACTTGCGCGCCTGCTCTGACCGCTGTCTGGGCGCTAACTGTTGATGGGCAACGTCAAGCTCCCTGTGTTGTTGCTCTCCCTTCTTGTCATTCTTTATCTTTAGACTGGACTTGGACTGGCCAAAAAGGAAGACACCTTAAAGGACTGTCTTCTATAAAGTAGGACACATGGCCATGCTGCAATAGGGAGAGAGAAGAAGAAGTTGAGGATAATAGGGGAATAATACTGTATATATGCAGTTCAGTTACATGTACATCTCTTTTTATTTCATGAGGGCTAGTCTTCCCAACTGGGATTTCTTTAATAGTTATTTTATATTGTTGGTTTTTATCAGGGGCAGATATTTTTTAATGTGTTGTTCCCAATCCCAAATTTCAGCATGGGGCGGGTTAGAATGAAATAACATCTCATAAGTGGCTGGTTCCCCTGCCATGTGCTGCCCCCCCATGTCCCGAATGGGGATTGAGGGGGCAGCACATGACGGGCCCCAGCGGCTTCCCCATGCACTCCTGCCAATGCAGGACATTGGCAGGAGTGCGCAGGGAAGCCAATGACAGGGAAGCCGCTTGGGCACTTGGCCCGCTGTCATCAGCCAGAGACCCTTGGCCAGAGTGGCAGCCCTTTTTTGCCGCTCTTACCGAGGGGCTCTGTACCTTTTTGGCTTCTCAGTGGGTTAGTGTGTTGTCTGGGTTCAGAGGACATGCTAAACCTACTAGGATTATCTTAACCCTACTGCAAGCCATGGTTTATCAGGGTGGTTTATAAGCCACATCAGGTTGGCTTATAAACAACCCTGTGAGGTTCAGATGACACACTAAGCCTCAGTAGCAATTAACCTCCTGAAGCTTAGTGGGTCGTGCGAACCCAATCACTATATTGTTCCCTCTTGTAATGCAAAATATTTTGGGGTGGCTTGGTCTTTGATGGGGAATTAAGACAAGTTAGCTTAAAAAAACAAACAAAAAAAAACTGTTCCTGGTGGAGGTGAAAACTCCTAGAGTTGGTTAGTTGATATGGATTAACACAGCTGCCTGCATTTTTGGATTAGGGGTGTGGCTAAGGGCACTGTCATGATGAGCACCTGCATGACTGGTGCGAGTGTGTGTGTGTGTGTGTGTGTGTGTGCCCCTGGCCAGCCACCCAATGCCGCATACGGCCTTTGGGGGCCATACAAGCTGCTCGCCCCTTTACTAAAGTATACTAGATAACATACCAGAAGTTAATAGCCCCATCTGCCTCCTATCTTCCAACACTAGTGTCACATAAACCATATTGGACTTGTGCCATTAAACACATGGAAAAATAAAATGCAGTGTTTTCATAAAGTAAAATATATATATACATGTTTATCTGGAAGTCCAAACTGCTATTATAGATATGTGTTACTTGGTACAAATAAAATTGCTGGTGTTTGAATATTTATCTCACAAGCTGTCCATCAAAATGCATGACGGTACTGCAGAATTGTTAAATACCCATTTATGAAAATATAATGTAATCATGGGAATTCATTCAAATGGCATCCATCTCTCTAAATAGACTCCAAGGTTCATTGCTGATATTCATAATTTTGTCTGGGCTACAGGTTCGTGTGATGCTATTCAATGGAATTTTTTTAAAAATGTCAAAAGAAACAGGAATCATTGCTTTGATTTAAAAAGAAGTAATCCTTTTACTGTGGGTATGTCAATCAGATTACGGAACAATGAAAGAACAATCTGTTTTTTATGCCCAGGGAGAATACCACCATAAATCTCTGGAAATTCAGTAGGCATTTGGCAGGAAAGCTTCAGGATTTTCTGCTTACAAAAAGAATAATAAACTGAAGAAACCAATGGATAATGTCAGTCACAAAAACAGTGATCCTCATGGGATTTTTCAAATGTCATTAGCATTCCATTGGAAATGGGGTTTAAATTAATTGAACAGATCTCTAGTAGTAGCATCTTTGCTGCTATTAAGAATAAGGGAAAGTTGTAGGGTGGGGGGGGATAGAAAGGCACACAACAATAATCTCGTTTCATTGCCCTCCTCCTTAATACGTTAAGAGACCGTTCTTATGTTCTGCTATATATTTGCTCATCACCAAGTAAGTACCCCCATCATTCAAGTAATAAATATGGGAAAAAATTATACACATGTCTATACCTGCAAGATATATGCATATATTGAGCTACTCATGAATTTGTGGAGTTGGATCCAGGAACTGCCTTCTCTCAGTAGGTTCCTTGGTTGATGGAAAACAGAAATATAGAGAAACTAGACAGTTTTTATGTTAACCAAGCTGGAGATAATTTTAGATGATGAGTTTGCTGTGTTTCTCCTTTATTTTGCCCTCCCCACATATTTTGGGGAACACATTGCTTGTACAGCTAATTCTTTTCCACCCCACACTTCTACTGTTGGGATGAATAGAACCTTAATATATCTATGTAGAGACTTCCCCCATGTTTCAGTTTTAATCTTTAGAATTAAGTACTATATTTTTATTTAGTTAACTGTCTAATCTGGAAAGTGGCTCCGAGCACTTGGCTTGAAATGTGTAGAGTTATAGCACATTTCTTTTAAAATTGTTAAGCAAAACTGTCAATGTTTTAATGAACTGACAATGAAGTAAAGTATCACCAAATAAACCCTGTTGAAAAGGAAGAGGTGCTTTATTAATGCGTTTCAAAGTTGTAATGGGGTTTTAATGGCTTATTTTCACAGAACGGTGACCTTTGATACAAAGATTTCTCAAGAGTTTGACATTTGGATAAGAATGAGGTCTAACATTAAAATGTTGAAAGTGTCCACAAATGAATAATTGGGGGAAAGGTTTCACCTTAATGGAATTTAATGAATGCAGAGTTATGCAAAACTATTAGGAAAGTGAATCTAGATGAGACAAATTGGAATGCATTAAAATATTGTTCACAATACAATTAACCTTTCCAAATTGCAGAAGAAATACAGTAACTAACCAGTTAATACAGCCCTTGAGTTAGTTTGATTTAAAAAAAAAAAGATTGTAAACAAAAATGACAAATGCCAGAAAACTAGCTAGGATTTGGGTCCCCCCCCCACTCTTGGTGATTACAGTGTTACCTAAACTTCTGATTTCTGAAGCATAATTTACACTTGCACCCAGGAAAGGTTTACTTACAGAGCCAAACTACACATTATGCTAATCATGTAGTGTATAGCTGAGCGTTATATTTTTATTTATTCAAGTATAAGCACACATGGCCCTAATTCAGATTTGGACCACCATGCACCAGGAGGGGAGGATTAAACCCGTTTCCCTCCAAATCCCCGTATGGAAGAGTTAAAAGAAGGAAGGGGAAAGTATCTGTTGGCATCAATGGAGGCTTTTTTCTTTTTAAAAACCTTTCCCCACAAGAGGGGGATGGGGGGGGGAGAAACAGTGGGGGAGGGAAATGTTTAATCCTCCCTTCCCAGTGCACACAGTGGTCCCAATCTGAATCAGAGAAGAGGAAGACGAAGAATTATCCACCATCAGAAGGCAAATAACACCAAAACATGCAGGAATCCTCTGTAGTGAGATGCCTAGGTTGAGCTCATGATAGGGTAGACATGTGTCCTACTTTAGAGAGGACAGCCCTCTATTTGAAGGGCTGTCCATTCCAAGTCTGGTAAAAAGAGAAAGAAACATAAGAAGGGAGAGCCCAAGGGTGCTGAAGCTGCCCATCAGCAGCGGGTACTTGAACAGTCTAGCGAGCAGTCACATCGCTTACCTGGCTACAGTCTTCCACATGTTAGTATTGCATTTTATTTAAATCATAGTAATTATTTCTAGATTTGCATCTATATCTATAAATTAGCATATAGAATTATAGCACATTTCTTTTAAAATTGTTAAGCAAAACTGTCAATGTTTTAATGAACTGACAATGAAGTTCAGTGCCACCTGGCACCAACTTTACTATCTTTTCGGTGCCAGGTTAAGACTTCCTTCTATGCCAAGGCATTCAATATTTAACTGCTCAAAATAGCACATGGGGGCGGCGGGGGCGGGGGGGGGTAATTGTCACCTGTAGGCTTAGTTTTATTAACTTTTAGTATTGTCATTTTAAAGCGTGCTTTTAAATTCAGTTTTAAACTTTTTAACTAATATGTATGTTTTTATTATTGGTTTTTATGTGGATTATTATTGTATGAATTGTTGTGAACCGCCTAGAGAGCTTTGGCTGTGGGGCGGTATAGAAATGAAAATAATAATAATAATAATAATAATAATAATAATAATAATAATATGCAAATTTTATGTGAATCTGTGTGCCCTTTTGTCCTTTTTGGGGCTATGCCGGTCCTCTTTTTTGGCAATGTGTAAGTGGCCACCCTAGCTCATAGGAGGCTTCAATTAATTTTTATTCCTCAAGGCACAGTAGCATACATACCATTGCGCCTTGCCATAGAGTTTGGGAAGTATTGGTTTGTTTATTTATTATATTTATTTCCCACCTTTCCTCCAAGGACCATAAGGCAACGGGCTTGATTCTCTCTCCCCACACCATTTTATCTTCACAACAACTCTGTGAAGTAGGTTAGAATGAAAGATAGCGACTGGCCCAAGATTATGCAACAAGCTTCATGACTGAGTGATTACAACCTGGGCATAAGAACAGAAGAGCCATGTTGTGCTTGCATAGTGCCATTTTGGCTACATAAAGATCAGCAGAGAATGAGTATATAGGTTGTTTTCTCTGCTTATCTCACAGAACTGTTTGGCACTGAAAACAGATACCAGACCTAAGCCTTGTTAAGCCCAAGCACAAACTGAACACACCTGACCTCTTACCTGTTACCTGTGTCCTTTCATTGTGCACCTTTAGTAGCCTTCCCCCAAAGAGACTAGTCATTACTATATTCCTGTTCAGTGTACCCAAGAAATTGTTCAAGAAAGCAGTGAAAATCACATAAAGAAACACTGTCCTGTCCCTCTTTTAAAAAAAACAACCCCAAAATGTTGGGAAAGTAGCTTCAAGTACCAATGTCAATTGAGTGAAAGCACTAGAACAACTGTGGATTGACAGAATCAACCTAGCAGGCCTGGAATTGTACCATTTGGGGGAAGAAGAAACTATTTCCATGGCAACAAAGAATAAATTATTCAAGAAGAGAAGGAAAGAAAAGAGAGATTCTTAAGGACAATTCAAATGTGGGTTGCAGAGTCTTTCTTCAAAATAAGAATGCATGTGTAGCACAGGCAAGCTAGAATATTATATATATATTGCACGTGTCTGAAAGTGTATGGATGTGAAGGTGAGAAAACGAAAAAGAGCAGATTGCATATTGTACGCTTAAAACGTTTTCTAATTCTTTTCTCTTCTCGGAGGCAAAATTCCATAGTCCAAGCCCATCAGCTGCTGATCTGTCAGATAGATCTCCTCAGCTACACTTGACTGGATACTCTGCAGCCAGGACCCACCCAAAACATTTTGTTGCCTGAGGTGAAGGACAAGATGGTGCCCTCTCCCTAGTCCACATACAGAAATTGACTGACAGCTGAATCTTTAACACTGGCAATGGGATCGCCTCCTCCACCACAGCTGAGGGGGCAGGCTAGTTTAGGGGGAACCCAGGACAGGTTGTGTGCAGGGCCGGTGCAAGGCAGTTTGGTGCAGTTTTGTGCCCTAGGCAAGATCAGATATTTAGCGCGCCCCCTTCCCACTTGAGCCCTCCCTCCCTATTTCTGGTGCCCCCTTTAGCCCTGCGGCCCTAGGCAGCTGCCTAGTTGGCCTAATGGTAGCACCGGCCCTGGTTGTGTGGCATATACAGCTCTTTCCTCCAGCAGAGGGGAACAGCCAGAGAGTTCATGATGAACAGCTTGGAGGCTGCCACCACTGCCACCCAGCATCTGCCATCGGAGGTGGTTGCCTCAGTCTGCCTAATGCTAGGCCAGCCCTGTCTGCAGCTGGGCTTCAGGCAATCTTAGGCTCCTGTATTTGCTGAACAAACAAGGCTCTCACCTCCTCATGTTCAGACTCTGCATTAGCTGCATGAGTGCAACAGATGCAAGAGATTATTTGTCGGTAAAGACTGTCAGAATTTTGTATTGCACTGCTTTCCCTATTAGTTAACTATTTTAATTGCCATTTATTTCAATAGCGAAGAGTTAAGCATGTTCTTAAGAAACCAGTTCTTTTCAAATTTAGAAGTAACGAATGAGCATTTTTTGTAGTTGTACAACATCTCACTGCTAAAATACAGAAAACATACTTGACTTTAAAAATGGTTTATGATTGCAAAGTCATCAGAATAAGGCATACAATACTGTGTGGCAGCTCAAAGAGTTTACAGGGAGGCAGCTAAGTCCCAACATTAGGCAGAAATTTGCATCAGCATCCCACAACCTCTAGGCCAAAAACAGGGACTGTATCTGTCACACATACCTACTTCAAGTTATCATAACATGAAAGAAGAGCAAAGTAAGGCCTGTTGCTAGCCCTTCTGATGTCACAGGGGGGCTTCATTGATCTGACAAGCTCTTACTGCCATTGGCTTAGCTGCCCTGATGTGATATCACAGTTTGTGAAGCCACAATGAGCCTAGCAAGCTTTGTGCTGCCCAATTAGATGCCCTGACTCTGGGCAGTATCCAACAGTGTCATTCCACAAACTCAAATAGCGCTAGAGGAGCTACGCTGAATCTTCTGTGGTTGCCCATTACGCTTGCACAATCGGTTCAACAATGGGTTGTGCAAGCAGAATGTGCAACCAGTTGCATAACCAGTTGCACAACAAGTTGCACAAGAGTTATGA
The DNA here is from genome assembly GCA_021292165.1 of Shinisaurus crocodilurus. Classification (NCBI taxonomy): domain Eukaryota; kingdom Metazoa; phylum Chordata; class Lepidosauria; order Squamata; family Shinisauridae; genus Shinisaurus; species Shinisaurus crocodilurus. Next base: position 190,679,723 of record CM037880.1, on the reverse strand, counting down.
ACAACTGGCTGCGCAACAGGTTGTGGAAGTGTAATGCACAACTACTTGCGCAACAATGTTTGCGTAAACTTAACTTTAGTTGGCTTCCCCACTTGCACATAGTTCAGAACCTACTTCTGCTAGTGCAATGTCATTTGCATTAACAGAATGACACTGTTGGATACTTCCTTCTGTGTTCCAAACACCACTGGAAAAATGTGGTTAAATTAAAGAGCACATGAGTGCATATTAACCAAGAGTTTTGGACAAAATGGCACTAGAGTATATATTAGAAAAAGGCTTTCAAACAATGCTTTGCTATCACAGATGTATTATTTATTTATTTATTTATTATATTTATACCCCACCTTTTTTCCTGCAAGGAACTCAAGGTGGCTTACATAAACGTCCTCCTCCTCCTCTCCATTTTATCCTCACAACAACCCTGTGAGGTAGGTTAATTTATTTGTATACTGCCTTTTTCCCAACACTGGGACCCAAGGCAGCTTACCACCTTTAAAACTCATACAATTAAAACAGAAATAGAAAAATAAAAAAGTTAAAAATAGAATTAAATCATCAATATTAAAAATTATATAAAAATGTAGCATTAAAAACAGTACAATTTACATAACAATTTGTGTGTGTGTATAATGTAGAATTAAAAACATAGCATTCCATTGCATCACAGGCTAGTGCCAAATGCCTGCCGGAACAGGAAGGTCTTTGCCTACCTCCAGAAGCTTACCAGGGAGAGCGCCACTCTAGCCTCCCTGGGGAGCGAATTCCAGAGCGCTGGGGCAGCCACCGAGAAGGCCCTTTTCCATGTTCCCACCAGGCGTGCCTGTGATGGTGGTGGAACCAAGAGAAGGGCCTCCCCTGAGGATCTCAAAGTGCAGACATGCTCATAGGGGAGAATACAGTCTTTCAGATAACCTGGACCGGAGCCGTATAGAGCTTTATAGGTCATAACCAGCACTTTGAATTGTACCTGGAAATAGACTGGGAGCCAGAGAAGCTCTTGTAACAGATGAGCAGTCTCAGAACTTTGCCATTGGAAAAGGGCAGAGATACCTAGCCATTTATAGCAACCATGATACCTCTCTGCTATATTTGGCAGATAAAACTAAACTGGGCTATAATGCAGGGGAACACCTGAGCACTGGGGAGCTATGATGCTGACCGTGGAATTATAAAGCTAGAAAAATGAACACTATTTATTAATTAATTGAGCCAAAGCCCTTTTGAATAAATCAAGCAACCTACATTACCATGTTATTTTTAGATGTGGTTGTCCCTAGAGTTGGCAATCCTATTTTGCAGGAAGCAATGACTTCACCATCACATTAATCCTTTCTAGTGCTTCGCAAGAGATGAGTTAAGCACTAGCAAAAATATTCACCTTTAGGCAAAACTTTGAAATAACATCACCACCATCAAGAACAATGGGGCCTTTTAATAATCTGCATAGCTGCAAATCTAACACTCTAGACTACAAGTTCTTGAGTTGATTTACGTCTAATTTAAATACCGTACTCAAAATAAAGTTTAGAAAAGTGGGCATCATAAGACCTTGAGGCTGCTGAGTCTAATGACCCATTATGAAATTTCTATGTTAATTTATTCAGAACAATATTTTATCTTAGAGATGCCACCAAATTTTGCTAATGGCTGGAATTTGGTAGAACTGAATGATTCTTAACATTTAATGCTGGCTGCACCTTTCCCATACAGATAGAGGAAACGATTGAACACATTTTGTCCAGAATTACAGCTGGCAGATATATAATCCATATCCTTGGTCATTGTATTCTACGGCTGGCTATTTCTATCTGGTGTGAGAATATTGTGGCAGCATTATGATGGTGGAACAAAGCAAATATCAGGATGGTGCTGAACTGGGCCCCCATATGTGTCTCTTGCATATATGCCATAAACACTCCACTTTGTGCAACCACACAGGCAAACATCTTTTGCTATTGACACACTCATCTGGTTCACATGCCATGGCCTGCATTGTTTGAACTATTGTGCATTGTTTGAACTATTGTGCATTGTGACCGCAGAAGTGAGCAAGCGTCCTGGCTCCTGTCCATTTGCCTGCTTCCACCTCATGAAACAACTCAGGAATGCCCCATTTGGGGGGTATTTTCCATGATGTCTGAACCTGGAACTCTGGTTTGTTTAGGGAGAAACAACACAGAGTTTTAACCCAACAACAAACTCTGGGTTAAAACTCTGGTTTGTTTCTCCCTCAATGAGAGCTTTTTGTTGTGTTTATATATTTTTTTAAAAAATGTTTTATACCTCATACAGCAATATTAACAACGTGGGTCAAACAGCCACCTTTTCAAAACAGGATTTCTGCCTTTGGAATACCTATAGTACATAGAGCCATTTAATTGTTTGGGGAAATGGTCACTCAGTGTGCAGAAGCAGTGAGCTGGTCAGAGATACAGACGTTCTTCCCTGAAGTCTGAAATACAAGCGGTGGGATGGGGGAGGAAATAGGTGCCTCTCCTGTCCCCTCCACTGACACCCCAGCGGCTCTCCACATAACCTAATGCCAGAGCCAACCCAAGACATTTATTTGCGTGAGGTGAAGGACAAGATATCTCTCCCCCACCACCACCATTTCACTTATAGACGCCAACCAGACTGGCATTTGAATCTTACTTCCACATGGGCAACAGTGCAGGGCCCTCCAGTATACCTGAAGGCAGATTAGTTTAGGGGGTGAAGAGAAGGCCACCTGGCACACACATAACTCTGCCCCCCCCCATAGAGAGGAATTGTGGTAGGAATGGCTAGGGGAATTGCTGCCACTACCCCACTAAGCTCGCTAACATTCACCACCTAAGGAAGCTGTTTCATTATGCCCAACAGTAAGGCCAGCCCTGTAACGCTCTGAGCAGCGCACACAGGCTCATTTTATTAGACCGGGGGGGGGGGGGAACTGATGTTATATCTGTTTGAGTTTTTAGCCTTGATTTTCCTGCACTTGATTAGTTCAGCCCGCAAAAAGATGGACACACAACATCTAGTACACACATGTACTGCCTTTCTCATATAATTAGAGTACTCCAGCGGTTTCAGTTTAGTTCGCAGTGTTTAAATATGACAGCTATTATTTTTTTTAAGCTATTTATTACTTAATACATCTTTGGCTTTTATAGTGTTATCTAAAACTTACTGCTTCTGACATTCTCTAATAAAGGGCCAAGTAACTACTTCCTGCCTTTTCCAGGAAGTTTCACTCTGAAATCTGAAGACAAAAAAGCATGTTCCTGTTTATTCTACAACAGTAGGCCTTTTGCCCTCCAGTGGTCAATAATGATAACTGCAAGAAAATACTCACATGTTTAACAATAACACATCAATTCATCCTATTGATCAACCGTTGACTGTCGCAACAGACCCAGCATTCAGATTCCGCTTCTTGGAATCTAACGCACGGTCAATGTGAATGGATTTTCCATGTCCTTGTGACAGATAAATGACAGATATTACAACCCTGGAAGGATAAACTGCCACCCTCAATAATGCAACGGATTGAGGACCTATTGATTCTCTCAACCTTTGAACAGATGGTATTTAGATGCCACCTACACATGGAGAAATATAGGGATATTTGGCTTCACTTTGTTGAAACGTATGCATGATTACTTCTACTGACAGTAGCATATTTCCTTAAATGTATGTAATACATAGGCATATAAACTCCACATGTATTCATCGCAACTGATGTACCTAACCTTAATGCAGTGTAAACTATTTCTTTTTCTTTTTTAATGTTTTCTTTAATGTTTTTTGGCTTTGGTTTTGTTATAACTTCTTGAAATTCACAATAAAAAAATTATCTAAAAATAACAACAAAACAAAAACAAAATAAATTCAGCATAGGGTGGCCACTTACAGATCACCCAAAAAAGAGAGAGGAAATGCATCGCAAGAAAGACAACAAAAAAGAACAGATTTCCATATGCAGGTTGCATGTGCTAATTAATATGATGATGATGATGATGATGATGATGATGATGATGATGATGATTTAGTATAGATGCACATGTGGGAATAATTATTATAACTTAAGTAGAAATATAGTACAATACATCTCAGCATGATGTGGAAGACTGACCAGTGCAGTCGGCCATCCAGACAATCACTCTTGATGGGTAACTTCAAGGCCCCTGCCGCTCTCCCTTGTTATGGTTCTTTCCCTTTAAACCTGACTTGGACTGGGTAGCCCTTCAGATAGAAGTTGCTTTCAATTAGAGGACTGTCTTCTGACAGCCCTACAAATAGAGGACTGTCCTCTGCAACATAGGACACATGGCCACCATAATTCAGCTGCTGAGTCATAGGTCAGTGGAGCTTGCTTTCAGTGGATTGTAAGTGTTCCATGTAGACTGCAGCGTGTTCAGCCGAATGCAATGTGTAGGCTTTGGAGATTGTGTGAACTATACAAGTAATTGTATATCGGCCTTGCATGAATTTAGGTTGTGTTCTTCACTTTCAAATAATCTCTGTGATGCATGTGGTTGATTATCCAGTCAATGTTTTGTAGTTTAACTTTCATTTCCAAGTTTTTCCATCACTGAACAAGAGGAATATATAAATTCTACCTTGACATAAAGCACAACGTTCTAACTATTCACAGCACAGGGCAGCCAATGGGAGCTTGGTTTACTGCAGGCCAATTTGAACTGTCAGTATTGTTGCTCAGTCTTGACACCAGAATCCTGAAGTTCTGTACACACTGTATCTCACATTCCTTGTACTTTGGTTAGCCAAAACAGTACGCAATAGCAAGACACTACATACATGTAAGGAAAGGATTTTGGTTCCAGACCTGCAGTTTTCATGCTTTTTCAAGGTGATTAACTAAAGGAGTCTGCACACAATTTCTGTTTTGGAAGCATTACATTTTTGAAGCATACATATTAAAATGTAAAGAGCAAATGTGATGTACAGGGTTTGGAAAACAAGTTTGTCATACTGGTGTACTCATCAGACAACCAGGGTTGGTTGCAGCTCCTTGCTGAGTGTACACCCTGGTTTCTTGCCTGTGTAATGTGTGAAATTGCCAGAAGACAATGGTATAAAATACTCTGGAAAGACAAGTAATTTATTCTAGGGAGGTGGTGGGCTCTCCCAATCTGGAGGCATTCAAGGTGCAGCTGGACCGCCATCTGTCAGGGATGCTTTGACCTGGATTCCTGCATTGAGCAGGGGGTTGGACTCGATGGCCTTGTAGTAGGCCCCTTCCAACTCTACTTTTCTATGATTCTATGATTCTATTCCATTTTACACAGATATGGTGCAGACATAATAATAATAATAATAATAATAATAATAATAATAATAATAATAATAATAATTTTGCCGTTTGAAGCTTCTCAGATTCTCAGCATATGTAATGAAGGAGATGTAGATATCATGGCTAGTTTGTGACAGCTGCTTCATTTCTGAGAGAAGAAACCTAGAGAGTACTTTGGCTGTTTCACTGTTCCTGGAAATTAGGATGGTCCTTCCATCTCCTATTAAAATGATGCACCATCCCGATTAATGACCTGAACCAATATGTAGAATATCTCTTCCAGAGCCAATTTTGCAGCTGTGCTGGAGAAAGCAAAGTGGACCCAGGTGGGAGAGAAGAGTCCCTTTGGCATAATTTAACCGTGTGTTGATGTTCTGTAAGACATCTTGGTACTCCTAACCAAAAATTATGGATCATATTTTGTGCCACTTGCATTTTAATTTTCTGTATGTCTAGAAGCATCATATTGTACACCAAGGGGCACTGAACTGCCAACATCACACATTGGTTCAAAGAAACAGTGGGTTGATGGTCTCTGTCTGCTGAACAGAAAGGTAAAGGAAGTGCATGTTCAACTCAGAGGCTCTGATCTAATTATAGTCTACATGGACCCTTCTGCACACATATCCCTAACTGGGTGAGAAATAAATTCTACCTCTTCATTGGGGTGGGGAATCTTTGCACCCTAAGAACTGCATTCCCTGGTAGGTAAACTTCTTGGGGGTCACATGGCAGTGGTCGGTGGGGCACACTCAGAGACATGAAGATGACCTTCCCATACAGCATTAGACTTGAAAAAAGCTTCCCATTGTCATGGTCCAGGACTGGGAGCTCTCAGAGACTGAAGCCTCCAGTGACATTGACTCTGAGGAGGCACCAGTCTGGTCCTTCTGAACTGCGGCCTGTCACACCCCACCCCTCATAGGGCCTCAAACTTGCCCTCCTTTTTGGAGCTATGGGTGCACTTATGTAAGGTTGGGGTTTTTCTATCTCTAAGCCAGTGTTCTCCAACCTTGGGTCCCCAGATGTTTTTGGCCTACAGCTCCCAGCATGCCCCTGCCAGCGTAGGCCTGTTGCATCTATGTGTGTTATGTTAGGTAAGTGAGAAACGGTGGGCAGGAAGAATGGTGCGTATTTGCATATGTGACATGATTGGCTGAGAGAGTGAGAAAGGGGGGCAAAGCCTGTGTTATATAAGCTGTGGGCGGTGCTGTTTTAGCAGCCGCGTGTGGGGAAGAAAGGGGAGTGTGCGGAGTTTGTGAGAAGTGCTGGGGTGCTGTTTGGGAGACTGTGGAGCTGACTGAAGAGAGCTGAGAGATTATATTAGGATTGTTAAGAGGTTAGCTAGCGAGTGCATGGATTGATATTTTGGGAACAGTTGGTGAGGGCGGATTGTTAATAGAATAAGATACAAAAATTACTTAATATAGACTGAAACTTACATATGAAACTTATTTCCAGAAACTGTTGTATTTTAAAATAAACTTTACTTTGTTTATTGAAGAAACCAGTGTGGGAAGCTGTGCTTTATAGTTGGTCAAAGAAGTATAAGGTAGGGATAATAGACATCCCAAAGTCAGTGTGAGAGGTGTAAGGGTTAGACCCCTGTGCCACACTGTGCTGCCTCACCGGAGCAATTCCAGAGCAGATGACAGAAGCCCAGATGGAGCATGACATCCATTTAAAGCCTAATTGCAATGTGGGGTGATTTTTGGTGGTGGTGGTGGTGGTAAATTGCAATGTGCAGGATGGGAGGGTTAACCCTTTGCTCCCCAGCTATGCCCCCCCCCAATTGCCCCTACACTGCAATTAGGCTGGGGGGGGGGAAGCCTCCCAGTGGAACCAATTAGAGGCTTCCCCCCCAAAACCTAACTGATGTATGTGTAGATTGGGGGCGGAGGGTTGCACCAAATGGGCATGGTTAAGCCTTCCATCCCCAGGTGTGACACCCTGCCCACCCCAATCACCTGCCAGCCTCCAATTATGCTTGGGGGAAAAAAAATCCTTTCATTGGTTCCAACTGGACGTTTTTTACTGTTGTGGGGTGAGGTGTGTTTGACTGGGGGGGGGCATGGTCTAGTCAGGGCGGCCCCACAGGCTGCATCCAGCCTATGGCTGCCAGTTCCCTACCATTGCTCTCTATAAATCAACATTTCTTAACAATCCACAAAGCAGCCAATATAATTTTTGCTACCTGTAGGACAATTACAGCCCCATCCTATGTGGGTGCCTGTAACCCTCCGAACTCAGAGGATTACGGGCGTCCAATTGAGGGTGGAAGAAGCATGGCGGACAGGATTGACGCCATGCTCCCCTTGCCCTCAAAAACATTTAGATGGCCAATTTCGGCCATCTAAATGTTTTACCTCTCCTTGCGAGGAGGGGAGGCTGAGGCACTGACTGGATTCCTCAGAGGTTGGTGGTGCCTCGCTCCTCCCCTCCCCTCCCCTGGGACTGCCCCCCACACGCCAGAACTGAAGTCAGTCTTCCGGCTTTGGTTCCCGGCCAGCACGGAAAGAACCGCGCCAGCTGCAAGGTGGGGTGGGGAGGGTGCTCCGCACTCGGACTCCTGTCACACCTCAGTTGGGCTTCAAGCTTGCCCTCTTTATTGGGATCTCTGGGTGGTAAGGTTGGGGATTTCTTTTCCTCTAACCCTTACCCTTACACTTCTCACACTACCTTTGGGATGTCTAATCCTACCTTATACCTCTTTGACCAGTTACAAGAAGCACAGCTTCCCACACAGGCTGTTTCAAATAACAAAGAAAAGTTTGTTTTAAAATACAAGTTCTGGAAATAAGTTTTATATGTGTAAATTTCAGTTAATCCTAAGTAATGTTCTATCTTATCCTAGTACCAATCCTCCCTCAACCACTGTTCCCAATATCAATCCCTGCACTAGTCACTAGCTAAACTCTTAACAATCCTAATATAATCACTCAACTCTCTCCAGTCAGCTTCACAGACTCCCAAACAGCACTTCACATTCCACACACTCTTCTCCTTCCTGCACTCTCTTTACGAAACCCCACAAAAACCTCAAAACCTCTCCGACAGCACCGCCCACTGTTTATATAGCACTAGCTCCACCCCCTTCTCACTCTTTCAGCCAATCATGTCACATATGCAAATACACCATTCTTCCTGCCCATCCTTTCTCATTCACCCAGATACAGCAGGAATACATACTTATACTTAATACACAAACACATTATGCTTACCACCTAAACATTTTAAATTTTAAACCCAAATAACATAACATCACAACTCCCCACTGTGACCTCAGAAGGAATTTCCAAAGTCGCAGTGGGGAGTCTGACTTCTCCTACGCCCCCCCCCCCCAGACAAGGTCAGAGGGCCATAGGATTGTGTTCTTATTGGGGCCAATATTCCTTGCGGCATGTGTAATTCCCCATCCCAGTTGAACAGCTGGGGCTACCCATGTGCACAGTTCTCACTGTTCTGCATGTGCTCTGTTGGATCAGGGCCAGGTTGTGTGCAGTTTGCAAGGATCAGATATGCTATCTATGAAATCTCCAGTCATGAAAACTAATAGAGCTGGAATCGAATTTTGCACACATTGAAAATGTTGCAGCCAGGTTTCCTGAATTGGTAATGACCATTTTGAATTCTGATATTTTGATATTTCTCTACTTTGAGAGAGACTTAAAAAAAAACAACCTTAAGTCTTATTAATACATTTTAAGGCAATAGCACTAACATCCCACATTAATTCCTTTTTTGTTGTTTCTTTCTCCCTAAACATCTAAATTCAACACATCCAAAATTTGGAAAGATGAAAAAAGTGAGCAAATTCTTGAAAGAAAATTCAAATTAGACAAAATTGCTTTGAGAATCCCCCTCCACTGTAATGTTCAGAGGCCTGGGACCCTTAGAAATAAGAATCTGGAATCAGAGACTAAAGTTAACAGATGCAGAGTTTTATTCTATAGTCCCCTCTTTACATACAGCCACAATCAGACCCCTATGCCTGCTCCCAGAATCCCCCTTGCCAATCTTGTATAGGTCCCAGGGTGAACTAGCCTGTGATTAACCCAGATCATTCAAAATTCTTGGCATGGATCAAGGAATGGATCTGCCACAGGCACTGCATCCTCCCAGTCATTCAGGCCTGGCAAATATCCCCATGCAAATATATCTAATGTGAGATAGGAAATTTCCATGACACCACTGCTGTACTTGCTTGCTATTGGCGGATGCAGATGGACAGACAAGGAATCAAAATAGGCTGCGAGTGGACATAGTAGTTTAGACAGATGGGGTTGGACGCATGCACAATCACATCCAATTGCTGAAAAATGGCACAAAGCGCTAATAATCAAAGCCTAGCATGGAGATTAAGAAGCCGCTCAACAAGATCTGCCACGGATGGCCTTCTCCCTGTCCCATCAGCCAGAGAAACCAGGGTGATGGGGACTAGGAGGAGGGCCTTTTCTGTGGCAGCCCCCAATTTATGGAACTCTCTCCCCAGTGACCTCCGCCATGCCCCTTGATTAGCTTCCGCCGGGCATTAAAAACGTGGCTTTTCAGGCGGGAATATGGGGTGGGTTAGGATTTTAAAGTTTTGTGCTGCTTTTAATTGTGTTTTATACTCTGTGTGTGTGTGTGTGTGTTCCCCCCCCTCTTGTATTTTATTGGATTGTACATCGCTCAGAGTGGCCGGATGTCTGGCCAGATGGGCGATTCATAAATATAATAAATAAATAAATAAATAAAGCCTGAAGGTTGCTGTTGTAAAATGTAATGGTTTAGTCCAGATTCTGACTGAATGCATGCAGGGAAGGTCTGTAAATTAAAATGCATTGATGTTAACCACTAGTAAATTAGACCAGAATATTCTCCGTCAGTCCTATTCTCAGTAGCAAAGCTACCTCCCAGTGACTTACCACAGGAGGCTATTCAAAGTTAATACTCTTATGTATTAAGAACCAGTGGGGGGTAATGTTATCCCTCGGCTGGAGTGCTCATATGGAAATATTTTACCACTTGATCAAAAAAAACATACAAAAAACTGAAGGTGTGCTATGTGTAAAATGGACAAGTTTTGCCGAGTACCTGTCTCTCAGGATATGTACTACATTTCCAAAATGACAATATTAGCAACCCACTGTTGTGAGAACAGACATGGGTTACCATCCTCTTAGGTTTGTTTCCCTTCAAAGCACTGTTGAAATAAATTGACATTTATTACGCAAGAGCACAGTATCAAGCAAGACCTTATTTTGGAGGCTTCTGCCTAAAGCACTCTAAATGTTAAAAAGATGGGTGCATAATGGTAAGCAATAACAGCATACATGAATGTTATTTTTGAGGACACTTTCCTAGCAATATAATATTGTTTACTTTCCAGTCTGCTTCAGCTAATCAAGGTGTGCCTTATTGGACAGAGAGGAGGGAAATCCCATTAAAATCCATGGACTGAATCAAGAAGATCAAGTGCTTGCTAATTCACTAATTTCATCCATAGGTTATCACTTGAACTTCCGTGAGGACACCCCGTGAACATGAATATGGTCCTGTTTGAGATTTCCTTAGGTTTAATGATGCATCTTTAATTCATGAGCCAGTTCAGTTAAAATTGCTGAAGATTTTCAGTTAATACAGCCTCGAGCCAAGTAACATCTTTCTTTTATTTTAAAAGTAATAATTTTAATCTTAAACAATGCATATTATAACATTCCTCAGCATCATTGAATTTACGGTAATGTTTAGTTTAGAGGAGGGCTCTCCAACCTTGGGTCCCCAAATGTTGCTGGACTACAGCTCCCAGAATCCCTTGCCATTAGCCATGCTGGCTGGGTATGCTGGGAGCTGTAGGCCAGCAACATCTGGGGACCCAAGGTTGGAGAGCACTGGTTTAGAGCATGGCCTGGGAAACTGCAGCCCACCAGATGTTGTTAGGCTACAACTTCCATCAACCCTAGCAATTGGCCATGCTACCTGCAGCTGATGGGAGTTGGAGTCCAGCACAGGATCGGGATGGCCACAGATTCCCCACCCTTGGCTTACATTGATATTTATATAAATATGCATACCAGGTAGTCCTTTCTTTCTATTGTCTCCCTTCTCTGCAACCCCTGCCCCAAAACATAAAATCAAGATTGTAAACTTCTTGGGTCGAGGTACCTGTTGTTCTGCTTATGTTATTCTGTAATGTACCACACACTAGGGATGGATGAATAATTTTGGTTTCTCTCAGTTTCTCATTTTTCCAACCTCATGTTTGTTTTATCCCATTTCGGCATCAGTTTGTGATTTTTTTTCTAGAAAAAGTCCACACAAAAATTCATATGCATTCATATGTCTCCTGTTATACACATTTTTGCATGAATTTTGCCTAATATATGCATTTTTTCAAGCAATTTTCATAATGCATTTTTAGCATCATTTCCTCTCCTATACTAATTTTTGGTACGCAGTTTTTGATCGGAGAACTCCACTGCAAAATTCAGAGAAGTGTGAATTTCAAGTGAGAACTGCATTTTGGTTCGTACTTTGCTTCAAAAGTGTGAAATTAGTTAAGTTTGTATTAAAATGCGAACTGAACAAATCTCTCTCGGGTTCCTAACTGGACATAACTCTACCTTATCAGGTATGACTCTGCCTTACCTGCTATCATGCTGGCCTGCCAGTAGGTGGCACTTTTGCAATCCGCTTCCCCCCTGTGAGCTTGGAGCCTGACCAGAACAGGACACCCCCAAAACCTGGAACTGGCATTGACTGGTAGAAAGGAACTAAGGAACACTGAAGAAACAGCTCCAAGTTGAATCAGGCAGCACAACTGCTTCTTCCACCAGAACCAAAATAGGCATCAGCAGTTGCAAAAAAGGTGTTGTCAAATATTTCTCCCCCAAAGTCTCCAGATCTGAGCTGAAAAGTTTCTCTAAAGAACATTTAAGTCAGCTCTGATTGTATCAAAATACTATTATTTGATTAAGTTATATTTAAAACATGTGAACAAAGCTGCTATAGATGAACACATAAGGGACACAGAATGGACACAGATTCAAAGTATCAAGTTGGGAAACTCTAGATATGTTTCTTTTGTTTGGTAATTATCACATCAATAAAAAGAGTAGTGACACCTTTCTGAAAAAGTCAGTAATGAATTTTGAGTGTAAATAAACTTAGAGAACTTCATTAATCAATATGGCTTAGAAGTTCACAAAAGAGGCAATGGCTCAAAAGGCACATATAAAAATGGGGATGATCAATAAAGTTTTCCAAATCAGATAATCGGTTTGAGTAGATAAACAGTTTCCAATTTATAAAACTGAAAAGTTCTTGGCAGGTTCATTAGCGACCATGAATTATCAAGAAAATAACTGATTAATTCCCAGGGATGTTGAAGAGTCCTTCGTCTCGAGTCACGAGTCGAGTCACGAGTCTTTGGACCCGAGTCTCGAGTCTGAGTCCGAGTCCTTGGTCCAAAATGGTGACTCACAAGTCCCAAGTCACTCCCAAAGCTGACTCCACGAGTCCCTATTAAAATCAATGGGGTTTTTTCCCAACAAAATAAGGCTACTTCAGATGTGTGGCTTAAATAAATTCTAGGCACAAGTGTGCCTTTTTATTTCAAAACTCTGCAACTGATTTTGGCAAGAACAGACCAGGCAGACAAACCCAAAATAACCAGGCAGGCAGAGGAGGCAGGGAACCCCAAAGTAGGCAGGCAGAGGCCTTTGTCTTGGACAATTCAAACTGTGGAACTGGTTAAGAAGAGACCAGGCAGGCAGAGGAGGTAGGGAACCCCAAACAGGCAGGCAGAGGCAGCCAAACCCAAAATGTCTGAAAGGTTGCATTTTAGGAAAATGATTTTGAAAAATAAAATCTTTGCCGGCAATCGCACTTCTCTCCACTCCTTCTGGCACAGCCCAGGAATGTTGAAGAGTCCTTGGCCTCGAGTCCCGAGTCGAGTCTCGAGTCCCATTAAAAATATTGGGACTCGAGTGGGACTCGAGTCAGAGGGGGGACTCAGTCCGATTCATGAGTCGAGTCTTGGAGTCCGAGTCCCCATCCCTGTTAATTCCATCATTTCAAACTGGTCTGAGTTTTCAGAATGCTTCAAACTTCCTGGCTCTACCAATGAACACAATAGCAGTGACCACAAGTGATGCACCAGATCAGGGGCGGGCAGCCCGTGGCCCTCGGCCTAATTTCACACAGCCCTCAGCTTAATTTTAGAGCCCCTCTGTAAGCAATTAATTCAGACCTCTGGCAAGAGCGATCTGTCCCTCCTGCAGCAGCCCACTGGGTGGGGAGGAAGATGGGGAGAGAGCGAGGAAGAATGGGTGGGAGAAATGGTGGGAGGCAGAGAGCTAAAAGAGGGTGGCTCTGCCCACTTTTGACTCAGGCCCTGCCCACTGCTGACTTAAGCTCCGCCCACTGCTAGCACGTGGCCCCAATAGATTACCTCAAGGCAATGTGGCCCTCAATAGAAAAGTTCCCCCACTCCAGCCCTAGATATACCTTTTTCTTTCCAAGGTAAGGTGGTGGTGATGGTGATGATGGGAAGGAGGGTTGAACTTTCAAAGTAGTAGTCAACATGGTTATTTTTAATCTGAATCAAACCCTTAATATTGTACTTATCATTTCAAATTATTATCTGGTGAATTAGCATGTTCTTGTTGCAGACAGCCACATAAAAAGTCCCCAGTTGTAGAGTTCTACATCTGGATGCACCACCACAGTGTAACACAGTAACATTTCCTCCTCGTTTCCTACAGCTATCCCTTCTCTCCCAGGTTTTTTTTTTTTTTTTTTAAATTCACAATAGAAACAAATTTCCAACCATTTGTTTGGCTCAAATGAATAACTCTGTTGTATGCAACTCAGACAACTTAACCTCCCAGTCTGTCCCAAACCCATCACTTTCCAACTAAATCTGGACATTAAGGCCTTTTCTACATGAGTCTTTTAACCCACCACTTTACTGAGGCTCTTGCTTCTGGATTCTTTGCAGGATTCCGATCAGCTCCTTTACACATGTTTTTGGGTTCTTCTTTCTTTGTCTTTCTAAAGAAATGCAAAGTGCTGTGGTATAGCAGAATGGTGCTGTGGTATAGCAGAATTGTGTAAATACATGAGGGTTTCATGCTGCCATTCACAGAGAATATCAGACTTTCCTGGATCTAAAAAAAAGGCCATAGAAATGGTTGCACAGAATGGGAGAGGCGCTGGAGGATGACAACATCATGTAAAGCACCCTCAAACTACCATGAGTTTGTAATAAATGCCTTGTGTAGAAAGTGTTGGACTGGAACACGGGAGATCCAGGTTCCAGACCCCACTTGGCCATGAAACTCACTGGGTGACTTTGGGCCAGTCACTGACTCTCAGCCTAACCTACCTCACAGGATTGTTGTGAGGATAAAATGGAGAGGAGGATGAGAATTATGTAAGCCGCCTTGGGTTCCTTGCAGGAAAAAAGGCAGGGTATAAATATAATAAACAAACAAACAAACAAACAACTGTTCCCCTACCACACCCTAATTTGGGGTGTATGGATTTTGTTAAATCCATTTTGCCTGTGTTTCGTGGATTCATAGAATCATATATATAGTAGAGTTGGAAGGAGCCTATAACACCGTCGAGTCCAACCCCCTGCTCAATGCCAGGTGTCAGGTGTCTTTTATTCCCTCGTCTGCTCATTGATGGAATTCAATATTTTTACCAGAATTTCATTCTATTTGCATTAATGCGAATTAGCACTAATATGAATTAGCGCAAATCCCCCTCAAAAGTAAAAAAATCCGCATGACTTGGAAAAAGCCAATCCGCTGTGGAATCTGCAGGTTGGATTCACGGAAATTCAAACTCATTTGAATCTGCTGCAGATTTCTTTGACATCCTTAAGTCCTCTTGTGTCGTCTTCCTCTACAAAATGGAGGATGGCAAGGAAATAGGCAGGAGGGCATCTGCTCCACTCCTCAATGATGGCAAGGCAGCATCAAGAATGAATGGGAGCTATGCAGCACCCGTGTGCTTCTGCATGTCTCCCATTCATTCCAATGGGCCTGTATTGTTGCTCAGAATAATGTTCTTTGAGAATTGTGCCCAAGAAACATCTGTGCTGTTGTTGCTATCAAACTGGGGGCGGGGGAGTCTAATATAGCTGAATGTGAGCATGACAATTATTCCCTTAATAATATAAAAATATATTATTTCTCTATTTAATTTTATAGGAGTGTTATTAACAGGTTTAATACTTCCATCTCCTCCCCACCATATGTTTTTTTCATACCTGAATGGAGATCCCCAATTGTCTCAGTGGGTGTCTGAGGAAATATTTGTGGTAATTATCTTGCTCTGAAGGAAGCCTGGGAAAATAGTCTGTGCCATTACTGCTCTCTTCATAGCTACCCAGACACCATTAGGAAATAAAAACACTTTGCATTGCATTTTCAGCATCGGCACAAATATGGCATCTCCGCTCTTTATACAGGGACTGTGAGGCAAACCATTAGCCCAACTAGCATGCCTAAATAAATTGTGTCTTCTCAAGCTATCAGAATAACTTGGGGTTCTGTGCCTCCTACTAGTAAAAAAATTAAAATGGTTTAAATGTTCATTTTTAAGATTAAAAAGAATATTCCAAATATCCATTCAAGAGAGAGGCTCTGTTACATGCTGAAAGATATCTAAAAAACAACAACGCACTCTTTCATACGTGTTTTGAAATGGCTCCTGTAGGCTGAAAAGCTGTATCTAGTACAGATATATGCAATCAATGGTCTTTGGGACAAATTTGGCTTCCCGAGGTGTATCTCCTTGCGCACTAGGTATCAACCCCAAAAGAAAAGTGGAACATTATTGATTGATTGAAAATATTCTACCCTGCCTTTCCACTTAAAAGCCTTCAAGACAGCTTACAACAATATTAAAAATTATAACAGTGCACATACCATAAACATAGCAAACAGCCAAAAGCAGTAAGCAGAAGGGGAAAAAAAACTAAAGATCCACCAAATGACTGGGAGGATTAAAAATATCTCCACTTTTAAATGACAATACATTTTCTGTTGAAGAGCAAATATTATTTATTTATTTAATGTATTAAACTGCTAGAGTGAAGTAGGAACTCCATCAAAGGAAAGGAAAGACATATCTAGCCTCTGCTTGATAATTTTCCTCATTCTTTGACGTCTTTTATGCTAATCTGTCACAAACTATAGAAACACTTGAAAGCCTTGTAATCACTTCATTCACTTGCCAGAGCAAGGGCAGTTGGTCAATTATCTTTGTACTCTGGCAGATGACATCATCACTCCTGCTCTAAAAGATGTCTTGTTGTAGCTACACTTTCCTATATTCCCTAGGCTTCCACTACACCACTGACTGGGACTAAAATACAGTTGTGCTGAACTTGTCTGTGTGCGTGAGAGAGAGACAGAGACAGATTGCAATGGGCTTTTCTGCTGAAGTAGAATAGTTAATGGCGTTATTTACATTTAGGATGTATTAATATCACAGATGAGCTGGAAAGTAAAACAAAGGCTGACTCAAATGAATAACATTAGCAAGAATCTATTGAATTAGTAGTCTGCCTACATAAGTAATTAATATAATGTTCAGTAAAATACTTTTCATAAGAAAGAATTCCAATTAAATTAAATTTCACTCAAACTACCTTTCCATCTAGCCAGTTTACCAACTAACTGAATCTTATTATGGGAAGATTTTGACAATTGTCTGCATACTGATTAGTTTAGTCAAGACTAGGCTCCTTTTCCTTCACACTTGCACTGTATTATTCAGTTTTTCCTTACAGCTATTTTTTATCTTGCCATTCTCAGCATAAAGATAATGCTAATGTTTTCTCCTTTTAATGTGAAACAAATCTCACTTTGGATTTTGAATGCCCACTGAGATCTGATGAAGCATTAATTATTTACATTTCTGTAATAATCTGAACAAGTAAAACAGACACTAACAGTACGATCCTATGCATGTTTACTAAGAAGTAAGTTCTATTGAGTTCAATAGGGACTTATGCCCGGGTAACTGTGTACAGGATCACACAGTCATACTCTGTTGAAAGACTTGCAACTGGGTCAGAAGCAGTAGCTAATTACCTTCCCGTATGAATCTTGAAAACAGTAGAATGTTCTATTTCTATTTATTGTAACCTACATTAATAAATGCAACCCACTGAACAGGACTAATGGATCAGAATGTGATGCATCAGAAGATACATACTTGTGACTGTGTTTTAAGTAATTTCTAGAACATGGTAAAAGCAATGCCAATCTGCATGTTTTATTAAGGTTTTAAAAAATGTGTTCATTTGGAATTCATCTCTCTTCTATTTTTATCATGTTGAAATTATGTACTCTAATTTTTTGATTGCATTGAAGAACCTTTGGTGTTACAGATTATTCCCATAACATTTCTTTTGGCATAACTGGGTCACAAGCAGGGCAGGTGCCAGGATTGGGGTGAGTTCTTGGCATGCAGCTACCAATAGGGCCCCCTGCACTTACTATGCCCCCAAGCCTATATCTCCCGCCATTCTTGAATGAGGCGCTTTGGCAGCCAGCATCAGCTGCCTCCTCTTCTGGGAGGTTGGACAGACTTACCGTACCTGGTGGTAGCACTCATGCAAAAAAAGAGGTCCCTCAATTAAAGACACAAACAAAACAAATCAATGGACCATGAGAACAATGGCATTGTACAAAAACAAAAGTGCATGAATGTACACACCAATAAATAACCGAAAGATGAAAACCTTTACTTGAAATGAATATACAGTGTACTTACATCCAGATATTCAAAAACATGTATCATGATGAGCAATATATGCAACAATGCTTGAAAGGACACAAAGTATCGACTTACTGGTACTGAACAGAGGGGTGTTGTAACACACTATGCAAATAGTCTCTCTGTTTGACAAAATTGGCAATTGGTAAGAACAAAATATCTTTATTTAAAGATGAAGAAAAAGAAAAGAAAGGGTTTGTAATTCTGAAGAAGTACGAAATTACATTCCGGAGTTTTCGAAATTATATTCCGGAGCTTTGGGTGTATGTACACTGTATATTCGTTTCAAGTAAAGGTTTTTATCTTCTCATTATTTACTGGCGTGTACATTCATGCACTTCTGGTTTTGTACAGTATCACTATTCTCATGGTCCATTGATTTGTTTTCTTTGCACTGGTAGTAAGCAAGGAGCCACTGTCACCAGCTCCTCCTCGTCTTCTGCGAAGGCTGCAGCAGTACAATTGGCTGGAAGTAGGTGCTCAAGGGAAACGAGGGATGCTCCTCTATCTTCTCACGCTGGTCTCTGCTTGCATGCTTGGAGAAGGCAGGAGAACAAGTAGTGATAGCGAGGAGGAGGAGGAGGAGGAGGAGGAGGGCCCGGATGCTGGCAGTGGGCCCCTTGCAGGGTGTCTGTGCCTCAGCAGGTGCCCAATGATGCCTACCTCTGACACAGGCCCTGAGTGGTGGCACCAGTGCTGACTGGCTCTCCTAAGCAACTGCCTGATGGTGCCAACCCCTGATACTGGGACTGGTTACAATAGTGCTGAGCCAGAATGGGAGGCACTTTTTGCAAATTCTTGTGCCCCTTTCTCCTCCATCCTCTCGCTGCTTCCTTGGAGAGAGTGGTTGAGTTAGAGCAAGGAGGAGAAGGAGCAGGGCCAGGGGGCTCCAGGGATTGGTAGAGGTCCACCCTACTGGGCAACCGACTTTGGTACCTGCCCAGTGATGCTGACCCCTAATCCCGACCCTGATTTTTATGGACTATCAGTCCATAAAAAATGCACTGTCCTTTTCCTTGTGTCTGTGTTAAAGCACATTCACAACAGAGACAAACTCTGGGTGCCTGGTGGTGAGATTCTTTTAAGTGCATGTTCTCTGATTGTGCAGCACACCACAGTCTGAATTATGTGGGTTAATCTGTAAGGGCCATAGGGATGAGGATTAACTTTAATCTCCCCAATCCAGAGATCTGTCTGGGCACACAAGTTTGGGTGCACACAATGCATTCTGTTGACTGGACGGATCCTTGATGCATTTTAATGGAGGGAGCAATCCATCTGTGCCATCTCATGTGCATGGGCTTCAAATAAAATGGAAAAGGATACTGGTGATGGCAGGGGATTTTTGCATCCTGCCCTACTGGTTCTCTGTTGATAGTGGTTGCTGTGAAATAGGCAACACTGCTTTCTCTAAAATATAATTTAAAGGGTAATTTTTCAATCATGATTTGTGCCTTTTAAGATATACTTCCCTGAACTTTTCTTTTATAATGGTGGTTAGGTTTCTCCAGCCACAACCCCTCCCTCATTCAAAACATTGATGCCGGAGATAAAAGGGGGACAAAAGGTCATCTGGTCCTCCAAATTAGCAAAATGAGAGATGAAATCCTGCAAAATGTAATTAATGGTCTGGTTGCCAAATTAGAGCTGAACACAAGTAATTGAGCAAAGCACATCCCTGTCACTTCCCTGGCATCGATAGCACACCATTTAACAAGCACCCAGGTCTTTCCAGCAGGCTTCTGAGCAGAAGAGTGGCGAAACATTTGGAACTCCTTCCCACACAAAATTATCTGTAGATAAAACGCAGCACGCCAAGACCCAGTTCTCATTGAGGTAGTAAAACTGTAAATTCTGGGTCATACCACTTCAGATTCAGTGGAAGGAAGCCCACATCATTGGCTGCATTGTTGAATGCATAAAAAACATTTATCCATATAGAAAACCAGATGTCAGAAAGAAGCATCATAATCCTGCCTTATTTCTGACAGGCTAGTTTGCAAGGTTTATTTTTATTTATTTATTTTTTGCATGAAGAAGAGGACTGTGAGATTCATGTGACTGAATCCCCCCACCTGAAGCTTGAGGTGGTACAGCTCAGACAGAGTTTAGCAAGACTATTTGGAGCTGCTGCGTAGTGGAATATGGGTGAAGTCTGGGGTACAAAGGTGCATAGATTCTGGATAGCTTACAAATTTAGTAATAGCTAAATTAAGTCCCCTTGATTTAGGTCTCCCTAAATTCTAGAAAGTGGCAGACACTGCCTCCAGCTGCCAGCAAGAAGAAGAGAACAAACATAAAGAGGGGGGGGCAGGAAACCCCCCCCCCCAGTAGAAGTGTGTATAAACACCCTTATCTCAGGGATGAGGTAAGCCATTCACAGAAGCTGGTAGTGGTGAGAGTGTTGGACTGGGACTCGGGAGATCCGGGTTCTAGTCCCCGCTCAGCCATGAAACTCACTGGGTGACTTCGGGCCAGTCACTGACTCTCAGCCTAACCTACCTCACAGGGTTGTTGTGAGGATAAAACGGAGAGGAGGATTATGTAAGCCACCTTGGGTTCCTTGCAGGAAAAAAGGTGGGGTATAAATATAATAAATAAATAAATAAATACCTGTTTAGTTTATGTTTTAAGAGGCCATTGCTACAACACAAATTTCTCACAGCAGTTAAGCTTCTGTTGCTTTTATGGCTACACTAAAAGTCTGTGCTGGACGCTGTGAATCGTTCATGCCAGCTCCTCATTATAATGTCTTCTCGTTATTGATCCCAATACACCAGGCCCACCCCCTTTCTTCCAACCCCCTATCATTTGGGTTTTTTTCCAGCATTTGTGCAGTTTCTCCCCCCCCCACCCTCCATTCTAAAAAGGTTGAAATGTCTCTCCTAAGTTCTAGTTAGCGGCAATAAGAGCTTTAAGGTAAAATATGCTGCTATTTTGGCCCCTCCCTCTTTGCCTTTGGCCTCACCACTGGAATGTGGACCCCCAAAGCAACTCTGAAAGGGGTTCCGCATCCCTTGCCTGCTCTAAGTATGACTAAATCTGGATCAATCCTCTGCCACAAAGTCAAATCCCTCTCGGATTCCCATTGGCTGCTCCTCAGCTTAGGAAATGACTGTTGCCACAGGCCCAACAAAGCCCAACCTCAAATATCACACAGAAGTGAGGCAAAGACAGGTGGGGTCTGGTTTCTTCAATTATAAGTTATACATTTATCAGTTTTAACTTCCTTTCCTGAGCCTTTAGTGATAGGGCTGGTTGAAAATCCAAGCAGAACACTCTAGCATGAACTTTCCCCCCTGAACTGAATTATATTTCCTTTTGAGTACAGCCTATATATGCACTGGCTCCTCTCACACAGTAATGTTGCTGTACACAAGGTTCTTTCCACCGAACAGATGGGCACTGCTGATGGATGCAGAATAAGTTTTGTCTGACCACACTTGAGGCAAAAGACAGCTGCGGATGTCACGGCAGCCCATGCCCCGGCAAGGATGATGATGATGATGATGATGATGATGATGATGATGATGATGATGCCGCCCAACAGCCAAAGCTTTCTAATTAGAGAAATCAGCCAGCACGTGACTGGCACACACAGGGTTGGTCAACGAGTCACAGTGGCTTATTATTGAGCACCCTTGTGCTGTACAAACTGGCCCAATCAATACACAACATTTTGCACATTGCATTGGGTGATTTTCATCCTGTTTATTCAAGTAGACATACCTTATTGGATGGGGAGATTTTTAATTCTCAGTTATAATTTTTTCCTCCAGATCTCTTGTATAGGAACAACCAAAATATAATCTCTTCCAGACCTGTCTGGTGGTGGCTTCTAATTATTGTTTTAACTGGGTGGGGAGGAATGTTTTTTCGAAGCAATTACGTAGAACAGCTGAATGCACAATGTGAGTTTTGGGTATCCTCTTCTGGCACATGAGTTGCAAAAGGTTACTCTTGCTTAAATGAAAATAATTACTGAGTATAAAAATCAGACATGACACATCCTTTTTCACCGTTCTAAGATGATATGTGGGCAGATTTTCTGACATGCAAACCTCTAACAGCTGTCTGATCTTTTAATCTGTTACATATGTTCTACCTAATCTCTCACCATGGGTAGAGAATGTTGAACTGCAAAAGCTTCTGCCATACACATTCTGTAGATTAGAATGTCCTCCCTAATGTAGCAAAAATAATATTACCGGTAAATACATTTTGGTGTATCTGGTTAAGAAGTCTATTGCAACCGGTGAACGATTTTTTTTAAAAAAAATAAACATGATGCTATGTAGTGTACTGTATAAGAATGTAATCTGATCACAAGGCACCCCAGCATTAGGACAATGCAAAGCAGTCTTTTTCTTCATTTATCCATTTAATCAAATAAGTGGCTGTTCCTCTGAATCAAATCTCCTTTTAAACTCTCACAAGATCAAAATTCTCCAGTCCAGGATTATTGCAGCTGATTAATAGATAAACAGGCAAATGTTGATTTACATGTTACAAAATCAGCTTTGCACACTCAGCAGGAAGCCGCAGAAGTCAAACTTGAATGATTGATATTATATAAGTATGTACAATTCTAATATCTAGGATGGAAGGTTCTATTTATTCATTTTATTTATTTATTATATTTATACCCCGCCTTTTTTCCTGCAAGGAACCCAAGGCGGCTTACATAATCCTCCTCCTCCTCTCCATTTTATCCTCACAACAACCCTGTGAGGTAGGTTAAGCTGAGAGTCCGTGACTGGCCCAAAGTCACCCAGTGAGTTTCATGGCCGAGCGGGGACTAGAACCCGGATCTCCTGAGTCCCAGTCCCACACTCTCACCACTACGTCACACTGGCTCTCTAGATAAGGGGTGGGTCTCCAAATGTTTTGGTCTACTACTACCAGTGTGGCGTAGTGGTGAGAGTGTTGGACTGGGACTCAGGAGATCTGGGTTCTAGTCCCCGCTCGGCCATGAAACTCACTGGGTGACTTTGGGCCAGTCACGGACTCTCAGCTTAACCTACCTCACAGGGTTGTTGTGAGGATAAAATGGAGAGGAGGAGGAGGATTATGTAAGCCGCCTTGGGTTCCTTGCAGGAAAAAAGGCGGGGTATAAATATAATAAATAAATAAATGAATAAATATATAAAACCACCATCCCTCACCATTGGCTGTGTTGGCTAGGGCTGATGACAATTGTAGGCCAAAACATCTGGAGGGCCACAAGTTGCCCATCCCTGTTCTAGATGATATAGTGAATCTCTGGTCTCCAAACATTAGAGATAATTTGTTTTTCACTTTAGTTAGGCCTTTGGATTCAGAAGACTAATGACCCCTTTTTATCCTCTAGTTCACACACTAACCATACTCTATGTGTGTTTTTAACTGTACTGTTTGAAATGTTTTGGTATGGAAATTCCCAATTCCAGGTGGTGGTTTTTGCAATTTGCCATATCCTGAAGTCAGAACAGTTGGGACCAATCAATCATGTGGTCTCCCAATGATGGAGTACAGGCCATGCGTAGTTTTAAATTAATCAAACAAGCTGGTTCCACTCACTGTGCCATTCACCCAAAGCTAATATATATATTCTGATCAGCGGGCGAGGGCAACAGCTGACAGGGTGTCCATGTGCCCTCAGATACAGACAGTCCTGTATTTGAAGGCTTGTCAGAGGACTGTCCTTTATTTTGAGGACATCTGTTTGAAGGGCTGTCCAGTCCAAGTCCAGTTTAAAGATAAAGAACCATCAGAAGGAAGAGCAAAAGGGCCTGGCAGTTGCCCATCAACAGCGCCTGGACAGCAGACTGAGCAGACACACAGGTCACCTGGTCAGTCTTCCACACTATGGTGGATTGTACTGTTTTTCTATTTAGGGAGCGATCCTATGGCCCCTAGACATTGTCTGAGGGACCATAGCATACTGGAGATTCCCCCCTCCACTGCCCCCTTGTAGCTGGCATGGAAAGCCAGCTGCCCTTCAAAGTCAGAAAAGTGAACCTGGAGAGGGAGGAAAAGGGGCATTTTGGTGGATGGGGAGAGGAGGAGACAGGGTATGAGCTATCCTGAGCCTCTTCCAGCCTCCTTTCCTCTCCCTCCAAAGTGCCATCCCTAAAAAGCCCATGTAGTGAAAAATTCAGGGTGGGAGGACAGGGAGATGAAGATCGCCTCCTCCGCTTCTCCCGCTCTGCATTGGATGATTGGAAGCCTCCGAGTTCAGGGGCTTCCAATCATCGAGGGCATAATCAATAGGATTGCACCCTAAATTATCATAATTATTTCTAAATTTGCTTCTCTACATACAAATGAGCACATGGAAATTTTACGCAGATCTGTATCCTCTTTCGTCCTCTTTTTGATGATTTGTAGGTGGCCACCCTTCTAAAAGATGGTATGGGTTTGTTTTCAATTTTTGGCAAAGTGACTGTTTGGCAAGATCAAAGTTCACTATTTCCTAAATTTCTAAAGTCCTCCAGGAAGTGGTGCTCTGAGATGTTGATGTCACATGACAGAGCAAGCTCGGCATCCCAAATCACTCCACGATCCTTTCATTACCCTGGTTATTTGTCTGAATCCACTGAAGGGGGGAACTGGTAATAATGAATAAGCTATGGTGGCTCACCATATGTATTACAAGAAAGACCCAGAAGTGAGGTCAGAGGATGATCATGATGCCTACAGGTGTGTTGTGAAAAAGGGGCAAAATTAAGCAATTGTGTAAGAGTTTGCAAAATGAAGGTACTACAGTTAATAGTACCCATCTCTACTTACTCAGAAGTAAGTCTTGAGGTGAATGGGACTTACTCCCAAGTAAGTGTGCATAGTATCACATCCTTTGCTGCTGTCCCCCAGTATTCCAAGATCTCAGCTGTGTCTGCCAGCTGTAAGGCTATAAAACAGGGGTGGGCAACTTGTGACCCTCCAGCTGTTTTGGTCTACAACTCCCATCATTCCTCACCATTGGCTATGCTAGCTGGGGCTGATTGGAGTTGTAGGGCAAAACATCTGGAGGGCCACAAGTTGCCCACTCCTGCTACAAAACAAAATTATTAACCACATCAAGTGATTGATATGCAGAGCTTGCGAGCTATTTAATTGCAAGTGCTACAAAATTATTCTTTAAAAAAGGAATGTACCATCGAGAAAATAGCTAACACAGGCATTTGGAGTACTGACACATTCACAACGAGGCTGTGCTTGCCCTGCTTAGCTAGGCCTCACACACACAAACACACATTTCATGACACTGCATTTCACTCACCAGACTGTTCCTTGAGATGTCATTAATTATGACACCACATCATTATGTGGTAACTCAATTAACAATTATAATGGCAGATGTCTCCTGGATAAATGAAGGTGTGCCCAGTCATTTCATAACACAAACACAATCCCAATGCTGTACTCACAAGAAATCCTGCCTGAGAACAAATGGAGCTGAGATAATTTACCACAAAGCAGATCCTCCCAAAATTTCTGTGGGCTCATTCCAAAATAGAATGGTTCAACTACAAAGGAATAACTATGAAGGAGCACCCAGGAGTCTCTCCCAGCCCTACTGTAGATATGGGGATTGAACCTGGGACCTTTTTCATGCAAAGCATGTGCTCTGCCACTGACCTTCTGCCCTTCCCATGTGTGTGTGTTCTTGCCCAAATTGTCTGAGATATTTATTATTATTATTATTTTAAAAAATATATTCATAGACTTTCTGCAAAGGAATACTTAAAGTATACTTGCAAATACTTGTACGAGATGGTGTACAAAGAGGATTAAAGCCTTTACCCAATGGGACTTATGTCTGTGTAGACATACACAGTATTGCACTGTAATGCTACATTCCTATACACTTACCTGGGAAAAAGTATTGTGGAGCTCAGTAAAGCTTATTTCTGAGTAGACATGTATAGGATTGCACTGTAAGAAACAATAAGTAAAATATAATCCTAGAACGTAGACCAAACACATAAAAATAGAAATAAATTAGTAAACAATTAAACAGAGCAACAGCGGCAACCCGAAGGTACAGTCATTAGACATTGTAAAGAAACCAGTCATGCAACGACATTTGTGAACAAACTTTGGCTTTATTATAATAGGCCTTTTCACTTAGTTAATTCGGCTGTAATCTTGTTGGAGGATATGGGAAGGAGTCGGTCCTATACTGGTTAGGCCGAAGCAGAGTTTTCCTCCTTATGCACAGCCTGGTTATTGAAACCGGTTATCACCACGTGGGTTACTAAACCCTTGCTAAAAAGGCTCTTAAAAGGAAACGGATTGTCCATACAAGGTTTAAAACTAATAAAGACATTTATTAGTTTTACTTACAGTCCGTTTATTCATATGGGTGTATCCATCATGTGTGTGTGTGGGGGGAGAGAGAGCTGGCCACAGAGAGGTAGGGAGGAGGGGTTAGAAAACATACACCCTGGGGATTGTTCAATTAACCCTTTCTTCCTACTGTAACTAGTGGTCATATTACCTTGTTGATTTAAGCAGGCAATATTACAATTTCCATCAAATCTTTGGGTTAAATTTTAAAGCAGAATCAGGTGGCCTTGGTGATCGGAAGTTAAGAAAAAAAAGCTTTCCTTTTTGTACAAACTGATACATCTGCCTCTATTCCTCTGTTTTTCACCCCCTTCCCTTTTTAAAAGATATGGACGACACCTTATATAATATTATATGTTTATGTATTGTTTCTAGTATATAATAAAGTATTTTTATTTTTTTTTAGAAAAAGAAACCAGGGATATATTATGTATAACTTGTGAAAAGTGAGCTAGGGCAGCCTTCCAGGGCAGCCTGGAACTTCCAGTCCAACACCTCTGGAGGCTGCCAGGATGGGGAAGGCTGGAGTGGGGAGTGTTTAGGTGAAGAAGACCTTTTGGCTCCTACTTATGCCTCTCTGCTCACTCCATCCCCTTCCAGCTGCTTCCCTTCACAGATCACTTCTCCTTCTCACCCTCCTTCAACATTCCCAAGCAAGGCTGGGGTGGGAGTTAAAGCAGCCTGTCCCAATAGGTTGTTAGGCCCCTCTAGCATATTCATGGGTGACAAAGAGATAGAATGTGGGAACAGGCTATTGCATACAGCAGGGGTGCAGCAGAACCTCTTTTATTTTATTTATTTATTTATTTATTATATTTATACCCCGCCTTTTTTCCTGCAAGGAACCCAAGGCGGCTTACATAATCCTCCTCCTCCTCCTCTCCATTTTTATCCTCACAACAACCCTGTGAGGTAGGTTAGGCTGAGAGTCAGTGACTGGCCCAAAGTCCACCCAGTGAGTTTCATGGCCGAGCGGGGAACAGAACCCGGATCTCCTGAGTCCCATTCAATTTTGGAGAAGCTCTCGAGGCCACACTCCAGTGGTGGGTGAGGCTAAAGGCAAAAGGGGCAGGGCCAAAATGCCAAAAATACCAGCATATTGTAGTTTAAAGCCTTTCCTGCCAGTAACTAAGTCTTAGGAGAAGCATTTCAACCTTTCGGAATGGGGAAAAAACTGCACAAAAGCTGGGAGGTCACCAAATGATCGGTGGTTGGAGGAAAGGGGGTGAGGCCGGGGGAAGGGAGTGTGGCCACCTGGAGAGCACCGGAGGTCCAGGTGTTGCCCTGGGTCCTGAGGTTCTGCATCCCTGACATACAGATAAAGGCCCCCCATTGGCCACATGGAGGGAGGGTCAAGGATGAAAGAGTTCCAGCCCTTTCCCCAATCCCAGTCTCCTACAACCTCTCCACTTCTCAACCATCCTTTAGGCCACTGTCCCAGGCAAAGCAAGTGTTAGGGACCAGGCCAGCTTTTTTCAAAATGTCCTTCCTCCCCTATTTTCTCAAACCAACTCTGTAGAGTTCAAACCCAAGGGGTGTGTGTTTGTGCCTGTCTGACTCTTCTTCTCCCACATTTGGGTCCTTGATTAGGGGAGGGGCAAGTGTCAGAATTGCTCCTCCCTCTATTTATCGGGTTGGCCACTTATGCACCTCCAGAAAAGAGGAAATGCATTACCCCAAAAGAGGACACAGATTTGCATACAATGTGTGTATGCTAATTGACATGTATAGATGCAGATTTAGAAATAACTACTATACTTTAAATAGATATACTTCTCACCATAGAGGGGAAGATTGTGGCCAGGTGACTAGTGTGCCCACTCAGTCCGCTGTCCACGTGCTAAATGTGGATGGACAACATGAATCCATGGCCCCTGCTCTCCCTTCTTAGGATTTGGACTATGTAGCCCCTTAAAAGAGAGGATGCCCTCAGATAGTGGACTGTTTTTTGGTAGTCCTTTAAATAGAAGTCTGTCCTCTGTAAAGAAGAACACAGAGCTTTTCTACACAAGGCTGTTAATCCAATGTATCTACTTTTGGTTTTGATGCAGAATTGAGATCCGAGCACTACATGAAGAGCGTCTCTTTTCCTGCTTTTCTGCTACATAACCTATAGGTGGTGCTGTGCTGTAGTGCAATTTCATAAGTGGAAAAAGCATTTTCTTTCACTTTCACAAATAATACCACATTTTCCCTTCTCTAAAAAAAACTCGCTGATAGTGCTGTTTGAAAACAGAAGCGAAACTGGAGGGTCATGACGTTGTCTAAAGAATCCATGAACAACTGTGAGTAGGGAATGATGAGCACACAATAAATGCCTCATGTAGAAAAGCTCACAGGGAGGAGGACAGGTTTGGCCAAGGGTAATGCTGGTAGACACTGAGAAACAAATGACACCTATTTGCATAGCCTTGCCATAGGTGCCATTTTCTGGTCATTTAGACTTTAGAGTATAACTCAACATTGGGAACTAGATTCTGTATATATTGATCATAAACAGAATCTTAACTAGGTTTTTCATGCAGGGCACATTTGCATATTTAGCAACAAAGATTGTGGATGTCCATCCATTTGGAGTTTTGTTTGAATGTTCTTATAAACTATTCAGTGCATACTACATTTCTTTAGTCTCTGAGACACTGGTCCAAAAAACTGATCCCATTCATACCTTAATTGAATCAGATTGAAATGTTGGACTTGATATATTGCCTCTAGATGGCAGTGCATGTCAAGTGCATGGCTGTTCCCACCTGTATGCCTTCTTCATCTTGATCTACCCTTCATCCTAATCAGATTTAAAGTGTCCAACACATAGCAGTAAAGAGAATCCTGGAAACCTTTGCTTGCATTAGGAAGGCTTAGCACTCACCGGTGCAAAGGAATTTTTCCTAATGGAATGCCCGGCCACTGCTTAGTAAATGCAAGCATCCATGTTGAATACAGATGTATTATTTTCATGAGAACATCCACCATTTTTATGGATGGAAATTTTTCAGCATATTTTATATGGCTGCCCTGTCAATTGCTTCTGTAGTCTTTGAGACACGCTGTTGAACTAGGCAGAAGTGCCTTCTTTACTTATTATTTTCTTTCTAGGTAGTAGTTGTGCATGTTTTGCTATTATTTGGGGGGGGGGACAACTTTCTTTCCCCTCTGTGTAGGGTTGCTGTATTAATTGATTCTGTCTGTTGGTGATTTTTGCATTGTGCAGGTGAAGTTCTTAATTGAATGGAGATGAAATGGAGATGGGAAACATCCACTTAATTTCTTTGACTTGGGCTGCTCTTCAGGGCACAAGGACAGGGACCCTGACCTCTGTTACATCTGCATGACATAACAACCCTCTGAAATTACCAATAAATAAATACATGTATTATACAAGTACGGGATGATCAGATGCACTAGAGCAGTGGTTCTCAACTGGTGGTACACATA
Organism: Shinisaurus crocodilurus; assembly: GCA_021292165.1. Classification (NCBI taxonomy): domain Eukaryota; kingdom Metazoa; phylum Chordata; class Lepidosauria; order Squamata; family Shinisauridae; genus Shinisaurus; species Shinisaurus crocodilurus. Next base: position 190,649,875 of record CM037880.1, on the reverse strand, counting down.
CCAGCAATTGGATGCAGAAGTAGTCTAGGTGGGATGTGGGATTTCATAGCAACTATTAAGAATTTGCCCTTCCTCAGTCCCCATGTCCACCTGCAACTGTGATGAGATGTTTCCTGCTGGCCCTACCTGCCATGGATTATCCATCTGTGACCTTTTGGCATGCTACTAGTAACCTTTTTATAAACACTGGTTTATAAAGCCATTGTATTACCAACTTTATTGTATGCCTGCGAAACATGGACTATCTATAAACATCATTTCCACCTCCTTGAAAGATTTCATCAACGTTGCCTCCGGAAAATCCTGCGAGTCACTTGGGAAGATAGTCGAACAAATGTCAGTGTACTGGAAGAAGCAAAGACTACTAGCATTGAAAAAATGATCCTTCAATGCCAACTTCAATGGACTGGTGATGTTGTTCGAATGTCTGACTGCCGTCTCCCAAAGCAGTTACTTTATTCCCAACTCAAGGATGGAAAGCGGAATATCGGTGGTCCGTATAAGAGGTTTAAAGATGTTCTTAAGGCTAATCTAAAAAAATGCAATATAAACATCGAGAACTGGGAAGCTCTGGCCCATGAACGCTTTAACTGGAGGTTGGCCTTTCACAAAGGTTCTATTGTATTGTATTTGTATTTATTATATTTATACCCCACCTTTTTTCCTGCAAGGAACCCAAGGCAGCTTACATAATCCTCCTCCTCCTCCCCATTTTATCCTCACAACAACCCTGTGAGGTAGGTTAGGCTGAGAGTCAGTGACTGGCCCAAAGTCACCCAGTGAGTTTCATGGCTGAGCGGGGACTAGAACCCGGATCTCCCAAGTCCCAGTCCAACACTCCCACCACTACGCCACACTGGCTCCCTGGCTCTATGGACTTTGAAGAAGCCCCAGTGCAAGGTGAAAGGGAGAAGCATGCTAAGCGAAAAGCACGTCAAACGAATCCTTTACAGCACCATCTTCCATCTGGTAACCTGTGTCCTCACTGTGGGAAGCTGTGTGGATCTAGAATTGGCCTCCACAGTCACTTACGGACCTATCACTAGAGTCTACACAATTTTTTACAATTTCCCCTTTTTATAATTTTCTTTTGTAATTTTATCCTTTGAAGACAATCTTACTTGGTCACGAGTGATCGCCTACTAGTAACCTTTTTAACTACTAATGGAATTATTATTTTTGTTTGTGTTTTAGTCATTGCAATAACATTTATTCCCAGTAACACTACTGCATTATTTATTTATTTATTTATTTATTTATTATCTTTGTGTTTTAGGAACATAGGAAGCTGCCTTATACTGAGTCAGACCATTGGTCCATCTAGCCCAGTATTATCGACACTGTCTGGCAGTAGCTCTCCTGGGTTTCAGGCAGGATTCTTTCTAGCCCTACCTGGAGGCCAGGGATCAAACCTGGGGCCTTCTGCATGCAAAGCATGTGCTGTGTCACACTGAGCTATGGTCCCTCCCTACAGCACCTGGTGTTCCAAGGTGGTCACCCATCCAAGTACTAACCAGGCTCGACCCTGCTTAGTTTCCAAGATCAGGCGAGATCGGGCTGTTCAGGGCTGTTCAGATGTTCAGTTTTACAATTACTGTAGCAGTAAAATTTATACTCAATAATATTATTATAATTTTCAACTACTAATGGAATTATTTTTGTTTTAAAACCATTGGGATAAAATTTACTTCCAACAATACTAGTGCAATTTTTTTAAAATGTCCTCAAAACTTTCTGTAAGAGATAAATATAATAACAGAATGACTGTGAACATATAAATGTCCTTCTCAGAAGAAGTGACTTTTTGTTTCTATCATGGTAGGACCCAGCCTCTTTGATAGAGTAATTAGTGGGACATAAGATATGAAAGGTTGAGGACCACTGCACTAGAGGACAGGATTCTTGCATGACATACTTCACCTCCTAAAATTCCTTCTTCTGCATAACTGTTGAAACGATCAAGGTCCTGTCTGTGCCTGAGCAGCCTATCCTTCACCCCAATTTCACACCCTTCTACCTCATATTTAGCTCTGACTATCTGATTCGCCATGCTTTCCTAATGCCTCTCTCAGCTAGCAGTGCCAGCTGGACAAAAACAACAACACAGGGTTGGTATTCCGCTGTGCTGTGCCTTTAACAGCAGCTTGATTTTTTGAAGGGACCAGCAGCAGGTGAATCCTTTCACTGCACGGAGGAGGTAAACATTGTCACCTTGCATACCTAGCTGCTGTTAAACCTGGCAGCTTTCCTCCTCTCCTCGTGGTTTGACGGCTTCCTAGACTCAGCATAGGGTGGCCAGGTGTCCTGCTTTGCAGAGGACAGTCCTCTGTTTGAAGGGCTGTTGGAGGGCAGTCCTCTCTTTGAATGTGTTCTCTATTTGAAGGGCTGTCTAGTCCCAAGTCCAGTTTAAAGTAGAAATGGAGGAATCTGTCCATTTTGTTTTCTCCCAGAATTAGATCTTTTTTAAAAAAGCAACTTGTTTCCATCCCATTTATTATGGCATTTGCAGCGGGTGCTCCGCAGAGCCCCACCGGCCAGTCTCTGGCTGTGGCATTTGCCACAGCAGGAGAGCAGAGCTGGCAGGGCTCTCGGGAACTGTCACCCAGTTAGCAGCACTACAGCGGGTGCTCCAGAGAGATCCGCCAGCCAGCCAGCCGCGCTCTCCCACTGCAGCAAACACGGCCAGTGGCAGGCCCCCCCGGAGCAGGCATCCACCCTCTGGCTCGCCCTGTGGATCCTCAGAGCGAGCCAGCAAGGCGGGCTCTCTGAAGAGCTTTGCCAGCTGGGAAAGAAGCCCTGGCAGCTCTTCAGAGAACTGGCCAGGCCCAAGTCCCTGGCTCTGAGTGGGCGGGGCTGAAGGCAAAAGAGGATGGGGCCAAAGGCAACAAAAGCAGGACCCAAATGCCAGAAGGTGATCCCCAGGAACACTCTTCCTCCAACACCTGGCTCTACAGAAGGACCCCTCACAGCCCTGTATCCACAGAGCTGGTTTGTTTAGTTTTAAAATAGTATGCTGGTGTGTTACTTTGCTCTGTAGTTCTTATGCACTTTGTTTTAGTTTGCCCTGTGATTTATCATCATCATCATCATCATCATCATCATCATCATCATCATCATCATCATGTGGCAGATTTTGGGGGTTATGCCTTTTGTATACCGTCCTGATATCATAGGGCAGGCTAAAAATGCTTTCAACAAACACAGAATGACTTGGTACCTAGACATCTCAAAGAGCACCTCTTCCTATATCAGTCTGCTCCTGTTTTGAGATCTATTTTTTCTATTGCATTTCTGTACCACCCCAATAGCTGAAGCTATTATTTATTTATTTATTTATTTATATTTATTTATTATATTTATAACCCACCTTTTTTCCTGCAAGGAACCCAAGGCGGCTTACATAATCCTCCTCCTCTCCACTTTATCCTCACAACAACCCTGTGAGGTAGGTTAGGCTCAGAGTCATTGACTGGCCCAAAGTCACCCAGTGAGTTTCATGGCCGAGCGGGGAATAGAACCCCGATCTCCCGAGTCCCAGTCCAACACTCTCACCACTACGCCACACTAGCTCTGTATTTTATTTTTTTATATTTTTTATGTTTTTTATTTTTAATATTTACCATGGTTTTATTTGATTAGGGTTATAATTTTCTAAACTTTTTGTAAACCACCTTGGTTGGCTTCAGAAAGACAGAATAGAAATACAATCAATCAATGAGCACTGCTAAAGATCCTCTGTACAGTGTTCAGCAACAAGAATGAGGGCTTTTCCATTGGGGGGACTGCAGCTATGGAACATCTTCCCTAGAAAAGTTCACCTAGCCTCCAGCGCAGGTCCTCCAGAGTAAATCTCTATCCACCCGAGAAATCCCAACAAACGTTATTTGGTGGCAAGGTGCAGACATTCAACAGAGGTGACATCTTCCACAACCCCTCCCCCTCCACACACACATTGCATCTTCCACACTGGGAAAAGCTTGAGCTGCTAAACAAAACCGTCAAGCTACTGTTAAAAGCACAGAGCCTCTGCCAGGATATAGAAAAAGACGGAGACCCTACCTGTTGATTTTAATTAGAGTCCGACAGCTCAAGGCTCCCAGTGTTGTGCTTTGCAAAGTGAATGGAAAGTAGCCATTCTGGAATTCACACGCTGAGACCCAGCCCATTAAAATGGTGCAGCTCTTTATTTTACTCTCTCTGTGTTAGTCAAATCTACTGTGCACCTCATCTATTTGGTCATTTCGGTTGACCTTTTTTTTTCCTCCTGGTGCTGTTGCTGCTTAATTTGTTACCAAATATAGATGTGCGCCACTTGGATAGGGCTGCTACTAGTTCTTAGGTAAGCTTCTTCAGTGGTGGACTGAAAGTCAGCGGATTATGCGGGCTTAGGGAATAAAGCAGCCGCCTTTCACCTGCCCAACAGCTTCGCTGTGGTTCCTTGCTGTGGTGTCACTTTTGGTTGTTCCAAACGGGAAGTGTCTCTGGCCCCACGGGGTTCATTGCACGACACACAGGGAGCTTTGCAGAGGGGGGACTTGCTAATCCAGTGAGGATTCGATACATTTTGAAATACGGTGCTGTAAAACGATCGACCTTCTCTCTTGGTGGCTCAGAAGACTTTGCAAACAGGGATGCCAAGTTTGGAAGCAATTCCTTTCTCTACTTGTCCCTTCAGTACAGGGGAGTCGAACCTCTTTCAGCCCAAGGGCCAAATTCAATTTTGGAGAAGCTCTCAGGGGCCGCAGCAGTCCAGCAGTGGGCTGGGGGCCAAAGGCAAAGCAGGTGGGGCTGAAGGTAAAAGGAGAGCTGCTGAAATACCAAAAAATATCAGCATATGTTCTTTCTTCAACATTGGTGATGGGACAGCATCGTCCACTGCACCTGAAGGTAGCAGGCTAGCTCAGGGAGCCCAGAGCAGGCCACCTGGCACACAGCTCTCTGCTCCAACACCTTGCTGCTGCCACCTCCCAGCATCTGCCACTTGAGGTGGCTGCCTCACTCTGCCTAATGGTAGGGCCAGCCCTGGAAGCCCCACATATTAGCTATACCAGGGGTAGGTGTTTGGAGTATAACTCCCATAAACCCTGACAATTAGCCATGCCGTTTTGGGGCTTATGGGAGCTGTAGTCCAAAACATCTAGAGGGAACCTGTTTGCCTATCCCTGATCTACACTGTGACGCTGTGCAGTGCTGGCTCCAAGTTTCCGAGGGCCCTTGGGCAAGGCCCCCTCCCTCAGTGAGTCTACCTTCTCACCACCATTGTCACCAGCTGCTATCACTCCTCCTCGTCCACTTTCTCATCAGTGCTATCACTTGCTGGCAGAGCACCTGTGAGCAAGCAGGCAGTGGCATCTACTGCTCCTCCTCCTCCTCCTCCTCAGCACAATTATCTGGGCTAGAGTGAGAGGCAAATAAAAAAGCAGGATGCAATGGTGAAGAAGAGGAGCAACTCCAGGTGGTTCTTTTCAGTGGGCCCCTGCTGGGGGTGTGTGGGCTCCCGGCAGGTGCCTGACCATGCCTACCCTTGATGCTGTGCACTGGTGTAAGGCTTGCAAGTTGGTTGCAAGTGAGCTCTGAAAAGGATCTGTGATGATTAAAATAATCACAAGCCATGAGTCCATGACATGTACAGAAACTGAATATTCACGCCAAGAAGAGTCCAATGTCAGGTGCCGGTGTGTACGCTCTGCCTTGCATGTATTGCAAAGCTGTAATCTTATTTTACTGGAGGCTCTTATAAGTAACCTGATCTCTTGTCAGAAGCTTTAAATAATACTGCCAGCTTCCATGGGGAAGGCCAAAAAGGGCACAAGGAAGGGAGAAGGTTTTTTTTTTTTAATTATTTAAAGGAAGCAATAGAGGCCAACAGGAGTAAAGAGAAACTTCTGCCAGGATGGGGGAAGGAAGCGACTGAGACAAGTCATTCTTTGGGTTCGCATGACATGAAAACCCATCATGGGTAACTAGCCATGATGGGTTGTTGTGTCATTTAAATGCAGACCATTTCCTGCAGGGTGGCTTATTTTTTTTAACAACAAGCCACCCTGACAACTCATTACTTGTTTTAGGAGTTGTTCAATCGACAGGATGGGTTGTCATGTCATCTGAACCCGGGAGAGCAATCTCATTGTAAGTTGCGGGGATTGGCTATTGAGCTGCTTGGCAAGAGTGACAAAAAACCCTGCCATTCTTTTGCGATCTCGCCCTTGATGCTACCAGTGACTGATGCCGAAGTGGCACTTTGGAACAATCGTCACTGGTTTGCCACTCTTTAAAAAGAAAATTTTAGCCCCAGAAAATTGCACAAATGTGTCTGTAACTACTGCTGTTGTTGTTGTCAGTTTTTCACAAGTGCACTTTTTTGGCTGTCTGAGATGTGGTCTTTCCTGGTCAATTTTCTTGTATGTTTCAGCTGTCAAAGGGAGCACTGAGGTGGAATAGGCAACTACCAGGAAATTGACAAGGCGAGACTGCATATAGGCTAATTTCCACACAGTTGCCAGGGACCAATTGCTGAATTGTCAATTGAAAAGCACCATTACAGGGAGGGAAAGTGGCAAAAGAAGGTGCACCAAAAGGGGGAGGGGATATCTCCCAATTAGAAATGTAACCCTCTCGATTTTAAGTGTTGAACTGACACTTCTCAGTGTCCTCCACCTTTTCAATACTGCCCTGAGTCTCCAGCTAGTCCAGAAAGGGGAGATACTGGCTCTGTCCCCCTTTTCATGGCTCTTTTTCTGTGGTTCCCTGATTGTTCTAAAACAACAACAACAACCCTGAGAAGGCAGCTGAATGGGACGGAATGGATGGGGCCCTATGGGGGGGCGGGTGTGTAGGTACTGCTGGCACTGGCGCCCCATTTGCTCCATCCTGTTCTGCCACCTGTAGGGACTTTTCTTTTTCTTTTTAAACTGTCAGGAATATTTGCACAATTTTTTGGACTGGGAAATATATGCAAATTCAATGGCTGGGAAGTAAATGGAGGGGGAAATTGTGCACCTGCAGTAATGGAGCAGTTACTCATTCCTCATTGGGCTGTTTTTTGGTGTGTGTGTGTGTGGGGGGGGTTCCCCTGAAGATATTTTTTTTTTAAAAAAAAACTTCTGTAAACTCTGGTGTCCCTCTGAGCCTGCTGACGTCTCCCTCTCGTATGTGGGTGTTGCCATTTTGGCTACAGAAGGATTCACACTTGGAGAATGAGTTTGCTAGTAGAATATTGTGTGGGAGGAGGGGGATCTTTTCCAGCCCGAGGGCCAAATTAGCTCTGAGCAATCATGTCAAGGGCCACGTGTCAGTGGTGCTCATTCCCAGGTCAGCTGCTCATTCCCAGGTCAGCTGCTCATTCTCAGGCTGATGGTTAGGGCCAGTCTGGTCTTTACCTTGCCATGATGTTCTTCCTGCTACAGGCAGGACCCCCAGTGACCAGCCCACTGCTGACATGCAGCCCCCTGACGTGCTTTCCCAGACCCCATTCACACACACACACACACACACACACCATTCTGAGTGTGGAAAGCTAAGCAGGGTCAGGTCTGGCTATTACTTGGATGGGAGACCCCTCCTCTGGTTTCCTGCATTGAGCAGGGGGCTGGACTCGATGGCCTTGTAGGCCCCTTCCAACTCTATGATCTATGAATCTATGTGTACACACCATTTGCAGATACACCCCATTCACGCACATATACCTTGAAATATCTCCACTTGCATCCTCCATTGTGTCTGGGGGCCTCAGTCTCCCTAGTGCAAAGACTACCTGGGATTTGTGCAAAGGAGTGTTGGCCGCTCTCTCTGTTTGCTCAGTTCAACGAAGTCAAAGGATTAGAGTGCAGATGGACAGCACGTGCGCTAGATCATCTCACCTTCTAATCGGCCTTACTGTGCATTAGCTTGGCATTCTGATTCCAGTTCTCACACGCAGTCACTGAGGAAAGGGTGATGGGAAGGAAGGAAGAAAACTGTTTGAGAGAGTTTCTTCTTTGTGAGTGTTACTGGAGCTTTGAATGGAGCAATATGGAATTTAATCTACTCCAATTTAATTCCCTTCCCCCCCCCGTCAATTTTTTTAAAAATAATATAGACTTAGCATATAAACTGACTTTGATTGATTTATTGATTTATTGATTTAGAAGATTTATACCCTGCCTTGCAACTGAGTGATCCTCAAGGCAGCTTACAACAGATTTCAATAATTAATAATAATAATAATAATAATAATAATAATAATAATAATAATAATACACCCCCTCCCCAGGGCTGGCATCCAGGGTAGGCATCCTGAGGGCCTCCTGGACTTGCTCCTCCTGTTCACCATTACAACCTGCCTGTTCATCTCCCTCTTGCTCTGGCTCAGGAATGGTGGTGGTGAGAAGGAGGAGCAGGAGATGCCAGCGCCTCCTTGCTCCCTGGCCCTCTGCCTGTCAAGCAAGCAAGTGGGAGTAATGATGAGAAAGAGGAGGAGGAGGAGCAAGAGCAGCTGGTGACAGTGGCAGTGAGAAGATAGACTCACTGAGAGTCACCCATTGAGGGTTCCTTGCCGAAGGGCCCTCAAAAACTTGGAGCTGGCACTGCCCCCCCCTCCACACACACAACCAAGCAGCCCTTAGTTGCATGGCCAATAGATGGGTCCAGAGCATAGATTTCATAGATGCTTCCCTCTAGTTCTGTAGTCCCAGGTCAGCTGCTCATTCTCAGGCTGATGGTTAGGGCAGTCTGGTCTTTACCTTGCCATGATGTTCTTCCTGCTACAGGCAGGACCCCCAGTGAGCCAAATCCCAGTGGTCCCTTGGTTTCCTGGCTGAGGCTGGGAGCAGACCAGAGTGTGCTTCCAGCTGAATCTTATGAGCAGAAAGGCTTATAAATCAGCCTTCGCCAAGCTAGTGCTCTCCAGATGTTTCAGTCTTCAATTCCCATCAGCTCCAGCCAGCATGGTCAATGCTCAGGAAAGCTGGGGGTCATAACATCTGGAGGGCACCAGGCTGGGGGAAGGCTGCTATAAATAATCATTTTGTGTACATATAATCATGGCTTCCCGTTAGGTTGGCATCTTCCTTCCTTCCTTCCTTCCTTCTTTAACACATCCTGATTACACCGGAATTTGGCAGGTTAAGGTCTTATGGGCAAGCAGACAAATGGCAAGAAAAGCTTTTTCTGCTAAGTTTCTGTGTATCAGGTGCTGGTAAAGGGACACGATGTGGGTAAAAAGGTGCAAACAGCCACATATGGCACAATGCTATTTGCAGATTGCCTCCATTTCTTCGTCTTCCACATTCAAGCCAGCTGGAGTCCTGAAGCCAAAGATTTGACTGGATATTCCACCTCCATATGTGAGCTTTGGTGTTACTTCCCACTCCTGCTGGCCCTTCTCCCTTTGCTCATTCTTTTCCTTAATTTGCCTTCTTCTCTTCTGCTCTCATTCCTCTCTAGACCACTCACTGTTCCAAGCCTCCTTTCACAATCCCAGTGTCTTCCTGCACTGGCTCCTTCCCTAGGTAGAATTGCCTGTTTTGGGAAACTCCGGTGGCACAGCCAAGAGCAAAAGCTATCTGTTTGGTGTACATGCTTTTTTATTTAAAGAAATGGCAGAAGGGGAAAACCAGTGTTGTTCCCTGCTTCTCTGGCAACTGACTTGAAAACAACCTTGCCCCAAACCCTGACCAGACAGGTTTTTGTTGGTTTTGTTTTGATCAGTTGCCAACCCTATTCATAGGTCCTTCTGCCCACCCTGCCCCACTCTAGGATCTGGGCATCTCAGTTACTGCCAGAGACTGGGTTCAGACAACATGATAACCCACACTCAAGGATAGAGTATGGGTTGAGTGTGAGTTATTGCTGAACCGTGGGTTATCGTGTTGTCTGAAGCCAGCTGCACTAACAAGCCATGGCTTGTTAACCATGAACAACCTATGAAGAGAACCCATGGTTTGTTGTTGGGTTGTGAACTGTGGGTTGTTCACCATGGTTTGTTATCTTGGCTGGGTTCAGACAACATGATAACCCACGTTTCAACAACAACCCACAGTTCAATGACAGTTCAAACTCCACCCATACTCCACACTTAAGTGTGGGTTATAGTGTTGTCTGAACCCAGTCAGAGAGTCTTTCAATTAGAGCTGTTCAGCCAATGAAATCTAGAGGCCCTCTGTTATACTTACCCCTCTTTGACACAGTTCAGCCAATCACAGCTTCACCACCACAAAATCCCTTAACACATTACAATATTGAGATCCTTGAGCTGGTCATGTGTGATTCCATATTTTGGCATGGAATGTTTGCCTTCTCCATCAGTGTTACCTTAAGAATCAACAAGAACATTGATTTCTGTTAGTAGATGTTTCAGCTGCGTGTTGTTGTAGTTTAGATTCTACACAGATTGGTTTATCAGTAAGTGTACATCTAGCATACATTAATTAGGTTTGTTAATGGTTCTTAACCCAGAGAAGAAGAAGTAATATATGAATAAACGAGCATTCACATTTCTTTGATATCATTCCTTTCCATGTTGTGGGTGAAAAAAAGAAAAGGAAACTTTTGCAGTTTTAGCTATTGCAGTTGAAACAAATTTGACTTTTTCAGCATGGTAACTGAAAAGTGTTTGGCACAATGTGTTTGACTTTCTCCTTGAATTAGCAGCATGCAAATGCGAGATTTGTTGATTAATTGTTGCTACAAATAATGGCTTCAGTGCCGATACTTTTGCAAAAATGCATACAGGCAACACAGTTTAGCTACATAAAATGGGAGTAGGGAGAGAAAGGTAATTAGGAAGAGGAATATTACTGTGATTTGGGGGGGGGGGTTACATTCTTTACAAAGAGCAGAATTTTTGTTATATACTTTGTGGAGTTGCTGCCAACCAGGGGTTGCTTCGGTAAATTACGTAATTCTATAATCTACAGCTGAAATACCAACTGGATTCTAGCTTCCCTACGGTGGAGCTTTGCCTATTTCAGCTGGTAATCCGGAAGCACACTACAGGCTGGATTTACAGTGCCAGGTCACATAGGGATCTCTTGCTTTCCCCTTCCATTAGAGGTCATTTCCCTTGGCAAGCAAATATTGTTGCTTGCCCTGTCCATGTCTAAAAAAGCAGCTGTGATTTTGGACTCCTGCTTTGGATGTGTTTCTTTACTGGTGGTAGAATACCAGGGAATCAGCCTGTATTTCTGGAATTCAATGAGCAAGATCAGTTTCATTGAGAAACTAGACCAGGAGTACCCCTCATGGACTTATCTGGATCCAGTCTAACTATCATTTATACCACGAGCCGCAGTATCATTTATACTGCAGGCCAGTCGCCAATCCTCACAAACATTTTAGCATGGTGAAATGCAGGTCACCATGCTGAATTTAGTTCAGCAGTCATAGGATTGCTTTATGCCTGGTTTATACATGACCTGAGCTGCTTTCCTATGGCTTGATCATCCCACATTGCTCCAGTAATGTTTGAAGGTCAATCATATGAGATAGACCAGTCACATTGGTACTAAAAGTGGCCAGAGTGACATGGGGCCAAACCAAGTTCGGGCTCCTGCGTAATTCAGCGCATGGCACCCTCAGGCCGCTTAGGGTGCCTACTTACACATAGCCAAAAAAGAAGAAAAAGAGGGCACATATTTGCCTAAGATTTGCATAGGCTAATGCATATGTATTGATGTAAATTTAGAAAGAGTGACTGGGTTTGCATGATCAGCACAGCCCACTTATTTAAACCACGGTAGGTTGTGGTGCATGCCAGTGGCCATTTTGAATATTCAGCCCCTGGTGGGGGGTTGCCATGGTTTATTATCATCCAAACCAGGCGGCATGGGTTCAGAGGGGGGAACAACCCTCAAAAAGCAATGATCTGTTGTAGGGCTATTTGAGGGTTGTCTCCCCCTCCAACAACCCCTGCCACCTGGGTTCATACAACAGGGAAAACCTTGGTAAACCCCACAAGGGGTTGAATATTCAAAATGGCCACTTGCATGCACCGCAACCCATCATGGCTTACTGGTGATCATGAGAACCAGCCCAATGACAATATTTAAATAGAAATGTAATACATCTCACCAGAGTGGTGAAGACCATGACTAGGTGATCTGTGTGATCAGTCTGCTGTCCAGATGCTGCTGATGGGCAACTTCAAGTCTCCTGCTCTATCTTCTTACGGTTCTTTATCTTAAAACTTTATTTATTTTTTTATGATTGTAGAAGGGCAGCTGCCAGTGGGGTGATATATAAATTCAATAAAGAAACAAACTGGACTTGGACTGGACAGCCTTTCAAATAGAGAATGCCTTCAAATGGAGGACTGTCTTCTGTAAAGCAGGACACATGGCTACCCTAGGGCAGCAGCTAGGGTTCCACCATCCCTGGCAGGGCCTTCCACTGATGCCTGCTCAGGGGTCCCTTTCATTTTCTTCTGGTTCTCCAATCAGCAGCAGGTGGCTGGTGTGGGTGTTTCGATTTCATTTTCCCACAATGCGTCCTGACAGTGTTGCTCTGGGGAATTGTGGGGAATTGGAATGGTGGCTCACAGACTCAGCTGCTGATCAGAGAGCTGTTGCTGCATGCCAAAGCCAGGGCCCACTGATATAGGAAGGACCTTACCTGAGGGCACTTTTTTCAGTTGCCCCTCAGGCCAGGTAACCTATGAACCAGTCCTCAATGTCCAGCCAAAATTCAACTTGCCACACACTTCATATGCCTTTCCGTCATGGCAACGAGAAGACCAACCTGGCCCCATACATCAGCCAGAGAAGGAGCAGGTGCAGGGAGCTCGCTTCGCCCCTCCCTGCCAGAAGGCACACACGGCTCCAAATGACAGTTCTTGGGACTGCAGACTCTGGCCTCATCTACTGGCCAGAGAACCAAGGGACAATGGGAGGCTGCACCCCCCTGCCTCCCAGGATAAACATTGTGGCAAGGGGGAGGCTAAACTAGCCCCCATACATCAGCCAGAGAAGGAACAGTTGCAGGGAGCTTGTTTAGCCCTTCCCTTCCAGAAAGAACACTTATCACAACTTTGAAACCTGAGTTTTGCTCTTTTCCTCCTCCCTCCCAGTCCCTTTCCCTTTTGTGTCATGTCTTTTATACAGTAAGCCTGAGGGCAGGGACTGTCATATTATTAATCTGTGTAAGTCACTCTGGGAGCATGGGCGGGGCGGGGGGGGGGGCTGAAGAGCAGGGTAAAAATGCTGTAAATAAATAAAATGAATACATTCCAACCATTATATGTGTGGTTTGGAGGTGCTATATTTGGTGGTCACACCACCTGAAATGCAAAGTATATTGAAGCAGCCATATTTCACCACATGCAAAAGGTGATAAAAGTCAGTCCTGAGAGTTCTTTCAGGAAGGACCTCCATGTTGCTTTATGAATAAGAAGCAAACGAAAGCATAAAAATCTATTGAAAAACTGGGATTTGTAAATCCCCCTCCCCCCCAAATAAAAAACCCAAAAAATACTAAAGGGGGGGGGATTGAGATAAGCACAGCATACTGTTTTTGAAACCTCCCTAGCTATTAGCGGCAGGAACTCTGATTTTTGTATATTGTAAAGAAGCCCCCCACCCCTTTCATCCATTGATTCAGTTTCTGAGGCATCCTGGAATGCTCACGAACATTCTAACTGTTCAGGAGTTTCACCCGCCAGTACATAGGGCCTGAGGATAGATAGAGTTGGTGGGAAGCGATGCAGAAAAAAGAGGCATTAATATTGCTACAGTGATCAAATGTTTGGCTACCCTTTCTACTTTAGTGAATAGGGAATTCTGCTCGCTCAGGAGTGCCTTATGGGACTTGCAGAACATACAGATCTCTGAACTGGAGCTGCATTTTTAACTCCAGTCCCGTGGGAACAGTTTGCTTGACTTGAGTTTGCTCCAGTAACATGCAATCAGTTTTTCAGAATGTAGAGAAAAGTACATGCTAACAAGTTTTTCAGGAACAAACCATGCAGTGCTAAACTTTGGAAGCTCACTGGTTTATTGAGTCACAAGCCTACTTTGGATGATCAAAGCAGTCATTTGTTTGATCAAGTGATGTCAGTCTGATGGAAGCGATCAGGTTGGCTTCAAGAGTAGGCATGGTTGGGCAGAGGCCGAGGACCCACACACCCCAGCAGGGGCCCACTGACTGGAGTTGCTCCTCCTTTTCATTGCAACCTGCTTGTTCATCTGCTTCTTGCTCTGGCCCAGACAATGGTGGTGGTGAGAGGAGGAGCAGCAGATGCCACGACCTACTTACTTACTCCATGGCTGTCTGGTTGTCAAGCAAGCAAGTGGTGGCAATGGTGAGAAAGAGGGTGAAGAGCAATAGCACCTGGTGACAATGGCGATGAAAAGGGACACTTGCTGAGGGAGGGGGCCATTGAGGGTTCCTTGCCAAAGGGCCCTCTAAAACCTGGAGCTGGCACTGGAAGGGATGCAGTTGCTTCATTGTTATGTCCTGTTTTCACCTGGCTATCCTATATTGTTCCATAATGGGATTGATAGGGGAAAGAGGTCAATAAGAGATGTATAGAGCGATGAGATGTACAGAGACATGAAAGATAAGAGCTAGATAGATTGACACGACCAGAAAGGTGGAGAAGACAGAAACATGAAACTGATATGGAAGGTGAGAAGATACCACAGAACAGGTGTTAAAGGGAAAGTAATATGGTCAGCGTAGAAGAAGCAAGACGATCCTGGCTTCACTTTGTGAACACTGGAATTATGTTACATTCAGACCTCAAAGAGATGGAAAATAGGTGGCTCCTTGGTTACACTTACACCTCAACTGGCACAAAAGGCATCAAGGAGACCTCAAGAGCTTAAGGGTCCAGGCAAGCATTTATAGGACTGCATGAGTAGCAGTATGGCCATCTTAATTATTTCAGTGGGTCTGTGGGCTGGGGTGCTCTCCTCACGTAGTGTGGGTTAGAGTGTTGGTATTTATTGGCCATGTGACATAAAATGGCAACATACTTCATTCCTCTCCACCCCCAAAATCTAGAAACATCATTAGACTTTTTAGCTCCCAAAGTAATGAATTGCATCTAAAAACATATACTATATATTCCTCTCTCTCTCTCTCTCTCTCTTGCTTTTTCTAACATACTTTGGATCATTGTAAACCAGCTTCAATTCCAAAAAGGATTCCCCCCGTCATGTACCTCCTATTAGTTAGGAATAGAATGTTGAACCTTTGAACATAGTTGCTCGCTATCCTGTGTACTGAGACAAGACATGGGCAGATGCTACAAGGAAAATGAGTAAAAGTGGGGAGATGAGGCTTATTTTGCAATATAGGCTCTAGTGTACAACCAAGAAGAATTTACAAATATATACAGAGAGAAAATGGGATGTTTTGAACTGGCCCCTGTAATGAGAGTGGTCTCTTGCAACTTAATTTCTATGAAAAGCCCTATTTTGTACACAGCCAGTGAAGACAGAGCCATTTCACCTTACAATTACTGTATTGTGGTCTGCCATTCTGCTTTGATCTCTTTATGACTAGTTCTGTGTTCAAAAATTAAATGCCACTCCTGGGGTGTGCGATTGATTCACTCACTGAATGGAGGTAGGGAGATTGTTTGTGGTTGGCTGATACGACATCTCCCACTATGTTAAACCCTGAATGTCTAGCACTGGGGGTGGGGGATGCTTGGAAATAATATATATTTAAACAAATGGCAAAAGAATGTTTATGACTACAAAAGGAATCTCCAGCAGGGTATATCTGTTTTTCTTTCATGTCCAGCCTGCGGAGTGTGGTTAATTTGTTGCATATAATAAAAGTTAAATCAAAGGAAAGTTTCTCAAAGAAAAGTACCTGATTCCTAGGTGACCAGATGCAACAGAGGGTAGGGCCCTTTCATGCTTGTGTAATGTGCAGAGGAGGGAAATTTGGCAGAGGAAGCCCGCCCGCCAGATTATTCCACCGCCCCCACTAGAGCAGTGTTCTCCAGCCTTGGGTCCCCAGATGTTTTTGGCCTACAACTCCCAGCATGCCCCAGCCAGCTGGGATGTTGGAGAACTCCACAGTGGATTCAAGTGAATTCAGATTTTTATGAATCTGACCTGCGATTCCCCAGCAGACCGGCTTTTTCCAAGTCATGTGGATTCCTCAGATTTGCGGATCAGTTTTTCATTTTGGGGGGAGATTTGTGTTAATTTTTATTAGCACTGATGTGCACTTGCGCTAATGCTAATGGGGCATCACAAGTGAGAAAGAATTCCCTCTCTCCAGTTGCCAGCCTATTTCATATTAAGCAAAAACATGAGTTCTAACCGGAAATGCCAGATGTCAATAACTTGCAGCTTCACAAACTAGAATTACAGTGAGAGATCCAGGGCTTTGATTTTTCCCCTTTGGGCACACCTTGGGCTGATTCAGATGATACTTGAAAGGTCTGATTCACCCGTACCTGTGGAGCTGGTGTACCGGCCATGCCTCTGCCATCCATGCAAGGACAACCCATCCAAATGCACAAATGCAGTCTATGGCTGTAGGCCAAAGTTGATTCCTGAGAACTGAACACACAATTGTGCCCTATGCTTTTATGGGAGATCTGGGTTCTATTCCCTGCTCGGCCATGAAACTCACTGGGTGACTTTGGGCCAGTCACTGACTCTCAGCCTAACCTACCTCACAGGGTTGTTGTGAGGATAGAATGGAGAGGAGGAGGGGGATTATGTAAGCCGCCTTGGGTTCCTTGCAGGAAAAAAGGTGGGGTATAAATATTATATATATGTATATATGCCACATTCAGACAGGCTATCCTTGCGTGAAGACAGAGCTGGCATGCTGGCTCCACAAGTAGGGCCAGATCAGAGCTTTCAAGTTGTCCAAAATGGAGGGGCACCTCTACCCCATTCTAGGAGCTGTCTGAGGGGGTTGAGATTGCTTTGCCCATCATGACTTAATTTTAGTCCCATTGATTTCACTACAAACTAAGTGCAGCAAACTATGTCTGTATCCAGCCCAGTTAGTTGAACTCATTAGATACTATATTTTCTCTTGTTATACTTCCCAGTGCTTGCCAATTCTGTCTATTTTGCTGGCCTGAATACTGCCTACCATACTTAGAAACCGGCTCACAACTTTGCAAGTTGTATGGAATTTTGAAGTACTGAGGATGCCAGTATATTTGGAGATCATTTTTGAGCAACAATATGAAAATTAACATATTTATACCATCTAACAGGGGTGTGTGGGGGGGGAGTGCTTTCTAGCTTGTGGAACAGTTTATGATTTTGAGGCTAATATCTCACAAAACCTTTGGAAGGATATGCTGCTGCCACTATCAGGCACTGTGCAAATGACTTTAGTATTGTTCACTACTGTACTATAAATGGCTGTTTACTTAGCATAAAACAGGTGTGCCTGTTTTCCTCTGCCACCTGTCAGATGAAAGGGCCTTCCTTTTCCATAGCAGTCACAAGACTTGGCTGGACCTTTCTAGCTGGTGGAGAACTATAACTGGATTATATGCTCCAAGAAATCAAAGGAGCTAATTTCGAAAGCAACAAGTCAAGGAGTTCAAGTCCATTTGTGACAAGGCAGTCAGTGAGTTCATGCGCCGTTACAAAAAGAAAGGGGGGGGGAGCGTCATACTAAAAAACTTGGGCAGGTTTTGCTCTCCTCTGTAAAAAAGTCTGTAAGACCATCTTCCCAGCCCTTGGAGAAAATGATTATGAAAAATATTGTGTTTGCATGTGTGTGTCTTTTTCTCCTTACTATTGTTGGGTATTGTTTTCCCCAAGTACAACATAGAGTACTTTCAAGAGGCAAGCCCCTAGTGCTAACAGCCAGAAGGCATGGCACAGCTATTTCATTGGTTCTTTCTTAACGTGGTTATGATTAAAAAAAAAAAATGGGGAAAGTGCTGGGGAAACGCTTGGGGGGTTGTGAGTGGAAGACAGCATTGTCTGCCTGCCCCCCGGCCGGAAACTTCCATTTAATGAGGCAAAGTGATGGCACGATGAAAACCACATCTAGAAGCACCCATAATCCATTTCTGTAACAAGCAGAAATGAATCAATAATTTTTGGTTTAAGCTGCAATCTATACCCACTTACCTGGGAGTATGCCCCATTGAACTCAGTGGGACTTACCTGTGAGTAGACATGTATAGGATTGTACTGTAAGGTCACAATCCATGCTCCCCACAGAAGGAAGCCTCTGATCTTGAAGGCTTCCAAGTAGCCAATGCGCTGCAGGGCTGCAGCTGGCAGGGCAGGAAGAGTGAGTGACAGAGGCGATCTTCGCCTCTCCATCCTCCTATGACAACATTTTCCTCTAGACAGGCCTCAGAACCCACCTAGAGACAGCACACTGCCAGGGACTGGGCCAGTGGGCCAGGGCTAGAGGGGTCATAGGATTACTCGAATCCTGACTTTTCGCCTGCCTTCCCCTCCCTGCCCACCAGAACACCCCCTTTTCTCTCCCTCCAAGGCCACATTTGTGACCTCAGGAAGCAGCTGGTGTGGTTCTTTCCACAGCAGCTACGATGGGGTGGGGGAGTTTCCCTCCCAAAGTGTAGCAGTGTCTACAGCCTCAGGAGGTGGACTCTGAACAATCCTATGTTTCCTGGGCTGCTCTCCCAGGGACCATAGGATTGCTCTCTAACCAAATGAAGAGCTAACTTTCTACATTGAATGATCATAAACACATTTGCCCAGGGACAGCGCTAGGTACCGAAACGATCTGGGGCTCTGGCCCACAGGACAAAAAAAAAGGGGGAGGAGCCTACATTTGCATATGCTAATTTACATATGTTCTAAAGTCTTTAAAGGACCCTGCCTCTTAAGGACACCCATATTTGTAAAAACATGTATAGACAGGGAAGAGGAGGGCATTTGATTTCAGGGGGGGAAACATAAAACCTCAGGCAGAAAGATTCAAGGGGGGAAGCAGGAGGTGAAGCACATGTGGGCAAAAGCCAGCTAATCCAGGTGGATCAGATGCAACAGAGATCATCAGGGCCCCCTTTATTTCAGCAAGTGCCCATGGACAGCAGGGCGATGGGGCAGAGGGCCTCCCAGAGATTCAGAGCTCCAAATGAAAGATGTGGGGCTCCAGAGCTAGTAGGCCATCCCCCTAACACTGCCTCTGCACTTTCCTAAGTAATAATGACTCTTATAGAATCATAGAGTTGGAAGGAACTTTAGAGGTCATCTAATCCAACCCATTGCTCAATGCAGATCTGTAGCTTGTACTGTTGATTTAATGTTTATTCCCTTTTTTTGGAAATAACAAATCCATTAAACAAGCATAGTCAGCTTGAGGATTATATCACAACCCAAAAATACATGTCACAGCCAATCCAATATTGCCAATATAAGGACAGGCATTTATTATTTTTCTCCTTTGGACTCACATTTTATCTTTTGGATGTAAAATTATTTTAATTTTTCAGCATTTCTTCCAAATGTAGATATTCCAAAGAATCCATGGAAGCAGTTTGAAAATGGAAGGTAGCTTTGAGAGTGATCTGGAACTCTATCCTGGTGAATATACATCGATAAAGAGAAAATGATTTGGCGCCATTCCTGCCCACATGACATAGGCATCAATTAGAATAGACAATGCAAAGCACGGATGAAAAAGCCTGGACAATTATTTGCTGTACTAACCAATGAATGCATTAAAAGCTGCTAACACTGTCTGACACTTTAAGGATTATAGAGCTCTACAAGTAAAAGTAAACCATCTGCTTTCTTCTTGAGCAAGACAGTGTTTTCCAACCTTTGTGGAGACAAAAGATGCACAAGCAAATAAACTAAAGATGGGCTTACCTTTCCTGAACTTAAGTCTATCTATTTCCAAGCTCACCCTGTTCCAATGTGCAGACAGCATAAATTTGTTTAAGCATGAATGCCAGGTGTTTTTGTTTGGGCTTTTGTATTTTTTGTTGCTGTTGTTGCTAGAGTTGGTTTTGGTTGTCAAAGTCCTGGCAGAGCCATTAATGGATACATCCCCCTCTGCCCAGTCTTCAAAGTACATCATGTAATCTGGAATGGATTAAGTGGCCATGTGTCCTCTTTTACAGAGGGCTTCCAGAGGGCTGTCCTCTCCTTTGAAGGAGTCCTCTATTTGAAGAGCTGTCCAGTCCAAGTCCAGTTTAAAGATAAAGAACCATCAGAAGGAAGAGCTGGGCCTTGAAATTGCCCATCAACTGCAACTGGACAGCAGACTGAGCAAGGCACACAGGTCACCTGGTCACCGTCTTCTACACTATGGTGAGATGTACTGCATTTCTATTTAAATTATTGCAATAATTTCTAAATTGGCATCTATACATCTGCAAATGTTATGAAAATCACTGTCCCCTTTTCTCCACTTTTTTGGTGCTGCATTTCCTCCTTTTTGGCCATTCATAAGTGGCCACCTTAATTCCACAGCGCACTCCACGTATGTGCACAGAGTCCTAGTATGGCCTGCAAATGCCCCTAGGGCCATGCTAGGCTTCTTTGTGCTTGCCTCAAGGCATCTGCAACAGGGCTTTGGCCTGCTGAACCCTTCCTATAATGTTAAAGGCCTCCAGGTATGCAAGATAAGCCTAGTGCAGATTGAGGACATCCCCAGATGGTGGTCATCAGGTCACCTGCTGTTTCTGGAACTTGACTAGGAAAGCCATTTATGCATCACCAAAAAGAGGATAACAAAGGACATATTTGCATAAAAAGTGCATATGCTAAGTTATATGTATCGATGCAAATTTGGAAATAATTTTAATATAATTTAAACAGAAATATAATACATCTCCCCGTAGCAGGGAAGATTGAGACCAGGTGACCTGTGTGCCTGCTCAGTCTGCTGTCCAGGTGCTCACTGTTGATGGGCAACTTCCAGGCCCCTGCTCTCCCCTCCCCTTCTTCTGGTTCTTTATCTTTAAACTGGACTTGGACTTCAAATAGAGGACTGTCTTCTGATAGTCCTTCAAATAAAAGCTTGTCCTCTATGAAATAGGGTACTTGCCCATCTTGAACTTGACCCAGAAGCTGCCAGAATATTTCAGGTCCCCTTCGTCCAATCAGGACGATTCTGCCCAAAGTGGAATTGGGTTTTTAGCCTAGATTTCAACTGGGTTGGAATTTGCCCCACACCTAGCTTTTGTCTACCTTCGTTTTTGTCATGGAAACTTGCTCTCTGGCTGCCACTTTACTCAAAGTTAACCTTTTACTCAAAGTTAAATTCTACCTTTCAGGTAGAAATCTATGTAATTGTACATATCAATTACTGTGGCTTCTGGGCCACATGTAGCTCCAGGAAACAGAGATGGGCAGTGCAATCCAGTGCTTTTAAGGCCTACTATGCTCAGAATTATGCTATACAACCTTTACTTAGAGTCTAGTTTAGAATGGAGAAGGAGCAGGCGAAGGAAGGGAAAAGATGCTTAACTCTTTACCTTCGAATGGGTCCCAAGTTATCCTCCCCACCCAGCTGCTTCTCCCCCAGCATCAGAGGTCCCCAGCCTTTTTGAGTCAATGGGCACATTTTGAATTTTGAGAGAGCGCTGTGGGCACTCTCACAAAATGGCTCCCATAGGGGGATTGCCCATTCATAGAATAGCTGCCATGGTGGGCATGTCTGGTTACAACACACTTCTGAGCTCCAAAATGCAAAACCACTCTTTTGTACCCAAATAAGGTTGGTACTGGAGGGCAGCACTTTGCTTTGCAGCATGGCAGTATGTCATTTTTTATTTTTTATCTTTTATATCTTAAATAAAATGAAAATCAGGACAGGCAGGAAGCCTGGTGGGTTCCAGGGTAGATGTCCACTGGCACATGGGTGCCCATGGGCACCACATTGGAGACCCCAATCGGGTATGGTAACAAATATGATGTGTTTGCTCTTGCAAATGCATTGAACTCTGCAGGACAAGAGCAGTGCAGGCTAAAAGCAGTGGTGGGGAAAGATTTGCAGCTGGGAAGTGCTAAGTCAGTGAAGAGTTAAACATCCCCTCTCCCCAAACCACCCCCCAAATTTCCCTGCTCCAAACTCATAGAATCATAGAAAAGTAGAGTTGGAAGGGGCCTATAAGGCCATCGAGTCCAACCCCCTGCGCTACGCAGGAATCCAAGTCAAAGCATCCCTGACAGATGGTTGTCCAGCTGCACCTTGAATGCCTCCAGAGTGGGAGAGCCCACCACCTCCCTAGGTAGTTGGTTCCATTGTCTTATTACTCTAACAGTCACTAAATTTTTCCTGATGTTTAGACTTCAGGCGGAATCTGGGTTCCTGTAACTTGAGCCCATTATTCCATGTCCTGCAAACTGGGATGATCAAGAAGAGATCCTGGCCCTCCTCTGTGTGACATCCCTTCAAGTACTGGAAGAGTGCTCTCCCCTCAGTCTCCTCTTCTGAAGGCTAAACATGCCCAGTTCTTTCAGTCTCTCCTCATAGGGCCTTGTTTCCAGTCCCTTTATCATCTTTGTTGCCCTCCTCAGAACCCTCTCCAGTTTGTACACTTCCACAGCAGCTTTTCCTGAGGAAAAGAACCATTGAGACTTGTTTCCCATATGTTTACTGTACAACTTGTAGTTAAAATAAAGGTTGTTTGAGATTAGATCCTAAATTATAAGATGATAAAAAAAAAAGTCAGAGACAAGCTCTTTATTTACCCGGCAGTACCATATATTTGTGTATCCTTCAAACCTACATATTATTCCATGTCACTCAAGATGTTTTAAGCATCATGCTTCATTTTTTAAGCATTGTTTATCACAGAGTTAATGACTGGCTTTCCATATCATAATGGTACCTTATGCCTTCCATTCATTCTGCTGACATTAATGATTGAACTGCTGTTATCAACTTTTTGTGTGTGTTGTAGTGGGGGGCAATTAAGATATTTCTCTTGCTTATATTGAGGGTTATTTCATAGATTTCATAGATTTCATAGATTTCATAGATCATAGAGTTGGAAGGAGCCTACAAGGCTATCGAGTCCAACCCCCTGCTCAATGCAGGAAACTAGAGGAGGGGTCTCCCATCCAAGTAATAACCAGGCCTGACCCTGCTTAGCTTTCCACACTCAGACAAACTGAGCCAGCGTATTTCAGCACCATTCAATTTTTATTTTTTTTTGCAGTTGGAGTTCCTCTTTACCCATGCCTTTAAGAATATGATTGTCCCCATGCTGGCTTTGGCACATGTAAAAGCTTCTGCCATGTGGTCCATCCTTCATTTACATCTCACAGAAGCCACAGACACCTCAGGAAGTTGGCGGACAATTGTATGATGTGCAAACACAACATCAGGACGGACCTCACGGGCAGAAGCCTTTATGCAGATCTACCTACAGTACAAACAGCGGCACCCATGCTATTAAGTGTAAATGTAAAGGGGGCTTATATTGACACATTCTATAAAGTAGAACTACAGTTGGATCTATCATTGTTAGCATGTGCTGGAAATCCAAAGCCTTTGTACGAATTTCTTTAATACAGGGGTGCAGAGCTGAATAAGAATGGGCGCAGAATCACACACACACACCCCATCAAGACCTCCTTGGGCCAGATGTCATCAGAGGGCATAGCCACACCCACTCACATCACTGCCCCCCCCCGGCCATTTTGCCTTTCTCCACGCTGGGGAAAGGCATGGAGAAAAGTGGCTCCTTGCAGCAGTGACCGAGTTAGGCACCTCCTCCGCACGCCCTCTTGCCATCCTCATTGTGAAGGAAGACTCAGTTGGTACTGGGAGGAGCAGACCCTCCTTCCAGCCCTGGCTGTGTCTATGGCTTCATGCAGTACACCTCTTCCCAGTGGGAGCCTCGTCGTGCACCATGGAAAACCACTTGGCCAGTGCTGTCTGAGCCTGCCTGCATCCCCACTGTTATCCCAGAAGGGAGGGGTAGCAGAGCACAGAGGAATCCCTGTTGCTGTAGGTGGGATCAGAGGTAACATTAGGGATTCCTCCAGGGCAGTGTTCTCCAACCTTGGGTCCCCAGATGTTTTTGGCCTACAACTCCCAGCATGCCCCAGCCAGCGTAGCTGGCTGGGGCATGCTGGGAGTTGTAGGTCAAAAACATCTGGGGACCCTAAGGTTGGAGAACACTGCTCCAGGGGGGATTCCTCCAGGGAGTGGGGATTGGAGACCAAGCATTGTCCCCCTGGAGGAGCACAAGGAGGCTCTGCGGGCCAGATGCAGAACGTCCGCAGGCTGGATTAGCCCTGTGGGCCAAAGGTTCTGCGTCCCTGCTTTAATATGAGTCAGCCTATTATATTAAAATATTTAGTAGTGATAGTAGTAGTACTATAATTTAGCTATAAGCCATAACAAAAAAAAATAATTCAAAATGCAGTTCCTAATTCTGGTGTGCTGAAAACAGGCAGTCTGGCCTTTACTTTTGAACTACTGACAAATTCTAAATGAATCTGATGTTTACACAGCAGTTCCCACTTCCATGCCAAAAAGGTGGCTTCTAGACTCTGTCGGGTGTTTTGCCCTTTCTCCATTGTGTTGGGAGCAATTTTGCTTGTCTGCTACCATCATAGCTCCATTATTACAGGAAGGAAAATCACAGAGAAATGTAAAATTGTTCTAAATCCACAAGCAACAGTGCAATGACCCAGATTCAACAAATATGTCCATTCTCTATACATTTGTGCCATGTTAGGTTTAACTGGGGATGGTTTCAGAAATAGGGCACATGCTTTGTATACAAGATATACAAGGTTCAATACCCAGTATCTCCAAGCAGCACTGGAAAAGTCTCCTGGAGATCTGCTGTCAATGGTCTAATGGCCTGATTCGGATGGACCAATGGTCTCACTCAGTCTAAGGCAGCTTCCTATGTTCCCAATGCTTGTTAGTTTTTGAAGCAGCACTGTCAAAGCATGGGAACATTTTTCTGAGGCTTAGGGCTTTTAACCCACCACTTTACCAAGGCTTCTGTTTCCAGATTCTTTGTGGGATTAAGATCGGCTCCTTTACATGTGTTTTTTTCCTGGGGGTTTTCTTTCTCTGCCTTTCTATACAGTATGTTCCATTACACAACCAGTAGGTGGTGCTCTGGTATAGCAGAATTGCACAAATACAGCAGGGTTTCATGCTGCCATTCAAGGAAATACCAGACTTTCCTCATTAGAAAAAACCCACAAAAAATGTTATAATGCTTGCAAAGAACAGGAGAGGCCCTGGAGGAAGAGGATGTTATGTAAAGCACTTGCAAACTGCCATGACTGAGGAATCACGAGCACACAATAAATGTCCCGTGTAAAAAGACTCTCAATGTACCCATTCAGCAAAATCACAAATCATTCTGGAGAAGCAGGTAAGATTCCTTGGAGAGAATGTGAATCAAGAAACAGTATCTTCCGTTCCTAATCTCGTTCCTAGAATCACAGTTAGGTCATGCTGCTGTATGATATTGTTATAAATTAGATGACATGTGTAAAATAATATTAACTTGAAGGTAAAGAAATGAAGGCTATGCATGCAGCTTTCCTAAAGGCAAGAGTAGCTCAATACCAAGTTTGAGAGCTTAAGCACCAAGTCATCCACAGGTTACCTGGATGTGCTTCTGTTGTCTCCTAATTAGGATAGTAAATATTTATTTATTACAGTCCTTATTAACTTAAGTCCTATTGATTTCAATGGATCTACTTTAAGTATGACTAAGTCTGGATCCAGCCCATTACGTTTGGGTTAACATAAATATTGCATTAATAATATTGATAATATTAATGCAAATTTTGAAAAGGCCCTCTTATATAGCATCTATGTTTGGGGGCTAATGTGAGTTGACTGGTGTATGTGCATAAGCTCCAGAAATTGTGCACATTTGCATGAAGGAATGGAGAATATGAACAATCCGACAATGTAATATCAACAGGGAATTTTGCACATCGATATATGTAGCTAACTGGCAGGTGAAGTTGGACAACACAGATTGCTCCCAGACATGTATGTTGCCTGGTTAATGTGCATAGACTTCACTAAATTTCATACATTGCCCAGGCTAAGCGCATAGTCTCCAGGTCTCTAACTGGCAATGTACACAGAACAAGACTGCCTATTCTGTGTACGTTGTCAGTTATTACAAGACTAAGGGTGCAATCCTATGCAAATTTAGATAGAAAAAAGGCCTACAACTCCCAGCATGCTGGGAGTTGTAGGACTTTTTTCTGTCTAAACTTGCGTAGGACTGCAGTCTTAAAACTGATCAAAATTAATTAGTCTTAACTTAGGTCCTATTGATTTCAATGGGTTTACTCTAAGTATGACTACGTCTGGCTCCAACCCATTGCCGACTTGTACACATTCTTAAACGTTAATTGGAGATTAATGGCCAGGCAAAGTATGAAGTTCCCTGTTCATGCTAGGGATGTTTAAACAATTCCCCTCCCTTATACATTGAGAGGGGAAGAAGGGCCACATCTTTTATCTGAAGGGCTATCAGAGGAATGTCCTCTGTTTTGAGAGTCAGTCAGAGGACACTCCTGCATTTGAAAGTCTGTCAGAGGAATGTCCTCTATTTGAAAGTCTGTCAGAGAGGACACTCCTACATTTTAAAGTCTGTTAGAGAACAGTCCTCTATTTGAAGGGCTGCCCAGTCTGAGTCCAGTTTAAAGAAAAAGAACCATCAGAAGGAGGAGCAGCAGCAGCAGCAGCAGGGGCCTTGAAGTTGCCCATAAACAGTTACTGCCTGTCACACAGGTCACGTGGTCAGTCTTCTCCACTATGGTGAGATGGATTGTACTTCTATTTAAGCTATTATTATTTCTAAATGTGCATATGTACATGTAAATGAGTCCATTTTAAGTGGCCACCCCAAGGGCATGTTGAAGAGGGCTGGCCTGACAGAGCAATAGCTGAGCTTAGTCCTCACTTTTCTCCTTAGTTTTCACCCCTATCTCAGTTCTTATCTGCTTAAGAACCTGACTCATCACAAACGGCAGCAGCATCTACTGTTCTTAACAGCTAAGCGCAGAAAGATCACGTGACAACCAGTGACCTTGTTCTTCTGCCACAGTTGCTAATTACTTAAAGCTCTCCCAGACCGCGCGGAGGATATTCTCATTGGTGGAATCGGCTGGCATGCCTTGTATGCAACGTAAGAAATGTCAGGCTCTGAAGAGGCTGGAGGGAAGTAAGAAAGAAGCCACATTTCTACACAAACTGTTCAACATTCTGAAATGTAAGGGTAAGAACAAGGATGGGTCCACACACAATCACACAAAGCATTCCCCAACCACATTTTAGTAAAACAGTTCCACGCATTCTGCAGTTAATGCATACCTCTGCTCTCAAGCCCTTAAGGAAGTAGCCTTGCTGTTACAGTAACAACTACGGTGGCCACTTTCACATCTACAGAAGAGAGGTCAAAAGAGGACAGTGTCCTGCTGTGTCCCTGCTCAGTCTGCCTTCTAGGGGGCTAACTGTTGATGAACAATGTCAAGGCCACTGCTCTGCCTTCTTAAGGCTCTTTATCTTTGAAACAGACTTGGATGAGACAGCCCTTCAAACAGAGGGTGCCTTCCAATAGAGCCCCATTAAACACAGTGGGATTGAGTTCTGAGTAGACATGCATAGGATTACATCTACTGCATGGCTTTGTATACTGCTACACCTGACTTTGCTCGAATCTACTTGGGCGTGGTGCTCAGAACCAAAGTCTACAGCCTCAGACACTGGAGGTAATAGTCACTGATACTAGTAGCCATTGATAGCCTTATCCACCATGATTTTTTCTAATCCCCCTTTAAAGCTTTCCAAGTTGCGATCATGAGCCATTTTTGGCTCACCATGGCTTTTTTTCCATTTACCCTCCCCCCCCCCCCCAGAGATTGCGAAAGCCAGCTTGACAGCTGGCTTTTGCAATCCCTGCTTTAACAGCCACTGACAGCCCCTTCAAAGTGTCCAAGTGGTACCTTGGAGGGGCTGTCAGTGGTTGGCAGACCATTAAAAATAAAATCACACACAATGTGCACAAATTGGTTTGGTTTTTAGCTGTCAAAACTAAACGGAATGCACTTTTGCACTTTCTCGAGCAGATAGAGTCTCAGGAAAAAGTGAAAAATGTGCTTCACCCTGAGGACTGGGTGGGGGGAAAAACATGAGCATCTCACTGCGAAGGGGTTGTTAATCACACCACCCTTTTTCATGAGCTCAGATCACTCGCACCTTTGGTTTCTCTTGACTGCTTGCCTTTTGACAGCTGTCAGGAGAAACCAAGGGGGTTCCTATTTGGAGCCTCTTTGGGGCAATGTCCATGGTTGGTACCTGCTGCACCTTGGCAGCCGGTATCCCACAGGATGTCGCCCGAGCTGAGGCTTCAGATTTCCACACTGGCGCAACTGCAAACCTCCGCTGTTGTGCAAGTGTGGCTAATTTTTTTTTAAAAAAAAAAAAAAAAAAAAAACCTGAACCAATTGGTGCACATTGTGTACACAAATCTTTTTTTAAAAGTGGTCTGCCAGCCATTAACAGCCCCTCCAAGGTGCCTCTCCGGAAGCTTTGAAGGGGCTGTCAGTGGATGTCAAAACAAGGACCGTGAAAGCTGGCTGCCAAACTGGCTCTTGCGATCTCCAAAAAAAAAAAAAGGGTAAATGAGGAAAAAGCAGCAGGAAGCCGAAAACACCTTGTGATCACATCAGGGTGGGCAGCGAAGCCAGTGCCAGCAATCCCCAAGTGCCACTGGGGCACTTGTGTGGCAGCTGGCACTGGAAGGTGCCCAGGCACGCTTGGCAACTCTCCTTTTTGCACCTATAAAGATGCAGACATTGTTGACAGAACAACTCACAAACATAGGGTTGTATCCAATGTTAGTCCTACATAGAGTAGACCCATTGACATTAATGGGACAAGTTAGACTAACATTGGATATAACCCACAGTGGGCTTTAAGGGGACTTTCAAAGAGGGTTCTGCATCCTGATCCAACACCTTGGGCTCCAAATAGCATCTATGTTTCCATTCCTCAGAGATCATTAGTTGATGAGCCAGCTTAAAGCAAGCATATTCCCTAGTGGCTCACGCTGGCTCAGCTTGTCTGAGTGTGGAAAGCTAAGCAGGGTCAGGTCTGGTTATTACTTGGATGGGAGACCCCTCCTCTAGTTTCCTGCATTGAGCAGGGGATTGGACTCGATGGTCTTGTAGGCCCCTCCCAACTCTATAATCTATGAATCAGAACTACATTCTTGTATGTGTGTTTAGAGCCGAACTCATCCCAGCTAGACAAGGCATTATGATTAGCTGTAACTGATAATGACAAATAAAATGAATTTAGGCCTAATATTCACCTCAAGATCCCTAATCTTCCCAAATGGCTACATATAGAGAGATACTGAAAACCTGCTGTGCTCCCTCTTCCAGTCTGAGAAGCTCAGACACATGTCAGTTGATGATGCTAGCTTATTTTCTTCTAAGAGGAGAAGGTTATAATGAAACCCTTCAGGAGGTAAAGATGTGCTTGCTGTATCTTTGATGTGGAGAAAAGGTCAAAAGTGGCTCACAATCCCATTCCTCCAGTCAGCATGTGGCAGACCTTCCTGAAACCTCCTCCGCTCCTTCTCGAATTTCTGTAGAAAACAACATCAATTCCATTGCTGCTCTTACAAGCCCTGTCACACAGCTGCACAAGCCAACAGCTCAGTGCAGCAACAGCACAACGGTGAGTGACTTGACCATTTTACAAATTAACTCCTGCTACTCAGGGGCCCCGTGTGCAATATTAGTCCCATTCCCTGGACCAGGACCAGTGTGAGGGGTGGGCATCATCAGGCACCTGCCGAGCCCCCCCCCCAGGGCCGGTGCAAGGTAGTTTGGTGCCCTAGGCAAGATCAGATATTTAGTGCCCCCCTTCCCACTTGAGAGCGCTGTATTTTTTTTTCAAGGCGTTTCTGGTGCCCCCTTTAGCCCTGCGCCCTAGTCAGCTGCCTAGTTGGCCTAATGGTAGCACCGGCCCTGCGAGGCCCACAACCCAGGAGGGGACCCACTGCTACCTAGAGTACCCACTTATGAAGTACCAAAAAAGAGGAAACGAGTCACCAAAAAAGAGGGAGGTGTTTTACATAAAATTTGCATATGCTAATTTATATGCATAGATGCACATTTAGAAAGTGGATTTCTACTTTTAATAGAAATACAGTACACTGCCATAGTGTGGAAGACTGTGACTAGACTAGGTGCCTTGCGTGCCTGTCTGTTCAGTCTGCTGCCCAGGGACTAACTGGAGATGGACAATTTTTAGGGTCCGTTGTCTTTAAATTGGAATTGAACAGGACAGCCTTTCAAATAGAGGGCACCTTCAAACAGAGGACTGCCTGAAGCAGAGTCTTCTTGGAAATGATCACCCAAGAGGTGAGGTCCACCTTAATTTGCTTCCTCAGATTCCATTGTGTTACTTTATTTATTAAAATCCATGTTAGTGAAATACCTTTATTGGGTATGGATATGGATTCTGGAATTTTACTGACGTCCAACATGGCTACCTTTGCTTTTTATCTATTAGACATGCTTCTCAAGAAGAAAGCCAAGGCCTTCCTTTCTTAATGAGCTTTCAGGTGGTATATACCCAGTTGGACTTGATGGATATGTTCCTATATTGTGGTTTCGGTACAACTTTTATTCATATTTTGTGGAATTGATATTGCTTGTCAGCCACTTTGGGGGTTCCCAGTTGGGAGAGTACAGCATGATGGCAAATGCTTAAATAAATCAGTTGTCGAGGTTACAGCAGGTCCTTGATCTGGCAAATTGCAAAGAATCGCCAGTCTTATGGTGGCCTACATACTGAATTTAGTCATGAGAGAGAGGAGGGAAGTGAGTGAGAGAAAGAGATAGACTTAGGGCAGGTGAAATTAAATACGGGCAACTCAGCAGCATTAATGCTTGCCTTTGTTCTTTCCTCATTCAAGTTACCAGTTGTGCCTGCAAGACATTTTGTTGCTGAAGGGATCCGGTTCTGCACAATTCACAGTTTGCAGTCATAAAGACCAAGCTGACTGCAGAGTATTATTCTTTGTAGAACAATTGCGCTCAGTGTCTCCGAAAATTGAGAGAGACTCAAAGTTGCCATTAAAGCTCTTGGATTTCAAACTGATGGAGGATGAGGAAATCTCAACTGATGTCTGCACAGTAGCCAAAGTGACTAAAAATGGCTGAATCATCTTCAAACACCACCAAAACTTTATTGAACCAAATTATTTTTGCTAGGGAGCTGTCCATTCTGGGGTGGGAGGAGATGAATTGGTATCTCTTGCCCTAAAGCCCAGCCCAAATGGAAGCTAACTGCTGCTACTAGGAATGGGAAGAGTGGAGGAGATCCTCCCTTCTAAATTAATCTAGAACAAAAATGGTTTAGTTAAGTGGAGGTCCACCTGGTGATTTGCGGAGATTAATTTTGAGCTCTGGTCACACTGTTAATGGCATCGTCAGGAGTAGAATAGGTCCTTTTCAGACCCCTTTGGGAGAGATTCCATGCCTTTGTCAGATGCTTGTCAGAAGCACCATTGGGGTGATAAGAACTGTGATGTGTAGCTTACAGATTTCTGCAAAACCCATATGGCAACAGGATGAGATGGTACCTAAATATTTAATAAGGAGATAAATGGCTCCTTTTGCTGAAGAATTGGCAGCATCATGTCGGAATCAGAGGTTTCAACACAGTAACAACATAAAATCAAAAGTGTTGCTGTGGTCTTGCTAACAGGCAAGTATTTTGGCCCTGAATACAAACTAGCACTGCTACATCAATTTCTTTTAAAAAAATCAAATTACTAATAGCTGCCACTCATATCATGATATCAAAGACTACAGATCATATCTAGCTTGTTAAAATGTCAGTCAAGTCCCTCATTTATATAGCTCTTTAAGCTGCAATCCTACACCCACTTACATTGAATTCAAGGGAACTTACTTCTGAGTAGACATATATAGGATTCCCTCGTTGAATGCCATGTACTGAATGTATTTTTCTATGGATTTGAAAGCAGTTGCCGACCAGATAATTGTTAAAGGCAGTTAAATGCTTTGCTGCTTTTGCCAGGTGAGTGCAGTTAGACTCAAATAAGAGCTCAAACTCGTTTTAAATATCTTGCATGGCTCCTGCAAACTGTGTGGTTAACTTGTCACTAAACACAACTGGCACTTTCCTGCTATAATATGTTCACATATAACTTTTAGACCTTGTCTTCATTCCATTTGCATTGCTTGTATTAGAAATCCATGGTAAGCCATCTACTGGTTCAATAATAGTTAAAATCTAAATTCAGGCTTTTTAGCCACAGTTAGGAGGCATTAGTAGATAGGGGGGATGAATGTTTAAAGGTATCTGAGGACACATTGATCAAGGGAGTTCACTATTCCAAGTATTCTTGTCTCAAGGGATCTTCAGTGATGAGTCACCATGCTTAGAAATCCTAGTGTGGTTACAGATTTATTTATTTATTCATTACATTTCTATACTGTCCAATAACCGAAGCTCTCTGTGTGTGCCATTTTATGATGTCAACAGAGTGTGCAACAGATAACATTTTGATAACACAGCATACTGTGACTCTCTCTCTCTCTCTCTCTCTCTCTCTCTCTCTCTCTGTAGCATTTTTAGACTGGCTGGTCTGACAAGGGCAGCATAATGTATGGAACAGGGTGTTTGAGACCTGAGTTGGGTTAGACCATTAGACCTTCTAGCACATTATCCCAACCTCCAATAGCTCCATGGTCTCAAGATCAGAGTCTCTGCCAGTCCTACTTCCTTGACCAGCTTTTCAACTGAAGGTGCCAGGGGATTGAACCAGGAACCTCATGCATGCAAAGCACATGCTTTGCTACTGAGCTCTGGCCAATCCTGTCATGAATCTGCCATACACTGACTGGGTTCAGACAACATGATAACCCAGACTCAACGGTTGAGTGTGGGTTGTCATTGAACCATGGGTCGTGGTTGAAATGTGGGTTATTGTGTTGTCTGAACCCAGTCAAAATAACAAACCATGGTGAACAACCCACAGTTCACAATGCAACAACAAACCATGGGTTCTCTTCATGGCTAACAAGCCATGGCTTGTTAGCGCAGCTGAGTTCAGACAACGCGATAACCCACATTTCAACAACAACCCACGGTTCAATGGAAATCTGCAATTACCAATACTCAACCCTTGAGTGAGGGTTATCATGTTGTCTGAACCCAGCCACTGAGTGTACCAAACCATGGTCTATCTAGCACAGTATTGTCCACTCTGGTAAGAAGTCATTCTCGTTACATGCTATGGGAGATCCTTTAACAGTTCAGGGCTGGGGAACCTGTCACCCACCTGCAGTTGTTGGACTGCAACTCTCATTATCTCTGACCATTTGTCACATGGGCTGGGGTTGATGGAACCTAACAACATCTGGAGGGCCACAGGTTCTCCACCCCTGCTTTAACTGGAGCTGCAGCTGTGTGAGTGGGTACTGGCTGGGGGGGTGTGGAGCAGGGAAATGGGGAATGAATGGAGGAACCCTCCCCTGCCCTCTGTCTCATACACACAGAGCTTTTTTAAACAAAACTTAATTAAGTCATCTTCAACAGGTGCTGGAGACAGAAAAGAAGCATTGCTTATCCACTAGAAGCCATTTCTTGCCTTCTGTTTCTTATCCACACCCTAGATTTGCCTTTTCCTTCCACTTGAAGTTTGCTATGAATATCCCAACATCTCAGTTCTTCATGAAATATATTTATTATATTTATAGACCGCGCTGTGGATGCGACTCCCAGATGGAACAAATGCAGAGATTTCGGCACAAAGCAGACAATGTACACAAATTACCAAAAATAAGAATACAGAAAATCTGAAGCATTATCAGATCAGATTTTGGGTGAAGAGTAGACTTTAAAAAGTCATATCCCTTCCCTTTTTTTTTTTTTTTGAGGTAGAAAAGTCTCTTCTACGAGGTGAATTTCTACTTCAACATTCATCCGAGAAAGTGATCTCACAAAAGGCTCCCCATGTGGTAACATTGGATTATTGCTATCACATTCTCAAAACTGATTGAAAATAAGGCTGCAATTCTATGCATGCTAATCTGTGATTGAGAATAAGCTTCATGGGCCGCAGTGGCACTTACTCCTGAGTAAACATATGTAGGACCACAGTGCAAGTGATTTTCAGGATGTGGAAACTTGAGATCTGACTGCATAGGGCACTTTTATGAGTCTAATTTTATCTCAAAATCATTATGGGAAAAGGCTAACAAAAATAAGCTCTATGTTTTTGCATTTCTGAAAGTAAGCAACATCTCAAGGAAAAAAAGAAGCCACATCGCAGATTGGAAAATCAGCACTTGCGATCATGCTTGTGTTTGTCTAGTGTCTGTTTGTAGAAGGAATTTGACAAGATAATCTTTTTTCCGTTCTTCATGGCAATGACTCACATTTTGTAGAATAACAGGACTTTCATGCCATTTTGCAGAGCTGGTGTCAGCTTTATCTCTATCTGTCAGGAAGGACAAGATCAGAAATATGGGAATGCACAACCCATTATTTCCCCACATTATTATCTGCAATGCAAAGCTTTAATATTTTCCATTTAGATCTAACAGGGTCCAAAGGTTTTAAATGTGAAATGGAGCTACTGCTGAGGGGCGAGGGAGTCTACCTTTTCATTGTGGCATTGAGCATGAAAGTTAATTAACTGCATCACAGAATCATTGCGGATAATCTATTGGATTGTTGCAAAATATTTTATGGAGCATGTGAAACATACATTGTATAAACAGTTTATACATTGTATAAACTGTTGTGTTTATATGAATGAAAAGTTGATTTGGGTTCTAAATGAATTACTTTTGGCAACATTCCCCTAACTGTTTTCTCTGCATGTAGCTTCACAGATGACAATGGGATTATTTTACAGCAGGTGGCCTGTGGGTTTTCAGGTTTGTTTCTTTGCTTTCCTCCTTGGACCATGAACGTTTTTTTTGACCATGATACGAAGTAGCTCAGTTTCAGAGTGAACAGAACAGACTCCATCTTGGTGCAGTGCTGGATGATTTCACCCCCAGCCTCAGCAAGCTGGAAAAACACAGGCAAAGGGACCAGGCTCAGCATCTCTGTCATGTATGCATGGCTAGATTGGGCATCATCAGATTCTAATCAAATTTGCAAATGTGCATATGCCCCAAAGGAAAAGGAGGAGGGGGGTAAACTTAAGCAACAACTGCATGTCTTACACCCAGAGTGATTTCTATCCAGAGTACAGCACTATGTTTCTCAATGAGCCCACTGAGACAGCCAGTTGTGTTAAAATGTATCTTTTGTGGTTCTAGCAGGAAGGATGAGCTAGGCCTTTTGTTTAAGTCAAGCACTGTCACGCTTTCCAGCATGCTGAAGGGCTTCCCCAAATTTTTGTGAGTTTTTGTAATTCAGTTCAACTCAGGTGTGATGTCAGAGCTTTAGGGCAATATCCAAAGGTGTCATTCCACAAACTCAAATAGCAGTAGCAGAGCGCCACCAAATCTTTCCATTGCACAAGTGGTTATTATACCTGTGCAAGTATAATGTGCAACTGTGCTTACACAAATGTAACTCTAGTTGGATTCTTCTCTTATGCATAGTTTGGAACCTAGTTTCTGCTGGCACAATGTCATTTGCACTAGTGTAATGACACAATTGGATACTGCCCTTAGTCCTCTTTAATCTTGTCTGAGTGTGGATTTCTTGGGTGGCAATTGTCTTTTTAGCCCTAGATGCTCTATTTGCCAATGCCATTAGGTCCCTTTTTAGCAGATGTGTCTCGTGAGGACTTGACTTGTGCTATTTTGTACACAGATCTAGACAGGAGCACATCCAGTAACAGCACTTTTAATATAAATTTCAGAAAATTTATTTATTTATTATATTTATGCCCCACCTTTTTTCCTGCAAGGAACCCAAGGCGGCTTACATAATCCTCCTCCTCCTCTCCATTTTATCCTCACAACAACCCTGTGAGGTAGGTTAGGCTGAGAGTCAGTGACTGGCCCAAAGTCACCCAGTGAGTTTCATGGCTGAGCGGGGACTAGAACCCGGATCTCCCGAGTCCCAGTCCAACACTCTCACCACTATGCCACACTGGCGTAATAAGTTGACACTCTTAAGTTGACTTATGAAAGGACCCTATGAGGCAAGATCTCAAATTGCCACATTCTGAAGAATACGTCTGAAATGATGTGATAACATGCAGTTTACACTGTGGAGGCCCTTTCACAAGACCACTTTACCACATGAACATTGAAGGGGAAAGAACCTCCTCATTTCATGTGAGTCAGCCTATTAGTAACAAAGGACTGAAAACTAGACCCACTCTCTAGGTCAGGGGTGGCAATATAAGGCACATGGGCTGCATGTCCCCCCCACCACCACAACCCCTGTTGCCTTCTGCTGCCCCCCAAATCAGGGGGATTTAAAAAAAAAATGTTGTCCATAGCAGCTACGGAGTGTAAAAAGTGCTCTGTAGCCACTGCAGTCAGACACCATTTTTAAAATTTGGTGGGGAGCCTGGGGGCAAAAAAGGCCCCAGACCTGCTGCAGTTTCCTGCCCCTGCTCTGGGTATAGAGGCAATTCACAGGTCATGAATCCCACCTGGAAGGAGATTAATTTTGGCCGGTACTGCATAATCCTGTTCTCCTCTTCCCACCCTTAGTACCAATTAATAGTACCCTTAGTACAAGTTGTTGGTACATTAGGTACATTTGTTTCCAAATTTGTAACTAAAACTGGAGCATATCACCTTCTAGTTGTACCTTGTTCTTTTCTCCATGGTGAAATAATATAGGTCTCAGCCTACTCCTTTCCAGTTCTTGGAGTCCCTCCAGAGTCCAGACAAGAACTTTGAGAAGTTGTTCTAAGAATAAAGGGATTTTCATACATAATGAAATTAGCCCTGGACATGGGCAGGGCAGGGTGGCGGCAGGTGGCGGGGGCTTTGGGGAAAGCTTTCGTGATACACAAAATCAATAAATATGGACTAGAAATGTGGCAGCCTGATCTTATCAATCAACTTTAGTTGCCCCAGTGCAAGCACTAAGCAGAATCACTAAGGGACACACACTTGGCAAGCAAGGCAGAGAGATGGCCCTTTAGTTCCTTACTCTGGGGTGATGAATGACCAAAAGGGTGCAACATAAGAGCATATGTTAGCTCTGGAAAAATCAGGAGTGAATTGTATTACTGAATTAGACAAGTTAATGGGAATAGTTCATGGAACCTCCATTTACCAAGTCAATATTCATCCGAATATGAGATTCTTGAAACAAGGAACATGGGCAGTGTGCTACTTGTGTGCTTTGAGAGGCACCCAGCTCACAATTGTTAGAAAGAGAACACTGTAGGTGAGCTTTTGACCTTCTCTGGCAAGGCAATCTGTGGGTTCTTACTGCTTTCCTGGCTCTCCATCTGCTGTTTCAACATGCCATGAATCTGCCCTTGTGAACCTTCATTTTTAGCTGATATAGGTTGATAGCAGTAAAGGTTGAACTAGAATGTTATTTCCTCGAGTTTATCTCTTTAGGGCAGAGGTGGGGGACTTTTTCCCTTCAAGGCCCGCATTCCCTTGGTCATAACCTGTTGCAGGCCACATTCCACCAGTGGGCATGGCCAGAGCCAAAAGTGGGCAAAGTTACAAATGTGACTCTTACCTTTGTTCAGTAAGCAACAGGAAAAAATACATGTGCATCCAGTCATTCTTCTTCCCCAACTTGTGCAAGGCTCCCTCAATCAGCTTTGCAGTTGGGGGACACAGCAGGAAGGATTAAGAATAATATCAGCAACCTGGGGCATGGCCTAGGAAGCAGGGGCATGGCCTGGGCCCTGGGGGAGAGTCCAGAGGTCCATACTGAGATGACTGTACATTTGCATTTGGCCCATGGGCTGGAAGTCCGTCCGTCCCCCCCCGCTTTTGGGGAAAGGCCATTCAAACTCTGATTAGAGCTACTTTCAATGGCCAAAATTAGTACTGGATTGGCCAAAGACATTAACCCCCATCTGGTGTTATTAATGGTGTGAAAGCTTCCGTGCTTAGGCTTCCCCACAGCAGATGTCTATGCTCAATATGTGGACATTGGGGGCTGAGGCTGGGTAGCTGTACAGCATTGGGAATGGGGCCAGTGGCACAGACTCACCTTTCAGTGACTGCCCCCCTCACATGACTACAGCACAGGGGTAGGCAATGTGGTGCCTACTGTAGTGTCCTCACTATTTATCTAAATAGAGGACCAGGAGTCAAGCTTAGAGTTCCTCATAACACGTCTTTAATAGGAAGCCTCCAGAACAAAACTGAACAAATGCTTGCCTGGAACCACCTGTTGGCAGCCCTGAGCAAATGAACAGGTGCAACGGATAGCAGGCAAGCCACTCAGTCAGCAACCATAACCCATACACTACAGCTGCAGACGCCAGTGCACCCCCAGACACCTTTCTTGGCACCTGCTGATGAGGTTCCCTACCCGTCCCACTTCACAAAAAAATTCACACAAACTTTGAGAGGGAGCATGTGAATGGGTGGTGATCCAGAGTGCGAGAGAGAAAAGATGGGGGAAAGAGTTCGCTGGCAGAAGGGTGTGTAGGGAGAAAAAAGTTTGCCTTCTGTTAAACAGGTTTCTGTTGGTGCTGAAAACTGTGGGTTCATTGGAGTTGTTTAGTGTGTTGGGGCTCAGCCCCCACTTCCACCTTGTCATCAGTCTTTTGGGAAGGTTACTTGTCCTTTGTTACTCCCATGGCAGTCATTTTGCGGTGATGGCCTGGGACAGTTTCTCAAATTGCCAAATGTGCCCACAGGCCTCAAAAGGTTGCCTGCTCCTGCTATAGAGTGAAGGAGGCTTTTGGCAGTAGACATTCAGCAAATGAAAGAGTGAGATTGGATAGTGGCGTTCATGCCACAGTATGGAGCAAACATCACCAGACAGTCCCTACCTCACCACAGGTTTAGTGAACAGATGCAACATGAGAACTGCCACAGGACTAGCCCATGATGGGCTGATATAAGGCTAGTTTCGGTGTCTGTGAAAGTACTTTAAGAGGCTCGCCTTACATTTATATGGAGGGCAGGCCAGAATTCTCATTCTCCTATCAGAGTAAAAATACTGGGTGATAAAGAGGAAAGGAATCTATAATTTACTTTTAAAGGAAACCAGATAGCAGTGGACATTGGCCAGCATGGCTACAGGATTACAGCACACTCCGAATGTAATGCCTTTCACTCCCCATCCTGCATTACCTTATACCTGAGATGTCTTTAATGTAACCTTTCAGTGTTACCCTATCCATGCAATACCTTTAGCCGAACTGTAAGTACTGCATCCGATGGCATTACTGGAAAGAGAGAGCAAGGTGGGGAATAAAAATGCAACCACATCAGTTTCCTAAACATGAAAACCTTGAAAACTTTCTCAGCAGTGAAGTGGGCAAGTTTCCAAGTATAAGGTGAGATGGAAGCCAGCCTTAGCTGGTAAGATTAAAAGAAATTGGGGACTTACCTTTTATTAAGAGATGCTGGCCTTCCTGAAATCTTACCGCTAGGAACAACCATAAATAACAAAAGACCCCTCTTCTCTTGCACTTTTGTTCTGATTTATGTCTGGACTGGAACATAGCTGCTTTACCCATGGCAAAATGGATAGTGATGGCAAGGGTTACAGTATTTTACGGGCGAACTCTAAACAAATGCTGGCACTTACCCCTGAATGTAACAGAAATCATGTATATTTTTTCTCTTGGATACCTACCTATAGAGAATTAGAAAAGTAATTCTGTTATGTGGGAAAGAGCATTGGGCATGATTCTGCATGAACCAAGCACACCAGAAGCCAGAAAGCTGCAGCTATAAGCATTCCTATCTGGCCCTTGGGCGCAGGGTATCATCTGGAATGCCTGTCACCATGCCATGGTTTTGCCATGAAATAAAAAAAAACAAACACCCTCCCTTATACAGCTGCAGTGTTTAATTCCCAATATCTTTGTGTTCCCAATGCATTTTGAGAGACTTCTGCCCTTGTCAAGGGCAACTGAAACACATAATACAAAGAATTCTTTAAAAGCTAATTTACATCCCTTAAGGGAAAAAAATTGATACACATTTTATCTCTTTAAAATATACTAGCAATACTGTATGCCAAAATATGGCACTGTTAAACATACCATATACCTACATAACTCTGCCTCATGGGTGCAGGGAGATTTGTAGTTGCATATTTGGAAGATGTACTTGAACTTTGTGCTCTGCTAACTTTCCCCCTAAGTGGTATGTTATATCTTACATGCAGAATTTGCCTTGCTGCATGTTTGGTTTCTAGATCCATAGTCAGAGCTGTTCCTCAGAGCTTTCTGCACTCCCTGGCCCTGCTTTTCCAGGCTCTTATCTCAGGTTAGAATGTTGTCTATATATACTTTAGCATTCTCTGTGCCTTCAAAAATGTACAGCAGTTTCCTTTGGAACACTTTGGAAAAGTGTCCGCAAGCCAAATGGGAGTTTTTGTTTTTTTTTAATGGCAGTTTGCACAGGTCTATAATACAAGAAAGAAGTAAAATAACTTCTCTCAAATCTATCTCATCCAGGGACACACCATTCTCACAAGAGAGACACCAAAGTCCACTTCTCACGTGGACTCATTTGGTTTCCACCCATGCGGCCTGGAACCCTGCACCATCAGAGTTCCAGACAGTGTGGAAGGAACCTTCATGCATACAGCTATACGTGCAAAGGTTCCATCCCTGCAGATGTTCATACTGTATGGAAGGATGCCAGGGGTTGTGGCTAGTTAGCATGCTGTAACATTAGCAGCATGGCCATGTGGCATGACCCCACACACTCCTCACACATTGGGCAAAAGCATTAGTAAAACCTCTGAACAGGGCTAAATACATTGCCAGTTTAAAAGGGAGCGGCCCATAGTGCAGAGATGGCAGCTTTGCCTTATGCTTAATGCAGTGTTCTCCAACCTTGGGTCCCCAGATGTTTTTGGCCTACAACTCCCAGCATGCCCCAGCCAGCATAGCTGGCTGGGGCATGCTGGGAGTTGTAGGCCAAAAACATCTGGGGGTCCCAAGGTTGGAGAACACTGGCTTAATGAGTCAAGTGATTTGCTCATGGCAAACAGGGAACCACCACAGGCTGAAAAATAAAATAGCCACCTCCTTCACAGCAATATTATAAACAGACCCTTAGAAAGGAGCCACCTGGACTTAAACTGTGCTGGACATTGCTTACAGTAGTCACTGTTTATCTCCACTTTCACTTGCCTCATTGCTGCTAATTGCCACAGAACCCAGTACTGAAGCCTGGGGTGGTGTTTATGGTTCCTCAGGCTCATAAACAGCAAACTGCAAATAAGAGTCCTGCTGACTTTGCAGCAGGGACTCTAGAAAATAATTAGCCCTAATAGCCCTGTCCAGACATTTTATACTGCCATGTTAAAGAGCAAACTACCTAACAGGCAAAAGCACACATTGCGCTTGAGATAAGGGATGTGCATTCTTTACTCGATTGCTTCTCCCCCCCCTCCACAGTGTGTTTTGTACTCAGAGAGAAGCAATTGCTACTAATTTGTTGCATGTCTTTATTTTCTTTCTGCATTGTTTAAAAATTCTCACACTGTCCTTATATGTGTTCTATTTCTAGAATGTAATTACAGAAGAAACCCCATGCACAACAAGTTGGATTAGGTCCAGGAAGATCTTGCTCCTATCCATGCTCAGGTATATGGTCTCACTGGGTGACCCTAGGCCAATCACTCTTGTCCTCAGTTCTCCATCCATAAAATGGGAGGTGAGAGTTACCATCCTTGTGTCATGTTGTACAAACATGATATAGGATCTGCAAAGCACATATCACTTCAACATTTCCAGTGGGGTAGCTACGTATGTTAGTCTGTTGCAGCAAAAACAATGAAGAGTCTTGTGGCACCTTAATAACTAATGCATTTATTATGGCACAAGCTTTCGTGGACACTGTCCAATTCATCAGATGCATGAAGTGTTAACCATGCATCTGATGAAGTGGACAGTGTCCATGAAAGCTTATGCAAAGAATGGGTAACTTGTGACCCTCCAGATGTTTTGGCCTACAACTCTGATCAGTCATCACCATTGGCTATGCTAGCTAGGGCTGATTGGAATGTAGGCCAAAACATCTGTAGGGCCACAAGTTGCCCACCCCTGCTTATGCCATAATACATTTTTTAGCCTTTAAAGTGCCGCTATGGGTTGGCTCCAGACTTATTCATACTTAGAGGAGACCCATTGAAATTAATAGGACTTAAGTAGTCACAACTAACTACTGTACATAAAGTCCCATTGATTTCACTGGGTCTACCCTAAGTATGACTAAGTCTGGATCTAACCCTAGATTTTTGTTGTTCTTTAACTTTGCTCATGCTATAAGGTACTTGGGGTTTGTGTATGAACAAGTATTAAGACACTTACTGTTAAGTAAAATCTCAAATGAAAGGGAGGATCATTTGTATTTGCCCTCAAATTGGACTTTTTGAAACAAAGATGCAACTATCTCAAAATAAATTGCTCATGTGTGATCTGGGAGCAGAGCAAAGTACTATGGCCAACAGAGCTCTGTTTCATGCCAGAAATGGGCTTATGCTGACCAATGTGTATCTGTGCTGTTTTCTAATGCCAAAAGAATCATAGCCAGAATCTAATCATATTACCTTTTCCCAAAGATGAGATTAACCAAACATCTAAGAACTTTGGGCAGTCTTCTAGCTAGATGGTAGAATTCCATTGTAACAGCCTGGGAGCATCCTGAGGGGCAAAGCATCTGATGAGGCTTCTGGAAAGTGGGCAGAGCCAGATTGATTCTTCCCTTCCTTGGTGCTTGATTTCTAAGCATCCTTTGATCTGAAGACCCTTGCGCTGGCCCAAGGCATTTTGCTGCCTCAGACAAAGATGGCACCCCCTCCCACTCCTGGTACAAAAGCCAACCAGACTGGCAGTTGAATCTTCAACACTGGTGATAGTGCCGTGCTTTCCTCCGCACCTACAGGGCAACATGCTAGCTTAGGGAGTGCAGGGCACTGCACGCACTGCTTTGTCCTCCAACACCTCTCTGCCACCTCCCAGGATCTGCCGCCTGAAGCAGCTGCCTCACTCTGCCTAATGTTTGGGTCGGCCCTGATCCCTGATGCATGGAGACTCTCGATAGTTACTCAGTGATGAGGGAAATGCATTCTGCAGCTCCTCAAAGGCATTTCCCTATATTCTTCCAAAGTAAGAATACATGATCATTGTCCAAGCTTGAGCCCATGGCATTCAAAACAGGTTAAGGCTGTAATCCCCAAAACACCCAATGGGGAGCAAACTTTACTGAACAGTATGGGATTTACTTCTGAATAAACATGCATAGGATTGTGCTGCATGGCTGCAACCCTATGCTCACTTTCTCACTTGAGAGTAAGTCCCAGTGAGTTCAAGTAAGCTCCATTGAACTCACCAGGACTTACTTCCAAGGAAACATGCTTATGATTGTGCTGTGTGCCCTCCCCTTCCTCCAGTCACAGATCAATCTCGTTATTATGAGTTTTATTTATTTAGGGCGCAGACCTATGCATGTTGGCTGGCTGGGGAACGCTGGGAGTTGTAGGACTTTGTTCTGTCTAAGCATGCATAGGATTGTACCTTTAAATGTGTAGCCACCTCTGTTCCAAGGACTCGGGGAAGGTAATAATACTTTGGAACTACTAGGGTTGCAACATTTAGTCAATTACCAGGGTACATTAATCACTTTTTAAAAAAATGTTTAATGTACCAAAAAGGTGGTCCTGATAAATTAGGCAACAGATTATTATTATTTTTAATGTAATTATTTCAGTTGAAGAACTCACAAGAACTCTCAGAAGAGCCATCCCCTCTTATCCCACCCAGAGGTGGGAATGACTTTCCTAAGGTGGGTCCTGCTGTGATACATGCCTGCATCATCTGAAGCAGCAGTGGGGAAGCTGTGGTCCTCCAGACATTGTTGAATGCCAACTCCCATCAGCCCCAGCCAACATGGCCAATAGTCAGGGATGATGGTAGTTGCCAGCCAACAACATCTGGAATGTCACAGGTTCTGCACTAAAATCAGGTATTTTTCCCACCTTGGAACTGTATTTATGCACATGTGTGCAGCTTTACCCATTAATCAATCAATGCATTTATTAAAGCTCATCTTATTAATGGGCAAAGATTTATTTACGTGGGTGAGAGCTATAAGGGCAGTTGGTAGGGGGGAATAAAACATATTTGATAAAATATCACCTTCTGCTTGCTGTTTGTAGCACACTGGTCTGGGTGACTGTGTTAATCTGGAGAATGTGGACAACATGCGTTGGTATCTGCAGGATCTGTTTAGGGGAAGGACCATGGTTCAGGGGTAGAGCATATGCTTTGCATGTAGAAGATTCCTGGTTCAGTCCCCACCAGGGACTGGGAAAGTAGGGCTGGGAAAGACTCCTGTGTAGTGGTAAATTTTGAAGTATCAAAATTGTGACAGTCCCATGGTCATGCCCCCAAGAAGCATCCAAAAATGCAGGCATCCGTGTTGATTCATATCAACAAATCAATTCCAGCAGTTTTAGTCTCTACCAGGAGCAAGTCTTTTATAAAGCTACTGGGTCTTAACTACCCATTCAAGACTAGGCTACCCCAAAATACTTTGCATTACAACGGGGATAGTTCACAGGGATGATTGGACAAATTCATGGAGGAGAAGGCGATCAATGGCCACTAGTCTTGATGGGCTATATGCCACTTCCAGTATCAGAGGCAATATGCCTATGCACTCCAGTTGCTGGGGAATATGGGCGGGAGGGTGCTGTTGCACTCATGTTCTGCTTCTGGGTT
This sequence comes from Shinisaurus crocodilurus, assembly GCA_021292165.1. Classification (NCBI taxonomy): domain Eukaryota; kingdom Metazoa; phylum Chordata; class Lepidosauria; order Squamata; family Shinisauridae; genus Shinisaurus; species Shinisaurus crocodilurus. The sequence continues at coordinate 190,605,105 of CM037880.1, read as the reverse complement.
TCCCATGGGCAGCTGGTTGACCACTGTGTGAACAGAATGTTGGACTAGATGGACCCTTGGTCTGATGCAGCATGGCTCTTCTTATGTTCTTATGTTCCTATGTTCACAACTATATGTTGCTGCTGAGAAAATTCATTCCCCCCCACCCTGCAAGCTACTGTTGAGGATTGCAGCTAAGCTCAGAGGGAAGAGGGCATTTGGGGGCAGATGACGTCAGCGTCCCTGCTAATCAAAAATTGCTGGTGCTGTGTCCCTGTGAGTCCTGGCTCTGCTACACCCCTGGCCCTGCCTGAAACCCTGGACAGCAGTCTGCCAGTCAGTGTCGACAACACTGAGCTACATGGACCAGTGGTCTGACTCATATAAGGCAGCTTCCTATGATACTGTACAAGGGAAGGGATTTTGACTACATGAGCTGTAGAACTACACCAGACTCATGAATACATGGCCTTATAAAAACAAGGGTAAATGTTAAGCCAAATATAAAATAGCTCTCTGTAGAAGTTATAAACAGTCATAAGGATAGCAACCAGGACACTGCTTGTCTGTCAGAACACTGGGCTAGGGGGAAAGGTGCTGGGGTTTTTGTTTTGTTTCTTTTTTGCTTTTTGATTTCACTAGTTAGATCATTAACTTCAACTTGAAATTCAGTTCCTCTGTGAGAAATCCAGTGTGTTTTCACACCTTTGGCAGCAGCTGAAGCCTAAAGGAACCTAAACTAGGGGCATCATTTAGAGACCCTTCTCAAAGCACATTTCATGCCTGTGGTGAAATTAGGTCTTATCCCTGGGATGCTAAGAATGCAGCCATTGCTTCCCCCCACCCCAGAAGATTGATCTCTCTGTCAGAAAAAAAGAAAGTGCACATCTTTTACAACGTATATATGGATATTATTATCATCATCATCGTCATCATCATCATCATCATCATCATCATCATCATCATCATCATCATCATCTATTTATCACCCATCTGGCCGGCAACCGGCCACCCTGGGCGATGTACATAGGATAAAAACAAGATAAAATACATTTAAAACAGTATAAAAATTTTAAAATCTTAACCCACCCCATATTCCCGCTGAACAGCCAGGTTTTTAATGAGCGGCGGAAGCTAAGCAGAGAGGGGGCATGGCGGAGGTCACTCGGGAGAGAGTTCCACAGTATGGGGGCCACCACAGAAAAGGCCCTCTTCCTCGTCCCCAAATGCAAATGTCAGAGGCTTGGTCTATACATGCAACAGAATTAAGTGGTAAGAATCATGAGCAGGGCTGGCTCAGGGCCTTTTGCTGTCCTGTGGCGAAGGACAAGATTGGCATTCTCTGCCCCGCTCCATGCTAATACAATGTGCTGAAGCTGACCGGACTGCCAATTTAATCTTACTTCAACACTGGCAACAAGACAGCTTCCTCCATTGCATCTGCAGGTAGCAGGCTAGTTTAGGAGGTGCAGCTGCCTCCCCAGCATCTGCCACCTGAAGCAGTTGCCTCACTGTGCCTTACGGTAGGGCCATCCTTGATCCTGTGGTGGTGGAGTGTAATGTACAATTTCAGACTAGAGGTAGGAGCAGAGCACTGGCTTCTGAATGCTGCCCATGCAAAAACCACTTCCTGCAAGTAAAAATTATACATCAAGGAGCACATCTCATTCCCTTTCATTCTAGTTTCTATTTGCAGGGAGTTTTTCACATTGATGAGTATTCAGAACTGATTTCCACCACTGTTAGTTGATGCTAGCAGTTTAAGGCTGTAATACTATGCATGCTTATCTGGGAGTAAGTTCCACTGAACATAGTGGAACTTGTTTTTCAAAGAAATATGCATTAGATTGTACTGTTCATGTGTAAATGTGTCCTTGAGTCAGAGTTAGAAGAAAAGGCAAGTAAGGGGAGAGATTATAGAGGTGTACAAAATTATGTATGGTGGGCTTACGCTGGCTCAGCTTGTCTGAGTGTGGAAAGCTAAACAGGTTCAAGCCTGGTTATTACTTGGATGGGAGACCCCTCCTCTAGTTTCCTGCATTGAGCAGGGGGTTGGACTCGATAGCCTTATAGGCTCCTTACAACTCTATGATCTATGAAATCTATGAAAGTGGATAAAAAGATATTTTCCTCCCTGTCTCATAATACTAGAACCTGGGGTCATCCCATCATAAAGCTGATTGATGGGAGAATCAGGACAGATAAAAGGAAGTATTTCTTCACACAGCACATAGTTAAACTATGTAATTCACTTCCACAAGATATAGTGATGGCCACCAATTTGGAGGGCTTTAAAAGGAGATTGGACAAATTCATGAAGGAGGAGGCTATCAATGGCTACTAGTCCTGATGGCTATATGCTACCTCCAGCATCAGAGGCAGTCTGCCTATGTACAGACATAGGTGGGAACATGGGCTGGAGTGTGCTGTCGCACTCATGTCCTGCTTGTGGGTTTCCCATGGGCAGTTGGTTGGCCATTGTGTGAACAGAATGCTGGACTAGATGGACCCTTGGTCTGATCCAGCATGGCTCTATTTATGTTCTTATGAGTTTGGCTCTGGGAGGTGCCATATCAATGCAACACAAGCCATGATGATTTAAAAAATACAACGTAAAGGGACACATATCCAGTTGCAATTAGTTTCTGGGATCTCCTGGACCTGGAGTTTGTTCTTATAACTGAACATTGAGAAAGAATCAAAGTTACTAATTGGTTGCATTTTGCTCCGGATGTGTTCTTCCCCTTATTTGCCTCCCCACACCCCCTACCAGGGCAGTTACTGTAGAACTAAGGCTTATAACACAGATAACAAGAACTGAAAAAATCTGCAATCTTATTAAGTCTTTTGAGGAAAGATAGGAATGCTTGAATTCACACCAAGCTGACCCAATTAACCTTATCCAGAAGCACCTACGTTGATAACCTCAACATTACATGCAAACCACAAACATCCCCCTAATGTTGTGCTTAGTTCATCATCCTCCCCACCTCCCATGCCCACATTTTAGGTGCTGAAAAACTGGCAGTGCACACACTGATTTTTAATGCCAGGTCTGCCATTTCGACCTTATTATAAATGACCATTTCTCAACAATCTTTCCAAGCCGTCAGCAATGCATAATTTCAAACTCACTTCTTAATCAGAGTTAGAGTTGACTGCTGAATATAAATTGCAGCAACAGCTACCTAACCTAAATAAATACTTCCCCAATTAAAACAGTTGGTGTTGGTTATCTCTTAATGAGCCGCAACTGTGCATCAAAGCTTGAATAGCGTGAGCAGACTTGAGCAAAAGAGACTTTAGAAATGTGTTAAGAACTTAGAATGATGAGCGATGGGCAGATATATTAATTATTTCTAACCTGAGTGGCCTGCGAGTTATACTAAAAATAGGTAGGGGACACACATTGCTAAAAGTCAAGAATCCCTTCTCTGAAAAAGTTAACATTAGAATACTGTGTGCCATTGTTGCTGTCCAGTTTTTCCTTCAGATCCTGGGCTGGATCTAGGATCTGCTTTCTGTTGATGGAAGGGCTCTACTCAGGGAAGGTGCCTCCAACCCATTTTGGGGGTTCTACCCTTCCTCCACAGCTCACCCCATTAAGCAGGGCCCCTGGCCCTATGTGTAGCATTTTCAGAGGGCTGGAGGGGCTGCCATGGGAAGGAGGGGGCAGGCAGTGGAGGCTGGTGGCGCCAATGTCAGTGGGGCTGTGTATCCACTCCAGATTTCACTCTAAACTTTTGAGGTGCTATCCATGGTGCTGAACCTATTCTGCCCTAGGTTTCAGCACCCTGGGTAGCTCCTTAAATGTTCAGAATGAAATCTGGAGGCGGGGTGTTCACTTCCACCAGCCCAGTTGCACATGCCTTCCCCTCTATAGACCCAGTCAACTGCTGAGATCTGGTCATTCCACAAGCAATGGAATGTCACCAGGTAGCAGTACGTAAGTGGTCCTTCTCATTGGTAGTACCCACCCTTTGCAGCCCTCTCCCATGTGGGGTTCAAAAGGCAGGAACAGTGGCAAGTTTTAAACACTTCTTGATAACGTATTTATTCACACAGGCTTTCACTGACCTGTAATGGATTATGTTACTGCCCTGTTTTATTGTCATTTTGTTGTAAAGTTTTTTTTCCTTCTAATTTTTACCTTGTTTTTAGATTCTTAAATGGTATTTTTAATGTGATCTGTCTAGGGATTTTAGTATATTAAGTGCTATAAAAGTATTATTTATAAATAAATAAATAAATAAATAAATGCATACATCTGGATCCAACCCCATATTTCATGTTCACAAGTAAAGAGACGTTCCCACACTCTTCCTGCCAGGCTCACCCAGGTCAGCATCATGTAAGGTAACCGTAGGCCCATTTCTTTACATATCCTCAATAGAATGAAAAGTTCATGAAGCAAAACTAGCCTCTTTGGCTCCAGCCGTAGAACCATAATAAAGTCTAATGATGCCTTTCATGACACCTGCCCAATCCTATGTCTCCACATCCCTTCAATATGCATTCCTTATTGTGATGTCGTGTTAAACAATATTGTGGATGATTTAAAACAAAGAAACACAAAAAGCAGAAATGGAAACCCATCCATTCTTCTTATGGCTTCCCTCAGGGGTTTGTCAGCCCCCTTCTTCGCAGGTCTTCAGGAAGGCTCTGAAGATCCACTTATTTTAGTTGGCCTTTCCATAGTCTGTGGGCTGCATGTTTTATTGGTGTTGTTATCTGTTTGTTTGTTTTAATAGTATTTTATTGAATATTTATTGATTGCTTTTCTATTGTATTTTGCATAGTTGTGTATTGCTTTTATCTTGTTTGCCAGCTGGAAAGAGTTCTACTCTTAAAGGTGACTTAAAAATAATTTTAAATAAATAAAAATTATGATAGCTCAGCACTGCAGAGCTGGGTGAAAACCACCAGCACCACAACCCAAAGGCAATGGATGTCACTTGCATGTCTACAGCTTTCAGGGTTTCATCATCTCCCTCAGGGTCTCTGGGGGAAGGACTAATGTCTCAAGAGGTATGGGGAGAAGTTATGTTCTACTTGGCTTGAGAATTTTGTTATTGGTTCCACACCCATGTTCATCGGACTCCATCTTGAGCCACCACATAGAACCAGGCTCTGCCCTCATAATCCAACCAGCCACTCTTTGAAGGCTCCACTGACTCCACCACCTCCCACTAGATCCTACCCCTTCACCTATGAGAAACCACCCCTCAACTCCTCAGCTCTGCCCACAGAGTTTCATAGCCTCAGAATCAGGAGAAGCGACAAATCTTCACATGTGTTTTTATCAGTTATTGTAAAACACACTGGAAATTTTCAATCGAAGGGTGGTATAGAAATGTTTTAAATAAATAAACATGCTTTTGTAACTTATGTATACATATGTGACCAGGAAACGACAATGAATGGCTAATGTGTACATTGCCTTAACACCTCTGTAATTTCCAGGACAGTAAAAGTAACACCATATGAAAATTGCTATACTGTAAAATGGGTTGGTTCCAAATTTAGTCATACCTCACTTAGACCCATTGAAATCAATGGGACTTCAGTTAGTCATGATTAACTTAAGTCCCATTGATTTCAGTGGGTCTACGTGAAATATGACTAAATTTGGAGCCAACCCAATGTGCTTTTCCATGGTTGTGGTTGATGATGATGTTGTATATCAGTCATTTGCCAGAACACACAACTTTGCATGGTATCATAAACCTCAATATGGGTCAAGCAGTGGCCTGTAAAATTGCAAGCTGTATCTGTGGTGAAGAAGCCCATTTGCCACAAATGGGAACTTTCTGGTCAAATAAATATGCAGTTGCTCAAACCAGGATGCTTCTGTGTACAAATTCTTGGGCAGAAGTCTTTCCCAGCTTTGCTACTCTAAGGGTGCAATCCTATGGCTGCTAGACAGAGTCTAGATGGCCATAGGATAATTCAGAGTCCCACCTCCAACCTCAGAAACACACTCTGGGGTCGGAGCTGGGACTCCGAATTTGGAGAGCCCTCCCTCCGCCCTTGCAGCCAACACAAAGAACCGCACTGGCTGTGGCTCCAAGGTCATAAGACTGACCTCGGAGGTGGAGTTTTGTGGGCAGGGAGGGGGGTGGGAGGAGGACAGGCCCCACCAGCATACGAAGTATCCTAGTGGTGTCTCAGCCTCCTCTCCTTGCTCTCCGGGGCAAAACATTTAGACAGCCAAAATTGGCAATCCAGTTGTTTTGCAGGGCAGGAGGAGTGTGGAGGCGACCTTCGCCTCTCTACTACTACTACTAAATAATAATAAATGTATTTCTTACCCGCCTCTTACCCATCTAGATCGAGGCAGGGAACAACAAAAATACTACTTCTGCCCTCCATAAGATGCCTGCCATCTTCCAAGTTCGGAGAGTTCCAGGCAGCCTCACTGGATTGTGCTGCCCATCCTTTAAATACTAGGGACTGAACCTAGGACCCAAGGATGACCAGGCTGAGAGAATACCTTTTGATGAATGGTCTTCCATTTATAGAATTTCCCTCATTCTGCATGCTAGTTTGCCTTTCAGATTTCTCCCCATGGCAAAGATTTTCTTTCTTTCTCAAAGACTTAGAAATATGGTAAGGCAGAATATACATATTACTTTGAAATTAGCCTAGCTGCTTGCTGCGGGGTGGGTGGGTGGATGTAACACAAAGGGCTGCATTATTTTCAGCCACTGCTAAACTTGGAGGAAATGTCTGTAGATCCTGAACTAGTGGATTGCCTTGAAGATATTCAAATCCATGGCTAGAAAGGATTGCTGTGCTATTCAGTAGTGGTGCCTACTTCCTAGTGGAAAGTTTGGCTTTAATTGCTTGAGAGCCAGTGTGGCATAGTGGTGAGAGTGTTGGACTGGGACTCAGGAGATCCGGGTTCTAGTCCCTGCTCAGCCATGAAACGCACTGGGCGACTTTGGGCCAGTCACTGACTCTCAGCCTAACCTACCTCACAGGGTTGTTGTGAGGAGAAAATGGAGAGGAGGAGGAGGATTATGTAAGCTGCCCTGGGTTCCTTGCAGGAAGAAAGACGGGGTAGAAATATAATAAATAAATACAATCTATTGTTGAATTTATTTCAGAGCACGTGTATTTTGTCAGAGCTTTTAGACCAGCCTTCTCCAACCTCGTGCCCTCCAGATGTATTGGACTTCAACTCCCATCAGCCCCAGCCAGAATGGCCAATGGTCAGGAATGCTGGGAGATGTACTCCAAAACATCAGGAGAGCGCCAGGTTGGGGATGGCTGTTTTAGACTAATGATTGAGAGGGCAGCACAATCCAATGTGGCTGCCCGTAACCCTCAGAACTGACAGCATTACGGGCATCCAATGGAGGGCGGAAAGGGCACGGAGGTGAAGCTTGTCTCTGCGCTCCTCCCACCCTGCAAAAGACTTCGAAAGCCAATTTCAGCCATCTAAGTCTTTTTCCCCAGCTTGTGAGGAGAGGCTGAGGCACCACCAGGGTATGTCATATTGACATGGAGCCTTACTCCGCACCCCACAAACCTCCATCTCCGAGGTCTCAAAATATATCAAAAGCCAAGTAGAATCCACAATTCGGTTTATAATTTTAAACCTTGGTTCGATAAGGAATGTAGTGAGGAGAAAAATAGATTAGTAGCGAAATACAGAGCATATAGGGAGCAGAATTTGGCAAGGATCCCTGCAGACTGGTTTACGATGAAAAGAAAATACAAAGCCTTGATTAAGAGGAAAAAGCTTCAGGCGCAGAAAGAGCTATGGCAGCGTTTAATAACTGCATCCAAATTAAATGATTCAGCCTCCTTTTGGAGGATAGTTGTGCGAGGCTTGCATAGTTACTCTTCCAAACTTGATTCCTGTATTTCTGCGAATACCTGGGAATCATACTTTCAGAGCATTTTTGCAGTGACTCAAGAAAGTCACCAGGGACTGCAGGAAAGACTAGATTGTATGGAGGAATGGCTACCCGTATCTACTGCAGAAACCACCAAGTTGATCCAACAGTTAAAATCAGGTAAAGCCCCAGGCCCAGATAATATTTCATCTGACCTGCTTAAGGCCAACTTAGAGTGGTGGGCCCCTGTATTGGCATCTTTGTTTACATGGATTGACCATACAGCTTGTATCCCTGAAGACTGGGGTTTAGCCATCATTATCCCAGTATATAAGAAGGGGAACAGATCAGACCCAGCCAGTTACCGTCCAATTAGTTTGCTGAGTATTATTAGCAAACTATATGCTCGCCATCTGCTTGGAAAACTATTGGATTGGCTACATGCAGAAAACATTCTTGAAGAAGAACAGGCGGGGTTCAGATCTGGAAGGTCAACCATAGATCAAGGATTTATCCTTCAACATCTGGTAGACAAATATGCCTCACCAAAACATGGTGTCCTCTTTTCTGCTTTTATAGACTTTAAGTCAGCATTCGATCTTATCCCTAGAGATAAACTTTGGGCCAAATTTGAGAACACCAACATTGACAGGAGATTATTACTGCTTATGCGTCGTCTGTATGGAAATACTAGGCTACGGGTGAATTGTAACCAGGCTGGGGTTCTGTCTAGGCCAGTTTCCACCTTTAATGGAGTTAAGCAGGGTTGTATTTTAGCCCCCACATTGTTTAATTTTTATATTAATTCTATTGTGGCAAGTTTATCAAACCCTGATTTTCATCCACCCAAGTTAGCTACCCGCTCTCTTTCAATTCTCCTTTACGCTGACGATGCGGTGTTACTGTCTCTATCCAGTATTGGGCTAAGGCGACTTTTGAGGGCCTTGCAATCATACTGTAATGAGGAATGGCTGACAATCAACTATTCAAAGACTAAAGTGTTGGTTTTTAGTAGGAGGAGAATCAAGCACAAATGGTCAATTAATGGGAACCTTTTAGAACAGGTTTTAAGTTACAAATACTTAGGAATAATGTTTCATACTTCTGGATCCTGGCTTTCTCAAATAAATAATGCTGCAGCTAATGCGCGGAGGAGTGCTGCAGCACTGATAAGATTTTTCTATACTAAAGGCGGGCAATATATCCCCTCCGTGATTCAAGTATTTGTGGCCAAAATTGTTGCACAAATGTTGTACGGTTCCCAATTGTGTGCCTATTACAACTTTTGTCCCCTAGAAATTATTCAGACAAAGTTCCTAAGAGCCATATTTTCAGTTCCTCATTGTGTCCCCAACATAACTTTGCGACTGGAGGCTGGTTTAATCCCTATTGAAGCTCGTGCCAAGGTAAATATGATAAACTACTGGCTAAAACTTGTTTTTTCACCAGTAGGACTTGCACCACTGATTCTGTTGGACTCCTTTCAATCGAAGTGGAAAAGGCACCTGCTTAAAGAACTGTTATTAATGGGACTCTCCCCCAACACCTTAATAGCGCTGGGTTACTCCAAAGCCAAAGCAGTTGTTAAGCAGAGAATCTGGGATATAGAATTACAAGATCATTTAAGTGCATTGCCCAAATTTAGTGGGATAGGTAATAAGATTTTTGACCCCCCTTCATATCTGGCCAATTTAACTTTTCCCAAGCTCAGAAAAGCTTTTACTTTGGCCCGATTTAATGTCTTGCCTTCCATGCTTTTGGAGGGGAGATATCAAGGAATACCTTTCCAGGACCGTCTCTGTCCCTGTAATAATGGGGAAGTTGAATCCGTGGGTCATGTTCTTTTATACTGTTCCTTCTATCGGGACATTCGCAGAGAACTTATTTTACCTATTTTGTGTAAATTCCCAAGTAGATCAGAAGATCATTACATACTGCTGCTACTTTCTGACCAGATCCCCTCTATTACTAATAAAGTGGCCAAATTTTGTACAGCTGCCATAGCTTGCCGCACTTCCTTGTTAAGATAGTGATCCTTTACCCTGGTTATGGTTTTGTTTGTTTGTTTGTTTGTTTGTTTTAAATCTGATATAAATTTTATACACCTTGGAATGTATTATTGTTATAATGGTGCTTTGTACGTTATATGTTTGTATATCTGATACTGTTTTATTATTGGGAGTTGGTCGTTGACCGTAATAAATATATATTCATTCATTCATTCATTCATTCATCTCCGAGGTCGGTCTTCCAACCTTGGAGCTGCAGCTGGCATGGTTCTTTCCATGCTGCCTGTGAGGACAGAGGGAGGGTGCTCTGAGTTTGGAATTCCAGCTCTGACCTCGGAGCACGTTTCTGAGGTCGGAACTGGCACTCCAAATTCTCCTATGGCCATCTAGATTCAGTCTAGCAGCCATAGTATTGTGCCCTAAAGTATTCACTTCTCCCAGTTAATTAAACTCTGGGAGCCTATGCAGTCAAACCATGTGATCTGCCACAGAGTTATGGCTCTTCCATACTCCCTAATACCAAGCAAATGGGAAACTATACAGCTCCCTTCACACACACACGACAGATAAGAGCCCCTTCTCTCTAGTGCTACTCCATGTGGCTGTGATTTGTGTCAATATATGGTACCACCATGTAAGTGGTACTGAACATGTGGGTCTTTTCCATCCAATTACTATCTGCCCACCCTCCCAGAGGGTGTCACACAGGTATAAAATGACTAATACATAGGAGAGGGTCCACCAAATAGCAAGAAAACCATAGACAAAGTCAATGGAACTCATAGCAAGTGAGAGATGTATTGCTCACTTGCTACGATATATTATTAGTATTAGAAAATATCAGTACAATATATTACAATGATACATAAAACCAGGGCTTTTTTTCTGGTGGAACTCACCGGAACTGAGTTCCAGCACCTTTTCTTCTATTAATTGCATTACAATTTAATCGCCATCTACTCCCGAGGAAATGTAATCCAAGAGTTCCGGTACCCTTTTCTCCAGAAAAAAAGCACTGCATAAAACACATAAAAATATACATGTTGTAACCAAAAATCATTTATATAAACTGTACATCTACTATATAAATGTGAATGTTTGTATGTTTGTACATACGTGTGTACGTACGTATGTCCGAACAGCTCATCTCGTGTGCGTCGCATTGGCTCCTACCCGGTTGGATGGATCCGCCCCAAACTTGGCACGCATACTCCCCATCTCCCAAGGACAAAGACTGGCGGGTTCAAATCTCCCCCCCCAAAAAAAACCCGCCACGCCTGAACGGCCCAAAATAGATGAGAGCCAATGGCGTCACTTGGAATGTTCGCAGGGGCCATTCAGGAGCGGTCATGCAAATCGCTTCAACGGCGATTAGATTAGAATGTTGGTATGCACTGCCACAGGGGCCCAATCAGAGGCGGATATGCAAATCTCTCCTACATCCAAACAGAATGTTCATATGAACTGCAGCCAGGGCCTATGCGGGGGGGGGGGGGATTTCGAACAAACAGTGCCTATAGGAAAATGACGACCCGTGCAACGCTGGGTAAAAAAAGCTAGTATACAATAAATCTCAATTGTAGACTAGGTCTGAGATTATGAGCTCCAGATTATATCCCATTTCATTACTTCATCAGAACCACCTAAGGACATTTTCTCATGGAAGGCAGCTAAAAATGACCCTCTGGCTGCTTGAATATCTCTTCCAAAGACTTTTTATCTGATGGAAATAATCTAGCATGTCTTAAGCAGGACAACTCCCTAAAGGGGCTTTATTCTCCAGAAGCTTCAGTATGAAAGTCAATTCACAAAGATGTGGAAATCACAAAATAAATAAATAAATAAATACATAAAATAGAATAAAGCTCAGGGCTGCTGCTTTACACAAGTGGGAAAAACACACATGATTGGCCATGTCAATGTATTTGTGGTATTCACAGGCATGTGGTATTCACAGATAGCCGCATGGGAGAGCACCACATGCAGCTGTGTGTGTGTAGAAGCCCTTTATATTGGTTAGAATAATGCTACAAACTAGAGAACTTCTTCCACATGTAGAATTGGGCCTCTACATACAAAGTAGTTATGTTCCTCTGCAAGATCACTGTATAAGCAAAATCAAGCTGCATCCAGATAATCTTTCCCACATTAGAAGCTTGCTTCACATGGGTAATTATGCACCTATATGAGTGGACTTCTGCTTGAGTCTGGAGCCAGAAGACAAGTAGATCATTGTGGCTTTAGCTACTATCCTGCCCTCCAGGATTATAACCAAATTACCTGGCTAACCAATCTATCCATGACACTCACATGTGTTTTAATAAAGTGGCACAACTGACAGACTTAATTCTTTGGAGTAGAACCACACCCTTAAAGAACTCTGATTAATTGTAAGCAATGCACTCAAGGGCAGGAAATGGTCATTCTAAGAAAATCTCTATCATATTTTGTTCTCTTCGACATGTTTTTAACTCATTAGCGAAACTCATCACTGAGAGGAATGCTTATATAACTTTGAAATAAATACACCAGCACAAGAGAGTTCGATTAATCTGCTCTTCATTAGTTTGTATGGAAATCAGCCATGTTAGACCCCAGCTGCATTTTCTAGAATCAGGAGTTCTGACAACATTTAATTATCCACTGACCAATGCTCCTTATTTGTTTACATTTAGTCTACTCTAGGCTAAACATGATAATTGCTGTACATATGCACAAGTCCTCAGAGAATGGGCAATTTGAAGAAAAGACCATGTCAGGCTAAGGCCAAGGGTAAGATTCATTGGATGTGGTTAAAAGTTTGAACAACTGCTTTATAGATGTTTATGTCTAGCAGTAGAAATTTCAAATGTCAGTCATAGCTCCATCCTCCACAACCTGGTGAGGATCTTCCATAGTGAAACCAAAGACAGGTGAAGCTCCCCGTTTCTAACATCATTGAAAAGCTGAACCTGGTGGCTACATGCACTGAATAATTCACACTGCCCTGGTTTGCATATAATGAGAGGCCACTGTGGCGCAATTTCCCCATGTGGCTTCTTGTTGCAGTGGTAGCTGCCATTTTGAATATTCAAGCTGCAGCGAGGCTGCACTGTAGCTTGTTGTTACATGCAAACCCAGTGAGGCTTGGGTTGTTGGGGTGGTTGACAAGCCACACGCAACCCTAAAACAGCCCATGGGTGCTTGTCAACCACCCCAGCGACCCACCTTCATCAGGTTCACACATACAGTAACAACAAGCTACAGCACACCTCCTCCACAGCTCAAATATTCAAAATGGTGGCCACCACCACAATGGGAAGCTCCACAGGGAAATTTGCCCACAGTGGCTTCTCATCACATGCGAACAGGTCATTAACAAATGAATATGTGCTGAGCAATTTCTACAAGTGTCTATTTTTAATACTAACTTGTGTCCCTTTGATTTCTTTCACAAAGAAAAACAAACCACAGGGAAAACCTTGGACTTGTGAATGGTCAGAAATTAGGTGTTTGGTTTTTTTTAAATTAATGTGAATTAAATTATCTCTATCTCTGGAGCCCTTAATTATGAGAATCTTTTCGATCCAGCTCTAACTAGGATGTATGCCTTCTATCTGATACAGTTTCATGATTTCAATCTGTCTGGAACTGGTCTTCCCCCTCATCTTATGAAATGCTGTGATTATAAGTCATATATGACATGTTAATTGCTTTGTGCCTACCTTGAAATCAATGCCCATTCAGACAAGAATACTTTCCCAGAATCAATTATCCATATGTTATTTTTTCCCTTTTCCTAATAATTGTGTCCTAGCACAGAGAAAGCTTTGTGCTGAGATAGAAAATAATATCTCCAGACCCATTGCACTTTCAAATTTATAAAATACATCGCAGTCTCTGAGCCAAAGAGACTATACTATATACTATTCACACTATACTAAGTGCAATTGGTTGGTCAGCGAGTATGCGCAAGTCTGTGGAATGAAAGGGCTGCAATCATTGTATGAGCCATTGTTTGATGACTGAATTCATTGATAAAATTCATCGACCGATTGAATTTCATTCATATGTCCATCCCACAGCTCCCTTCAGGCTTAACTTATATTTATTAATTTTACATGTGTGAGATAAGCATACATATATGTGTGCATGAATGAATATATACCTACACACATGCGAGCACACACATTCCTTTTTCTGATGTTATAATTGCTATGAGACTAGATTGCACCGGCAACTCCTCAAGAGAGCACGGCATTGTCTTTATATGATGACAATTTAAAAGAGACTTAAGGGACCAAAATTGCATTTGATCAATTTACACACTTCCACTTTTATTCAAAGTGTAATTCCAGTAAGCCTATGTGCAAGCAGGTATTTCTAAGAGCAGATAGCTATTTTTCACCCATTCCAATTTAGCATAGAAGCATGCACATATGAGTGTTTCCATAGCAATGCCCTGTAGATGGTTGCACTAAGTTCCACTTGCCTCCTCCCCCACCCTTTCATTGCTACCAAGCTGAATGCTGTAAAAGCAGGGCTTTCAAATGGCACGGATCGTGTTTTGACATGTGATTGTGATGCCATTGAGGCTGTAGCATAAAACTGCAGGCAAAGTAATAGGGAATCACAGGGAATAGCCTTTAATATTGTTACTTCCCCCAAACCCTTGGGAGTTTAGAAATACAGCTAAATAATTTTTTTAAAAGAATTATCTTTGGATTAGCCTCCCCCCCCCTTCAATTAGCTGCTTGCCAGGCAGCACATCTTTCCTCAACACTGTCTGCATTACCACGTTAGGAAAAGACATTATCTGTTGCTTTTCTGTTTGTTGAGCAGCTATTCAAGGCCACAGAGCATCTGTCAAGGGAAAAGTAGCAACCCTAGTTTATTCGAGTCTGTGTATCTGGCTCAGAATGTTAAATGAAAAATGCCACATGATATCTATCTAACATATAGCAGGGGTGGGTGTTTTCTGTGTTAATGTGTTGAATAAAAAACAACAATAGACATACATTAAGGAGAAAGTCCATTAGTTCTCATAGTTCTCCTCTGGATCTTTTTAGTATAATGATAAGGGAGGTTAGTTGTTTTAAGTTCCAGTCTAAGGGGGAAATTATACCCAAGGTGAATTCTGAAACAACTGTGTCATATGGAAACTGATCCTTCCATGATCCTTATCTGCAGACAATGGGATATTTGTTCCATTGAATGTCACAAGGATAAAATTGGTCTAAAGTCTCAAGTTAGCTACTGGCAATAGTGAAAAACCAATAAACCTTGGAGAAGGCTTTATTGGTCATAAAAAGTAAATATGACTGTATGTTCCTGCTACCTGTGCAGCAAAATGCTCTTACATGAAGGTTGTGAGTGGCTTTGAAGTCTACCGAATGTAAGCTTAGCTGTTTTAGTATGGACATCGCTTACTGTTAGCCCCTGTACATTCTATACTGGCAACATCCATATTACGTTTCAAAGAAACCCGAGTTCTACAGCAGGCGTGTCACAGCTACGGTAATTGAAACTTTCAGAAAGTGTGCATAGTACAAACGTGACAGGACTCTACCATTTCAGAAGGTTGGGGCGTGGAACTGAATTTCTGTTTAGCGATCCTAAGCAGTGGATTCCTATAGAAAAAAGTATCTACTAGTTTGAATTTTAGTGGGTTTGGTTGCACAACACTCCCTTCAATATTAGCAATGCTTATGTATTTATTTATGTATTCAATTTATATCCCATCATTCCGGCAAAATGGTGCTCAAGGTGGCTAAAAATAATAAAATATTGATTAAAAATAGAATCTCAATTAAAACAAATAAAAACAAATCAATTAGAAACACAACAATAAAATAAATAAACCATGCATCTTGGTGAGCATTCCATGCTATGATGAGGAAAACCTTGTTGGTACAACTGCAAATATAGCTGATCTCAGGTCCTCTGGTGTACTGAGGAAGAAGACAGAAGGCCTGGGTCCCCACACACCCTGCTATGCCTTTGTGTGCAGTGATCGCTCCCTGATCACTGTCATTAAATACAACTCCCAAGTCTTGTCTATTGAGATGGTCACAATTATCCACACACAGCATTTCCTTCTGCAAAATCCATTTACACTGAAAAGCCTTATCCTACCAGATAGGGTGGCCATTTATGCATCACCAAAAAGAGGAAATGCATCACCAGCAAAATTCACCAATTTGCAATTTGTATAAAATTTGCATCTGCTCATTTATATGTATAGATGCAAATTTAGAAATAAGGACTATAATTTATTATAGAGATGGAATACAGCTCACCATGGTGGGGGGGAAGACTGTGGCCATGTGACCTGCGTGCCTGCTCAGTCTGCCACCCAGGTGTGCTAACCGTGGGTGGGCAACTTCACGGCCCCTGCCTGCTCTCCCGTCTTGTGGTTCTTTCTCTTTAAAACGGACTTGGGCTGGGTAGCCCTTCAAAGAGAGGATGCCTTCAAGCAGAGAACTGTCCTCTGACAGCCCTTCAAATAGAGGATTGTCCCCTGTACATGAAATCTTAGAGTAAGGTGGGGCAACTCTATGAAGTATTTAGTTCTTAGAATCCTTCTCAGTCACCAGTTCACTCACCAAGCCAGTACTGAATTATTCTTTATCTCAGTTTCTTGTCAGTTATCCTGTCTGGGTTTTTAAGAGCATCCGGACAGGTAGGTGAAGAACTTAATTGTACGTACTTTAGGATAGGCATTGATTTCCCATGTTTTGATTTTTCAGTAGTTCTTTAAAGGCTGAGAACTAAAGTTATAATTGATATTGCTACTGTGAGTCTTGTTCTTTTATTCCCCCCCTGCCCCCCCAGAATGCATACTAAATATGGAAATGCTGTTCTAATTATGGAGGTGATCGTGTTTATTCATTCAAAATAAGATTTAATTTTAAAAGAGAGCCTTTCTCCTTCTTAATTATGAGGACAGGGGGAAACATGACTGCAAGGCCAACTCACTCACACCTTCCTTAAAATCAAAATACATGATTTCAGAAGGACTAAATTAAATATGGCTTAGCTTGAGTTGTACATTGGGCTTTTTGCTACAATTTTTTATTTCAAGCTTCTTTTTTAAATGGATCTTCAAGATAGATCTGGACAGCTCCAGTCTGCAAAAGTTCAGCAAAAGCAGGCTAACTGTATGGATGCATGCCTATCATGCAAAGGACAATCTGGGCCCGTTTTGCAGCCAGAATTGCTTGCTGCCACACCACACCAGAACCTGGACTGGGTGTGCTGCACATAGGCACAGAAGCTAAGCCTGGCACATAGGCACAGGCTGAATGAGATGGATCATCAATATGAGTCAATGTGCTATGCCCGGTCTAGTAAGGCCCTGCATGTTGGAGATTACAGACCCATCTTGGATCATCCATGTACTCTATTAAGGATGCAATCCTATGCCTGTTTAGACAGAAAAAAGTCCTACAACTCCCAGCATGCCCCAGCCAGCCATGTGGGCTGGGGCATGCTGGGAGTTGTAGGACTTTTTTCTGTCTAAACAGGCATAGGATTGCACCCTAAATCTCTTTGAGTCCTCTCCATAAAATCTGCAAGAGCAGACACTGGAATCCACTCAGGATATTTCTAGAAATTGGCTGCATCGCTAACAGAAATATTTCTGCATTGCTAGTGAATTTATGATGTGATGTGATGTGATGTGATCCATCAACCAGCACTCCTCTTGTGCTATGTACATGGGGAATAATTAATTTTGTCTGGTATAATAAAAGAGAGATGAGGTGGGCAGTCATCGCCGTTGTGACACATTGTTGTTAGCTTTTGTTCAGAGTTCACAACAAGCAGTATACTGAGAGTATAAGTTTTATGTGCAAAGATTTGTTATAAATGTACTATATAAAGCATTGATAATCTCTTAATCATATTGTTTTACACTGAAAATAATGTAGTGTAAGAACTGCATTTAATCATATTAAATGTTACTTTGGAGGTGATTGGTCAATAATTTTACCTGGTGGGGACAGCCCTTGCTAATCAAAATAGGAATGCATATTTAGACTCCATTACTTCATGCTTGATTAATCTGTGGGCAATGTTAGTGCAACTGGTGTTAACCTGCCTGCTGGTTAACCTGTAGTGCTGCTAACTCGTTAATCCGAAGATAAAAATAGATCTTGCACACTAACTATATCTGACCTGGCTAGTTTTAACACACACACACACACACACACACACCCCGTGTCCCTGTTTTTAAGGCAGGGAATCATAGAATGCTGTAGATGGCCACAGTTTGCTTAAGTGCCACAGGAATAATTTCCCACATGATACAGAAAGAGATAAAGAGCCATAGAATCATAGAGTTGGAAGATACCTTGGAGACAGAGGTGGTGTTAGGGGATGGCCCACTAGGGCTGGAGTCCTGAATCTTTCATTTGGAGCCCCGAATCTCTGGGAGGCCATCTGCCTCACCACCCTGCTGTCCATGGGCACTTGCTGAAATAAAGGTACAGGGGCCCTGATGACTTCTTTATAGCATATGTAAATGAACATATACAAATCTGTGCTTCTTCTTTTTTTTGTCCTGTGGGCCTGAGGCCCGGATCTTTTCAGTACTTAGCACTGCCCCCTGCATGGAGGTCATCTAGTCTAAGGCCCAGCTCAACAGAAGGAATCACATTGTTTATGAGTTTATTGCAGGGCATTTGATAAAGTGAGTTTATTGCAGGGCATGAGTTTATTGCAGGGCATTTGATAAAGTGACTGGTTATAGAGTGTGGCTGTCATTAAATTAGCCTGTATGCCTTGTGGTCCACCAAGCTAAAAACAAAACAAAAAACAAGCTGTGTTTGGAATGGATGAGAATTTTGTTTCAGTTCGTTTTTGAAAAGAATTTACCAAAATTCATGATTTCTTTTTTCATATTCAGGATGGAACTGGAGATTAAAAAAAAAAAAAAAAAAGTGGGAGAAACAGAAATGGGCAGATTTGTCCGTCCAGGCCCAGGAAGTGCTTTCAGTGATTAGCTCTTAAAAGTCTGGGCTTGAATCCCTGTGTATTCAATCATGTTAGTGCTAAATTACAGTTGCCAACACTTTTTTCTGACAGACTCCTCATCTTTATTTATTTATTTATTATATTTATAGCCTGCCTTTTTTCATCTTGAAAGGAACCCAAGGCGGCTTACATAATCCTCCTCCTCCTCTCCATTTTATCCTCACAACAACCCTGTGAGGTAGGTTAGGCTGAGGGTCAGTGACTGGCCCAAAGTCACCCAGTGAGCTTCACTGGCCAAGTGGGGACTAGAACCCACATCTCCTGAGTCTCCAGTCCAACACTCTCAAGCTAAGCAGGGTCAGGCCTGGTTATTACTTGGATGGGAGACCCCTCCTCTAGTTTCCTTGCATTGAGCAGGGGGTTGGAATCGATAGCTTTGTAGGCTCCTTCCAACTCTATGATCTATGAATCTATGAACCACTACGCCACACTGGCTCCCTAACAGCTACATGGTAGGCAGATACAACATAGTCCTCTCCTTGCTGAGAATAGTCATACCTATTGAATTTGGCTGTGTTTGGAATGGGATGAGAATTTTGTTTCAGTTCACTTTTTGATAAGAATTTATCAAAATTTGCAAATGTCTTCATATTCTGGATGCAAAGAACTTGAGATTTTAGAAATTTAAATGCAGGAGGAAGTGAAACTGACAGATTCATCCATCCCTACCTGTGCTTTGTGGTCCAAAAACATGTCCCTGTTCTTGAAGACTCCAAAATGTGGTGTTTTATTGAACCTTTGGTATGCTTCTTCCATACATGGCAGGTGGGCTATGTTCAGCTTGGTGGGTCAAAAGTTGTGATGACATCTGTATTAAATGGAGGAAATGCCATCTTGTTAGACAGCTAATTTTTAAAAATTTGCTGAGCCTGGTTAACTAACTGCATGGTTTTGCATATGGATGTTGCTGTCTGCAAAACCGTGCAGTTAACTTGGCTCAGCAAATTGTAAGAATTAGCTGTCTAAGATATCATGGCGTTTCCTCAGTTTAATGCAGGCTTGCACAATTTGTGACCTACCAAACTGAATGTGGTACCGTCTCAACTTTATGCTGCACAATATTTTTATATAACCCTCTTCCCCCAAAATGTTCAGTGGTTTTTTAATACTATAGCGTACAGATGGAAGTTGCTGACTTACATTATAGTCCAGACCTTTTAAACATTTGAATTAACTGAACTGAAACATTAATTGTGTTCAAAATGTTAACCATAGTTTGGGGGGAAATCAAGATGTTTCTGGCTTAAACCCCCCCCCCCAACACACACACACACACTTAGTTCTTGGTTTGGAATATAAGACTTCACACATTTAAAATTAGTCCATGATTTAGATGAGCTTTTTCTTTGTTCTCAGAAGTAATTTCTACCTGAAATTACTGAAATCAGGGTAAATGCAGGAGCCAAAGAAACTACCAATCCCAGAATCCTTTTTCCTTATCCTCCATCTCTTCTTACCTGATAACTTCCTGAGAGATAGTCTCTCATGACTGCCTCTATAGGATTACAGCAGAGCAAGGGCCTTTTCTCCAGTCATCCTCAAAAAGAACACGCTGAGCTCCTGATTATTGAACTAGTTGTTTTTAATAGGTTTCTGGGTTGTTGGGTATCCTTTATAATTCAAGTTCAGAGTGACTCTGATAGGATCTCTCCAAGCTGAGTGAACAGGGAAGAAGTGGCATATTAGATGCAGTGTAAATCAGTAGAAAAGAATGCACAATAGGGCATAAAATGAAATGAAATAAAATTTAAAAATCCCAGCTTCACACTTACACTGATGCGATCTGAACTGGCTGTGACTTCCTAGTAAAGGTATCATTTTGAGACTGGGGCTTGGGCTAAATGACCTCTCAGCATCTCTTCCAACTTGGAGATTCTAATTCAAAGAAAGAGGTTTAATGAGCCTCAAACCTCCCAGACAGGTCTGGCCCAGACACATCGTTAGGAGATATGTTGGCATTGGAACCTAGGCTGATGGTGGCTCATAATGGCTATTTGGCTAGCCTTATAAATGGCCCCAAATACCTGAATGCAGTGGAGGCTGGTGGCTGCAATGTCAGTGGGCCAGTGGGTCCACTCTGGGTTGTAGTCTGGACTTTTAAGGAGCTATCTGCTGAGCCTATTGGGGTGTGTGATGTGGTTCAGCACCATGGGTAGCTCCTTTAAAATTCAGACTAAAATTCAGAGTGGATACACCACCCCGCTGACATTGGAGCCACCAGCCGCCACTGCCTGAATGGGATGCCTCTTCCCCACTGCTAGCTAAGGAAAGTGGTAGTCAGTGGTAAATTTTGAAGTGCAGGCACTCATCATGACAGTTTCCATAGCCACGCCACCCCCCCAAGGGAAGTCCAAAATTGCAGGCAGCTGTGTTGACCCATATAAACAAACCAGTTCCGGAAGTTTTCATCTGCTAGGACAGTGTTCTCCAATCAGCTTGGCCTACAACTCCCAGCATGCCCCAGCCCGCGTAGCATGCTGGGAGTTGTAGGCCAAAAACATCTGGGGACCCAAGGTTGGAGAACACTGTGCTAGGAGCAGGACTTTTGTAAAGTGAATAGGTCTTAATTTCGCATTCAAGACCGAACTATCCCAAAATACTTTACATTACAACAAGGAACAATATATTGTTACTGGGAAAATTAATCCCCCCCCCCCAGCTCTTGTGAGGATTGCAGCTAAGCTCAGAGTAAATAGGGAATTCTGAGGGGGGTGGCAGATGACATCAGCATCCCTGCTATTAAGGAATTGCCAGTGTTGTGTCCCTGCAAGCCCCAGCTCCACTACAACACTGGAGCTAATCAAAATGCCTTTGTGTAAGGGGCAGCCTGTAGTTGTGAGACTGAGACTGAGACAGAGAATAGAGCCAGAGAGAGAGATGGATGGGCTCTGGAAAAAGCATCTTGGAGATGTTGGCTGTTCCTTGTGGGATCTGATGTGGGAGCAGCAGAAGTTGGGGAGTCTCTCAGAGTGATAAACTGTGCCCCGCATCTATGCTCAATCTGTATATTTGTAAATAAACACAAGTACTGCAAAATACCAATAAGCCTCCATTGTGCTTATTCCAAGGGAAAGCAAACCAAGTTAAGCAATGCACCACTGAAAATTCTCATTGCTCAGAAAGCTGGGGCATGTCGAACAGTATCTTGGGGGTCATGGTGGATAGCTCAATGGAAATATCAACTCAATGTGTGGCAGTAGTGAAAACGCCACATTCTAAGTGACTGAACATAATGCTTTATAGAAATCAACAATGTGGCAGCAGTTATACTAGATACATAGATTCATAGATCATAGAGTTGGAAGGAGCCTACAAGGCCATTGAGTCCAACCCCCTGCTCAATGCAGGAAACTAGAGGAGGGGGTCTCCCATCTAAGTAATAACCAGGCCTGACCCTGCTTAGCTTTCCACACTCAGACAAGCTGAGCCAGCATGAGCCACAGGTCTGTTTATTAGGTACAGTTCTGGTCACCCCATCTCAATTTGGATGTCATAGTGCTGGAAAAGTGGTGGGAAAGGGCTACCAAAATAGTCAAGGGGTTGGAGAGCCTCCTTTGCAAGGAAAGGCTAAAGCACTGGGAAATGCTTAATTTGGGGGGTGGATTAAGGGGAAATCATGCTAAAGGTTCTTAAAATGATGAATGGTGTAGACTCGGGGGGAAGGGAGAGAAAAGTCAGAATCCAGAGAGGGGGACACTGTCCATATTTTGTGATTTGCTGTTCCCCACCCCGGCCCCCCAATGGCAATTTGTGGTGGTGCCTGCCTGGGGCACCTTTTCAAAATGTCAAATGTGACCGCAGGCCCAAATCATTTGCCTACCCCTGGTGTAGAGTAGGGGTGCATAGCCTTCCCCTGCAAGGTGTTAACTGCAGTCTTCCATGGGGCTGGGCTTCCCTTTGCCTCCTCCCCCAGATACCCTCATGCAGACTGCTTCTTGCCTGGCACTACTAGCATCAAGGAAAGAGTGGTCTGTATCAGGATCGCTGGGAGGTGTGCATGTGTATGTGTATGCATCTGTGTACATGCATGTATGTGTCTGCATGTGCATATGTGTATGCACATGGCCCCTGAGAGCTAACATCACATGTGACCCTTGGGACCAAAAAGGTTGTGCACCCCTGGTGTAATTTTGTCTTCAAATAGTTGAGCTTGGGGCCAAACCATAAAATTGCTTAGTAGATGTGGGACAGGAAAATGGAAGTATGTCTTCACATAGGACATCATTTACTTTGGGGATTTGGCACCACCAGATGCGGTAATGGCCACTGGCTCCGAGGCTTTGAAAGATACAGTACAAGGGAAATTCATAGGGGATTGGTCTATCAATTGTTATTAGCCACAGTAGCTCAAAAGAACCTCCAAACCCAGAGGTACTATTCAGGGCTGTTCCTTCCATTAGGCAGAGTGAGGCAGATGCCTCAGGGAGCAGATTTTGGGTGTCATGAAATGGCAGCAAATTGTTAGTTATTTAATTTGTTATTATAGTATCTTTCCTGCCAGTGATGAGAGGTGCTGTTGGGATTTGATGCCTGATGTGCCAAAATAATTTGCCTGTCTTTGGGTTCTGTGTACCTGGACTTGGGGGGGTGCGGGTGCCATTTGCTGCTCTGTGTCAGGCAGCAAAATGTTTTGGGCTGGCCCTGGTAGTATTCCTCTGAAAATCAGTTGCTGAAGGACTTGTGGGCTTCCTGGAAGCATTTCTCGCAAATGTCTGACAGTGAAATAGACCGCCATGGAAGGTGCCAGGACTCTCCTTGGTTAGAGGGTTTTAAGAAGAGGCTGGATGGCCACCTACCATCCATAGGGTGGTATAAGTGCTCATAGGGTGGCCAGATCTCCACTTTTAAATAGAGGATGGTCCTCTATTTGAAGCGCTGCCAGAGGACCATCCTTTATTTGAAGGGCTGTCCTGTCCAATTCCAGTTTAAAGACCATGAACCAGAAGAATGGTTGCCCATCACCAGTTAGCACCTGAACAGTAGACCAAACAGGTAGGCACATGGGCCACCTGGTCACAGTCTTCCACACTATGGTGAGATGTACCACATTTCTATTTAACTTGTAATACTTATTTTCAAATTTGCATCTCTCTCTCTCTCTCTCTCTTTCTATATATATATATATATATATATATAGTCATGCCTTGGATTGAGAGCATAGAAGGATCCTTCAACGCCAACTTCAGTGGACCGGTCATGTTGTTCGAATGCCTGAATGCCGTCTTCCAAAGCAGTTACTTTATTCCCAACTCAAGGATGGAAAGCGGAATATCGGTGGTCAATATAAGAGGTTTAAAGATGTTCTTAAGGCTAATCTAAAATAATGCAATATAAACATCAAAAACTGGGAAGCTCTGGCCCATGAACGATCTAACTGGAGGTTGGCCTTTCACAAAGGTTCTATGGACTTTGAAGAAGCCCAAGTGCAAGGAGAAAGGGAGAAACATGCTAAGCGAAAAAGCACATCAAATGAATCCTTTACAGGACCATTTTCCATCTGGTAACCTGTGTCCTCACTGTGGGAAGCTGTGTGGATCTAGAATTGGCCTCCACAGTCACTTACGGACCCATCACTAGAGTCTACACAAATTTTCTTTAGAATTTCCTCCTTTTAAAATTTCCTTTTTGAAAATTTTTATCCTGGAAGAAAATCTTACTAGGTCACGAGTGATGGCCTGATGATGATGATGATGATGATGATGATGATGATGATGATGAGAGCATAATTCATTCCGGAAACGTGGTTGTAATCCAAAACACTCTTATATCAAAACGAAATCCCCCAAAAAAATTTGTACAGAGATTTTTAATTTAAGACGTACTACAGTACTTGTATTGCAAGACGTCGCTTGTATATCAAGTAAAAAAAAAAATTAAAAACATTTTAAAATTTGCTTGTCTTGCAAAATGCTCTCAAACCAAGTTACTTGCAATCCAAGGTATTACTGTATATATAAATCAGCATATGCAAATGTTATGCAAAGCACTGTCCCCTTTGCCCTCTTTTTTTGGTGATGCATTTTCTCTTTATGGGTGATTCATAAGTGGCCACCCTAGGAGCTCCTGCATCAGCAGGAGGTTGGACCAGATGACCTTTGAGATCTCTTCCAACTCTTTGACCTTATTATTCATTTGGCAGGCTACTGCTGGATGGTAGAAAGGAGAGACAAAGTCCCAGGAGTTTTTTTCCTCAGAGTAGCCCAACGCGTTTCGGCCCTGTACCAGATATTGTTGTTGAGCCTTCTTCAGGGGCTATACAAAAAGCAGACAATACAACACATTACTTTACATTTATGAACAAAACATTTTTAAATATCTTATTAAACTTCATATACATAATACAACTGTGCCTATGTGTACTTACTTAAAATTTTTAAATGTAGCCTGCAGAGATCTCTGAAATGGTACAGGGCCGAAATGCATTGGGCTGCTCTGAGGAATAAACCTCTAATTTTTACCTCCTGGGGACGTTGTGTCTCCTTTTCACCGTGTGATTTTGGATTTTCTCTAGTTTTGTCTGACTTTGGCTACTGTAAGAAACAGAGCAGTCTTCTCCTATCTGACTCTCTTTATTTCCTCAGAAATGTTAACGTTCAGTTCTGTTTCACCAAAAAAAAAAAAAACCCTTTGGATCATTTTTTGGGCTTGGATTCTGATCCATTTCAGCTACCTGCTTCTGCTGTACTCATAGCTTTGTGGCTTAGAGTGAGCACTGGGCATGCATCCCCGAGGCTGAATGTGAGAAATTATACCACATCTTACAGCAGCTCCTTGCTGAATTGCGACGTGTGTGTGTGTATGTGTATGAATCTATGTGCAGGCATATGGTCTGGCGCCATGTATTAAATATTCCCATTAGTAACTGAAAATACTGTAGCAATAAAATACAGTGCAGGGCAATTAATTTTGTGTCGTGATGGATGGATAGGCCATTATAAGCAGCACTGCGGTAATAATCTAACTATCCAGATATAATAAGCAATAAAGATAAACTTCCTTATGAGTATGAATACTGAGTCTAAGGGACTACACCAGAAAACTGATAATGCTTGGTGACTGAGCTATAGCTTTAAGAAATCCTTCTCTGTAGCTTCTGTTTGTTTTAACTTGTTACTTATATTTTCCATTCCGAGAATGTTGTAAATGTCACTCTTTCCACTTATACACAGGGCTGTGTCCTGATCTTTGCTCCCAAAGGGTCCTGTTCTGCCATTAGATGTGCACTACTGAACTCTCCTTTGTACCCCTTTTCTTTTTAAAATGTAAGTTTCAGTGTGTATATATATATGGAGGGGGGAGCATTATTCTGCTGCAGGAAATACAGCAAATCCTGACCTCCAACACAGCTAAGGAAATGAAAATGGATTACAAAACATTCAAACTTTCAGATAGGAAAATGAAATCACTTGATAGTTTGTAACTCTTAGGCAACTACTACAGATGGCTGGCAGCAATAATTGGTTCCTATGTGATAAATACATCTTGTCTCTGTGTATATTTGTTTATTTAAAAGATTTGCATTCTTCACTAATAGACTTCTAAGGCAGCTCACAGTAAAAGCATTTTTTAAACCATGTAAAACACTTTTTTAAAAAACCCAGAGAAATACAAACACACAAATATCAGAGAAATCAACCCAGTTCAGTCGATGTTTTAAAAGGCCTGAGAAAATTTAAAAGGTCTTTACGTGGTACTGAAAGGGCATCAGAGTAGTCCCTGGTGACAGTATTCCAGAGATGGGCACCACAACTGAGATGGTCCTGTCACTAGCCACCACCCATGTAACTTCAGAGAAGGGTCTCTGATTATGATCTCAGTGTATAGGGAGGTGTATGTGGGAAAAGATGGTTCTTCCAGTACCTAGCTCACAAGGCACAGAGGGCTTTAAAGATAAGAACCAAAACTTTGAATTGTGCTTGGAAATGGACTGGAAGCCAGTGAGGCTGTTTCAAAACTAGTAGGATTTATTTATTTGATATTTATATACTGCACTTCACAATATTCATCCCAGGGTGGTTTGCAATGTAATTTAAAACAAAAGAATAATAAAGCATAGAACAAACCAATTAAAGGCAGTAAACAGATAACTTAATTACCATAATACGCAATTAAAACAGTAAAGTAAAAATCTTCAATTCTTTAAAATATAGCCACACAATAGTGTTTTATAGTATGAACCATTAAAATGCTTGAGAGAATAGAAATGCCTTAACCTGATGCCTCAAAGGTAACAAGGCCAGTTCCAGCTAGTCGCCAAGTGGCTGTGCTCTGAACTAATTGAAGTTTCTGAGAAATCGGAAGGAAGCTCCACATATAAAACATTGTAGTCATCTAATATGGAGATTACCAAGGGGTGGATAACTGGGGCCAGGCTATCTCTGTCCAGGCGCAGGTTGCAGCTGGTGTGCCACTTTTAGTTGGTGGAAGGTGTGAGTTTCCATAGAGGCCACTTGGTCCTCCAGTGACAAATCAAACAACATCCCAAGACTGGGACACTTCTGCAGCATCGAAAAAGAGGAAATGCATCCCAGCACTTTGAAAAAGGTCAAAATACGGCAGAGATTTGCATAAAAATCTGCATATTCTATGTATAGATGCAAATGTAGAAATGTAAAATTAATTATAGAATTTACATAGAAATAAAATATATTTCACCATAGTTGGAAAGACTGTGACCAGGTGACCCACATGCCTGCTCAGTCTGCTGCCCAGGAACTAACTGGTGAAGGGCAACTCACCTTTTTTTTAAATGATTTTTCATCTTTATACCAGACTTGGACTGGGCAGCCCTTCAAATAGAGAACACCCTCAAATAGAAGGACTGCCCTCTTGATAGCCCTTCAAATAAAGGATTGTCCTCTGTAAAGTAGGACAGATGGCCACTGAATCTGATCTTTCAGAGGGAGTTCACCACCCCTGTCAAGTACAACAGATATAAAGCTGAAATTTGCTACAGACAGTCCAAAACACCCCAATTACTAGGAAAGTCAGGCTGAAAATGTAATTTTACACCCCTTGTCAGAAACCTGTGACATAAAGACCTGGTTCGCATGTAATGGCAGCAATTTGTGGGTTAATTAACCCATGATTTGCTGTGGTGTGTTCCAGGTATATTCTGCTGCCATTTTAAATATTCAGCACCCTGCTGGGCCAATCAGGAGTTGCTTCATGATGCCCGAACCCAGACACTATAGATTAATCGTACGCTAAACAACCCACCGTTAACCCATGGTTTGATCTTAGATTAGCTGTGGGTTGTTTAACCCACGATTAACCTATAGTGTCTGGGTTCTGACATCACATAGCAATCCCTGATTGGCCTGATCAGTGACTGAATATTCAAAAAGGCTGCAGAACATACCCAGCAAGTGCCATGGCAAATTGTGGGTTAATTAACCCACAATTTGCCCCTGTTAGGTGCAAACAACCACAAAGTCTATTTCATAATAACAGTACTCAGCATGGCATCAGACAGCAAGTCAAGCCACACTTCTCATAGAAGGTAGGGGGTGGGGGCTTCCCTTTTACACACTTCAATCGTCCTTGGATTATGAGTGGCAGTTGGCAGTCAGGAATAAATCAATGCTTGCAGATGCAAGTTGGCTTTCCTAATGTTTAACAATTCACGTACACAAAGTTCCACGTTCCTATAAATCTCAGCCAAAAGCACTGCTGGAGTTCTTGATTACTTTATTAGCTGCACCTTGAAGTCATCACACAAATTTCCATCTCTACATGCAATCCAGTTTGTTGGAGAGTAGCACTTTGATTCTAAAGAGACATTTATTATAGCAGCACT
The DNA here is from genome assembly GCA_021292165.1 of Shinisaurus crocodilurus. Taxonomy (NCBI): domain Eukaryota; kingdom Metazoa; phylum Chordata; class Lepidosauria; order Squamata; family Shinisauridae; genus Shinisaurus; species Shinisaurus crocodilurus. Next base: position 190,576,459 of record CM037880.1, on the reverse strand, counting down.
TATGACATTGTGCTGAGTAAGTTGTAAGTTCAGCAGTGTTATAAGATGAACTTATTCACCCGTGAAGACTGTTTGCCTTAGTTATTGGTTTTTCCATATTACGCTTATTCAGACTTTAGTCAGGTAATTTCGCTGCTTTTATGTCACATGAGTCTGAACTGTAATAAAGGAATTTAGAATGAGATAACCCACTTTTTTCCACTATTCTCTGAGAGCTGAGAATATCTATTAAAACACAGTCATACGCTATAACACTGCTTGAATGAATACTTTCCCAACCAATAGTTATACTGAGCTGGATTCTTACCATGCAGGAATTATACAGCACTGCACTGTCTTGGCAAGAGTACAAAAAGGAAAAGACTCAACAGGTTATTATTGTTACAATGGAAAATTGTATATTTCTAAGGCAACAGGCCTCTTCATTTCACTGTTCCATAGGTAACAGTCCTATGTTATTCTTAACTCTCACTTCCTGGGGAGCCTTAATATTTGATACTAACAGTGCCACCTTATGCATGTTTACTCAAAACTATGTCTCAAATCTGTCTTAATGTTACATGTGTGCCCCACTTCCACACACAGTGAGATGCTCCAAGGGTGCAGCACTTACCTGGGTTTGGTTTCCTTTGGAAGAAGGGATCACTGAAAACTTATGGCATTTTGTAATATTTTAGTTTACGGTATTTACAGGTACACAGATTGAGCATAGGTGGAGGTACAGCTTAATTCTAGGGTGGCCACTTATGCTTCACCAAAAGAGAGGAAATGCATTGCCAAAAAAGAGGCCAAATAGGTCACAGACTTGCATTGAATTTGCATATGCTAATGTGTGCTGTCCAGGTGCTAATGGTTGATGGGCAACTTCAGGGCCCATTCTCCCCTTCCTGTGGTTCGTTATTCCCAAACCCTGGACTAAATCTGTAAACCTTGGACTGGAGGGCCCTTGAAACTGAAGACACCTTCAAATGGAGGACTGTCCTCTAGGACAGTGTTCTCCAACCTTGAGTCCCCAGATGTTTTTGGCCTACAACTCCCAGCATGCCCCAGCCAGCTATGCTGGCTGGGGCATGCTGGGAGTTGTAGGCCAAAAAACATCTGGGGACCCAAGGTTGGAGAACACTGCTCTAGGACACATGGCCACCCTACTTAGCACTCAAAAGACAGCCAAATTCTCCGCTCCCACATCAGATCTACATAGGGAGGCATCACTGCATCCACAAACGTGTTAAGTAACAAAGTTCAGGAGCACAGATCTTTCCCCCTCTGTCCCTTTTTAGCCTTAAACTACAACTTTTATCTCACTCATTTCGGCTAGTTTCTGGGGTTGCTGTAGGAGGCAACCTTCAATGGTTGCCAGCATTTGATACTGCCCATTATCTTCCTCCACAGGCACTCACAGCAGTGTACATGGAGTTACCCCACTTTATCCTGACAAAAACCCTGTAAGGTAGATTTGACTGAGAAATAATAACTTGCTCAAGACCACCTAGTTTGTTTCATGGTTTGGGGGTATAAGCGACTGCACTTAGAATACTGTGTACAGTTCTGGTCACTGCACCTAAAAAGGGATATTTTAGAGTTGGGAAAAGTGCAGAAAAGGGCAACTAAAATAATCAAGGGGCCGCAGCAGCTCCCCTATGAGGAAAGGTTACAGCAGCTGGGATTGTTTGATTTAGGGGGGGGGGAGTCGAGTAAGGGGAGACATGATAGAGGTGCACAAAATTATGCATGGTGTGGAGAAAGTAGATAAGGAGACATTTTTCTCCCCCTTTCATAATAACAGAAGCTGGGGTCATCCCATGAAGCTGATTGATGGGAAATTCAGGACAGATAAAAGAAAGTACTTCTTCACACAGCACATAGTTAAACTATGGAATTCACTTTCACAAGATGTAGTGATGGCCACCAATTTGGAGGGCTTTAAAAGGGGATTGGACAAATTCATGGAGGAGGAGGATATCACTGGGTACTAGTCCTGATGGCTGTATGCTACCTCCAGGATCAGAGGCAGTATGCCTATGTACACCAGTTGCTGGGGAACATGGGCTGGAGAGTGCTGTTGCACTGATGTCCTGCTTGTGGGTTTCTCGTGGGCAGCTGGTTGGCCGCTGTGTGAACACACTGGTGGACTAGATAGACCCTTGGTCTGATCCAGCATGGGTCTTATGTATTGAGAAATCAATTGTTTGAAGCACAGAAAAATGCACGTGTTGGATGCTGGGATGTAATGAAATGCTTAGGCAAGAGCAAAAGTGGTCCATGTAAAGATGGGGGAGGGGCAGTGAGCACTTGGGCATCCTCCATTTGCAGCCTCAGCTCATTTAGCTGATTCTAAGTGGGGGGGGGGACACTTGTGTAGTAAGATGCATTAAGAAGCTTGGAAAGGGGTGCGGAATGTAGGTAGTATATATAGACAGCGCACAGCTGATTGACACATCTGCATTGTCAGCTTTCATTCATCACTGACTATACTTATTTAATATAGCTGCAGAGTGCAATTAACTGTGCTTCATTCAAGCTCCATGCTCTGGAGGAAATGGTGCCATGACAGTCATAACCACGCTCTAGAAATGTTATTTATTTCTTAATTGAAATATCTGTGGATCACCTTTCTGTACCCGCTCCCCCACAGGCAATATATAAATGTTAAAACTTGAAAACAATAATTTATTGTCATTTCATAATACAGAATGCAGTTCTTTGAATCTCTGGTTCGTCATAGAGCAACTGCATGCATGTTTACTCAGAAGTAAGTTCCATTAACTTCAATAGGACTTATGCCCAAGTAAACATGCATAGGATTTTGGACTCAGTCACTAAGGGTACAATCCCATGCATGTTTAGACAGAAAAATGACCTACAACTCCAAGCATTCCCCAGCCAGCATAGCTGGCTGGGGAACGCTGGGACTCGGAGCTGTAGGCCTTTTTTCTGTCTAAACATGCATGGGATTGTGCCCTTAATTAACACCTGTTTCCTGACTATGAGTTCGATCCAGACTGATTCATGCTTACAGTAGACTTTCTTCCATTGGAGTTCCCCAACAACTGATATTCAGAGGTATGCTGCATCTGATCCTGGAGGTAGAATATAGCCATCATGACTGATACAACATTATGAGCAAAAGCATTCTTTAAATCAAGAGATGACAAGAATCAGCATCTACGAAGAAGCACAACTGTGCATGGGAGAGACCAAATCTTGTGAGATACATGTTGTGTTTATGCAATTTGTTGTTCATTTTGTTGCTCGGCTTTACAGAGAAAGGTGATGCACCTTTTATTAGAAAGGAAGGCAGGCAGGCAGGCAGGAAGGAAGGATCAGGTAACTGGCCACCACTTTTATCTCTGCAGCCATGTTACTGCTATACTTTGTGTCCAGTTTGCCCACATCCCTTATCAACAGAAGATGAAAAAGCCATGCTGTGGCCTAGCAACCACAGGACATACTCCCCATTAATTCCTCAGAAACTTTATGGGATGCCTGTGGGAACCCCCATCCTCTGCAAACTATTATTTATTCTTATATACAGTAATACCTTGGATTGCAAGTAACTTGGTTTGAGAACGTTTTGCAAGACAAGCAAATTTTTAAATATTTATTTATTTATTTTTTACTTGATATACAAGCGACGTCTTGCAATACAAGTACTGTAGTATGGCTTAAATTAAAAATCTCTGTACACATTTTTTGGGGGGGATTCATTTTGATATAAGAGTGTTTTGGATTACAAGCACGTTTCCGGAACGAATTATGCTCTCAATCCGGCATGACTGTATGAGTAGCTGCAAAAAAAATAAAAATAAAATTGCACTTTGTTCTCTGCAGAAATGTCTTGGCAGAATTTGTTTGGTCAGTTAAAGTTGTGATAGAAACCCCCACCCCCGTATTTTATTATTTAAGGCACAACCCTATGCAGCATGTTTAGACAGAAAAAAGGCCTGCAACTCCCAGCATGCTGGACATGGGGCATGCTGGGGTTTGTTTAGACAGAAAAAAGGCCTACATGTACATGCATAAGATTTTTTATTTATTTATTTATTTAGTATATTTGTTCACCACCCATCAGCCAAAAGACTCCCTGGGTGGTTTACAAAGAGAAACAAAATAAAAACAGTCATCTTAAAAACAAAAGAACATAAAATAAACTGCAGAGCAATATAAAATCACACAATAAAACCAAGCAGCCAAAAAGAATCCGTCCGGAGGTACAGTAGAATAATAAAAATGAATAAAAAATCAACCATTAAAATATTGGGCAAATAAAAAGGTTTTCACCTGGCGCCTAAAAGAATACAGAGTGGGCACCAGGCACACCTCTTTGGGGAGCTGATTCCACAAATGCATAGGATTGCACCCTTAGTGCATTAAAAAATAATGAAGAAACCATTAATCGAGGAACTGAAGACAGAGAATAAATGTAAGCAGACAGAGCTAATGTAGACTATGCAAGATAAATCTATTATGTATTCACTGTTGAATTAGTACGCTATGTAACATCAGTATATACACACACAATTATAATTCAGGAACGTTTCAAGAGAGGCCAACCTTTTGCTAACTCAGATAATTATGATATTATTCATTGTGTTTCTGAGCTTCTGCTTCCACAAAGTAAAGAGATTTATTCCAGAAGCCAGTTTTCAAACCAAGTTCCAGTTCTACAGATGTTTTATGTACACGTTCAACTTCAATACCATGGAAACCCACACTGAAATCCATAAGGTGATTCAAAGAAAAGATAAACCTTTGATTAAAATTAAGGGTTTCTCTCATGTCCCTGAATTTTCAACCTGATTTCCAGAGGTATGAAAGATGCCGACATAACTTCTAAAGAATTCTCTATAGTCACTACTATACCTCCCTATGGGTTGTTTCCAATGGAACAGGCACCACCAGTGAATTGAATTACTCCTCTCCCTTTCAGCCCCCTACATGCCCTCCAACTCTGCTCCAGAAGGTTGTGGAATCCTCTGGAGCAGATTGGGGGGGGGGGCATGCAGAGAACTCCAGGGGTCTACAGGGAGGAGAACGGGAAGGAAAACTCCCACTGTATGAGCAGTTGTCTGCTCCTGTAATGTTGATTTTGGCCCTATATATCTAAATCTCTGTTGAAACAAGGTCTCCCTTTTTATTTTTCTTATTGTTTTGAGATGTGTTGCCCAGTTCAAATGTATGATTTCCTACACCCAGGCTAAGTTTGCATCTATTTTAATGGATGAAGGGATACAGAAGCTTTATAATTTAGTTAATGTTTTATCTATTTTTTCAATTGAGTTAGTTAAAAGGGTTACCCATGATTGAGCCATTAATACTTATTTTGCGATCTGGTATAAAGTTAATTGTCTTCTAAAAATAGGTCGGTAGTTATTTCATTATGGCTGCTTTATGATAATCCACGCTGCTCAGAGACCTTTTGCAAAAATCCCATGTTTTTAGATGCCAATAGATATAATTTATGGAAGTGTTCTAATTGCTTTTTCCATTGTGAAAAGCAAGTATATAACCCTTTGGAAAATAATTTTAAGATGTGTGTTTAATTAGTACTGCTTGATAAAGCAGGCAGGATGCCAGGTATCTTGGAACAAAGTTAGAATTCCAAAAGTTTAAGTCATGACTTTCAAGCTTCAAAACTTTGTGAACTTTGCAGAGAAGATAATGGAGTGTATAGCAACTTTGTTAGATGCTCTAGACCAGGGTTAGGCAAACCTTTTTGGCCCTGGGCACATTTGGCAATTTGAGAAACTTCCTGGGCACTGCCACAAAATGGCTGCCATGGGAGGCATGGCAAAGGACAAGTAACCTACTCAAAAGACTGAGTACAAAGCAGAGGTGGGGTCTCAGCCCCAACATGCTAAACAACTCATTTGAACCCAGAGTTTTCAGCTCCCTCTTTCAGAGCAATCCCAGCTGCCATAAAGCAAATGGGTTATTTTTAAAGAAAAAGTGGGAGGGTATGACACCTTGATGTGTGCCAAGAAAGGTGCCCAAGGGTGTATTGGTGCCCACAGGCACCATGTTACCTACCACTGCTCTAGACTCAGTCAAGCAAGAAATAGTTGTCAGCATTCATATATAATAAAGTTGTGAAGTTTATTATGTGTTGTCAAAAGAAGTACTAACTTCCATTTCAGCCCATCCTACTGCCATTCATTTTTATTAGATGACCTTCCTGCACATTCTAGTAGTATAAAACATAACACCTGGGCACATATTAGATAATTCGTGAAGCATACCTTAATGCCCTCTTTCCATATTCCTAAGGTATAAAATGGTCCCATAAGTTGCTTTGTATGTTCCCTGTGTATGATACACAGTTGATTTCATATAAGTGAAAGTACCATCACAGTGTCCTCCAGAATCTATCAAATAGTAATCAGTTCTTGTTAAGCTCTGTGGTTAGATACAATGTAATTAATTTTGGCCAATTTTAAGATACCAAAAAAGGCGAACGCTACAATACTATGGCCTCTAGACATTTCAGGGACCATAGGATGCAGTAGATCTCCCCTTCTGAGGCTGGAGACAGAGATCTGACCTTGGAGGAGGAGATACGACTGCAGATACCCGCTCCCTGCAGAAATGCCCCCATATGCTATGGAAAGGCTCTGCCACCTAGGCCAGTCTGCCAGTGGAGTTCCACCGCTGGATCACCCAAAATGGGGTGGAGTAATGGGTGTGGTGGTGTTCGCATGGGCGTGGAACAAGCCTGAATCTGAACTCCCATCATTCTATGGACATGCCCACAAATATGTAGGAAATCTGCACCAGGACAGAACCTGGTGTAAGGAATGTCACTCCCAATGACTCCAGTGAGAAAACAATGTAACACGAAGTGTAACATGAAGGACACCTTTCTTGGCACCCATCATGGTGTCATACCTCTCCCACATTTTTTTTTTTTAAGTAACCCATTTGCTTTATGGCAGCTGGAATTGCTCTGAAAGAGGTTTTGGTTGGTGCTGAAAACTGTGGGTTCAAAAGAGTTGTTTAGCGCGTTGGAGCTGAGGCCCCACCTCTGTTTTGTACTCAGTCTTTTGAGCAGGTTACATGTCCTTTGCCATACCTCCCATGGCAGCCATTTTGTGGCAGTGCCCAGGACAGTTTCTCAAATTGCCAAATGTGCCCAAGGCCCAAAAGTTCATCTCCCTCATTCCCACGACGCCTTTCCTGTGTTTTCCTCCATCCCCTCCTAAGCAGAAGATGGTTAGGTTGCAGTGGGTGTTTCATGGCCATAACTATTCCCTGGGTGGATATTTGATGAAAGGATTGTTCTGTCCATGGAAATTAGACAGTTCTAAGCTTTCCCTCATTCTCTCCAGCTGAGAATCTCAGATTTATTATGACTGGCTAAATATATACAAAATCATAAGCATTTCCAAAAGACAATTCACTCTATGGTGTTTTGGTTTCTCTAACTAACTAGAATAGACAAATGAATGGAGGATTGTTACTGGGCAACAGATTCTAGATAATCAGGATAGTAATCTTACTAATTCATTGGGCATTTCACCTAATATCACAGTTGTTAGTCACAATAACCTGGAATATCCCAGGTCCAAACATACAATCACCAACACAGATTAAAGTACCAACATGCAATACTGCATATAACAGACTTCCCCCTGGCCCCGCACCTTGGGGCTGGGGAGAAGATTTGCGTGTGGGGGGGAAGTGGGGAGTCAGGTAGCAGGACAGGTCACAGCCAGCTGAGCCAATGGGCTTGGCTGGGGCAGGGAGATGGGGGGCTCATTTAAGCACCTGGATCCCCGCCCTCGGTCTCTTTTTGTTTTCCGGCTCCCTCCCCTCCCGGCTCCCGCCCTGTTGGCAGTGTAGGCTCCTCTGGTCGCCCGTTTAAAGGGGGCTGAGTAGGAATTTTGGCTCATTGTCTCAATTGGCCGGGGCAATGGGCGTGTTTCGCCTCCTCGACACTGTGCAGCAGGGTGGGGGAATTTTCGAATTTGAATTGGATCCCATCAAGTGGATCATAGCTAAATTGGTTGCATTTTTGGGAAGTGCGGGGATTAGGCAGTGGGGCTTAGGGTTATGGTGATCATCCAGTGGCACCTTTCAAGGTGATTGACGTTTACCCAAGGCTTCCCTCGCTAATGCCTGGTGGCTTGGCAGGAGGGAGATTGGGACGTCTTTGGGGTATTACCTTGAGGCGCCAATGAGAGACGACGATGGGAAGGCCCTCCAGCTCCACATGGAGTGCAACTGGTCGGTGGCGGGACATCCCGCCTCCGGTCCGGTTAGGATGCATTCGCCAATTATTGGTTTTTCCCCGGCCAATGGCCGGGCTAAGTTAGTACCACACTTCACCCTTCACAGATCTTCAATTCAATAAATGTGGCCCTGATTTGAAACCATATATACCTGTGTCTGACTCTTCATTATCTCACCTATACACACTGCAAATTTTTCTTGAAAGAGTCAGGAAATTTACTCTTTTATAATTCTTAAATCAACTTTAGTGTAAGCAAGTATGGCTTATAATATATACATTAAGGCAGGGGTGGGCAGAAAGTAGATCTCCAGATGTTTTGGACTTCAACTCCCAACATTCCTGACCATTGGCCATGCTGGCAGGGTCTTCTAGGAGTTGAAGTCCAAAACATCTGGACATCTACTCGCTGCTCACCCCTGCATTAAGAGATAAATAACCTACACATTATGTTTTGCCCTCCATAGCTAATAGAAACTCTGGAAAGTAGTACAATCTGCATTGGGGAATTGGCACAGGGGAAAGGGTTAAAACTGCTCTCCCTGATACAAATTGGACCCCCCCCCCTTTCTGGTTGATTTCAGCAATTAAAAAAAAATGTGTGTCAGGTAATGCATTTACATATCTGTGACATCACATATAGTTTGGACTTTAACAATACTACATTTGTTTCCTTGAGGCGCAGTCCTATGCAAGTTTAAGACAGAAAAAAGGCCTACAACTCCCAGCATGCCCCAGCCAGCTATCCTAAGTATGACTAAGTCTGGATCCAACCCATATATTTTCTCTTTTATATCTGTTTAATTTCAGAGCCTGGGAAATTAGATACTAGTTTTGTGAAGTAGCTGCCTTGCAAATTTTGGTTTTTCTCCATAGCTAGGCTTAAGTGGAACTACATGGAACATACTTCAAAATTTATTAAGCATGGAAATTTGGATTGTAGCTTAGGCACAGAAGTGATTACTGTTCCATGTAAATTCTTATTTTTATGCCTATGTGAAAAACAGGTTTAGGTCCAGCAGCAGGGAACTTGTTCACCTCTTTGTATGGCTATACACAGAACATAAACATAATTTCATTGCCCATTAAAAAAGAAATATAGGAGTTGTCGTTTCCATGCTCAACCATCCTAGAGTAGATTGAAAAGATTGAAAGATAAGAGAAAAGAAGGCAAACAGGGAGACAAGAAGGTAGTAAAGAACTATTTGAGATTAGTGATAGGAAGGTCCAGAAAGTACCTGGTTCATCTTTACATTTAACAAGAGAGTGATTCAGCTTTGCCACATTAGATTTACCTTTATTCTCTCACTACTGCAACATTTTTTTGCAGCTGATTAAGGATTCCCCCCCCCCCTTGAATAATCACCTGCCTTTTTAATTGATTATATTTAAATAAATGTGTGACCTTTGGGTTGTATTGAAGGCATTTACAAGTTAATAAACAGACACTACCTCTTGTTGCTTTGCAAGTCTACTTTACTGTGTTCTTTTTCGTTCCTTGCTGCACTTACACCCTAGAAACAAAATGCTCTGGAAAAATAAACAAATGTTTATCCCCAACTTGCTGCTGCAGTAAGTTTATAAGCAAGAATTATCACGATGATGTGCAACCTGTGACAAATGTCCTGTTCTGGGAATGGGAACTTTTCACTCTTCAGATACCTATGGTTAAGAGTAATAGATTCAAACTGACCCAGCTTTTCCTGAGTTTCAGATCAGAGATCAATGGAAGACAATGCATTCACGATGTCATTTCAGAACAGTGCGCTGCCAGTCACTGTACCAATGTCAACAACAAGTAAGATGACAGTGGAAACTGGTTCAGGGCTGAATTTCCACTAGAACATGCTGCTAGAAGATGAAATTCTGCACTGTACTGGGAAATTCAATATTCTTTGGCAGATATAAAAGGTCACCTCTTTGGAAGGGGTCTGTTTCATATAAAAATGATGGAAATGCCAATTCTGTCATTCTTTCTCACCTTCCAGTACTTTCTTTTACCCCCTCTAACTTTTCTCTATCTTTAAGGCATGCTGATTGGTCCCAGAAAGCCTTCTGCCAAACGTGATTACACTCTTGAATTGCCAATGCCCTTCTCTCGGGCATCGCTGGAGCAGCTGACTGCTACATTCCCTCCATCTCTGTGCCTCTGTGAACATCAAGTTGCCTTTAATCAGTGAACATGTGGCAAGACTTACTTAAACCAGAGAGATGGGCTTAAAACCTTGCCCACCACCATTTCCCCTGAGATTTTCTTAATCATATCTCCAAACTTTACCTGGGGAAATTCCTGTGTTAGGGAACTTTTGCTAGGTATGAATCTATTTGTTAGCATTTTGCAATGCTAGAATGACTGTTAATATAAAACAAAATTACTCACAGATTTTTGATGAGTTCAACCCACAATGATTTTCAGTTACCGGTATTTTTAAATGGTGTGTTGTGCATTTAATGGAACACATTTGTATCAGCCTTGAATTCCTGTTGCTCAGAAATGAGTCTGAATTTCCCCTCCTTGCTGTAGCCTCCCCTTCCATGCCCCAAATCTGGCCCAGAGGGTTAGGGGAGATCTGGGGGTTGGGCAAGGGGCTGCAGGGGGAGGAGGGAAAGGGAAACTCCCATTTGATGACTAGAAGTCCGCTGGTGTAATGTTGGATTCAGCCCATGGTGCCCCACAACAAGTCAACATCCCAAGCACAAAACCCATCAAGATGTTGTCCAAAACAAGCTACCTCTTATAATTAACATTGCCTTCCCATATGCTCCAAGGCCTTTTTTTCACTTGCCAGCACACATCTACTTCTACTATTATCCTCTGAAATCGAATCATCCATTGCCCACATAGGTATAATCAGCCACTTCACCATTTTATTTGTGATATCAAATATTTCAAGGAATGCTGTGGCCGGCTAATATCCTGCAACAGTTTAAACAGCTGGCCAAATCCAGCAGATGGATGGAAGAAGGAGCCTACTTTGCATGCTACTGGAACTTGTCTATCCTGGTAACCTTTGCAAGGAGTAATTGTATCCTTACAGTAGGTCAGCCTCCCCCAACCTGGTGCCCTCCAAATGTGTTGGATTACGGTTCCTATTATACCCAGTCAGCTTGGCCAAGGCCAACCATGCTGGCTGGGGGTGATGGGGAGTCATAGTCCAACGCATCTGGAGGGCACCAGTTGTGGAAGGCTGGTGAAGGTCATGAAAGATGATCAAGTAGAGGAGAAAAAACCCTTGTGCACCAGTTAGGATAAAACACAGGGCTCTCCAAGCTTGGGTCCCCAGATGTTGCTGGACTGCAGCTCCCAGCCAGAATCCCTTGCCATTAGCCATGCTGGCTGGGTATGCTGGGAGCTGTAGGCCAGCAACATCTGGGGACCCAAGCTTGGAGAGCCCTGAGATAGAACATGGTGTACCATATTTCTTTATTAGATGTATAGCTTGCCTAGTCATGATGGCTTAGTGTAGGTAGATCTCATTTTCATTCATCTTCATAACAACTCTGCATCGTGTGCCACTGTCACTTCAATGGTACAAATAGGGCAATGAGCAGATTGTCTTCCTAAGAAAACTCTCAGGGTCTTCAAGGGTCTGTGACTTGGATGTCTTTAAAAGGGATTGGATACATTAGATGGACTCATGGAGAAGTCTATTCATGGCTGTTAGTACTGGTGGCTATATGGAACCCCCAGGTTCAATGGCTGTATAGCACTGGATTCAAGTTGCTGGTGGCACTGCAGCAGGAAGAGCTACTGTCTGTATTCTGCTGGTGGGCTTCCCACAAGCATCTGGCTAGTTCAGCGGTGGGAACAGGTGGCCCTCATCATGCTGCTGCCAAATTCAGCAGTGGCAGTAAAAATTAAAATAAAATAAATCAGATTTTTTTAATGGGCACGTTAGGGCTACAAAGCACTAAATGGGTCACATTTAGCACAGAAACAAGCTAAATTAGCTAAACAAGCTAAACTCTGTAGTGCTAATGTGGCATTAATTTTTTTAATGGGGGGGTTGGGCACCCCATGGCACCAGTGGCGTGCACCCCTCAGGCCCCTTGCACACGCCCCCTGGATTCCCCTGAAGTTGCCCATCCCTGGACTAGCTAATGTGTGGCAAACAAAACATTGGGTCATGGAGGCCTTTAGTCTGGTCCAGCAGGTCCCTTCTTACGGCCTTAAGTAAAGAGCAAGTGGGGGAGAGAAAGTGGATTGGGCTATCCTTGTCACTTTTCTTCCAAGAAGAAGGAGGAGGAGGAAGAGAAGAAGAAGAAGATTGTTGTTAAGCATTCTGTTGACACTTTGGGACCGCCAGCGGAGTGGGAGACTTACTCCTGGCTGCTCCCTTTGGAGAGTAGCCCTGGAGGGGCAGCCTGCTCCATCGCCTTTTAGGAAGGGGAAAGAGCAGGAGAGGACGAACAATGCAGAGAGAGAGGAGGCAGCAGGGAGGGAGGGAGGGAGGGGGAGGGGGAGCTCTGGGGGGAGGGGGCGTGGCTCGGCGGGCAGAGAACCCGATAAATAGAGAGCCCTCGGCTGAGAACGCGCCGAGGAGGACTAGCCCGGACGGAGCGTCAGTCAGCACCGCGGACAGCGACACCCCGCAGCAGCCCAGCCTCCCCTCCGCCGCCGCCACCTTTCTCCTTCTCTCCCACCCATCGCCCCAGGCACACGCGCCATGGCCGCGGCAGAGACTTACCTACAAGGAGCGGAGATCTCCGCTGCCCAGTTTTTCGAGATCTGGCGTCATTACGACTCAGACGGTGACTACTTTCCCATTCTTCTAAGCCCCGTCCCGGCTTGGAAGCCAGGAGGGGGTCGTGGGGTTGTGGAGGGCTTTGGAGCAGAGCTACAAAGCTAGCGGGGAGGGAGAGCCGGCAGCGAGGGGAGAAGACTTTCCTCCCACTTCTCTTCTGCAAGCGGGAAACTTTGCCCCGCGCAAGCCAGAACTTTCGCCTGTTCGAAGCTGGAACGACGGGAACCTTTGGCGGAGTCGCCACCAGCCTGGAAGGGGCCTGCGGACCCGTTCTCAGGCCCCGCCCCCTCCGGGTGGTCCCACTGGCTGCCTTGGGACTGCACCTGCTTGAGAAGAGGGTCTCTCTCTGTATGAAGGCATCTAAGAGTTCAAGCGCCTCCAACTTGAAATACTAATTAAACTTGAAACTTGAAATACTAATTAAACAAAAAATAATAATCTAGAAGCAAAACAGAATGTTGATTTCCTGGGGAGAGGGATGGAACGAAAGCTTCCAATCCTATAGCTACTTCCCTGAGAGTAAGCCTCATTGAACCCAATGGGACTTACTTCTGAGTAGATGCATAGGATTGGAACTGTAAGCGTCTTGGGAAGCATCCTTGTTTTTGCAAAGCGTAATAAATACCCTTTTCAGCAGGGAAGGGAGAGTGAGAGAAACGCCTGCAGCTGTAACAAGAACGCACTCTCTCTTTTGTGTTACAGGCAATGGGTACATGGATGGGAAAGAGCTGCAGGATTTTATCCAGGAGTTGCAGCAGGCACGAAAGAAAGGAGGACTGGTAGGTCAAGATGCTTGTTCCCCACCCCACTGCTTTATTTACCTTAATTTAAGAAGGACTCTCTTACAGTGAACACCAGCAATTAGGTGACTTCTGTCCATATTAGACCACAAACCTATCATATAAAGTAAAGATGAATCTAACTCCATAAATCTAAAAGGAATGGTGACGTCTGGAAAAGCTGGGGGAGATGGAATCTAGTTAATAAACAAAGTTTTTGCATCACTCCACTTCTGTAACTAGAGCAAACTATCTTTTGCTGATATTAGAGTTCTAAAAACTATGTCCCTTGATGTATTGCTTATGAAGAAACCATTTTCCTTCCTTCTACAGATGTCTCCCCCCACTTCTCACCCCTCTTGTGGTTAAAGGACTGTTCAAAATTAGGTGGACGCATCCTTAATGTGGGCTGAAATACGTTTCTGCCCCTTGGTGGCCAATAAACAGATCTACAGAATAATTCTAACTAGTAGATACTATATACCAGTTTGAGATTAGGAACTGGGAACCTTAGGACCAAATATGGACTGGTGCAGGTGACAAACATGTTTTCTTGGGGGTGGTGGTGGTAAGAAATTGATGTATTATTTGGAGCTAAAGATGGAAGATGTTCAGGAATGTTATGCCAAAGTTTTAAAATGAAGTAAAACATTTTAACTGACATTTGCAGCTTAAAATAAGAAACATAATGTCTTAGCAGCAAAATAGTATTAGCTGAAAGGACAAAAGATTGGTTAGTGAATGAATATAACCTTCAAAGGGACAAGATAAAACAAACGCTTGTGATTCAAGCTAAAACTAGACTGAAATACAATGAAAATCCACTTACATAATTCAACTATGAAAGAATAAAAAGTCTTGTGGACCCTAAACACTAACAAATATATTATGGTATAAGCTTTCATGGACTTTAACCCACTTCATTAGATGCAACTGATCAACTATGAAAGATATTCAGTGTCCCTTGAAAAAAGACTGAAGCCACTATGTGTATTTGTAAAATATTTATATATTTCCAATCAGATTATTCCAATTTTTAAAATACATTTGAGCTACCTGTAATAGTTATGAGTTATTAATTGCATAACTGTAAATTTGAGTCCCATATGCAATTCTGTGCCCAGTTTATGCAGGCTCTAGATAATAATTACTTATACATTTTACCCTGGCATCATAAAAACATGTTTATGATTGCCATCAAGGACCAAAAGATGTGGTGCAGTAAAGAATTTATAACTCCCATTTTATTTTGCAAATGAAGTGATGGCTGGTCCATATCATATACCTTCTTGCGCTTGCATCTTCTGCCCTGTATTAACTCTTTCTTCTGCAATATGAGTCATTGTAAGCATACCAATATTCATAATTTATTTTTTATTAAATTCCTATTAATAATCTCTAAATTACTAGATAAGTAATCTCTAAATCTCTAATCTCTAAATAATCTCTAAATCTGTATTAAATTTACTCCATTTTAATAAGTTCTTAGAAGTTTTCAACTGAAAAGAATGCTTAATGGGGGGGGGGGAACCCACACCTTTCTTCCCAGTTTTCCTTCTCTGAAATTGGTGTCAAACACCTACTTAAAAATTAGAGCACTTGCAAAGTGATATATAAAATCCCTCTAGGCACTTTCTTGTGTGCCACCCACAGTCTCATTTATGCCTTTTTATAGATTCTGCCTGTACGCCTGCTTGTACTTTGAAAGTGCTCAGGTGTTCTTATTCAGTTTTCCACTGACATTGCTATTTCTGGAATCTTCTGAGAAGAACAGCACCAAACTTCAGTTCTCTCATTGGATCATCCATAGATGCTTGATCCCTGAGGTCTTTTTCTGGATCAATGCATGCCAGCCCAGCAGAAGTCTCAAACCTAAGCTGCTCCTTGGATTTGGAAGTCCATTTCTTGCCAAACCATTTCCTTTTTAGTCTATTTTCTTACAAGTTCACTTACCACATTTCACTGGATACTGTTTCTGTAGCTTTGAATTCCATGTCCTTTGCCAGAATTGACATTTGGATAAATTAATTGGTTCCATGCAAGTTTTGAGGTTATGCCATTATTTTCACCACCACCACCACCACCACCATCTTTGACTTGCTCCTGCATTTCAGAAAGTTTCACTTCCTTTCCTTTGAAAACAGTACTCGATACTTCATTACAACATAATTTTGCTCAAATCTCATTCAACAGAAGTGGCTGATAAATATCTTTCTATATTTCCAGTTTTTGAAAAATACAGCTCAATTTCCTTTCATATTCTCATCATCTATTGTCAGATTTTTGTTGTTTTAAATTAAATTATATTTTGGCATAAATATGGTGGGTAGGATTAGGAGGTGAAAATCAATACGGCTCTGTTGGATATACACCATAGTGAAAGAAGTTGAAGGTTTTCCCCATGGAATCTTTTTTTCTCTCTCCCAAACCCTTACCAATGTATTTAAAAGAATGAGGCTGCAGTCCTATGCACATTTCCATAGGAAAAGTGCCATTAACCTTGGTGGGCCTTATTTCTGAGCAGGCAGACATAGGATTGGGCTGCATGTATAGCAGATGAAAATATTTATTCAGGTCTAAGTATATATGATCTTTCATGATCCAAATTTAATTAAAAGGGAAAAATCTGAAAATACATTGCTACTGAAAGTGGATGCACATAATCTTGCTAAATATGCCCAGGAACAATTCCCTCTGACTCCTGGGCAAGAAGACTTGCTTTTTGGCCAAGAGGACTTGTCCAGGAGGGACTTGCTTTCAGTTGTGGTTTATGCCTGACTAACAAGTGCCCAGTAAAATGAACACAGCTGCTTGGTAACAACTGATGCTTAATCATTAACTAGTTGGTCCTCAGTAATTAGCTGCAGATTAATTCCCATTATGCCTCACTTAATTCCTCTGAGATTTAAATGCCTGTACTCCATTCCAGGCCCTTCTAAATTATAGAGAATGCAGTAAAAGTCTCCTTTCCAGTACAATGTATGGAAGGATACAAGTGCAAGTAATTCAAAGTGCTCACCGTGGAATTGTTAAATGGACCATAAGTGATGAAATGTGTATTGTTCAAAGATTCATTATTCATTGTGAATAGGACCTAATAAAATATTGCTGTAGGATCCATAGATGCCTTCCATGGTTGTGCTAATTTTATACCTGCAAATAGCAACCAATCTTTTTTACATCAATATCTTCGTGAATATAGTGTTACTTATTTACAGAGTCTTTCAGCCTGGTCCTATGCAAGATTTCTCAGAAGTCCCACTGAGTTCAGTGGGATTTACTTCCAAATAATTGTTCATAGAATTGGAATCCAAAGGCTGCAATTCCATGCACACTAGGGAGACAGCCCCTTTGAACTCAGTGGGACTCACTTCTGAGTAAGCAGGCACAGGATCAGGCTGCATGAACAATAGAACTCAATTGACAAACAACTGTCCTTGCTACATGATTCATATTTTTAACAACCTAAGGAGAAGATTCTCATAGCTAGGTTCTGGAAACTGCAAAGAGAGGATCCTATTTAGTGAAGGAAGTTGAAGAAAACACTGAATTAAAACACACACACACTCAACTCCTCCCATTGAACAAAATTTGTAGTGATGACAAGAAACATCTATATGTCACAATTTGGTCAATGTTGTGTTGTCATTCACATTTGAATGTTGACTACCCAAGGGAAATTTCATGCAAGTCAAAAGACTCAGAGATACCTTAGGAAATGTTGACAGTTAACTGTGATTGTCAGCATTTACTGGTATGTCTGAAAAAAAGGGAAATATCTATTTTCAGACATTCATTAAATTTGTCTGAGATTGTCAGCATTCACCTGTGAATGTAAACCTGCAACAAATTTTGGACAATACACTAACAGTGGGTGAGACCCAGACTTAGCTATGCTTAGAGTAGGCCCACTGAACGCAATCGGACAATTCAGTCAAGGTTAACTTATGTCCCATTGATTTTAATGGATCTATTCTAAGCCTGGCTAAGTTTAGATTCAACACAATGAAAATAATTCTTGCTCATGGTATTTTATGAGGTAATGAGATATTATATTCTAGTAATTTAGCCTCTTCTGTATATTTAGTAGAAAAAAGTATGGATGGTGTGTGTGTGTAAGGGAGAGTGAGAGAGAGGTTTAAATGGTGCTAAATTTTTGAGAGGTTTCATTTTTGAAGCAAAAGGAGCCATTCTGAAACAGATGAAACCATCGGTGGAAAACCTCTGCCTTCCACTCTTTTGCACATTTTATCACACCATTGTTTCCTTGATCTGCTGCTGCTTTGGCACCACTGTCTTTCTTTATCTTAAAAAAAACAAAACAAAACTGGGAAGGGCTTCATTGTGTGATTCTAGCAATCAGAGATCATGTCAAGAACATTGTGACATCATAGTGCCATGGCATGTAGCCAATCGAATTTGACTATGTGATAACATCACTGGGGCAAATGTAACCCTCCCTCTGCCCTCACTCTGCATGGAGAGGAAGTGGGAATCTACTCCTGTTGCCCAGGCAACTGGGCCAAGACTCTTGTTCTGCTGTGCTTGTGGTTTCATTACCTGCTGCCAGTGCTGCTTGGCAAGATTTTTGCTTGGGTCAAGCACTAATTGTATATGATTAGTTGGGGCAGAATGAGGATGGGTATGCACATTTGGATGTGGATTAATCCATCTTCACTGCATTACTTCCAATATGATGTACATTTGGATATGCACATCCCCATTCTGCCCCAATTACTCAAGTATGCAGGACTGACCTGGTTTCCTTAGCAACAAGAATGTGCCACCTTGTGAACTTTTTGACAGGCATTTGCAGAGAGATGCAAACATTACCCCAAAGGGGGCACCTTTAAACTGTGTAGTAAATGGTGGGAAAACACAATCAGTGAATTGTTTTTGCATTTCTTGGCTGGTGAAACAAAGGAAGAATAAGCCTGATTTAAAAAAAACAAAAACCCATTGACAACAAGAACAACAACAACATTTGTTTTTATATTCAAATGTTTTTAAACATTTAATGTTTAAGTGTTTTTATATTTAAATAATTTTATGTTTAAGCAGAAGTTTGAAGAATCTGAAATGGGCTCAATCCACTTAGAAGTTCTCCTGTGCAACCATTCCTTTCTGTGGAGATTGTGCAGGAGAACTCCCTGTGATGGACTGTGTCCTTGGCCCCTATTTGTGTTTCCTTCAAGTAATCATCACCGTTCTGTACATTTGTAGGACCTAACCCCAGAAATGAAATCATTTGTGGACCAGTTTTCAAAGAGTTCTGATGGAAAAATAGGAATAGTGGAGGTAAGATAGCTCCTTTATTTAATGCATTTGTTTATACATGTTGGTCATTGCTTTGCAATGATATGAAACTTTCTGTAAATATTTGTATTGTTTGATTTGTATTATTTGATCACTTTTCTGTAAATAAGCGCTTTCTTCATTTTATCCTCTTGGTTGTGTCCATTCTGAAGTAATCCATTAAAAAAAAAAATCCATTTCTCAGAGATGTGTGATCTTGAGATGATTTTTTAAAAAATGCTGACCATTTTAAATTTCCCTTAATACAGCTAAAATCGAGGGCCCTGATTCACCTATTAACCATGTGCACCTATCCCTATTTGTCATTCAGTAGAGTTGGAAATGTCTGCATTAAGAGCACTGATCACCCACTGAAAAGGGGAAAGAAGGACAAAATAAATTCAATTCCCTTTAGCCCTCATGAAGATATTGGTGTTACTGGAGCTGAGAGAGCTGTCTTGATTGGGGAGTGATTCTGGTTCCTGATCACTGATGGCAGCCGTGCACATGGTCCCAGAAGCTGGATGAAGCTGGGGAGCCATGTGTATAGCCCCTGTTTATTCATGTGGTTCCCAGTACAATATGGCGGCCTGCTTCAGAATGTGCATTGCTCTAGGAAGAACAGAGAGCATATCGTTTCAAGAATTCCAAGTGGCTGAGAATGTTTATGTTCTTGAATACTGTTTTCTTTAGCTTCAGATTTTCTAATGGAAAACCCATAGCAAAGATGCAAGGTATTATTATTTTTATTTTTTTGTTAGACTGGCTTTTAGCAAATAATGATAATGATGAAGGATGATCTTGTTGTTCCATTTTTTTGGAATTTAGTGCATAGCACTTTCCGCTTTTCTGATATGTTATGGTTGGTTGGTTGGTTCCATTGATAGTTGGTTCCATTGGCATATTGCTCTAACAGTCAGGAATTTTTTCCTGATGTCCAGGCGGAATCTGGCTTCCTGTAACTTGAGCTCATTATTCCGTTTCCTGCAATCTGGGATAATTGAGAAGAGATCCTGGCCCTCCTCTGTGTGACAACCGTTCAAGTACTTGAAGAGTACTATCATATCTCCCCTCAGTCTTCTCTTCTGAAAGCTAAACATGCCCAGTTCCTTGAGTCTCTCCTCATAGGGCTTTGTTTCCAGTCCCCTAATCAACCTTTGTTGCATGTAAGAAGTCAAGGTGGTTCACCCCTCCCTTTATTTTATTTTATTTTTCTCCCCCTCTGAGGTGTGGCCCAGGAGATCTTCTATTTTCAAAATAAAAGTAGTCTTTAGGAAGATCTTTTGGAATAATTAAGAGGCAACCTACCAAAGTGCATTTTTAGCAGGGCAACTGCTTAAGTTGAGGGAGATTTTAAGAGCATCTTCAACAGAGTACATTAGCACGGTGCATGGTACGTTCCTGAGCTTTTTTTATCCATGGTCCTCCGGCTAATGTGTAGAGTTTGACAAGGCACTTGTTCTTCTAAAAGGCTCCCTTCCCTGCACTCCAGCTTATTTGTTCAAGCCACTGGTTACACTGAAATGGGGCTTCAAAAGCCTGTCCTTTAATGTTTCCAGATGGCAATTATGCCACCTTTGAATAATGTACTAAGCACATTTCTACTAGGGAAAAGGGGGAGTGCTCATCGTGTTGGAGATCCTCAGAACTCCCTTTCTTTCCTCCCCTTTTTTGCTTTCCTTTGGCTGTTTGTTTGTTTTTTAAAGCACATATATACTTAAGCATGCAAAAAACAATGCTTAATTTTAGTAATCAATGCACAGGAGTGAAAAATCATTTCAACATAGAACAGAATTAAGTATTCTTTAGAAATTGATGACAATTTGCTGTCACCTATTCCTTTAACTCAGCCTTCCCCAACCCGGCACCCTCCAGATAGGGTTGGACTACAACCCCCATCATCTCCCACCAGCATAGCCAAGGGTGATTGGAGTTGTAGTCCAATACAACTGGAGAGCACTACGTTGGGGAAGGCTGCTTTAGCTCCTAGAAGTAGACCTGTACAATGTGTGACCAACCAAGCTGAATGCAGCCCACCGTTCAGTTGTGAATGTTGCCCATCTGATGCTTGATAACCCTGCCATCTTTCCATTTTACTGAAGGCCATATGGGTTGCCATATTCATGACTGGCATGGGTCACGAAGGGGTGACAACAAGCTCCCTGGGACTGCAGAAATGGGTGACAGGATGTCAAGCCATAATATTTGGGGTGGTCGTGGATGGGTGGATCTCTTGTGGTACAGGGTTTATCTAGCACAGTGTTCTCCAACCTTGGGTCCCCAGATGTTTTTGGCCTACAACTCCCAGCATGCCCCAGCCAGCATAGCTGGCTGGGGCATGCTGGGAGTTGTAGGCCAAAGGTTGGAGAACACTGATCTAGCAAGTGCACCTTTGCATAATATAGGAAGCTGCCATATACTGGGTCTGAGTATTTATCCATCTTGCCTAGTACCGTCTACTCTGACTGGCAGTGGTTCCCCAGGGTCTTTCCCATTACTTACTACACAATGCTTTAAACTGGATATTCCAGGGATTGAACCAGCAACCTTCTCTATGCAAAGTACATGCTCTCCCATGGTTAGTCAATTATGTTTCCATTGGAATCTTAATTCTGCCCTCTTCTCAGTCTTCTCTTGGTAATATTTGTTTAAACTTTCTTTGTCAGAAATGTGCAGGGCCGGCCCTCCCACCTCAGGCAGAGGAAAGGAAGGAGTGGCAAGTTGCACGCTCATCCCCGCCCCTGACGGTGGGACCCGCCAACCACTTCCCACCCACCATGGCATTTGCCAAAGCAAGAGAGTGGGGCCAGCAGGGCTTTCTGGAGCAGCCACCGTCACTGAGCAACACTAGTGGGTGCTCCGGAAAGCTCTGCCAGTCCTACTCTCCCACTGTGGCAAATGCCTCAGCAAGAGAGCGGCTAGTGGAGCTCTCCAGAGCAGCTTCCCCCTCTGTTTCACTCTGAGTGAAACAGGACGAATCAGCTGCTCTCAAGGACCTGCACTCTGGCTCACGCTGAGAATCCTGAGGGCAGGTGCGCTCTCTGAAGAGCCGAGAAAGCAGCTGGCACAGCTCTTCGGAGAGCGGGGAGGCTGAAATGCCTTCTGGGAAGGGTGTCCTGCCTATACAGCAGTGGCACATGTACTCCCTCAGGTGGTGGGAGAGCTTGCTCTGGGACTGCAAGCAAGTACAGCTCTCAAGACAAACATTTCTGGAATGGACCCAGTATTAAGAATACTGCTATAATGTTATTGCTGCAATTTTGAGCCACAACTAGATAACTGGGGGAGTGGGGGGGATCCTGCCATCTCAAGTTAAAAGGTAGAATGTATCTTAAAAGTAGTCTGGGCCATTGGATCTCTTTTTCCCAAGTGGTTGATTCATTTTAGGAAATGCTGTCCAAGAAGAAGTTTGTGCCCCACTTTTTTAAAAAAATTGGTAATTTTTAACATCATAACTATTCCTAAAGTTGCTTCTTTAATGAAGACAGCATTGTACATATCAGCACTCTCAGTTCCAAGTGCTACATTTTACTATATAATCACTAGTACAGGTAGTGAGAGATACAGAGATTACTAACAGCACGATCCAATCATATCTACTGAGAAGTGAGCCCTATTGAGTTCAATTGGACTTACTCCTAGGTACATATGTATAGCACTGCAGCCTTAATGAAAGGCTTTGTCATCTATATGTCTCATTGAACTCAGCATGGCTTATATGCGAGTACACAAATGTAGCATTGGGCTGTAAGGCTGCAGTTGTATGCACACTTACTTGAGTATAGGTCCCATTAAACTCAGTGGGATTTGCTTCTAAGTAAACATAGGATCATTTATTTAAAACATTTATAGCTCTGGAAACTACAATTGCTACAGAGCTAGGTTTTCAAATCATGTTGCACTTATTCTACACTTGTTAGATTGGCTGCCTACGTGTTTCCAGACCCAATTTAAGGTGATTATATAAGCCTTTCAGGCCCTAAATGGTTTAGGACCAGGTTATCTGAAGGACCACCCGCACCCATATGAGTCTGCTTGAACTTTAAGGTCAGCATCTGAGCCCTGCTCTCTAGTCCACGAGTAAGAGCTGTGAGATTGGTGTGTACTAGGGACAGGGACTTTTCTGTGGTGGCTCCACATCTTTGGAATGTCCTCCGCTAGGAAATGGAAATGGCCCCCTCTTTGGTGACCTTCAGGAGGATTTAAATAATTATTTATTCCAGTCTGTTTGGTTAATTTTATTCAGTTAATTTTTATTTGGTTAATCTTAGTGTGTTGTTCTTTATACTAAGGTTTTATCTACTGCTGCTGTTTTATTTGTTTCATTATATTTGTTGTATTAATTATTCACATAATGAATATTGTTTTTAGGGTATGATTATGTATTTTGGATTTTAAAATGAGTCATAATTCGCTTTGTGAGGGTTTCTACCCTGAAAAGCAGTCTACCAATCTATTAAACAAAAATAAATAAATCTTTCCTATGCTCAAAGCAGTCAGTCTGAAACCCGACTTAAAATCATGTTTACTTTCAAAGTTAAGAATGGACTGTAAGAGAGGCTGGGATGCCTTCATTCCATGTTCCATTACAGCTGGTGGTGATTATAAGAACTACTAGTTCTTAACTTTAAGAACTAGTACCTGGATTTGCTTTGTTCCTCTTCCCTCCTCATCCCTTTTTCCTTCTGTGACATGCCTTTTTAGATTTGTATGTCTGCAGGCAAGGATTGTCCTGTTTTATTGATTTTAAGTAAGCCACGCTGGGAGCCTTTACATCTGAAGAGCAGGATAAAAATGCTTTAAATAAATACTTCATAAGCTTCTGTGCCAATTCTAGGATTGGATGGGTGGGGGGACTTGGGCAAGATGCTTTCAGCAAGCCCCCCTCCTCCTTGCCACTGTCCATTTGCTTATCTCTCTATCTGGGCCCACCTGTCACACACACACACACACACACACACCAGGAGAGAACAAGGTGTGCAGAAGTTCTTGCTCCTTCTCCTCATTCCTTCACTGCTCACTCACTCAGAGAGGGAGGTGAATAGAAGCAGCCGCAGCAGGGCTTAGAGACTCCCGAGATTGGCTGTGGGCCCCCTACTGGAGAATGGGCCTCAACAAGTGCCCAATGATGCCAACACTTGATAAGCGAGATCATGTTTGGGAGCTTCCTGTATCCCGTTCTCTACAGATGGATAGATATATACACTTCCTTCCCATCCCCATTTGCTAGCAGCAATCTTAAAAACAAAAAACAGAAACAGAAAGTTTGGCCTTTATCTACCATTAAAGAAACATCCACAGAACATAAATTAAAAGGATAATCATTAGATAAAGTGATATACTGATGTGGAAGTATCCTGAGTTGGCTCATGCATGGGAACCCATTAATTTTAGTAAATTAATTTAGGAAATGTGTTTAGTAAGTGCAGATTTCACCCTAATCTATGAAAGAAATACATGGAGGCACTGGAACATAACTTCAAATTGCCAGAATGTGAAATTGCCTGAGTGTTAAGACTTAAGTTCCCTCAAACAACACGTGAAAAGTTGGCATCCATTTCAAGGTCTCTTTTAGGTTAACACAATGATACCACACTTTCAGATTACTATTCTCTATTAAAAAATATTAGAATTCATCACCTAACTTTCAGGGTTGCCCATTAAGTCCATAGTCTTCACTGCAAGGTCCGTGGGCCATTGGTGGCTCGCAAAGACTTCAGCGCCATGGATAGCTCCTTTAAAGTGCAGACTGAAACCCGGAGTGGATACACCGTCCCCCTGGCATTGGAGCCACCATGGCTCCATGGTGGTAAACCTATTTTGGGGGTGGAGTCCAGCACCGTGGGTAGCTCCTATAAAGCTCAAACAAAAAGCTGCAATGGATAAGGAGCCCCACTGAGTCACCAGCCCCCCCCCCCGCGTGACCCTCTCCTCTCTCAATACGCTGGGTCGCAATTGTTCCCCCGCTTCACACCCAGAGTGTGTTGCAAGAGACCCAAGATTAGCTTCTTCTCAGTTTCCCTTCCCGCTTCCTTAAAATGTTATTACAGCACAAGTCTGTGGGTGTCTGCTCAGAAGTAAATTCATAGATTTCATAGATCATAGAGTTGGAAGGAGCCTACAAGGCCATCGAGTCCAACCCCCTGCTCAGTGCAGGAAACTAGAGGAGGGGTCTCCCATCCAAGTAATAGCCAGGCCTGACCCTGCTTAGCTTTCCACGCTCAGACAAGCTGAGCCAGCGTGAGCCACAGGCCTGTGGATAGATTCCACTGAGCTCAATGAGTCTTACTCCCCAGTAAGCATGCATAGGGTCGCAGCCCTAGTGCCTGACTCCACTTGCATGAGGGTGGGGGAGAAGGTGGGTGCTCATTTGGGGGAAGAGGCGCAACAAGTATGTGTGTATGTGGGGGGGGAGCTTTTTTTGCCTTCCAAGGCTCTGGCGTTGTGTTTTTACATCCCCCCCCCCGGGTTTGTTTTGAGGGAGGCAGCTGGGGCTTTCTTTAATGGACTTCAGAGTACATGCACAGCCTTTGCAGTTGTAGTCTCTCTCATTTTTAAAATAAAATTTAGCTTACATTTTAGCCTCGGTTGGGTGTAGTAAGAAAACAGCTAGGATGTTTTTTGCTGTGGTTTTTTTTTTTAACTATGCGCATGCGCACAGGTGTACGTGTCGTGTGTGATGCCTCTGTTGGTTTGGCAAATCAGTATAGATCACTGTGAGTTTCTAGAGGGCTGGTTTTATACATTATAATTTGTTTTAACAGATAAAAGCCGATAGGTTGGAAAAGCTAATTTGCTGTGGTGTTTTATTGAAGGCTGCCCAGAGTGTGTGGAGGCAGGAACATGAGGCTTCTGGTTGGCCACTGTGGGAACAGAATGCTGGGCTAGAGAGGCCTTTGGTGTGATCCAGCACAGTGTTCTCCAACCTTGGGTCCCCAGATGTTTTTGGCCTACAACTCCCAGCATGCCCCAGCCAGCGCTGGCTGGGGCATGCTGGGAGCTGTAGGCCAAAAACATCTGGGGACCCAAGGTTGGAGAACACTGATCCAGCACAGCTCTTCCCAGGCTCTTCACATGATGCTGCTTCTTGAGTTGTAGTTTTAAGTATGGGATGTTCAAACAAATGACAATTTGTTTATTTATTTATTTATTTATTATATTTATTAATCACCCATCTGGCTGGTCATTAGGAACAATGGGAGCTCTCTGAAGGTATTTGTGTATGGGGCAGGTGGGTGGGTGGGGGTGGGAATACATTAATTCAGCCTTCCCCACACTTTTGCACATCCAGTGGGCAGCACAATCCAATGTGCTGCCCGTAACTCTCTGAACTCGGAGGGTTACGGGCATCCTATTGGGGGCAGGAGGAGGAGCACAGAGGCAAGGATTGCCTCCGTGCTTCCCTTGCCCTCCAAAACACTTAGACGGTCAGTTTTGGCCACCAGCTTATGAGGAGAGGAGCCAGAGGCACCACCAGGATTCCTTGTAGGACAGCGGTGCCTCACTCCTCCCTTCCCCACCCCCCAGCACTGGCTCCGAAGTTGGTCTTCAGTCTTCAGAGCTGCAGGTGGCGTGGAAACAACCGTGCTGTCTGTGAGGGCAGAGGGAGGATGAGGACACTCCAAAGTTGGAGGCCCAGCTCCAACCTTGGGAGTGCTTTTCCAAGGATGGAGCTGGGACTCCAACTTGTCCTATCGCCGTCTAGACAGCATCAGTTTTGCCTTTGATTATTCTGTGTTAATTTTAGTAGTAAGTTAATGTGGCTCTCACGCTGAATTATTTTTGCCACTTGAAAAATAGTGAAGACCACTGCATGAAGAACTTGAAGAATTCCTTTAAAATGCATGAGTATATCGATTGAGGCTCTGCGATTAAAAAAAAATAAAAATGGTACTTCCAGCCAGCCCTTTGCAATGATAATCCTGTAAACACAGACATTCTATTTCTAGCTCATCTAAATGTGTTAAAGCAAGAGTGTATGGATTAGGAGACGGAAGCTGGGGACAGCTCAGGTCCCATGGTATTGCCACCAACAAAGCTCAGGCAAAGGCAATAAGCAAAGAAGTAGACTTGGGATCAAATGGGGTAGGGACAAAAGGGAGCAAGGTCAGAAGTGGCAGAATTGTAAGCAGAATCTCAGACAGAAGACACTGAAGGGCAGTTTTGGATTTGGTACCGATTGTGGGGGGGAGGAACAGGAAGCACAAGAGCTTCCAGCTTCCTGTTCCCTTGCATTCCCATCTTGCCTATAATAGAATTTTCACATCTACCATCTTGGTGATGTGCAAGCTCTCAATTTGGGAACCAGTTGCACATCGTTTTTGGATGTGAAATGTGAATGACCTTTTTAGGATGAGAGGGAGACAAAGATGCCAGGGAAGAAGTACAGGGCACTTCCTGTTCTTCTGCATCACTCTCACCTCCAAACCTATAGTCTGCCCTCAAAGTGTATCATTTAAAGGAAATCTTGGAATACATCTTCCCAACATCTCTTGACTTTTCTCATCTGCAATTCAGTGCTAAATATTTTTGCTGAGGGTAATTAGCCTTTTCAATAATGGGAAGGTTTATTGAAAATATCCACATGGTTATCATAGAATCATAGAACAGTAGCGTTAGAAGGGGCCTATAAGGCCATCGAGTCCAACCCCCTGCTCAGTGCAAGAATCCATTGGTTGTTCCATTGTCGTAATTATGAAATTTAGCTTTAGTTAAAAATGTGATACTTGATCATTTTTTAAAAATTTCAAATACTTAATAAGGAAGATATGCACCAGTGTAAAAGTTCTACAGAAAAGCAATGGGTTGGATTCAAAGGCTCCCTTCCTCTGACTGAAAACCCCTTCTACTGGAGGAAGGGAAGGAACCTTTGGATCAAACTGATTTGTTCCTTTCTCTGCAATGAACATTTCTCCAGTTTATTTCAATGTGATGTGCACAGGAGAAGATCCTTCTGGATTCTACCCAGTATTCACAGACTATTGATAAATATTGAAGTTATTTGAGCATCTTTTTTCCATTTCACCTGGAGCCTTGATACAATACCTGTCATTTTTATTCATCAAACAATGGATTTAAACCAAATTTAAACTTAACCTTTTACAGCTTGCTCAGATATTACCAACAGAAGAGAACTTCCTCTTATTCTTTAGATGTCAGCAGCTGAAATCAAGTGAAGACTTCATGCAGGTAATCCATATACATCTTCACTTTCGCAAAATTAAATTGCCAAGACCAAAATCTCCTTTTGTTGATTTTGTTTTAAATGGCTAACTTCTCAATTCCAGACATGGCGAAAGTATGATAGTGACCATAGTGGCTTTATTGATGCTGAAGAGCTTAAGGTAAGAAACTCTCTCTATCATTATTTATTTAGAAGGTATAGCCCACCCCACCCCAAAGGATTTTTTGGGGTGGTGGTGGGGAAGGTAACAAAAACAAAACAAAAAAATCGCAAAACAAAATAAAATATATACAATACAAATTCTTTGACATTCTCTCCTGCCGACTTAACTTTGCCCTCAAAAGACCAGCCCAAGGTTATCCAGGCTTTGACTTTGGCAGGTCTGTAGAGGGAAAGAGCAGGGAATGGGGAATGGGGACTCCCCAAGAATGCTTCTCTTTGCACCCTTGCTATCAGAGATGGTAGCATTAAGCAATTCTTTCCGTGGATCTCAAAAAATGTAAATGAGGCATGTAGCAAGAGTCCATCTCTAAGGTATTTGTGGTCTAAGCCATTTAAATCAGACAGAGGGAGATGCGCAGATGTAATATAACTACTGCACTGCTTCGCTTTCAATGGTACAAAACCATCAGCATTTGAAGGTACCAATAATCTTGGGGGGGGGAACCAGAAAGGGGGGGGAAGAACTCTTTAGTAGGACCACAAACTGCTTTAGCACTGGTGTTTTGTCAATGTATCTCTGCTGAAGCTAGTTTTCGATTGAGTTTCTCTAGACAAGGTGTGTTGAACCTCTTTGACCCAAGGGCCAAATTCAATTTTGAAGAAGCTTTCAGGGGTCGTATTCCAGTGGTGGGCAGGGCCAAAGGAAAACGGGCTGGGGCCAAAATACCAAAAAGAATATTAAAAAACACCAGCATATTTTGGCTTAAAGTTCTTACTGACAGTAACTAAGTCTTAGAAGAGGCATTTCAACCTTTCACAATGGGGAAAAAATGGCACAAAGCTGGGAAATCACCAGATTATTGGTGGTCAGGGAAAAGGGGGTATGGCCATCTGGAAAATGGCAGAGGGCCGAATTGGGACCCCAGGTGGGCAAGATTTGGCACGCAGACCTGAGGTTCAACACTCCTGCTTAAGACAAAGAGCTCATTAAGTTATAACTGTTCTTTGACCGTAGAACTTCAGACTGGGGTTGCATGACTGAATGCTCCCCATTCGGGGAAGAGATGTCTAATCATGGAGGGCACATAGGGATGTAGAGCCAGTGTGGCGTAGTGGTGAGAATGTTGGACTGGGACTCGGGAGATCTGGGTTCTAGTCCCCACTTGGCCATGAAACTCACTGGGTGACTTTGGGCCAGTCACTGACTCTCAAGCCTAACCTACCTCACAGGGTTGTTGTGAGGATAAAATGGAGAAGAGGAGGAGGATAATGTAAGCCGCCTTGGGTTCCTTGCAGGAAAAAAGGCAGGGTATAAATATAGATGATGATGATGATGATGATGATGATGATGATGATGATGATGATGATGCAAGGCATTGTTCTTCCACCTTCAACCTCCCGGTGTTGATGGGAAAGGTCTGAAGAAAAATTGTAACCACATCCAGCTGAATACAGTGACTGGGTTCAGACAACACCATAACCCACACTCAAGGGTTGAGTATGGGTTCACTGTGGGTTGATGTTGAAACATGGGTTATCATTTTATTTATTTATTTATTTATTTATTATATTTATCAATCGCCCATCTGGCCGGTCACCCGGCCACCCTGGGCGATGTACAATTAAAATACAACAAAACAACACAATAAAATATAATAATTAAAACAATATAAAAAATTATCATTAAAAACCTAACCCACCCCATATTCCCGCCTGAACAGCCATGTTTTTAATGCACGGCGGAAGCTCATCACGGAGGGGGCATGGCGAAGGTCACTAGGGAGGGAGTTCCATAATGTGGGGGCCGCCACAGAGAAGGCCCTCTTCCTAGTCCCCACCAGCCTGGCTGCTCTGGCTGATGGGATAAGGAGAAGGCCGTCCGTGGCAGACCTTGTTGAGCGGCCTACTTGATGTTGCTGGAGGCGCTCCTTGAGATATCATGTTATCTAAACCCAGCTGCACTAACAAGCCATGGCTTGTTAACCATGAAGAGAACCCATGGTTTGTTGTTGGGTTGTGAACTGTGGGTTGTTCACCATAGTCTGTTATCTCAGCTGGGGCTCACCAGATTTTTTGTACTTCAGCTCCCATCAGCCCCATCCAGCGTGGCCAGGGATGATGGAAGTCGTAGGGCCATAGGTTCCTCACCACTATTCAGAAGATAAAGCCTGCACTGCATCCTCATTATATAAAAATATCTGCTCCATCTCCGTTGCTGCCTGGTTTTAGCACTGTTACTGGACTGACTGCTATTTTAATTAATTAATTAATTAATTAATTACATTTATATACCACAAATTATGTGGTATGTGAGGCAAATACATGCTGACAGTCTCCACTTGAGGAATGGTTTCTTGGGAATCATTACTTACTTACGCCACTGGCTACATGTTACAATTTGGTCCTTGCTCTCCCATCGTGTGCTCTCCCACACACGATGCTCGCCACCATTTAGGCCATAAGTTCCTAATTATCAGTACGTACAAGCAAAAAATCTGGTCCAAAATATCAAAAAGCAACAATACTCCAAAGAATAATATTAAGAGGTTAGAACAGGTACCGGTATGTGTGTGTGTGTGTGTTTTGCTTCCAATAGATAGGCACTCACAATTCCCAAGCTCTCCAGACTTCTTGCTTAATAAAGGATTTTAAATGTCACTAAACTAGGACAATCCACTGATCTGCTGGGAAAACAAAAAGTTTTTTTTTTTTTGGAAGGGCAGTCAACGAACTTGCTCCCTTCCTTCAGATTTACTGTCAAAAATGGAGATGTGCAAATATGGAATCTGTCTCTGAAAGAGCAGACTCCACCCAACATGAGTGACGGGGCATTTTATTTATTTATTTCAAATGATTTGTTTAGGCTGCCTTTAAAAATAGAACCTTAAACTCCATGCAGGATAGAAAACCACTTTAAGTGACAGTGTCATTTCCACACAGCCAGCTGGATTTAGGAATCAGCATTATATTAACGTCTTGAAAACCAGGAGTTGGATCCAGCTTTCTCATTGCGCCCACAGAATGAACACCACTAACAGAATGGGACTTCCCATGTCCTCTCCTCCCTCCTGAAGTCCACTGCGTGCCCCCCAAATCTCCTCCGGAGAGTCCCCTAACCCTCCGAGGCAGATTTGGAGGGCACACAGGTGTACACAGTCCTGGGCTAATCTATGTGCTCAGCCCTGTCAATAACTGGTGGCACCAAGCATCTGCTTGGAAGGGCAAGTGGAGGGCAAGATATAGATGCCCATCAACCCATCTCTCTCCACACCAAACTGGTTGATTGGCATGAACGTTGCTTCTCTAAGAGAACTGTGTATACACAATTGGATCAGGTGCCCTGTTTCCATTTCAAAAGGGTGTGTGTGTGTGTGTGTGTGTGTGTGTCCTCCAAGTTTAAAATGTAACCTGCGGTGGGGCATGGGGTGGAGTTAGTGTTCAGGAATGGCCACCCAACTGTTTACAGGCCCGGCCCTATCATTAGGCAGAATGACACTGTCGCCTCAGGCAGCAGATGCTGGGAGGCAGCAGCGTGGTGTTGCAAGAGAAAGCTTTGGGTCACGCAGCCTGCCCTGTGCCCCCCCCCAAGCTAGCCTGCTGCCGTCAGGTGTGATGGAGGATGCTGTCCCATTGCCAGTGTTGAAGAAAGACTCAACTGTCCTGTCCAGTCAGCTTCCGTGCAGGGAACGAGAGGGGGCGCCATCTTGTCCTTCACTTCGCGTCACAGGCAGCAAAATGTCTTGGGCCTGTGTCTACATGCACAACTGTGCACACATATAAAGAGACTGCAGACAATCGGTAGAAGCCCTTGGCCCCAGCTTACCAGGGGCCTTTCCTTGTGCCTGTTACGGGGGCGGGGGCAAGGAGTAAGCAAGGAAGACCCCCTTCCTTGTGCAGCTAGCTGATTTGCTTTACCCTCCAACTGTGCTGTAGCCTAGGGCAATGGGTGGCCAATGGGTGGCCAATGGGTGGCTCCTGGGGGTGTGGCCTTGCGATGGAGCCTCTTCCTTCTGGGCTGCTCCTAGGGCTTAAATGGAGGTTGTGTTATACAGTATAGTTACATCACAGTGGAGGTAACCGGGGATGGGCTCCCCACTCTTCACCAGCAGTGGCTGGTCCATGGATAGCTCCTTAAAAGTTCATACTAAAACCTGGAGTGGATACATGGCCCCAGTGACATTGGAGCCACCAGCCTCCACTGCTCTCCACCGGGGTATACCCATAAGGCAGGGGCATTGAGCCTCTTTCAGCAGGAGAACCAAATTCAGTGTCCTTGAAGCTCTCGGGGGTCACATTCCAGTGGTGGGGCTGAAGGCAAAAGGGGCAGGGTCAAAATACCAGAAGATACCAGCATCTTTTAGCTTAAAGCTCTTACTGCCAGTCACTAAGGCTTAGGAGAGACATTTCAACATTTTAGAATTGCGGGGGGGGGGACTGTGCAAAACTGAGAAACCATCAAAGCATCTGCAATTGGGGGAAAGTGGGAGGGGACAGAGCAAGGGGGTTTGGCCCTCTGGGGAATCCCAGAGGGCCACTTTGAGACTTCAGGTGGGCCAGATTTGGCCCATGGGCTTAAGGTTCAACACCCTTGCCAGAAGGGATCTTGGAATGCCACTCAACCAGGTTGCAGGAACAGCCCATGGTACTAGTTTTGCACCACTGTGGCCTATCAACATTATCCCAGCATGTGGGCTGGGACAGTATTGGTTGGCAGTTCAACTGCACAGTGTTTGGATCCTTGCACTCTCCCATGCCAAACTCTGTGAGTTGTTACCAATAAAGTTGTGTCTGTTTCGGGCAGAGCGAGCCTATGGGCCCCTAGGCAGCATCTAGAAGGCCATAGGATGCTTCTTCTGATTCCCAGCTCTGACCTTGGAGCTGGCGATTCGTACTCAGATTGCCATCCCCCCCCCCACCTTGCTGCCACTGCGGAAAGAACTGCGCCGGCTACTTCTCCAAGGTCGTAAGAGCAACTTCAGAGAAGGGGTAAAGAAGGTATTCCGGGAGGCAAGGAGGGGAGAGACTGCGTCTGCCAGGATATGATGTATCCTGGTGGTGCTCCAGCCTCCTTCTCTCCCTGTCCGAAATGCCCTGATTTGCAGGGTGGGAGGAATGGGAAGGCGAAGATCGCCTCCACGCTCCTCCCACCCTGCATAGGATGCCCGTAATCCTCCGAGTTCAGGGGTTTATGGGCATCCCCATTGGATTGTGCCTTAACCCACTTAAACCGAAGCATAGTTCTTGCTCTTGCACCCTGCCTTGCACCATGTTGCGAGCACAAGCTACTATTGATTTCTGTGCTTTACCTTTTAATAAATGTACTGCCTCATTCTTTAATATGCTAATAAAATGCTGGTTTACCGTGCAATCCTAAGCATGTTTACCGTGCAATCCTATGCATGCTTACTTAGAAATAAGTCCTATTAAGTTCAATGGTAAGTGTGAGTGTAAGACTGCAAGTCTTTATGTATTAACAGGAAATATAGAACTTGCTTTATATGTTTCAACTTGATCGTGAATATGAAGAAAAAGAACCCACCAGAAGAGTAAATTATTGCTTTCTGATGTGTTCATTTTGTTTCAGAGCTTTTTGAAAGACTTACTACAGAAAGCAAATAAGCAGATTGAGGATTCAAAGCTGACAGAATACACAGACATCATGGTAAGGGTAGTACTAACAACTATTTCATTCAGGGAATTTAGTGTCCCCTGTCCCCCATACTAAGACATGGCATTTCTAGAAGCTTATCATCCTCTCTCGTTACCATCACCACCCCTCCGTCCCACTTCTCTGAATGATGGAGTAGTTGGCTGCAGAGGCATAGAGAGAACAGTTGATATCACAATGAACAAAGTGTTCAATTTATAATTGGGAGAAATCTAGCAGGTACTGTTGTAGTGCTGCCTGCATTCATTTCAACAGACCTTGTGCAAGCTCCCATATATTGGAGGATCTTTGGCAGCCATGGTGCTGGTAAACTGAAACCCAGGAGAATTTCTACAACGGTTTGCTTTGCATGCACAAGAAATGGCGTTCTAGGTTGTAGTAACCAACTTGGTACACTGTCAGTGTTCCAGTGAAATTTTATTTATTTATTACATTTCTATCCCACCTTCCTTCCATCATGGAACTCAAGGTGGCTACATGCAGCTCCCAGGTGGTCTCCCCTCCAAGTACTGAGCAGACCCTGAACAAATTTTTGACATAACCACCTTAAGAATTTGTTTTTGCAAAATATCAGTGGCAAGATTAGTTATGGGAAAACAGCTCTTGTAAAGGTGTTATCTTTTTGTGGCAGCGGGAGGGGGGGTGTTAAATAGCAAATGTAATGGGTTTCACATAATTTGGTTCCAACACACACACACACACACACACGTACACCTTTATATTGCTTATATTGAATATATTGGCATATGATTGAGGTGGCTTACAATTCTGAAAAACAAGGAATAATAAGACAACCTATTAAAAATCAAAACAATGGGTTGGATCCAAAGGTGCCCTGCCATGAACAGAATGAGCTTGGATCTAGTGAATCCTTCCATGGACAGAAGTGGGAAAGGTGTTAAGTCCACCGATTCCTCCTGAACCACTCCCAGGCTTTCCCGGAGGATTTCCCAACCTTCCAGTGCAGGTTTTCAGGGGGCTGCAAGGGGAAGGAAGAACAAAGACCCAAGAGCACCCTGTTCCATGAGCAGAACTCTGGATCAAATCCAATAAAAACTAGAGCTATAAAAGTGAATATAAGAGCAGCCGTAGGGTAAAAGCGCATTTAGGGAGCCTTATCTTTAAAATGCATGCTGAAATGAAACTACTTTCAATGCCCAGTGCCAAAAGTGGGCAACCAAGGGACCAGGCATACATCCTTCAGGAAGCCAATGTAATTTTATTGGATTGGTATATTCCCAGAAGATGAAACATCAATGGTTTTAGTGAAATGTTTTCATTCTTTGCTGGTCTTGCCAAAAATATTCACACAATCCCCCAATAATATTTCAGCTCAAGATGTTTGATGAAAACAATGATGGAAAGCTGGAACTGACCGAAATGGCCAGGTATGTATATTTAGAGAACAAGGGAAAAAGTGGAGGCTAGCACCAATCAGTGGATGAAATATGAGATGGGAAAATGATCTCACACTGCTGAGAAACAGTTTCTGTGAACTGCCAAGCCCAGTGTATTTGGGGTATAAAACTCTTCTCCTTGTTTAAACCTTTAATAAGTTTGGCCGGCCAGATGGGTGATTCATAAATACAATAAATAAATAAATAAATGATGATGATGATGTCTGTCTTGCACAAAGAAATGCTCTAAACATGCATTCCTATGCATGTTTAGACAGAAAAAAAGTCCTACAGCTCCCAGCATCCCTCCAGCCAGCCATGCTGGCTAGGGCCTGCTGGGAAGTGTATGACTTTTTTCTGTCTAACATGCATAGGATTGCACCCTAAAGACATATTTTAAATGAAACATTTGATCAGGAAGAGTTGCCTCTACAGAAAAATTTTAACATCCAAAATGCATTGGGATTTTGCATCTGATTTTATTAAACTTTCTCAGCATCTGTTGGATCATCTTCTCCTTTCTTCAAAAGGTAATTATGTAGACCTAAGTATAGTATTGAAGT
The DNA here is from genome assembly GCA_021292165.1 of Shinisaurus crocodilurus. Lineage (NCBI taxonomy): Eukaryota > Metazoa > Chordata > Lepidosauria > Squamata > Shinisauridae > Shinisaurus > Shinisaurus crocodilurus. Next base: position 190,540,439 of record CM037880.1, on the reverse strand, counting down.
TCCTAGTATAATATCTCAATAATTGTTTTGAACTACCTTTGTGTTTTCTCCAAAGATTGCTCCCAGTACAGGAAAACTTTCTCATAAAATTTCAGGTATGCAACATCATACTCCAAATTTGAACACTAGATAGATATCCCACCCATTACTTTTCTAAAACCTGTCTTTCTTTTGAATATTAGGGGATCAAAATGTGTGGAAAGGAGTTTAATAAAGCTTTCGATACATTTGATTCAGTAAGTAGCCCCGCCCCCTTTTTTTAACGATCTGTGAACCAAGTGCTCTTAACGTTCTGCAAGCTGTAACAAGTCAACAGAAGTAGCTGGAATGAATATTAGAAGTGCTCATGTCATCTTTTTGTTTTCAGGATGGGAATGGCTACATAGATGAAAATGAATTAGATGCTTTGCTGAAAGATCTCTGTGAAAAGAACAAAAAGGTAATTCGAGTGGCTTTTATTTTCATTAGGGCGCAATCCTGTCGGCTGCGCCCTCGATGCTCGTAAGCCTGCAAACGCGGAGGCTTACGGGCATCCAGTGCAGAGCAGGGGAAGCAGCAGAGGTGATCTCGGCCTCCCCGCTCCTCCTGCTCTGCAATTCAGCTAGACAGCTGATTTCTAGCTGTGGCGCTTTGGAGAGGGAAAGAAGGAGGCTGGAGTGCTGTCAGGATACCTTGTATCCTGGTGGCCCCAGTCTCCTCCTCTCCTGGCCTTCTTTACCCCCTTCCAAGATCAATTTTCCAACCTCAGAGAAGCAGCTGGTACAGCTCTTTCCACACCAGCTGCGAGGTGGAGGAGGGGGACCGGAGGGTGGATACCCAGCTCCGAGGTTGGAGCTCTGCTTCCGACCTTGCATCTGGGAATCTGAAGTATGACTGTGTTTTGAAGGATCCCCCTGCCCACGCCCGCATCTAACCAGTTAAGATAGTTGCTGTGAAATCCAGTATATTAAGATTTCTGGGTACATAAAGAGGGTGCACTCCTAACTGCAATATCAAACAGTGGTGGATTACTCTGAGGTTAACTTTAGCACTGATCAGTACATCACCTCTGTACTTTTCACATTGCCACTTCAGTAAAATGGTTACCATCTCTCTCAGCCTTTGCCCCCAGGCTAAGAAAAGTAGTAGCTATCCTATGTTCCTCCTTTGAATTAAGTGTGCATTGGTGGTTCTGCAGTCCAACAACATCTGGAGGGCCACAGGTGGCCCATCCATTTTAGGCTGGGAGTTTGTGGGTAGGGTTACACACATACACCTTAGTTCCCCCCCCCAAAAAAAAACAACACTATGTAGAATGTAGATTATCACCCTAGTTTCTATCATCTTACGCAGCGTACAAGTTATGCTGCATTTGCTGCAAAATAAACCCATAAATAAAGTCTGGAGATGACTGAAGTAAATTAAGGGCCAAACTAGACATTACACCATTGCTAACTGCATACACAGTTTGTAAAGTATAAATAGAAGATGTGGTGGGGAGGAATGATCTGGATTGGGGCCCTGGGGGTGTTAGCCCTTTGCCTCCCACCCCACTGTAGTCCTGAATCTGATTGTCCACATCCCCCCCCCCCCCCCATGGCTGCTTTTTACAGTTTAAAAACAATTGCATGAATGGTGTCACATCTAGTCTGGCTCTAAGGAAACTTGCTGGAATACAATTTTCTAAAATATATTCAGCTGCATTAAATGTATGCTCTTATTCAGGGCTCTCTAACCTTGGGTCCCCAGATGTTGCTGGCCTACAGCTCCCAGGATACCCAGCCAGCATGGCTAATGGCAAGGGATTCTGGGAGCTGTAGTCCAGCAACATCTGGGGACCCAAGGTTGGAGAGCCCTGCTTTAGATAGATAGATAGATAGATAGGATACTGTAGCTCTATCTATCTATCTATCTATCTATATCTATCAATCATCTGTCAGTAGCACCATCAGTGTGCATGGAGCTTCAAAGTTCAGAGTACAAGAGGACAGGTACTTTGTTTTCATCCATATTCATAATGAATGGGCTAGGACTAGACAACTCCTCTCCATATAGTACTAGTACCTTGCGTATTCATGCTGGTAACTGATCTGGATTGTAATGCATCTTATCTTTTAAAAACAGGTATTAGATATTAACAACCTTGCAACATACAAGAAGAACATCATGGCCTTGTCTGATGGAGGAAAGCTTTACCGAACAGAACTTGCTCTTATTCTCTGTGCTGGGGAAAATTAGAGCCCTTTGATCACTTCTACTTAACAAATGATATATTATATCTTTAAAAACAAATAATAACTGTGCACTATAAGGGAGTAGGCTTTACTTTCTTTTATACCTTGTAAATTTAAAACTGCATATAGATAATTATTAGCCAGGATATGTGGCACATTCTTTTCAGCTTGTTTCTATACTGTTTGTAATGTACAGTTTTTGTAACTATAAGATCGATAAAGAGGATGTCTATGTTTGGGCCAGTCTGTTGATTCATTTACAAACAAAATAACACCCATAAATGTTCATGTTTTCATGGAAAATGGTGGGAGATTTTAACACTCAGATGAGACTGTTTTTGGCTTGTAATATCCTTTTGACACTTGCTGCTGCAGCTAAAGCAAAAATGAACTCCATTAATTAAATCGTCCTTCTGACCATAGTGGAGAGAAGCACAGGTTCAGAATCAATGACATATTTTTCAGAATTTAGGACAGAGGTGGCTCAGGCTGGCCTGTGGCACAGTTGCCACAAGTGGCATGCACAGCAATTTTTTTGTGGCATATGTGGACAGGAACCAGGAGGGTGTATGGGCCTGGCTATGGTCTACACCAGGGCTCTCCAACCTTGGGTCCCCAGATGTTGCTGGCCTACAGCTCCCAGCATACCCAGCCAGTATGGCTAACGGCAAGGGATTCTGGGAGCTGCAGTCCAGCAACATCTGGGGATCCAAGGTTGGAGACCCCTGGTCTACACTATTTGTGGCACTCCCAAATGTTTTAGCCTACAACTCCCAGTATCCCTTACCATTGGCTATGTTTACCAGGGCTGATGGGAACTGCAGGCCAAAACATCTAGAGGACCACAACTTGCCCACCCCTGGCCTACACTCTTGCCTGACTCTCCAGAACAGTACTGCTGCCTGCTGGCTCAGTCAGTAGACTACAGGGAAAACCATCCTAAGACATGGAAGGGCTGCATATGTATTATAAGTTGCACTGGAGTGGCACTCATTCAAACTTTGGACTTGACCTGTGGCACACTTGCCAAAAAGGCTGGCCATCACTCACTTAGGAGATACTTGAAGCTGCTGAGAAATTATTGATAAGAAAGTCCACTAAGCGGGGAGAGTTTGGGGGCTGATGGCATACATGCATCAACATTAGATAACTTAGCAGTGCAGTTTACTTTAACAGTGTTTCTTCCCAGCGAGTTATCAACTTAACAGCTATCCGGTTTCCCTAGATTCACATACCAAGCTCACTACGGTGCCTCAGGATATTGAGGCACTGAACTTCATGAGAAGCCTTTCTGCTGCCTTAATAGCCTGGCAGGCACAACAACTCTTTTACCAGACAAACTGCAAGTTGGTAAACAAAGAGTACCATAAATTAAAGGCAGGTTGAATAATTAAAACACAAATTGGCCTCATACTATACTTTAACTTTAGCATTAACAAATGCTGCTGTCAGAGAGTATGACAATCCATTTTCTAAAACTATTTCCACACTTTGCAGAATATTATAATTCTTGCAAACTGCTGTTTTTACATCATTCTGTGTAAGCTATAATTAAATTTAATATACTAAGACTACTGGTGTCTAGTTTGTCTACTTCCTATATTCTGTTATTTAGCAGGTAATAGAAGGGGGAAAAGACCCTTGCATTCATATAGAGACAGAGCCACAGCACAGTTAAGCTTGCATTTAGCCCAAGTTAACCTGCATGGCCACAATCCAGCAAAAATTCCTCTTTCTATGACAGATAATTGGGATAGTCCCTCATTTTCATCAATGCATATCACCCATGCCATTGAAATTAAAGGGATATGCTCATCATGACTAAACTTGCAATCCTATAAAGTAAACCCTTACTTGGGAGTAAGCCTCAATTAACACAGCAGGGCATCATTCTGTTCGGAGTAAACACGATATGACCAAGCTGCACATTCCATCCAATTATTTTCAATAAGACTTAGTCACCACTAATTTTTGGTGGATTGTGTCCATTGGCGGCAAATGGGACTACAGCAGCTGTTATCCAACTATATCAGCCAAACTGGGTTGATAAAATGATCCCTGTAAGATTTCTGGGCTACATGAACAATTGTATCAGCATTTAAGATTACATTACTTCTAGAAGAACTAAGCCTGCGTTGCACTCAGTCCCTTTGGTTTAAAAAGTGGAACTAATTTTAAAGTTTTAATTTTAAACTAATTTGGGGGCTTGCACTCTAAAGGATTCTGTTCCTTTTTAACTACACCCCATTAAGTTAGCATACCCAATTCCTAAACAGATGTAGAACTGTCCCCATTTTACTCAACTATTAGACGGAGAACAGAACTTGTATATTCTTGTTGATTAAATGGAGATGTTTCTGTATTAAGTATGCTTTCTTATGAACAGGCCCAGGTTAAATTTATTCCTTTAAAAATACTTACAAGGATAGTTATTTTATATAAAATAACGGTGCTGATTTCATCCTGTCACATGAAGACTAACATTCATTTCACAAAGATACAAGTGGCCTCTAACAAGCAAGTGCCTTGTGTTTCATTTCTGAAATTTCTACTAAATTAGGAGTGTCCCTTGGTGAGAAAAGGGTTAATACATTATGGGTGCAATCCTATGCATGTTTAGACGGAAAAAAGTCCTACAATTCTCAGCATGTCAGGACAGATGGCCCATTTTGACAATTCTACTTTAAGCATGGGGATCTAATTCACCTTCTCATTCACCTCCAATTTCTCTATGCAATGTAAAATATGACTGTGTATTTTAAGAGGAAAATTATTTGAATATCTGCCTGGAGGCATAATTATGAATGAAAAAAATGATTAAAAACTTAGATTGTCAATGAAACCTATTGATTTGTGTTTTCATACTCAACCGAAAAGGAAAAGGGGAATCCTTCTGCTATAAAAGTTTGTGATGTGCGATGCCTGCTTACTAGAATGATTACAGAGGTGAGGGGTTTAAAATTGTTCCCACTGAAAATTAAATGTTATCATCCTACGTAAAGGATCTCCCACTTTACGGGTCTCCCCGTCTCGCAGGGATATCAAAGTTGTCAGGGTGTTTCCGTATCACCCCAAAAGCTGAAATTTGGTACATCTGTCATCTATGACAGCATGATTATTAAAGAAGTCTGAAAGTGAGACTCTTGTACATTGTTCCCACAAAAAGAAGCCAAACAAGTAGCTGTTTGTTAGACATGTAGCATGTATATGGCTACTGGCTACTTTACTAAACATGCAAGAAAGCCATCTTATTTTCACTGGTGACGGGCTGCAATTCTAAACACACTTACTAGGGAGTAAGCCCCACTGAACAAAGTGGGATTTACGCCTGAGTAAACATGCACAGGATTGCTCCTTAAGACAACCACCATGCCCACTCCCTTTTTAGTTAAGCCATGCTGACTTTTAACATGCTACCACAAGCTGAGGCTCTTAAAGGTACTTGAATTGGGGCAGGGGGGCACTTAATTAAATCCACATGTCCCACACCGATTATCCACAATTTTAGCCAAATCATGCCCCGCCCCCCCATAACCTTCTCAAAACAGTAACTAATGGGGCAGTCACAAAATGTAAGAGGTTAAGGCCATGTGTCCTACTTTACATTACAGAGGGCAGTTCTCTATCTGAAGTGATGTCAGTGAACCATCCTGTATTTGAAGGCATTCTCTGTTTGAAGTGCTGTCCAGTCCAGTAGATGGAAAAAAAACTCCCTACAATTCCCAGCATTCTCCAGCCTACTTTAAAGATAAAGGATCACAAGAAGGGAGATCACGTCGCCTTCAAGTTGCTCATCAACAGCACCTAAACAGCAGACTGAGCAGGCACCCAGGTCACATAAGCACAGTCTTCTGAACCACTATGGTGAGATATATCTTATTTATTTATTAATTATTATTTATTTACATTTATTTATCGCCCATCTGGCCGGCAAACCGGCCACCCTGGGCAATGTACATAAGATAAAAACTGGATAAAATACATTTAAAACTATAAATTTTTAAAATCTTAGCCCACCCCATATTCCCACCTGAACAGCCAAGTTTTTAGTGAGCGGCGGAAGCTCAGCAGAGAGGGGGCATGGCGGAGGTCACTCGGGAGAGAGTTCCACAGTATGGGGGCCGCCACAGAAAAGGCCCTCTTCCTAGTCCCCACCAGTCTAGCTGCTCTGGCTGAAGGGACAAGGAGAAGGCTGTCTGTGGCAGATCTTGAGCAGCCTACTTGGTGTTGCTGGAGACGCTCCTTGAGATAGACTGGACCGGAGCCGTATAGGGTTTTAAAGGTCAAAACCAACAATATCTATTTAAATTATAGCAATTATGTCAACATTTTCATCTATACATATAAATTAGCACATGCTGATTTTATTTATTATTTATTTATTATTATATTTATCAATCGCCCATCCGGCCGGTCACCCGGCCACCCTGGGTGATGTACAATTAAAATACAGTAGAACACAATAAAATATAATGATTAAAACAATATTAAAAATTCTTATTAAAAACCTAACCCACCCCATATTCCCGCCTGAACAGCCATGTTTTTAATGCACGGCGGAAGCTAATCACAGAGGGGGCATGGCGAAGGTCACTAGGGAGGGAGTTCCATAATGTGGGGGCCGGCACAGAGAAGGCCCTCTTCCTAGTCCCCACCAGCCTGGCTGCTCTGGCTGATGGGATAAGGAGAAGGCCGTCCGTGGCAGACCTTGTTGAGCGGCCTACTTGATGTTGCTGGAGGCGCTCCTTGAGATAAGCTGGGCCGGAGCCGTGTAGGGTTTTAAAGGTCAAAACCAACACCTTGAATTCGGCTCAGCAAGCAACTGGTAGCCAGTGCAACTCATTAAGCACTGGCGTGATGTGATCACGCCGGCGGCTGCCCTTAATCAGGCGAGCCGCTGCGTTCTGTACCAGCTGAAGCTTCCGGACCGTCTTCAAGGGTAACCCCACGTAGAGCGCATTACAGTAGTCTAGGCGAGAGGAGACCAAGGCATGAACCACTGATGGGAGCAGGTGATTAGGAAGGTAGGGGCGCAGCTGCCGTATCAGATGGAGTTGCTACAGCGCCGCCCGGCTCACAGCTGACACCTGAGCCTCCATGGACAGCTGGGAGTCTAGAATGACCCCCAAGCTGCGGACCTGGTCCTTCAGGGGTAGATGTACCCCATTTAGCACCAGGTCAACATCCCCTAACCTTCCCTTGTCCCCCACCAGAAGTACCTCGGTCTTGTCGGGGTTCAGTTTCAGCATGTTTCTTCCCATCCAGCCACCCACTGACTCCAGGCACTTGGACAGGGTCTCAATGGCCAACCTCGGTGAGGACTTAAAACAGAGGTAGAGCTGCGTGTCATCCGCATACTGATGACACTGCACCCCAAACCTCCTGATGATAGCTCCCAGCGGCTTGAGGTAGATGTTGAATAACATCGGGGAGAGGATGGAACCCTGCGGCACTCCACAAGTGAGCAGCCGAGGGTCCGAAGCCTCTTCCCCGAGAACTACCCTCTGATACCTTCCAGAGAGGAAGGACCGGAACCACTGCAATACAGTGCCTCCCAAGCCCAACCCCTCCAGACGGTCCAGGAGGATACCATGGTCAACGGTATCAAAAGCCGCTGAGAGATCGAGGAGGACTAGAAAGGAGCATTCGCCCCTATCCAAAGCCCTCCTCATATCATCCACCAAGGCCGTCTCCGTCCCATGTCCAGACCTGAAGCCCGACTGGCACGGATCTAAATAATCGGCTTCATCCAAGTGTGTCTTCAACTGAGCACCCACCACCCGCTCGATCACCTTGCCCAGAAATGGTAAATTGGAGACTGGGCGAAAGTTGTTTAAATCCTGGGGATCCAAGGAGGGCTTCTTTAGAAGCGGTCTTATTACTGCCTCCTTGAGGGCTGATGGCATCATTATGCAAATCTGTGCCCCGTTTGGGAGATGCATTTCCTCTTTTTTGATGATGCATAAGTGGCTACCCTCTTCAGGCTAATTTTGTTCCCCTATAATTCAAGTACAGGGCTCTCAGGTAAAGGGGCTGGAAGAGACCTCCGAGACCTGGGAGAGCTACTGCCAGCCAGAGAATGTAGCAGTGCACTAGATAGAATAATAGTTCAAAGGTGCAATCCTATGCATGTGTAGATGGAAAAAAACTCCTACAACTCCTAGCATGCCCCAGCCAACAGCACTGGCTGGGGATTGCTGGGAACTGTAGGACTTCTTCCTCCTAAATATGCATAGGATTGTGCCCTAACTCAGTCTAAGGTGGCTTCATGTGTCCATTGGAACTGCTTAATTTATTTGCATTTGATACTGCAGGAGGATCTGTCCACGGTAATCACATAAGACATCAATAACAGACTGGACATATGTTGATGTCATTAGGGGAATCATCTTGCATGGTTTTTCATCACTGGCACTATTATTTTTTTTAAAAGTTCACCATCATAAACATTTAGCAAATGTAGGTTGATATGGATATTCATGTTGATCAAAGCTATCAATTCTGGGTAACTGAAATGTTGCTCAGGAAGGAATCCATAATTACGTGCCTAAATATAAGTGCCCCAATTTTCGCAGCTTGTGTGTGGCTACAAATCCCACTGGTATCAAATGGAGCAGCCCAGTGCTGTGAATCTTTGGAAACCAGGCCAATGCAGATCAATTATCATTTTATCTGACTGTATTTTATGGTTACAAATTAAACTGCAAGGACGCAACTCACACAATGCTTAGTAGAGGGTTCTGACTGACTTCATGAAAGTAGAAATCTCCACTCCAAGAACAAAATCAATTCAGAATGCAGCCTAGAGCGGATAAAGGCAAAAGTGATACACTGCACCCCAATGGAATCCATGTCAGGGAAGGCCAGACCACCCAGTGGCAGGAGATGGGGCACATTTTGTCCTCCCCACACCCAGAGGTATCCTCAGTTGCCGTGCTTTTGTTTTTCCCTATATGGGTAAATATGGGACTTTCACTTACATAGGAGAAAGTAAATTGTGCACTGAAGGACACTGAAGTAGTAGGGGGTTAAACATCTCTAATGACCCCGGTGTGTGGACTAGGAATAAAGTTTTGCCTGATGTCAACTTCATACCAGATCGAAGCCCATTTACCTCACCCCTTACAATTCAGTGGGTATCAGTGAGAAGTGAGTCTGCTCCTACTTGCCTAGCAATACCCTGTTCTTGTCACAGTATAATGCAAGTCAGATCCCAGCAAAGGTACACTATAGCAGACATTAGCCATCCCCCAAATACCAACCCAGAGGCAAGAGAACTGTGTGGCAGTGGGACCAGCTGTTCTCTTTGGTAAGGGAGGGTGGTGGGGTGGTCTAACTCAATACTCCTCCTTAAAAGTGGTCCTCTCTTAATAGCACAATCCAATGTGGCTGCCCGTAGCCCTCTGAACTCGGAGGATTATGGGCATCCAACGGAGGACTCTTGTCTAGTAGCCATAGGATTGTGCCCTAAATCACTAGATCACTGGCCAGCACATTAATGTGTTCCTTTTGCTTCTGCCACAATTCACAAATCACTTCTCAATTCAAAGACATATTCTACAAATTTTCAGTAGCAAGGAATGATGCCAGTGCAAACTCAGGACGGCATCTACCTTTAACTGCGTTCATTTTTGCTTCAGCAATTAAGCTTGTATGTTGGTTTTAAGTCAGGGAGATTGAAAGTCACACCAGTTGTGTAATTCCTTCAAGAGTTTATAACCAGAATGTCACTTTATTAATTTTGTGTGTGTGTTATGGTTCCACCTAGTGGCCATTTCTGCCTCAGACGTCATAAGTATATAATCAAAACTGAGAAAAACAAATACCGTACTACTATCTCCCATTTTGTAGACTGCAGCAGTAATTTCTCAAGTATCTTGAACTTTAGCCCAGCTTCCAAACTCAATTAAATGTCTTGGGCCCACTCCCCAACCTAAAACCCACCCTGTGTTATACATACGAGCACAGTTGCTTGTATGCTGAACACATGGATTTGTGGATTGGGGACATTACTCCCAACACTGGAAGTAGTAGAGGAAGAGAAAAGATATCTCACATCCTCCTTCAAAGCAAAAGCAGGGAAACATAAACTAGCTCTTCTCTGCATCCCTTCTCCTTAAGACAATGCAGGATAGCGGAGCAGCAGCAATACGAAAGCTCCGCGGTAGGGCACATGCTTTGCAAGCTAAAGGTTTCATGCTAAACTCTAAAAGCAGAACTCAGGCAAGATAGGAAGCCTCATTCTTACTGTGGATTGTGCAACACAAAATTATAGATCAACCAACAAATAAAACCACGAATATATTATTAACATACACTAACTTGTGTATTTCTGTTATGATCGTTATTTACAAAACATCTAACATTGTACCTTATGTAAATTAAAATCATTCATTCATCTCTGGAAACACACACACACACTTTAGTTTTTTATTACCATCATTACTTATGTAATTTATAGATTACAGTACTTTTAGAAATATTTTCTGTATTAAAATGTTGTTAAAAAACAATTTATGAGCCTTTTGTTTTCCTTATCATTTCTTCCATCATATTCCACTGTTCATTGGTAACCTAGCACAGAAAAGAAAACATTTTAGTTGAGATGCTGACTTGAAAGGTTTTTTGTTTTTTTTTAATCTTCAAGTAATCTGGAGATGTAACTGGCACAATCCAGCCAATGATAAACATTTTAAATCCCATTGATGGCAATAGCAGAGTTAACCATGTGCTTAAATCTTTCCCCACATAATCAATGGGACTTAAAGGCTTAACTTTGGCCCTAATTTTTGAAGTTCAGGCATGAGTGCTGATGCTTATGTAGCCAAAATGATACTGCAGAGTTTGCAGAAGTACAAAGAAACTTTTTTGGGGGGGAATCCTAAGGCTGTGGGTGGGGTGGGGTGGAGAAAGATGACACCAAACAGCCCACTGAGGACTGAGGATGCTCATTAGGCACTGAAAGCTGGGAGGGGAAATGGAAAACTAGGTGGGAGAGTAATGGAATGGAATATTCTGGAGGAGGCCATGGCTGAATGATTAGAACACTGAACAGGAACACTACACACTGAAACAAGTCCCACTTGCAAGTTATTACCTTACGTAGTTCATTGAACTCTCCAGCCATAGACACATATTCACCACCATCCATTCTAATGACCTGCAGATTTAATGCACATTGTTACTCCAGCAACAAGTTGAACTGGTTTAGTTCAACATCAAGTTTAAACATGGTAAGGAAATGAAATATGACTAAATACAAAACAAGTATTTTAAAGCACTAACATTCTCCACTTTGTTGAACTGAACAAGATATGCCCCAAATACCTTCCATCAACTACGGTAATATTTTAGAAAGAAGCCTTCTATTGATAGATGGAAGCCTCCGATCTCAGAGGCTTCTGCGTATCCAGTGGTCTGCTGGGCTGCTGCCAACAGGGCGGGAGGAGCGATGGAGGTGATTTTTGCTTCTCCAACCTCCTTCCCCTCCCCTTTTCCCTTTAGCTGGGCCTCTGAGGCTGTCTAGTGCAATTGCACCTCCAGGGGTGGGGCTGGGGAGGCCATAGGAAACTTTGTATCCTGGCCTCTCCCCTCCCCTGGAACACCCCCTTTCAGACCTCTCGGGGGCCGCTTTTGCAACCTTGGAAAGCAGTCAGTGCAGATCTTTCCATGGTGGCTGTGAGGGGGCGGGGGGAAGGAATGGATTCCAGAATCCCCCTTCCAAGGTCGTAACAGTGTCTATGGTTTTGGAGCGGGGAATCAGAAGAATCCTATGGTCACTGGGACACTCTCCAGGGACCATAGGATTGCTCTCTAAAGAAATTAAAGAGTGATTCCCAACGAATACTGGCATTAGGCTGCCTTAAAGGGATCAGGTTTAACTGGCGTGTGAATCATTTTTTTTAGCATCAGTAGCAGTGAGTTTCATGCACCTGTAACCACTAGAAATATAACTTACTGCTCCAGTAACCCAACTTGCATAGTCACTACAAAGGTAGGTGGCAAGATTTGCAATCTCCTCTACAGTTCCCAGGCGGCCACAAGGAATTCTCTGCAGCATTCCTTTCTCAAATGCACCTGTTGGGTCAAGCCGGCTGAAGGCTCCCTAAAGAAGAAGATTGAAAAAAATGGTTGTTTTAGCACTCCAGTGGAGACCCCCTATAAGAACTATTATACTTAATAATCAAGGTAACATAGTTAAAGGTCTGTATATTGCAGAAGAAGGGAGTGTTAGGACATTATGTGGGGTGGAATTTTTTCCAAAGTTTCCAGCGCTTCCCCCCAGCTTATAACATTCATTAGTAACAGTTAATGAATACCAATACAATAGTAAGCGAACTTGGCAGTTTCAAAGTTGTAAATAAAGTTTTTCAGGGGATTACCATTGAATGTGTGTGAGAGTTCATATATGTTTTATTGATTTGTTAATGGGGTAAAATAAAACCACAAATACACAGAATAAGCCAAACTAAAAATCAAGTTTTGAATTCAAACACCCGGAGCAGTGTCTCATTTCCTGAGCTGAGGAAGTTGGAAGTGTTTGCTTAAGATGTTGGTTTTTTAGTGCTTGGAGCAAAGACACCATTCGGTGGGCAGCAGAGATTATGTCTCCCCTTACACAGCGGAGAGGAGAGGATGTCTCCACTCACACAGCATCACAAGGTTCCAAAGCATTCCATCAACAGCAGTTTCTTAGCATAACTGGAAGGCTTCCAGTTCAGTCAAGAAGAATAGGCTAACAAATGAATGCACCGCTAAGCTTGTTTTTTATTTCTCAAAATCTCTCATGTCTGGAGAAGCAATCACAAGCACAAATAGCGAAAAAGATGAAGTGTGATAAGTTGCCCTTCCCATAGAATCACTGGTAAAATCAGAATTTAGCGCAAAAGTACGTGGTTCAAGTAGTTCTGAATCAGATTTGCCTCAATCTAAAATGGAACTAATAAGTAGTGCAAGTAATTCTACAGACATTGACAGTAAAAGAAGAGGTGCCCCAATGACCTCAGATGAAGAGAGTTAACATCTGCATGCCATATTATGCAGAGTTCAATGGGGTGCGCTAAAATTTGTGTGTCAACAGTGCTCAGTGCCTTCATTTCCCCCCCTTATGTTTTCAAAAAATGTAAGTGAAGTACGTACATGTTATTGGGCTGTCTCAATGTCAGTGTAACTTAAGTCTCATCAATTTCAATGGGTCTACTCTAAATAGGACACAGAGGGTTGTATCTAATATTAGTCTAACTTAAGTCCCATTCATTTCAGTGGGTCTACTCTATTTAGGGCATTGGAAAATTTTCTGAAAACCCACATGACTCGAGTCAAGTGAGGAGAGAATTTGTGTAAGCCCGGGATATAAGATATGCTGAAACAGAGCAGTTGTAAATTTAGCCAGGTTACTGCATATTGAGTAAACACCATTACGGCCTTAGCGAACCAAAATAAAACAATAAATAACTGAAAAGATTATGCAATGTGAGCACACACAGAAACAGACCAAGAAGCACAAATTTAACCAAACAGAACCAACACCCATGAACATTCACGGGGGGGGGGGGGGGATTGGGCTGAAAAAAGCATGTTCCTCTGAGCCTCCCCTGCCACCCTTTAAGCTATGATAGGGCTGTTCCCTTACCACCAAAAGGATCAAGGGTGAAGCTTGGGGCCCCCTGTGTGGCTTCTGCTCAGGGGAGAGGATGATCTTGCTGACTTCCTACCTTGGCCCCAAAGTTGCTGCTATTCTTTGTGCTAGGTTGAAAGCAAGCAAGCAGCAGTCTTTTATTTTCCTTCAGCCACCCAAATTCCCAGGCTCAGCTGGCTGTGTCCCAGCTAAAATGTACCTTTGTCTTTATCGGACCTGGTTGAATCACATTGAATCTCATGCCGTATCTACCCCATTCAGCTGCAAGAGACCTAGAAATTCATTTACAGACTTTGTAAGTATTCAGCATACACAGATGATAAATAATACTAGAAAACATCGGCGTTAAAGCTTGCTTGGCACCCACACTGCTATCTTTTCAGCGCCAGGCTAAGACTTTTCTATTCTCCTAGGCTTTTTAAGTATTTCAGTATTTTTAGTGTTCAAAATAAATTATTTTAGTCCCTGCGGTGTGGGGTTTTAATGCTTGTAACTGATGGCGAATTTAGTTTTTACATCTGTATTACTTTATGTTCTGTCAGTGTGTTTATTGGTTTTATATTGCCATTTTTATTGAGATTTATTGCACTTATATGTTCTCACAATTATTGTACAATGCCTAGAGAAATCAATTTTATTACACGTTTGATAAGTTAAATAAATATAAACATATGTACACACTTTGGGCTTGAAGACACTACATATTCTGTTTACTGGAGTATTTTGCAGATTTTTGGATGGATTCCTAGTAATGTGCAGTACTATGCATCTTCCCAATAGCCTCCCATTTTCAAGTAATGAGGGTGCCTTAATCTTCTATTGAAATCCCACAACTTATAAGGTGATGCATGGAAGTAAACCAATGATACAAAACAAGCAGATATTTTTGTCATGAGAAGAAACAATTCATAACATACTACTGGGTGATCCTTATTTATGCTTTTACAGAGCTGAGGGCCTATTATTCTGAGATTTCATATGTCCTTTCATCAGAGATTCAAAGGTTTTCAGTCACTGACAGTTCACTCATTTGTTTACCCATCATGTAGCATTGAAACGTATAGCAAAAAAGCAACAAAAAACATTACGTGAAAATGGGTGGAGACACTAAAGTTTATAAGAGTTTACATCTATGCTGACAGGGTCTGAGGTGGCAGTGACTGAACAGGAAAGGGATCTTGGGGCTGTGGTGGATAGTGTGATGAATATATCAAACTAGTGTGTGGCTGCTGTGAAAAAGACAAATTCAGTGAACAGAGAACATACAAAATTATGGTGCAACCACACTTAAAATACAGTGTAGAGTTCTAGTTACTGCACCTCAAAAAGGATATTGTAGGGTTGGAAAAGGTGTACGAAAGTGTAACCAAAATTATCAAGGGGCTATCACAAGATGTAATGATGTCCACCAATTTGAATGGCTTTAAAAGGGGGTTAGACAAATACAGTGAGGATAAGGCTGTCAATGGCTCCTATTTTCAATGGCTCCTCCAACCCAGAGGTAGTATTCCCTCCAACCGAGAGGCAGTATGCCTCTCAATACCAGTTGCTGAGAAACACAAGTAGGAGAGTGCTATTGCGCTCATGTCCTGCTTGCGGGATTTCCAAAAGTATCTGGTTGGCCACTGTGGGAACACTGTGCTGGACTAGACACGTCTTTGGTCTGATCCAGTGTGGCTCTTCTTATGTCCTTCTGTACTTTGCTGGATTAGACTAAACTTCAACAATGGGTTAAATCCAATGTTGAGCAAGCAGATTTCCACTTGCTCTCCTCTCCCTTGCAGCCCCCTGTGCCCACCCCCAAATCTGCTCCAGAGGGTCCCCCAGTGCTCTGGAGCAGACTTGCAGGGTGCAGGAGGAAGGGAAATCCATTCTGCCAGCAGTTTCTGATCAGCCACTGTTGGATCCAACAGGTTCTAAAAGAGACAGCCAGATGGATCTGGAAGCTCGCAAGCAGGACATGAAGTCAACCGATATCCCTTCTTGTTTATCTCAGACTCTGGCACTCAGGGGCATACTGCCTGAGAACAGAGAGGCCCAATTAGCAGGCTACAACCCTACCATGTTTGTAGGCTATGTATCCTGTGCAGGTGGGTTTTCTGAACCCACTTCAATGGCAGACAGCCCCCTCCCACCCGAGTATTGACAATATCGCATGCAAATGAAAAACAGTAGTAAAGATCCTTCAGGACTAACTTTTTGAAAAAAATAAATGGCCTCTACTGGGTTGGCCAATCAGAATGCATTTATTTATTTAAATAATTTATATGCTGCCTTTCAAAACATAGTTTATCTCCAGGTGGCTTACAATCAAATTAAAAGCATATTTAAAATAACTCTTCAAAATAACTTATTTAAAATAAACAAAATATTATTTAAAAGCTAAAAGAGCAGAAAAAAATGTCTCAGACCAGCAAATCAATACACAATCAAATTAAGTGCGATATTTAAAAACAATTCAATAGTATCAATTTAAAACCAAACCGACCCACTTTACCCAAAGGGAGACTAAAATAAAAAAGTTTTTAAAGCTTGCTGGAAAAAACAACAACAGGGAAGGAGCCAACATTCCTCAAGGGAGGGAGCTACACAGGTATGGGTAGAATAAGAATAACGCAGATTTTAACCCTAAGGAGTGACAAAACACTCACTTGCACAGGGCTTCTACACCTGCTTTGGCAGAAGCACTTGGTGACACAAACCCAGATCCACTTTCTGCATAGACTGTTGTAATGGAGAGAAATGCTGCTCCTGAAAGATAGCGAAAAATGAAAGCGGAGTACAAACCATCGCCCTGACCCTATAACTGATTTACCTTTCCTTATGTATCTCGTGCAAACCAGGATTAGGAGTGTTTATGATTCAGACCCCAAACCTAGGATCCAGTAGGAAAGATAATCAAGAGTCTGAAAACCCATATATCTTTATGTATTCATATAGGCAGGTAAAACCATTATTTCAATTCTCTTCCTTGTGGGAGTTTGGAAGCCTGTCATTCAAAAGTGTTATCAACTTAACACCAAACTGTATAAAGAAATCTGACCAGGAATTCATGCACATCCCTTAATATGGGCAAGAGAGATCTGGGATCATTATTTATACTACGCTGTTTTGTATTACACAGGAACATAGGAAGCTGTTTATACGGAGCCAGACCACCGGTCCATCTTGCCCAGTATTGTCGACACTGACTGGCAGCGGCAATGCTGGCAGCAGACTTCACTGTGCCATCAGCACAGCGCTGTCAATGGGCCCCTGCTGCTGCTGGTGACCCTCGCTGTCCAAGACCCTCGCTGTCGAAGCCTCCGCCTGCTGGCCCCCCTCTTGCCCATCCCCCACTCACCAAAAGCCTCTCCATCCACCAGCCAAAGCCACCCGCTTGCTCACCGAAGCCCCCACCCTGTCAGCCCATCCTCCCCCCACTCTGTTTTCCTTTTTCTTTTTTTAACCTGAGGCAGTGACAGCTCTGGCTCCTCTTCACCTGGTCCAGCTGGCCCTGCCAACAAAGTGCTGTCGGGGCCGGCTGGCCAAGTCTTCAGGCCCCCATGTGCATGTTTGTTAAAGGATTTTTTTTTTTAACTTACCTTTTGAGTGGCAGTGATCTGAACAAATCAGATCCTGCCTTTGTGAGGGGACTAGGCCAAGAAGGGTACAGGAGTGACACAGAGACTGCCTTGTGCCCTCATTAGCCATGTCCTGCACAAAGGCAGCGTCTGATTGGTTCAGATTACTGCCACCGAAAAAGTAAATAAAAATATTGTTTTCTTTTAAAATGGGACACTGTGGGGCCAGCAGACCCAGCCATGGAGATTCCTTTAATCAACGGGGCTGGCTGGGAGGGTGAGGAAGAGGATGGTGGAAGCAGTAGCAGGGGAGGGGATTTCTGAACCTCTGGGCCCTTGCCAGCTGCCCGTCCATGCCAATTGCTGACACGGGGCCTAGGCAGTGGCTCTCCAGGGTTTCCAGGTGGAATTTTTCCAGTCCTACCTGGAGATGCCGGAGATTGAACCCGTGACCTTCTGCATGCAAAGCATGTGCTCTACTTGCAATTAAGCCATCATATATCAAGTGATTAAACAAATTAACACGTATACATGTACTTGGGGAGAGATGCTGGGATATGAATATGTATGTGTATGCTTGCTTTATTGACTATGAGAAAGCTTCTGACAAAGTAAAACATGACAAGGTATAGAGTTGTTGGTAAGCAAAGGTCCTGATTTAAGAGATATTCGTATAATCAGAAATTTGTACTGGCAACAAAAAGCTGCAGTGAAAGTTAAACAAAGCAGAGCTTTCCAGGGCTCTAATAAGGCTGCAAAAAACTAAATAAAAACATTCAGACAGTATTTGTTGTCCAAGCTGGTATTCAGCAACACGAGGTCAAGCTCTGTCAATATGAACTTACCTTTATGTGCTTTTATCAGTTCTTTACCAATTCCCAGAGTTACATAGGCAGTACCATTAAGAACAATATCAGTTATTGTCTTCCATGCATTCGCAGACAGACGTTCAGAAGGAGAGATAAAATTTCCAGCTGCGTTATTTATTATAACCTGAAATGGAGAAAAGAAAGCTTACATTCATATTGAAATTGGTCCTCAGCACATTTAAGATACTTGTTGATGGTTTCAGAGATTACAGCAGACGTTTTGGCAAAAAAAGAACATTAGCTACAACATCTTCAAAAACAAGAATAGCCGTGTAGAGAAAAAGGAAGTGTAAAATCACCCAGGTAAAAATTCTGGTTTTAAAAGCTTGTGCGTATTTTGTACCCATTTCAGTATGTGATTTTCCAACTTGAAAGTCAAGCCATGCTATAAAACACACACACACACACACACACACACACACACACACACAAAGACCAAACAGTGCAAGTCAACTGTAACTGCAGTGCAAGCCAACCTCAGCACTCTTCTGCACAATCCTCCTCTAAAAGTTACCTAATGAAATCACAAAACATGAAAATAAAGATAGCTGCTGACTTTGTATTTACCTCCTTTTGCCTGTAACTGGTGAAACATAGAGTTGATGAACTCTCCATCTAAGAAAGAGGATGGAATACAGAGTTCCTATCCTCTACTTACCACTTTTTTAACAACCTAATTTAGGACACGATCCCATGGCCACTAGACGCTGTCTAGAAGGCCGTAGGATAATTTGGAGTCCCAGCTCTGACCTTGTAACTCGCTCTGAGGTTGGAGCTGGGACTCCAACCTCGGAGAGCCTTCCTTCCACCCTTGCAGCTGGTGCAGTTCTTTCTGTGCTGGCTTCTGCTCCAAGGTCGGAGCTGGCATTGGGTGGCCATTGCGGGGGGGGGGCGGGGAGGGGAGGAGTAAGGCTCCGCTGGGATATGACGTATCCCGGCGGCGCGTGAGCCTGGCCTCCTCATGAGCAGGAGCAAGACTTAGACGGCTGAATCGGCCATCTAAGTGCTTGCAGAGCGAGAGGAGTGCTCCTTCCATCCTCGATAGGATGCCCATAACCAATAACTGTAAACTACAAGCAGCACCTCAAACAACATGTTGTAGTGCGGAGTGTTCCTCTTTAGAGTTCCAGCTAACTAGTTATACCCTCCTCAAACACACTCATTCTATTCTTCTTCTCTTCTGGTCTTCCATTTCTCCTCCCCGACCCCCACAGCTGGTCAGCAATTCATGCCCACCGAGCATGTACAGTCCTCACTGGGCTGTTTGGGGTTCCCCACCTCTTGCCTTAGTGGGGTTCTTTCCTAAACAGTGTTTGTACTTCTTCAAATTGTTGGATTCCCCCCGGGGCCTACTGATACTTTCCTCTAGTACAGGGCTCTCCAACCTTGGGTCCCCAGATGTTGCTGGACTACAGCTCCCAGAATCCCTTGCCATTAGCCATGCTGGCTGGGTATGCTGGGAGCTGTAGGCCAGCAACATCTGGGGACCCAAGGTTGGGGAGCCCTGCTCTAGTAAATGGATGATGCTGTTTTGGCTTCATATGGAGTGACACTCGGATAACTGAATTTGCTATTATAGGAGCATAAGAAGAGTTGTGCTGGGTCTGACCAAGGGTCCTTCTAGTCAAGCATTCTGTTCCCAAAGTGGTCAACCAATGCCTACAGGAAGCCCGCGAACAGCACAGGAGTGCAATAGCATGGTATGATCAGTGTGAAGTAAGACTGACATATTGGCCTGGTTCATAAATAATATTAACCCATGGTTTATTTAATCCATGGTTGTTGTCTGGCATAGATGATCGAACAAACCATGGTTTGTTTTCTCAATCCCTGAATTGTTTGTTTCCCTCCTCCTTTGCCTGCTCCCTCCAATGCCTTTGCAATACTGTAGTGTTGGCATGTAGAGTGGCTGGTTGTTGTTGTTTTTTACCACTCTTGCCCACTGCCTCTGTAGCCTGGCAAAACAACCCATGGACAACCTATGGTCCTGGGTTTGTTTTTATGGGTATTATCAATTCCTATAGATATGAGAATGAATATTACTTCTGAACTATAATACAGCATTGTTTTCAATTGTTTAGTTTTCTTGTATTACAGACTACTTTCTTTTTTGTATACAATGCAGGATATTCCCAGCAATGATGAATAAAACTTTCAGGGTACTTACACTGGGATGTCCAGCCACATCGATTAACTGAGAAATTGCATTGCTAACAGATTTTGGATCTCTCACATCACACTGAACTGCATGAACCTGCGTAATAAAGTATCATCAGTATCACCACTACCAGAAGCAGCAAAACCAGAAGTAAACACAACTTCTAAACAGCTGTTTTATGCACGCATAAAATTCTTACATTCAAAGATCATATTTATAAACATTGATAACAATTGTTAAGCAATACCTTATTTCCTGTTTTAGAAGAAATTTCTTCTGCAGTTTCTTTTAATACATCAAGTTTCCTACAAATAATTATACATTATAGCTGAGTTTCTATTACATACTTATACCATCCTGACTTCAATTTAATGTAAAAAATTAGAAGATTTTTGTATGTAAGCAAAAAAAAAGAAAAGAAAAAAGGACGTAATCTACTTCAACACAGCTATGAAATGCTTAATTGATTCTTCATATAGTTCAGTCTGAATGGTTCCTAAGTGTCAATTCACAACACACTGATGACCAAACTTGGATTTCTCTTGAACGGGTCTGTGACTGTATAATAAATCCAAATGACTGATTGATTGCAAGTGCACACACAAAAGCATCCTGAGGGTTGTATCCTTAACTTGAAAAGCCCCTATTTTGTAAAATGCAAAACTGATGGATTTACCGGCTTGCTATTACACACTCTGCTCCCAAATTAGAAAGAGCACTTGTCATTCCTTTTCCAAGCCCAGTACCGCCACCCGTGATAAAGGCCACTTTCTCGTGGAAAGCATCAGGCGGCAACATCAGCTTCTGAAGAGGTGAAAAGGCAGCAGCTTGGGATGTGTCACCTTGATACATTACTCTTGTTCCATGGCTTAAAAGCTGAAAAGGAAAAATACAGTTTACTATATTAATTTCAGGTAATATAGCCTAAAGGTAATTCACTACTGTGGTCTAACTATAAGAAACCCACAAGAGACAATATTTTTTTAAAAAAACCCATTTGTATAGATAGCACTTTCCAGTGTTCAAAGTGCTTCACATGCTGTAATCTGTACAACCCTGTAAGGTAGGTCAGTGTTACTATCCCCCTTATTACAGATGCGGGGACTGAGGCTGAACCGGGGGACCCATGTTTCACTTTTGGAAGCTTCTTCTCAGAGAGCCAATTTGTGTGGCTTTGGGAACAGCCTACACAGTATTCACAGGGCCCGTTGGCAGAATTCATGGAGATATTTTTTTCGTGAGTTATTGGAATTGAGAGCACAGTTTCAGCTGGATATTCAGAGAGCTTATCGTGTTCCTGGTTCTGGTCGTGGGTTGAGAGTGGGACCTGTTATTGGACAGTTTTTATGAGCGTCAACAAAAGAATAGTATCTCCTCTGCACGGTTAGGCAGAAGGGGGAGCTTTGGTGGGTAGGCAGAAGGGGGAGCTTTGGTGGGGAGCTGAGAAAGATAAAATCATGCTCTACCCGGATTATACAAAAGAGGTCTCTGATCAAAGAATTTTTTTCCCACAAAGACTAGGAATCTATCAAAAGATCTTGAACTAGAATACAGTACCATATTAAATTTCTAGCGACTTTCTGTCTTATCTATGAGAATCAGATGAAAAGATTTGCATCACCAACAGCTGCAGAGCCATTTCTAAGGGGCATGAAGATCACTGGAGTCTCTCCCTCTGCTGCTGCATCTACTTCTAGTGAAGCTTTGGTTCTGCTGGAAAGTTTCTGGCTGCTCACCAGTGTTTATGCTGTTACACTAGATATTGTGTAACAATATTATGCTGTTACACTAGATAATGTTCTGGGCATTTGGTCAACCTATATATAATTAAGAATGTGCTTCTCCTTCTCTCACTCTCATCTTAGGTAACTTTATATAATTAGTTTTTTAAAACCCTATATACATAGTAAAATATTTTTCAAAATACCTAGTGTTCTTTTTTTATTTAAGTATGTATTTGATAATTGATAAGGGAGCAGGCGAGATGGATTGCATTGCCACATTTACTGGCAGCTAAACTGTTTTTTTCTAATTTTTGTTTTATTTTTAGTTTTGTTCTCAGTCATATTTTTCAAAATTGTGGGGGTTTGTTTTTGTTTTGTGGGGGAAATGGAGACTATGTGGGTTATTAGGGGAGTGTTTTTTTAATTTTCTATTATTTCCAATATTATTTTATTTTTCTTCTATATTTTATTTTAAAGGCTATGTGAGGTACAGGAGAATAGATGTTTCCCTGGACCACTTGGATTTTCTTGTATTGAAATGTATATGAATGATCTATGGGGTATATTATAAAGAAGTAGTTAATATTGGTAAAATTGGTGAGATCTGTATTTTAGGAGGAGCAATTAATCTATTTTTCACTGTTCTATGTTCAACGTGACTTCATGGAATGTCAAGGGGCTGTGGAATCCAAAAAAGCAGAATAAAGTGCTTTCTAGGTTAAAAGAGCATAACTATTCTGATGTGGCTTTTCTACAAGAAACTCATTTGATGGCTGTAGACGCCCATTTATTGAGAAAAAATTGGGTTGGAGAGGTATATGCAACTGATACCTCTACTAGGTGTAAAGGGGTAGCAATTTTAATCGATAAGCGATTTGGTTTTTCAGTCCAACGGGTCATTAGTGATCCTGAAGGCCTTTTTTTATTTTGGTGGGGAAAAATAATGACAAAGTGATTGCTCTGACCAATGTATATGGGGCTAATAATGATTCTCTGGTTATGTTTCATGAGTGTTTCAGTAAATTGGTTCATGTTGCATATGACTATTTGATTGTGGGTAGGGATTTTAATGAAGTTTTAGATCCATTGTTGAATAGAAATATACCTGCCACTAGGAAGCAAATGATAGTGAGATTTACATTTCAGGTGTATATGGCTGAATTTGATTTGACTGATGTGTGGAGAGCTTTGCATCCTCATGAACGGGACTACACATTTCTCGCACCTGTTTATCATAATCACTTTCGATTAGATTATTTTTTGGTTCTACATCGTTGCTATGTTGTAAGATTGAAACATTGGTAGTTTCTGACCATGCCCCAGTTTGTCTGGAGTTGCAATTTTCAGATTCATTTAGGCCCCCTGGTCTTTGGAGCCAGTATAGTGGTGAGAGTGTTGGACTGGGACTCAGGAGATCCGGGTTCTAGTCCCCGCTCGGCCATGAAACTCACTGGGTGACTTTGGGCCAGTCACTGACTCTCAGCCTAACCTACCTCACAGGGTTGTTGTGAGGATAAAATGGATAGGAGGAGGAGGAGGATTATGTAAGCTGCCTTGGGTTCCTTGCAGGAAAAAAGGCGGGGTAGAAATATAATAAATAAATAAATGTCTCCCTTCTTCATGATGAGATATTTAAATAACAGATTTCGGCAGAATTAACTGGATACTTTGAAATTAATGAGGGTACAGTTGATTCTTGTGCTATTGAGTGGGAGGCCAGTAAAGCTTTTATACGGGGCCAAATTATTGCTTGTTTCCTATAAAAACAAAATTTTTAAAATGCAACAAATATTATTGAGCGAGAGGTTGAAATCTCTTATAACTCAGTCTGCTACTTCTCCAACTGCACAACTTTATCAGGAGCTGCAGAACATTAAATATGAACTGAATAATATCCTTTCACAGCAGGCAGAATTTGCTTTAACCTGTTTATGACAAGCATACTGAGAAAATGGTGAACATGCTAGCAAGCTTTTGGCACATCGTCTTAAACAGAAAAAGCATCAAGGTGTTATTTCCACTATTAAAGATGAGAGCAATATGATATACACTTCCCCTAAAGATATAAATTCACAATTTTAAAAAATCTATTCTGATTTGTATAGTACGGGTAAGAAAATATCAGAGCAAGATATGGAAGTTTTCTTTTCTCAGCTTAAACTTCCAAGGTTAGATTCCTCACAATGACAGTTCCTTCTGGCTCACCTGCGTATTGAGGACATTATGAAAGTAATTTCGAATATGAATGTTGGGCAAGCACCTGGTCCAGACGGGTTTCCAACTGAGTGGTATAAAACATTTTCTAGTCTTTTGGTCCCAAAGCTTCATCGTCTTTATAATTGCATTTCTGAATCAGGCTCTCTTTTGGCATATTTCAATGATGTTTATATTGCCGTGATTCCTAAGTCTGGTAAAGACCATACCTATTGTGCCAACTATTGACCTATTTCGTTAATTAATATAGACATTAAAATATTAACAGCAATTTTGGCTGATAGATTGCAACAAGTAATTGCAACACTTGTTTGATCTGATCAGGTGGGATATATTAGAAATCGACAGGGAGCTGATAATCTTAGATTAGTTGTTGACTTGATTACTTTAAATACTAATAGAACAGACTCTGCTGCTATTATCGCTTTGGATGCTAGAAAAGGCCTTTGACAAAATTCATTGGAAATTTATTTTTGCTATGTTGAGAAACTTTGGCTTTCCAGTGGAGTTTTTAAATTGGGTCAAAATTTTATATTCAACCCCAAGAGCGAGAGTTAGGACCAATGGTTTCTGCCCAGACTATTTTATACTTGGGAGAGGTACTAGAGAGGGATGCCCACTTTCTCCATTGATATTTGACTTATGTTTGAAACCCTTGGCATGTGCTATTAGACAAAATAGTAGTATTTACGGATTTGTATATGATTGTTTAGAATTTAAAATTATTCTTTATCCTGATGATCTTTTATTGTTTATTTTGAAACTCCAGTCATTGGTTCCAGCTTTGATGCAGGTGATTAATAATTTAGGTTATTTGTCTGGCTATTTAATTAATTGGTCAAAGTCTGAATTGTTGCCGATTGGAGATAATATATCTCATTGTATTAACTCAGTGGCAATTTTGATGGTGCCCAGATTTTATTACTTACTTGGGGATACTTATCCCTAGAGACATATCCCAAATGATCAAACTTAATTTGAGTAAGTTGATTAATGAGATCTCATGGGATATAGACAGATGGGCATTCCTTAAGTTGAGTTTGTGGGGTATCATCGAATCATAGAATAGTAGAGTTGGAAGGGGCCTATAAGGCCAATGAGTCCAACCCCCTGCTCAATGCAGGAATCCAAGTCAAAGCATCCCTGACAGATGGCTGTAAGGTTACTACACTTTAATATTAATATTAATATTATACCTAATATTATACCTAGGACTGTACATGTTTTACGTGGGATTCCTCTATTTATACCTGGCAACTATTTTCAAAAACTTAATGCTTTGTTTCACAATTTTTTCTGGGTTTCCTTGCCTCTACAAATTTCTCTGAAAAGGATGCAACTTTCAACTAAAGAAGGTGGGTTTGGCTTTCCAGATCTTTGTTAACTAGTTCTAAATTCTGGTCTTTTCTCCTTAGATTATCCATCACAACAACACTGTGATATAGGCTCCCATTTTAAGAAACTCTTCCCATTTATAGAGAAAGACTGCAATATGGCCTTGGCCATACAATGAGTCCATGGAAGAGCATGGCCTTACAGCTCAGCTCCGTTTCCAATGGAATATCCTGGCGACAGGAGGGCTGCTACCAGACTTTGAGGTTTGAATACTAGTTAACAATTCCATGCTATGGGGATAAAACAGGGGGAACTATGTGCACATGCCCTGTGATCTTTGGAGGAATGGTGAGATAAAATTGTAATTAATAATGAGCAAAATCCAATTAAGTTTTTCTGCTAACAGAATTGCTACTGTCAGTGGAACTGGGAGGGGGCAATTCCCTCTCCTCCATGCATCCTTGGAATCTGCTCTGATGGGTTGGGGAACTCTCCAGATCAGATTTTCAGTCTGCACAGGGAAGGAAAGAGGGAGAAGGTCCTATTGTGCAACTGGACTTCCCCTTGCGCAATGTTGGCTTCTGCCCAATGTTAATAATTAATATTTCTGCCAATGGACCCAGTCACTCCTAGCCTCCAATCTGAAGATTAACTTCACTGGTAATAATCACAACTTATGCCAATGTGTTTTGCCCCAATTTTGAAACAAGATGTGTTAAATAAAAAATAGTATTTCTCTCAGTCCTTGTTTTAATGATCAGTGTTTGATATGAAGATCCTTGGCAGTCAGATGACATTCTTATAGTATCCTAAAGCTAAACCATTCTACATTTTGGAAAACTGCTTGAACTGAAGGAACACGCATTTGAGAACAAGCTTACTGGTGAGTGCACTCTGATTCCCCCTCTGTTGGGATGGAGAAAAAGAATGTAACTGATCAGTCCTTGAGTTGTCAGCACAATCATATACATGTCTCCTCAGAAGTAAGTCCCACTGAGTTCAATGGGGCATATTTCCAGGTAAGTGAGTATAGTATTGCAGTTTAAATTTAGGGATTACTGTTAACAATATTATTGTTTGGATATTATGGGAAAGTTAGGGGGTCTCTTTTTTATGCAAATATATTATTTGGGTGCCCCCTCAAGAATTTGAGAGCCAGTGTGGTGTAGTGGTGAGAGTGTTGGACTGGGACTCAGGAGATCCTGGGTTCTAGTCCCCGCACAGCCATGGAGCTCACTGGGTGACTTTGGGCCAGTCACTGACTCTCAGCCTAACCTACCTCACAGGGTTGTTGTGAGGATAAAATGGAGAGGAGGACGACTATGTAAGCCGCCTTGGGTTCCTTGCAGGAAAAAAGGTGGGGTATAAATATAATAAATTGGCACACTTCATTTCACAAGTCGCTATTTTTATTCCTTGGACAACTTCTATGACTGACAAATCATCAGATTGCATTATGAAAATATGCTTTTTAAATTAATTTTAGTGGTTACTATATGGTATTTTAAAGCAATGGATATTATATGGTTTTGAGGAGTTTAAATTTTAAAAAACATTTTTACTGTTTCTTTGATAAAGACCATATGCCCCAAATTATGTTAGCAATTGGATTCTGTGGATAAATATATTTTATTTATGTATTTATTAAATTCCTTGAACACCTCAAAAAAAGTTTCTCTAGGTGTTGTATGATTTCGAACATGATTAATACAAAATACCGGTAATAAACAATTAATGAAAACCTTCACAGATAAAAATCCAAGAAACATGTACAGTAATAGCAAATACAATAAAATATGACATGGATTACAAAAGCCAAAAACAACTATCAGAGACAAGAGTTAAAAATGAAACTAAAGGAAAAATGCAGAATTTAAGTACCACCTAAGGTTAACCCTATACCATGTTTCCTGGGGAAGTAAGCGCCACTGAACTACATGGGACTTGCTTTTCTTAGACACATGTATGTAAGATTGTACTGTAACAGCGCCATCCAATGTGGCTGCCCATAACCCTCTGAACTTGGAAGGATTATGGATATCCAATGGAGGGCCAAAGGAGCACGGAGGCGAAGGTCGCCTCCGCACTTCTCCCACCCTGCAAAAGACTTAAGATAGCTGATTTTAGCTGTCTTTCCCCTGGCGTGCTAGGAGGACAGGCTGAGGGGCCGCCAGGATACATGGTAACGTGGTGGAGTCTCACTTCTCCCCTCTGCCCCAGAATGCCCACAAACCTGTGGCCCTAAGGTAGGTCTTGTGACCTTGGAGCTGCAGCCGGCGCGGAAAGAACCACAGCAGCTTCAAGGGCAGAGGGAGGGCGCTCCAAGGTTGGAGTCCCAGATCCGACCTCTCTGTTTCTGAGGTTGGAGCTGGGACTCCAACCTCGACTCTATCTAGCCAGCCATAGGATTGCGCCCTAAGAGGTTTTCCTCTTGGAAGCCACCAGCTGCCAAAGGTGTGTGTTTGTGAGTGTGTGAAAGAAACTTAACTCAAGGTTGTATTGTGAAGGGACACTACAAGGCCTCTTTACACATTACGTTTTTTAGATTTACAGTCAGTCCTCTTTTTTAAAAAGTATACAATTAACAATGTAAAAGCATAAATATAATAAACACATGCTTGAAACATGTTTACAGGTACCCACTATCACAGTGCTGGGATTGATTGCAGCTCTGTTAAATTATACTCAGTGGAAAACCTGGATTTGTTGCTGTGTGAATTAGCCCTACTGAATATCACATATGGTATATATTTGTTATCTAGCAACTGGTGAGCTGGGGCAGATTATAAAAGCGTTTCATGAAGAGAGTAGGCACATTGCATCCTGTGTGTGCGCTGTGATGTGTGCCTATGATTAAGAGAAGTACATCCTATCCTGCAGCTGGAGAAGTGGGAAATGGTGTTATATATTATACAAGGGGTGAGGAACTTGTGGCCCTTCAGATGTTGTTGGACCACAACTCCCATCAGCCCTAGCCAGAACAGGCAATGGTCAGGGATGATGGGAGTTGCAGTCCAACCACATCTGTAGGAGCAAAGTTTCCCCACCCCTATTTATACACAGGGAAGAGGGCTTTGCATTGCAAGACCACTATGGGAGCTGTGTTTCAATAGGTTTATCCCACAATGCTCCTGTAACATTTAAATGACTGCAGGGCTGGTTAAATGGGCCTTTTCCATGGAAACCGCACCCTGCTGCAACTGGTGTTATGTATACTAATTTTATGGGAAAGTTCTGTACAGCCAGTCCCAGCTATGTGGCTATTAACCTTTAAACATTACAGGAATCCTGTGAAATAAGCCCTAAGGGGGTGGGTGGGAGGGGAAACCTTGCTCTCAAATAGCTTCTGTGACATGTAAAGAGAGCCAGACAGTGTCTGAAGGCAAACAAGGCAGAACTCTGTTCTGTGGGAGCTAGGCTGGATCTACACATACAGCAAAGTGTGGTGGTGGAGTCCTGAACAGACTGTACCACTTCAAGACTTCAGGTGGGAGAATCAGGATCAGTTCCGAATGTTTCCTTGCGGTTATAAAACAGCACTCCCTGCCAGTAGAAAACTAGCAGAGCAGGGAGATGGGTAGCTTTTCTACACGCAGGGATTTCCCCCCCTTCTTCGAGCAGGGAGATGAAAACGGCATCCCCCCCCTCACCAGCCCGTAGCCCGAAGGTGTACAATCTACTCTTACCACCCCGTGGCGCTGCAGGTGTAGATCCCGCCGTAGGAATAAGCGTATGGGAAGGAGTGTTGCTGTGGGGAAAGAACCACCCTCCCCTGCGGGGACGTTTCTGAAGTGGGAGGTGAAGTAAACTCCTCCATATGCTGTCTCCAAATGTGGAGAGTGTCCGGACACAGTCGGGAGCACCTTACCCGCACAGTCGTAGGAAGCAACCGCGGGACCAGCCCGGTCCGTAACTCGCTCCGAAGAATCAGCGCCGCCGCCATCTTTCGCGCTTCAGACTCAGGCTGGCGAAAGAGGACGCGGGCGGACGGCACCTTCCCTTCGAGTGCCAGTCGGCGGGGCGGGGGAGAATCGTTGAGGGGCGGGGTCTGACGCGATTCCCACGCTCTGGCCGCGCCCCCTACGGCAGAGCAACGCCCCCGACCGATTGGTTTCGCAGAGACCACGCCCCCTTTTCCAGAAGGCCAAGTTGTCACAGTAAAGACGCAAGTAGTATGCTGGGCTGCCGTTGCCTGCAGTTTTCCAACAGAGCTTAATGGGAGCCAAGGGCTCCCCAGGATCGGAAGCCCTCTATTGACTTTTTGAAATATGAGCAGTAGTGCTGGAAACGCATGGAAAGGAGCCGTACCTTTGAGCGTGTGCAGAGTGCTGTCTTTCCTATCCCACTGAGTATCCATCACCAACTGTTTTAACACACATTGGACTGCTGCCGGGCAGACTGTAAAAGACAAATACACTGGAGCTTGTCCGTTGAATTGAGAAATTATGCACTAAATACACACACATTAACTGCAATTCTAGACATGTTTACTCAGAAGTAAGCCCCATTGGCTTCAATAGGTCTTACTCTCCTAGGTAAGTGTACATAGGATCGCGGCCTTTGTTTTTGTTAACCTATCCTCACGCACGATTTTGGAAACTAGACTTGCAAGATCAGACTGAGACACAGGGCCGGTTTCAACAAAATGTTTTCTCCCAGGAATGTGTGTGTGGGGGGGGAAGAAACCCCGAAATTGCCTATTCATACAGTGAAATACCCGTCACCGGGTTTTCTCCGTTCTCTTTGGAGGCTTCCCTACCACTGAACTTTTTTTTTTTTAAAGCTAAGCAATGCGCACAATGTTAGAGCCTGAAGTACGTACTTTCCCCCTCGCTATCCGTAGGTGGCGCTGCTCTTCCCGTCTGGGCTCTCGCGGTTTGTCATCGTGATCCTGATACCTATAGGCTATTGCCTCGAAGAGCTCTGATTTGGGTAGCGCGCATGCGTTCCTGGTTGGCGGGTGGGAGGAGCTGGAAAAGTGTTGTGTTGCTTTTTGGCTGCTGACCTGAGGGGGGAAAAGGGCGCTCGGGAAGCCGCTTCGCGAGAGGCCGGAAAGGCGAGGCAGGCAGGCGGGAGAACGGCAGTCTCCGTTCACCTCCCACTCAGGATGTGGAAACTGGTTCCAGTGAACGGGCCAGGTGAGGGAGGATGGTAGTGGGCGTATTCTTTGCGTCTGGTCTGACTCCGGTTTGACGCCTATTTGCGCGTTGGTTGGCTCAGCCTGTACTAATCCAGCACGTTGGTCCGGTTGAGGAAATGGCAGTAGTCCAATAGTTACCTTTAGAGAAGCGGTGGGATTCACGCTATAAGCGAAACCTCAAAGACACGGGCATGTCCGGGGGTTGGGTTCACACGTGGCATACGCTTTACTTCTTTCTCTACTGTTGATGACCGGCAGCTGCTTGTGTGCGCAGGCTTTAGTGTGTGTGTGTGTCGTGTCTCGCAATAGAGCAACACAATGGTGATGCGAGGTGAGACCGCAGTCTGTGGTGCATGACCTGGTTCTTACCATATTACTTCAGGACTTGCGAAGGCTCACGCAGTTCAATGCGGTTCCATACAGGACATTTTTGTGCACGTAGAAAATGAGATGTCCCTAGGAAAGAGCTAGCTTTCCACATGCAGGGATGTGGGCTTTTGTTTGTATGGTGGAACATCCAAAAATGTGAGCCCCCACCTGTAATCTGAAGTGCTATAGCTCAGAGAAAATGTTTTACGGCCAAATAGAGAGTTTTTGTGTGTGAACTAACTTCTGGAGTGCTAAATGGTTTTTGAGGGAAAATGTTGATGAGCTATGTTTGGGTTGGAGGGCAAATCTTCATAGACAGTTAGAAAGGGGGAATTTTAAGGTTGCTGTTCTGTGTACACTTAGTTGGAATTAATAAACGCTACTGAATTCTGTGGGACTTTATTCCCATGTAAAATGTTTGAATAAGAGCAGAGCAAGCATTAGGGCAATTGCCACTGACCTGCAGTAGAAGAAAGGAAACATTGCTGTACGTTTTCAGGCCCAGTTCAAGATGCTGGTTTTGATCTATGTATAACGCTTTACACAGCTTGGGATGTAAATACTTGACAGAGTGACTCTCCCTATGATCCTTATTTGAGGCCCTCCTCCAGGTGCCTCCTCCAAGGGAGGTTTTGGAGGTGTTGGATAATTAAAATTGCAGTCAAAACCTATGGCTAATGTTTCACCAGGTAATTGGGTGAAATGGTTAAGATCACTGATACCTTCTAGGGTGGTTTTCCTAGAAGGTACTCATTGAATTATTAACAGCCTGAACAGGAAGTGGGCTGTAGCTCTCAGCTTCTTCCTCTTTCTGTTCAGACTCTTAGTGAATGTAGCACCTTCTGTTGTTGTCTCCACGTGGTTCTAGCAGCAGCATGTAACCAGAGTTGCTGGTCTGAACTACACAAGTTCAGACCCCAAGTAACTACAAATGTACTTGTACCAACTGTAAGAAACGCTTTTAAGCCTGCCTGAATGAAACTGCATAATCTGAGTGAGTAAATGTTACTTTTAACTTTTACGAGACTGTGTCTCTGATTATTGTTCTGAGGGAGAGAAAAGGGGGCAAAACCAGGGAAATCCAGTCTGCCTTAAAGCATCCTGGATTACCAAATGCTAACTGGCTAACACTAGCCAAATCTAAGCTTCTTTTAAGCTGGAAAGGGACTGTACTCTGCTGATCTCACTAACGTGAGATAGGAAGGATATTACTCCACAATATATCCTCTCCTAGTATCTTTTTCAAGTCCCAACAGGAGAATCACAACAAAAGAGAGAGGCTTTTCAGTGGTGGTCCCCTGATTATGGAACACTCTCTCCAGTGAGGTCCACCTGCCACCAACATTGTCATCCTTTCGATGCCAGGTTAAGGCTTTCCTCTCCTCCCAGGCATTTGGCAGCATATGATAAGGTTTATTGCTGATGGTTTTAAATTATTTTTGTATGTACATGGTTTTTATATTATGTTTTATATTGTTTTTTTAGGGTTTTAATCTTTTGTAAACTGCCCAGAGAGCTTTGGCTATTGGGTAGTATAGAAATGTAATCAATAAAATACATAATGAGAGAGGTTGGGGAATGGTGGGAAAGAGGAAACATTGTTTCAGAAGCATCTGGCTCTGCTCTCTTCCTTTGATCAATATTACAGTATTATGGTCTCTCCCTGAAACAAATGGCCCCATTGATGGATGCTTTTGGGGCTGCTTGTCCTTAACTTATATGCTCCCAGAGTAACTCAGGTTCTAGAGGGGTAGCCATGTTAGTCTGTTACATCAAAAACAACAAAGAGTCTTGTGGCACCTTAAATATTAACCCATTTATAATAGCGTAAGGCTTTTGTGGACAGGGTCTGTTTCATCAGATGGATGAAAACTTGTACCAGGATGCATTTTAACTTTTAAGGTGCCACTATTCTCTGATATGCTGGCTCAGTATGATAGAGATCCTTTGAATATTCATGGGCGTTTCACACATTGTGGGTTATCTACATAAAAGTTGCTTTTGTGTAGGAAATTACATGAAACTAGTGTATTAATGGTCATATCTGACAATACTGCATATGGTGCTTTTTGCTGCATGTACAGCTGGTGTTCACGTATTGAGGAACTGCAGATAGTTACGGTTTTCCAACTTTGTATATAGAGCAGCCCTTCCCAACCTGATGCACTCCAGATAAATTGGACTGCAAGTCCTATCATTCTGCTGAGAATTATGGGAGTTGCAGTCCAACACATCTGGAGAACACCAGGTTGGGGAAGGCTGATATAGAGCATTGTGCAATCATCAGATGTGACACATCTTCATTTGAGCTTCACATCAGTCTCCTAAACAGAAGTGGGTTTTGTGCAAGCAATCCATAAATTTACAAAGCTGTTTTAAGAAGGCAGTGGCTGTGTTTGGGTGATCATATTTCAGATTCATAAGCCTAGATATGAACAAACCTCCTGCACCCCCATGCCACCGCTTTGGTCCTAAATTTAATGTATGGCATTTTGTACAAGTCAGGAAGCCGCAGGTAGCTTTAGCTTCTTGTTATATTCAAACCAGAAAACTATGGCTAATGGCTTTCAAACAGGCCAGGATATTAAGCCATTGTTTAGAGTTGAGTTAATATCCTGGCTTGTTTGGAAACCATTAGCTGTAGTTTCCAAGTTTGGACTTAACAGGGAGCTATCACTGCGGCTTCCTGGTTTGTATCCCTGCTCATGTAAAGGGAGGAGCAAACTGGTTGTGTGGGGATGCATGGCTTATGAAGTGAAGATAAAGGCGGGGTATAAATATAATAAATAAATAAATAAGCTTGTCCAAAGACTGCCATTGTGTTGGGTGGATTTTTTTAAAATTTCCTACTCTTCTTTAAAGCTGGCAGGGAAAACCAAGATTGTAAGCAGTTCTTCAGCTACATTACATTAAATTTAATGTATGGCATTTTGCCCCAAATAAAAAAGCAATGTACATCTCAAACAAAGCCAAAAAATTTAAATGGCGAGTGACTCCAGAATAAAATCATATTACCATCCTTCCAACTTGCTCTAATTTATGTGTTTATATTGCAAACTCCTTGAATGAGCACAACACTGGAAAATATTTGTCATGTTTTGTTTTATTTTCCTTTGAGTGTGAAGTTGCTGCCTTGGGGATGTTTATTGAAAGGCAGGAAATAAATAACCAGCAAAAGGGCCAAACCTCTCCTCTGATGATGGGGTGCAAAAAAGGGTATTTCAGCAGCAATCTAGCAGTCAGAGCCATATCAATATATGTAGTCAAATAACTGTAACTAATGCATATTTTTATGGATTTCATGGCCAGGTGAGATGTCAAATTCTAATTCATAGACCACCTTTATTCAATTGTACTCTAAAATGTAAAAATGTAGACTAATTTGTTTAGCAGTTTTACCACTACATTTTCTAAGCATGGAGGGTAGTACTTTTTCTTTTCTTGTTTTAGAAGATTTAAAATTAAGCTGTTTTTCAATTTCAGGACAGCCATATTGGCTTTTGGTTGGTGTGGAGTATGTTGTTGGACGTAAGAATAGTGCGATTTTAATTCAAGATGATCAATCAATCAGCCGAAGTCATGCAGCTCTTTCTGTTAACCATCCAGAAATGAACCTTGTAAGTACCACACATACAACATTATGAATGAATTGGGGAATAACTCTTCTGCTGACCACAGCTGTATTGTACACTTACAGAATATACAGTACTACCTTGATCAAGTTGCAATACCTGGTAAAGGGCTCCCTCACTACTAGGTTTCCAAACTATTTTATATAGATTTATATAGCAGTTTACCAGAACTACACAGTGACCTGGTTCACATGACATAGTTAATTCACCCGCAGGGGCTCTGTGACAGTCGCCATTTTGCATATGCCATAGGCTTGTCATGTCGTGCGAACCCGGTGAGGGTGGGTTGTTGGCATGATTAACAAATTACCCATAACCAATGGTCTGTTTTAGGGTTCTGGGTGGTTTGTTCACCATGCCAACAACCTATGCTCGCTGAGTTCACATAACACGACACGCTGCGGCGTGCCCTGCCTTGGCTTGCATATGCAAAATGGCAGCCGGCACATGTCAGGAAGCCCCACGGGTTAATTAACCCATGGTAGCTTGTCATGACATGTGAACAGGCCCAATGGCTTTCATTTGGATATAATATTACACCTCCAGCTGTGGCCATGAGATCAGAAGCATTCATTTCATTTTCAACTAAATGCAGTTTGTTGTTATGTCTGAACCGGCACAAACTGGATAGTTTTAACTACAGTTTGTCTGAACAAGTCAATTCCAATCTATGCTTTACAATTCTGTCTTGTTCAGATAAACCATAACTAACCACAGTTTTAAGTTTGGGACAACACAAAAACTCTGGTTTATCATTGAGAACTGAAGTGGGTTCTTCTGATTTCCTCCTTGTGGCCATGCCAGAGGAACAGAAAGGGAGTGGGGTACAGACTTGTGTGCGCGTAACATGAAACTATGATTTAGCTTTATCTTTGAACTAGGCCTTCTAGGTTTAACAGGATTTTATTTTGAATGTGTTTTAGTTAAGCATTTTTATATCTAATGAATAAGGTGCTTATCAGAGGGTTAATGCTAGAAGCAATAGAGACAAAAGTATTGTTTGACGTATCTGGTGGTAAAAGGTCACAAAAGTGATGTTTATACCATAGCATAAAATTTTAAAGGAACTTTTATGCTGTGAAGTTAAAGCATATCAACTTGTGGACCATTTGCAAGAAAAGATATTGAGCATGCAAAGTTACAGCACATTCAACATGTCACAGGAGATTAGAAAAAAATATTCTGCAGTAAAATGAGGTGGGATAGTCAGCTTATAATTATGGATTGCTAATTTTGATATCTGAAATGTTATATTTTTAATTATTATTTTCAGAGTCAATCTGCTTCATTTCCTGAGTTAACATTAAAAGATACTTCTAAATATGGTACCTTTGTCAATGAAGAAAAACTACCAAATGGTACTGCCAAAACATTGAAAACTGGTGACAGAGTCACTTTTGGAGTCTTTGAAAGCAAGTATAGGTATGAACAATTTGTGCTAAAGGAAAACTCATGAGTTTGGGTTATACAGTTGAAAGTCGTTTAGTATTTCTAAGGAAGAATTAAACATGGAAAAATGTAATTAACTGTGGACCTTACAAAGGCTCTGAAATCCCTTGTGAATAGCAAAAATTCAGAATTGCTAAGCCCTTTTAAAATGCATTGGATAATTGAAGCTGCAATCATACGTGGGTTAACTCAGGAGTAAGTCCCACTAATTTCGATGCAGGCTTACTATGAAGTTAGTCCCTATAATCTCAGGGGAGCTTACTTTTTAGAAAACATATTTAGGATTAGACTGTTGGTTAAATTGTACTTGAGTTTCTTTATTATGGACCATATTCTGAGCTTTTGGAGATCTTCTGAATATGAGATTGGCATAATAAAAAGTTGAGAGGTTTTCTCCCGATTGTGTTTTCAGAATTATATTGCAAGTAGATACTCTTCACATTAGAAGTACAGAACTTATACAGTTTATTTGTGGAAAAGACACTCCATGTATATGTACTTTAAAGACTGTGATGTTAGCAATGATTACCAGCTTGGATGGCTTTAATAGGGGATTAGACAGATTCATGAAAGATAAAGCTATCAACAGCTACTACATCTAAGGTTTTTTTAAAAATATATTTTGTTTAACCACATCCGTTAACAAACATGGATGTTCAAGCAAATACAAGAATACATATGCTATAATGTTATTGTTTTAGTTAAATAAAACTATTTAAATTGTCATTATTAAGGTAATGATTATTTTTCTCCTTCCAATAAAGTACAGCAGAAAAGTTGTCCAAATATGAATGAATTAACCTATTAAACTGGAGATAGTTCACCTCGCAATAATTTCATAATTATCTATCTATGATGTGTTTCTAATAGTATAACCAAATCAGTATTTTTATATATATAACTGTAAAACTAATCTGAAAAGTTGTTATTCTAAAAATGAAACCTTCACCTGGTTGTAAATATTAAGATTATACCAGCAAGAATGAGTCTTTGGTAACTCTGATTTGTGTAAAATATGTATTAAGCTTATAGCGAGGAAGAGTGCACTGGGGGGGGGGGAGTCACATGATTAAATCGAGTCTTTCTGAGTAGTGATTTAAATCAAATTGATTTAAATCAAATCCACCCTGCCCTCTATAGTCCTGCCCTTCCTTATCTCTCAGCTCTTATATCCTGATACATTCTGCCAATGTTCTTCACTCCAGCTATACTGCCCTCTACAGTCTGAAGATCTCCTGCTCCTTCAAAAGACTTCCCTTTCTTCCTTGGTATCCTGTATGCTTGGAACTGCCACTTCTCACATCACACCTTTTTGGTGAAGCTTTTGGCTCAACCCTCTAGTTCCCATGCCCTACTGTAACTATGCCTAAGCACATGCAACTGAAGGAAACACATTTCTTGCCTCTTTATTCCTGCCTCCTCTTACTCTGTTTCCCCTGTGTTGAATGTTAGATTGTAAGGTCCTTGTACTCTGTAAAGTGCTATGCGCACTGATGGTGCTATATAAATAATAGATAATAATATTCATGCTTTCTACTGTACTTTTCAGAGTAGAATATGAGCCTTTGGTTGTGTGCTCTTCATGCTTAGATGTTTCACAGAAAAGGACTTTAAATAAAAATATTCTGCAACTAGGAGGCCATGTAGTGAATGATTGGAAAGAAGAATGTACTCATCTTGTAATGGCCTCAGTCAAAGTTACTGTGAAGGTAAGTTTTGTGTGTGAGTGCTTATATGCAAGCATAACATGGATTTTCTGAATGGTTTATTTCAATAAAATGGTCTCTAGTAGTAAATGTAACAACTCTTCTGTGTTCCTTCCCCATTGATTCACTTTAATATTTGATTTGAAAACACAGGCTCGCTGGCAACAGGTACTGTAGTATTGTATCATCTTTTGGGTACATTTACATGTCACACCAACCCACCGTGTGCACTTTTGCACCTTCCCGAGCACCTAGAGGCTCAGGAAAAAGTGCAAAATCTGCACCAGCATGTGGACTACCTGGGGAAAAAATGTGGAAGATTTTGCTATGAAGGGGGTATAAATCATACCACCCGCTTTTTGTGAGCAAAGATCACTCGCACCTTTGGTTTCTCTTGACATCTTTTGACACTTGTCAAGAGAAACCAGAGAGGGGATAACAATTTGGAGCCTCTTCTGGGCAATGTCCAGGGTTGTTACCTGCTGCAGCTTGGCAGCAGGCACCCCCCCCTCCCCAGGACATGACCCCAGCCAAGGCTTCAAATCCCTACAGTTGCACAAGTGCTGTTAAAAAACAATTTGAAAAAATGTAAGTGCTTTAATTATTTTTTTAAAGGTTCTTGCAGCCACTGACAGCCCCTCCAAGGTGCCACTTGGGCACTTTGAAGGGGTTGTCAGTGGCTGTCAAAATAAGGATTGCGAAAGCCGGCTGTCAAGTTGGCTTTCGTGATCTCTGAAAAAAAAGGGGGAAACGGTGTTGAGCCTGAAATGGATCACAGCAGGGAGGGGGGGGAAGCTGGTGCCGCCTGGCCCCAAGTGCTGCTTGGTCAGTTTTGGGGCGACTGGCGCTGGCAGTCTCCTGGGAGCTGCTTGGCAAGAGCGGCAAGGGGTTTTGCTGCTCTTCCCAAGCGGCTCAGTAGCCAATTCCCCATACCTGTGATGTGGTCAGTCACCCTGGTTTGGATGACATGACAACCCATTGTGGGTACAGCAACCCCTGCAACAGCCCATGGGTTGTTGGGGTGGGATTTTTGCCCATGATCAAGCCACCATGGAGAAATTGGTCCTGGTTTGCACAACATAACAACCCATCATGGGTAGCAACCCACAATGGGTTGTTGTGTAGTGCAAACCCAGTCTTTCTGAGGCATCAGGTTTGGTTTCTGTGTAGAGAAAGATGTACAGTGGAATCTCATACAAGTTTACTTGGAATGAAGTTCCACTATGTTCAATGGGGCTTACTTCTAGCTGTGGGCATAGGATTGCAGCCTTAAACAGCCAGTGAAATTGCCTATTACGCAAGTAGCCATTGTAGAGTGGAATAAGGGGGGGACGGGACACTATAATGTTTTCACCATACCAGGAGCTGCCACGGACAAGTGTTTTTAATGAACAATTTGATAGAAAGTTAATTGGGGTAAAGCTATATAGAAGGATATTACAAATATTTGGATTTTAAAGAGATCATGAATGATTTTAATAACTGCAGTTTCAAGTGGAGGAATGAGAGGAAAGGTCAGATGGTATTGGGTCAGCAATGAAGCTGGGGAGAAATGTTGTAGAGCACAAGAGTAAAGGAGATGAGTGATTCAGAGTTGGGTAGAAGTTGAGGGGTTTGCGGGGATTAGAGGCAGAGTTGTTAAATTGGGAGAGTTAAGGTATTCTACTGATTAGAGGAAATGTTAAGGCAGTGAGATTGGTATCCATAGATGGTGGTAGTAAGAATGTATAAAAATACTTCTATACTCCAGTGCCTGCTCCTGCAGAGCCTCTGTTAAGAGAATACCACCAACCAGTGAATGGTGGTGGTGGTGGTGCTGGTGGTGGGGGTATATTAAGGATGTGACAAGTGAAATAACACCAGAGGGAGAGCACTGATTTTGTACTATTGTGAATTACGGTGGTAATTTTCTGCTTTAATTTGTAGACAATATGTGCGTTGATTTGTTGTCGGCCAATAATGAAGCCAGAGTATTTTGCTGAATTAATCAAAGCCATTCAGGCGAAGCAACAGTTACCAGTGCCTGAAAGGTAATGAGCTATAAGATAAACCCTTTAAAAATCTACGGTGTAATAACTATATTTTGGGCTGTGATATTTACTATGTAGCACATGCCAAAACTACATAAGGCTTTAAAAACTCCTGAACTGTCCCCTACTCAGATATAACCATCGTATTCTAGTCATGTATGGTCACCAAGATGCGTAAACCATGTGCTGTAGGTGAAATGTAATATGTCGAGTTAGATGAAATCAAATGTTCTTACATATTCAACACATTTTTGAATGCATGTAATGTATATAAACATTTATGTTTTTTAACTGTAGCAGAAACTTCTTGTAAAATGCTGCTGCTGCTGTTCTTGCTTCCTTAAGAAAGGGCATAAGGAGCTACCTTCTACTGTATATTTCTGGCCCAGTGCTGCCTATTGAACAGTAGCAGTTGTTCATACAGCGCTCTCCTTCTCAAAGTGGAGAAGAATAAAGCATAAAAATACAATCTAAAATAATGACAGTGATAATAATGATAATGAGTCAACATTGATCCAGCAATAGAGATTAAAACATACCACTATGGGCATCCTAGTATGCTTAAGTATTAAGCCTAAGAAGAAAATCCTAACTGCACTCCTGAATAAATTGATCTCTTGGATGTGTGGATCCCAGATGATGGGAAGTTCTACAAATGCCAGGCTACTGAAAAAGGCCCCTGGTGGAAGTGGTATCCACAACCCATTTTCATTACAGGGCTTCAGTGAGCAGGTGGTATATATGGAGAAAGGCCTCCCTCAGTTTTTATGGATAAAAGACATACAGGCATGTAAAGATAATAAGAACTAGCACCCTGAATTATACCCAGAAACAAATGTAACCAGTAGAGCTCTTGAAGAACTGGAGTGATATTATCTTGGTGGCTAACACCTTGACCTTTTAGATTTGCAGTGGCCATTCCCCTATGCGGAGTAGGTTGATCCGTTAAGATGGCCCAAACACCTGTGGAATTCAATGGATTACTGAATGCTCTTGGAGTTTCCAGTTGGCATGGCTGGTGCTCCTCTTGAAGCTCTTGTCTTGCTATGGCATGGTGAGATGGAACAGACTGCTGACACAATTGCTTCTACAAGGCAGAACTCGCCTAGGACCCTGGTTTACTGGAGAATTGTGGGTGATGAAACAGGGAGACTACTAGAACGCAAGTGGTGCAGTGAATATGACTCTTCCATCTCCATTGCACCCTCAAGTAATCATCCAGCACAGCTGTTACGAGTGATTAAGGGTCTGTTACAACTTTTCCTGGTAAGGGCATATTAGAATCCTGAGATGCCTGCTGTGGTGAAACACTTCGAGGATAAAATAGCTTGTATTTGCTCTGACCTTGATTCCACTGTTAGCACAGCTCCTATGGAGGTATCTAGAGCACCATCTAGTCTAGCTGTATGGGATCAGATTCCGTTATTGCAGCCTGAGGATGTAGACAAGGTAGTTGGAAGGGTTCGGACAACTACCTACATGTGTACTCGACTCTTGTAACAATTGGATAGAGTCGAAGTTGGCACCCCTAATTACCAGTTGTACCAACCTCACACTACCCCGAGAGGAGCTAGGATCTTTTGCTGGAGTCTAACGTGTGTGGGTTGTAAGTGTAGGTTTTCTACCGATCTCTATTTTAAAATAGACAGACACACAGAAGATACAAGGATACTTTTATTACATGAAGGATAGAACAGATAGAGTCCTTGCTACTAATTCACTTGTGTTTAAGTTACAATTAAGTAGCAAGGCAGCAACTATACACTCACATTCACACTTTTTACATCTAAAAGAAAAAACCCTGCGCCTATAAAAAGCAATAGAGCATGGGGAGGGAAGAACCACAAGCCCCATTCTAACAAGGAGGAAAAGAAAGCAAAACCTATAAGCCTTACCCATCTTGATTTGTTGTGTTCAATGTGACTGATTCTTGTGATGTCATGTTGCTGGCAAGGGTGAGCTTCAAGAGAGAGCTAGCTTTCATATTGGTAGCAAGCATTTTTATATCTTTAATTCTCTTGTTTTTCTTATGGAATGGGGGGGGGTCTCTTCTAGTGAGCAAGTAATTCTTGACATATTTTGAACTAATCTCCCTATTGTTTTATTGTGTTTCTTTTACTAGTCAGACATTTCTTCCTGTTTACCTTTTGCTCTTTTCTTAATCTGTAAACTCATCATCACCTTGACTATTGGCATAGTCTGCAGTCTGATCCCCCACTGGGCATATGCATAATCTTTTTAGACTTATATCTCCCATTTAAATTCCTTATTTTAGATGTTATCTTTATTCTAACATCTGCATTCATCCATCCCTCTGTCACGTACCCTTGCACTCTCAGTTCAGAGGTTACTCCAATTCATACTTGACAGTGTCACAGAAACCAACACTCCAGGCCTGTATGAATTTTTGTTACTCTTTCCACAAGAGATACCATCCATCTTGCCCATCTTAGTTAATTACATCTAGCTGGAGGGGATTGACTAGGTGGGTCCATGAGGGAATTAATGTCTTGATATGAGAGGGCGTGGTGCTAGCCTCCTTGAATGATGTGGTTGTGCAACTTCCTCTTAAGAAAGCCATTTCTGGACCCAGAAGATTGCAACAGTTATTGCCCACTAGCAAATATCCCCATTTTGGGCAAAGTGCTCAAACGGATGGTGGCAGTTCAATTTCAGGTGTTCTTGGATGCAATGGATTAATTCTAGACCCATCTCAACTCGGGTTTCAGAGCTGGTTTTTGCAACTTAGTCGCATTGATGTATGATCTCTGCTGAAAGAGACAGGGGAAGTGCAACGCTGTTGATCCTTTTGATACCATCAACCATGGTATCCTTCTGGACTATGCCTGTGGGTTGGGAGTGGGAGGCATGGTGATATAGTGACCTGACTTGCATGTAACAGCAAGCCACCATGGGTGAACTTCCCTGCAGGGCTTGCCATTTTGCATTTTGAAAATTCAAGCCACGGTGTGGTAGGGGTGGGGTGCCTGCAGCTTGTTATGTTGTTTGGGAGGTTGTTGGGGTGGTTAACAAGCCACCCAGAACCCATGGCCTTTTTTAGGGTTGAGGGATCGCTTGTTAACCATTCCAACACCCACCCTCACTGGGTTTGCATGTAACAATAAGCAGCAGCGCCCCCCCCCCGCTTGAATTTTCAAAATGGCAGCCGGTGCCACAACGAGAACCCATGGTGGCTTCTCATTGCATGTGAACCAGCACAGTGATACTGCTCCTACCTGCAGGGTCAGTTTCAGAAGGTAGCATTGTGATTATAATTATGGTTTGCTCAGTCCTCTAGCACTTGTGTTATGGGGTCCCACAGGGTTCCATCTTATTCCCCATGCTTTTTAACATCTATTTGAAGTGTGCAACGTGTTTTGGACCCTCTGAAACAGGAGGTTCACAGTCTTGGATCCAGCTTTGTCACTAGAGGCCATGGTGGCATGAAGTGGTTTGCCAGCTGTGGCTGTTTCTGGACAGGGAACATCTTACCACAGTGGTCCATGCTCTGGTAACCTCCTGGTTTGATTACTGCAATGCATTATACATGGGGCTACCCTTGAAAATGACCTGGAAGCTTCAGTTTGTGTGGAATATGGCTCCCAGGATTTGACAGGTATTGCCAGGGTTGTGCTTATCCAGAAGTTGGGTTGAAATAGGCAGATCATCCATATAATCCAGGAGTATCTGGAGCTGTTCATCCAAAGTCTATTCCTTTTGCTAAAAAAGGAAAATTACATGTTAGTTTATAATTTCCCAATTCATGAAGACTCAGGGAATGATTTTCAACAATGGTCTTAACTATTGCCACTTTCAAGCTTGGTGGAACAAAGCCTTCCCTCAGTGAAGCAGATTAAATACAGATAGGGTGTAATCCTATTGTGATGCCCATAAGCCCCCCGAACTCGGAGGCTTACAGGCATCCAATGAAGTGCAGTGGAGGAGATCTTGCCTCCCTGCCCTCCCACCCTGCATTTTCTGCTAGATGGGCTTTTTTGCCCATTTGGCAGGGCTCTCCAACCTTGGGTCCCCAGATGTTGCTGGACTACAGCTCCCAGCATACCCAGCCAGCATGGCTAATAACAAGGTATTCTGGGAGCTGTAGTCCAGCAACATCTGGGAACCCAAGATTGGAGAGCCCTGAGCTAGAGTGTCTCAGAGGGGGAGGAAAAGAGGCTGGAGTGGCTGCTGGATACCCTGTATCTTGGCCTCTCCAGTCTCCTCCCCTCCCTGCCCCCCCCCCCAATGCTCTGTTTTCACTCTCTCCAAGTTTGTTTTCCTCACCTCGGACAGCAGCTGGTGTGGTTCTTTCTGCGCCAGGGGCGGAGGGTCAGTGCTCCAATTACTAACTCAGGTCAGAGTGAGGCCTTCGATTTGGGAATCCGGTCTATTCAATGGCCCCTCAGACGCTGTCTAGGTACCATAAGATTGCTCCCTCATGTCCTAAATATATATTTAATTTGTAAGGTGTGTTCTACCACTGAAATCTGGCTATGTGAGTTTTTGA
This sequence comes from Shinisaurus crocodilurus, assembly GCA_021292165.1. Taxonomy (NCBI): domain Eukaryota; kingdom Metazoa; phylum Chordata; class Lepidosauria; order Squamata; family Shinisauridae; genus Shinisaurus; species Shinisaurus crocodilurus. The sequence goes on along the minus strand of CM037880.1, from coordinate 190,495,892 downwards.
GAAACTGCAAGGTAACCTCAGATGTTATAGATTTTCATAGATCATAGAGCTGGAAGGAGCCTACAAGGCTATCGAGTCCAACCCCCTGCTCAATGCAGGAAACTAGAGGAGGGGTCTCCCATCCAAGTAATAACCAGGCTTGACCCTGCTTAGCTTTCCACACTCAGACAAGCTGAGCCAGCATAAGCCACAGGCCATGAGAACTGTATCTGCTTCATTTTCACAGGTTGCTATAGAGATTTCTGATAATATATTCAAAGTGGTGCTCCTACTCTTGGGAATATGTACACTAACAAAACATGGCTTTTAAATGAAATTACATAATTAATGCTTCCTTCAGTAAAATACCGTTCTCCAGAATACATCTCAATTTACAATTTGAGATGAGGTTCATCTTAGTTTATTCATCAGCAGAAAAAAAAATCTTAAATTTTCTAAAATGGGGTAGGCAGAACATACTGTAGGTTGGGATCTATTGGTTGCTCTCTGGGTGTTTTTCAGTAGATCAGCAAGGGCTTCTGACTCCCAGTTGTTTAACAATAAGAAGAACTAAAATGCTTCCCCTCACCCCTAGGTTAGATTGCTTATGGGTAAACCAGGAATGGATTTTTTTTTTCTTTTGAAGGGAATTGTGAACTTGGTTCTGGTACTGATCACAAATTCCTGGGCTGAACATGTGCTCAGAGGCAATCCTATTCTTAATTCTTAGCATAGGTTGGCCTGAACCACTATTTTGGTGGATCTTGGGTTTCTAGTAAAAAACAGAGTACATCCTGCACAAGCTTTAAGTCTGTTCACCCCTGTTCTAAAACATATACAGTTATATGACATTTGATCTAGAATTAAAACTAAAATTTATGTTTTCTCTAGAGAGGACCTGCTACTTGAACTGTACTGAACTGCTTCTGCATTTCTACTTTTTATTTGTGTATTATAATTATTACTTAAACCCATTAACTGATTTTTGCAGACATATTGTGTACAGTGGGTAGGTCATATAAAAACACAACTTTTGTGTTTTTTAAAAGATTCTTGGTAATATATAAGCATAGTATAAATAGTAGTTGTCTTTGCATTCGTTGAAGGTCCTCTTCAACAACATGCACTGAGTAAGAGGGAAGTGCTGGACAGAAATATAGGGAGCACTCCTGGGCCTTACATTCAGTAATGCCTGGGTTCTGTAGCACATGACCCCCAGTGGGATAGGGAGGAGAAGCAAAGCGTTATTCCTGAGCCCATGTTCATGGGGCTCATGGCCTAAGATTTTACAATATAAACATATCAAACAAACTAGACTTTGGTTACAAAGTAAAAGATATCCAAACTAGAGAAAATTTGAGGACTGGGAGAAAAAATCACCACCTCCTCCTTGCCATTCATTTGTAAACATGCTCATAATAGTGGCTACATAAACATTCATGTCATGTCTTTCAATGATTTTATTTTAGAAATAAAAGCCAGCTAATAGCACTTTAAAATGCAAGTTACATTTTTACTGCTGTTTCCTCTTATTTGCAGGTTTTATCCTCCGATTGATGAGCCAAGTATTAAGAGTGAAAAATTAGATCTGGCCATCTGTCCTGGAAGAAAAACCATCTTCAGAGGAAAAACATTTGTCTTTCTGACTGCTAAGCAGGTCACTGGCTCTGTGTCTACTATTCAAAGCTTGACAAAAAGAATTTTAAGATACTTTCATTTACAGAGATTAAAGCACAGATTAATTGTACTCATTAGCCTTCTTCACTCATACACATGTAGGCGCTCCATGTGAATAATGAGAAGTGGGGCTGTACCGCTGGCCTGCGCACACAAGTGTCCATAGATGACTACAAAGGGCATTCACCTGTCCACTCACTGGGACCCCTAGATTACATGGAGCACCCACATGGTCCACCCACTCACGTTGAGGTGCCCCGCACCATTCTCAGTGTGTGGGTGTTGAGGGGTGGAGCCAGGAACGACATGAAGTTGTGGGTGGGCCAGCAGTGTGGCCCTGCTACCTGTTGTTCAAGTGGAGCCTGTACATCTGTTTAACATGGAAAGCGTGCTGTTAGTAGCCTTGATTGATGCATATTAAAATGGATGGGAAACCATGTTTAATCTATGTTCCTTCTTGAGATAGATAATTAATCTGATTTCTTGGCTGATTACTGCACCCATACAGCATTTGCAATCCAAGTGAAGAGTTCTTGTACTCATCAGAACTCTGAACTTTACCTTTCAGTCAATTTTGTACTTTTTATTTATTTAGAATCATCTGTTGAGCTATATTCACATAAGCAAAGGCAAATGGACATACAGGTTTTAAAAGTGAGTAGAAAACTGACTGAAAGACGACTGTCTCGGGCTTGTTCTCTAGCCTTTGTGTGCAGGGCTGGCACACTTCTTCCCATGTCTTTCCCGTAACTAAGTGCACTGCTCGAATTGGGTGCTTTTGCATTTATTAGACTGCAGAAGTCCCCTGACTTTTTCATATCTAGATAAAGGGGTCCAAAATCAAAGGTTGTATGGTAGGTTATCTTTGTAGGAATATAATGTGATAAAATAGAGAAAAGAAAACCTTGAACTAATTAATAATCATTCTTGCAATATTCTGCGTGTAACTTTCATTTTTTGGGGCTTGGGGAGGCCTCACATTGGTTGCTTTGCTTTTTAAATTCTGAAATGGTCTGTATATTATAGAAAGATGCTATATTAATGTAAGTTCTGTTCTTTAAACTGTATGGGTTTTTTAAATTTAATTTTAGCATGCAAAACTGAGTCCAGCAATTATACTTGGAGGAGGAGAAGCACAGCTGATGACAGAGGAAGCAGAGGATGTTGCTGCTTTGATAACATCTGACGTTTGTGTCATTGAAAGAGGATTCACAAACTCTGAAGCATCAATTTCTGACTTGGAGAGGAAATTGATTGATAAAATCACAGCTGCCTTACAAAGGTGTAGTAGTAGTGTCTATGACTAAAATATGATTGCTGAGATCTTAGTAACTGGATGTTCTCTTAAGGTTGTTTTTTGGAAGAAGGAGCTTCAAAATAATTAAAGATACAATAATACAAATAGGGGCTGAAACATGTGGTATATATCTAGTCTTTAAGTAAGTACATGGTTTTTATCACATGCAAGAAGTTACTGCATTTGAACTAGAATGTTCAAATTGAACTAGATTGTTCACTTTTCATTTCATCAAACCATGTGCACTGGTGAATTTCTAAATGTTTTTGCTCTAGTTTAATAGGACTTCAGTGAAATTCTAGTGGGTTAATCCTTTGGGGTCAAATGTACCCTGACAATACTGGGAAAAAATCGTAAAACTTTTAAGTATTCCACAACTCCATATTCCATGTATTCCTCAACCATGATGAGATTTGAATTGCCATTCTGTGTTCTAGTGCGCCCCATCCTTAAATCTAGTGAAAATTGATGTGTTTATTCTCATGGCCTTAGGGGTCAATTCTACCCCTATTGGAATGTTAACCCATGGTTTGTTGCTGGGTTAACTGCGGGGTTGTTTAGCCCCTAAGCAACCCAGCGGTCCAGGTTTGGACTTCACACTCCACAACCTACAAAGGAACCAATTGTGGGTAGTGGGGTAAAAGCATCCGCTCATCACTGCTCATGCATGACAATCCATTGGTTTTTAAACTGATGGGTTATCGTTATGTGTGAACAGGCCCATTGTTTGGAAGCTAACAACTTACAATGGTGTAAGAATCCCAAAAAAGTATCTTCCTAATAGACCTAGATCTAGAGTTGATTAAACCCTGGGTTGAGCCTAGGAACATAGCCATCTTGCCTGGGATGTTGAGAGGCAGCCTCAGAATTGGTATGGCCTAGCCCTGCTGACACCAAGAGAAGGGCAGGTATCATCTCTGAAGGTGACACAATGACAGAAAATCACTGCAACATTATTCTTCATGTAACCATTTTGTCTGTCCCAACTCATGCAGTTGTGAAATGTGATAATTGTGCATAGGCTGCTTGCTATGGTTGCAAGTTCTGTGAAATTTGTTCTTGCTGGTAATTCACAACTCATGATTATTTCACTGTTATACTTATAGAACTGTTATGTGTGGTTATGTATTTTGTTTTTTTAAAAATGGTGTGGGTTGTTAGACCTCTGCATGCTAGTAGGTGTTACATACTTTATATTGCAGGGTTTTATTGATCCTAGTGACCTTTGCAACTATATTGTTTTACTTAAAAAGGAAAGTTCTCAATGAAGATAAATTTTCCCCTTACAAATGGTGCCATGCTTAATACCATCCCCCAGGTATTTTATTTTAATGCATTTGACCCACAAACAAGATTGGTGCAGTAAAAAGTTTCTGTTGATTGAGGGTAAAGCAGTTTGGGAATGGTGCCTTAATTTTACAGATGGGAGCCCTTTGGTATTATAAATGTAAGCCGCCTTGGGTTCCTTGCAGGAAAAAAGGTGGGGTATAAATATAATAAATAAATAAATAAGAGAGACTGTGGGCAGGAAATAGTACAATTCAATAGAATTCGGTATTCTGGATACAAGACTGTGGGCAGGAAATAGCACAACTTAATAGAATTAAGTGTTTCACTGGCAGATTCCCTTGGGCTTGTCTATGCTGTTAGCACATAAAGACTGCAATTCAGGAGGACTTGTGCATGCACTTGTATATTTCCCTTCAAGCTGCAATAGGAAGGGATGACCTGAAAAGACCTGGTATTCTTCATGCATGCTTTGTGCTACCCTCTGGGTTCTGGCTGAATTATTTTGCATCCTGTATGGAGATCTGTCACTTTGCTGTAACTTTTAAAAGCATATTTTCTGAGGATCTTGTTCAGTGAATGATTTGCAATTGTTTTGCTGACTGTATTTTATTTCTAATAGGAAGAAATATAGGACAATTTCAGAGGCAGAAATTGGTTTAGCAGTCATCTTTGCATCTACAGAAAGATACTGTAATCCTTTATTTGATTCAGGTAAAAAAGAAATCTTTATTGCATCTTGCCTCTGTGGTCTTTAGTTTAAGGAACTGCATTAATCAGATAGCTCTAAAGATGGTGCAATTTGTAAAGTGCTTCTTATAGGACAATACAGGCCTTACCCATGTTTAGTTGTTATGCCTACATTGGCAACGCTAATATAGGTTCATTCCTAACTAGGGTTTCAACCTGTTTGCAAATCTTAGTTAGGAGCTAACCCTTGTTAAGATGAGATATAGTTCTGATCATTTGGTTATGGCTAAACCTCCAAAAAGGAAGTCCACAGCCCCCATAAGAAGCGTTGGGTAAGCTCAGGAGGATGCTCAGCTATTGTGTAATGTTCACTTGGTGCAACAGAATTTTAAAGAAGTAAGAACAGATACAGGGCCAGTTCACACATGGCCAGCTCATAGCGGGTTATTTAACTTTTGATGAGCCTTGGTGTGTGCTGGGCACATGCAGCTGCCATTTTGAATGTTATAATGAAACTAACTTCCGGCTCCCATATAAAAGCTTAAGTATATCTAAGAGAGAGTAATGAGATTTGAGGATATGAGAATATTTTGCATAGATCAGGCATACATGGAATATTGTACGTTGTATAATGTAAGACTACTACAAAATTGATTTAGATATTTTGTGTTGTGCCTTGAAACAGTGATAAAAATAGTATACTTGGTTTTGAAATCCTAACGTTCATCCTTCCTTGATGTTTTTAACTTGTAGATGTAAAACCTGCTACTTCAGCATCAGTTGTTCGAGGACCAAGCCTTTCTCAGAGTGCAGTAGTAGATGAAACTGTAATACCTGCCATCATAGGTGACCTCACCGCATATGTACCTGACACAGAAATGGACCAACTGATGGACACATGGTAAATTACTGTTGGATCTCTTTTGAGTTGCTGTTTATAAAAATGATTCCATGAGCAAGCTATCGTCAGTGGGACTGTGATGTCTTTATTTCCAAATGGAAACTTTCATCAGGCACAAGGAAGTGGATGGATAGGTTCTTCAGTTTCCTACTAAAGGCAGAGACACCTTGTCTATGACGATACTCTCACTACTGCACCTGCCTGCTCTTCATGAACTATTTTGTGAGCATAGCTTGTGGAATTTTTCAGTCAGATAAAATATTGCAATGTCTGAGCACAGATTTATATCTCTGTCACTCTTTAGCATAAACTGTACTGGTGCTGCTTTTTTGAGAGTATTTACCTGAGGAACTCGTATATAAGCAAGACTGTGTGTCCTTTTATTAGTACAATGTTCTATGCCAAGGTAACCCTAATTTATGCACATTGAGAGAACTGAATTCCATAGTCTACATACATTTGCATATATATTCATTTGCTTGGATTATTTATTCTGCTTTTGCTAGTCATGTGGAAGAGTACTGAAGACTCACTGTATGACCAGTGGAAATCTTACAGCGATATAATCAGGCAGTAGTCATGTTAACGTTTAAAAATGGAAGCTGAATGAGCAGTGGCTACAATGGCAGTGATTTGGCTGCATCCCTCTGATGCAGGAAAGTGGGGTAAAAATGATGAAATAACTAGAACTGCTTTGTTGTGAACTTCTTTGAGTGTACTGTGCACAGGAAAGCAGTGTACAAATAAAGTGACTTAGGGCATGATCCAATGCCCTCCGATTTCAGTACACGTAAGTCTCTGAACACGCTGTGCCTCATGCCCTGCATTTCATCTAGGTGGCCATTTTCAACTCTCTAGATGACGCTCTTCGGAGGGGAAGGGAAGGAGGCTGTTGCGCCATTTGGATATGGCATAAGCCATCAGCCCCAGCCTCATCCCCTTCCTGGCACGCCCCTTTTCCTCCTAGCCAAGGCGGATTTCCAACCTCGGAGAGGCAGCCAGCTCACAGGACCTCGGAGCTGGGGCTCCAAGTAATCTTATGGTCCCCCAGACAATGTTGGGAGGCCATAGGATTGCACCCTTAAGGCACAATTGTATGCAAGTTTACAGAAAAAAGGCCTACAGTCTCCAAGCATTCCCCAGCCAGCTGTCCTGGCTGAGGCATGCTGGGAGTTGTAGGTCTTTTTTCTGTCTAAACATGCATAGGATTGCACCCTAAAGTGTGTTTATGTAAAACATTGTTACAGTCTTGCAGATTTACTGTTGTATGTTAAAATTCTTTATGTAGGCTGCCATATCTAAAAACATTAGCTAAACTCGTTCATTTCAACTGGTTAACTTTAACATCTCAATCCTGTGCATGTTTACTGAGACGTAAGTCCAGGTTTAGTTGAATGCGGCTTACTCCCAAGATAAGTGTGTGGGGAATTTCAGTGTAAGTTTTAAAGTAATAGTTTAAAGCTAAGAATCTTTGTAATGCTCCAGTTTTGAGTGGCTTTAAATGACTGTTTTTATGTGGTTGCTGCTTGTGTTTTATTCATATGGGCAGGATCTAACATTTTAAAGTAAAACTAGTTAACGTATTTCTCATCAAAAGAAGTCTTAACAGGTGGAAATCAAAATATGCAACTGGGTCATATATACACATGGCTGGGTATATTTTGCAATTCCACAAAACTGCAGGTGGCCACTAGTTCAACTTCTAGCCATACCAGATGATGGCAGAGGAAAATGTCCAATTCCTGAGTGTCGGTTAAAAAACCCTTCACGTTTCTAGATATCGGCCACATTTTTTAAGATGCCAGGATAACCAGAAGTCTGAGATTTTTCCAGAACTTTTGTAGATGAATGTATAATAGGTATGTTTAGTCCTGGTACTGATATTGATCATTAACTTAGTATTACCTGCTGACCTGGTACTTTTTCCTGTTTATGCAGTATGGAAGAAACAGGAGAGAAGAGAAATAAAGAAACTCCTCTAAGGGATCAAAGAAGAAAAACTCATCCACATGATATAAATACCATAAATGAGACTCCAGCAGGAACTGGCACTGTAAACATAGGGGTAGCATTGCCGAGGTTGAACAGAAAACCGGGGATTGACCAGAACAGCCTATCACTCTCTCCCTCTAAAATTTCAGGGCATAGCAGAAACAGAGAGAGAGATTCACAGCAACAAATAAATTCAATTAAAAATTACTTTCAGACATCAACTAAAAAAAGGTATGTTTACATAAATCTCTTGCATCTGGATATATGCCAAATGAGTATTATTCTTCTTTGATTTTTAGTTTTGGGAGAAGAAAACCGTAAGTACCAGTCATTTTTATAAATATATTTCTGTAATAGTAAACTTAGCTCTCAAAGATGTAGGGTTCCTCAAATATTCCAGCTTCATAGTAACTGAAAATATGGGAAACCCTCATCTGAAATCTATCCTGATAACATGAACTCCCAAAAGCTTTGCCCAGATAATCTACTTTACATGCTCATCAGCTCTATAGCATTTTAATTAAATAATGATCACATGCAGCTCCCTGCAAGTTTGCTTAATAATAAAGCTAACTTCTATTGATTATATGTGATAAAGCATTCACAACGAAGCCCCTTTGAGATTAGTGAACCTAACATGCACAGTTAAATGCTTGTCACATTTTATTTCTGGTACCATTTGATTTATATTTGAGTGTGACCAGTGGATCCAGACTGAGCCATAACTAACTTGTCCCACTGATTTCAGTGGGACTAAAGCATTATTTAGTCCGGATTCAACTGAAAGTGTCTTGATTCATATTCTGTTGTTGTTGTTGTTATTATTTTCATTTCTGTACCGCTCAATAGCTGAAGCTCTCTGGGCAGGTTACAACAATTCATAAATACAGAGACCACAGATATAATAAAAAATAGCATAACATTTTTCCAATATACAAAATTTTAAAAAACAATTTAACAGCTAAAGCAGTTTTAGTGCACACCAGACCTATTAAAAACAGCTGATATTAATGCTCCATCATTAGACATGAACATAGGTGTGTTCTATCTGTCTAAAGAGAGAAATGCCTTTTTTCTGTTCTAAGAGAAAGGAATGAGGATGGAGAAACATCAGTATCTAAATATGCAAAGACAGAGAAGTCATCACTGGCTTCTAGTGATACTCAACCTATAACTTCCTTGCTGTGGAAAAACAATGCTGCAGAAGGATCTCAAAAGGGGCAGTGTGCCGTAGACCAGGAAACAAACGAGTTATATATAGACACAAGTAGGAGGTCTAAAATGGAGACTAGAAAAATTGAAAAAACTGCTACTGAAAGTATTCCTGATGGAAAGTCTGCATCAAAAAAGAGAAAAGAATTGGATGACTCAGTAGAAGATGAAGCTTCATTGGAGCTTGTCTTTGCAAGCCAAGAGCTGGATTGGGAAGAGGACATAAGAAATGATGGTGAAGGAAGTGCTCAGGGTGCAAAGAGGAAAAGGAAACTGGAAAATAAAGGTGGGACTTCAGCAGACATGGAGGCCCAGAGACTTTTGGTAAGTGTTTCTCCCCCCCCCCCCCATGTCTTATATACATGCCGCACACATATGGTTCTGCACATACACATGGTTCTGTTGCAGTTTGAAGGACTGCAACAGAGCCATGTGTTTGTGCAGAACCATATGTGTGTAGCTACCAATATTGGGCTATTACCATAAAGTTGAAATAATTATTTTGAATTGATATCAAGGATGGAAACAAACATCAAATAGTGTATACCATTTTACAAGTGGGGTGATGACATGAGTATATCTTTTTTCAGAGTTCTTGGATTTTAGAGGGTGAGCTTTATTGAACTGCTCTTCAGATATGTATTTTTTTTTAAAGTCAGTGCAATATTTGCTGATCAATCCGCTAGGCTAGATGAATTTAAAATCTTTTGAATAACTTAGAACTATGCTTAATTTAATCTATGATTCTATGAATTTAAAAGGTTCTGGTAATCGAACAGTAGATTTTTAAAAAAATGTTTTAATACGAGCACTTAAAATAACAACCTGGCTATAGCATGTGCCATCTCAAAAGAGGTGTACCCTCTTCTCTCTCATAGAGAAGGCCTTGTCTGAGTAGGTGCATGCTGTGACATGAGCATTTGCGATCTAATTCCAAAAATATTTTTTTCTGCATCATACAGATTTAGTTGATTACAAACTTATATGACTAAGATTTCTGTAATTGGTTGATAGTTCTAGTAAAAAAAACAACAGTGAGCCAAACCTAATTGAGTAAAAGAAGCTTCTTTTTGAAGGCGGTATGGGAACAGAGATCTATTTTTTCTTTATAATGTTTATATGAGCATGCAGTACTTAGTACTTTACTTTACTTGATTACGGTCATATGACCCAAATACTACAAGTTATTAAATTATACAGTACAAATTGGACCAAGAAAATTACTTGAGTACAAATAAAACATTAATTATCTTCCATGATAAAGCATACTTTGAACAAAACCATTTTCACTTGTTTCCTACCATAAAAACTCTCCTTTTCCTGGCAGCTAAGAAGAAGTTTGTTACTACAGAGATGACAGTTGGGTTTTGGTCATTTAGGCAGAAAGTGACCAGCCAATTATCAGGCATACCTGGAAAACCTCCTTAGGAGAGGCAAAATTGTGTCTTCCCTTATTTTGGAATAGAACTTACAATGAAGGAGGATGTGCCTCAATGATTCAGGTTCCCCGGCCATACACGGACAATGTATCTGGTGGTATGGTGCTCCTTGATACCTCCCCTGCAAGATCGCTGATGGAAGAATGTTGAATCTCGCTAGCATAAATGCTCTGCGCGCTTGTGGGTCGCTGATGTTTGAGAGATATGACGCTGAAAGGCCATAGATTGGAGTTACCCCACTAGCAATGGGGGAACAGGATCTGTTTGCTAGTAAGCTTAACTCCTGTCTCTCAATGTCATACAGTCTCTGCGATAACAGTCTGAGCACTTGCTGTGGACCGAGTAAAAGGATAGAGTCCATGTGGATACCAATTGACCTAATTTTCCATTGCACCAAAGAAGCCCATTTACTAATATATGCCCTTAGCATATGGCATACGTAACTGCAGTCCCCCAATGTAAAGTGTAGGCGCAGCCAGAACTTAGATTTCATAGATCATAGAGTTGGAAGGAGCCTACAAGGCTATCGAGTCCAACCCCCTGCTCAATGCAGGACACTAGAGGAGGGGTCTCCCATCCAAGTAATAACCAGGCCTGACCCTGCTTAGCTTTCCACGCTCAGACAAGCTGAGTAAGCGTAAGGTTTGAGTCCACGCTGTTACTTCTAGCAGGCCTAATCCTGTTTCTAAGTACATGGCTGCATAACAAAACACAATTGGGAACTCCAAGAACGCGTCGAAGGAATTTAGCTTGAACTCGCTCTGTCCCCACATCGACTGCACTTATCCAGATAGGTACACCATATAACAATTGGGCTGTAATTTTGGCTTTAAATACCCATACTGCAGAAGGAACATGTTGTCCCCCCTGTGTATAGAAGAAACGGGCAATAGCCATCGTGCTCCGGATAGCTGAATTAATAACAAGGTGTTTATGGGAAGTCCAGTTAGATTTATACTGAAAGTTTAAACCCAGATAACTGTATTCTTTTACTTGTTCCAAATTAACACCTCTGAGAGTCCAGCACATGCGTTTCCAAACCTTGGAAAAAAACCATAACTTTTGATTTCCCAAGATTAATGGTCAACTCATTTGCCTCACAAAATGTGGCAAAGACAACTATAAGACGTTTCAATCCCAACTGAGTTTGCGATAAGATAACAGTGAACAAGATCTTCTGCCCATTGTGTGGACAGCCACCGTATCAACTCATGTTGGTTACACAGCAGATTGACAACAAGAAGATGATCGGAATTAAATTCTTTGTCATTAGACGGCTGGTCTGATTCGGTGGGCAGTGATGAGTTGGATATTTTAGGGGGATCTTGTAATTTACAGTCAGTGCAAAGTTCATCCATGTTTGCCATCTCCTCAGCTAGACTGTGTCCACCAGTCTCCTGTGTTATCCAATCAGAATTCCTTAGCATGCAGTATGGTCCCAAGGACTAGTCAAGGATCTCTTCTCCATTGGGAGTATTAATTGGTTCTTGGCTTGTTTTTTCCTTTCCTTCCAAGGTTGGGGAGAAAAAATCAGTGATTTTTAATTGGGACTGCATCTTTATGGCCTTAATAACTAAGGAAACACCTTCGGTCTCTGGAGCCAAGTCGAGTTGTTGATATTTTCTTCTAGTGAGAACCATTAGTTTTATTGGAACTAGATCACTATATTCAAACAAGTCTTTTTAAGCTAAAAGCATATGCCAAAAAGGTAAATAAAATAAGAGTAGGGTATCCTCACCAGTTGTTATCAGAGCAGTCCAACACTGTGATTCAGTTCAGTTGCCTTTGTTTGAATAAGTTAAAAGTATTCCTGGGCGTATATATCCCCAATTAGGGAGTCAGCTTTATCCAGCTGCCAACTCCGATAACCAAGGCTATTTTCCTTCGACTCCCATTTTTTCTTCTTACTATAAATATTGTGTGGTTTAGACTTCTCAGCTTCTCCAACAATGCAGTTAAGCAGTAAACAAAAGGGCAGTTAGATTCCAGGACTCCAAAGCATGGCAGGACACCCACAATAAAAGATAAAAATGGGCATAAAAGATAGCAGAGGCAATACAGAGTATAAAATAAAATATTTAAAAAGCTAAAATCAATCTAAAATCTAAAATGCTGGGAAGGCAGAGTAAAATAAAGATAAAAATATAGTTTGTATAGTTTAAAATCCAAGGGAGGCTGCGGAGCTAACTTAAAGCACTGCCGTCCTGCTTCAACTCTCAGGAACCCATGTCAACATGTTTATATGAGCATGCAGTACTTAGTATATCTAACAGTTCCAAACAAAATTAGTGCAGTGCACAATTCCAAGCATTTAAGTCCTGTTGAATTAGTGAGCTTTTGTGTGCCTATCCCTCTGCAGGATTCTGTTTACATACCTAAAATATTTTATTGAAAAAAATCGACCTGTACTTGAAGTATGAAGTCCTCTTTTCATTGTGCCATAATTAATTTCCCCAAATAATTTCCCAGTATTATCTTAGACTTCTTTGTGTAGACTTTGTACATCCAAGTTTATTGTGCTGTCAAAATAAATCAGCCGTACTGCTGTACACACAGCAGCAATGTTGAGTAAAGTTGCTCATTAATGAAAGTTATCATTCTGTTTTATGCTTTAGAGCTCTGAAAGTATCTCACTTGGAAAACCAAGAGCAAATTCTGTTTTAGTGAGCTGTGACCATAAATACATTATACTGCATAGAAGGGTTCTTCCGCTTGCTTTAGTCTGGAAACTACCACATACTTTGGCTGTTCCTCAAATAAAAAGGAGATAAGAGATGGATCTTCCCTGAAAGGCGCAAGAATCAAGCATATGCTAGAGTTGATTCAATTATCTCCTAGCCATATAATCGTACTCTAATTGTATAGACTATTTTTTAACATATTTTCACACTTCCCCACATCTTTTTGTTCAACAGCAAGAAAATGAGCAGTCCCTTCCAGCTTTAAACCAGAAACAAGAGATAAAAGAAGAACTACCAGAATCTGTAAAAAATGACTCAGATGTAAGGAATGTCTTCATATTGACGTTTAGCATATGCAATTTTGGCAAAAGGTGGTATAGAAAGAGATGCATTCTTTTAGATTAAAACAATATTCGGCTATCAAGGAAGGCAAAATGTTGGGCTTTTTTAGTTATTGAAAGCATAGTATCAGGTAACTTTAAATGGAACATTGCAATTGATTTGTTAGTGTTATGTTTGTCTTTCCCTTTCTTCTCTCTCTTGCAATTACTGACACAAGCTATCAGAATGTAATTGTTTTGTTAGTCTGAGAGGCAGAACTCTGGAAGTAGACCCATTTTTCATGTTTCATTTTGAAAGGCAGCGGTAAGAAGATTTAAACAAATATTGTTGTTGTCATCCATAAAGAGAATGAATGACTTGAGGATAGAAGATGAATACATTGATGCAGATCTTATATAGTTGATGAAATGGCTATAGGAAGTTGCATGTTATTTTAGTTTTTCCTGGTGAAACATTCAGTTAGAATATTTTGGAAATGTCTTACAATATACTCTCAGAAAATAGATGATTAATACCATCTTAAAGTTGAAGAATCAATGTGATTCAGTTGTAACAGAGAAGTTTCACTAGCATGACCTCAGTAATTGCACTCTCACTCTTTTTTCCCCTCCTGAATAAGAATCCTGATAAATTTGCAAGTGACTCTAGCAATCTACCCAGCAGACTTTTGCTGACTGAATTTAAGTCATTGATCGTTAGTCATCCAAGGAAAGATGTTTGTTGTTCTGCCAAAACAGATTATGGGCATCTGAACAACTTTAAAAAATTTAAAAAGGTTGGTATGCCTTTTCAATTGTCGTGAGAGTATGTTTGGAATATGAATAAACTATAAAAATGTTTGCTAAGTCAGATATTCTGCGCGCGCGCGTGTGTGTATGTGTAATTTACAGCACAGCCTATGATTCAAGAGGTAACTTTGATAGTCTGTTTCAACAAAAACAACTGTGTCTTGTGGTACCTTAAGTCCTTAAAATGCTCCAAGGATTTCTGTTGTTTTTATTAGAACCTCACCTATACAAGTAATGAATTGACGTGCCAGCCAGCTAAAAATGTTTCTGCTGCTGACGCTGGACAGTGTGGCCATCTTTAATTCATAATAGAATTCAGCATGGATGTGCAAGTGTAAATGAGTGATCTGGGGGGGGGGGGAATCAAGGGTAGGATCCCTTTTGTTTACCAGCTAAATCTGTTCCTGTAGACTTTACTGCTAGGTTCCAGTAATGGCAGACTTCAATATGCCGATACCCTTCTGAATTTGATGTTTTTCAAGTACTTGAAACATACTGATCCCCTTCAGAGGTTGGGGGGGGGCTCCTTAACAGTGGGGGCTGTGTCACATGGGTCTTCAGTGTGAGGGGGGAATAGCCCACTCCTGTTTAGGGGAGGGGGCCAACTCACTGGAGAGGGTTTTGGGGGAGAAAGGGAAGAGATCAGGTGTACAAGCTACCTTCCACTTGTAGAACTTTGGATACAATCTAGTAAGTGTCCTCAAAAGATAAATATTCTGTTTGACAGGTAGCTTATCCTGGAGCAGGACAGCTTCCGCACATTATTGGGGGATCAGACCTGATAGCTCATAATGCAAGAAAGAATTCTGAGATGGAAGAATGGTTGAGGCAAGAAATGGAGGTAAGGAACACTAAAAATCGTTAAAGAAACTATTACATTATTTTCATCTTTAAAACATGTAGTGCTTTTTTTGCAGTACAAAACTGAGCTTTCCTATTTTCTTTGTGTATCTTGCCCCCAGCAATAGCTTTTTAATTGCTTTACTACCCACTGGCTCAGTTCAGATAATCCTCCAAACTATGGCTTGAAGGATAGTGAATGATTAGTTGTAAGCCTTGGCTTGTGCACTCCCTCATCACTTTTCCCGCCTCCTTTGTATATGAGCGCAGTGCAATTTATGTTAGCAGTAGTGTCGCATTGGATACTGCCCAGTGGTTTGCCACAAAATTATACTCTCCTCCCCTCTTGCATGAAAGGCAGGGAAAGGGGAGGAGGTGAGCACAGGACCTGAGGTCACTATGATTCTTTCTCATAAAGACAAAGTGTTGTGTCTGTGTAACCACTGGCGCTGACCATTTTCAAAACACTGTGGTTCATGCTGAATTAAAGTGTGCCTGTGTGTGTCTCTGTGTGTGTGTGTTCGTTTGTGCGTGTGTGCATATGCATATTTGTGTGAACATTTTATCCTGTGGTTCTAGAATTTTTACCATGAAGTTTGTTTATTTATTTATTTATTATATTTATACCCCGCCTTTTTTCCTGCAAGGAACCCAAGGCGGCTTACATAGTCCTCCTCCTTCTCCATTTTATCCTCACAACAACCCTGTGAAGTAGGTTAGGCTGAGAGTCAGTGACTGGCCCAAAGTCACCCAGTGAGTTTCATGGCCAAGTGGGGACTAGAACCTGGATCTCCAGAGTCCCAGTCCAACACACTCACCACTACGCCACACTGGCTTTGCGACAACAAGAAAAAAAGAAGAAAAAGAAGACCTTAATTCTAGGATGTTGAATATGCAGTTACTAGAATAGTGCTTTAGTTCTGCCCATAAAGCATAAAACAACTTCTGATATAAATGCTGTCCACACTGTTGGCTCTTTTTGTAAAATAAGTTGCCTAGTTTTAGTTGTAGGATGTTAATATTTGACTTACATTATTTCTGGGGCATGCATCTGTCTTGTTCCATAGGCACAAAATTCAGTATACTAAAAATCTCTGCTTACATGTTACTTTCATTGGTTGCCTTGTTTGGGCAGAAAGGTTTCTAAATATATTAGCTTGTAGCTCTTTGAAGGCTTAAAGCTGATGTACAAATGAATTGAGTGGTAGTGAGGGTTGCTTTCACATGTTTTATTGTAAGCAGCTTTGGAGTCTTCATAAATTTCATAGATCATAGAGTTGGAAGGAGCCTACAAGGCTATCGAGTCCAACCCCCTGCTCAATGCAGGAAACTAGAGGAGGTGTCTGTCTTCTCAAATAGAAGAGCAGCATATAAGTGCTAAAAATAAAATAGTGTTTCAAACATAAATAGATCAAGAAGCCAAGAGAAGATACAGTGCCTTGCAGAAGTATTCACCCCCCTTTGACTTTTCCACATTTTGTCGTGTTACAACCTGGAATTGAAATGGATTCAATTGGCATTGTTACCACTTTATGTACACAAGATACTCAACACTGTGAAGGTGCAAAATATTTTTACTGTGGCACAAAAGTTAAGTAAATCAAGACCAAACTGGCACTTGTTGGTTGCATAATTATTCACCCCCTTTGCCGTGCAGGGTTGCTGTAAGTAGTTGAATGAAGTCCACCTGTGTGCAATTCCAGTGCCGCATGATCTCAGATTAAATACACCTGTTTCTGGAAGGCCCTAGAGTTTGCTGGAGAGCATATCTAAACAAGCAGCATCATGAAGACCAAGGAGCTATCAAAACAACTCCGGAATAAAGTTGGGAAGAAGAGGGAATATTAATTCATCCTTCTGGCAGGGCTGGTGGGATGGCCCTGCGCTCCCTCTCATCTCCCTCTTCTCAGCCTGCTGGAATGGCTGCTGATGGTGGCAGTTGAGGGAGGAGCAGCCTTCAGGAGGGTGGCCTTTCAGCAGGGCTGGTGGAAAGGCCCTGAGCTCCCTCTCATCTCCCTCTTAGCCTGCTGGTGATGGCGTAAATCCCACTCCAAAGACGATCGAACACAGGTTAGAGCTGCATCCTCAGCCTACCAGGTGGCGGTGAAGGCAGCAAAAAAGAATTTCTATGCTGCCTCCATTGCATCTGCAGAGTGCTGCCCCATGAGGCTGTTCCAAGTGGTCCGGAGTCTGGTCGGTCCAGTCACTCCGGACCCGATGGAACAGTCTAAAGCCTCCTGTGAGGCTTTAGCAAAGCACTTCGCAGATAAAATTGATCGGATTAGGAGTGGGATTTCATGCGTCGTGGACACAGGGAGTGAGCGGGAGGAGGTCAATGGCAGACCGGTTTTGTGGGATCGGTTCCAGATTCTTCCTTCTGATGAAGTGAACAAGATGCTTCCATCTGTGAGGCCGACCGCCTGCTTGCTTGATCCTTGCCTGCCCTGGCTCATTATGAGCTGCAGAGAGACTGGGTAAAGGGATCAGGGCAGTGGTGAATGCCTCCCTCGAGGAGGGAGTGATGCCACCAGCCATTAAGGAGGCAGCAATAAGACTGCTTCTGAAGAAGCCCTCCTTGGATCCCCAAAATCCGCCCAGTCTCCAATTTGCCATTTCTGGGCAAGGTGATTGAGCAAGTGGTGGAGGCTCAGTTGAAGGCACACTTGGATGAAGCCGATTACTTAGATCCATGCCAGTCGGGCTTCAGGCCTGGAAATGGGACGGAAACGGCCTTGGTCGCCTTGGTGGATGATATGAGGAGGGCTTTGGATAGGGGCGAATGCTCCTTTCTAGTCCTCCTCGATCTCTCAGTGGCTTTTGATACTGTTGACCACGGTATCCTCCTGGACCGCCTGGAGGGGTTGGGCATGGGAGGCACTGTATTGCAGTGGTTCTGGTCCTTCCTCTCTGGAAGGTACCAGAGGGTAGTTCTTGGGGAGGAGGCTTCGGACCCTCGGCCTGCTCACTTGTGGGGTGCCGCAGGGTTCCATCCTCTCCCCGATGTTCTTTAACATCTACCTAAAGCCGCTGGGAGCTATCATCAGGAGTTTTGGGGTGCGGTGTCATCAGTATGCGGATGACACGCAGCTCTACCTCTGTTTTAAGTCCTCACCGAGGTTGGCCGTTGAGACCCTGTCCAAGTGCCTGGAGTCAGTGGCTGGCTGGCTGGGAAGGAACATGCTGAAACTGAACCCCGACAAGACCAAGGTACTTCTGGTGGGGGACAAGGGGAGGTTAGGGGATGTTGACCTGGTGCTGAATGTGGTACATTTGCCCCTGAAGGACCAGGTTCGCAGCTTGGGGGTCATTCTAGACTCCCAGCTGTCCATGTTGGCTCAGGTGTCAGCTGTGAGCCGGGCGGCGCTGTATCAACTCCATCTGATACGGCAGCTGCACCCCTACCTTCCTAATCATCTGCTCCCATCAGTGGTTCATGCCTTGCTCTCCTCTCGCCTAGACTACTGTAATGCGCTCTACGTGGGGTTACCCTTGAAGACGGTTCGGAAGCTACAGCTGGTACAGAACGCGGCGGCTCGCCTGGTTAAAGGCAGCCGCCGGCGGGATCACATCATGCCAGTGCTCAAGGAGCTGCACTGGCTACCAGTTGCTTGCTGAGCCGAATGCAAGGCGTTGGTTTTGACCTTGAAAACCCTATACAGCTCCAGGTCCAGTCTATCTCAAGGAGCGTCTCCAGCAACACCAAGTAGGCCGCTCAACAAGATCTGCCACAGACGGCCTTCTCCTTGTCCCTTCAGCCAGAGCAGCTAGACTGGTGGGGACTAGGAAGAGGGCCTTTTCTGTGGCGGCCCTCGTACTGTGGAACTCTCTCCCTAGTGACCTCCGCCATGCCCCCTCTCTGCTGAGCTTCCACCGGTCACTAAAAACATGGCTGTTCAGGCGGGAATATGGGGTGGGCTAAGATTTTAAAATTTTATACTGTTTTAAATGTATTTTATTCTGTATTTTATTGTGTGTACATCACCCAGAGTGGCTGGTTTGCCGGCCAGATGGGCGATCGATAAATGTAACAAGCAAACAAACAAATAGATAAATAAATGAATGAATTAATTAATTAATAAAGGGGAAAAGAAAGCCATTGCTGAGACAAACCCATATCAAAGCCCGTTTGGAGTTTGCAAAAAGGCGTGTGGGACACCCAGCGAACATGTGGGAAATGGTTCTCTGGTCTGATGAGACCAAAATTGAACTTTTTGGCCTTGAAGTAAAACGTTACATGTGGTGCAACGCCAACAGTGCTCATTGCCCTGAGAACACAATCCCCACGATGAAGCATGGTGGTGGCAGCATCATGTTGAGAGGATGCTTTTCCTTAGCAGGGACTGGGAAACTGGTCAGGACTGAGGGCAAGTTGGATGGAGCCAAATACAGGGCAATTCTAGAGGAAAACCTGTTTCAGTCTGCAAGTGACCTGGGACTGGGGCAGAGGTCCATCCTCCAGCAGGACAATGACCCTAAACACACAGCCAAAGTAACACTGGAGTGGTTTTAAAACAAGAACCTGAAAGTCTTAGAATGGGCCAGTCAAAGCCTGATCTGATTGAGAATCTGTGGCAAGACTTGAAAGTTGCAATTCACCAACAGTCCCCATCCAGCCTGACAGAGCTGGAGCAATTTTGCCTGGAAGAATTGGCAAATATTGCAGGATCCAGATGCGCAAAGCTGATAGAGACTTACACAAGAAGACTTGCAGCTGCAATTGCTGCCAAAGGTGCTTCTACCAAGTAGTGACTTGGGGGTGAATACTTATGCAACCAACAAGTGCCAGTTTGTTTTTGTTTACTTAACTTTTGTGCCACAATAAAACTATTTTGCATCTTAACAGTGTTGAGTATCAAGTGGTAACAATGCCAATTGAATCCATTTCAATTCCAGGTTGTAACGCAACAAAATGTGGAAAAGTCAAAGGGGGTTGAATACTTCTGCAAGGCACTGTATAAAGTAAAGATAGTATAACACAATTCCACTCATCAGTGTATAAAACAGGGTGACATCTTCAGCTTGCACATGGTTTTGCTTGGTGTTTCAAAGCTTTCTTAATATTGTTTATTGTGATGTTCTTATGGGAAATGGTAAGTATTTGGACATGATTCTGTAGGTACTTGTAATGGGCGAGGGTCCTCCAGGTAGCCATATATGTAGTCTCCAGCACTGGCACACCTTGCTGTTCTTTTCTGTACATAGCTGGCCATTTAGTGCAGTGCACATGGAGCCAAGTCAGTCATAATCATGAACTATGATTCATGATTTCTTACTTTATTTCTTACTTTAGGTAGGTAGGGGGCTGCAGTGGTCATGGGGCCACTTAGGGGCCCCAGACCCTCAGGAAAGGCCTTTGGCGAAGTACATGGGCTACAGTAGGAAGGAGGGGATGCAGAATTTCCCTGATGTGAACATCCTTGCACTTGCACAGCACTGGAATACCACTTATTTATTTATGAGTGAATCTATCCATTTAATGTGGTATTGAAAATTTCATTTTTGGTAGAAGTTCTTAAAGAAACTTTATTTTTCTAGGTACACAGTTGCCGTGTAAGAGAGGAATCACTTGCAGATGAGCTCTTCAGGTGAGGGCTTTATTTTCAGTAATGGGCTTGAAGGCCTTATATTGTGTGAGATAACCCATCAATATTCTTAGGTGGGTATTGGTCCAACTGCATGGTCTTCCCTCCACACAAATTAAAAACTACAGGACTGACATAGGCAGCTCTTAAATATATAGCTAAATACACCAAATGAATAGCTGGCTTTTTAGAGTGGACCAAAACCAGATCTAAGAAACTAGAACAGGGAGAGCCTTCTGCCCCATCCATGCCCTAGGTTTTTCCTTTCACGTGTCCCTAATCCCTTAATTTCCACTGCTGTTTGCAAACTGTTCTTGATGTTGGGTGACTATGGGCAGTAAGCCAGTGGGCACTCTTGCACTCCTCAGAATTCTGGAGAAGCAGTGCATATGGTAATGCTTGGCTCGCTGTGTGTCAGTAGACTGGCTACCTAGGGGGAAACCCATTCTGTTCATAGAGTGTTAAAGTGGTCACCATAAAGTAAATTGTCATGGCATTCCTCCCTGAATTGTACATGGGCAATGGGCACAGAACTCTGCTTGGAGAAGATTATATCAAGGCAATTTGATTACCAGAAAAATATGTTTGAAAATGTTAGCCTTCACTATATGAGCTAAAATTCCTTATGGTGACCTAAATGTATCAGGACTCAGCTACAACCTTTTGGTCTTCGATTTGCTAGGGTGTAAAGCACAAATTTGGTTTTTTAATGAACCATCTGTGTAAGAACTGGCTGATAAGTGTGATCTTCATTAGCGGCTTCCTTTTCTTAGGAATAGATTCCTTTTGGTTTAATATATACAATGAATTAACCCACAGAACATAACTTGCAGGCATTATCTGTACTTATCCCGTGTTACAGAATCAACAGTGTAATCTTTATTTATTTACAATGTATCTGATAGCACGTTCACAAAAACAGCACCTTAACAAAGGTTCAACATAATAGAACTTTTGTTAGAATTACAGCTTGTACTGTTACTTTAGATACATCCAGCCTGATTGCAAGAAGCTTTTGTACATTTATTTTACATCTTACTTTAATTCATTGTCAAATGTATACTTTTGGACAGCTTTCCACCTAAGAGGGTTTTCTCCCCCTGAAAATCATTCAAAGATCTTAAAGGGGAAATTTATGTATATCTAGGTGGTCTTGTGACACATATATTGGTATACCAAACTACTTACTCATTTTCAGAATAGCTGACCTGCAAGCTGACTTACATATGCTTCGCATGGCACTGAACATATAAATTCTTTCCATGGCCCAATGTTGTCTTCAGGGACTTTGCAGGAGCTTGAAACTCATAGTTTGGGAAACGGCCTTCAGTACAAAATTAGCAGGAAAGAAAATACTAGTTACATAAAGCTAATTGTCTGAGAGAGCATAATTTTAAACATTCTCCTCCTTTCCAAAGTGCTGCTTTTATGGTGGATAGGTTTTATATATTCTGAGGGAAAATATACTTGCAAGCAGTAACATTAAGGGTCTGAGAAATGTCAGGTGCATAAATGAGCTTTCCTAGCAATAGTGGCTTGTAATAATGCATTGCTTGTAAAGTGATATGTGATTTAGTTCACAGCTTCTTGTTTTAAGCAAAAGGCTTTCTTAGTGAATGGGATTACATTTAATGGACTTTAAAACTGCTCAGTCATCCAATAACAACAAACTATTCATGTGTCAAAAGCAAAGCAATTAGAATTCCTGCTCCCACCTTGCTGCCTGCCCCTGCAATCTGGGGTGGCTGGTTGGCTGGAATTGAGAGACAAATTTATTTATTTATTTATTTATTTTATTATATTTATACCCCCCCTTTTTTCCTGCAAGGAACCCAAGGCAGCTTACATAAACCTCCTCCTCCTCTCCATTTTATCCTCACAACAACCCTGTGAGGTAGGTTAGGCAAAGGGCGAGCTCGCATGACAACCCACCCTGCGAATAAGCTATGCAGGGTGGGTTGTTCATGAAACAGCCCACAGTGTGCCTGAAAGACAATAGAGCTTACAGTGGGTTGTCCCCCCACTCCTTCCCCCTCGGTCCTCCTGTGGATATCCCTGGGGACTCCATAGCAGGATTCATCTTGTCTTCCTCTCCTCTTTTTGCTCACCATGGCTCCCCCCCCCCATTTCCCTTTTTTCCTAGGAGATATGTCTGTATATGCCCCTGTCAAAAAACCCTGGGTAGCTCTGCCAAAAAAATCATTTTAAAAGGAAGCCTGAGCTAAAACTGGCAGCTCCTGTAAAAGGGGTTGCTCTAAATTTTCCACCTTCTGAAGCACTTAGAGTCTCAGATGCAGGACACTGAGAAGAGTCAGGTCCAACCAAAAAATCAGAGGATCTGGCTGCAAAGGGGGTTAACCAGTGGCCACCCCCTTTCATGAGCAAAGATCACTTGCAGCTTTGTTTTCCCTTGACAGCTCACCTTTTGACAGCTGTCAGGGAAAAGCAAAGTAAAAAAATAACCCTATTTGCAACCTCTTTGAGGCAATGTCCATGGTTGGTGCCTGCTGTACTTTGACAGCAGGCACCTCCTAGGACATTGCCCAGGCGGAGCTTCCCATTTCGGACCTGCGGAAGTGCACACCTCCAAACTTGTGCAAGTCCAGCTAATTATAATGTATGAAAATATGTGCACACATTGGGGGCGCAATTTTTTTTTTAATGGTGGTGAACCAGTGACAACCCTTCCAATGTGCTGCTTGGTCACTTCAGAGGGACTGTCACTGGCTGTCGACTTGATCTTGAAAAGTGATCTCCAAAAAAAATAGGAAAAATACAACAGCAAACAACAAAGGGCTCGTGGTCAGCAAGGGGGACACTGAGCCATAGATGGTTGCTCAACCCTGCTGCTTGGGCACTTGTGGGATGGCTGTCACTGGCGGTTGCCCGGGCGAGCGCAGCAAGAGGTTTTTGCCGCTCTTGCTGAGTGGATTGCTGACCACTTCCCTGAACCCATAATGGGGTCAGTCACTCAGGTTCGGATGACATGACAACCCCTTGTGCAAGCCAAGGGATGTCAGGGTAGAATAGAATCATAGAAAAGTAGAGTTGGAAGGGGCCTACAAGGCCACCGAGTCCAACCCCCTGCTCAATGCAGGAATCCAGGTCAAAGCATCCCTGACAGATTTTTATTTATTTATTATATTTATACCCCGCCTTTTTTCCTGCAAGGAACCCAAGGCAGCTTACATTATCCTCCTCTCCATTTTATCCTCACAACAACCCTGTGAGGTAGGTTAGGCTGAGAGTCAGTGACTGGCCCAAAGCCACCCAGTGAGTTTCATGGCCGAGCGGGGACTAGAACCCGGATCTCCCGAGTCCCAGTCCAACACCCTAACCACTACGCCACACTGGCATAGATGGCCGTCCAGCTTCACCTTGAATGCCTCCAGAGTGGGAGAGCTTGATAATTGGTTCCATTGTCTTATTGCTCTAACAGTCAGGAAATTTTTCTGATGTTTAGGTGGAATCTGGGTTCCTGTAACTTGAGCGGCCTAGGGGTGGGCGATCGAGCCTCGCCGGGGCAGAATGAGGCCGAAATCGGCCCCGCTCACGCCCGGTGAGACCTTACCTTTTCTTCGGGGCGGCTCGCCCACTCCGTGGCGAGCTGCCCGCATGGCCCGTCCCGTCCCGTCGCGTCACTTCCGGGACCGGAAATGACACAACGGAACCCTGCGCAGGCATGCTGGACCCCTGTGGCGCGTTCTGCGCCTGTGCAGGGCCCCGTCGCCTCTTAGAAGCGATGGACGGGCTGGACCAGTCCGATCGAGTGGCGCACCGCGCCGCTCAGTAAATGGAGTCGGGTCGGCACCGAGCCCGAAAATCGACTCGGAGGCGCCGAGCCAGATTGGATGCATCGCTACTTGAGCCCATTATTCCGTGTCCTGCAAACTGGGATGATCGAGAAGAGATCCTGACCCTCCTCTGTGTGACAACCCTTCAAGTACTGGAAGGGTGCTATCATATCTCCCCTCAGTCTCCTCTTCTGAAGGCTAAACATGCCCAGTTCTTTCAGTCTCTCCTCATAGGGCAGTGATGGTGAACCTATGGCACGGGTGCCACAGCTGGCACGCAGGGACCTCTCTGTTGGCACTCGAGCCATTGGTCACCAGATCGCAAAAAGACCGTCCCCTTCTGCAAAATACTAATGATTTTGTTCTCTCTCACAGTGTGGAACGGAATGATTTTATTCTAGAATTCCTGTTACAGAATTCTTTTCTACATTGTTATCACATTTAAAAGATTTTGAAGAATGATGCACAGAGCATGGCTTGGATGTAAAGCCCTAACAGTTGACCTGAGTGCTGCATGTGTTGCTCTCAAACTAACAGAGTATGAGCCAAGGTTTGACAATTATCAGCATGCATGCAATAGCAAAAATCACATTAATTGTGCAAAAGCATGCCCAATGCAAACTTTTACCTAATGCAGTGTTTGCAGTCCAAGACATAAAGTGTTTAAAATGTGTTAAGCACGTTTAGTTTTCTTGTTTATCTTGCTCATCCTAGTACAGATTGACTTTTACTTTTACTAATCCGACACCTGTAGAAGCAGGGAAAGGACCCGGGGTAAAGCTTGCCCCATACAAGTTCAGTCTGGCATGTAATCATATTACAAGTTGAGAATCCCTTATCCAAAAATACATGTGCCTAATTATTTAAAAAGTTTGTATAAATTCCCTTCAGGCTATGTGTACAATGTAGTACTATAATAATTTTCTGAGTTGATTTTTTTTTTCCAACAAAAAACTGTTTGTATCATTGGAAGCTCTGTTATTGTGTTTTTCTTTAAAGACAAAAGATGTTAATTAGTTCGGACAACTGTATGAGTTGTTTTTCTAAAACTAAAACCTCGGTATTCAGGTTTAATTGCAGCGTTGGCACTTTGAAATAAATAAGTTGGTTTTGTGTTGCAGTTTGGGCACTCGGGCTCAAAAAGGTTCGCCATCACTGTCATAGGGCCTTGTTTCCAGTCCCTTTATCATCCTTGTTGCCCTCCTCTGAACCCTCTCCAGTTTGTCTATGTCCTTTTTAAAGTGTGGTGCCCAGAACTGGACGCAGTACTCAAGATGAGGCCTAACCACTGCTGAGTAAAGGGGAATTATCACTTCCCGCGATTTGGAAGCTATACTTCCATTAATGCAGCCCAAAATAGCATTTGCCTTCTTTGCAGCCACATCACTGCAACAAGCCACCCTGCGGGAAGCAGTCCAGGTTTGCTCGACATGTCAACCCACTGTGGTTTGTCACCCATGAGGTGTTGTCATTTTGTGCGAACCCAGTCAAAGAGATAGTGATCTGATTTCCAAATATACACACCCTTGGTTGAAATAACTATGGGAAATTTTCAAACTGAGTTTAGGCTGGAGACCTGGTAGGTGGGAGAAAAGGGAACATTTAAAAAAAAAAACTCCCTCCAAGCTTGAGGAGACTGTCATAACTTCCTACTGGATAAAATCAGTAATAAACATGTATTTTGCCGCATATAGCAGCAGCAAAAGAGAGTAATCGTCTCTTTATAGATCTTTGGCAATAATAAACCTATAACAGGGCCAAGATTCAATAGTAGGGCCAAGCTATGGTAAGTGGTTCACAGACTGAACTGTAAACCATACTATGAATTCAGAGGTGATATGGGCTCCTATCATCACATGAATTTAGAGACCAATGCTTTAGGCAGCCTCATATCCCCCTTTTGGGGGGGGGGGTGTCTAACCATCAATATCTGAAGAACTGCTCATCAGCTCAGATCAGCATCAGGCAAGCTGCTCATGTGCTCCGATCAACATCAGATGCACTGTTCTGTGTTCCCCTGCCATCTGAGTTGTGTGCTGATGTGCAGGCACTAGAGGCAGGGCCTTTTCACTCATCATGACAGTTAAACTATGTAAAGCCCTCCCATGAGAACCCCAAGTGACCTCATCACTGCTTACCTTTTGGCAAATAGTGAAGATGCATATTTCAACAGAGGTTTGTGTTATATGCTGACTGACTTGAGATTCAGTAGCTTCTTTATACTTTTTTACATTTATATCCCACCTTTCTTCCAAGGATCTCAAGGAAGCCTGTAAGGTTCTCCCCACCCTTGTGACCTTGCAACAGCCCTGTGAGGTAGGTTAAGCCAAGAGAGAGTGTGACCGCTTTACACATACAATGGCAGTTCCTTGGTTGTTTAACCCAGGAATTGCAAGGATGAGTGGAGTGCACAAGCCATTTCCACTTGCCCCGTTCTTGGGTTGTTTCGTGACTGTGAACCCAGAAACTCTGGGCTGTTTATGGGTTAACCCAATAATTGCCCATGGTTTGTTGTTGGTTTAACTCTGGGTTGTTTAACCCATAAACAACATAGAGTTTCCGGGTTTGCAGATCATGAAACAACCCAGGGAGTTCTTGGGTTGTTAATTAAAAATGAAAATGGTTTGCGTGCGACTCATGTGCTCTACTCATCCCAATTCCTGGTTTAAGCAATCCAGGAATTGCTGCCGTGACATGTGAATCGGGTCACTGACTGGCCTAACATCACCCAGTCAGCTTCATGGCTGTGTAGGAATTTAAACCGACTTCTCCCCAGATCTAGTCTAGCACTCTAAGCAGTGCACCATCATACTTGCTCTTTTAATACTTTTTGTGGGTTTTGTCATTTTATTGCTGTTTTATCATTCTTGTTAGCCACTTTGAGGGTTATATTTTAAATAAATAAGCTGGACAGCTTAGTCCATGTAAATGTATTTCCCATCTAACCTTGGATTTCAAATCCAGGTTTTTATATACTTTTTTCCTTTTCTTGCTTTACAGGTACAATCCCCATATAAAAAGAAGATAGTTGTGCCTTAAGATGTATACCAGAAGAAAATCTTTCCTTACCTGTATGCTAGCAGTACAGTGCAGCATCGAAGAGTTAATTTCACATTGATCATACCTCCTGAAAATCTGATTTTCATGCAGAAGAAAGGACATTTCCAACTGCAACACTTAACACTACTTCCAGCTAGTTACAGCTAGTGGTGGATCCAAAAATTACCTGACCGTAGCTCAGAAGACTAATCCAGGCAGGTTTCGTACTGCTCACCTCAGATGAAAGCATTGAAATCCATGCCAAAGAGGAACTTATGCCCCTGTCATCCACTTATCCCCATACACACATCTTGAAGCCTTCTCCTATCTTTTTTTTTTTTTTTTTTTGCTGCTCTGGCAGTGGAGGAAAGGAGAGGGATCTTTCCCCCACCACTACTCACAAATGACTGGCACGCTGTTATGGCTGCATTTCAGATGCAAGTCGTTGTGGGAAATGTAGTTTTCCCAGCATTACTGACCTATGTGAATCGGTCAGTAATGGGAAAATGACATTATCCAGCTTTCCTTTCTTCTGTGATGCAGCTCTATCATGTGAAAGATTAGAGGGAAGGGGAGACCATCCTCATTTCCTGTCCCTGTCAGAGCAGCAAGAAAGTTAAGTGTAGCAGGGAGAGGCATGGGAGGAGGCAGGCAGGTGGTGGTAGCAGTGGTTATTGGATGCCCATGGAAGAGTCAGACCCAGTGACATCAGGGATGCTATAGGGTTCAAAATAGGCCTGGAATTGTGTTCGAAAGAGCCCAGCTCTCTTTTCAGAGTTCTGGGATAAGAGTTTGGTGGGGGATTTTAAATCTGAATTCTGAGCCTGGTTTCCCATCACGAAGTACACCTAACATAAAGCCTTTCTCAAGAGCATTATTCTATATCCAAGCCTTTGTTTTTATAAAAGATTAGTGGAAGATCACACTGTTTCTTTTTAAAGGGACACTTGTTTTAGCTGTCTTGGTCTGATTTATAGAATGAGGACTATCAACATTTTAAAAAAGGATGACATGGAATTTGTAGCCTGGATTTCTGATTAGTGGATACTGGATTTGTAGCCTGGATACTGATTTCTGTATCATTTTTCACCTCTCAAATTGGCTTTGGTACTTTTAGTAAATTAAACTTAATTAGGCTCTAGAATCTAGATGAATGGGGAATATTTTATTTGTTCTCATAATCTTGTTGCTAACAATGTCAAAGGGATTTCTGATTGGTGCAAAAGGAGCTGTGGGGGTAAGATATATTCTAAATTGTTTTATTTTGTGGGCTTCCAAGATGTTTTTGTCTTTTATCAGCATGCTGTGCCATACAATAGGCCCAGATCTATCATATTTCTGTGTATACTTAAGCACAGTCAAGCAGGTGCTTTTCCTCCACTGTATCCCATCCATGCTCTGGATTTAAACAAGTTCAGAGTACAGTAATACCTTGGATTGCAAGCATAATTTTTCCGGAACCGTACTTGTAATCCAAAACACTCATATCAAAGCGAGTCTCTGGCGGGCGTGAGCAGGGCCGATTTCGGCCTGCTACGCCCGCTCGAGGCAAGCGGTTACATCCCTACGACTACTTGTCTTGCAAGACCTTGCTTATCAAGTCAAAATTTAAATTTTTTTTTGCTTGTCTTGCAAAATGCTCTCAGACCAAGTTACTTGCAATCCAAGGTATTACTGTATCAGTTTCAGAAACGCTGGTATAGACCCCATGTCTACATCACTACAAGTTTGGCTGAGATCATGAATATCCTGTTGGATTAGCCAGATTGCAAGATCTGCATACGTAGAATCTTTTGAAAGGAAACCCTCCCCTTCATATCTTATCTTTTTCTAGCCCTAAAGTAATAACTGCTAATTTTGCAGATCCCATCCATGCAAAACTGCTGACATTTAAAAAAAATAAGAGATTTGTTTGTAGTTCTTGTTTTGAATATAACCAGAAATAAAACAGTGTTAGCAAAAACAGGCCTCTGGCTTACACTGGCTCAGCTTGTCTGAGTGTGGAAAGCTAAGCAGGGTCAGGCCTGGTTATTACTTGGATGGGAGACCCCTCCTCTAGTTTCCTGCATTGATAACCTTGTAGGCTCCTTCCAACTCTATAATCTATGAAAAGCCCGAGTTCAGCAACAGGAACTGTTATACAATGTATGACTATTTCATGGCTTTCAGGAATGTTACCCTACCCCTATTTCTACTACAGCATCCTCCTTGCCAGTCATTACCTCGCTTACCATCCAATATCTATTTCAAAATAAAACGCATCAAGCACCAGTATACAAAATAAGCCGGGTAAACTGAATTGAGTTGCATAATTTATTAGCACAGCATTCCTTGCAGAAATGGCTAAATCTCTTCTGATTTGTCAACATCTTGAATTGTGGCACTTACAGTGTCCCGCATGTGACCGTGACCCACCGAGTAAGGTATTGTTGGTACCATATTCAAGTCTGGAATGGGTACATTTCTGTCCACTTACCGGTAAGTGTCTATGCCATTTCATGAGTATTGTGGCAGATAGTTGATTTTAAAACAATTGTAAAAAAAAAACACATTGCAAGCAAATCCCAGCCAACAGCAGAAAACCTGAGGCCCCATGCCAGTTATCCAATTTGTCAGAACTGATTTGAATTTGGAAGTGTATGTAGTACAGTCCTCTGTGCGACTGTATTCCCTCTGAATATATATGAATTATTTGAAAGCACCCCCCTGGCAAGATTCCTGTACATTTTGAATTGGTTCTTCGATTCCAATGCCAACGTGTATTTACCCACTTGATTTTAAGTCTTTTATACTGCTTTGAACAAGCACTTTTGATAATCTCAGTAAGCCTAACCATCCCTTCAAACTGCTTGAGCAATTGATTTGTGGAAACAAGGTACTATTTGGTAGGTATTGCCATCTTATAAATTTTTCATTATGCATCATATTTGTCTAGGGAGCTTGTTTTGTAAGACATTATGGCTGCAATCCTATAGTATACACACTTACCTGAGAGTAAGCACCACTGAACTCAGTGGACTTGCTTCTGAGTAGGAACATATAAGATTGCACTGTAAATCTCTTAACATTGGTAAAAAAATAATTTTGTATATAGCTTATTGCACTTGGGATGGACATTATATCAGCCCAATCCAGTGCAGTGAAATATCTTTAGTTGCTTTCCCACAAAATATCTCAAGTGCAGGAAGTAAGCTCCAGGTGCATGCTGGGAACTAGGGTACAGCTATCCTGCTTTAAAACCCTGTAACTGATATCGAAAAGTAGAGCAGGGTTAAATGGTTCTTCCTGGCTAGTGTCTTTAGAATGATACTTAAGCAGGGGCCACAAAATTCTCCACTCGTTCCCAGGCTAAATTAGGCCTTTCAGTAGTACAGCCATCCTGTATGGGGGAAAGGAAGAGTGCTGGTCCTTGCATCAGCTTTGGAACCTGTGTATCCAATCATATGAGCTGTTTCCTCACTAGAGAGGTTCAGGAGGAGGGAGAGAATTTTAATCAAGCCCACTCATAACAAGGGTAGGAAATACATTCTGCTGTTAAAATTCAAGCAAGTCACATACTCTCAAATCTTTCTGCACATTTTGAGTTAGATAACCTTTAAATGTTATCTTATAAGGAATATACCGTAAGTTGCATAACCTTTGTTGCTAGAGGTAAGTAGGTACAGCTTCCTATCCAAGCTTCTCTGATCTAGGGAGTTTAAAGATGTCATTTTGTCCTTCAGGTATAATTGGGTCTCAAGACACACATGTAACTTTCATTATCACACAATTTAAATTAATGCTACAGGATAGCCCCTAAGGAATTAGCTGCAATTAGAATAAGGAACGTCAATTTGCAATGCCAATCCTTCTAAAAATACCATAGGCAATCAACAGGTTTTCTGACCAATTTAATTTTCACTTGCATACAAATGCTTCCATAATTTCTTGGTACCACTTCAGTCAGTAAAAAAGGTTGAGACTTGTCTCAACATTTATTCAAAATCTAGAGGTTCATCTTTAAAATTACACTAGCTTAATAACCTTCACTTAGCATTTAATTTATAGTGAAGCACCTTAGCAAGAGAGAGCTTAGCATTAGTGTCTGGATGGTGCTCAAAGTTCAAGCTTGAGAAGTACCAACGTAAGAGGTTAATGAAGCTCATGTAACAGAACTCCTTCAGCTGCTTAATGAGTTGCAAAACTGCTAACAGCATAATAGTCAAAGAACCTCTTGGTCCTTTTTCTTCCCGGGTACTTTTATTTGTGAATGTTAGCTGCTTCATTCCATTTAGTTTCATCATAAAGCTCTGCCTCAGTATAAATACATATGTTTTGCATGCCAACGACTGTCAGTGCAACATTACAGACAGTATCATGCCAACACTGCACGGCAGATTTGCTAGTGTAAATGATTGCACTAAAGATGTAAACTATATGGAAAAAGTAGCCACAAGTACATTCTGTTAGTTATAGGATTAAACTGGGCGGTTTCCTACATTCTGCCTTTATGACTGTACCATGAAAGCAAAGAATTTGATGTCTGCTGTAGAATTCAGAAGTTAAAAGAATCAGCTTTCCTGAGAAATAAAACATGGAAGTCATGACAGTCTTACATATGGCTCCTTGAACTACATCCTCCAGGACTCCATGATGACCATGTTTGCAAATATACAAAATAATTGGAACTTTCTTTTTCCACTGGGTTGCAGCCTGGATATAATACTAGAATGACCAATAGCCACAATACAGAGAACTAAGAAAGTAACTTCCACCTGCTTACGCACAAGAGCCTTTGTGCATTTTAAGTGGCACGCTAAATTGTTGCCAATCCCGTCCTGATCTCAAATCTAGTCCTGATTTGGTTGAACATTCACAAGTACCTCAGAAGTTACAAAGGGCCACTATCTTGCTTACCTGAAAAGGGAGTGTGACTGCTTCATGTTTGTTTTAACATGCTATATTTTAGTAAAACAACTGAAACCAGTAATTCGGGTGGCTTTTGTAGCCCAAATATAAAAAATGGTTTGTACTTTATTATAAAGGCTAATGAAACAAAGCCGCACAACTACATTCAAGCCCTGTGGGTGTTTCTGACCATGTTAAATAATATACATTCCTACTGTTTTAAGAAAGTTTGTTTGGTTCCTAAACCTTTCTGTGCTAACAAAGTGCTTAGAACAGGGAGAATTAACTACTCTGCAGTATTATGGCAGAACTGCAAGCAGATAATTTTGCAAAAGTTAGCTTTGGGCAGCTGATCTTCCTTATGCCTTGCATTTATTAAATTACTTCAGAATACTTTAAAAAGGCAGTTTGTGGCCTTAAAATGTACAGTGGCTAAGATCCAGGTACATACAAGCATTGGGGCTCCTTCAAACATATGCACAATTACCAAACCTCTAATTGGGTTTTTAAACTGCCCAAGTTTAAAAAGCGATCTATTTGAAAGGGGCACCTCTAAAAAAGAAAATGGTCCAATGAACCCTGATGTATGCAAAATCTGTTTTGTACAGTGAGTTGCCTTTGGCTTAAAATGAATTTGACTTGTGTGTGCCTCTAAGGCTGAAAACCTGAGTTTATAAGCATAACTAGTAGTTCTAACACCAACTGATAGGCACAAAGTGTAGGCACTCAGAGAGAAAATGTGTGTGCATGAGAGAAAGAAAAGGCAGCTCTTAGGAATGCCATGCTTTTATTTAAATTTTGTAGGCAAACCCTGAAGTTCCCTGTATGAACTAGGATTTCAGTTTTTACTGTTCAATCCCTGAAATGGAAAGCAGGCAGATTTGCCAAAGAAAAAAAGTATTTGTGACCTCAGGAGTGCTGAACATCCTTTTAATCCCACATGCAACTTGGATCCAGCGTCTACCTTATGTACTCTACATGGGAAAAAAATCTCAATGAGAGTAAATGTCTTCCCTTCTTACGATAAGTGGTTTATATCCTTAGTAATGGTTAACAATCCTAGTCCCATAGATTTATCACATTAGTTGAGTAGTTGTCAGCAAATCGGTTTTCTTTAGTAAACTTGACTCCCCACATTAAAAAAAAGTGTGTAGGGGGCGGCTGGGGGTACCACAAAGAGAACTACTAAAGGAAGAACGATTTGGGTGGGGGGAATCTGCTATACATGCAGACCCAATATGTATGCACAGGCATTGAAGCTAGTAGGCAAATCCAAAGAAAGGTAAGCATGCTTAAAACCCATTAAAATCAATGGGGTTTTAGTGCTTAACTATGGTTATTCACAAAAATCACTGAAAATTTAAGGGATGGGAAATGTGTGGCTCTCCAGATGTTGGGACTGCAATTCCCAGCATCCCTCACCATTGGCTGCACTGGCTAGGGCTGAAGGGAGTTGCAGTCCAACATTAGAAGACCATGCTTTCCTCACCACTGATGTAAGGAAACTACATGCTATCCTTGTGCCACCTCATTGTGGATTGGCAGTATTGAAAACTACAATAAAACCCAGGTGGTTCCTTGTCTGCACATGCTTCTTTGTATCATGATTTGTGTGTTGAGATCTCAGATTTAACTTTCTCTGGGTTGTGCTGTGCACATTTGATCAAGGACTGGGGCCTTAGTCAGATCCCAATGGTAGTTCTCTTTCAGACATGAGAGGTTAGGCACATCTTAAATGGTGATACCCTTGTGACACTCAGTGAGCAAGGCTCCCATATTGTGCTTTGTTAGAGAAAGACCTTTTACAAATAAGTGTATCATAACTGAGGAGGCTACAAGATAAAACACTCTGCTTCCAAGATCATTAATGCTTGAACTAGAATAGTAAATTCGTTATATCCTTCATAATGATGCCGTAGTAAGTGCACTTATAGCAGCACTTCGTTTTACACCACTGTAGTAGAGGCTAAATCACTGCACCATTCCTTCGATAGGTATGTCTGCCTATTTATGACAATTGCTTCCAATTATCAACAGAGGATAAATATGGGGCATAATTTAATCGCTAGCAAAAATCTTTATTTTACAGGCCATTTAAAAAGTGCTAAGTTTTATATAGTTGCTGCTATGATCACCGTAAAATAAATAAAGACTTTGCTGCAAATAACCTGCTCAATATTTGCTTTAATTTATCTTAAGGAGAAGTTTCTATTCTTAGATCATGTTCTAGTTTTATATAGTAAAACAATTAGCTCATGAGCAGAAACTCTCTCGCGAGGTAAATATGCTCTCGTAGAGTATGAAACCAAAGCAAATTGGCATGTTACACCATGATTTACTGTTGCTTTAACTGGAAGCAACTCCAGGAAAATGGACAATATTTTTGTATTTTGTGAAGGCTGGAATACGGTGGTGTCATCCTCCTCTACGAGGCAATGCAAGCATGAAGAACTGCTATGTATAACACAAATGAGGCTGTCAATAACTTTAGATGTTAATGGGCCACTTATTAGCATACGCCAGTAGTTTCTTAGAATGATGTCTATGACTGTTCCTTTAGGGCACTCCATCTCTTTCAACTATGAGTTGTTGATGCTTCTTCGGCTTTGTAATCAAATGTCGTGTAATACCCAGTGCTCCTCCTTTTAAAAAGCGTACAAAATTGTCTCCAACCAGCGGACCTACTGCAAAAAGATTGGGTTCCTTTGTGCACTCATATGTATATGGGTCGATTTCAATAGGGTTACCCTTGCATGTAATTGGTTCATTTGGATGATGGCCTATACCCTGGCCTTGGTCCTTTAGGAAGCATAGGTTAGGATGAGAACCTATTAATACTAAGGCTACAGAGAACTTTAAGATCTTCTTCAACCCAGAGGCGCTCTGAAGGACACATTTCATATCTGACTGAAAGGAAATTACCCGATGTTCAGGAAAACTGGTATAAGCAGGATGCAAATTATAGTCTGTAGTAACTGACTGAGTACACATCATATGGTAGACCTTATGGTATTCTGGGTAAAGCTTTTTAGGCAGCTGTTTGAAAATTAAGCTTGGGTCGGTAACCCTCCTCCGGAATGCATGAATTACAGGGATGTTGTTGTTATAAGCGCACAGAACCGCATCAGCTGCTGTGAGTCCACCACCTATGATCAAGACAGGATCTGCTTTCCCACGTAATACTCCTTTGTCTATGGTAGCTCCAAAATCAGATATGGAATGTAGCACAAAGGGAAAGTCTTCTCCTTCAACTTGGAGTCGGCCAGGAGCATCAAAAGTTCCAGTGGCAAGAGCCACATTCTCAGCAAACAAACAGAATGGGACATGAGAACCATCTACTGCCCTCTGGTAACCTCTGATTTCCCAGTTTCTCTTTATCAGCGTAGTCTGCCCACCTTGCTCCTCCAGTTGCAAATGTTGTGGCAAAACATCTGCATTCACTTGGATTTCATCTTCATGGTCCTGTTCTCGGTAGAGCCTTGACACAGATGTTATGTAGGTGTTTTCTCTAAAGTTCTTTTGTAAGCCCATGACTTTAACATAGTGCTTGTAGTAGCTAGCAATTTCTTCTGGCAGAACTCTGTCACACTTTATATTTCTGAAACAAGACCAGATCTCTAGTTACTCATTAATTTTCACATTCATAACAGAAGCATCTCCCTCAGCTCAAATGTGACTACTGGTACTTTCAGGCCAGATCCTAACGAAAAAGTTTTCAGCTTTTGTCATGAGAACTGTGTAATTTTTCTTTATTCTTTGAAATGGTTCCACTATTTATAGTGGGTTAGAAACCTAGCACATGAAAACACTTGAGTTTACAACTGTTAAAGCTTATTAAAAATGAGTGGCCAGCTGACACATCTGTAATGGAACGTAGCTTCATGAGCAAAGTTCAGAAAAAGATTAATTTTAACACTAGCTCCTAGATATAAAGCGTTACTATTTCAATGCAATCTTGAAAATACTATGTTGGGAAATGGTCTGGCTAAATCTAAGGGCCCGCTGCTGCTGCTGCAATATAACCTACTACCAAATGTAACTGCTGACCAAAGTCTCAGATATTAGATGGCGGCTCTCAAGGCATGAGGTGGACTTTCCAAGGAAGGCATGGACAACGGCAAAAAATGGCTGAAACTCCTTTCTAACCTTTCAGTGTATGCACACATTGACTTGCCCCATCTCATAGTGAAATAAAATAGGACTATCACCACCCCTCACATTGAATCGGGTACACAACCTTTTTGGCTGAGGGCCACATTGGGAACTGGCACATGTGTGTACTAACTCTGCTAAGGGGGGGAAGGGGGAAAGCCTGCTTTGGAGGTCCTCCTCTCCCGGTGACCCCAAAAGGAAGTGCAGAAACAGCTGCTGTGGGGTCTCTGGGAGAGGAGTAGGCTTTAGCCTTTTCCTCTCCGGGTGACCCTGAGAGTATTGCTGCTTTCAACAAGAGCACCATCTACTATCAGTAATCCACCATCATGCTTTAAATTGGTGGTCACTCATACCTTTGTTAAGCAGACTCCTCAATGTGGATTTATGCTGCTCCATATATTCTATTTTCTCATCTTGAAAAGGCACCTAGAAGCTGTTCAATTTGCTAGGTATTCTTAGGTACCCTACTGCTAGTTCCCATGTAAGTGTGTATCTTTTCTTTCCATTTCTAAAAATGTATTATTTATGCAATATAATTATTTGAGCACTAACTGTATATTATTGTGATTGCAAAGTGCCGTAAGTGCCAATTGGTATTTTAAAAATACAAAAGTGATTGTGATAATTAAAAAAGTAATGAACAGAAGGGCAATTCCAGATAGGGATGGTTTCATAACAAAATGTTTCAATGCTAGCAGAAAATCTGAGGCTTTAAAGTTTAAGGCCGCAGATAAATAACTTTTCATACCATCTGTAAGCTCATTTGTGAACAGTGCTCATTAACATGTGCAAAATCTGGTAGAAGCAATTCCATTGTCATCTGTGCAAGGGCATATAGTGGTGCAGTGTGATGCTTTATGTAACTTACACTTTCCAAGGAAGTTTAAAAGTTACAAAAGCATACCTACAATAGTTTGAATCATGACATTTTTGATACCAAATGGGCATTTCAAAACTCATAAAGAATAAAAATGCAAGCGGACAACAGATGAACCTGAATGCATACATCCTCATGAGACGCTTATAGGAGTTAATAGGTGAGATTACTGCTGCTAATCTTTAAAAAGGGATAAAGAGACAAGTATGCCATTTTTAACCAGTAGCAATCCTTCCAAAATCAGGCATTTAATGACCAAAGAAAAAGGTATTCAAAAGGCATCCAGCTGCTGTACTTGATTCAAGAATTGTCAGAAGCAATTAGGCTAGCCTGTTTTTGCTCAGATTTAAGTTGATCACTGAATTCTCCACAACAGAGGTCAACGTGAAGACTAGGTGAGCTTTTCAAACATGGGTGGGGAAGCTTTCGGTGGCTGGTCTGTCTGTGTCCTGTTCCCTCCATCAGCACTTTGTCTCCCACCAGC
Organism: Shinisaurus crocodilurus; assembly: GCA_021292165.1. Classification (NCBI taxonomy): domain Eukaryota; kingdom Metazoa; phylum Chordata; class Lepidosauria; order Squamata; family Shinisauridae; genus Shinisaurus; species Shinisaurus crocodilurus. The sequence continues at coordinate 190,457,952 of CM037880.1, read as the reverse complement.
CTTGAAAGAAGCATGCTTGATTATCTAATTTATGAACTAAAGAAAATAATTTATACAATAAACCAAAGCTCAAGTGTCACTACAGTGGCCCATTGTTCACATGAGGTTAATAATATTCAATTACCTATACAACAGCCTATTGTGCTTCTGAGAAATATATCACAGAAAACATAGAAACATTTGACTCCTCCATCTACCGACAGCAGCAATTCCCCCATATCAATCACTGTAAGAATGTTGTTGGCATCACCTTCGCTTAGTAGCAGCCCAGTCTTTAAATGTGTATCCAGGTAATTCCATCCAGTCTCCAAAGCTGATGGTCAGCATAGAACCTTCCATAGACTAAAAAATAAAATGACAGGACAATATATTCAAAATGTTGCTTAAGGACATCTCATTCCATTTATCCAGTAACAAAATTTAATGGTGAAGATTTATTTCAGAACAACAAATTGGAAAAAGATTAATACCATGCATCATAATCTACGGGCCAATCTATATACAGTAATACCTTGGATTGCAAGCATAATTGGTTCCGGAACTGTGCTTGTAATCTAAAACACTCTTATATCAAAGCGAGTCTCTGGCGGGCGTGAGCGGGGCCGATTTCAGCCCGCTCGAGGCGAGCGGTTACATCCTTACACTTGTAAGATGTCGCTTGTTTATTAAGTCAAAATTTATTTTAAAAATTTGCTTGTCTTGCAAAACGCTCTCAGACCAAGTTACTTGCAATCCAAGGTATTACTGTACTACATTATCTGCGTGGCAGAAGGCTTCCATATGGTGACTCCCCTTATTGCAACTGTAACGTCGGCACAGCTTGCCATGTGGACAGCATGGAGTTTCTACCTCTAAGATCTGTTGCTGATAGGGGAACTCTTCAAGTGATCCCGAGAATCTACGAAGCAAGCTACACTAGATATTACAGGCACAGAGAAATCACTACAAGGAAGCCTCCTGCCAGAAGTTGATGATGGCCTGTAGCTCAGCTTTAAACTTGGCCTATGCAGGGTTGCTACTAAAATTTCGTTTTCTGTTTCACTGACTTTCCCTGACCAACTTTTGTCAATTTCCCTGACGACCATTCAAAAATAACCCAAAGTTAAAAGAATTCATAGTTTACATTGCATTACATAACAGTTTTATTAAATGGTTTAAAACTACACAAGGACTGAAGGAATTTTTTTTTTCAAGATAGGAGCTTCAATTATGAGCGTCTTTAAACATTGCGACGGTTCGCACGACACGACAACCCACCGTTATAAGCCATGTTGGGGTGTTGTGTCATGCGAACCTGGGATGGGTTTGTCAGGGTGACATTTTTGGGTATAAGTCACACTGACAAGCCACGGCTTGTTGTAGGGTCTGTTTGACCCACAATGAGTTGTCATGTTGTCCGAACCCAGACAACATGGCCCATTGTGGGCCAACCCTGAACAAGCAAGCTGCTTGGCAAGAGCAGCAAAAACCCCTTGCCACTTTTGCCAAGTGGCTAGCAGCTGACCACCATTGCCAGCCACCCAAAAAGTGCCTGAGCAACACTTTGGGGTGGCTGGCAAAGGCTTTCCCCACTGCCACGGTGACCTATTTCGGGATCGCCACAGCCTGACCTTTTTCTTTTTTAACCTTTTTTTTGGGAGATCGCAAAAGCCAGCTGTCAAGCAGGCTTTCATGATCCCCATGGTGCCCCTCCAAAGTATTCCTGCAGTTCCTTGGAGGAGCTGCCTGTGGTCACCCCCCTGCTTTTTAAAATTGTACTGATAAAATGCACAAATAATTGCACTCATATTTTTTTTAACCCAACCTGCCCGATTTGCACAAATCGGGCAGGTTGGGTTAGCACGAGGGGTTCCCTGGGGTTCTATTTCCTAGAAAAAGCAAGGAAACAAAGGTGAGCCTCTGCAAAAGAATATAAAGAGTGCATTAAAAAAAAAGAGCTATGCAATAAGTCTCATGTTCCGTTTTCATGGTTTTTAAAAAAAAACTATTAGTATATTCACTGAAAATATTAAGACACTCCATGATACAGCCCTCTTTGAATGGGTACCCTGCACAGGAGATGCAACCAATCAGGGACCCTGTATGGTATGTACCTATAGCTAATGTGCAACCTGAAGTTCTCTGATCAAAATTGATTCCAAATAGCAGAAATGAAAGTTTTCCTCACATGCCAAGCCCCACCAGGTGGTCCTTTGCCAAGCACTATGTGAGGGATATAGTGATGAGGTTCCAGTTTCCAGTGAAGAACAGGTGGATAATTAAATCCAAAGTCAGCATCAGGATGAAGCAGTGTGTCAAAGAGAACTGCGACAGGATTCGAAGAGCGTCCTTCTAGGCCTTCAGCCAAGTATTCCAAGTCCTGAATTGAAAAGACAAGATTTAAATGGCCATGCAACTTTCCCTCAGAATACAAAATGATGTCTGGTAATAGAGCTTTCACTTCTCTTGCCCATCAGTCTCTCTGCCCCCAAATTATATGAATCTCGCAAGTTCCTTGCATGCTCATATCAGGATTACTGACTAATGCCTTGCTTCTCTCTCTTTGTACCAACTGAACAACTGTCTAAGGCAGAGGTGGGCAACTTTGGGGGGTCCATGGACTACTTTCCACCCTCCTGGACCCCCATGTGGGCAGTACTCCCACACAAATTTCCCAGTGCAGGGACAGCAAAAAAGCCCAGTGGATTGCTGCCAAATTTTAGCAGCAAATCAACTTTGGAGACTTTAAGGGACATAGCGTGTTTTGAAGCTAAATTGTCCCCTTTTACGCCTCTGTAGCAGTTTACCACTGAAATTCAGCAGCAAACTGCCTATTATTTTGCTACCATGCTGGTGTGGCTTATGCTGGCTCAGCTTGTCTGAGCGTGGAAAGCTAAGCAGGGTCAAGCCTGGTTATTACTTGGATGGGAGACCCCTCCTCTAGTTTCCTGCTTTGAGCAGGGGGTTGGACTCGATAGCCTTGTAGGCTCCTTCCAACTCTATGATCTATGAAATCTATGAAATTTCAACAATGCAGCACTGGGGACTGTACGGGGGGGGGATGCGGCCCACATGTTGCCTACTGCTGGTCTAAGGATATAGAATTGACCAGCTTGTTTCTCGGCTTGGCTGTCTGTCAGGAGATGTCCCAACCTTGCACTAGTTGAGCGGTTTTTACCTCCCAAGTTTCTTGACTGCAATGGGCACAAGCCAACGTCATTGTGTGAGTAGGCTTTCCCCCAGTGACTTCTAGCTCAGACTCTTGGGAACTATTTTAATGGAATAAAGATTTTAACTATATTCTATATGAGGGATGGATAATATGTTGCACGTATGTGGTGATTGAGCAGTCTCTTTTCAGCAGCTTTTGGGAAGGTCTTGTCTTATATTCAGTGGGACCCATGATACCCAAAACCATTTTTAGTGGTAAGCTCATCTCTGTATCATATCACTGACAAAGTAGTACACTAAATCCCACTAGCTTAGATCACTGTAAAAGCCATTTAAACAAATTCATGGAGCATAAGTACATGTATTAGCCATGTTGCCTAAAAACTGGACCTATGTATTCAGAGGTAGTATACTTCTCATTACCAGGTTTTGGGGGACAAATATCAGGGGAGGCTGTTATGCTCTATGTTGGTGGGCCAATGCTAAAGACAGATTGCCAGACTAGATGGATCTTTGAGCAGTTCTTATGTTTTTAATGCATGAAGTTTGTCACCAAACATGACTGGCACTTTGCATTCCGAAGTCCTACTTTACACTTGCTGAAAAAAGTGAAGAAAACATAATATTCTGCTTCTACCCTGGTTTTTACCAGAGAGATGAATGTAAGTTATTTTCAGGCTGAGTATGTAATGCACTTTTCTTCCAATATTGATATACAGTTAAATAGACAATTTCATAAATAAAGAGATCAAATGTTTTGCCTATTTTGATTGGTGAGCATATTAAGAAACTGAATAAAAGGTTAATAAGATGTCTGGCCAGATGGGCGATTCATAAATATAATAAATAAATAAAAAAAATAAGATTTACCTGATCAACAAGAGAAAGATGACTAGCTTCTTTTAATTTATTATGCAAAATAGGATTTGGATGTTCAGCTTCAGGAGACAAATATGGCCTGTATCCAGACAGCATGTAAGAGAGGCAAATTCCTGAAGGTCCATTACCTGTTTTGTTTTTTAAAAAAACCACAAAAGGTTTACTAAAGCTTAAAATTACATTTTATAATATAGCCCAAAATAATGGCCATGATCAAGCCAAAATTAAGCACTTTTAAGCCCCATCTATTTCAATATGAAAATTAAGTAAATACTTATTTCCTTCCTTTTGAAATCAATGGGGCTTAATGCTGCTTAACCTTGGTTAGAATAATTCTTTGCTAAATATATTGGCTGAGTTCTGATCACTGAATTACATTTGCCAATAAAATAATACCTATTTCTAATCAATACCAACAGTTATCAGTTTATTAGTTGCTATGTTTTTGAACAGTGCTAGGAAGAAGTAAACAAAGTTCCTTGGACCACACATATTTGGCTAGATGCTTAGGGAAAATTTGAAATTTATTGCTAGACTGGAGCCAAAAATGTAATGTAGGAATCAAAGAGCTAGTTCCCTATGGTATTAAATATATAGAATTAGGTTCCATTTTACAATAGAGTACAGTTTTTATTCTTTTGTATTTAATTATTAATTGGCAATTACTATAATTATTAGGCAGTATCCAGTGGGGCCACTCCGCCTCTGCTGCTTCCATTGCGCCCACAGGACCCACTGCTTGTACTACAGGGCTTTCGTACTTCTAAAAATAATCCAAAATGAGCGGAAACACTTGTTTCCAGACTGGGACAGGTCAGTTCCTTTCTGCGAGCTCCCCTGTTCTGGAAATTAGCATTTCCGCTCATTTTGGGTTATTTTTAGAACCACAAAAGCCCTGTTGTGGAAGTGGCGGGTCCCATGAGTGCACAGGCACAATAGAATACTACCCATTGTTTTGAACTTGTAATTTAATTTTTAATCTGTGTTACTAATGATTATGGGTTGGGCTCAGAGTACCACTTATCAGAGTTTCACTCATGCTGGGGGCAGGGAGTCTATCTTCACCATTCCATCTTCACCCTTCAGCCCCCTATGGCTCCTGAAAAGCTGCTCTGGAGCAGCAACAGAAGCAATGCAGGAGGCTGTAGGGAGAATGGGGAATTGGAAAAGATCATCTTCCCACCCTTTCCTCCAGCAGGGAGCCTATATTGGATCCTGGTGCCTTCCATAAATGGAAGGAGCTCTTTCGTTTATGGAATGACAATCTGGATCCAATGCAGTGTTGCTTTTTTTCAAACTAGGTTAGTTATTTTAAATGGAAGACGTTGGAACAGCTGCTCCTTCACTGGCTGATGCATGTGGCCAGGTTTCACGTAATGGGTAGATAAACCCCAACGGGCTAGATTGGACAGTAAGGGGGTACAATTTAGCAATTCCTAATCTACCATACAACATCATTTCCCCAATTACTTGGAGTAAACTGTTATAGTTCAAATACCTTTTCTAACAGTATTTAACCACAGTATACCATTATAATAGGATAGCGAGGACTATCAGTTAACAACTGTATCACAATTTAACAAACAGTCTAACATAGGGCAATGCTTTCAAATGACTACTACTACATTTTAAATAGATTTAATATTTCCGATTCTTAATTATATGAGTGCTGAATTTCTCTGAGAATAACTCACCTATTACTACCACTGGCAAAGTCAGTGGTGAGTCCACAGGTAGAGTGCTTTCTTCTAGTAAGGGCATTGTTTTAACATTTGTCCCAAGGTTGTCGCCAAAATACTGCACTAAGGAATTCAAAAAGCATCCTTCAGTTTCAGGGCTACAGTAGTTTCTATTTAAAGGGAAATAAATTAGTTCATCATTATAATACAGTCTTAATAAAAATTAACTTAATGCCAAGTCATTGCCTTGAAGATATATAACCACAGAAAATCTGTCAACATTATTTATTTATTTATATATTTATACCCCGCCTTTTTTCCTGCAAGGAACCCTAGGCGGCTTACATAATCCTCCTCCACTTTATCCTCACAACAACCCTGTGAAGTAGGTTAGGCTGAGAGTCAGTGACTGGCCCAAAGTCACCCAGTGAGCTTCATGGCCGAGCGGGGACTAGAACCCGGATCTCCCGAGTTCCAGTCCAACACTCTCACCACTACGCCACACTGGCTCTTTTTACACATTAATTTTACACATTAAGTAAAAATATGCACCAATTAGTTAATGCACAGGTGCAAATACACGCCATGGCTTTTCCTAAATGGATACTGCTAAAATAAGTTTCTTTTGTCCATGCAAGTTTTCAGTGACACACAGATTTCTTCTGTTATAAATTGCCTGATCTCATTTCCAATATTAATGAGTAACAGGTCATACATTTAAGCAGCTATTAATTTCTGCAGGGTGGTGCTGTAAATTAAAGAAATAATGTATATAGCTTATTCTTCTGTGAATGCAAGGGTTCCTTCCATTTGCAGAAATGTCCTTGATCCAGCGTGGGAGGGGGCACCGGGTACTGAAGGGGAAATTGGGGGGAAATTGCCAGCCCCCTTCTACCAGAAGAAGCCTCAACCTCCACCAGATCAAATACACTTGTGCAAATGGAAGGAGTCCTTCCATTCACAGAAGAACAAGTCTGGATCCAATCACAGACTGTGGATCCAAGCCAAAAGAGTTATGAAGAAGAAAGTATGAATTCATTTCAAAATACTCCAGGGATTAATCTCTTAAAAGGGTAAGCCATTGTATCATCTGAGTGCAACACAAACACTTTCTCAGGAAGTTGCATTCAGATGTACTGTTCTCCTTCCCGCCTCCTCAGGAAGTTGCATTCAGATGTACTGTTCTCCTTCCCACCTCCTACAGCCCAGGAATATGCCAGCTCTGAGCCAAGTCCACCTGCATGCTAATACTTAAGTAGACATTTCTGGTTCTAGGGCTGCCTCTGCACAGCCCTAGAATCAGCACATGTCATCCTCAAGCACTGTCCATTGTCCTCTCCTGGATAACAATTCAAGCAAGCTGGGTCCGAATGCAGCTGCTTGCCTCTCTGCCACCCAGCTACATGCTGTTATGAAGCACACCCAAATCCTGCTGCTTTGGGAAGAAGAGGACTATATCTGGAAGAGGACTAGGGTTTTTTGGTCTTGGCGAAGAGCAGAAAAGCAGGTCCCATAGGATATGGAGGCCTTGCATGTCCCAAGGGAAGCTGCAGATGTCTTGCATACAACTTGCTGGCCAGCCATTGTGATCTGATTGCCTTAATTCCTCAGTGTGAGCACTTGCAAATTTCAGTTCTTGCCTCAGGACTACAATCACAGAAGCCCTCACAAGAAATATTTTCTAATCTTCTTGTTTAAGCTGAATAGAAGGAAAAATAAATAATTCAGTGTATTGAGAGCTGTAAAACCCTGAAAACCCAACACTGTGTAAACAGGCATGCCTACATGACTTTAAGAAAATCACAAAAAAAAAAAAGCCCCACATCTTGCTCAACTGGACATGTATGCAAAATACTACCCATCAACTCCTATCTTTTCCTCACACCAAGAAGGAAAGAAGAGCTCGTTGTCTTCTTTCTTCCCTTAATGTCTGACACCTAAACCCCTGTTTTCTAACATTCATGAGCAATTTTAGAAGAACTTGTTTTGTTTTATTTTGATTACTAAATCCTGAGAAGGAAAAAAGAGCAACCCAAATCCATAGATACACACAGAAGATCCCTTCCATCCAGGAGGGACTGCTCACACTTTCTGCTCAGAAGGGCAACCCTTCCACCCCTTTTCCTCCTCGCTGTCTCCCCTTCCTTCCCAGAGAAGGAGCTCAACATAGCTTCCCATCACTTCACAAGTCAGCAGATAAGGAGAGGTAAATCTTTGCATTATCTATTTTCCTTCTTCTCCAGTTATTCTCTTTCCTCCCTTTTCCTAATATTCCACCCCATTCCAGTCTCCAAGACCCCTTGGCTCTGAAGCTCCCTGTTGCTCTCTATCCACTTTCTTCCCAAACCCCGTATTTTTGCCCAACCATCTCGCAATCCCCCACAACAGTCTGTTTCTCCCCCACTCAAAGTATCCCAGGCTGAAACTTCTTTCTCCCCCACAACTCTTGTCCCCCTTCACCATAAGCAGCCCCAACATACACACACACTTTCTATGCTTCCTACTGCATCTAGCCTCAGTGTTGACTTTAAATGCTTGTTATCTTTTACCATGTATGTATAGTTCTAATTCCCCTGATGTGTGATTTTAATTCTTTAATAAAATAATTGCTCTCAAGGACTTTGTTGCTGTCTTTGACTCTCTCAGCCTGGGGGGGGGGGGGGGAGGGTATTGGGTTTTCCTAAGTGCCCAGAGTTCAACGCCAAAAGATCCTTCATATATGTGTTTGGTTTACATGCATGTAAAATACATGTCCATGTAAATTAAAGCATACTTTGTAGCATACTTTGTAACAATGCACAGATCAAGTTTAAGACCAAGTTTAGGGCAACTTCTGCAGGAGGTGCATAAATGTATATGTGAACCACTAACATTCATGGTGAAAATAATAAAAAACATATTGGAACGGTTTCTGCACTATTAGCCATTAGGTCATAAACAACTTGAGAAAATATATTAATCTATTTGATTACAAAATACTTCTCAGTACAACACCACAGGCTATTCATCCTACTTTTATTTTCTTTAGGAGGAAACAATATTGTGCAGACTTGTACATGTCTAGAGCAGTTGAATTTAACTAAAATAAGAGGAAAGTTCCAAGAGAGCAGTTCTCTACCAAAGTAATAATGCTTTCTCTTGTTTGTTTCACGTCCTCTCAAGCTGCATCTGTGCATTTACTTCAGGATACAGAGAAGCCAAACGCTGTTGATTATTATCCTTGATTACTGCAATCATCTTTTAGAATGCAAGTACTCATCTGCACAAAAAAGGTGCCCTCAATGAATACTTGAAACTTAAGACACTGAAGCAATTAGAACAAAGCCAGTCTGACTATAAACCTAAGCAAGCTGTTATTATGTATTTATTCCATTCTTCACCTTGTATTCTACAGAATTTTACATTAAAAAGCCAAAGAAAAAGGTGAGCAAGTACTTATGACCTTCTTGGAGGCATCTGGTTGGCCGCTGTGTACAACAGGATGAAGTGCTAGATGGGCTTGATCCAGCAGGGCTCTTCTTATGTTCTTATTACTAACAGCACACTTTTAAAATCCAGCATTAATAACCTTGGGTTGGATCCAGACTACGGTATGTCATATTTAGAATAGACCCGTTGAAATCAATGGACCTTGTAAGTCCTGACTAACTTAAGTCCTAGTGATTTCAGTGGGTCTGCTCAAAGTATGACTACGTAAATCTGGATCTAACCACTTTGTCTACATGCCCATCTCTATTACCACTGCACATTCACCATCACAACTCTAAGGAAATGTATATATATTTAAAATACATACAATAATGTAACACATCTATTCAACAGTTTGTTAAGTATAATTGCCTATTCCACAATGTTTATTAGAGCGAGATAGCACTATCAAATATACCAGCACCCAATTTACACTAAATGCCAGCAGCAATTACAGCAGAGGCAAAACTGCAAATACTTCATTGGATCTAGCAATAGAAATGGTTGCATGTTCATGTTAGGTGCTACCAACTAACTAGAAGTGACATCTGCAAGATCCCTAAAAAAACCTGTCCAATCTCAGCAAGCCATGATGAGAGATCCAAGACCACATCTAACTCTCCTTGTTATTTAGCCACCAATTTTAAATTTCCACAGATAGTGATTGTACTGGGCAATTAAAAGAAGAAAGTAAAATTGACAAACTCCTGATTTTTTTAAAGAAAAAAAATATCACTATATTTCTAAAAATCACATTGTACATAATTATACCATGTACCAACACCAAACTGGAGGGGTAGCCTATACCTTAGAAGACAGAAACAGAATTCAAGTTTATCTTGCCAAACACACAATTACCAATCAATAGACTAGTGTTAAATTGTAACATGTGGAAAGGACACTTCAACTGTGTGCATCATACAATTAACCTGCTGGGATTGGCCACTGATCCCTACCTTTGGCATATGCAGTGGCAAATATGTGGCAAATATTTCATAATGTGTGAAATGCTATGGTTTAGGAGTTAGTTTAATAAAAAAAAACATTCACACTATTATTTAGATCCATTAAGTTGTACTTATTTTCATTTTGCTGTCTTTTCAAGTGTATCAGGTGGACACCGTAATACTGTATACCAGAATACTTGCCACAACTCTACACAAACAGAAAGGTCTGGGGACAGAAATGGTTATAATTGCACAGGTCTGATGAATGAGTTAAGGACTGTGAAGCATTTAAAGGTACCAACGCAGCCACAGAGATCTGTCAGGACAGTGAGTAAAAGAACTTTTGGCTGTAAGACAAGATATCCTATACTTCAAGCATTCCTGACAAATACTTGAATAATATTTCCTGAAGACTTCCTTTCCTACCATTTTATCCTATTATAACAAAATAAAACCTGACTTTGTTATCCATTGTCCATCTCCCCCACCAAAAGTCTATAAATGCTGCCTTTAAATGCAATAATTAATCAAGGTCCAACCTAGGAATGGAATAATCCCCCCCCCCCCCGCCGCCACCATTAAAAACATGCCTGAGTGCCCAATCCATGTATGTTGTCCCTTGGTTCAGGAGGCTGCAACCTTGAAGCTAAGCAGATCTGGATGGTCAAGTGGATGATTAAAAAATCAGGAAACCCATGATTAAGTTCCATCATAGAAGAATTCTCAGAGGTGAAATGAGCTCTAGTCTATGAAAGCGTACGCTATTATAAATGTTTTAAGGTGCTGCAAGCCTCTTTGCTGTTTCTGATCATGGAAAGAAGGCTAGAAATAGAATTCATAAAAAGCATGAGACCAACTCACATGCATACATTATATGTATGATACCTGTATGTGTGTGTGTAATATATTTGTGTAATATATGGATATATGTATATATTGCTACATGTGTATCTATATATGAGGGGAGATTCAAATCTTAAATCTTCTAAATGTTAATATATACATGTACATCTTGGCCATTAGGAGATCCATCGCAGCCATCATGAACAGAAACGTTCATGATTTCTGAAGGTGGCAATGGTGTGTGTGAGACTGTGAAGGGATGGGGGATTAATTCAGCCAACCATCCATCCAGCTTACGCACGACCGCCTCTTTCCCCTCGGTTTCCTCTCACACCACAATACTCGCCACCCAGCTCGCTTCTCTCGCACGCGCGCCCTTTAGCAGCTTCTGAACGCCTCACGTCCTCCGCTCCCTCCTCCGCTCAGCCCGCCGTGCTCTTCTTCCTCTTCCTTCACGCCTCCAGGGCCGGCCGGCCGGCCGGCGGAGTCAGGCGGCCACACACGATGCCGGCCTCGGAGCGGCGGTTTCTCGCATCCCATCAGCTGGGGGCTCCGGCGGCTGGAGGAGCGGGAAGAGGAAGAGGAGCCGGAAGGGAAAAGGATGGAGGCTGGTGCTGGTGCTGCTTCTCCTTTCTCTCCCGCCCCCCGCTTTTGGCCCACAAACCCACTTCTCCCCCCCCCCCGGTCGGCCTCGTAAAAAGGGGGACCGAAACGAGACTGTGGTTAAGTTACCTGAAGTGACTGGCCAGGGAGCACCGACAGCACCAAACCGTCATGAGGGACTAAGGGGCAGGCGGCGGCGGCAGCAGCAGGTCACCAGGCGGCATCGAGAGATGGAGGAATTGCTGCTGTTGCCACCGGCTCCTCCGGCTCCTCTTCTTTCTTCTGCCGCCGCTGTTCGCCGGGTCTTTCTCCGCCCTCCCGCCGCCTTGCTTCACACGAGGCACTAGGCCAGCCGCACGGGAGGGAGGAGCCTCCGCTGGCACCGGCAACGAAGGCGGAGGGGAGGGGGGGGAGAAGAGGAGACGGGCTCCCGCGGGGCGGGGCGCCTCCTCCGCCGCGCTCATCGCCCTCAGCCGCTGGTCTCTACTGAGGGCGGGAAGGGCCGTAGTGTACTTCACACGGTCAGCCGCCGAGGCGCACCATTTTAACCGTAATAAATAAATGAATTGTGCTGTGTGAGCGGGAAACGGTTGGCTAGTAGCCGAGCACTCTTTTCACACACAGGCGCGCGCCGACTAAAAACTGAGAAGCCACGATGCACCCGAGCCGTTAAATGAAACCCTCCACAGGACTCGAAGACACGCTTATTAGGCACAGGCTGGGCGGGTTTCCCCACCAGCCCCACATACACGTAGGCGAGCGCTTACCGTTTCTTCCTCACGTTTGTAATTCGGCTGGTTGTCGCAACCGACACTGACTCTTGAATTTAAACACGCTTCTATCCTCTCTTCTCCCTTTCTGGGCCACACGGACAAGAGTCGAGGGGTGTGGACAAGTAAGGTAAAAGGAGCAGGGGGGCACTTTTAAAGCATGTGAGAACTGAAGTAGTTTTCGTCATCGTTAAAAACACACACCTTGGATGAAAATCCAACCGTATCCATACTGTTGTGGTCTGCAGGTGGATCATGTTCATGGTGGTGCTCCTGCACTTTCCTCTGAGTCCTGCTGATTGTTGTTTGCCTGACTTGTCGTGCCTCATTATTGGCTGTTATCTGTTAAATGAAAGTATTTAATTTCGCTGCATGTGTACTCAGAAATCAAAATAATTTCCTATGTGTTCAGTAGGGTGCTGCTTTGTCCAAACTGTTATATGATTCTGTGAGAGAAGTGACAAGTGGTGTGCTTCAGGGTTTTGTCTGGCGTAGTGTTGTTCGATATTATTATTTACTTTATTTCTATACCGCCCAATAGTCAAAGCTCTCTGGGCAGTTTGCAATTCATAAAATGCTATATAAAATACAAACAATAAAAACAATAAAAATTTCACTACTAAAATTTAAAAACCGGATTTAAAAAAGACTTAAATAACTAAGAACAAGGTAGTACAACTAGACCTGCTAAAAAGCTGGCTTAACCCCCCCCCCACTATTTATTTATTATTTATTTATTTATTATATTTATGAATCGCCCATCTGGCCAGACATCTGGCCACTCTGAGCGATGTACAATCCAATAAAATACGGGGGGGGGGGGCACACACAGTATAAAACACAATTAAAAACAGAACAAAACTTTAAAATCCTAACCCACCCCATATTCCCGCCTGAAAAGCCACGTTTTTAATGCATGGCGGAAGCTAATCAAGGAAGGGGCATGGCGGAGGTCACTGGGGAGAGAGTTCCATAAATTGGGGGCTGCCACAGAAAAGGCCCTCCTCTTAGTCCCCACCAGCCTGGTTTCTCTGGCTGATGAGACAGGGAGAAGGCCGTCTGTGGCAGATCTTGTTGAGCGGCCTACTTGATGTTGCTGGAGGCGCTCCCTGAGATATATTGGACCGGAGCTGTACAGGGTTTTAAAGGTCAACGCCAACACCTTGAATTCGGCTCGGCAAGCAACTGGTAGCCAGTGCAACTCGTTGAGCACCAGAGTGATGTGATCACACCGGCGGCGGCCTTTAATCAGGCGAGCTGCTGCATTCTGTACCAGCTGCAACTTCTGAAACGTCTTCCAGGGTAACCCCACATAGAGCACATCACAGTAGTCTAGGCGAGAGGAGACCAAGGCATGAACCACTGATGGGAGCAGATGATTATTTAGAGCTGTTAAATGCCTTGGCATAGAGGGCAGTCAACCTGGCACCAAAATGATAGTACAGTTGGCACCAGGCGGGCCTCAGTGGGGAGCTTGTTCCACTTACAGTTGGGGGACTACCACAGAAAAGGCCCTCTTCCCTGTTGCCACCGACCTAGCCTCCCTCAGAGGTGGCAGTCAGAGGAAGGCCCCCGATGTTGAGCATTGTGAGGGTAAATGGAGAGGAGGAGGAGGATTATGTAAGCCGCCTTGGGTTCCTTTCAGGAAAAAAGGCGGGGTATAAATATAATAAATAAATAAATAAAATAGTGTCTAGGTAGATTGTAGTTAGGAGAGGCGTTCCATCAAGGATTGCGGTCCCCAAGCCATGTAAGGCTTTATAGGTTAAGACCAGCACCTTGAATTGGGTTTGGAAGCATACAGGCAGCCAATGCAAGTGGGCCAGAACTGGTGCTATGTGTTCAGACCTTCTGGTCCTGGTTATTAGTCTGGCTGCTGCGTTTTGCACAAGCTGCAGCTTCTGAACCGTCTTCAAGGGTACATAGAGTGCATTGCAGTAGTCTATCTTAACAATTACCAGTGCATAGATTACTGAAACCAGGCTATCCCTGTCCAGATAGGAGTATAGCTGGGCCACCAGCTGGGACTGGTAAAGGCTCCGTGGCACTGAGGCCACTTGAGCCTCAAGTGACAAAGATGGCTCAAGGAGGAACCCTGAAGTACAAACCTACTTCTTCAAAGGGAGTGCAACCGCATCCAGAACAGGTTGAACACCCTCCATCCAGTCAGAGGAACCACCCAGAACTAACAGCATCTCAGTCTTGTCTGGATTGAACTTCAGTTTGTTAGCCCTCATCCAGTTCATTGTCACAGTCAGGCACAAGTTTAGCACATCCACAGCCTCACCTGCTAGAGATGAAAAGGAGAGAGAGAGAGCTGTGTGTCATCAGTGTACTGATGGCAACACACTCCAAAACTCTGGATGACCCGGTTGAATAGCATGGGGATAAGACCAACCCCTGAAGAACTACATACTGGAGAGTCCACAGGGCCGAGCAGTATTCCCCAATCACCACTGTCTGGATCCGGCCATCCTTAGGATGCAGTACCCCTCACTCCCAACTCAGCTGCCCCAGAAGAATATCATGGTCGATGGTATCGAAAGCTGCTGAGAGATCCAGGAGTATCAACAGGGCCACACTCCCCCTGACTCTCTCCCGACATAGGTCATGATACAGGGCGATGAAAGCTGTTTCTGTGCCAAAACCTGACCTGAACCCCGACTGAAATGGATCCAGATAATCAGTCACATCCAAGAGCGCCTGGACTGGATACATTATTTGGACAAAGGAGTAGAGGCAGATAACACCAAACTGGGAGGGGTAGCATATATCTTAGAAGACAGAAAGGGGATTCAAGATTATCTTGAATACATGACAAAGTGCCTCTCCCATTATCCTACCTATACACTACTTTCAACATCTAAAGCCTTCCTCCAAGTGCCTCCTCTGAGGGAGATTTGGAAGATTGCAACAAAGGAGAAAGCCCCCTGATTGTGGAATGCCCTTCCCAACAAGGCCTGCCTGGTGCCAACATTGTCATCTTTTCAGCACCAGGTCGACTTTCCTCTATTCCCAGGCATTTGATAGCATACTGTATATGGGATTTTAATGTGTCAGTTGAATTGATTGATTTTCTCTGAGGTTGATGGTTTTCACTGATGTTTAGTTATTTGTAAGGTTGTGGTATTTTAGTGGAAATTATTTTTAGCTGTTTTAAATTTTGGTTTTTAAAAAATCTTGTAAGGAGATGTGAGTCTTTTTAAAAGACTCACATGGTGGCTAAAACCCCCCCAATAAATCATCATTATCATCTTGACAGGATGGAGAACTGGGCCAAACCCAAGTTAAATATAAAGTTCTGCATTTAAGCAGGAAAAGAATCAGATGCACAAATACAGGATGGGTGATAGCTGGCGTGAGAGCAGTATATGTGAAAATTGAAAAGGGGTTTGTGTGGTTAGTAGACCACAAACTAAATATCAGCCATCAGTGCAATGCAGCAGCTAAAGGCTAATGCATGTCTAGGCTACATTAACAGAAGCATGTTGGGTTTAGTGTGGGGTGCAGAAGTGAATGGAGTGCAAAACATCTCCTGACTTAGATTCAAGGTGACTATACGTCATGGTCTGATAACAAGTTTGCAAGTCAACAAGTTATGTAATTATTGCGTAACCGTTGTATAACCCTCCTATTGTTTATAGTTAAATACTATAAAGTAGGGGTGAGCACGGTGTAGTGCTACCATCTTCAAAGAACCACTCTTCTGCGTGTGACGCCTTAATCTCGTAAGAGTCTTACAATTGAATAAACACTTTACTATCAATACATTGCTTTTGCTTTCTTCCTTCCGTGCGTAATACTAAGAGTTAAGCGGGCAAAGCTTTTACTCTGGTTTACTCTAACATCGGTTATGGGCCCAGGATAGGATAAGAAAGGCAATGTTTATAGTAAATGTTTATGATTGCTGAGTGCTGTTTGTGCAGTTTGGAATGCTAGAGCTTTGATAACAGCGGCTCGGATTACAGCACTTCTTTGACTGAAAGTACAGCAGAATGGCAGAAGAACGCAAAGACAGAGGCTTCACTTTTCCACAGCTGACAGATCATAATTTCTCAATATGGTCTCAGCGTATGGAAGCACACCTACGCATGGACAATATATGGCATGCTGTAACAGATGATCTACCAGCGCAAGTGACGGCTGCATGGACAACTGCTAATCAAAAAGCAAGTGCTCTAATAACTATGGGTGTCTCTGATGAGCAACTGGTGAATGTTCGAGCACCACGAACTGCTAAACTCAAGTGGGAGGCACTACGAGCTATTCATCTCCGGCAGGAGACTGGATCTACAGTTGTTTTCTTTAAGAAGCTATATCGGGCTGAGCTAACCAAGGATGGTGACGTATGTGCTCATTTACGGCATCTGAGGTTGCTGCGTGACGAATTGTTATCTCGAGGAGTCGAGATACCGGATTTACAATTCTGTTATGTTGTTCTCAGCAGTTTGGATGTTTCCTTTGAAGGCATCACTTCTCAGCTGGCAGCCATCCCAGCAGCACAGCTGACCGTGGAACTGATTCAGGCGAGGCTTATGGCGGAAGTGGATCGCCGTGTCGCTGCCAGTTACCATGGAGAGGAACAGAAAGCTGTACCAATCAGCAGGGGCGTGATTTCAGCTGAAGAATCAGCGGCAGCTTTAAAAGCAAAACGATGCTTTTCTTGTGGGAAAATTGGACATTTTAAAAAAGATTGTAAAAAGAAAAGGAAAGCTGGAAAACAGCAGGGGGCTTCCAAGCCAACCTCTGGGGCGAAAGCATTGTTGATTGAAACAGGAAAAACAAAGGGAACTTCTTACTTTGTTTTTGACAGCGGCGCTACCCGACACATGTGCAGAGATAGATATTTGTTTACAACTTTTACTAAACAAAAGGGGAAGATTCATCTTGCCAATGGTCAGGTATTTGACAGTCATGGTTTTGGAACTGTGTTTCTTGAGAGTTTGAACACAACAATCAAGAATGTGTTATTTGCCCCTGACTTATCAGAAAATTTACTGAGCATTTCTCAACTGACTAATCAAGGGTTTATTGTAAAATTCTCTGTAGCTAAATGTGAAATACTGAAAGATGGGAAAGTATTTTTGTTTGGAAAGCTACAAAATGGTTTGTTTCTTTTATCATACAGGGTTTGTAATGATGTAGAAGAAATAGAAGGGAGTAAGGTTTCTACTTCAAAGGTCAATGTTCCTGTACACGATAATTGCATACATGCCTATCATAGAATGTATTGTCATTTGAATTTTCAGGCTGTGAAGAAAATGCAGACAATGGTTGAAGGTATGCATTTGCAAAAGTGTAATTTTCACATGAAATGTATTTCTTGTGCGCAACACAAGGTAAAGCAAGCACCTAAAGGTAAGCAAACTGGGAGACAAGCTGAAAAACCATTTCAGTTTGTTCATGGTGATCTAGTGGGTCCTCTGACAGTTTCCAGAGGAGGGGCACGCTACTTCATGGTGTTGGTTGATCAATACACGAGATACACGTTTGTTTACATGCTAGCAAATAAAGCTGAAGCATTGGACAGATTCCAGGAATATTGTGCTTGGGTAGAAAACAAGCATAATACCCGTATCACCTGTTTCTTTACAGATATGGGAGGGGAGTTCAATTCAGCGCAATTTGACGCATTTCTAACTAAACGTGGTATTGAACACATGGTTGCCAGTCCACGCTCGCCTTGGCAAAACGGATTGTGTGAGAGACAAAATCAGACAATGTTACATGGATTGAAATGTCTTTTAACTGATGCTAATTTGGATGATGTGTTTTGGGCAGAAGCACTGAATTGTTTCAATTATGTACACAATAGAAGTTTCAGTTCTGTGTTGAATTGTACACCTTATGAGAAGCTGTATAACAAGAAACCTACTGTGAAACACTTCAAGATTTTTGGGTCTGATATGTGGGTGCACACACCTCAGAGTCAGAAGCTAGGAAAAAGAGGCTTGCATGGGATTTTTCTAGGATATGAGAAAGGTGCATATCGTGTTCTCATGTCTGACACCCAGACTGTAAGGTTGTCTAGAAGTGTTGAGTATAATGCTAATTGGGAAGAGGTTGGGATTTTTCAACCCTATTCTGTAGGCACTACTGATCCTGAGGATTCAGGTTCAGAGTCAGATTCAGATACACAATCAGAATACAAAAGCATTAAGAGTACTCCAAGACAGTCAGGTGAATCTGACTCCTCTGATACTGAAACACCACATGGTTCAGAGGATGAAACTGAACAGAAACCATTGTTCACCATTGGTGCAAGTTCATTGAAACAGGAAACTGATAGTTCTGATGAGGAAAGGAAAAGGTTGCGTAGATCAAAACGTCCTACAAAACAACCTGTGAGATATCAGGATGAATTTGCAGGAAAAGCCATTTTTGAACCTCAAAGTTACAAGGAGGTAGAGAAATTATCTGCTAAGGAAGCTACACCATGGCTTCAGGCTATGCAAGCTGAGTTAAATTCTTTGGATAAGAACAAAACATGGAAGCTGGTAAAGAAACAGCCATCCATGAAAATAATTGATAGCAGATGGATTTTTAAAGTGAAAACTGACCACACCGGAAAGGTGGCACGTCACAAAGCGAGATTGGTTGCACGTGGTTTTGCGCAAATTGAGGGTTTGGATTACCACGAGGTATTTGCACCTACAATTCGCTTTGAAACAATCAGACTGATGTTTAAGATTGCTGCTGAGAGAAATCTGAATGTTTCACATTTGGATGTTACCACAGCGTTCTTGTATGGTCAATTGTCTGAGGACATTTACATGCAACCACCGGATGGTGTTGCTGTGAAAAAAGACGTGGTTTGTCATTTACAGAAGTCTTTATATGGACTTAAACAATCAGCAAGGTGCTGGAATTCTGTTTTAACTAAAACACTGCTGGATTTGGGATTTACACAGGGAGTGGCAGATCAATGTTTGTTTGTTAAACAGGAACAGGGACATAAACTGTATGTACTTTGTTATGTTGATGATTTGCTGCTTTTCTGGGAAGACAAAAAGCAATATGATAAACTGATACTGGATTTGAAATCTCATTTTGAATTGAAATTGCTTGGCAATGTGACCAACTATCTCTCAATTGAAGTGGAAAGGGATAAAGAAGGCAGTATTTTGCTTCATCAAACCAGAAAAATCATGGATGTGATTGAAAAGCTGCATTTGGAGCATGCTAACTCGGTAGATACTCCAATGGTTGTTGATTTTCAAGCACATGCTGATGGAAAACAGTTTGAGGATGCAACACTGTACAGAAGCATATTGGGACAGCTAAGTTTCATTGCACATGCAACAAGGCCTGATATTGCTGTCAGTGTGAACCTATTGAGTAGGCAAACTGTTAACCCCACAGAACATGCTTGGAAAGCTCTGAAAAGAGTTGTGCGTTATCTGAAGGGAACATTGCACTTCAGACTACGTTTCACATCTCAAAACACAGGTGGCTTACAGATTCATGCAGATGCCAGTTTTGGTAGTGATAGTAAGGACAACAAAAGCACCTCTGGAGTTTGTT
Source organism: Shinisaurus crocodilurus (assembly GCA_021292165.1). Lineage (NCBI taxonomy): Eukaryota > Metazoa > Chordata > Lepidosauria > Squamata > Shinisauridae > Shinisaurus > Shinisaurus crocodilurus. Next base: position 190,438,089 of record CM037880.1, on the reverse strand, counting down.
ATTGTTATAATAATGCATTGTTTGATTGGGCTTGCAAGAAACAATCTACTGTAAGTTTGAGTTCAACTGAAGCTGAACTGAATGCATTGAATTATGCCATTGTAAATCTTGAATGGTTATTGCAATTGTTTAAAGATGTTGGAATTGATGTGGAAAAACCTATCACAGTTTTTCAAGACAACCAAGCCAGTATTGCTATTTTGAAAACAGATAGCAATAAACAAAGAACAAAGTATTTGCAGATAAAATTGAGTCATGCAAAGGAATACATCAGAAGTGGTCTGATGCGAGTTCAGTTCCTGGCTGGTAGAGATATCCCAGCAGATCTCTTGTCAAAGCCAATTGGAAAAGAACAGCACCAGAAGCTGACAAAACTGTTGCTGTTGTATTAGATGGATACCACGTTCTACACCTACACTAAACGTAGGGGGATGTTGGGTTTAGTGTGGGGTGCAGAAGTGAATGGAGTGCAAAACATCTCCTGACTTAGATTCAAGGTGACTATACGTCATGGTCTGATAACAAGTTTGCAAGTCAACAAGTTATGTAATTATTGCGTAACCGTTGTATAACCCTCCTATTGTTTATAGTTAAATACTATAAAGTAGGGGTGAGCACGGTGTAGTGCTACCATCTTCAAAGAACCACTCTTCTGCGTGTGACGCCTTAATCTCGTAAGAGTCTTACAATTGAATAAACACTTTACTATCAATACATTGCTTTTGCTTTCTTCCTTCCGTGCGTAATACTAAGAGTTAAGCGGGCAAAGCTTTTACTCTGGTTTACTCTAACAAAGCATAGTGTCATGAAAACTATTTGTTCCACTCTATTCTACTTTGATCAGACCTCCCCTGGAGTACTGTGTCCAGTTCTGGGCACCACAATTTAAGAAGGATATCAACAAATTGGAACATGCCCAGAGGAGGGCAACAAAGATGGTGAAGGGCCTAGAGACCAAGTCCTAAGAGGAAATGTTAAAGGAGTTGAGTATATCTAGCCTATAGAAGAGACAATGAAGAGGGAACATTATAACCATTTTCAAATATTTAAATTGAATATTAATTGACATGTAATATGACAAGACAGAGGGCATCCTGGTCAGGAAGGAGATGGACAACGGCAACAGGGATTTTGACTGTTTTGGATGGCATAAGACTCCCCATGAAGAACCAATTTTGCAGTCTGGTGGTGTTCTTGGCCTTGGCACTGGATGGTGACCAGGAATGCCTTTGCCCAGATTAAGATGGTGCATGAGCTACACCTACTCCTGAGGAGGTTAGATCTGGCTATAGTAATACATGCCTTAACTACATCTAGATTTTGTTATTGCAATGTATTCTACATGGGCCTACCTTTGAAGTGCCTTTGGAAAGTTCATTTGGTCTTGAATACACTGTCAAGGACGTTAGTGGGCCCATGGGACCATATTACACTCATCCTCCATTGCTTGCACTGTTTGCCAATTTGTTTCCATGCACATTTCAAAGTGTAAGTTATTACCTTTAAATGGCTTGGATCCAGAATACCTAACAGAATGTCACCTCCCTCACCTACTGCCTGCCTACTGCCTAAGATCTGGAAGAGAAGCCCTTCTCTGTAGGCTAAACTATACAACACGCTAAGCCACCCTGTGACTAAGCCACAGTGGGTTGGTTGTTCACGGAACCATCCACGGTGCCCCCAACAGACGATTGGGCTCACCGTGGGTTGTTCTCCCCCTCCTTCCCCCTTGGTCCTCCAGCCAGTATCCCAGTGTCCTTCAGGGCAGAACCCTCCCCACTCCAATCACTTTTTTGTTCACCACTGGGGGGTATTTTATTATTATTATTTAGAGCCTCAAAAATGCACGATTGGGGTTGTATTTTTTTTAATTGCCCCCAGAAATATGCACAAATGTCTTCGTAATTTTTTTTTACTTTGGGGGTGGTGGTCTTTTGGAGGTGTGCAAGTGCGCACTTACAGCTGTCCAATATATGTAGTCTTGCCCGGTCGATGTCCTTGTAAATTTCAGCTGTCAAAGGGAACAAAAGTGCAGTTGGTAGCCTAGATGGAAATTGACATGGAAAGAAGGAAATTGACAAGACAAATAGGCTCATTTGTGCATAGTTGCTGAACTGTCATTTGAAAATCACTGGTAAAAGGGAAAAGTAGAAGTAGGTGCACCAAAAAGGGGATGGCAACTGGGTTCAGACAACACGATAACCCATATTTTAATAACAACCCATGGTTCAACAACCCACACTCAACCCATATTTTAATAACAACCCATGGTTCAACAACCCACACTCAACCCATATTCAACCCATGAGTGTGGGTTATCATGTCTGAACCCAGGCAATGTGTTAAATACTTAGTGTGCAGCTGATCCTCATTTTGCTTACCTTAGTGTAAGTGTGCAGGAGTCCAATATGGATCAGGGCCATTGCACACAGATGGGGAGGGGGGGTTCAACCTCACCACACAGCCACTTTTTTTGCCCAAATTTGCCCACATCACCACCAGTGCAGAGACTAAAACAAGAAGAAATAAGCCTCCATTGGTGCTAATGGAGCTCTCTCTCTCTCTCTCTCTCTCTCTCTCTTTGCCTCCATGGGGTGGTGGCAGCGATGGCTGAATTTTTTTGGGACAAAGTGGCTAGCTGGGAAGGATTAGTCTTCCCTTACTGTGCAAGGTGGTCCCAATACCAATCAGGCCTCCATGCGCTTACACTGAAGTAAGCAAAATGGAGAGGATCAGCTGCACACTGCATATTTAATGTAGCACGCCTATGGTGGAGAAACATGGTTGGTGGTGACTAGGGAGAGGGGCTTCTCTGTGGCAGCACTCAAATTGTGGAACACCTTGCCCCATGATGTTTGGCTGGCTCCCTATTGCTGTTTCCTGCCCACTCGTGAAAGCCTCTCTATTCCGAAAAGCTTTTTGCTTTGCTGGGTTGTGTTTTATCTGTCATGCCCACTTCTATTGTATTTCAATGATGTGATTTTATTGTGAAATTGTAATTTTAATTGATTTAGACCACTATGAGTGATGCGTAGGCATCACAAAGGTAAGGTAAAACAATTCTTCTAAATAAACTGAGGATGGAGAAAAAGTATTTTCTGTTGCTTCAGAATAGGCTCCAAATCTACACATTCGAATTACAAGAAAGGCAATTTCAATTAAACATTAAGAAGAACATCCCAATGGTACAAGTTATTCAACAGTAGAGCAGACTGCTTCAGAAGGTAGTGGACTCCTTCATTAGAGGTTTTTAAGCAGAGGCTGGATGGCCACCTATCATAGATGCTGTAGGGATTTCCTACATAGACAGGAGGCTGGACTTTGAGGTTCCTTCTTCTTAAGAGGAACTGCATTCAGGGTGAGAGTTGTGTTCCCAGCCCTCACCATTCCTGAGTCCAGCACCTCCCATGGGGATATGGGAGTCAAACACATATTGGGCAATTGCAAGTTGCTCAGCTGAAGCAGTCCTCCTATCATCTAAACCATGGGTCTCCAACCTTTTTGGACCCATGGGCACCTTTGGGAATTTGAGAAACTGCTGTGGGCACCCCCACAAATTGTCTTCCATGGAGGATGTGGCAAGTCACATAATGGTGGTCATGGGGATCTGGCTAGTCAAGAGGTGGGTGGGGAGAGAAATAGCGAGGCTAGAGGCTGGGATAGAGGGGGAAATGGAAAGAGTTGCTTCCTGGCCTGCCCAGTCTTCTTCCGTCCACACAGACCTTTCCCCTTTGTGCTCCCTCCCTCCCTCAACTCCCAGCCTCTAGCCTCACTATTTCTCTCCCCAACCCCTTTCCTCACTATTTCTCTCCCTTCCCCTTCCCTAGCTGCCTTCTTTCTTTCCCTTCCTAGCCCCTAGCCTTGCTTTTTCTCTCCCACTCTCCCCTTTATCTTGCTGTTTCTCTCCACACCCAGCCTCAAGTTTTGCTCTTTCTCTCCCCCCACCTCTTTACCTCACTGTTTCTTTCTCCTCCCTCCTAGCCTCCAGCCTTTCTCTTTCTTTCCCCTCTATCCCTTTGCCTTACTTTCTCTTCCTGCCCGTTGAACAGCTGATCAACGGCAGGTTCAGGAAAAGGAGGGAGAACCTGGCGTCTTAACATTTTTCAATTTTTTATTAGTTTTTTTTAAGGGGTCAGAGAGTGAAGAGCTTTGTGGGTGCTGTTGGAGGTGCCCATGGGCACCATGGCACACGTAGACGCTGTGTTGGGGACCCCTGATCGAAACACACACAACTAACACATTAGTGTAGCGATGGTCACAAACATCAGACCCATTGCAAAAACGTTAGCTATTTTTACCCAACTAACATCAAGTGATCAGGGAAGTTCTAGAGGCCTCAGATCATGGTCCCAGATCATTTGCTGTTGTTTTGGATAGTAAGTGAAGAGACCCAGGTTCATCAATAAAAAGGTTGATGTGATGATACAATGGAAGGTTGGGGGAAATGTGTTGGACTTTCACCAGGGCAATATCCAGGGCAATGCATTTCTGCTGCTTATGTTGCACCAGCAGGACCCACTGCTGGCACAACAGGAAGCTAGTGCTTCCTAGAGCAACCCTGGAAACTAGCTGAAATGCTAGTTTCTGGAATGAGAAACCAAGAGAATTAATATAATTTCCTCTTCTATACAACTATTAAAGGTGGAGGAGCTCTGTCCTCTTTTGCATCTGGGCACAGCAGTAGTAACTGAAAGGATAGGTGCTTATAAAATACATATCTACATGAACAATCTTGTAGCCTCAGTTGTTGTTTTTTCAAAGAGGGCAAGCTACCTCTCCTCTTTAGTAATATCCTGACATTCTGGAAGACTCTCAGGAATTAGGAAGACTCACTGGATTTCATACAAAAACCAATTTCCTTACATGCTCCATTGTAATTTTAAAAGAAAAATGATGTGACTCCAAGCCATACTGTTAACATAATGGGCGGGTCCACATGCTATGTAGCCCCCCTAAGCTTAAAGTTAGTCTGCCCCCCCCCCACTGTGTGGGGCTCCTGAGGCACCGCCTCCCCCCTCTTCCCTTCTCAGTCCTCCTGCTGGTATCCCAAGGGACACCGTGGGAGCACTGAGGGGAGAAGAGCAAGGATGACAGCTGCCCCAAAGTGCCCAAGTGGCACTTTGGGGCAGCTGTCAGAGGCAGCGGCGGGGACGAGCCACATTGTGCCCTGCCTCCTCTGGAGGAAGCCGAGTACAACACAGCTCTTCCGCCGCCTTTGTTTGGCACTGTGGCCGCTCAGCAGCCAGTGTGAAGAGGACACTTTCTCCTGGGCTTCCTACAGGGGAGACCCAGGAGAACACGGCCTGTCCCTTGCCTTCGCTCGGTGTGGCGGCTGCTCAGCAGCCGGCACAGCAAGCAAAGAGGGTACGTTCTCATGGGCCTTCTCCTGGGGAGACCCAGGAGAACAAGCCTCCTCTCTCCTACACCCGCTGGCACGATCGCCCTGCTATTGTGCCTGGTGGCTGGGGGGGGGGGCGGTCACATTCTCCTGGCCCTGCTCCTGGGGACACCCAGGAGAACACGCTTCCTCTCACACACACACACCCGCAGCGGGCATGGGAGGAGATGCTGCTGCACGCCACCTCCTCAAGTCCCATGCTGGGCTTGGGAAGGCAACATGTGGCAGACACTGGCAGCAGGGAGCCCAATGACAGCGCCGCCCCCCCCCCGCTTTCTGTCACTCTTGCCAAGGGTCGGGAGCAAAATCAACCCCTTTATATGGCATTTATTGATCTGGCTAAGGCCTTTGATACTGTAGACTGAACAGCTCTCTGGACTATCCTTATGAAAATTGGATGCCCCAATAAATTTGTGAATATCTTGCGACTTCTCCATGACAACATGACAGCAACGGTTTTGGACAACAACGGCTCTCATGGTGCTCCATTTAAAGTGGGATCAGGTGTTAAACAGAGATGTGTTATCACCCCAACATTATTTGCTATTTTCATTGCCATGATTTTACATCTTGTCGAGGGGAAACTTCCCACTGGTGTGGGAATTATATACCGAACAGATGGAAAGCTTTTTAATCTCAGCAGGCTGAAAGCAAAAAGTAAGGTAATTACAACCTCCATTGTGGAACTTCAGTATGCTGATGATAATGTGGTCTCTGCACATTCAGAGGATGATCTCCAAACTATCCTAAATGCTTTTGCAGAGGCATACGAAAAACTTGGTCTCTCACTTAATATCAAAAAAACCAAAGTGCTTCATCAGCAAGTGCAAGTTAACCCTTTGGTGATGCCATCTATCCAGCTTGGCGGGACAATACTGGAAAATGTCGATCATTTTCTCTATCTTGGCAGCTATCTTTCTGTTACAGCTAACATCGACAGAAATCCAGCATCGTTTGAGCTCCGCAAGTGCCGCGTTTTCTCGAATGAAACATAGAGTGTTCGAGCATCGGGATATTTGTAAGAAGACCAAAACACTGGTTTATGAAGCCATTGTATTACCAACTTTATTGTATGCCTGCGAAACATGGACTACAGTCATGCCTTGGATTGAGAGCATAATTCGTTCCGGAAACGTGCTTGTAATCCAAAACACTCTTATATCAAAACGAAATCCCCCCAAAAAATTTGTACAGAGATTTTTAATTTAAGCCGTACTACAGTACTTGTATTGCAAGACGTTGCTTGTATATCAAGTAAAAAAAAATTAAATAAATATTTAAAAATTTGCTTGTCTTGCAAAACACTCTCAAACCAAGTTACTTGCAATCCAAGGTATTACTGTATCTATAAACGTCACTTCCACCTCCTTGAAAGATTTCACCAACGTTGCCTCCGGAAAATCCTGTGAATTACTTGGGAAGATAGGCGAACAAATGTCAGTGTACTGGAAGAAGCAAAGACTACTAGCGTTGAAAAAATTATCCTTCAACGCCAACTTCAGTGGACCGGTCATGTTGTACGAATGCCTGACTGTCGTCTCCCAAGGCAGTTACTTTATTCCCAACAAGCGGAATATCGGTGGTCAATATAAGAGGTTTAAAGATGTTCATAAGGCTAATCTAAAAAAATTCAATATAAACATCGAAAACTGGGGAAGGAAGCTCTGGACCATGCACGATGTCTGCCAGCTGATGAGGTGGCCTTCTCACAGCAGGTTCTATGTTTACTTTCCGAGAGCCCATATTCCGTGTCACGGAGAGATGCTTTGCCTCTGTTGACAGGATCTAACTGAGGTTGCCTTCAAGGTTCTAGGACTTGAGAAGCGTGCAGTGAAAGCTAGCGAAAAGCACATCAAATGAATCCTTTACAGGACCATCTTCCATCTGGTAACCTGTGTCCTCACTGTGGGAAGCTGTGTGGATCTAGAATTGGCCTCCACAGTCACTTACGGACCCATCGCTAGAGTCTACACAATTTTATTTAGAATTTCCTCCTTTTAAAATCTCCTTTTTGTAAATTTTTATCCTGGAAGACAATCTTACTCGGTCACGAGTGATCGCATGATGATGATGATACCAAGGGTCTCTGCTACTTTTTGGCTTGACTGTGACTTAGCGTGTCATCCGGGTTCAGACCACACTAAGCCACGGAGGGTTAAGGAAGCCCTACAACAAGCCATTGCTTTGCGGAGTGGCACCAGGTTTGGACAACACGCTAAACCAATGTGGCTTAGCGCGTCATGCAAACCCAGCCAATGTGTACTTAGGCCAACAACATCAATTTCCCCACCGTTTTCACTTCTGATAGAGATGGAAATACCAAGTCACTAGGTTATTCAAATGTATGCAGATGTAAAAGTTTCCATTTAGCATTGATGGTGAGCTTTAAAGAAAAAGCTCCACCTATGTGGCAAAAATTGATTAGATGCTCAGTTATTTAGGAACCAGTGCCAGTTCTTTACACCTTCCCTGGATCACCTGGGGATCAGTGACAAAACATGGGTCAACTGCAGTAGTTTTTAGTGACACAGGCAGGGAAACTCCAGAATCGAGGAGACTAGAAGGGTTGATAGTTAGGAGCAAAGTAAAAGAAAGCATTCCGTGGTCAATCCATCTGTATGTGGCTGTTCTGAATCAGTGCCTGGACACATTAATGGACTGGATGAGGGCTAATAAACTGAGACTCAATCCAGATAAGACGGAGGTACTGTTAGTGGGTGGTTCGTCTGCCCAGCTAAGTGATATTCAACCAGTTCTGGATGGGGTTGCACTCCCCCTGAAGGATCAGGTTCGTAGTTTGGGGGTGCTCTTCGATCCCCAACTGTCACTTGAGGCACAGGTCAACTCGGTGGCACGGAGCACCTTTTATCAGCTTAGGCTGATCTACCAACCACGTCCTTATCTGGACAGAGATAGCCTAGCTACAGTTATCCATGCTCTGATAACCTCTCGTTTGGATTACTGCAATGTGTTATACGTGGGGCTGCCTTTGAAAACGGTCCGGAAACTTCAGCTGATCCAAAATAGGGCAGCGAGATTATTAACTGGGACTGGCCGATGAGAACATATTATGCCAGTGCTTTCTCATCTGCACTGGCTGCCAGTCTGTTTCTGGGCCCGATTCAATGGTGCTAACATTTAAAGCCCTAAACGGCTTGGGGCCAGGGTATCTGAAGGATCGTCTCCTCCCATATGTACCTGCCCAGACACTAAGATCTTCCTCAGCGGTCCTTCTCCGAGAGCCCCTGCCAAAGGAAGTGAGGCAGGTGGCTACTAGGAGGAGGGCCTTTTCTGCTGTGGCACCCCAGTTATGGAATGAGCTCCCCAAAGAGGTTCGCCTGGCGCCTACTTTGTATTCTTTCCGGTGCCAGGTGAAGACCTTTCTGTTCTCCCAGGCATTTTAATCATTTTAATCATTTTAATCTTGTAATTGTTTTTAATTCCGTTATTGTAACTGCTGCTGCTAGCTCTGCTGTTTGTTTTTAATCTGTGGTTTTAAATTTTATATTTTATATTGTATTTTATGATTTTAGCTGTTGTAAACCGCCCAGAGAGCTTCGGCTATTGGGCGGTATAAAAATGTATTAAATAAATAAAATAAAATAAATAAATAAATATGTAAAGCTGTCTTTTTGGACTCACCAGTAGTTTTTGCAGAGTTGATCTCACCAGTACTCTAGGGGGCCTGGGTATATTGCACAAAATAATATGTAACAGCATTAATAAGGACTGGTGCGCCATAGGCATCTTATAAATAAAGAGAGAGGTATGTTTAACAGGATTTAGCAAAGCTGCAAGTTCTTTGGCTCCTGATTGTATATGGCAGTGATGGCGAACCTTTTTGAGCCCGAGTGCCCAAACTGCAACACAAAACCAACTTATTTATTTCAAAGTGCCAACGCTGCAATTAAACCTGAATACCGAGGTTTTAGTTTTAGAAAAACAACTCATACAGTTGTCTGAACTAATTAACATCTTTTGTCTTTAAAGAAAAGCACAATAACAGAGCTTTCAATGATACAAACAGTTTTTTGTTGGAAAAAAAATCAACTCAAAAAATTATTATAGTACTACATTGTACACATAGCCTGAAGGGAATTTATACAAACTTTTTAAATAATTAGGTACATGTATTTTTGGATAAGGGATTCTCAACTTGTAATATGATCTTATGCCAGACTGAAATTGTATGGGGCAAGCTTTACCCCGGGTCCTTTCCCTGCTTCTACAGGTGTCGGATTAGTAAAAGTAAAAGTCAACCTGTACTAGGATGAGCAAGATAAACAAGAAAACTAAACGTGCTTAACACATTTTAAACACTTTATGTCTTGGACTGCAAACACTGCATTAGGTAAAAGTTTGCATTGGGCATGCTTTTGCACAATTAATGTGATTTTTGCTATTGCATGCATGCTGATAATTTGTCAAACCTTGGCTCATACTCCATTAGTTTGAGAGCAACACATGCAGCACTCAGGTCAACTGTTAGGGCTTTACATCCAAGCCATGCTCTGTGCATCATTCTTCAAAATCTTTTAAATGTGATAACAATGTAGAAAAGAATTCTGTAACAGGAATTCTAGAATAAAATCATTCTGTTCCACAGTGAGAAAGAATAAAATCATTAGTGTTTTGCAGAAGGGGACGGTCTTTTCGCGATCTGGTGACCAATGGCTCAAGTGCCCACAGAGAGGTCCCTGCGTGCCAGCTGTGGCACCCGTGCCATAGGTTCGCCATCACTGGTATATGGTAACTAGAGACGTGGCAGCCAAGTTACCATACTTTCAGTAGGAACCTGATACTCCTTCTCAGGGTATGGTTGCTGGGTCTCTAGGCTTTGCTGAGCAATAGAAGGTGTGAAGTTTAATTTGGACATTATGGTGTTTAGGTTCATTATTTGCTAAAACCAAGAGGTGCCACTGAGCAAGCAAGAGAACAGGAAGTTCATCGAGAGGTCACATGGAGAAGCCTGCAGAAAAGCATTTGTTTACATTTTGGTGCCAGGAAGTCTTTAGGTTGCAAAAGCTAGTTTCTTTTCTGCAAAATTGTTTGCAAGGAGCTGATCAGAACAAATATGGAGCAATGGTGAGCCCTCTTGGTTGGTCAAGAGTTACAAAAGCACCAGCTTTAACTTATAAAAAGCTGAGGCCAAAAAAAGAGTTTTTAGAATGTAGACCTGTGGTGGGTAACACACAGGATGTCCCCCCAAATTATAAATATATATTTTTCAAGGCATCTGGATTGGCCATTTTTACCCTTTTAGTGCTCCATAGCTACTTATAAGCTCATTTTGCCCATTTTGGTGCTCCATAGCTGCTCTGGATGCTGTTTTGGTTTCTTTCTTTCTTTGTAATATTGGTGCCACAGGGAGGGGGAGGTACAGCCTGAGCCTGCAGGGGAAGGGGGGCTAGGGGGGGGAAATCTGATCCCCCTCCCACCCCCACAGCCACTGCAGAGAGAACTGTGGTGCCTGCTTTCTGAGGTCACAAAAGTGGCCTCAGAGGACCTTGTAGAAGTTAGAAAGGGGGCTTTCTGGTACAAGGGGAGAGGCCAGGTTATGAAGAATCTTATGCCCTCTCCAGCCCCAGGCCCATCCCTGCCAGTGTACTTCTCTAGAGGAAAAAGAAACAACAGGAGGACGGATCGGCAAAAATAGGCTCTGTCACTCTTCTCACTCTGCTGGCCACAGCCTGGCAGGGCTCTGGATACTTGGAAGCCTCCAAGTTCAGAGGCTTTGGTCTAATGGGGGTGCAGCACAGGGCCGGCCCTACCATTAGGCAGAGTGAAGCAGTTGCCTCAGGCGGCAGATGGTAGGAGTTGGCAGCAAGGTGCTGTAAGAAAGACCTATGTGCCATAGAATCATAGAAGAGTTGGAAGGGGCCTACAAGGCCATCGAGTCCAACCCCCTGCTCAATGCAGGAATCCAGGTCAAAGCATCCCTGACAGATGGCTGTCCAGCTGCACCTTGAATGCCTCCAGATTGGGAGAGCCCACCACCTCCCTAGGTAGTTGGTTCCATTGTCTTATTGCTCTGACAGTCAGGAAATTTTTCCAGATGTTTAGGTGGAATCTAGGTTCCTGTAACTTGAGCCCATTATTCCTGCAAACTGGGATGATCGAGAAGAGATCCTGGCCCTCCTCTGTGTGACAACCCTTCAAGTACTGGAAGGGTGCTATCATATCTCCCCTCAGTCTCCTCTTCTGAAGGCTAAACATGAAAGGGTTAATGAGCTTCAGCCTTGAAGGCTTACAATCCACCCTGTAGGCCCGCCAGCCTACGTGGATAAAGCAGAGCGTGAGATGGATGATTTAGATCCTGCCTCTGTGTGAAGACGCCCATAAATCTACACATAGAAGTCCAGACCTTATCCCCCTTCTCTCGCAGCGTTCCTTGCGTATCGGATTTCAGCCAGCTTGCAGCTCGTCCTGTCGCAGCTGCACTGTAATTAGGAATTAACTCCATAGAATCCACAACAGGGTTTTGCTACCTGTTTATTCTATATCAGAGTAAATACAATCTCCTAAATTACAGTCCACATGATTATAATGCATAGCCAGTGCATAGCTAGTCCAGTGGATCAAGTCCACTCCAGCACACTTCATTACATGATTGCAATAAGTCAGAGCATCAGAGAGAAGAACAAGCAAAGAAGCAATCCATCTCTCTACTAAAAATGGTTACAGGAATCGAAACCTAACAAATCATACTACGTCATCAGAAAGTACAAACCATGTGATCAGCTCGTATTTCGTTCACACCTACTTTTCCCATGAGAACAGAACAGTAGTGCCAGACTCAATATGACTTGCTTTTCTAGCCATTCTGTACCTTTCCAAATGAAAACAATTGTGCCACAGCTGTTGTTTTGTTACATGTCACAACAAAACATGCCCAGTTCTTTCAGTCTCTCCTCATAGGGCCTTGTTTCCAGTCCCTTTATCATCCTTGTTGCCCTCCTCTGAACCCTCTCCAGTTTGTCTATGTCCTTCTTAAAGTGTGGTGCCCAGAACTGGACGCGGTACCCAATATGAGGCCTAACCAGTGCCGAGTAAAGGGGAATTATCACTTCACGCGATTTGGAAGCTATACTTCTATTAATGCAGCCCAAAATAGCATTTGCCTTCTTTGCAGCCACATCGCATTGCTGGCTCATATTCAGTTTGGATTCAATTCCAAGATCCTTCTCACTTGTAGTATTGTTGAGCCAAGTGTCCCCCATTCTGTAACTCTGCATTTGGTTTCCTCTCCCTAGGTGCAGCACTTGGCATTTATCCCTATTGAATTTCATTCTGTTGTTTTCGGCCCAGCGCTCCAGCCTATCGAGATCGCTTTGAATTTTGTTTCTGTCTTCCAGAGTATTAGCTATTCCACCCAACTTTGTGTCATCTGCAAATTTGATAAGCATTCCTTGCACCTCCTCATCTAAGTCATTAATAAAAATGTTGAAGAGCACTGGGCCCAGGACCGAGCCCTGTGGTACCCCGCTCGTTACCTCTCCCCAGTTTGAGAAGGAACCATTGATAAGCACTCTTTGAGTCCGATTCTGTAGCCAATTGTGGATCCACCTGATAGCTGTTCCATCTAGCCCACTTTTAGCAAGCTTGCTAACCAGGATATCATGAGGCACTTTGTCGAAAGCTTTGCTGAAGTCCAGATATATGATGTCCACAGCATTCCCACAGTCCACAAGGGAGGTTACCCGATCAAAAAATGAGATCAGATTAGTCCAGCAGGATTTGTTCTTGACAAATCCATGCTGGCTTCTAGTAATCACTGCATTGTTTTCAAGGTGCTTGCAGACTGACTTTTTTATAATCTGCGCAAGAATTTTCCCCGGGATTGATGTCAGACTGACTGTCCTATAGTTCCCAGGTTCCTCCTTCTTGCCCTTTTTGAAGATGGGAACAACATTTGCCCTCCTCCAGTCATCTGCCATCCAGCCATGAGGCCTGCTCTGTACCCCCTAAGTTAGCCTGCAGCCTTCAGATGCAGTGAAGGATGCTGTCTCATCATCAGTGCTGAAGAGTGATTTCTCTGCCAGTTCAGTCAAATTTTGTATATGGAATGGGAGGGTGCACCATTTGTTCTTCGCCTCAGGCACAACCCATAGGATTGCAAGGCTGTTTCGTGCAGGCAGTCGGGGAAAATAAAGTTTTCCACCTGGTGGCAGTGGAAAAGTACCAGGAATAGAAGAACAAACAGAAGTGGGCAACTCTTGGTCCCTTTCACTCATGGACCAAGGCTTACTTGCTCCTGTAACAGAAGATTAATGGGAGTAGTACAAGTCTGTAGGAGCCCATCCTAACAATATTAAAATTGCTTATGCCATTCTCAAGGCTTTCTGCTAATAGCCCATTTCTCTAAGATGCAGATGGTAGTTTATCAAGTCTCACTTCCACATCTCAGAACTGCAGCAATCCAACCACCTGACTTCCTTCCTTGTATTGTCTGTTATAGTTCTAAAACAGAAGTGTGTGTATGGGAGTGGCCTGCATCCAAGGGCTGATGGCTGAATCACTGCAGCACAATGTGAGTGGGCTATTACTCATTTTATTTAAAAATAAAGAATGATGAAATTAAGAGAAAAATTTTACAAAGCTATATTTAGGATAACATGCAAATAAGTCATGGGAATATAAATGCTTCCCTGGTGGAGAATAATTCCATTATTCTACTATCCCTCATAGTACAGTTTATCCTTTTTTTCTAAAAAAAATAATAACCTCTCTGTGTTTGATTTCCTGGCACATGTGCTAGAGGATTATTAGTTTCAATGTCTAATTGTTCCTTTCCTAATGCTGTAAACAGAACAGCAACGTTTTAGTTTGCCATGCAAGTTCCTGTGGGATATGCTGTGTTCAGTGAATTCCTCTGCATTTGTTCATCTTTATATCACACTGAATGTAAGAGACAAAGCAATAGGACTTAAAGTATTAAGATTTGGGTAAAATGTTCAAAAGTACCTAAAAGTATTTTTCAGACTGACCCGCAATTAATTTACAATTAAATTTGCAGTCCACTGTTTAAACATCACAGTAGTACAATACTCTGAAGCTGCAATCCTCTGCCTGCTAACCTGGGAGTAAGCCCCATTAACTCAATGAGGCTCACTACTGAGCAGATGTGTATAGAGCTGTGCAGTAAAACTTTAAAATACATTGTACTTGGAATAGTTGTTCATCCCTAAAAATCAGAGTATTTGGTCCTAGCCCTTAACTCATTTGCTTTACATTCCATTTGTTTCAGGAGAAACTCATACTAGAGTCTTACTTGAGTAATTTATGAAAATAAGACATATAGTCCTGTCCTATTGCCTCCTGTTCAAGTACAAAGGTGAATATGATCTTCAAATATATTTTTGAATACAGCATAGGTTTCAAAAAGTGGTACCTGCAACAAAGTGTTGCAGTATGGAGTGCTCCTGTTCAGGGTGCCAGCCAGCCGGCCATGTCCTTTTCCAGGATACTCCATTCCATTCTCCTCCCCCTGGTTTATCATCCCCCCCCCCACCTCCCACAACAGACACTCAGCATTCAGTGGTCACTGTGCATGCTCTTAGGGCTGTTTTGGGGGTTCCCCCTCTTAGGGTTTTTTCTAAAGCTTTTTTGTACTTCTTGAGGTTCCCCCGAGCCTGCTGATACCTCCCTCATGTGTGTGGATGCTGCCATTTTGGCTGCGAAAGGATTGAGTGGAGAATTAAAATAGAGGATAAGGAGCTTTGGTAGTGTCAGCCTGCTCTGCGGCTTCTTGTACTGGAGTTTTGGATCCCACTAATGTTTGGGTAACTTGGCTGATATGCAAGAAAAGAAACCTGTTTCTGTTCTTCTCCATGCTCATTGCCAGGGTTGGACTGGAGTTTGCTGCAGCTTTGGGGAGCTGGGTGCAAGGGATCACTTACCTTGCCTAGCCTGCCCTATGCTCTTCTGTAATGTTTTCCAGTGATAGAGCAATAGAATGACCACTTTTACAGCCATATTCCACCCAACACTCTACACAGCAATAGACTGGCTTGTGGGATGGTGATTGAGCTTTCCCAGTAACATATTATTTTGGTTTTAATGCTGAGAAAATGTACTAGCTCTGCAACCTTGGGGTGCGGGGAGCATCTGAGTCCTGCACTGAATAACCATGGCTAATTTATTACAAGATAAAATGGTTATATGGAAAGGCCCCACATTTTAAATTAAAAAAAAATCAGCCCACCCACTCACCCCCAAAGCAGTTGCATGGATTGGCCTTTAGTTACATAAAAACAAGTGCGCCTGGTTAAAAATAGAAATGAACACTGTCTGCCATTCCATAAACAAATCCCTTCCACTACAGATGAGACACTTTTCTAGCTCCAACAATAGATGCCTTTCTTTACCTTTGAATAACAGTAGAAAGGTCAAAACAATTGCTTTCTCTGTACAGGCACTCCTTTTAATTGGTAAGCATTTTTTATTCTTTTAAAATTGAGAATTATTGTATTGATTAATACAACACAAATGACTGAATAATTGCATCCTCTTAGGATCAAAGGGGACTGGTCATCTGACAACCACCATGAACAGAAACTTATGCAACTATGGCTGCAGTCCTAAACATACATGCTCCATTGAACATGGTAGAACTTACTTCTGAGTAAACATGCATAGGATTGTGCTGTATGGCGAAAAAAATCCTTCCAAGCATTTAAAAACACTAACTAATTGGTACTAACATTTAAGATGAGGGTGCATATGTTAAATCATTTTTACCACTATTAATATGCAGCATAACATTGAATTGTATTCACTGGCTACTGGTCTGTTTCCAGGCAGAATTCAAAGTGCTGGTTATGACCTATAAAGCCCTATATGGCTTGGGACCAGGCTACCTGAAAGACCACCGTCTCCCATACAAGCCTGCCTGGTTCTTAAGATCTTCTGGAGAGGCCCTTCTTTTGAGACCACCACCTTCAGAGGTGCATTTGGTGGTGACCCAAGAGAGGGCCTTTTTGGTGGCCATTCCCAGGCTGTGGAACTCCCTCCCAAGGGAGGCTGGGTTCACTCCCTCTCTGCTGTCCTTCTGCCAGCAGGCAAAGACTGCTTTATTCAAGAAGACCTTCAGCCTGTAAGTGGATCTGTTGGGTTGGGTGCTGTTTTTAATCCCCCCCCCATATTTTTTATGTTTTTATTGTATCTTAATGTATTGTTTTATTCCATTTTAATTATGCCTATGAGCCGTCTTGAGTGCCATTTTTTGGTAGAAAGATAGGGCCACAAATCAAATAAATAAATACTTTGTAAAGTTTTAAATGTTGTTCATGAGCTCAGGTTCCTTTGTGTAAAGAGGCAACTTATAAATATGATCAATGAATAACAAATATGTATTATTCTAATCACACGATGAAAGTCAGTTTATACAGTTCTGTCACCTCCAAATCCTGTAGCTGTTCCCAAAAAATCTGCCATCCTCAGATTACTCTGATTTCATGAAGGCTTTAAAAAGGAACTAGACAAACTAATGGCCAATAGTTTATCCATGGCTATTAGTCATTATGGCTATATGGAATCTCCAGATACAGAAGCAGGAATACCGGTTATTCGGGAGCAACAGGCGGAGAAGGCTATTGCCTTCAAGCCCTGCTGGTAGACTTCTTGGAGCATTTGGTTAACCACTATGGGAAATGGTGTGTGGGACTAGCTCAGGTCCTTCTGGCAAAAGACAAAAGTCTGGGTTACTGTTGACATTCCTGGAATCCTTCCATCCACTGAGCCTTTCAGCTAGAGAGCTTTTAGGTTCAAAGAGAAGCATTCCAATGTTGAGGATGTGTACAGTTCACAGCATACCGTATATGCTACCCTTTAAGAAACCTATGGTGAGGAACTGGAATCAGAATAAAGCTACATGGTCTGGCTGTCAGCTAAGAGGAGAGCTGAATGTTGCACCAGTGTTACTATCTCCAGCTCTGGCAGTCATTCACGGTTCCAGTAAGTCAGTCACTATTACTTAAAAAGCCAAATTACACCTTTAGATCTTGGAGACTTCAGAAAACAAGCCACCGATGGGGGCAGGGGGAGAGATTTGGATTGGGGCTGTACAGGAGAGGGTTTAATCCTTTGCCCCCATGCCAATTCATTGACTTAAATCACCCTGCCAAAGCTGCTATCTGGCCAGTCTGAACTCTAGAACCCACTTGATCCCCAGCAACCACAGCCTCCATCCAGCTGTCTCTCGATAGATATCCAGTGACTGTGCCAAGGTCTTATAGGTCCTGCTATTTGAACCCTGATATTGCCAGATGTTCAACCTAAAACTTCTCCATCCAGCAACTTCAGGCAGTTTCCTTTGCTGCTGAGCAGGACACCCCCTCCCCAACTCACAAAGACTTCTTTGTATTCAGAAGACTGACGTAACAAGTTTTATAAGTGATATGAAATCGTTTAGTACTAGCGATAAATGCCAACTTTAAAAAACAACAACCAGGCCTTTTATCTCCTTTCCCATACTTAACATTGTTTTTATTACAGTGGGAACAGTGGGATGAGCAGTTTGAATTGTGCTAGGTTTTTATCCCATGACACTTTTATCAAAAGCAAAGTGGTGATCTGCCCACCTAAATATAACAAAGAACATTTACAAGCACTGAACTGTATCTAACAATCTGTAATCAAACAACCTTCAGCCCTGATTTATTTACCAAAGAATCCTGTGGTGGTTTTAAGTTGTGTCTTCTGTCCACAGCCACTCAACTAGAAGCAGGTGGAATGCAGCAGCAGATGTACACTTGACTTTAACAAATGGACTTTTTATTACAAGAGGAAAATTGGTGATAACGAATAATAAGACATTTTCACATCTGTTATTGACATCTGAAAAAGTGCATTTAGAAGCAAAGAATGTGGTGACCACTAGCCTACTGCTTTTTTGGCTCTCATTTGAAAAATATCTGTTTGCTGTTAATAGACACAGTGGTAAACTAACTATGTACACAATGGTGAATAAAGACAGAAGGACTCAGATTGTTTTGTTACAAAATAAAACCACATACTTTATCTTCCACATTCTTTTAAAAAGAAATAGAAGAATAAAGATTCTAAGACAGAAGGATAGTAATACCAAAGGCACATCTCCACATGACTCAGGGCATGCAGACCGGCAAAGGATCATCAAACTGTCAGTACTTGGAGGTGTACGATGGGATGAATGCCAATGAGAATAGCTGTAATGACCTAATGGGACTGGGTTGGAATAGAGGGATATGCTATCCCAGAGGAATGCCTGGTGTGGGTAGACACAGCCCCAATATAATTGTAGTTTGTTTATTTTTTAATGTAAACTACTTGGGGATCCTCACTACACTATAAGGAAGGTCACTATTATCTCTACATAATACTGTATTCAGTGTTATATAACATCTTATGGAATCATAGACTAATGCTGCAATGTTAAGCACACTTAATAGGGAGTATACCCCACTGAACACAGTGGAACCTATTCCTGAGTAATGTGCATAGGATCAAAATGTTAGAAGGGGAAATAAATCAGGATACTGAAAATACTGTGGGCTCCAAAACAAACATGGTCCAGCCCTTTCTGCCAGTTATGCATGGAGGGAGACACAGTGCTTGTTCAACTTCCTGTTGGCCTTGTTACTTTGCTCCCTGCCCTTGCAACTCTAAAAGTCCCATTGGAAATATGATCTGGGAATGGTATCTCAGTATTTTAGGAAATATTACATGTGAAACACAGCTGTTGGTGGTAAATTGATGTGAAACAGGAATCAACATTTTCTCAAGCTGACACATCTCACTTTACTTTTATTCCCATTAACATGTAAGATACACAGAAAAACAAGGCAACCGTGAATGGAGAGTTTCAAGGTGAAAATGTGCCCACTGTTGCTTTTTTCTGAATTCACACATTTGTTCAACCTGCCAGTATCTTTCTTAAAATGCTAAATAGATTTTTCTGAGTACTAATATAGAAATGATATATAAATATCAATCACCACTGGATGCAAGCCCTTTCTGAATGCTCTCTTTTGCAGCAGAATGGCCTCCCAGTTCCACCTGAGAATATCACAAATGCTAATTTGTTATTACAGCATCACTCTGCAATTGTCAGTATCTGGACTTTTCCCGGTTCTCACTCTGCCAACATTTGCCTTTCATCTCTTCCCAGAAGCCTACTTATCCTGTATTACAAAGGAAATGTTCACTCGCTTGCCAGCTTTTTGAGGGAGGCCTTTCTCAAAGAATTACTCAAAGTTCCCTATTCCCACACTCTGGTGTTACTCTGAGAACAACTAAAACAAACTTCGGCAGTGTTATTATTCTAACTTTTCCCCTTGTATAATCTTTGGCTCTAAGTAAAGAATGAACAACAGTGTTCATTTTATCTAGGTTTAACATACTCCCTGGCCTCTCTACTCAGCAGGGCCTCTCTGTTCTTCAAAACATGGCAACATAGAAAAAATGAACCTGTGCCAGCTCCCCTCGCCATCCCATCTCCTTGCCAGGACAATGGGTAGGGAGTTGAAGAATAGCTTCAAAATGTACAGTTGGTACAGTAATAATAGGTAGATTAATCCAAGTAAGGGCTGCAGCCTAATGCAGAGTTAAGTGTACAAATAGCACCCCCAAAGGGCAAAAAGTTTCAGGGGAGATTTTTGACAGGAAAACAACATGGGGGGCAGTGGGGGGAGGTTAAGCCCTCCTCCTGCGCACTGGTCCTGATCCAGATCAGGGCTGTCTACAGGTGCTTTTTGATTAAGAAAGATGTGCCTAGTCCTAAACACAATACTAATATAACATTAGTATGGCCATTGATTTCAACTAACTCTAAATAAGATTGGCTGCACATCCTCACACCTTTAAAATGAAGGAGAAACAATCTGGCAAAATTAAGCACTGTCAGTTCATATCCATCTCAGTGGAAGAGAGGGCGCTTCTTAGAAGGCTTTTATTGTGTAATCGCCCCGTCTCAAGAGGATTTTACAGGGATCCAGACAGTGTCCTGTACCATTTGTAACCTGCCCATGTTTTCCCATTACTTCTGTCTTTTTTCTTACCACTGAAAATCCATTAAGGAGGGAAATATGGAATAACTGCATAATGTCTTTTGATTTCTAGGGCTAGGAGCCATCCATCTGGAAGCACCTTTAAGCATATGCTTACATCTTTCCCAGTTAAACTAACTGGATTGAAAATTTGCCGAAGAATTGTAACAGGACCATACCCCACAATTTGTATATCCACCAGTACCTATTTACAACACTGAATCATATCGAACCCTCTAGGTGTATTTCGCCCACCCCTGTGGATCCATATTCTCCTCAGGAATGGATTGAAGGAATATGTTTTGTCATAGGGAGGTACTCGTAGGGCACTGAGGAGAAAATGAGTTGTGGGGCAGGGGGAACCTTGACCTGAGGAAATAAAGGCATACTCAGTTATCCGCCTACAAAGTTTGAGGACCACACAGGAGCACAAGCTCCCTGCAAGCAGACAGGAAAAAAATCCTAATTCTCTTGCAGGCTACATCTAGCGTGAGCTCCTGCCATAAAACAAAAAACTTCCAGACCAAGATGTAGAAATAAAGGGCTAATATTCAGCCTAAACTGTTCCTGAGGAGGTTGGTACCATATCTGGGAGTACTCTGATTATTTTAACTAGGGTCATATCTGGACTGATTTAGGTACTCTGGGACAGTTTACTATTTACTCCAGAATACTATTTCTTTCACCCTCTAGTTGGGAGATATTAAAGTGATTTACTCTAAAGCACTGCACCTTCCATTTTGGGGCAGGGACATGGTCATTTCCCCTGATCTAATCTGTGAAGGCAGGTACCAAAGACCCCTATTGATTGGTGGTCCAGTGATAGAGGAATTAAAGTTACACACACGTCAAATACCATTGGTAGGCATATTGTTGTCAAATAACAAATATTCTTTGAACATGCAAATATTCAGGGAACATTCACCAATGAATTTATAAAGGAGAATTTTGAAGAGAATTTTTGGAAGCCAATTCATATTGGCTTTATGAGGATAAAGGAAAAAATGGATGTGATCCTTGTGTTGTGTGTGCTTTGGCATACCTGTTTCTGATGTTTTTAGGCAAAACTGGCAAAAGAAATGCCATTTATCTTAGACCCCAAGTTTATTTAAAACTGAAGTATATTTAACAGACTGCCCCCCCCCCCTGTAACACAGCATGCATCTGTTTGTAATATAAAATGCTTTGACTGGAAGGAAAAAAATGTTGAGAGTTTTACCTTTTGTGTGCTTACTACACACAGTTGCTTATTCAGAGGGAAATTTGGCATAGATAGTTATCACTTACTCCTTTATCTGTGGTACTATATAGAGGCATGCCCCTGTGTAGCTGAAAAGGCATCTTATGCCTGACGTATGGGGCAGACATCAAGCTTCATCCCGCTTGTAATATAAATTGTCAGAAGTATTATAAATCCTGAATACAGGATGGCATCCAAAATAGAACTCCTGTGCCACTTCAGCAGACCTTAGAACTCTGCTGAAGGAGCTGCTAAGCTAACAGCCAGTCTGTCTGCTAGACACACCTCTTTTTGAGGCTCAGTGCTGCCCTGCAAGGGAATGAGGCAAGATGGAGGTGTAACAGTGCCAATGGCAGTGCTGAACCTGGCATTTAGGTATTCGAACCAGTGCAAGAGCATAGAGGTTGAGGTTCCACTCATTTGTGTGACCCATCACCACAATACTGTACCCCATAGATTCAGACAGACTGTAAGATTACTACTTATAGTATCCACTGAGTAAAATGAATTTGCACCCTAAAAGACTCAGGGTTAGATCCAAACTTAAGTCATACTTAAGAGTGGACCCATTGAAATCAACGGGACTGAAGTTAATCATGACTAACTTGAGTCCCATTGATTTCAATGGGTCCACTCTTAAATATGACTAAATCAGGAACCAGCCCTTACAGAGCAATCCTAAACATGGGCAGTATCCAACGATGTCCATGCACTAGCGGGACTCACCACCAACACAATGAGAAGCTAGAGCTTCCCAAAGCAACTGCAAAGGAGCTGAAATGCTCATTTCCAGAACAGAACAGGTGCTGCGCTGGTGGTGGATGCTGCAGCCGCAACACAATTGGCGGAGGTGCAGGGCCAGCATTGGAAACTGCCCCATGTGTCTGGAGAAGTAAGTCCTATTGAATTCAATGGGGCTTACTCCCAGGTAAGTGAGTATATGATTGCAGCCATAGGGCACCTGAGAATGAAAGTTTATAATGTAAGCATTTTCATGCACCCTTTGGGGAAAGGGGTTGAGGTTGGAAAGTGTATATTTTTAGTTTTTCCTCTTGACATTGTTTTACATTTCCCTTCTCAATGGTAACTTTGAGTCACTTGCATAATTAGCTTTAAAAAAACCCATAGTACTTACAGTATTCAGTGCTTGTTTTTATATAATGCACTTTGTACTCTTTAAAACAGTGTATAATTACCAGCAATTGAATCGGCATAAAGAAGTCTTCACAAACCGGGAATCAGACAAAGGAAAAGCTAATAATGTAGCACAGATTAAGAAACATCAAAATGATGCACAGTACAGTTGTGCATGCCTTGGTATATGGCCCAAGAGCACACAGGAGTATCTCCAGCTACATGGATGCTTCAGGTGTGGAAACTGCCAAAATGACTCTACTTGGCCTTGGTTTCTAATGTTTCTGTTTCAATATCCAGGTCTGTCAGACAGCAATAGAGCAGCATCTGAACATACTTTGTGGTTGTAGCTGGAAGATAAAATAGACAAAGTGATGATATCAAGTGATAACTCCCTTGTCATCCATGGCACTTCAGCATAATGTTAAATGCCTCATTAACATGGCAGTCCTTCTGGTTATTAGAACTATTTGGCTATTGCAAAGAGTGTTGGTGCAATGCAGGGGTGGAAAACCTTTTGCTGTTGAGGGCTATATTTCTTCACAGGTAATCAGGGGCCCACAAGTTGGCAGTGAGTGAGGCCAAAACCAGCAGTGGGCAGGACAGGAGTCAAAAAGTGGATGGGTCACCCCTTTTTTATTTCTGCAACCCCTTTTCTCTCTCCCTTCCCATCCAGGAGCTTCCAGGGAAGGGACAGGCCACTCTTTCTAGAGGTCTGATCACATGCAGTGGGCTTTTGGAATGAGGGTGAGGGCCGCATGAAATTGAGCAGGCAGCCCTAGAGCCACAGGTTGCCCACCCCTGGTATAATGAGAGATACCAATATCACTAGATGACTAATAACAGTTGAAATAAATATTTTTAATCTTAAAAAGCCACAGATGGAACAATCGTGTGGCCCCTAGACATTGTCTGAGGGGCCATAGGAGAGTTAGGATTTCCAGATCTGGGGTCGGAGACAGCGCTCTGACTCAGAGCTGGGAATCAGAGCTCCAACCCTCACCCCGAGCCCTCGCAGCCAACATGGAAATAACTGCACAGGCTGCTCTCCGGGGTTGGGAAAGCAACCTCGGAGAGCGGTTAAAGGGGGCATTTTGGGGCGGGGAGGAGAGTTGGAGCAGCGAGGATATGAGATATCCTGAAGCCGCTCCAGCCTCCTTCCCTCCCCCTCTGAGACAGTTCAGCTAGACAGGCAAAAAAGCCCATCTAGCAAAAATGCAGAGCAGGAGGACTGGGAGGCGAAGATCGCCTCTGCTACTCCTCCCGCTCTGAATTGGAGGCCTGTGTAAGCCTCTGAGTTTGGGGGTTTATGGGCACCCTATAGGACTGTGCCCTAAAACACATAATATTTCATTGTTTAAATCATTTTCACAAACAGTATATGTATATGGCAGCCTTCCTCAACCTGGTGCCCTCCTGGCCATTGGCCATGCTGGCTGGGAATGATGGGAGTTGTGGTCCAACACATCTGGAGGTCATCAGGTTGGGGAAGGCTGGCATATAGGGATATTTTTAGACACTAACAAAATGACAGGAGAGGATATGCATTTTTAAAATAAATAAAATCTGTGTTTCTTACCAGAAAGCCACTGAAGACACCATGGTCTCTTTTCAACTGGAATATAGACTCCCAGAAAATAAGCTGGAATTCCAGAGAGTGCTATACCAATTCCAATAATGGAATTTATGATATCACTGTAGAGTGGGACTATGATTAGGAAAATGGTGCATATGCAATATACAATGGGGAAGAAGAGGCTGAGCTGCAAATACAAAAAGATGAGTTCAAGTGAAAGGAATTCTTGCAGAAAAATTGTTGTGTGATATCACACCCCAAACCCCCCTATTTTATGCAAGTATTTCTATAGATGCTAACTTGCTTTGCAGTATACTAACTTCCAGTAGCCACAAGAAAGACTACTGATTTAAATATGTCTCTATCTAGTGCAGGGGTTCTCAACCAGGGGGGAATTCCCCCCGGGGGGAATTTTAGGGTTTCGGGGGGGGGGGGAATTGGGACCACAGACTCCAACTGTTGGTTGGAATACTGATCTTTCTACAAATTACAATTCTACAGATTGTACATAATCTACAGGACATCACACCTCATTGTATGGCACAGATTAAGTCAGACAATCTTGGAAAGGGGGGAATGACATTCTGACATATGGTGAAGAGGGTGCATGGGGCAAAAAAGGTTGAGAACCACTGATCTAGTGTATGAATGGAGTCAGTGACTAGTAGGCATGATACCTAAAAATGGAATCTACATGTATCTGGTCACAAAATGCTGAGGATAGATCATAGAGTTGGAAGGAGCCTACAAGGCTATCGAGTCCAACCCCCTGCTTAATGCAGGAAACCAGAGGAGGGGTCTTCCATCCAAGTAATAGGCCACCATGCTTTGTTTTTCTGTCACAACATTGCATGATAAACATAGGGGAAATTATATACATGGTAGGAGACCATCTTGGTGGAATTTTCTAAGTGGATAACTTCTTGAGTTTTCAATTTCTGAAACACTGGGCAGTTAGTATCCAATATTGCTGCTGTGCTTCCACTCATTCCATTGCAACAGTGGGACCCACTGCTAGCACAGTGGGGGAATTAGCACTGCCTAAAGCAAGCCCAGAAATGAGGGGAAACATTCATTTCCAGATCAGGACAGGTCACTGGAGCTCCTTTCTGTGAGCTTTGCTGACCTGTCTCATTCCGGAAATGAGCGGTAGCTCCCTTTCCTGAGACTGAGACTGCGACCTCAGAGAAGGGAAGAAATTGATGTGTTGGGGACAGGCCAGAAGGTGGGTAGGGGAGAGACTGTGGATTCACTGGATCCAATGACCTGTCAACCCCCATTCCAGCAGAGCGAGCAAGTTAGACAGGCCTCCTCTCAAACGGAGGATGGAGAGGCAAAAATAGCCTCCATTGGTCCTCCTATCCTGCTAGAAAGAGCCCATCCGGGCTTTGGGTGGACGGTGGGCTCCGATCTTGTCATTTGGGCTGGACTCCCATAGAATTGCTCTCTAAGAAGCTGGATTTGTTTGTTTTTTGCTTAGAGCATGGGTGGGCAGAAAGTAGATCAGGATCTACTGAAAGATCTCCAGGTGATTTGCAGTAAACCAGCAAGGGTTTCCAACTACCCATGGCTGCTGGAATCAAGAAAGCTTGGATGGAAATGGGAGTAGATCTGTACATGAAAGGATTTATGTGTGTGAGCTCCAGCTCTGGTACTATCACCCTTGTTCCACAATTCAGTGTCCACCTACCTAAGCCACTATTTTGCTCTTGTATCCAGCTGGTGGAGCTCAGGGTTCCAGTGAAAAACCAAGTAGATCCTGCAAGCCTAAAGTCTGCCCACCCCTGACTTAGAGGACAGGATATTTGCTTCCACCCCATAATTCCTTTCAAGTTGTTGATTCCTTGGTGCTGACACACCTGGCAAGCCAAGGTTCTCTAAATTCTAGGGAGGGAAAATAAAAAAAAGCATTCAGTGGTTGGTTCACTAGCAATCACCAGGGAATTCCCAACAGTGTCAGGCAGCATGGTGAAGAAAGCAGCACTAATTTCAGGACAGCTTCCAAAAGATAAATAACTACACTTGTGGGCTCAAGTGTATTTCTAGGGCATGGTCAGACACTTGCTAGGAAATGTCACTCTGACCCCAATCCTGAACTGTGTTCTGTAGGCAGAAGATGGATATCAGAAAGATCAATTTAGTTCCCCCTCAATTTAAAGAGACTATTCAGGAGAAAATGTCACTTTACAAAAGAACGGTCTATACATTCTTAATGGCAAAACTACTGTGTGTGTGTGTGTGTGTGTGTGTGTGTGCATGCATGCACACACATTTTAAGCTTTAATTCTGTTATTTACTTACTTTAACGGGCCTTGGCCTGTCTGGCTGGGTATATCTTAAGTATATTAGTCCTGCAATAGATAACCCAACAAAGAACCAATAGCTGAAGCAATAGTAATTTATCAGGAGAAAGACATCTTCCACAAGGAGATAATTCAAAGTCATTAAACCCTACACAGAGAGAAGAACAAAAAAGAGAAGTATAAAGGCAAGGGGGGGGAAATCTAAGCACATATTCTAAACACAGGCTTTGTAATAGACTATCCATGGTGTTCTGTGCTTAAGCCTGGCAGAAAACATCCAATAATATTTTTCATTACCTATTGACATTTTCCACGTCCTCCACAGAAGCACATGTAGTATTCAGACCATGGCAAGATTAGTATTCAGACCCCTGCAAAAATTTATCCTTGGGCTTTTCTACACAAGGCTGTTAATCCGCTGCATCTACTTTCAATTTCATCACAGAATTGAGATCTGAGCACTACACAAGGAGCGTTTCCTTTCCTGCTTTTCTGCTACATAACCTCTAGGTGGCACTGTGGTATAGCGGAATAGTGCAAATACACAAGTGGGAAACAGTGTTTTCTTTCCACCATCAGAAATGACACGCAGCTCTACCTCTCTTTCAAGTCCTCATTGAGGTTGGCCGTTGAGACCCTGTCCAAGTGCCTGGAGTCAGTGGCTGGCTGGATGGGAAGGAACATGCTGAAACTGAACCCCGACAAGACCGAGGTACTTCTGGTGGGGGACAAAGGGAGGTTAGGTGCTGAATGGGGTACATCTACCCCTGAAGGATCAGGTCCGCAGCTTGGGGGTCATTCTAGACTCCCAGCTGTCCATGGAGGCTCAGGTGGCAGCTGTGAGCCGGGCGGCGCTGTATCAACTCCATCTGATACGGCAGCTGCGCCCCTACCTTCCTAATCACCTGCTCCCATCAGTGGTTCATGCCTTGGTCTCCTCTCGCCTAGACTACTGTAATGCGCTCTATGTGGGGTTACCCTTGAAGATGGTTCGGAAGCTTCAGCTGGTACAGAACGCGGCGGCTCGCCTGATTAAGGGCAGCCGCCGGCGTGATCACATCACACCAGTGCTTAATGCACTGGCTACCAGTTGCTTGCCAAGCCGAATTCAAGGTGTTGGTTTTGACCTTTAAAACCCTACACGGCTCCGGCCCAGTTTATCTCAAGGAGCGCCTCCAGCAACATCAAGTAGGCCGCTCAACAAGGTCTGCCACGGATGGCCTTCTCCTTATCCCATCAGCCAGAGCAGCCAGGCTGGTGGGGACTAGGAAAAGGGCCTTCTCTGTGGCGGCCCCCACATTATGGAACTCCCTCCCTAGTGACCTTCGCCATGCCCCCTCCGTGATGAGCTTCCGCCGTGCATTAAAAACATGGCTGTTCAGGCGGGAATATGGGGTGGGTTAGGTTTTTAAAAGAATTTTTATATTGTTTTAATTATTATATTTTATTGTATTGTTTTATTGTATTTTAATTGTACATCGCCCAGGGTGGCCGGGTGGCCGGCCAGATGGGCGATTAATAAATATATTAAATAAATAAATAAATAATACCCCAATTTCTCTGCTCAAAAAAAAAAAAAACCTTGCAGAAAATGCTGTTTCCAAACAAAAGCAAAACTGGGGGGTCATAACATCATCTGAAGAACCCGTAAACAACCATGAGTAGGGAATGATGAGCACACAACAAATCTCTTGTGTAGAAAAGCTCCTTGATACATTTTCCTCCTGCTTGGCCACAATGTGTTTCCTTTTCCTATTGTTGTATGTATGGCATGCTGTGATATGGCTATAATCGCCCCAATCCCCACAAGAACGATCTGCAGACAGGAGCAGGCTCCAGATCCAGATCCCCCCTTGCTAGATCAGAATCTGCATGCACAACAGGTTGCTGTACGTGCAGATGCGTTGGCTGGATGCCTGCATCCAGCAGACAGGGCTGTATGCATAGTTCACTGCTCTTGATCAGCAACTGCATGCACAGTGCCCAACAGATGGGGTTTGGATGTGGGTGTGCATCTAGATACAATCGATTTGATGTGATCCCTCTGGGAACGGTACGGTAGGGATGAGAAAAACATCCCTCTCTAAAAGCCACTGTACACAGTTATTAATGTGAGTGTTACTACTCATGAGCAGGACAAGGCACTTGGCCTTAGGCTTAAATGACTCACTACGTTAACTTTTGTGAGCTGCCCAGACAGCTTCAGCTATTGAGTGGTATAGAAATGTAATAATAAATAAGAGAGCAATCCTATGGTTCCTGGGCAAGCGTCCCAGGGACCATAGGATGCCATGGAAAACCCTTTCTGAGGTTGGAGACAGACAGTGCTCCAACCTTGAAAGGGGGAGTTGGGGGTCCAACCCCTGAACCCTTGCAGCCAGCACAGGGAGGACTGCGCTGGTTGTCTCTCTGAGGTCAGAAAATTGACCTCGGATATGGGGGAAAGGGGGCATTCTGGTGGTTGGGGACGGGAGGAGACTGGAGAGGCCAGGATATGATTTATCCTGAGCCTCCTCCAGCCTCCTTCCCTCTGATGTGCCCCAGCTAGACAGGCTGAAAATGTGTAGCTTGTCACTGATCCTATTTTTTACTTTAGTGTAAGCGAATGGGGCCGTGATCCAGACTGGAACCACTACATGCAGGTAGGGGAGGTTTAAACCTTCCCACCCTGCTGCTTTCCCTCTCTAAACTTGCCCCCTCCCCCATACACAGGGGATAAGGAACAAAAAATCCTAAGTTTTTACCAGTGGAGGCGTGTTTTTTCCTCCTTTAGCTCCTGCACCGGGGGTGGGGGCAAATTTGTGGGGGAAAGTGGTTGGATGGGAAGATTTACCCCTTTTTACCTGTGCTCCGATCCAGTTCGGGGACCCTGTGTGCTTACACTAAACTAAAAAAAAAAAAAGTTAGGATCTGCTATGCTCTACACATTTAATGTTGCTTAGCCCTCGGTTGCCTGGGACTGCAGAACTGAAGGGACACACACACTGCCTTCTGCCATTGCAGGAGATGCAGAAAGGCCACACCCCCTGCGTCCCAGGAAGAACATGGCAATGGGATGATCAGCCTGGCCTCACCCATCAGCCAGAGAAGGGCAGCTTGCTTCCCTCCTGCCTGCTGGAAAGAATACTCAGCTCACCCAGTTACCCTCAAGGCTGTCAAACTGAAGGGAAACAATGCCTGGCCTCATTCCATCAGCCAGAAGACTTAAGGCCTGCTGGACTGTGTATGTGTGAGGTTTGGAGTTTTTTGTATTATTGTAAGCCATCTTGTTGAGAATCATTTGATTGAAAGGCAGGGTATAAATCTTCTAACTAGCAACTAACTAACAGAGAGAGCAATCCTATGGCCCCTAGACATCATCGGGGGGGGGGGGATAGGGTAATTCGGATCCCCTCAGAGGTCGGAAACAGAGCTCCGACCTTGGAGTTGGGAATCCGTGCTCTGATCCCCCCCCTTTACATCCGGTGAGGAAAGAACCACTCCGAGGTCAAGAAATTGATCTCGGAGAAGGGGGCATTCCAGGGAGTGGGGAGGGAAGGAATTGGGGCTGCCGGGATACGATGTATCCTGATGGTGCTCCAGCCTCCTTCCCCTCCAAAGTGCTTCAGCTGGACTAGTGCCTTTATCTAGAAAACAGCGGTCTGGATAAAATGCAGAGCATTGCATTGGATGCTCGTGAGCCTCCAAGTTTGGGGGCTTACAAGCATCAATGGTGCAATCCATAGGATTGCGCCCTTAGGCTGCAATCATATCTATCCACACTTACCTGGGAGTAATTCCCATTAAACTCAATGGGGCTCACTTCTGAGCAGAACTGCTGTATCTAACTAAACATAGGAATAAATATTAGGCTTGGTAAGGGCAGATTTCATTTGCTTGGCTCAATTTATGAAGCATTAGCTGGGACTGAGCATATAATGCATGCAATTTTCAAACAAACAAAATATAAATGTGTGTATAAAAATATAAATGTATCCACGTTAAAATCCCAGCACTTTGTTTTCTTATGCTTTGCAATTACTTACATTAAAAAGAAGAGCAGGGACGGGTGTGAAACATTTTACATGAATCAAACTCAGGCTATTAGGGAGGTGTCCTTCTCTGGCTCCAACATAGAAAAGCCTAGCACAAGGTGAACAAAGTTTATCAGTGCACAATCCAAGTATATTCTAGAGCAACACCACAATGTCAGTTAAATAAAACCACCAGCAGCAAAAGATTAACAGAGAAGAGCTAAATGCTCTGAAATGTTTGAAGATTAAAATGCCCTGGAAAATAAAAAAAGATCTTCATCTGGTGCTGAAAAAACCATAGCGTGGGCACCAGGAAAGCCTCTCTGGGGACGGTATTCCACAACTTTGGTGCCACCACCAAAAAAGGCCCTCTTCTCTGTAGCCACCCATTACGCCTCATGGGGGGAGGCACCTGAAGTAGAGATAATCATAAGGTCTGGGTGGGCATATATTGCTATATTATTACTCCCCTAGGATTTTTTTCTAATGAAAGGCAGGATATAAACAGAATAAAACAAACAAGTAAATAAAATATATGTGGGAGGAGATTATCCTTCTGGGAACTTGGTCCCAAGCCAATCAGGGCTTACTTTCAGTTGAGTTGGGAAAACAACTGGTAGCCAGTGCAGATGGAGAAGTACTGGCTTAATATGACAACCACACCACAGTCGTTCCTGATAGATAGCAGCGGCTATGGGCCGATTAATAAGAAATGGCTCCCACTGTTTAAGCATGATGTAGGAATTAGCTTACGTATATCCTAATTGGGCCAGTGTTACATGGGCAGGATGGAGGAATAAGGGAACGTGCTCATGCGTCTCAGCAAGATGCTTTACAATATCGGGTTGTATCCAATGTTAGTCTAACTTAAATCCCATTCATTTCAATGGGTCTACGCTAAGTAGGAGTAACATTAGATAGAGCCCATTGTAAGGTGGCAGGGGTTGCATTCCTTTTCATTCCACAGCTTGTTACACCAGCAGAGCGAAGGACCACTATCTCTTTTTTTCCTTCCTAGGGGTGCAGCAAATCCTTGAAAAATTTGTAATAGATAGTGATTAAAATACTGTTCGCCCTTATTATACTGGACACAATTTGCTCAGACTGGGATGCTTGGTGTAAGTGGGGTTCTGCATGGCAATATAGGGTTGCTGAAGGTGGGTGACTAAAACAGACCACCAGGTGGCGATGCGCTTCTGATTACTTTCCGATCTCATATTGATTCCATGCCGCTGACCAACCACTGGCAGAGTACAGAATGACCACCCTTTTAGCAAAAATTTACAACTGAGTATTTACCACTGAAAATATCTAAGGCTCTTTGCCGTATTTCTTTAGCCCATCAGAAACCTCCAGTGGCATGAATGACTGAAAAGTTCTGCACACGTCTTTCTTAAAACCGCCTTTCTAATTTCATGGAAAGATTGATAAAGCTGCCAATTGGTCAGCTGCTTTTGACCTCTCCTTTGTGATTCTAAGGGAATGTAGAGTTGCTTCTGAAATATAATCCAGGAATTCACGCGTGAGCAGAAATATCTACAGTGCAGGAAGCAAAGGTACACACCACACAGCTCCACAAAGCCTCCGGGGTAAGGATGCAGCAGCCTTCTGTACTAGCCTGAGCTCAGCTAGCAAAATTGGGGTTCTGGCTCCTCTTTGGACCAAGTGAGGCACAGATCCCTAACCCTAAGGAAAGTGTCATCTTGAATGTCTCACTTAGGTAACAGGCTTGCTGCAACACCTACGCCCAGCCAAACACACAAAATAAAAATGATTAGGATCCATTTTGAAGTTGGTGTACATGTGTTGCTACTAGCGCAAACAAGTAAGATATTCAAGATGGGAGTTCCTATTGCCAGGGCGTGGAGCTTGGCAAGACAAGGCCTCAGCATGTCAGATCTCCTTTTTTACGCCAGATTAAAAGAAAACCCAAGCAGCAACCATGAATAAATGGACAATATTCCTAAAACGCTTCCAGGGTAATTTATTGCAGTCATGCCAGAAGATAAATATCAGCCTGAAAGGGCCAGGAGATACACTTTTGACTAGAATGCAGGGTTGATTAGGGCTTCTCTACAGGAGACATTTAACCCAGCACTCCACAGAGGCTTCTTACATTTTCTTTGCAGGAGAAAGAGAGCGTCATTTACACATGGCATGGGTTTTCCCCCCAGGGTTTTGCTTTCTCTGTCTTCCTACATGTTGTATTATACAACCACTAGGTGGTGATGCGGTATAGCACAGTTATTGAACGACACATGCCTTTATTCCAGTCTGCTGTGCCTTTAAATTTTCATACCTCATTATCCTTGCTCTTAAAAAAGCCTTAAAATTGCTACAAAATGAGGGAGAGGCCCTGGAGGATGACTACTAAAGGACTGCCGACTTCCATGAGTGAAGAATCACGAGCACACAATAAATGCCTCATGTAGAGAAGCCCTTAATATTGCCCAAATTGGCTCTGAGTGTATATAGCAAATTCATAGCATGTTACAGTTGTCAGACTATGATGTCATACAGCCAAAGACATTTTCAGCACATGGAAAGAATTGTAACATTTTCTACTAAGTTCACCGCAGGTTTAAAACGGGCTCAAAGTGAATCATTCATACAATCCTTTTGTTCCGTGCTGGCCCAAGACACTTCTGTTGTCTTATAAATATTCTGCTTGAATATTTATATTCAGTTTGGGGTGTCATGCCAATCAAGCAGAACTGGTCAGGAGGAACACATTTGGGAAAATAGGGTGCTTCCAGACAAGGGCTCCTAGTGCTACCATTCAGAAGACATTGTGCAGCTATTCTCTCTCTCCCCACTCCATCTTAACCGTAACAGATTTTTCATGGCAAGAGAAAAGATGGAAGAAGTGGTGGGAAAACATGGGAGGGTTCTGAGTGGAAGACGTCACTGTCTGAACACACACACACACACACACACACCCCTTGTAACATTCCATGAATGAAGCGCGGCAGTGGTGCCCCACAAGCCTTGCCTGGAAGCACCCAGAGAGATGACATTGGAAACTCATACTTTGGAATCCAACAAGATTACACGAATATGCATTGCATCCTCAAATAATTTATTTTTGTACACATGTGCAAATAAATGAAACCTAAGATCACCATTATAAAGCAGGAGTGGGCAGAAGTCACACATGAGGGATCTACTTTCTTTTTTTTACTGGAATCCTGGGATCCATCAACCAGAGCCAGGTGCAAAATAGTAGCTCAAGAACAAGGTACCTCTGTGCACATCCTCAGCCCAGAAATTTGTGATCAGTGCCAGAACCAAGCTCTCAAGTCCTTACACTCACAAATCCACTCCTGGTTTTCCCTCCAAGCCACCTTCGTTGGCAACCTAATTTAGAAGAAATGTTTTTTTTGTTGCTATTTTAGAGAATTGGGAGCCAAAAAGTCTTGCCAACCTACTGAGAATCACCCACAGATCTACCAGTAGATCCTAATTTACCTTCTGCCCACCCCTGTGCTACATCGGTGCTATGTTGTTTACGTAGAGTACATAGTGTAGTATACTATGCTATTTGCATAATTTACGCAATTTGCATAAATGCCAATTTTAACGTATAGAATGCTATGCTATTCCGACTTACATACAAATTCAGCTTAAAGACATTCTTAAAAACGGAACTCGTTTGTAACCTGGGGACTGCCTCATTCACAGAATTTTATGGGAAGTCCAGATGACAGTTTCTTCCATTTGTAGCCCTCCCGTGTTTTCCCACCCCTTCTTCCATCTTTTTTCTTACCAGAAGAAAACCTGTTAAGGAAAAAAAGATGGAATACTTGTACAAGGCCTTTTTAGTGTTAGCTCTAGGAGCTCTCTGTTTGGATGCCACCCCTCTTAACAGTCCTTAAGGGTGCAATCCTATGCCTGTTTAGACAGAAAAAAGTCCTACAACTCCCAGCATGCTCCAGCCAGCATGACTGGCTGGAGCATGCTGGGCGTTGTAGGACTTTTTTCTGTCTAAACAGGCATAGGATTGTACCCTTAGTAACATTATATTGTATGTTGCTGCCATTTTTAAAAGTTTGCTGATGTGGTTGTGAGGAGCAAAATCTTCAACCACTTAGCTTATAAGGGAAAGGGTGACAAAATAAGCTTCACTAAATAGCAGTATGATGCATTTATTCAGGGAAATTACTTCTTACAAAAGGCTACTGACCATCTGCACAGTGCAAGCTTCTTAATGTCTCATACCTGGAAGCTGCAATAATTGATGAGTTTAATCCTCCATAACAAGACATAGCCACTGCAATAGGAATGATCCACTTAGCATGGCTAAGAGTTTCATTACCAAACGTCTGCAATAGGAAAAAAAGAAACAAACAAACAAAGAAAGAAAGAAAGAAAGAAAGAAAGAGAAGGCTGGTTCAGTTCATTTCACAATGTCAGCCAACTGTCATGGAAAGTTACAGCTGAAGCACAAAGTCATTCTAGGCCATTTTTGACAACAATGATCACGATCAACTTGAAAAAGCTTTTGAAAAGCCAGGCTAATGACATCTTCGTTATCCATCACAATATAGCTAAATTGCCAGTGAGTGGGTGATTAAGCAACAGGAGAAAGTGAAACCAATATCTGTATTAAAGGAACCATCCCAAGCCATCAGTGGGATTTAATCATTGCAGTGGGATTTTGTAAACTCCCAAACTGTATGCTAGATAGGAAAAGGGATTATTATATGCGCTGTGCATACCACAGTATGTTCTACTATTATGTGATGGAGGGAAGGGTTCTCACCCCTCTGCAAACAAGACAATATCAGGGTACAAGTAAAGGAAAGTTGGCTCCCAAAACACACCAAAGCTTCAGAAGTCAGAAGAATGCAAATATGTCCTATTTGCATAATTGACTCTATTAGTACTTACTGGCAATTTTAGTTCAAAATTATACTCATCACAAATTACATGGCTTGAAAACAGTGTTGCTATATGCATAAATTGCCATTCCAGGTGTGTAACCAAAGCATCCTAGAGTGTCTCCTAATCAAACTGGGTAACCCTCAATTTGATGGTCAGTTCTCAATACTGGTTCCAGATCTAAACTGTTATTAGGATTTACAGCCCATGCCAAAGAGTTAAGTGAGGGCCAATTGACCATTCATATCTTTAATGGTTTAATGGTTCAATGTGCTGAAAGCAGCAATCACAGGTCCATCATATTCAGCATCTACCTAATATTCTGGATTCCATTGCCCGGTAATGTTCATTTCCCATTCTTGAAACAGTGAGAGACCTAAGAGTATACAGGTAATTATGTAGGGAAAGTGTGGGATGCATGAAAGCTAAGTTGTAAGCAAGCATGTAAGGCTGTACAATGGGCAGTATCCAATGCTGCCATTCCATTACACCATTGTCTTAGTGCTAGTGTTAGTGACCTCTAGCACAATGCCAATAGCGTATGTTGGCACAAGAGGTTTCCCTGGAAAACCTGTCACATCTGCATATGCTATTGGCATTGCACTAGAGGTCACTTATGCTAGCATTATGTCAATTGCATCAGCAGAATGGCAGCATTGGATATCACCCAATGTATTTACTGCTTAGATGGTGCACGGTCTGAAGCATTGTTAGCTTTTACTATAGCCAACAAGGGGGTGCCATTGGGTTCTTCCAGATGGAGGGCTCCTAGCACTACCAGTTGGAAGGCACTGTGCAGCTATTCCATCTTTTTCTCCTTAACGGATATTCCATGGTAAGAAAAATAACAGAAGAAACCATTGGAAAACATGGGAGGATTTCAAATGGAAGTTGGTGTTATCTAGATCCCCCATAAAATTCTATGAATGAGGTAGGGTGATGGCATGATAAAAGCCTCGTTTGGAAGCACCCACTGTTTTTGAGGTGCTGTAAGAAAGTTGGGCCATCAGAGGAGAACTCAGTTCCTGCACTTCCTCCTTATTTGGTCTGTAGCTTTTCCAGTTCTCCACACACATCATGTATGACCCTTCATCATTTGTTTCCATTTAATCCACCTTCACCTAGGCTTTGATGAGTGTGAGTACCAGCAGTCAAGCTGCCTGCCTTTTATATTGTGTATCTGTTCTTGAGGAGGATTCAGCAGTGCTGTATAGTGGTGAGAGTGTTGGACTGGGACTTAGGAGATCCATGTTCTAGTCCCTGGTTGGCCATGAAACTCACTGGGTGACTTTGGGCCAGTCACTGACTCTCAGCCTAACCTACCTCACAGGGTTGTTGTGAGGATAAAATGGAGAGGAGGCCTATGTAAACCGCCTTGGGTTCCTAGCAAGGTGGGGGGTAAGTGGGGCTATAAAAGTAATACATTTCTTCTTCTTCTTCTTCTTCTTCTTCTTCTTCTTCTTCTTCTTCTTCGTCTTCGTCTTCGTCTTCTTCTTCGTCTTCGTCTTCGTCTTCGTCTTCTTCTTCTTCTTCTTCACGTAAGGAAGGTTTACTGCAAGATAGACTGAGAACCCTGATACATTGGTGGTTTAGATGGATTGAAATATATTCATGGGGTGCTTTCCCTAGCATTAGACATCAGATGCCACAAACTACTTATAGTTTGCAACGTACCACTGCCACAGCATCACTTGCTAACAGAGCAGGTATGTCCAGCACGACATAGTAGGCCACATTAGTCAGCAGGTAAATGATAGTCACTATAGGCATTGAAACTGCAATGGAAAGAGGCAAGTTCCTGCAGAGGGAAATCAAACAGATTGGCACATTATTTGCAACAGAGTGAACGGTAAACCAAAAGGGGTGAATTTTTATTTTTTTTAAAGAAAGAATAATACAGCCATTTGTATATGCAGCTCTCCATGGGGTGGTGCTAGGTGCCAAAAAGATCCAGCGCTCAGGCCCACAGGACAAAAAAGAAGAAGCACAAAGTTGCATATTCTAACTTCCATATGCTCTACAGTCTCTCTCTCTGTGTGTCTTAGTTAAAGGACCCTGTCTCCTATTTGTAAAAAGGATATATGGACAGGGGAGAGGAGGGCATTTGCTTTCAGAAAAAACCCTCAGGCAGAAAGATTCGGGGGCGGGGGGGGGCACAGGAAGAAGTGAAGCACATGTGGGCAAAAAGCCAGCTAACCCAGGTGGATCAGATGCAACTGGGATCATCAGGGCTCCTGTACTTATTTCAGCAAGTGCCCATGGGCAGCAGGGTGGTGGGGAAGAGGGCCTCCCAGAGATTCGGGGCTGCAAATGAAAGATGCAGGGCTCTAGCCCTAG
Source organism: Shinisaurus crocodilurus (assembly GCA_021292165.1). Classification (NCBI taxonomy): domain Eukaryota; kingdom Metazoa; phylum Chordata; class Lepidosauria; order Squamata; family Shinisauridae; genus Shinisaurus; species Shinisaurus crocodilurus. Next base: position 190,400,181 of record CM037880.1, on the reverse strand, counting down.
TGGGCTGCCCCCTAACACCGCCTCTGCAACTCTCCAAATGTAAGTCTTGCATAAATAAGTTGTTGATAACTACATAAAAAGCATGCAGCTAAAGCAAGAATGATCTTATATGAGACATGCATATACCTTTCTGGGTTTTTCATTTCTTCAGTGACAAAATTCAGTGTATCCCATCCAGAGTAGGAAAATAGGGCCGAGTATAGAGCAAGTGCAATTAATCCAGCATCAGTAGTTGAACCTTCAAATGGCTCTTTGAGGTTTTCTGTTTGTCCTGTGGAAATGTCAGAAGCTGGTGGTTATTTACATCTACACACACAGACAATCTGTATGTACAGTAGGTTATATGAACTAGGGGCACAATAGGAATGTTCAGTGTGTCAAGATGGTGGATAAAAGTCACTTCATATTGCCTTTACCATGGGCAGGGCCGGTGCTACCATTAGGCCAACTAGGCAGCTGCCTAGGGCACAGGGCTAAAGGGGGGCGCCAGAAACGCCTTGGGGGAAAAAAACACAGCGCTCTCAAGTGGGAAGGGGGGGCGCTAAATATCTGATCTTGCCTAGGACACCAAACTGCCTTGCACCGGTCCTGACCATGGGTCATAGTTCATAGTCAACTCATAGCTTAGCTCCGTTGTATCTCCTGCACATTAACTCTTCAGGCAAATGAAGAGTTCACATGAATGGTCTAATATCAGAGAAGGAAAGTCACCGAAGACGAAGAGCATAGTTCAGCATCCGTGAACAGAGATATTCAGTTCTGAAGCACCTTCCAGATGTTGAAACAGACCTGCAATCTTCCACAAGGTTTCTCTTATGGAGTTACACTGCTCACACAAGTAGACCACTCCCATCAGAAGTTAAATATGCAAGAGAGCCAACAAAGATAACACATGAACTGGTGGCTCCATATGAACAAATGCACATGAGAATCTGGGCTCAGAAATTACTTGAATTGTCTAGGATCATTACTGTAATCTAGTTTAGTACAGAAAGTGGCTCCAGCAAAGTTATTTGCATTGTTCCCATCTTTGCCAAAAGGTATTTTGAGTGGTGTTTTAGGAAAAAGAGATGACCAAAGATTTGATACATCACCACATGAAACATTGATTCCAGGAAGAACTGGAAGCTGGTATAGGCTATCTAGAGAATAATTTGTTCATCGATGGAATGATTTTGGAGCAAGTGTTTTGTGCCTCCAGCCATAGGGCTCATTCACGTTATCCATTTTGGTCACTATTTGTTCTCTACTTGATCAGCCACAGGTATGCATGCACAAGACAATGATCACTCGGAGAACTGTATGAAGGAAATGGGCTATCATAATATACCAAGCACAGATATCCATGACTGTGAAAAGTGTTGCAGGGTGGCTCACATTATATTTTTCAACATGATAACACATACCCATGGATGTTTCACTTGAAGGAAAAACAACCCAGCCAAAAATTATGGTATGATCTGGACCATTGTCTCCTCTATATGCTGTTCAGTTTTGTTAGTATTTATACATAGTAAGTATGTTCTTACCTTGACTAATTTTATAAAGACCCACAGCTATTACCATAATAAGGGCCATAACTTTTGCATATGTGAAAAGATCTTGTACTCTGGTTCCCCACTTCACATTGACACAGTTAATAAATGTCAGGGAGCCTAATAAGAAAATAGGATACAAACAAAATAAGCACAGTTAGCTGTACTTCATTAAAATATAGGTTACTTTACCTTTAAAAAAAAGAAAGAAAAAAGATAAATCAACTGAATGTAATAAAGACTTAAAGGGGTGTGTGGGAATCAGAGTTATCCAAATGCATACCAAAAATGATTTTGCAAGAAAGGCAGTAATTTAAACAAAAGTGAGGCATGCCTATTTCATGTATGATGCTGCCTCCTGATGGAAGGCAGGAACAAAGAGATGTTGGAACAAAAGACATTCTTCAATAAGGAAATAACTGATTTGTAAATTATCTGCTTCATGGATAATTTGCACTTTCCAAATCTGCACTCTCTACTCTAAGCATGCCAGAACAGACTCACCAACTCTAGGAAGGGAAGAAATGCAATAAACATAAGGCAGATTTCATGCACACCTGGCAGATAAGTAATAAAATTAACAGTTTTGGGGGAAATTATTATATCTCTCATAAATCAGATGGTTGGATCAGATACCCTATCAATGGACCCCTTATGTATATAATTGTGTGTGTGTGTGTTTCTTTTTTAGAAATGCAGTACAGCTAGAGCATATGAACTTACTAGGAAATTTAATAACAGCTGCAAAAATTCTAATTGTGGCAAACTGGTGGTCAACTAGTCTACCAAAAGTAGAATGCTTGAACGAGGCTTTGCATAAAGCTCTTAATGCTAAACCACCAGAAATGGTATGCATATGAGAAGGTAGGCAAAAAAGGGGAGAAGTTTGAGTGTTCTTTCATCAAGTACATGAATAAAAAATGTAACATTTATATAAATATAAAGCTTTTTTTGCTGTTGTTATAAATATGAGAGCATTATAAGGAACTCTAAGGAATAGAGGTAATCTGAATTAGTATGCTTGTCTAGAATTTTTACTCTCTTCAGTTGCTTATTCTGTAGAAATACATATATGATGGCAAATATGATATGGATTTATGTCTTAAGATGATGATGACGACGACGACTGATGATGATGACCACCCTTAAGTCAGGGACATTTTTATTTATACTAGTGTTCTCCTCCAACCTTGGGTCCCCAGATGTTTTTGGCCTACAACTCCCAGCATGCCCCAGCCAGCATAGCTGGCTGGGGCATGCTGGGAGTTGTAGGCCAAAAACATCTGGGGACCCAAGGTTGGAGAACACTGATTTATACTAAATAAGAGCTTAGATTCTTAATGCAGTCCTCTGCTGTGGTCCAGTTGATAGAGCTAGATTTGGAAATAAACCTCACTGAGCACATGAATAGGATTGCAGTCTTGGGCTCAAGTTCTACCTCTGACAAAGACTAAATGCATGGGCTTGGACAAGCTGCTTTTTCTTAGCCTCCGGTTTCCCATCTTTAACATAGAAATGATATATGACCTAACAGGGCTGTTGTAAAGATGAACAAAAGGTCTGTTCCCAGATAACATTTTTTTGGTTGTACGCCAAATATTTTAAGTGTATCCCTAAATATATAAATGATGGATGCGATGAGCAGGTGTTTGAAAACACTCCAGAGATGAGAACAAAGACAATAGATGCTCATTCTTCGTGCCCTCTAGCCTTCAAGACAAAGTCACAATTTGCTATGAAATAGCTTGGCTTTTTGGGATAAGCAGCATGCTCAGTGCTGAAGATTATATGTGCTTCATTTACCTATAGAGTATATAATATTGAACTTGAACAAATGCTTCAGTGAATATGCAGTAGAAACAATCATCCATCCATCCATCCATCCATCTGGCTTGAGATTAGAGATCGCAGTTAGAGGACATGCTTTTAAAAACTAGTATTATGTAACAGAGATGCCAGTCTACCTTTAGGGTTGAAAGATGGAAATGATTGCTCACAAAATGGAGAATTAAAATGCTCTTTGCACCCAGCGGGCAGAGAGTTGGATTTGGTTTCAAAGGATGTAGGCTCAAGGCTCAACTTTGCATTATGCGATCTTTAGAAAGACACAACCTCCCAGCTCAGTGGGAGGAAAAGGCAGTCTAGTCATAGGTTCATGGCCATAAAGCAGTGCTCTCCAACCTTGGGTCCCCAGATGTTTTTGGCCTACAACTCCCAGCTACGCTGGCTGGGGCATGCTGGGAGTTGTAGGCCAAAAACATCTGGGGACCCAAGGTTGGAGAACATTGCCATAAAGTGATGTTACACAGGGGGGAAACACACACAGCCTTTCTCTTGATTTGGGTAGCTCAACATGATACAATTTGAGAATGTATAACTGAAATGTAGTTGCATATCTCGGAAGCAGCTGAAGTGTATATAGTACTTAATGCTAGATCATGCATGTGAGCAGTTTGGCTATGTACAAAGTAGCATCCCCTGCCCCACCTCTCAATAAGAACAAAAAAGTTGCCTTGCTGGATCAGACCAACGCCTATCTATTCCAGCATTCTGTTCTGAACAGTAGACACTAATATGTCTGGAAGCTCACAAGCAGGATATGAAGGTGCTGTTTATCTCCAATATCTCTCTTGTTGTTTATATCCAAAATCCGGTAATCACTAGAGAGAGAGAAAAGCTTAACTCTACAACAGTGGTGGGTAACCTCTAGGGGTCTGGGGGCTGCATTGCCGCCACTGCCAAATTTGGCCTCCTAAGTTGGTGGCATGCAAGTGGCAAAAAAGCAAAGATTTTGCTTTGAAGCAAGGTGCACGGGGAAAACACACCTTGTTTGGAAACAAATTTGTGCTCGAGGGAAAGTCCTGGATGCATGATTCTGCTTCCAAGCAAGGCGTGAGCTCCCCATATGCCTTGTGTTGAAGCAAAATCATTGCTTCTTTTGCTGCTGTTCCTGCAGCAGCAAATTCAGTTGAGGGAGCTGCAAAAAAGTCAGGGGGCCACATGCAGCTCACAGGCCTTGGGCTGCCCATCCCTACTCTACAATCTAAGGAACTATCTGTCCATGTGGTCTACAGTGGGCATGTTCACACGTCACAATAACCCCCCTGGCAATAAGCCACAATGGGTTGGTTGTTGGTGAAACAACCCCCAGTGAGCCCGACAGATGGTTGGGCTCACCGTGTGTTGTTGGCACCCTCCCTCCCCCTCCTTCCCCCTCGGTCCTCCCGCAGGTATCCCAGGGGACACTGTGGGAGGACTGAGTTGTCTCCCCCATCCCCACAGTGATCATGAGCTGTTACGGGCTCACCACAGCTTTTTTTTTCCCTTCCCCCCCTTTTTTCCTGGAGATTATGAAAGCTGGCTTGACAGTTGGCTTTCATGATCCTCATTTTGACAGCCACTGACAGCCCTTTCAAAGTGCCTGAGTGGCACCTTGGAAAGGCTGTCAGAGACTGTCAGAACCTTTTTTTAAAAAAAAATTGGGCCAAAAAAAATTGCACAAGAAGTGCATTATTTATTTTTTTAGGCACAGTTGTGCAGCTGTGAACCTTTTCAGTTGTCTGACTGTAGGGATTTGAAATCTCAACTGGGGCAATATCCTGGGGGGTACCTGCTGCCAAGGTGCAGCAGGTACCAACCCTGGACATTACCCAGAAGAGGCTCCAAATTGTCCCCCCCCTTTGGTTTCTCTTGGCAGCTGTCAAAAAGGCGAGCTGTCAAGAGAAACCAAAGGTGTGAGTGATCTTGGCTCGCAAAAATGGGGTGTTCTGGGATTTACATCCCCTTCATGGTAAGATCCCCATCTCCCCTGCCCCCCCCCCCAGCTAGGCCACATGCTGGTGCATATTTTGCACTTTTTTCCTGAGCCTCATGGTGTTTAGGAACGTGCAAAAGTGACCCCACTTTTTCTAGAGTGAAGAAGTTTTGATAGCTGTCAAAACTCTGGGTCCCTTTAAAAAGGGTCTTTTTTTACAGGGCAATGGGTGGCTTTTGACTGGGACGTATGGCTGTATATGTCCCAATAAAAAAACCCCATCACCCAGTCAGAACCCCTTTTTAAAGAACTCCTTTTTTCCCTAGAAAAAGGGATGTACTTTTGCACCTTCCCGGGTTTTGAAAAAGGGTTCTGTCAGCCACTGACAGCCCCTCCAAGGTGCCACTCGGGCACTTTGAAGGGGCTGTCAGTGGCTGCCAAAACAGGGATTGAGAAAGCGGCCTGTCCGGAAAAAGCGGGGGGAAGGAAAAACCTGCAGCTAGTCCGCAATGGTTCACGATTGTGGCGGGGAGGGGGGAAAGCCAGTGCCAACTGCCCCCAAGTGCCACTTTGGCACATTGGAGGCAGCTGGCACTGGCAGTTGCCTGAGAGCCGCTTGGCAAGAGTGGCAGATTTTTTTTTGCCGCTCTTGCCAAGCAGCTCCATAGCCGATTCCCAGTTCCCACGATGGGGTCTGTTGCCTGGGTTCGGACAATATGACAACCATTGTGGGTACAACAACCCCTACAACAGTCCATGGGTTGTTGGGATGGCTTATTGCCCACAAAAAAGCCACCCTGGGGAAATTGGTCTGGGTTCGCATGACATGAGAACCCATCATGGGGAGTAACCCTCGATGGGTTGTCGTGTCGTGCGAACCCAGTCAGTGTCTAACTCTCCAGAGTCTCTCTCAGGAAGAGGACTTTCTTTCAGTGGTGCTGTCAGGACTTTGGGGCAGAATCCCTGGGCCCTATTCAGCAGAATGAGCAGGAGCGCCCCCAAACACAGGAACGCTGCCTTACCATATTTTGAAGTAAGTGAAATAATTACCAACTAAATGAGATGATTAAGGCCAGAGTATAAAATTACCTAACTGCACCAGGTAAGCTCTTCTCTTTTTTCTTTTCTTTCCGAGCCATGTAATTAACAATGACAGAAATATCTTAATATTTAACTGTTTTTCATCCTCATACTGAGTCTGTTGAGCTAATGCAGCAACGGGCAACTTATGGCCCTCCAGATGTTTTGACCTACAACCCCCATGATCCCTCACCATTGGCTATGCTGGCTTGGGCTGATGGGAGTTGTAGGCCCAAACATCTGGAGAGCCACAAGTTGCCCACATTAGCTCAGGCTAATGGGAATCTAAACCTTTCTCTGATGAAAGCCATCTTGAGTGCCACGAACTTAGTAGAAAGGTGGGGCACAAATCAAATAAATAAATAAATAAAATGGCAGAAGCCTATGCTTTTTCTGCCCACCTTTCCCACAGAAGATGAATAAAACTGTTGTGTTCTGAACCAGTACAATCAAATAAAAATGGTTGCATTGACTGACCACAGTTTTACTTACAGATGCAGGCAGCCGCAATCAACCTAACGGCTCCATAGGGTGGTTCACAGAATGGAAATATTGGCTGAACAATATAATTAGCAAAAGTGATGGCTATGACCGCCTGAGTCGTTGGCTCAATAATGAGCAAGGAAGACCATAGTCTGATAAAGGCTATAAAGCCTCCAAAAGCTTCTAGAATATAGGCATAGCTTGCTCCTGATTTAATTATGGATGTCCCCAGTTCAGCATAACACAATGCTCCAAACAATGAAAAGATTCCACCAAGGGCCCAGAGAAGGAGCGAGAGTCCGTACGAACCGCTGAACATCAGAACACCCTTGGGAGAGACAAATATCCCGGAGCCGATCATGTTCCCTACTATTAAAGAAATGCCATTAAGCAAGGTGATTTCTTGTTTCATCTGCATTTTTTCATTCTTGTTCTCTGCCACTGAGTCCAATTCATGCAACCCATTCCTGGGTAGGTTCTTTTTATTGCAACATGATGTCCAAGGGCCTGTCATCTTCAGTTAATCATTACCTGCAAATAAGAAGGAGAAAATGTTTTGTCTGCAAAAACAAATGGCACAGTCACAAAGGACAGAGGCAGAAACAGACAACCGGGAACCCTGTTGTAGCTCTTTAAGTGCATGGCAGCTGCAGCAATGTGGACAGATGGCCATCTGTGCAGTCTCTGGCTGCACATGAAGTCTTGAGGTGTTACCGCAGAATTTAACAAGTGGCCAGAGAGGCTACATGCAACTGCCTCTTCATGCAGTTGGTGCAGCCGAACAGCAGGCAGCTACTGCAGCCTTCCCCAGCCTATTTCCCTCCAGATGTGTTGGACTACAAATCCCATCAGCCACAGACAGGCCATGCTGGCTGGGTGAGATGGGAGTTGCAGTCCAACATCAGCAGGTTGTGGAAGGTTGAACAACTGCGAGATTCTTAGGGCACAATCCTATGCATGTTTAGACAGACAAAAGCCCTACAACTCCCAGCATACCCCCAGCTGCCTGGAGAATGCTGGGAGCTGTAGGAGTTTCCCCCCCCCATCTAAACATAGGATTGCGCCCTTAGTGTCTGTTTCCACCTTGAGGACGAGGTGAATGAATAGCTTCCATCCAGCTTCACAGCCAATGATGAGCATTTCCATCCCAAACAACGAGCGAGCACTTAAACATCAACAGCAGTAGTGTTTATGATCTTTAAAGTAGCTTTCCATCTTTACACAGGTAATCTGGCAGGTGAGTGTATGGGCACAATAATAGGAGCTACTATTAGAATGAGTTAGATGTGTGTCTGGTGGGGTGGGGAAGGAATTCTCAAGCAAGTTCTCCTACCTCACATTTAGAAAGTTGATTCTGAAGTCATTCAAATTCTGAGACTGCCAAATTTCAAATTTGTGCAAAATTTAATTTTTGCTGTATTAGAGGCCACTCCATTTATTAGATAAAGATGGGGCAGGGGAATGAAATATCAGTCAACCCAAGAACAAGCTCCCCATGAACCTAGAGAAAGAGAACTCACTCTGTCATAGGCAAGCAACCCATATTAATCTTGTACATCCCTTGTTCAACACTTTTGCCACCATTGCCTATGTTGCCAGTGAGGTGGGAAGGAAATGCTAGCCAATGAGGAACCCAAGGGAAAACTAAGTTGTTTCATGTTTCCCTGCTACTCAATCAAATGGGAGGAACAAATGTTACACTGATTGAAACATGGACAGATATATTCCCATTTTGGGGAGGAAGGGTACACAGACAGAACTTGGATTCTGGTTGTCCCCGTTGTTCCCTGTTTTCCAGTGCCAGCACCAGAGCTGCCCAGAAAGGGGTGCATGTGCAACTGGGGCCAATTGTACCAGGCCTCTGCAAACCTCAACCTCTGTGTGTTCTATTGGCCCCTGCCCTGAGCTTGCCACATTGCTGCCCAGAATTCCTAGTATTGTTTCTAAAGTAAATTCTCTCTCCTAACTATCCTTGCCACGAGAACAAGCGGGGAAGCCCTGCAAGAAATTAGAATACAATAGTTGGGGGAGGAGCCTGCGCTGGCTATGGAGCAGTAACTTTTCTGCCGAGCTCCCGGAATGATTTGAAAACATCTGCAAATACACAGGAGAGACAAAGCGTGAGTTTAAATTCCTTTGCTGTTTGCTTTCTGGAAGGTATGCAGATATAGAGCTAACAAAGAAATAACAAGAATAGCTTTCTTTTGATGTGCTTCGCTCTGGATTGTTTATGAGCTCCAGACGGGTGAAAAAGTCCCTACCCCCTCTTTGGAAACGCGATCGGGCGCATCCCTCGGATAACAGTTTGAAAAGGCTAATTAGGATCCTTGACACTAAAGATATTGAATGTTCTTATCAAACTGTGCAACTAGGTCCTGATAAGAAGCCACGAGGTAGTGAAAGTTTCGAGACAGCGAGGGGGAAGGGCGGAAAAATGGCGGATTCAGCTGGCAAATTCCCTGCTGGTGCCAAGCCAAAGTCAATATCTCCAGCCAAGCTTAAAGGGGCAGCACCAGATTGGGAGAAAATTCTATCACAGTTTCAAAGCTCTATGGAAGCAGGCCAGCAGAAACAAATAGAAGCAATTGAGAAATTTCAAAATCTGCATCAAGAGGATATGAAGCAAATGCGAAAGTCCATAGATCATTTAGGGGTTCAAGTTAAAGAGCTGCAAGTTAGAGTGGATAAGGTGGAAAAACTCCAGGTGAAGGATGAAAAAAGTTTTGAAAAGTATGAAATGAAATTTAATGAGATGGAAATACAGATGATTAACATGCAAGACAGGCAACGTCGTTCCAACATTCGGATCAGAGGCTTCCCCATGGAGATGGGGGAGACTGGATATAAGTTAAGAGGCAGTATTTTGGAATGGATGAATGAAGCTGTCTCTGGAGAAACAATTTTTTGGGATGATATGGACATTGAGATTGTGCATAGAGTGGGAGCATTAAGGCGTGGTATGACATCCAGAGATGTTGTACTGAAATTTGCAAATTTATACAAAAGGATGTCTTCATGAAAGAGATTAGAAAGAAAGGTCAAGTAGCTTTCAAGGGGGCTACTTTGCAAATCTACAATGATCTTTGTCAGCAAACAATAAAGTGGAGGCGAAGTGTTAAACCGTGTACAGCAGTCTTGATCAGAAAGGGATTACAATACAATTGGGGTTACCCAGTTTTTCTTACTTTTGTGTGGAACAGTAAGAGATACAAGATATCATCATGTGATCAAGGCATGGGCCTGCTGGGAGAGTTGGGGCTTCATGATGATGCGGAGGGTCCAGAATCGATGGGTCAACTGGAAGAAGAAGGAGCCAGTGGAGGAATTGTATAAGAGGTCGTTTCAACACGAGAAGAAAAAAGAAATAGAAAATGTTTTATAAAGAAGTTATCCGGGAGGGAATGAGGGGCTGCTGTTCGGGCTGGTGATGGGTCCTTTCCCCCCCCCTGGGATAGGTGGGTAGGTTTAGGGTGGGGCAAGTTGCCCTGGCTAAGCAGGGGGGATAGTTTAGATGAATGTGGGGGTGGGTTAAGGGGTATGTTATTGTGTATTATTTTCACCTTTGGGGACCAAAAAAGAAAAAATGTTGTTAATAGATGGATTATAAGTTAAGAATTTCAACTTTAAATGTTAAGGGGCTAGGTTCAGTTACTAAGAGAAGGCGAATAGAAGCACTTCTTAAAAAGGATAAGGCAGATATTATATTCTTGCAAGAAACGCACCAGGCAAGGAAAGGAGTCAATGAATTGAAATTGAGGTGGTCTAGAATATATGAGATAGCATGTGGATCATCTAAATCGCGAGGAGTAGCAATTATAATTTCAAAGAATTGTGGTTTTAATGTTCTAAAGGTGAAAAAGGATGATACAGGTAGATATATTATAATGTATGGGACCTTGGGAGGGGAAGAATATGTTATTGTTAATGTTTATGCTCCCAATCAAAATCAAGGAGAATTTTATCAACATGTGTTTAAAGAAATGGGTAATTTTCAAAATCAAAGGGTTATTATGGCTGGGGACTTTAACATGGTATTGGATAGAAGAAAAGACAAATCCAATCCGACGAGAGAAGATCAGAGAAATAATCTAACGATCTTGAATAAGTTAATTAGTAAGGAAGGGTTGCTAGATGTTTGGAGAGGGGTCAAGGGGAATGAGGAAAGATATACATTTTACTCATCAGCAAATAAGAATTATTCTAGGATAGATTTTATTTTTGTGTCCAGGACACTGTTTTCAAGGGTCCTGGGCACAGAGATAGGAGTGATAAAAGTTACAGATCATGCTTTGGTTAACATGGATTTGAAGATACATAAGGATTATAGAGAAGCGAAAAGATGGAGATTGAATTGTAATATTTTTCGTTATAAACATTTAACAGAGAAAATAGAGAAGGAATTGAGGGAAATTTGGGAATTTAATCAAACAGAAGAATGTACTGAAGCGATAATATGGGATACAATGAAGAGTGTAATGAGAGGAATAGGATTGAGAGAGGCAATAAATTTGAGGAAACAACAAGAAGTTTTTTATCAAAAGCTAGAGGGGGAGATTAGGGATTTGGAAAAGAAGTATTTAGAGAAGAGGGATAAAAAGATTTTTGCAGAATTACAGGGTAAAAGGAAAGAATTGGAGAATAAAGAACTGGACAGGGTACAAAGGAATTTGATTTACACAAAAAGGGAGTATTTTGAGAATAGTAATAAAAATTCTAAAATGTTGGCTAGATTAGCACAAAAAAAAAAGAAAAAAGCTTAGTGGGGATGATTAAAGATAAGAGGGGTAAAGAATATAATCTAGTAAAGGATAAATTGAAAATTTTTCATGAATATTACACGGAGTTATATAAGGCAGGAAAATGGTCGGAAGCTGAGAGTAGAAGATATATCGAGAAAAATTTAAAATAAAAATCCAGGATGAAGATAGAGAGAAAATGGAGCAACCATTCACAGAAATTGAAATAGAAAGTGCTATAAATAAATTAAAACAGGGGAAAACGCCAGGACTGGATGGTCTGGGGGCGGAATATTATAAAGTCTTTAAAAAAATGTTAATTCCGAAGTTAAAATGGTTGTTTAATGATATTTTACAGGGGGGAGAGATCCCCCCGTCATGGAAACAGTCCTTGACCATTTTAATCCCGAAACCAAGGAAGGATTTAGCAGAACCAGGTTCTTATAGACCAATATCATTAATTAATCAAGATGCTAAACTATTGACAGCAATTTTAGCTAGAAGAATGAATAGTTTTCTAAATAAGTATATAGGGATAGATCAATGTGGGTTTATTCAAGGAAGACAAATGGCAGATTTAACAAGAAGGGTTCTGAATATAATTTATTTAATAAAGAAAAATAATTTGAAAGCGGGGGTTCTTGCATTGGATATTTTTAAAGCCTTTGATTGTGTGGAATGGCCTGCATTAAAGATGTTAATAAAAACTATGGGGTTTGGAGAAAAATTTATAGGTATTACTAACCAATTATATACTCATAATGTCACGTCGGTAATTGTAAACGATGGAATAACAGAAACTATTAGCCTAGGCCGGGGAACTAGACAGGGTTGTCCCCTTTCCCCAGTATTATTTGTGTTAGTTATGGAATTGTTAGCGAATTCGATAAGACAGGAGAAGAAATTATTGGGGATAGGAATAGAGACCAAATGTAAGATAAACCTTTTTGCAGATGATATCTTGTTAACATTAGAACGGCCTATAGAAAATTGGGATTGGATAGAGAAACATTTAGATGAATTTAGAGAAGTAACAGGGTTAAAAGTTAATTGGGATAAATCGGAGATAATGACATTTAATTATAGTAAACTGGAGGAAAGGGGATTTAAACAAAGGGGAGTGGATATAAAGATAAAAAATATAATTAAATATTTAGGTATTGATATATTAAAAGATTTGGATAAATAGGGGAATGTAATTTTAAAAACTAAAAGATGAAGTTAAAAATCAAATAGAGGATTATAAAAAATTGGGATTATCGTGGTTTGGTAGGATAGCTTTGATTAAAATGAAGATTTTACCGAAGTTTAATTTTTTATTTAGAATGATACCATATAAGATATCAGAGAAAGAAATTAAAGAGTGGCAAGTAATGTTAAATAGCTATTGTAATGGGGGGAAAAATCAAGGATTACTAAGAATAGATGGTATAAAGTTCAAAAAATAGGGGGACTTGGTCTCCCTAATTTAAAATGGTATTATATAGCTAATCAACTTAGATATATCATGGATATTATTGTTAGAAAAGATTTATGTGGTGGGAAATAGAAGCATTTGAATTGGGTAATAGGGTGGATAAATTCTTATTTACAAAACAAGGACATATTATGACAAAAAGATTAGAAAATCCCTTTTTAAAAAATATGTTAGAAATTTGGGGTAGAAATAAGGAAATATTTTTACCAGGTATATCCCCGCTTACTCCAGTGGTGGTTATGGAAGATTTTCCCGAGAATGTTAGACATTTAGAACGAATTTTTAGAGAGAAAAAGGTGATAACTTTAATGGATTGGCTGGAAAAAATGGAGACAAGACAGCAAATAATTGATAGGGTTGGGGCAGGAAGAATTTCTTGGTTAAATTTAATGCAATTAGTACAATGGGGTAAGAAATGGAAGAGGAGACATGAGCATGAAAGGGATTTCACTGCATTTGAGCAGGTGGTTATGTCTAGAGAACTTGTAGAAGGAAATGCATCAGCTAGGGGTCTTACAAAGATGTTATATAAAATGTTGCAGAAATCAGAAGAGCAAGCAGAAAATCTTAAAATAGTTTGGGATACAGAGTTTGAAGAGGAAATATCAAAGGATGAGTGGAATAAGATTTGGGATAGGCGAATATTGAAAAATATGTCTATAAGAATTAAAGAGAATTTTTATAAGCTAATTTGGAGATGGTATTTGACCCCAGTGAGATTAAATAGAATAGATAATAATGTTCTCCAATGTGTTGGCGAGGATGTCAGGAATTGGGTACATATGCTCATATGTGGTGGAGTTGTAAAAATGTAATGGATTTTTGGAAAATGATTTTGAGGAAATATCAGAAATTGTTGGAGTTGATTTAGAGGTATGCCCTAAACTAGCTTTGCTAACAATAACGGAAAAGGTGATCGGTTCACAAAATGTTAAAGAATTAATCATAAATTTGTTAACGGCAGGTAGACTAATGATAGCAAGGAAATGGAAAATCCAGCAAGTTTTCACTATTACTGAATGGTATAAGGAAGTATGGGATATGGCTTTGAATGATATGTTGACTTGTAATATTAAATGCAAAAGGGGTCAATTAAAGAAAAATAATTTTAAGGATATTTGGGGTTTATTTTTGGAATATGTGTTTAAAAGGGGGAAAGGGAGTTTACCCTGTCAAGATATATTGTATTTTTGGAATAATGAACAATTATAGAGTTATTGGATTGTTTGGTCCCATGGTGATGGGAGCACAATATTAGTTATGTGTGTATGTTATTTTCTTTGTATTGTTTTAAAATTTAATAAAATATTTAAAAAATAAAAAAAAAGAATACAATAGTTGCTTATGTAATATAGGACAACGTAAGATATCCCACTTCCCTATGATTTTTGATACTTAATATGTATTTTCTTTGCAGCCAAGGCAAATTTTGCGAATTGGTTAGTGGTGAATACATCATTACCTGCAAGCAGCATACACATCTGAGCCAAGAGGGTTCTATTTGACAAGGATGGAAGGATACTGGCAGGAAATTTATGTCTGGGATGCTCATGTAAAGGACAACTTAGTACATAATGAAAAACATCCACAGATGCAAACTCTTTGCGGGGTTGGGATGTTATTATATCTCCCTTCCAAAAAGGCTGAGGGCATGTACTGGAGATGCCAAGCTGTAAATAATATTCTTAAAGGGGCCACAGTTAAAGTTACAAAATAATTCTCCAATCCAAATGATGTTTTGTATAGTGTATGCCAGGAGGAAAAGGACATTTGTGAGATAGAACGTAAGTCCAGCTGCTTGGAATAAAAACAGATTTTTTCTTTAAGCAGCTGCTTTACTCTGTTGGAGGCAAAGGTGGGCACAAACTCAGTATCAATGCCATAACTATGTAGAATGGGTCTAACCAAGTTTACCCAAGACTCTTGGGATGAACTCTGAAGTTATTCTTGAAAGCACTTTTTAAGAAGATGTGAGTTGCTCATGCAGGCCAGCTTCAGCCAGAACAGGGCAAGAGCAACATGGGCTTGTGTTTCAATAGAAATTAACCCCACTTCTACCCTTAAAAATGCCCCAGGAGAACCTTGGGAGATAGTTAAAAGGGATCTTATAAAAGAGTTCTGAACCACCTCATGGAACCACCTTTCCTATATCCCCGTATCTCTGCCCCATATATTAATTGGAGAACTACCTTTTTGGAAAGCTGCTCAACTACAGGAACAACCAGGCTCCCCCATGAACTCTAGAAAACTGTAGGAGAGACTGAACAGACTGAGATTATTTCAGCTTGGTTGCATTCAAATGTTGTCTCCATGAAAGCTGAGCATTAAAGCAAAGTCCCAAATATTTAAAATTACGCATCTGTTCAAGAGGTGTGTTATCCAGCTTCCATGTATGGCTTTTCCTGTTCTTTCCAAAGACTATTTTGGTCTTGATGTGATTAATAGTCAGATGTTCTTTTGTACAAAAATTACTCAATTTAGTCAAAAGTCTTTGCATGCCAATCAATGCAGTAGAAATCATTGCGAGATCATCTGCATATAAAAGTATTGAAAGCTTAACAACCTTAATTGAAGGTGGGGGGAAATCCAAAACCTCTCAGCTCTTGCACAATGTTGTTAATATAAAAACTAAAAAGAAAAGGGGCCAGTAGGCATTCCTGACAAACTCTTCTATCTGTCAGAATTTCTTCCAACACCACTCACACCAAGTCTTACCCTAAGGGAGGTGTTAGAGTGAAGCATTTGGATTAAAGATAAGAGCCTTCTATTGATGTTAGCGACAGAAAGTATTTGCCACAAAAGATCTCTGTCTACAAGATCAAAGGCAGAACTAAAATCCACAAAAGTGACATATACCGTAGCTCCTTTCTGTCAATTTGAGAGTATTTTTTGTATCAGATGAAGAACAACAACAAAAAAGATCTATTTGGATTTCCCCTTTCAAAACCCTGCCTGTTCTTCTGCTATCACTGAGTTTTCAGCGCAGTCCAAGACTCCAATTTACCCAACAGATATTTAGTGTATACGGTAATTTAGAAACCACACTGTGCAGAGTACCGGTAATTGGTCTAAAATTATTTGGGTCTGCTTTGGAGCCTCTTTTGTGGATAGATAGGAACAAAAATACTTGCCCCCCATCCCTGTGGATTTTCCCATAACCATTTATATATGTAAACATTGTGACAAGGACTGAACGCCACCAAGAAGGGTTAGATTTAAACAATTCTCCCATGAGCATGTTCTCTCCAGGGGCCTTTTTGGTAGACAGAGAAGCAATCAACCTGATTATTTCTTCAGAGGTTACAGGGTCCCAATCAGGGTATTTAAATTATGGTTAAATTTCTAATTTTTGCAGCTATGCATATAAATTAGCATATGCAAACTGCTGTTCTTTTTTGACCTCTTTTTGGTGATGCATTTGCTCTTTCTTAGGGATGGATGCATAAGTCGTCACTCTAGCCAGAGGACAGAGGTCTCAGAATATACTATCTTCCCCATGCACCAACGTCTCAAAGGAACTGTTTGAGTAAATATAAAGGATTTACTTAGGGTGCAATCCTGTCTCCCCCCCCCCCCGAGAGCTTGCCTGGGGGGACATATGATTGGGCATAGAAGCCCCTGCGACCTCAGAAATCTTTTCCGAGGTCGCAGCACTGAGGAGTGCCCTCCCACCTCATAGCCGGCATTGCCAGTTCTTTCCGTGCTGGCAGGGAACTGAAGAAGGTCTTCCATCTTTGGTTCCCCTGTGGGGAGGGTGTTCCTGGGGGTGGGGTGGGGTGGGGTGGGGAGGAGTGAGGCTCTGACAGATTCTGAGGAATCCAGGCGGCACCGCAGCCTCTCCGCCTTGTGAGGAGAGGAAAAACATCTAGACGGCCAAAATTGGCCACCTAGATGTTTTTGAGGGTGTGGGGAGCCCGGCGGATGTCCTATCCGCGTCTGCCATGCTCCTCCTGCCCTGCACAGGAGGCCTGGAATCCACTGGGTTCGGGGGGTTGTGTGGGCGCCCTCATAGGATTGTGTTGCCTGTCGAGGTGTTATAAAGATTGTGTGAAGTGAATTCAGTAACAATTTGGATGATAAACGGGGGGGGGGGAGTACAGAACAAAAGAGGCCATGAGATCATAGTATTTTTATATTTAGGTATTTACCATACTTGATATTATAGAACCCAGGAATAAGCAAAAATGAACCAGGTTTCTCCTTATTGCTTGGAGAGGAGCAGTCGTGCAGCTAGGGCTGGACCTTGGGGCCAATTACAGACACCCCCCCAGCCCAGCCCAGCCCAGCCCAGCCCCCCCAATAGTCACTCAGACAACAGCAGATTATGAGGGCGGGAGCAAACAGGCCAGCATTAGCACCTGCTGTGACTTGGGCAAGGCAGAGCCTACTGGGGCTGATGCTGCTTTTTACAGCATCTTTCTTCTCTCTCTCTTTTCTTTAAAAATAACCACCACATTTTATTGTCATGGGGCGGTCATGTGCATCCGTACATTGTTACAGGTGCTCATTTTATTATTTCTTACTTTACCTATATATTATCCTTTCCCACAACAAAATGGGGCTTATGCCCAAGTAAATGTGTCTGTAGCATCAGGGCAGAAGAAGCAAGCTCCGTGTTAGTCCTGTCCTGTAGTCGTGATGGTGCTATGATTTAAGTGAGTTTAAAATGTGAAACTGCACGTGCTCAGAGTATGTCTCTTTTTAAAATCACGGTTGGCAAACAGGTTTTTGTTTTGTTCTTTGTTCTAACGTATCAGGAACGTAAAAGCCGTTGTAAAGCATGGAATACTGGGGGGGGGGGAGAGAAGGGACATTTTAGCATTTTCTGAAATAACACACATGGCCATTTAAAGGTCTCACGGTCTAGATTAATCCAGGGTCTAAAATAACCTAGTTGCACCACTGGAGAGGAGTTGGAAAGTGCAATGAGAGGGTGGGAAAAAAGAGACTTATTTTTGAAGTAAATAAGGGGGTGGGGATATGAAAAGAGCTAAGCCTGAAGCTCAATATTGGAAGAGTTGTTTTTCCTTGCAGAATAAACTTCATTGTAAAAATTATGATTTTTATTCTGCAGGAGAGGAATCCCTTCTAATTCACTACCAGTTTCAGGCTTTCTTCTTGTATTGTTTTGTTGTTGTTGTTGGGTGTGTGTGTGAGGCATTTCAAGTGTAGACACGCCCAGCATTCCTAGACAGAGAAAACCTTTATGGGATTTGGTTTGAAATTCAAAACTTCTTAGTTGTTCATGATTAATTATTACTAGGAGCCTGAACAATAATGGATAATCCATGTGGTTTAGCTATTACCTTTCATGTCTACTGAATAATATGTGTAGCAGGTGGGTTTGGAACCGTTTGTTCTGAGCAAACGTCTATAGAACAGGTTGCCCATGGTTTTCCCCAGGCCCACTTTTTATTCTCTCTTCATATTGCACAATATTCATGTAAACTTTTAGTATAGTGCTGGCTTTTTTATTTATGTATTTTATTTGAAGCGTTTTTATGCCACTCTTCAGTCAAAAAGGCTCCCAGAGCGACTTACATATAATCAATTAAACAAGACAGTCCCTGTCTGCAGGCTTACAATCTAAAAAGACATGACACGCAAGGAAAAAGGAACAGGGTGCATGGGAAGACTGGGAAAAATAACCCTTTTAGCAGTGCTGGTGGAATGGCCCTGCTCTCCTCATCTCCCTCAGCTCAGCCTACTGGAATGGCTGGTGGTGGTGAAGTATCTCATTCTCCCAATCCCAGCCAGTTACAGATGCTACAAGCTCAGGGTCTGCAATGAGTGTTTACAAATTGGCTGTGAGATTGCCCAGGGGAGGCTGGTGACTCCTATTTCAGTGGGGCTCCTGATCCATTTGCAGGTTTTATTTGAAGATTCAAATAAGCTACCCATGGTGTTGAACTGCAACCTCAAAATAGGTTCAACACCACAGAGCACCACGGATAGCTCCTATAAAACTCCTCAGAAAAGCTGGAATGGATTAGGAGCCCCACCGAAATAGAAGATTGCCATCCTATAAAAGTTCAGGGTTTGTGTGCATGGACTCCCATTTTTCCTTTAACTCAAGAGGCTAGAAGTCTATCCCTAAACAGAGATACTTACCTAGAGATAAGAAAAATTCGACTTGTAGCCTACTACTGGTGAACCATAGTGACAGCGGGCAACTACTTGATTTATCCCAGTATAAGTGTAATGATCACCCCAATCCAGTGCTCTACTGCAGGGGTGAGAGCTCTGATTTGCACAGGTAGTTCCAAATTCCTTTCCCTGTAAGCACTTCCTCATTTGTTTTAATGACAGAGCTAACTATATGTAAGTAAAGGGATACATTTGAGAATCTATGACCTCCATTGGAATGAAGAAGTCAGAATATTCAAGAGCTCTAGGTATGCATCACAGTTTACATTGAATTCTAGATCAGGACAAATCTTTAGAACATGGTCCTCAGAATACTTGCAAATAGGAGCTTCCCTCACTGTTTGCATTGAACTAGCAAAGGAGAGAATCAAGTTGCCCTGTTGCATTCTCTCTTCCAACTTCTTCAAGCTTGATAGTTTAAGGAACTGCAACTACTCATTTGTAGTAATGATTTCTGTGTGCTAAAATGAAGTTTACTTTATTGTTGTCATCTCTTTGCACATTTCTCTCTCTGGGTGTCATCCCAAAGCCCTTTGAAACCAAAGGGAATCCAGTGATTGACCTTGTGGTGAGAGTGTTGGACTGGGGCTCAGGAGATCCGGGTTCTAGTCCCCACTCGGCCATGAAGCTCACTGGGTGACTTTGGGCCAGTCACTGACTCTCAGCCTAACCTACCTCACAGGGTGAGAGTTGTTGTGAGGATAAAATGGAGAGGAGGATGAGGATTATGTAAGCCGCCTTGGGTTCCTTGCAGGAAAAAAGGCAGGGGGATAAATGTAATAAATAAATAAGTGTGAAAGAAAGGACATTTTATTGCTCAAATCATGTAATTTAAGTCTTCAAGGATCATTGCCTTCTTATAAGAGGAATGCAAACAAGCCAAAGAAGTCTAATTCAAATGAGTAACTACAGTAATACCTCGGATTACGAGTAACCCGGTTTGCGAGTTTCTCATAAGACGAGGAAAAATTTGGCATAAATTTACCTTTGAAAGACGAGCAAGTCTCGCAACATGAGCGAGCCGCTGCTGCCGCATGTGGCTCCTGTTGCAAGATGTCTTTCAAATGTAAATTTATGCTAGAAACGCGAGGCGCCGGCTGAGCAGTTGTCACCTGTAGGCTCAGTTTTATTGGCTTTTGTATTGTTATTTTAAACTGTGTTTTTAAATTTGGTTTTTAATTTTTTAAACTGTTTTGTATGTTTTAATGTTGTTTTTATGTATAGAGTATTGTGAACCGCCCAGAGAGCTTCGGCTATGGGGCGGTATATAAAATGAAATAAATGAAATGAAATGAAATGAGCGAGCGGCTGCGCCGTGACTCGCCTCCACGGGGCTTCCCTGGAGGCGAGGCGCAGCCGGGCTCGGCCGCCCCCCCTGGCCGAGCGAGTGGCCAGGAGGCGGGGGCTTCCCTGGAGGCCAAGCGCAGAGCGAGCGGCCGCGGTGCGTCTCCACGCAGCTCCCTGCCAGGGATCCTGCAAAGCCGGCTCCTGGCAGGGAGATGAGTGGAGCCGATCCCGCCTCTCCCTACCTCTGCAAGCGGCGGCCGCAGTGCATCTCCCTACCTTTGCAAGCGGCAGCGGTCCCGTCGCGTCACATCCGGCCCCGTCAGTACATCACTATACATCACTGACAGTGCAACTTTGTTTGCCAATGTTTCTTGGGAATACTCAAAAGAGTTATGCAACACAGTCAAAACATTCAAATATTCAGGGCTTCTGTCTTTACAGTGTTAAACTGAGTTGAAGGAAATTGATTCTCTGACCATTTTACTGGGATAAAATGTCGGACAGCTGTTTTGATACCTTAGAAGGGTGGAGAATAAGTTGAGTCAGGGTGACCCTTCAAAAAATTTGAGGAATATTTGCTTGGTGAAAAATGCAAGACGATATGTACCAATCGGTAATAATACTTTCTTCCCCTTGCAGAAGTCTAAATATTGCCCCTGAACCTGGCTGCCCAGGTTTCGGCAGTGGCCAGGGGTGCATTTGCGTGGCTAAGGCTAGTGCGCCACTGCACCCATATCTGATCGGGCCACAGTCATGCATACCCTAGTTCAGTGTTCTCCAACCTTGGGTCCTCAGATGTTTTTGGCCTACAACTCCCAGCTATGCTGGCTGGGGCATGCTGGGAGTTGTAGGTCAAAAATATCTGGGGACCCAAGGTTGGAGAACACTGCCCTAGTTCCATCCTGTTTGGACTACTGTAATGCTGTAGGTGGGGCTGTCTTTGAAAACTGTTTGGAAATGTCAGCTGGTCCAGAATGCTACAGCCAGACCAGGGCTGGTTATAGGTAGGACGTGACTCCCTTGTTACAACAGCTTCATTTACTACACTTCAGTGTGCTGGTTATGACCTATAAAGATCTATACTGCTCAGGACCAGGCTCCCTGAAAGAACACCTTCTCTAATACAAGCCTGCCTGGGTTTTAAGATCTTTGAGAGAGGCCTCTCTTTTAGTACTGCTGCCTTCAAAGATGTTTTTGGTGGTGATGCAAGAGAGGGCCTCCTTGGTGGCTGCTCCCAAGCTGTGGAACTCCCTGCAAAAGGAGGCTAGGTTGGCTCCCTCTGCTGTCCTTCCACCGGCAGGCGAAGATTTCATAGATTTCATAGATCATAGAGTTGGAAGGAGCCTACAAGGCCATGGAGTCCAACCCCCTGCTCAATGCAGGAAACTAGAGGAGGGGTCTCCCATCCAAGTAATAACCAGGCCTGACTCTGCTTAGCTTTCTATGCTTAGACAAGCTGAGCCAGCATAAGCCAGAGGTTTTTATTCAAGCAGGCCTTTGGCATGTAAGCTAGTCTGTTGGGTTGGGTGCTATTTTTATTCTGTTGTGGTGTTTTTGTGTTTTTAATGTATTTGTTTTATTATTGTTTTAGTCAAGTTTTATTTTAATATTTTTTTAGTGCCTCTAATTGTAAACTACCTTGAATGGCATTTTCTTGGTGGTATACAAATAAAATAAATAAATAAATAGGGGCATTTTGAGTCAAACAATTCAGTTTTGTCAATGTTAAACATCCTTTGAGAATTCTAGATCTCTAAAATTATTTATTTTGCACTTTTATGAATAATTTAACATAGATTTTGTTAGTACAGTCAATGTACAGAATGACCCTGAACAAGTTGCAAAAGAAATGATACTAGTACCTAGTTATTCCTAAAATCTTTTTTATCATCAAATGGAACAAAACTGAATGTTAAGTTCAAAAGAAATAGATTTTCTGGCAGTGTCAATGTATGATATATAATTTATTAAAATGGGGACTCTCAACTGTAAGAATATACAATGGGTCTTTAACAAACTAGGAAGGACAACACCCCTGCAATTCCTCTGAAATGTTGATAAAATATAATCCAACAAAAGGAAAAACTAGAGGTATGTTATATGGGTGCACATAAAATTGCCACAAACTGCTAAAACTATACTTCAAGGGAATTTTTTTTAAAACTGATATATATATATATATATCAGCCATGTTATCTCCACTGTGTTTTAATATTTGGCCATTGTATAGCTCTCAACAGATAGATGCTCTGCAAAATGTCATAAAGTTGGGAGAAATGGTCTCGGTTTTATAATGATTATGACATCATCTGCTACATGTTGAAGAATACTGAATTCCAGAGTAATCTGAACTATTTTCACATCAGCATCACATACAATGTTCAGGCATATTTTTCTTAATTTAGGCATGCGATGGGAAATGTGAATCCTTCTCTAGAGACTGTCTCAGTCTTCTGGAAGAAAACAAACAGGATGTGACCTCTGCTTCTGGTGTGGGCATGATGTGTCTCATGGGAGTTAAGATAGCCCCAGAGGAAGGCATAGGTGATGGGTGGAGATGACTCATCCTTATTCTGCTAGATAGGGGGAGGGGATGACTCAGCAGGCGATGAGTCAGGTCTTTGTGTCCTAAGTAGGAGACAAAAGGACAAACATGCAGCTTTTTATTTGTTTGTTTGTTTATGTATTTATTTATTTATTATATTTTCAAATCACCCATCTGGCCAGTCATCCGGCCACTCTGAGTGATGTACAGTCTAATTAAATACAAGACTGTACAAGATTCTGGGAAAGATACACTGAGAACTGAGTTGCCCTCTGCAAAAATCCCATTGTGCTTGTGGTCACCCTAGAAATCTGATGGGACCACTGCCACAGAATCTGCTGGAGTACGTATTCATGCTGTGAACCTCTGTTGATGCTCAACCTGTATATTTCAAAATAAATGCAAACAGTGGCATTTTGCAATAACCCCCCTGTCTTGTGACCTTATTCCAAGAGAACCAATCCATCACTGGAAAGTGGAAACCCCGAAACCTCATTCTTTGGAAGACTGGGGTGCAGGTAACAATTTTACAAGATACGCATGTCAGTGTTACAGGCTGTTTTGGCTTTATTACAGGACTTGTGGTAGTTTGTGTTTCTCAGCCTCTCATCTGTCCATCCTCTCCATGTCCCTGGACAGAGAGCGTGTATTTCAGACCGAAGTAATTTGGGAGGTGGTGGTGGTGGTGGGAGAGAATCTAGTCTTCTGAGTAGATGGGGGGGGGGGAATAACATGGCTTTGCTGGAGATTGGAAAACTACAGGGAGATACAAAGTCATTGCTGATTATTTTGTAACACCTGTCTCATGATTTCCTGAACAGGCTTGGTAATCATGATGGCCAAATGCAAAGCCCCCAAGCCTTTAATAGCTGAGTAGAAGAGACAATTTCAGCAAGTACAGGTCATCTTAACCCTGCATGATGTGGCGCTTTATTTTATTTATTTATTTATTTATTTATTACATTTATACCCCGCCTTTTTTCCTGCAAGGAACCCAAGGCGGCTTACAGAATCCTCCTCCTCCTCTCCACTTTATCCTCACAACAACAACCCTGTGAGGTAGGTTAGGCTGGGAGTCAGTGACTGGCCCAAAGTCACCCAGTGAGTTTCATGGCTGAGCAGGGACTCGAACCCGGATCTCCCGAGTCCCAGTCCAACACTCTTGCCACACTGGCACACTTGCCCAAAGACTCCCTTATATACTCAGCTATTAAAAGTAGAGGAGCCCTCATCTCCTTTGCATCTGGCACTTCTGCCTATTCTACTGTGGGGATTGACAACGGGTGGGCCCTGGCCAGCATCTGGCCAGCTGGACTTCAGGATGACGCTGAATGAGGTGGGTGCAGGGCTCATTCCCTCTTTCCTCTGGACTGTCCCTGTTTTAAATGGAGATGCTGCAGCGGGAGGTGACATTGCAGGCACAAGAAGACACTTTGCTGCCTAAAGGAGGGGAGCCATTCAAGCATCGCCATAAAAGAGGGAATGCATTGCCAAAAAAAAAAGAGGACACACGTTTGCATAACATTTCCGTATGCTAATTTATATGCATGGATGCAAATCTGGAGAGCCAGAGTGGTGAGAGTGTTGGACTGGGACTCAGGAGATCCAGGTTCTAGGCCCCACTTGGCCATGCAGTTCACACTGGGTGACTTTGGGCCTGAGGGTCACTGTCTCTCAGCCTTACCCACCTCACAGGGCTGTTGTGAGGAAAAAAATGGAGAGGAGGAAGAAGATCATGTAAGCTGCATTGGGTTCCTTGCAAGAGGGAAAAAGGTGGGATATAAAAGTAATAAATAAATAAATAAATAAATTTAGAAATAATCGCTATAATTTAAATAGAAATACAGCATCTCTTGCCATAGTGGAGAAGACTGTGACCAGGTGACCTGTGTGCCTGCTCAGTCTGTTGTCCAGGTGCTAAGTGTTGATGGTGGGCAACTTCAAGGTCCCTGCTTTCCCTCCATACGGTTCTTTGACTTTAAACCAGGCTTGGACTGGACTGCCCATCAAATAGAGGACTATCCTCTGTAATGTAGGACACCTGGCCAAAGTGGAGCCCAAATGGCACCTACCAGCATCACCATCACCCCCCGCCCCCAGGGCCAGCACTTTAAAAAAAAGCCATCCTACACCATTCAGACTTGAAATCCTACCTTCATCTATCACAATGGAGGGGGACTTCTAGAGCATCTGGGGACCCAAGGTTGGAGAACACTGCTCTAGAGTGTGGAGGCTTCCCCATCTGGCTTGCAGCATCCCCCCACCCCAGGGTGGCCAGGTGCCCTACTTTACAGAGGCCAATCCTCAAATTGAAGAGTTGTCAAAGGACAGTCCTCTCCTCTGCATGAAGGCATCCTCTATTTGAAGGGCCGTCCCAGTCCAAGTCTGGTTTAAACATAAAGAACTATAAGGAGGGAGAGCAGGCAGGGCCTTTGAAGTTGTGCATCAACAGTCATCACCTGGGCAATAGACTGAGTTGTCAGTCACCTGGTCCATCTTCCTACCATGGTGTGATATATTGCACATCTATTTAAAGTATAGTAATCGTTTCTAAATGTGCATTTGATTTAAAGATGAAGAACCATTAGCAGCGAGAGCGAGCAAGCGCCTTGACATTGCAAAGTATTGGCTCAACAATACTACAAGTGAGAAGGATCTTGGAATTGTTGTAGATCACAAGCTGAATATGAGCCAGCAATGCGATGTGGCTGCAAAGAAGGCAAATGCTATTTTGGGCTGCATTAATAGAAGTATAGCTTCCAAATCGCGTGAAGTGTTAATTCCCCTTTACTTGGCACTGGTTAGGCCTCATCTTGATACTGCGTCCAGTTCTGGGCATCACACTTTAGGAAGGATGTAGACAAACTGGAGAGGGTTCAGAGGAGGGCAACAAGGATGATAAAGGGACTGGAAACAAGGCCCTATGAGGAGAGACTGAAAGAACTGGGCATGTTTAGCCTTCAGAAGAGGAGACTGAGGGGAGATATGATCGCACTCTTCCAGTACTTGAAAAGTTGTCACAGAGGAGGGCCAGGATCTCTTCTCGATCATCCCAGTTTGCAGGACACGAAATAATGGGCTCAAGTTACATGAACCCAGATTCCACCTAAACATCAGGAAAAATTTCCTGACTGTTAGAGCAATAAGACAATGGAACCAACTACCTAGGGAGGTGGTGGGCTCTCCCAGTCTGGAGGCATTCAAGGTGCAGCTGGACAGCCATCTGTCAGGGATGGTTTGACCTGGATTCCTGCATTGAGCAGGGGGTTGGACTCGATGGCCTGGTAGGCCCCTTCCAACTCTACTTTTCTATGATTCAAACAGATTACCTGGTCAAACGCTTTCCTGCTATGGTGAGATGCATTACATCTCTATTTAACTTATAGTGATTGTTTATAAACATGCATCTATACATACAAGAACATAAGAAGAGTCATGCTGGATCATCAGACCAAGGGTCCATCTAGTCCAACATTCTGTTCACACAATGGCCAAGCAGCTGCCCACAGGAAACCTACAAGCAGGACATGAGTGCAAGAGCACCCTCCCACCCATGTTCCCCAGCAACTGGTGTACACAGGGATAGTGCTCCTGACACTGGAAGTAGCATAGCCACCAGGAGTAGTAGCCATTCATAGCCTTCTCCCCTGTGAATTTGTCCAATCCCCTTTTAAAGGCATCCAAATTGGTGGCCATCACTACATCTTGTGGGAGTGAATTCCATAGCTTAACTATGCGCTGTGTGAAGCTTAACTATCTTTAACTATGTGCTGTATAAGTTATCACCTGTGAATTCAATGCAAATCTGAATCCTAGTTTGTCCTTGTTTTTCGTGATATATTTCCTCTTTGGGGGGGGTGATGCCTCAGTGCCCCCCAACACCCCTTTCCCTGCTCCATAGGAATTAGACTTTTTAAAAAGCTTCCATTGGTACCAAAGAAGCTGATTGTTTATCTGAATCAAACTTCTTGTTTCAATCATACAGGTAGGGAAATCAAGGGTGCTGTAGCCACAAATATTTCAGGGCTACTCCAGCTCACTCACTGTACGCTTGCTATAAATTGGCATTGGCATCCATGAGAAGTTTGTCTGAGGTAACCACCACTTAAAATAGTCATTTGCTCCAGCAGCGAACAGAGTTGAATAATCAAGTTTGGGTTCTTTCCCTCAGTTTTGACTTGATTCAGATTGACATATAAATCAGAAAAGACTACTCTAGAATAATTTCTCAGAAACACACACACACACCTGCCCTTAATGGTTGATGCAATCGTTGTCTGGTAAAGGTTTGGCAAAAACAGCTACATATTAAAATCAGGCATGGCATCAGTTACAGTGCTGAAAATCCAATTGCATTTGCTTGTATCAAACTTCAAAACACAGCTACTGAGCATGCCCAAATGCAAGCTGAAAGAGAGGAGTGTTTATCCGATGAACACATGCCAAATCAGGAATAAGCCAAATGTACAAAACAAGGCTTGAGCGTTATGAGGAAATACCTCCCCAAAAGGCATAGTACTAAGCCAAATCCCTCAAACTCCATCCAGAAACATGTTAATATATGTTCATTGTCCAGTGTATAATAAGTAGAACATCCCTCCTAAACATGGTAGGAAAACAAGATCTTATATGCTTTTTTGTTTGTCTACAACGTTCAGAAGGTTCCTCTATTTATTTATTTTTTTTAAATCAACACGTGGTCTACTCTTGAAATAACCCACCCATCTCTAACCTTTGAGAATATCATAAGGAGAACTTTATTCTTACCTACAACTGGTAAAGAAATATTGAAAAGGGAACTGTTAAGCCTTACCCGTGTTTCACTGATGTTCTGCTTCGTTTAGCGAGAAAGCGGCTGTAACTTCAGGAATGGAACAGTGAGCTCAGACACTAAGTAAGTAAGCAAGCAGCTGCCTGATGAGGAATGGTAAGTGATATGAATATGAATTGCCCCCCCCCCCTCTCTCCCCTGCTATTTGTGTCCCCATAGGAGGGAAACCAACATCAGCCACAGCAGCAGCAACCCATAGAGCAAATTGTTTTCTGCCAAACAGCGCAGGTTTACTGAAGAGCAGGGCTACACAGCCAAGCTCCATGCTTTCAGGATCAAAGGAAAGGAAATCCTCTAGTCCCTTCTTTGTTTATTTTCAAATTCCAAGAATTTTTCATTACCACTATTGATGTTAATGTGTGACAGGGCTCACTCCTGTTGCTGGTGGGATAGTTTACAGAGGGGGCTGACATAAACGGATTGGTTTTCAGAGCAAGGAGTAGAATTTTGACCCAAACAGACATTACGGTACTTTAAATCTGTGTTTAGCAGCCACATCTTCTCCTTTTTCATTTTTACTCAAGAGTTAGTGTAGCCCCCCCCCCCCCCAATCCAGAACAGTTTTCAGAGCAATTAATAGAATTTAGGACCAAGACAAAAATCTTCTGGCAGTTATGTCTTTCTTTTCATTTTTACTCTAGAGTAGGCACAGGACCCACAATCTGGATTGGGACCCTAGTGTGTGTGCAGTGGTGGGTGGGGTAGGGGGGCTTTCAAGATCTGGATCAGGCCCTTTACATCTACTCTAGAGTAAAAACAGCGGGGAAGACATGGCTGCTAGATACAGATTTACAGTAATGTCTGTTTTGGCCCTGTGATTAGAGCGAAGTGTGGGCAGAATGCAAAGACAGAAAAGAATTCATTCATAAGTTACTAATTCAGATGGGAATCAGCCAAGCTAGATAGAGAGGTCAACATTAGGCCAATCTCATGACATAATCAGAGATCACAGGGTAAGATTGCGATGGGAGTGTAACATCCTGATTCCAATGGAAATACATGGAAAGCCCCATAGAAACCAGTGGGATGTAGGCTGTAATCCTATGCACATTTTCCTGGGAGTAAGTCCCATAGGGTTGCACTGTTAATTCCATGAATTAATTGTTTATGTTCCAGCAAAAACCAGTAGGGCCACCTCCACATGCAGCCGCAGGTCTACTTTCCAAGTGCTTTATTAAGCCATGTATCTATTCTAGCCTTCCCCAACCTGGTGCTCTCCAGATGTTTTGGACTCCCATCAGTCTCAGCCAGCTCCGGAAATAGTCAGGAATACTGAGAGTTGTAGGCCAAAATATCTGGAGGGCAGCAGGTTGGGGAAGGCTGGTCTATTGCATCAAGTAGGACTGTCCTGAAATTTCCTAAGAACAACATACGTACTCCCCCAAAAGGATGAGACCACCTGAGACGTCTCATGCTTGAATTCTGGCTCTGCTTTTCATTACCTGTTTCTGTTCTCTTGGTCCTGGATTGACCTGCGACTGTGTCTGAAGGTTGCTATTAACCATTGTGGTACCCACCAAGCAGATGTCTCAAAGATGGCTTTATTATCTCACCAGCAGCAACCAGAGAAGGAAAGCGAAAATCAGGAGGACATTAAACTACTGGAACCTCCCTCCTCAGCCCTGCTGATTCTCCAAGGGCAAGTTCCAGACCTCCCAACCCTGGTGCAGTGTGGTGGTGGTAGAATACACACTGCACTCCCTTCCCAGTGTTCATGCCCTATTGTGAAGACAACAGATGGGAGACACAAGGGTGGGAAGGAGTAATAAGGGGAGGGGGGGTTCCCATCCCCCACTAGTCCACATAGATGACAGATGACCAGAACGGGCTGTCCAATATTGATGGTTCATTTGCTGTGCTCACTGATGGGCTACCTGTTCCCCCCCCCCCTTCCTCAGCACACTTCCAATGCCCCCAGGTTGTGTGCTACATACCAGCACAGGAGATGCTATCTCAACATGCTCTCTCAGATTCATTTTCAAAATGCCATGCAAAACAAAGGAGGACTTACCAGGGTCCACTGAAGAGACGTCCTCTGCAGTTAGAAGGCCTCCTTGTTTAGAATGTGCTTGCTGCTGGATCCCAAGGACCAGAACGAAGCGAAGTACAATACAGCCAGAGAAGCTGAACAGGAAAACAGCCCTGGCCAAGAGTCCCGTGAGCAGTGGCTTAAGAAGTTAATGAGTGTAAGAGAACTATGAGGCAGTCAAAACAAAGAGGCCAGGGCCAAGGAATGAATCTGTGCTCCTAAAGTCAAAGAACAGCTGGAAGGAGCTTACTGAGCGCCGGTGTAGCCATGGGAATGTGACACAGGCCCTTTAGACCCTCCCTCCCCCCATGTCTGCTGCTTATTTTCCCAGCACTTGTTGCTATCCGCTTCCCCCATCCCAAGGACTGGTTTTATAATCACAGCAGCAGTAACCGGGGACAGGAAAAGCGAGTCAACTGGCTGATTCCCACATACTCCCCCAAAAGGATGAAACCACCTGAGATGTCTCATGCTTGAATTCTGGCTCTGCTTTGGTACATGGGACTTCATCCCCTGCTTTTCTCTCACCCCTCTTGCAGTGCTCCCAGATGTGGTGTTTGTTTGCTTGTTTGGCTACATCAGAAATCTTTCTTAAAAACCCCGAAGCTGTTCACAGGTTAAAATCATGATAAAAGGCCATAAAACCAATCAATAAAACAGTAATAGAACAATAAAATACCTCATTAAAATTACGTGGGGTAGCTGCCAATGCTAACAGTCAGGGAACCACCTGGGGCAAAGAGATGTATCTTAAGTCGTCGGCAGAAATGCTCCACACCACCTGGTCTCAATGGGGAGATCATTCCACATGGCAGGTGCCACAATGGAGAAGGCCCTCCCCTGCACCACAAGGACGTGAACATCTGTAGGCTGCAGTATGGTAAGCAAGGCCTCCCCTTCAGAAGGTAGAGACTGGGGTGGCCTATATGGGGGAAGGTGGTCTTTCATGGCACCATTGCCCTGCCTCGTTCATGGAAGTTATATGGGGTTCAGATGTGTTATTTTATTTATTTTTATTTTTTAAATTTATTATATATTTATACCCCTGCCTTTTTTCCTGCAAGGAACCCAAGGCGGCTTACATAATCCTCCTCCTCTCCATTTTATCCTCACAACAACAACCCTGTGAGGTAGGTTAGGCTGAGAGTCAGTGACTGGCCCAAAGTCACCCAGTGAGTTTCATGGCCGAGCGAGGACTAGAACCCGGATCTCCTGAGTCCCAGTCCAACACTCTCACCACTACGCCACACTGGCTCTCCCTCTCCCTCTCATAACTCTCCCATGTTTTCCTACTGCTTCCTTTTTTTCTTAAGGATCATCTCTATCCATACATACCAGCCCAGACACTAAGATCATCTCAGATGCCCTTATCTGGGTGCCCCCACCGAATGAGGTGAGGTGGATGGGTACTAAGGAGAGGACCTTTTCAGTGGCGGTACCGCAGTTGTGGAATGCCCTCCCCAGAGAGGCAAGCCTGGTGCTTCCATTGTGGTATTTTCAGTGCCAAGTGAAGAACTTTTTTATTTTCCCAAGCTTTTTAGTTCCTCAGTTTTAAAAAATTACGTTAGCACATTTATAGATCTTTGTACTGCTGCTGGCTTTTACCCTGGTTTTCACTTTGTTTTCACTCCCTATCATGATGTATTTGCCCTATTCAGGTACAGTGTGCCTGAATAGGGCTTCTGTGTGCATGTCATCACTGAAATGCTTTCAAGTTATTGTCCATTCAACTCTTTTATCAAGGCCAGCCTTACTTGCCTGTATGTGAAAGCAGAAACGGAGTCAAAGTACTCAAGGTTCCTGCAGACCAGAGTCCAATTTCAAGCCCAATCCTGACATTTAAAATGAAATAAAACTAAACATTGCAGGCTGTGGCAGTATCCAACAGGGCACTGACACCCCCACCAATTCTCTTGCGTCCTGCAGATTTTCTTGTGCAAGCACCCCCACCGATCCCATTGCGCAAGCAGGACCCACCGCTTGTGCAACAGAGATTTTACACTTCCCAGAGGAAGCCCCGAAATGAACGGAAATGCCCTTTTCTGGATCAGGATGGGTTGGCAGAGCTCCCTTATGGGAGCTCCACTGACCTGACCTGTTCCAGAAAAGAGCATGTTTGCTCATTTCTGGTTGCTGGTGTCTCCGTTTCTCAAAACAGTGGGCACTGCTTGCATGTGGGAATTGGCCAGGCACAAGGCAGGGGCAGCAAGTGCCCCATTGGATACTGCCCTATGTTTGTTAATTAGTAGATTTTTATCTGACTTTTTGCCTAATGTTCTCAAAATGGCTACAATATTTATAAAATGCAACAGATACAGAAAGAACCGCATGCTCAAAAAACAAAACTGAACACCAGGAAGCAACTCCACTTCAGCAGGGGCCAACATCTGATATTTCTTCCCACAGGGCAGTTGGGCCTGGCAGGGGTGTGGAAGCCCAAGTGAGACAGATCTTGATGTTTTCTTTGCCTGCTCCTGTCTCCCTCACTCCTTCTTCCTTCCCACAGATACTGATGTTCATTTGATAGCTATGAGCAACATACTGAAAGTCCC
This sequence comes from Shinisaurus crocodilurus, assembly GCA_021292165.1. NCBI lineage: Eukaryota > Metazoa > Chordata > Lepidosauria > Squamata > Shinisauridae > Shinisaurus > Shinisaurus crocodilurus. The sequence continues at coordinate 190,367,725 of CM037880.1, read as the reverse complement.
CACCCCTCGCAAAAAGACCACAAGCTTGCCAGGGCAAAAGCCATCATATGGTTAAATGGCAGCTGCTGCTTCATTTAGCCAAAAGCAGTCATATCTGAAACGAATGAGACATATTTGAAACCAACAAACTCAAAATGATCTGAAGACCTCAGAGGGAAAAAAAATTGAAGATTTTAAAACTTAGGATTGGGGGGGGGATATTTTCGTATGTTTATCACAGCTATCAAAGAAACATTTAAAAAATCAGTTGCAAAATTATATCATTTGAGATAACTCATTGCTGGAAAGTTATTTCCAGTTCTGAGAAATTCTATTCCTCCTGAATCGCTGTAATGGCTGTGCTATTTTAAGCCAGCCGTAAATGAGAGAATGAAGGAAGGCCAAGTGATACCATGTAATTGGACCTGCTTGTGTTGGATAATGTGTGCGAGAGTTCAAATTTTTCACAGCTATTCTTACCCTATGTGACCCTATGCACACAAAAGGTACTTACTGGTAAGGGCAAGTTATCCTGCATCCAACACCCCTGTGGCAGCTGTGCATGTGTGCGCGCGCATGCAGACCCAACAGATAGGATTGCCACTTATGAAGTGTCAAAAAAGAGGAAACGCATCACCAAAAGAGAGGACAAAGAAGGCAATTATTTGTATAAATTCTGCATGTGCTAATAATTTATATGTCTAGATGCAAATTTAGAACTAATTATTAAAATTAGAAATAGAATGCTGGCTCAGCTTGTCTGAGCATGGAAAGCTAAAAAGGGTCAGTCCTGGCTATTACATGGATGGGAGACCCCTCTTCTAGTTTCCTGCACTGAGCAGGGGGTTGGACTCGATAGCCTTGTAGGCTCCTTCCAACTCTATGATCTATGAAATCTATGAAATACAGTACATCTCACCATAGTGTGGAGACCAGGTGACCTATGTGCCTGGCTCAGTCAGCTGTTTAGCTGCTAATTGTTGGTGGGCAACAGTTCTTTTGGTCCTTTTATCTTTAAACTGGATTTGGACTAGACAGTCTTTCAAACAGAGGTTGCCTTCAAATAGAAGATGGTCCTCTGGCAGCCCTTCAAATAGAGGACTGTCTTCTGTAAGAGAGGACAGATGACCATTGTACTAACAGATGGTGTTGTCAGCTCTGACAGTGTTTTGGGATACACTTCAGGATTGGGCAGGCAGACAGGGATTCCAGCTACACTTTTTTCTGCAGAGGATGATCAACAGAGGAGCCAAAAAATCTGTATTCCACTGATGTCACAAGAGGCTGCCAGTCACAACTTTTGCCCTCTAATGCTTGGTACATTATTGTACTGTACATCAGGCCTGCAATATTTGTGAGTCAACCAAACTCAAGACACAAATGCACCATATAATTTCTGTTATTATGATGACATTTCATCATAACACATTAAATGCTATTATGACGACTAACATTTCATCATAATAACTGGGTAAAAGTTGAATTTTCACGTAATGACAAAAGGGAAAGTGTACTGAACTAGGAGAATGCAGAAACACAAATAGTGAGGAAGTCAAGCTATGCCTATCCATTTTTATTTCAGCCAACAATGACTTGTATTTATTACAATTACTTCCTAGAACACTTCAGTTGTGCAAGGTATGTAAAAACATCGACAACCCAGGACACTCCTCTAGCTGTGTGTTGTGATTCATACATAAGGCTGGACAAACTGCAAGTTTTTTCCATCCTGCTTATGAAGACATTTGTGAATTTTGGTAAGTTCTTGTCAATTGACAAACCAAACAAAATTCCCACCTGTCCCTAGCCATGCATCCTTCCTTTGTTCCTTCAGTAAGTATCAATTCTAGTGTCTTCTAATCAAGTAGGTCAGAGTCTCACCTCTATACTTCAAAAGACAGATCACTCCTTGCTCATACCTAGCTGGCTCCCTATACACACATGTACCCCAATACAGAGGCACCTTTACCCACATGGGTAAAGTGTACCTGGAGTTCCCACACATTCAAGGGCAGTCCCATTTACTGCCATGCGTGAACCAGTCTCTGGCATGCATCTACACTCACAGCTGCCCTCTACCTTATAGTGACTCAGGAAACCTGTGGCTGACAGGGTCTCTGCCTGCACATTGGAACATGCCCATACCTTTAGATTGGATTGCTTAGTCCAGAGTCAATTGCTACATTCTTTCCTTAAGAATAGCCCGATGTTCTATGCAGGTCAGTGGCCATTCCCTTGAGCAGGCAGCTGTGAGAAGACATGTGGCCATAATAAAATCCTTAATTGGCCGAACCAAATGTTGGTGAGCCTGGCATGTCGAAAACCTTCATTTTCTTCATCCTGCTTTGACCCAATCTGGCCTCCTCGTCCATATATCCAGCACAAAAGCTGGAAAACCACCAAATGACTGGGAGAAAGAGGGTGGGGCAGGGGAGTGGGGCGGGCTGTCTGGGCTCTGGGGAACCCTCAAGGGCTTGACTGGAACTGTGGGCCTTAGCTTCTCCAGCCCTGCTGTAGGCTGCACACACTTATGTTTTTGACCAGATAAGACTTCAAGTAGAAAATTGGCCATTGCTAACAAGTGATAAGATTAATCCCCATGCCATCTTGATATGCAATACATTTTGTGTGTACAACCCGTGGTGTGCCACCATTTCCAAGAATGTATTGATATAATTAGGTTTGTTCAATAAAATTAAAGCACAAAGAGTCTTCCTGTCACACAGTTAAGTCCTCACTAGTTGAGCAAAGGCAACCATCATGGGCATAACTCAGCTAATCACGTCTTACGTTTAAGTTTCTGCTCCAGGTGGTTTTCTATGTGAGACTTACTGGTTCCAGGAGCTCAAATAGAAGTTTATGTTGCCTCCACTATCTCACCACATCAATCAAATCTGTTTGACATTTGCAGTCGTAAAACGTTTCACTGCAGCTCATAAAAAGTATTATAAATCCCGTGGACACCATTTCCAGTATTTTATTGATACGACCAATCAATGCAAGTGCTGATAAAGGCACCCTGAAGAGATCAGTCTCCGGTTGATAGGAACACAGGAAACTGTCTTATATCGGATCAAACTATTTGTCCATTTAGTCCAGTATTGTCTACTCTCACTGGCAGCAGCTCTCATCTGCTACCTGGTCCTTTTTAAACTGGAGATGCCGGGGATTGAACCTATAGCGTTCTGCATGCAAAGCAGGTGCTCTTCCACGACGTTATAGTCCCTCCCCAACTTGCAAATCGACACAGAATGCTAGGAATAGCAGTAGGTGAGCACAAGAATTCCCAGTGGATCGAAATGTACTGGTTTTCAGGTGAATCCAAGCCAGATCAAGTCCATACAGTTTAGACCAGTGTTCTCCAACCTTGGGTCCCCAGATGTTTTTGGCCTACAACTCCCAGCATGCCCCGCCAGCTATGCTGGCTGGGGCATGCTGGGAGTTGTAGGCCAAAAACATCTGGGGACCCAAGGTTGGAGAACACTGGTTTAGATGGAAATGAATTACATCATGGCATCTCCCCTCCATCAAGCTCTGCTCAGCAGGGCACTTGGTGGTGCTTTTACTGGACAAGGCAAAGTACACATAGCCCATTACTCACAGAAGCAGTGGCAAAAGGTTACCGATTTTTTGTGGCAGTTATGCAGAAACTATTTCCTGTACTATTTGTACATGTTTTACTTACAGCAAGCAGTCCATGCCATATTCTTTCCATGAGGAGGAGCATTTCACTGAGAGATGGATACAGGGAAATGTCAGTTTCCCCATTCCACTTTTTTAGAAAAGAAGTCATTCTTCTTTCAATGGTAAACGGAGTCATACTTCCAAGGAATGGAATGCAACTCTACTCTCCAATTATTCTCATAAAGAAACCAGGAATTGGGATATGAAGAGCTGTTAATGGAGTTTATATTCCTGCTCCGTCAGCTTCACTTCACGATCGAGGCCTGTGGTTCCACACCCGTTTTAGAGTAATGGTTTTCAAACTGTGTATTGGGCAATCCTGGAGTTTCTTAGATATTTATAGGAGGTCCTTCGAGGAAAAGATTAATAAGGGCAGGCAAGCTTCCTTGAAAGACAGCTTATCCACAACTCCTGCACTTTTCTTACGTTACACAGCCGCAAAGCAATGGAGGATGTATTCCAGGATGTGTGCCCAATCGTCCAATAGGTCTAGTCAGTGCGCCACATAAACTGATCATGTACTTCAGAACTTGCTTGATAATCTCCTGCAAGGCCCAGGAATGCTGGAGCAGATGGACAGCGGCTCCCGTAGCAGAACAGGTCAAAGCAGAAAGGGTCCCACTTCTACCTGAAAACCACTGCTTTAGAGAAATCCCAACCGGTAGCCCTGTTCTTCTTTCTCAAAGACAGTTTTGACTGACAAGAGAGACGGCATATAAAGACAGTAAAGCCGCACACATTATCTATAATATTTTATATTTCCCTTATGTCTATAGATCCACAAAATACACGTGTATCCATCAAGTGAGGAAACTCCAAGTGTGTGGTGTAAAAATAGTCTATAAAATTTTTAAAATGACAAGGATGTCAATTAATACTTTCACTTACCAGAACCATCCTCCCACCCCCACGGCTGAACTTCAGTCTAGAGCAGCTTTCCCCAACCTGGTTCTTTCCAGATGTTTTGGACTTCAACTTCCATCAGCCCCAGCCAGCATGGATGCTGGGAGTTGTAGTCCAAAACACCTGCAAGGCACCGGGTTGGGAAAGGCTGTTCTAGAGCGATGCAACAGAAACATAAAGTGACATTTCAGAAACAGGAATCCAACTTTTAACAAAACACTGAGAGTTCTTTATGCTGACGTTTATAAATTTAAAGATGTGGGCCTATATGCAGCAGATATATTTGGATAAGGCTGAAGTCCCAGCTGTTTATTGTCTTTCAGTTTTTGCACTATAACCCTAGCAACATCCTCTCCTTGGCTATCAGTAGTATCAAGCAGTTGCCTGACTTTCGAGGTTCGTGTAGGTTTGGTGCTGATAAGTTCATAGTCCTCTTTCATGATTAAATCCCGTGAGAGGAGGGCATCCAAGGTCTGGTTAAGACAAGCCTCAGTCATCTGGTTGACTATTTCCTCTCTTTTATTTTGGATCCACTGGTGCGCTACAGCCACATCTTGTTGTTGCTGAGTCTTCAGTAAAATATCTAACAAATGAACAAAAAAGAGCTGACACAGTTCTGAAGATATACAAATAGCACCAGAATAAGATAAACCACTTGAGAGAACTGCCCATTTGTCTGAATGTTAAAATACCAGAATTATATTCCTTTAATTATATTAAAGCAGAAACCATCTGCTTTATAGCTTAATTAAAACAAATTCTACAAACAATCCTCATTTAGGCTGCATTCCTATAAACACTTACCTGGGAGTAAGCCACATTGAACTCAATGGACTTACTTCAGAATAGACATGTATATGATTGCACTAAGAGTTCTACGCTTAAATTAATAACATTTCCATTTTAATAGCTCACCTCTCTTTATCTGCCAGATTTTCAAAGAAATACAGTAATACCTTGGATTACAAGTAACTTGGTCTGAGAGCGTTTTGCAAGACAAGCAAATCTTTTTAATAAATTTTGACTTGATAAACAAGCAACGTCTTGCAATACAAGCCGTAGGGATGTAACCGCTCGCCTTGAGCGGGCCGAAATCGGCCCCGCTCACGCCCGCCAGAGACTCGCTTTGATATAAGAGTGTTTTGGATTACAAGCACGGTTCCGGAACGAATTATGCTTGCAATCCAAGGTATCACTGTATTAGAAACCTTACCTGTTTACATAAAAAAGCATATTCTCCTTCCTTTCATAGCTCTATTTCCTCTCTCTCACATGCTTCATTTTCTCTTTTTACCTCCCGCATTTTGCTTTATATTCCCTGGTTTGTGGAATACATTAAATTTAGGACACAATCCTATCGATTGTGCCCTTGACGATTGGAAGCCCCTGAACTCTGAGGCTTCCAATCATCCAATGCAGAACGGGAGGAGCGGTGGAGGAAATCTTTGCCTTCCCGTCCTCCCACACTGCACATTTCACTGCAGTGTGCTTCATGGGGGGGAGGGAAGGAGGCTAGAAGAGGCTCAGGATAATTTATATCCTGGCCTCTCTGATCTCCTCCCCTCCCTGCCCACCAGAACACTCCATTCCCCCCTCTCCGAGGTCGATTTTCTGAGGGCAGCTGATGCGGTTCTTTCTGTGCCGGCTGTGAGGGGGTGGGGAAGGGGGCTTGGATCGCCACCTCCCCCTTCTGAGGTTGGAGCGCTGTCTCTAACCTTGGAAGGGGGCAGGAATCGCTAGTGTCCTATTGACTCTCAGACAATGTCTAGGGGCCAAAGGAAGGAGTGCTCCTTTATTGTTGTAAAGTAAGTTTTAGAACACTTTACTATAATAATCAGCATACGTTTCACAAGCCAATTATTCTTCAGTGATATGTTGCCCAGTCCTACCTACAGTTATTCAGAATAATGAAGTATGCAAAAACCGCAACCTTAGAAAGATTCATAGTATGATATATTCCACCACCCAAAGAACTTTATGTTTTATAATTCTATGGTTTTATAGAAATTGTGCAGTGTGCATTCACACTGAAGCGTCACCAGGGGAAAGTTGCATAGCTAGATTTTCTTGTCATAAATGACCACATACATTCATCCACAGAAGCATAATCAAACATGCAACAGAGGTAGGTATGTGCGAATTTGCACAAGTTGCATCATTACTCCTAACCAGACCCTACTTACATACATACATTGCACACCATACTGTATTACAATATGGTGAAATCCACAGTGGACTCAAATGAGTTCCAATTTCTAAGAATCCGACCTGTGGATTCTGCAGCGGACTGGCTTTTCCCAGGACCGTGGACTTGCAGACAGTTTTTTAAATTTTCCATAATTTTACACAAATTTAGTGGTAGAAAAATAAAAACACTGATCAAAACTATGCATTTCCCCCATAGGCTAAAGTGTGAAAATTCGCATTTGGGGGGGATTTGCGTATTTTGGGGAGATTCGCGCTATTTTGGGAGTGTGACTTTGCACAAACGCATTTGTGCAGACTCTGATTCCGTCAGTGAGCATACGACGGAACAAAAGGTGCCTGACAATCCACAAAACGGATTTTACAACATCTGTACATCCCTACAACGTCATGTTAATAAATACCTAAACTATCATATGGGTGGGATGCAAAGATACCACCTGTGTACCTGAGTTAGCTCCTGATAGATGCAGCATGCATGGCATGGAATTTGATGAATTAGAACTATTTGTGGCGGATGAGGAAGAGCTCTGTTGAGATGCACAAGGCTGAATATTCCGAGGCAGCGAGATGCAGCTAACCAGTGAGTGTGGAACACCCGAAGGATCATCAATGCCTTTAAAGAAGAATAAATGTATCTTTAATTTGAATTCTACATTTGGTACAAGACAAAACAAACCCAGAACCAACATGTTTTTTTGCATGTAATGACCAGGATCCCGCCCAAAACTATTTTGGCTATTCCCAAAACCTTAGTAATTTTTCACTCTTTTTTCTTAGCTTCCAGCCCTCATACAACAAGCTGTTTTAGAAACACCCACCCCCTGACTGCTGAATGGGATGGGAGACTGTTCGGGAAAGCCGAGTCTCTCTCGAGAGCAGAGACACTGAAACGCTTTCAGCCTGAGGGCCAAATCCCACTTTGGAGATGCTCTTGGGGGGACATTCCAGCGGTGGGCGAGGCTGAAAGCAAAAGGCATATTTTAGCATAAAGCTCTTAATGCCAGTAACTAAGCCTTAGAAGAGAGAGATCTCAACATTTTAGAATGGGGTGGGGGTGGGGACTGCACAAAAGCCGGGAAACTACCAAATGCTTAGTGGTCAGGGGAAGGGAGCATGGTCTTCTGGGGAACCTCAGGGGAGTGGATTTTGCCCCCCAGGCCTGATGTTCTGCACTGCTGCTGTGTTGCCAAAGGGCCATGGTTCTTTTCCAAGAGGATTCGGAGGCAATAAGCGCACCAGTTGGGTGAAGGCAGAAGCTTTTATTGAAGACTAGGATGCAGAGCAAAACCTCAGCGTAGATCTGAAGCCGCGGAAGGCGCTATGTGTCAGCCCGTTCCAGGGGTCCGCCCGTTGTCGCCTTCTGAGGGGTTCCCGACAGCAGCAGGGATGTAGGCGCTGCTATTTTGCTCTGCGTCCCTTTGGCAACACAGCTGCTCTAGAGGCCTCTTGGGCTGGGTGTGGACACTGGCCCTGGGGCATCTAGAATGCCTTAATGGGAAGGTTACTGTGGAGGAAGGTCCAGAACGATGCTACATCATGACATAGCGTCATGACATGGCATCGTTCCCAGTTCTTTAGTTCTGTCCTAAAGAATGCCATTCAGGCATTCTTTAGGACAGAAGCAGCCAGTGGGTTGCTGACTGGAGCACAGCCCCTACTTTAAGTGGCAGCAAACGTTCCCTTCTTTTTAAAAGGTAGAAAAACTTAAGGAACCCTTCAGGAACTCTTTTGGTTGGGTAAACCCCAGCCTCCCCAAAATGTATCAAATTTACTTTGCTCTATAATATTTTTCATAAGGCTTGGAGCGGGCTCTGCAATATTTCTTTTAAGGCTTGTGGGGCTCTGTAGTCCTTTTCTTAAGACTTGGCGTGGGCTCTGTAATGTTTTTCTTCATGCTTGGGGTGGGCTCTGTACTATTTCGTTTAAGGCTTGGCAGGGGTGGGGTGCTGCTCTGTAATCTTGTACTCCCTGCTATTTCAGCCCCAGGTTTTCAATCTGTTTCGCTCAGTGGAGTATAAGAATTAAAAAAAACCAGTCACCTTTTATGCAAGATAAATAGCTAGAATGAAGTCCAAACTGGCTTGTCCAGAGGTAGATAAGACAGAACAAACCTGCTGTATCATCATGATCCCCAAGTTTTCCCCATAAAATTTACACTCCTTGTTCAACCAGTTCATATCCTTTTATACATTTGCTTTCTGCCTGCACTTGTCTTATAAGGAATAACGAACAAATGTTCTTTCCTGCTACACTTGGTTAGTTTGACTCTGTAGACAGACAGCCCTATTTATCTTTATTTATTATTTAAAACATATTTATTTGGCACCCATATGCTACCCTGAGAAGAGCCTAAAGAGAACACAGAAGATTGTAGGATACCTGCTTTCAGTCTAGGCAACCTGTCCTGGATAATGTGCTATCAATTCAACCCTTCCTTCTCCCTTCACTTTCATCCAGCCCCCCTTCACTCTGGTCCAATGAATGTTCCAACATTCATTGGACCAGAAAGGGTGCCTTCTGCTCCATACTTAAAGTTGCAACCACATTAATACCCAATTACCATTAATCAAAGCTGTACTAGGTCAAGAGGCCATACCTTCTGAAAGGATATTGAACTGTTTTGACGTATTCTGGAAAATACTTTGTAGAAGTTGTTTGTCATTTTGGGATGCAGAGTCATGGACTTCCTGAAATGAACATAATCACATAGGAAACGGATTGAAAAATGATGTAACCTCCCCCACCCCACCCAAATTTCCCCCTCTGCTCTAAGTAGCAGGCAATGGGAACGTTCAGTGGTTATTGTGGGGCATAGTGTGTGTTTGTGTGTGTGAGGGGTGTGTGTCTTTGCACAGCAAAGCTCTGACTTTCAGAATTTATCTTGAGTGGGACATAATTCAGGCCTAAGAAAACTCCTGCGTTGGATTACCGGTGTCTCTCACAAAGAATCACACCCTTTTGACTGATTCAGAATGCCATATATGCAGTAAAAAGCTCATGGACCAAAAACCACAAATTTCTTATTTGATTCAAACAAGATGCTCTTCATGATGGGCAGACTATATAGCATGAGCCCCAAGATGTCTAGTACCTGGAGCTTTCATCTTTCATTAGTATTCCTTGCATATTGGGACAGACCCTTCTGGGTTTTCTTTTTTGGGGTTTTTTTTTGTAAAATTAATTCAGAACGGTCACTCTTTAGTTCCAATCACCAATGCAGATACAAATTCTCATTTTTCCTATAAGTATGAACTGACTGTAAGGCTGGCTTGACATCCTCCCTTTAATGGGACCATTTGTTCCCCTGCAAAGCTGGGGGAGGATACTGGCAACTTTCAGGGGCAAACGGGGACAGCCATGTCCCCCCCCCCCGCCACTGAGAACGGCCATGCAAATGATGACACTATGACTGGGTTAGCACATTTGGAAGCCACGGCGGCTTTTCCCCACCCTGTGCGTGCCAGTTGCGCACCACCTCATTTCCGTAATTACCTGTGCCAGACGCGGGTTACTGTGTTGTCCAAACCCAGTGAGGATGGCTTCCAAACCACCCCGGAATCCTAGAACATGTAATGGGTTGCAGGGTGGTTTGAAAGCCATCCCTGCTGCCCACCACTCCACATTTGTGGACAACATGGCAAGCTGTGCGTGGCATGAGTAATTATGGAAATGAGATGATGCGCAACCAGCGCTCATGGGATGGGGGAAAGAAGCTTCTTTTCCTTCTCCAATCGTGCGAACCTGGCCTATGTCATGACAAAGCATCATTCCCATGGGATGTTCTGCCCCAAATTAGAAAGGGAATGTTGCCGTGCTGCTGAGGGTTATCCTAGCCATTGCCTTAAATCAGAGGGAGCCTTTTCTTCCATGTAAAAAAAAAAAAAAAGAGGAGAAAGAGCCCTCAGCGACCTCATCTTTAAAGGAAAGCCCACCCCCACCTAAACGTTCTGAGATTTCTCCTGGCAAATGTGCAAAAAAGAAGAAGTCTGGACCAAATAATCTGGCACAGCACCAACTGAACAATTTAAGAGGCACAATAAATTCAGCTTTTTGCGAACATAGGAAACTGCCTTATCCGGAATCAGGCCATTGCTCTATCTACAGTAGTTCAGTACTGTCTATGCCGACTGGCAGCGTCTCACCAGGAATCTTTCCAAGCCCTGCCAGGAGATGCCAGAGACTGAACCAGGGAGACCTTTGACACGCAAATCCTGTGCTCTACCACTGAGTTTGGGCCCTGTGCATGATAGGATGATTGAAGGGATAAATAAACCATTTTAAGGGCATTTTAAGTCCTATGGACTGCTCCCTCACTGCTCGGAAGCCCCCCAAACTCAGAGGCTCCTGAGATTCCGATGCCCTGCCAGGCTGAAGCCAGCAGGGCGGGAGGAGCGGCAGGGGTGATCTTTGTGGCCCTGTCCTCCGATCTTCGCTTTTTTCGCTAGATGGGATTTTCAGTCCATCTAGCGAGGACATTTCAGAGGGTGAGGGAAGGAGGCTGTGGGAGGCTCAGAATAAATCATATCCTGCCCTCTACAGTCTCCTCCCCTACCCGCCGACCAGAACACCCCTTCCCCCCTCTCTGAGGTTGATTTTACAACCTCGGTGACGCAGCCAGCACCGTTTTCTATGCAAGGGAGCGGGTGGGAAGATCTACGACTCCCCCTTCTGAAGTTGGAGCTCTGTCTTCGATCTCAAGAGGGGGGAGCCAGTGTGGTGTGTAGTGGTTAGAGTGTTGGACTGGGACTCGGGAGATCCAGGTTCTATTCCCCACTCGGCCATGAAACTTACTGGGTGACTTTGGGCCAGTCACTGACTCACAACCTAACCTACCTCACAGGGTTGTTGTGAGGGTAAAATGGAGAGGAGGAGGATGATTATGTAAGCTGCCTTGGGTTCCTTGCAGGAAAAAAGGCGGGGTATAAATATAATAAATAAATAAATAAATAAATCTTACAGTCCCTGGGACACTCACCTAGGGACCATTGCATTGCTCTCTAAATGGGAATATGTGTCTTTTAAATATCTCAACACAATGAAAGAAGATAATGCATGTGAAGTACTTTAGAATTTTCCAAGTGTTATATAAACGATAAGATGACAATTTTTTTTTTTTTAAGTATAAGACAACAAGAGTAATAATAGAAAAGGTTGTGTTACCTCCTGTAGACTAGGATGTACGGGTATATTTAAAGATATTGATTCATCACTGGATATGTTGCTAGACAAGCGAACACATCGCCACTCGTACTGAGACTGAAAGAGACATTAGCATGCTTGTATGAATCCGCTTGGAACTATGAAACCAGGAGTACATTATAGGTATACAACATCCTGCTTCAGTTATATGGTGATCATGTTCCTTTTAATGGACAGATAATTCCCATTTGTGTATTTTCATATTATGTTAGAATGAATACTTACTTTGGCTTTTTTTAACTCTATCACTGCTTGAAGTGTAGGTATCTCATCAAAGGTTCTCAGTACAGGTTCAAGCTCTATTAGGCATCCTAAATGACAACAAAATGGCACTCAGTTATAGAGTATTAGTAGAGTAATTGAACTATGAAATCACATTTATGAAAAAGAAGGGCATCCTCCATAAATGCTGTTCTAAGGATAGAACAACCCCCCCCCCAAAGAAAACCACCCTGAACCAGCCAATCCCTGCTAAACACTAGGCATATGTAGATCTGGTAGACTCAAAAGCCATGGAACAACTAAGCGTAAGGTGCAACCCTATGCATATTTAAGACAGGAAAAATGCCTACAACTTCCAGCATGCTCCAGCTAGCATGGGAGTTGTAGGCTTTTTTCCTGTCTAAACATAGGATTGAGCTCTTACTAGGTTTTTTTTAAATACCACCTGCCCCACACCCCCACAATTGTTTAACAACTTGTGTCAACACTCAAGATGAAGTGCTGCTTTTAGGTCCACCACTTTCATGATTCAGTATTAAGGGATCCACAAACCCAGCCATGCCAATGTGTTGCCTTCACTTTAGCACAGGTACTATAGCCACATAACTATCTCCAAAGCGTCTACTAGATTCAGTTGTAGTGAATTTCCTTAAAATTGGTGGCGCACTAACTCGGGGTGGGGGATTTCAGGCGCAAAATGTTTCAGGATGGGTGTGTTTTTTTGGGGGGGGGCATATACCATGGTGGTGGACAGGGCTTGCTGTCCTACTTCTGTAACTGATTAAGAGGAACAAGCTCTGTTGGTCATTTTAGCAGTAGCAGGAGTGGAACGAGTCACGTTGGGCTCTGGCCACTGCTGCCGTGCTTCTATTCACTCAAAAGCACCCCACAGGTTATACTTGGTGGTTTTTAAAACAGTCAAAGAAAGAATAAGAAAAGAAGTTGGGGTGGTGGGAGAACAAGAAGCCACCTCCATCATACCACACCTCCCCCTCCAAATATTTCAGGGACTCCACCCAAAGCAAATTTGAAATGGATGCCCCAATTCAACCCCTGTGAATTAAGAGTGGCAAACCTGCACAGGGCCGTTTCAATACAGTTTGCAGTGCAACTGGTCAGAGCAGCCCCAACAGCTCCTTATTTGGCGCACATCCAAAGAGGAAAGGAAGATGGCACCAGGGGCCTGCTGTTCCCATCTGGAAACTGATGTGACTGCTCTGGCCAATCAGATTTTAACTGAATGTTACTGTTACTTGTCTCACTATCTTTGGAATGGAGGTTTCTGGGCCAGTCTGTATCTGAATCTAGACCTTCTAGGTCAGGGCCCATGGTCAGTCACTTGAGGTAGAAAATAGTGCCTGAAGTACTGCACTGTTGACAAGGCAAAGAATAAAAGGCCTAGTATTTATAGCAGCCTTCCTCAACCTGGGGTCCCGCCAGATGTTTTGGGCTTGTATTGGATGGGCTCTACTGGAAGAATGGTGAGGAGGTTATTGAATTTCAAAAGATAGTGTAATGAACTTTCACAACGTCCAAAAGCCAGGATGGCTTCTTGGAGCCATGCCAGGGCCTTTCGTATAACCCTCACCTTATTAGGAAGAGCACCAGAGATAATTTGCCTTGAAGCTGTTTTCCTCAATTATATTCCTGAGATAAGGGCTGCTTTTGCTGGGAGAACTGAAACTGTTTGCTTTACTGAAGGAGCTTTGCCCCCCTTGCCTCCCAGGATGGTGATTTGATTATTGAAAAGAAAGGGAGAGGGAATGGTAGGATCTTTAATTCATTAAAAAAAAAGAAAAGATCCTTGAGCAATACCTAACATGAACTAATGGCTTTATTGGGAAAACCAATATTCTCTGAAAGTATCAAACTAACCCCAAAACCATGATGTCAAAACTTTACAGTGTTGCTACAGATCTGGAAAAATAACAAGTTAGAATACATCTGCAGATGACTCAAAGAAATGACAACCATTCAGGAAACTAAAATTTTCAACTTTTACACAAATTATTGCAAAATGAAGGGAAGCAGGAGTGCATTAGAGACTGGTTATTTCCACATTTGACGAGGCTTTTGCCTGCAAATAAGTAGCAACAGAACCATTATTACACATTCTGGGGTAGGGGGCGAGGAAAAACGATGGTTATCAAAAGGCTAAAAAAGTACATATCCTAGTCAAATATTACGGAGGACTAAAACAAAAATGAAACATAAGCAGCGAAGTAAAACTAATAAAACATAAGGGGCCGCCAACTAAATACCGTACTCTTACACTGAAAAAATGTAAATGATAAGATTAACTGCATAACTTTAAACCAGGGGTGAAAAACCTGCGGTCCTGGGGCCAAACCCGACCTGCTTGGGTCCCGATCTGGCCCTCCAGGGTTCCTCAGATAACTGTGCCCCCTTCCACAGGCCCCATTCCCTTAGCCTGACCACCGATCATTTGGTGGCGGTTTCCCGGCTTTCGTGTGCAGTTCTTCCCCATTCTAAAAGGCTGAAATGTCCATCTTAAAGTGTACCGACAGGTAGTAAGAACTTTAAGCTAAAATATGCTGGTATTTTGGGTCTCGGCTCTTTTGTCTTTGGCCCCGCCCCCTTTTGCCATTGGCCCCGCCCACCACTGGAACATGGGCCCCTGAGAGTTTCTCTGAAATGGAATTCGGCTCTCAGGCTGAAAGAGGTTCAACATCCCTACTTTAAACCAGTATCCTTGATATAGCTTTTATATTATTTTTATATGTTCATCATTTTAACCTGCACTGATCAACACATTATGCACCCAGCTCCATACAATAGAGAAGAAACTGTTTCATGTTTTAAAAGCTTAGCCAATGCATGAGCCTTGCTTCTGTGTGAAGTTGGGGCAGGGTGAATCTTGTTATTGGTCTTCACAAAAATGTCTTTGATTTCAAAATGCTGCAGAATATTAAAGGAAATAAATCAAGTCTTGCTGGATTTTGATACCTGCTTGGTAAAACAACAGGAAGAGTTGCCAGGGGCTTTCAACCTTTAACAGACTATGTTGCTTGCATATTATAAAAATATCTTCCACCCTAAGCTGAAAAAAGACAATATCTGAAGGTCATATTTTTGCTACAATAACTTAAAAGCATGACACTGACCTGGTTCACACATAACGATGTTGAATTCTGGGTTGACATGATGTGCAAACTTAGCAATGCTAACAAACCAGGGTTTGTTGATGATGACCAACCTAGAAAGAGAATCCATGGGTTGTTGTTGGGTTGTTTAAACCATGGGTTGTTGTTACGTGTGAACTCAGAACTGTGGGTTGTTCATGTATTGTTTCACTAGGCTACAGAGGAGGCAGGCAAGAGTGGTTAAAAAAACCCAAAAACGCAGCCACCCTATGTGCCACAGTACTGCACTGCCACAAAGGCATTTGGGATACAGGAAGGGAGCAGGTGAAGGAGGGAAACAAACAAACCAAGGATTGAGAAAACAAACCATGATTTGTTCGATCATCTGCCAGATAAACAGATAGGGCAACAGACCATGGGTTAAATAAACCATGGGTTAGTGTTATGTGTAAACCAGGTTACTGTGTGCAACCCCAAATTTTAATTCCCCCCCTTAATTAAAATAAATATCTGTGTGCACACACAGAATCTAATTCTACATAATATTTGACGTGACCACAAGTACAGTTCAACACGAAGGCTTTCGTTGCAAATTCAAGTGACAGTTATGTACTTTCAGAAATATTTCACAGAGCACTACTGTAACATAATGCCCAGAAGATGAACCAGAAAGTCCCCAGTTCAAAACTTTGCCTTTGTAACAAACACACTAGGTGGACTAGACAAGCCAGTATGTCATAGCCTGGAGCAGGACTCTCCAACCTTGGGTCCCCAGATGTTGCTGGCCTACAGCTCCCAGCATACCCAGCCAGCATGGCTAATGGCAAGGGATTCTGGGAGCTGTAGTCCAGCAACATCTGGGGACCCAAGGTTGGAGATCCCTGGCCTGGAGTAAGGAAAGAATAATAGTGACCAATCTTCCTAATGTGAAAGATAGAAATTCAAGATACGTAGGTATCAAAAAGCACTAAAACCACACTGGTCTATTATGCTCTACTTCTTGAAACGTCAAAGCAGGATTATCTGTCAACAAATCCATAATTTGCAAGAACAGAAACTGATACCAAAAAGTGAGATACGCCCCAACAATTCTGGAGAAGAAAACTGAGTGAGTTGATAGCATACAATTATTCTACGTATATTATCCTCATTCCGATTCTAGAATACTAGCACGTTAGTGGTGACAGAGCTGGGCTAAATTGACTCTTCAATATGTACTATACTGAGAAAATATGTCACTGACTCTAGGTTATAATCGCATTTACGCTCCATTTCAAAAATATGATTATTACATATTATCAATCTCTGTGTAACATTCTGAAACCAAACACCCACATGTCTAATTGGCATAGACTTTTTCAAGATTAACAGAGCCACCCATGGCCCCTAGACAGCATCAAGATGGCCATAGGATTGTTCGGATCCCCAGCTCTGAGGTGGGAAAATCACCCTGACCTCAGAGCTGCGGATCTACGTTCGGATCCCCCCCACCCCCACGCAGCTGGTGAAAAAAGAACAGAAGTGACCTCAGAGAAGGGTTCCGTGGGCGTTCTGGGGGAGGGGAGGGGACTAGCGCTGCCAAGATATGACGTATCCTGATGGCACCTCAGCCTCCTTCCCTCCCCCTCCGAAGTGCTGCGCTTAGACAGCCGGAATCCACTGTCTAGCTGTTTTGCAGAGCGGGAGAAGCCCAGAGGCAACCTTTGCCTCCGCGCTTCTCCAGCTCTGCATAGGATGCCCGTAATCCTCCGAGTTTGGAGGGTTGTTATGGGCATCCCGATTGGATTGCACCCTAAGTATTTTGATGCCAAGGCATCTGCCACTTTTCAAATTAGGAATGTTATAGGGAGTTTGATCCAGCTTGTTGTAAGAGGCTGCATTTAAAGAGCTTTGAATCCTAAAGTGCTTTATAAATGTATAATAATAATAATAATAATAATAATAATAATAATAATACAAAACAGTTCTATCCCAGTCCTGTATATGATGGAAGAGACTTGCAAAAAGGTCCTTTTCCTGCACCATCACTATTCTTTTTCTATCTTTCTTTTTCCTCCTCCATTTCTGTCTTTTCAATTTCCCCAGCAGCTGCCTTGCTTTCCCATCTGTAAAATGGGAATAACAGTGATCATCGCCTCTCTGAGGGGTTAGGATACATGAGGCCAAATGCTCCATTTAGGGAAGCCTCAATTAACACATTATCTTAGACTTTCCACCTGCGATTGCAAGAGCAGCTTCACAGAACAGGAATAGGTGCATTCACTAGGTGGGGATTAACACAGACCATGGAAATTATGTATCAGAACTGTCATATATATGCAAAAAGGCAAAAGATTTATATGATCTGAAGAGAAACCACAGTATATATAAATCTATCTATCATCTATCTATCTATATTAGGTGCGGTCAATCAATGCTTGATATGCTTCCAGAATTGCCCTCTAGGTTGAACCATCTATTAAGCGTACTGCTAATGTACAGCTTCCACTCATTTCAATTGGGCTCTCGTGGTGGGCAACGGATCTGTTCTGAACAGAATAAAATGGACAGATGTTATGCAGCAGCTTCAGCAGCTAGAGATGCTTGCCAAGCCGCCTACCCTGTTATGGAAAATGGGAAACTCACTTGAAAAAGAAGGCCTGTCGTCCGGATTTTGTGCCCAGCCACATTCCATTAATGACAGCATCAACCCTCGGTGAGGAATGTCAAGTGACAAATATTCTTCGCTCGTGTCCGGACGCTTTCCTTGTGACACGCTATACATAATCTGCAAGGGGTTTATAACATCTGTCAAAGTAGATATTATGCACATTAGAAATACGTGTACTTCTTATCCAGTAGCGAAAACACAGGTGAACATAGAGATAATACTTGGCATCTTAGATTATATTATGGGTGCTTCCAGACAGACAGCCCCTAGCACTACCGATCAAAAGGCATTGTGCCGCTATTCTGTCTTTCCTTCTTTAACAGATTTTCGGTGGTAAGGAAAAGGTGGAAGTAGCGGTGGGAATCACGGGAAGGTTACAAATGGAAGACATTGTCATCTGGAGCCCATTGCAAAATTCTGTGTTTGAGGCAGGCTGACTGCACAATAAAATCCACATCTGGAAACACCTCTACTGCTACCAAAGCTCTTCTTTGTTAATCTGACAAAGTGTCCCACCTCCCCTATCTCCCAAGCTTTCATAGCATCATTTATTTAATTGGAATAATTAAAGGGGGAAATTACAGGCCAAAAGTGGGAAAGAATGGCCATTAAAAAAAGAAGTAACGGCTTGCATTTTTCCAGTGGGCCAACTTTCCACAGTTGCTGCATCTAAGCCCAACCCATAGTTGCTCCTAAAGAGAATTCTACAATGACACTAAAAAAATAAAAGGAATCTGACCTTCAAATGGTTGTTTTCTTGACATCACTTCCCACATAATAATGGCATAACTGTTCAAAGCAAAAAGACACATTAATGTAAATCAGTTCCGTATTTTCAGACAAGGCAAAATAATCTCCACGAAATGCATATAATTTAACTATTGCTATTTGGGAGAAACTCTACCTCTCCAATCAGCAAGGAGGATCTTAGTGCAAGTATTCATCTGTTCCAATACCGGCTGGCTCAAGCGCATCTGGCATAGTAACAAGGCAATCATACTGCCGGGAGATCCTAAGGTGGATGATCACCTTATCCAACACCTCTGCTGGACTTAGGCTGGCAGGGTGCAGAGAGGGAGGAGAAGCATTTTCCTCCCTCCCTTCCTGTTCAGGTTGCTGTTGTTGTTTTACTATCCCTCCTACCACTGCAATCAATGGAAGGGAAGTTATGCATGCCAGCTCCAGGGCCACTGTACATTTCCTCCTGTGTCATGGCTGTGGCTGGAGACCAGTAGGGCTCTGGATCCTGTGGATACAAAACCTCCCCCACTCTGCCCAAGACACATCCCCCAATCTCTCCCACCCCCCGTTTTGCCTTTACTGACATTGTAGCAATAAGGGCTGCGGAAGTTTCCATGGGGGTTGGGAGAGGCATCTAAGGCCAGATCTCCCTTTCTGAGAGTGGACTTCTCTTCCAGCCCTTGGAGGCAACTATCCTATGAACTCCAGGATGCCTTCTTAGGGACCATAGAACTACAGCCTAAGGAAATGAGACTATATTTTTAGGCCCTCTTAGGAACAATGCAAATGCAAGGTTGTGTGTTCAGAAGATACTTTAAAAGCAGTCATATTGGCTGTGTTGTGACATCATGATGAACCATAGCGAGCCTTGGATCTAACCCTAGCCCCTTCCCCCTCCTCATCCTTTGTGGCCATGGGGAAGAGTTTCGCTTGTGATTAACCTCAGCTTCTCATTTCATCTGAACCTGATAAACTGTTAATTATTATTATTAATATATTTATTTCTATTCCGCCCAATAGCCAAAGCTCTCTGGGTGGTTAACAACGTTAAGTTAATCTTAACTATGCTTTGTTTGAAACAAGTCAAATTACAACCATGGGTTATGAAGCTTGCAAAAAAACTATAGTTATGATCAGGATTCGGGCTTAACACTAAACTGCAGTTAGTCTAAAATGGAGGTGAATGCTTCTGAATTCATCCTCGTGGCTGCACCAGAGGAGGAGAGGGGAGCACATGAGCCCGAGGCTCACGTAAGCTCATTCCCATCCTGTTAACTAGGAATTATCACGATGTCTGGATGCAGCTATTGAGAATACATGCATATGGAAAATATTTGGAGAGCCTCCCATAACATTTTGAGAACTTAAGACTCTTGAAGGTAACTCATCTTGATGTAACTTTTTGATGTTTGTATGCTTACAAGCAGTTCTTGAATTATGGGAGCAGGGGGAGGTAGAGGGCCCTTAATGAAACCCACAAGCTGCATCCCCTTGAGTCCCAGTAAACTTAGCCAAACTGTGTCCCTGTAAACTTCTAAGAAGAGATAGCCAAAGGGACTGTCACAAAAGCCAAGGAGTCTGGGCTCCCCGCCCCCTCGTAACTTGAGCAGCACTTTATAAGAGGGCATTATGTTGGAATTGACACTCAGTGGCCCTACTGCACAACAGCAACCTGAGGTGTGTGTGTGTGTGTGTATCTGCAATTCAATAGTGAACTTAACTGTCCAGATGTACCTACAATATTGATAGCTGATTCAGACATGCATGCACAATAGTTTCATTCATGCAAGCCATCCATAACTGTATGTTGCAAATCATCTGCTGAGGAACATGCATGTGTGAACTCAAGCCTTATAGGGACTTGAAAGAAAATTTTAAAACTTAGAGCAATCTTGCCACTGGAAATTAGTTGCAGTGGCAAGATGCAAAAACTGTTACCGTATTTATTGAATTTGTGGATAGCTTTTCAATGGGGGTGAAGGGGATATTCAAGATGACACACAGTAGAATAAGAATTCCAAAATAAACATATGATTTTTGAAAATTATTTTTGTAAAAAGAATCATTTTTTATTTTTGTAAATCACCGTGTAAAATTACTCTCTTGGCTTTATCTTTCAGACAGGAGTTAAAAGTAATTCCATGCAAATTTGAGACTCTGATATGGTAAAAGCTTATAGCCTCAAATTCTAATGTGTCTGGTACACTGTATTTGCAATGCCCACTATAGAAGGATTAAGACAAATACAAAACACACAAGTGTCCATTCTTAATTCCATAAGAAAATATAAATACCTATATATATCATGCTTTATACTTGCACGTGTTTTTTGTTTGCAATCATAATCTTCAGGTGGCATGTAGATTATAGTCCCTCCTTCAGGCATTGATTTCTCACTTCGAGAAAGTGACATGGATATCATGCGCCATTTGGACAAACCAAAATCTGCGATCTGGAAGTGGGGGAGGGAACTCAGGTCAATCTTACAATATTGTTAGAGCCCATCATGTCTGTTCAGATACCCTGGGTTGGATCCAAAAGTTTTGTTCCACGAACAAAAGAACTTCCCCTCACAGAAGGGGTCCTTCCACACCTCCTAGCTACTTTAGTTCTTGAACAAAACCTTTGGATCCAAGTCAGTATTTCAAAAGCGGGTAGGACGAAAGATCTGCTGGGGGTGAAAGAGAGGAGGACCCAAAAAAGCAAAACAAACAAATAAATATTTGAGAGAGAGAGAGGCACAAAACCTTGGTGCTCACATTTAAAAAACAAACAAACAATGTGATAATTGCCAAATGGTATACGTAATGTGATTTTTTAAAAATTGCTGAGCACCAGTCTGTGTTTCTTCTTCTTTTCGCTTTATGATGCCACCTGCTTTTCTTGTGAAAAATCTAGAAAACTCAAGAGCAGGGCTGGCTGGACTTCAGGCTTTCCAGATCTACCAACTTTTTTTTTTTACTATAACCCTGAGGTCTAGCAAGTGCAAAATAGTGGCGGTGGGCTGGGGTGGGGAGAGAAGGACATTCACTTAGAATTAAGGAATAGCACATGCTAGGCACATGCTCAGCCTATGCATTTGTTTTAATACCAGAATTAAGTCTGTGGTCCTTTTACATACAAATCCACTCTTGATTTCTCCCTGACCTTTTCCCATTTCAGCAACCTAATTCAGGCACAAAACCCCACCATTTTTTTGTTCTTGCTGTTGCCAAACAACAGGTAGTCACAAACCCTTGCTACTGTACTGCAAATCACCCAGAGATATACCAGTAGATCCAGATCTACCTTCTGCCCAGCTCTGCTCCAGAGCACATGGAACTGAGCTTCCCTCGTTGTACACACTGAACAATACAAGCAAGCCCTCATGACACATTCCTAAGACAGGAGTCATGCTATTGGCATTATCGTAGGTCATAAACATATCCTCTTAAGCAGATATGAACCATGTCTCATAAGCGTGGCTAAGCCGTTCTGGGTTCCTCCTTGCACTGACCAAGCAATTCCCTCATTTCCCCCTTCACCCTGAACTGCACATATATTGCTATCTGCAGCCATCATGCTTTCATACAACTAGCCTAAGGCTGAAAACATAAATTCTGTAAGGTCATGATGCCGTTGATCATGGTACCAGCTCCAAATAATGGTTTGACTGCCTATTCCATCCTTCTTAAAAATCGACTATAAGCTACAGTGAATCCTGCATTTCTGCAGCTATATATAATGGACAAAACACATCCCAAGTGAAAAAGTATGCTGCAGAATTCCATTAAAAAAAAGAAGAAGATAAAATCTGGTCTCAAAAGTCAAGCAAGTTTCAATGATACTGAAACCGCCAAGTTGCTAGTGGAAGCCAACCATTTACAAAGAGCAGGATTAAAAAGATACACAATTGTCTAATGCCTTTCGACAAACAGGAATAACAAAATTACAACAGTAAACAAACACCAGGTTGATTTATGAGGCCTGATTAAATCACACACTCCTATCAGAAATTTATTTATTTCTTATATTTATTAATCGCCCATCTGGACGGTCACCCGGCCACCCTGGGTGATGTACAATTAAAACAATACAATAAAACAATACAATAAAATATGATAATTAAAACAGTATAGTTTTCTTAGTTTTGGCCTCTAGTTAACTCAGCTGCTTATTTGTTACTGCAGACTCAGCGGAAACACTGACGGCAATCGTGGCACAACTGGCCTATGAACTGGCCCCTTAGATCATCAGACCGATGTTCTCAGCAGGCAGCCCCTAACCTAACCGCTCTGTTTTGCAGCTTTCCCTGGTCTGTTTTGCAATGTCTTATTGCCCTTCCTTGATGTTACGATCCAATCTCCTAAACTTAAGCTTCAGTGGATAGAGAAGCTCAAGTGGGTTATTCCACTTGCCTGCTCTGCAGAACTATAACCACGCAGTCACTTTGACACTTCAACGAACATACAGGGCAGAGATGGCCAAGCGATTGTTACTTGGCCCTACCAAATTTTAACAAAGACATGGTCTTTTCCCCCATAGAAGTGAAACTGCACAAAGATGGCTCTCTTCAAACATTGTGAGAGGGATATATAATGTGTACTTCCATGTTGCATCTCCATTCAGGCTTTGCATGGAATACCCTAGTCATGTTCAAATGCCTGCTTTCCAATAAGCGCAAAGCCCTCAGTACTGGTTGGTACGTACTGCTTTATAGAGCGTAGCCATCTACGAGGAGGTCGGGTTGCATGGCAAGCTTCCTACTTTCATCCTGTGCTTCAGGGGTGGGCAACTACAGGAGATCAAGTGGGAAACTACGGGAGATCCATTTTCATCCTTGCACCCTCCTGCAGACCACACTCCACAGGGTGCTGCTTAGTTGGCAGGGCATCATCATACAACACCCCCCCCCCAAGCAGTATGCTGATTCACCGGCAAACCATTCCGTAGCACTGAAAAGCTTAAATTTAGCTCACTTGCAAGTCAAATTTGACCCTTCCAGTGCTCCTTAGAGGCTATGCAAACAAGCTAAATCTGATCCTTTTAGCACTCCATTGGGGTCAAAGTGACGTTTTCCCATTTTTTCCCCCTGCTGCTGCCACATTCAGCAGTGCAGTGGCCATGTGTTACCCACACCTGCTCTGCCTATACCACTGCCCAAGAATATCACTGATGCAAGATCATGTATGTGGCCATGTCTCTGCATTAATTAGGGGACACAAGCCTCATTTTTCCCAAAGATCTGTGGACATACAAATTATCATGTAAAGATGGATCGATCACAAACTTAGTGTTATGCTGGAGCTAGGCCTAAATGTAGCTGCTGTATATGACATTTATAACTTTCCTTTCTATTTTTTCTTTAATTTGCAATATTTCTGTGGCAAAATTATAAGGAGGCAAGTTTTAAAAGCTTCTAGGGAGAGTCCCCGTGCATATACACTCTCACTGCAACTGTTCTAAAAATCTTGTTCAGCAAGTGGCACAAGTAACATATGCTTGTACGCCGGCACTACGTGTTACACAGCTTTCCCACTTCCCTTTTCAAATATATATTTAGTACAAAGCAACATTATTTTCTACATACAAGTGAAATCTTAACACTGAACTCGACTCTCCACTCACTAAAGTGAAAACTTAACAGCGGAAACCAATAGCGCAAAGAAAAGGTTGGTTTTTTTTTAGAAGCCTATTTGCCTATAGATTACTGCTTAATATACTTAATATACAAATCAAATAGCCTTTACAAATTCTTAGACATTAAAGGCAAACATGTTGGTGCTTCTAGCACTGGCCTGGAAAGTAAGTATTTGAAAAAGGAATTGTGAACAAGCTTTCTTGTTCATAGTGGCAATGTTGTGATCACAGTTTTTCATCTTTCATAAAAAACCAAATAGGTTTCTAGTGCTTAGTGGTAGAAATAGAAGAATGTAGAGCAGGGCTCTCCAACCTTGGGTCCCCAGATGTTGCTGCTGGCCTACAGCTCCCAGCATATCCAGCCAGCATGGCTAATGGCAAGGGATTCTGGGAGCTGTAGTCCAGCAAAATCTGGGGATCCAAGGTTGGAGAGCCCTGGTATAGAGAATGTATTTAGGGATAGGGCTCAGCTCAGCAGTACTTTCTAGTGCTCAGAAGGGCAGGGCTTCATTCTTCCCCATAACTTTTTGCCCCAATGTATTTGTAAACTCTCACCCTTGCATGTGATGTAGTAACCCGTTTCCTTGTCTGCAAAATCATACACCCAGACCTTTCAAGCTCATACACCGCAGTGGGGCACAGGTGCCAAAGAGCAAGAGCACACCCATACCTTAACATGGAAGTCACTGTCAAGTAAAATATTCTGGGTCTTCAAATCATGGTGCAAGAGTGGGGGACTCATGTTGTGAAGATAGTTTACTCCCAAGGCAATTTCATAAAGAATGCGAAACCTCAGTGACCAAGCAAGGTCAGGATACACATTTTTCTATTTAGACAAAGAGAAGAAAAAGATATTTAATACACACACTCACACAATTTGTTTAGTTGAATTTATAACCAAGGCAATATAAGGTTGTGTGACTAAAACTTCTCCCTAACCATTGAAAAAATGCTTGCCCAAATAAAGAAGTCTTGCATTAATTCTGCAGAGTGGTGACCACAGATTCAACTGCCCTTCAGAGCAGGGGTGGGCGACTTTGGGAGGTTCCGGGGACATTTTTACCCCCGCGAAAGACACCCCCATGAGCCTCAGTCTGCAGGGTGCTCAAAAAAATATTCTGAATTTGTGGCCCCTTTCAGACTAACATTGGCCACTGGAGGAACATGGCCAGCAGGCATGGTCTTACTCCTCCCTCACGTATTCAGTGAACTGGGAGGAGGGTTGGTTCATCTGACCAGCACTTAAGAGCCAGTGTGGTGTACTGATTAAAAATGTTGGACTGGGACTCGGGAGATCCGGGTTCTAGTCCCCGCTCGGCCATGAAGCTCACTGGGTGACTTTGGGCCAGTCACTGACTCTCAGCCTAACCTACCTCACAGGGTTGTTGTGAGGATAAAAAGGAGAGGAGGAGGATTATTATGTAAGCTGCCTTGGGTTCCTTGCAGGAAAAAAGGTGGGATATAAATATAATAAATAAATACATTTCCCATTAATTTCCCCACCCTGTTTGAAAATACTTCATTTTAAAATTAACATTGCTCATGGGCTCAAGAACCATGCTACTAACCCCGTTCATACTTACACCATGTAAAAGTTCGTTCAATGACCCATTTGGCATATATTCTGTCACGATGCCCAGGAATTCAGGTTCATTGCAAATCCCCAAAATTGGTAGAATATAGCTGAACCTTGCCTGATGTAAAATTTCAGCTTCTTTTAAGAGATTGTCTCTTTCACTACAAGAACAGAAGACAAAATAAAACCAGTTTTACTGTTACTGCATTAGAAGCTAGAAATATGTGACTTAAATTCGTAAACTTCATTATTGTTGTAAGAAATGGAAACCCTCAGTGTCAGTGGAAACTTAACACAGACTTAACACACACCTTGAAAAGCATACACTGGTCTGGTTCTCACATAATGTTAAGCCATGGTGCAGTTAGTTGAAATCTGGCTTTTTGTTGTGTCTGAACTTATCACCACAAACAAATCATGGTTTGTAAACCACAAATAGAAGCCATGGTTTGTTGTTGGCTCATGAAGTCTGGCTTGTTTAAACTATGACTTGGTGTGATGTCTGAACCCAGAACCGAGTCTTATCCTTGGCTTATTTGTGTTTGCCCTGAAATAGCTGGAAATGAAACCGCTTTGAAGGCTGGCAAAATGGGTGGGAGAGAAACAAACCAGAAATAAGGAAAACAAGCCATAGCTTGTTTCCTCGTCTGCAAGACAATTCATGGCTAAAGCAACAAACCATGGTTACCATAAACCATGGCTTAGCATTATGTGCGAATGCAGCCATTGTGTGGGAAGAAATAGCTAGAGAAAAGCAGAAACCCTTTTCATATTTATTTATAAAAATGTATTCTTTTTTTTCCTGTACAAAATCACACTCAAGGTAGTTTACAATCAAGAAAGTTAAAGTTAAACAAACAATAAGACAGTGATATCAGCAAATCAGAAGTCCACAGCACAAAATTTAAAGCCATATAAAAGGAATAAAAAAACAGGTTTTTATTTTGCTCCTAAACACATGATGTGACTTGTTGGGCCTGCCATGGAAACAGATTCCAATGTGGCAGTAGCACGAGAATACCCTGCCCCACCAGCCTTCACAAGAATTTGTTTCATGCAGTGATAGGGCAAAGCACCAACAGCAGATCTTGGGAGCCAGTGTGTTGCAGTGGTTAGAGTGTTGGACTGGGACTCAGGAGATCCGGGTTCTAGTCCAGCCACTGACTCTCAGCCTAACCTGCTGCACAGGTTTGATGTGAGGAAAAAATTGGAGGAGGACGAAGATCATGTAAGTCAGGTTGGGGAAAAAATGGCAGGATATAAATGTAATAAATAAATAATAATGTTAAAGCACGGTAAGGTTCACACAGAAAGAAAGACTCCAGTAGATTTGCTGGCTCAGAAAGTGAATATTTGAAACTTGGGAGAGGTATTGTCCCTGATCTTGTGCAAGGTTAGGGACCAACAGTCCAGTCCTACAGATATCTATTCGGAAGACCCATTGACTTTGATGGAACTTACTCCCAGCTAAGCATGCACAGGTTTGCAGTTACCTTGGAAGAAGCTCCCCTGAACACAGTGGGCCTTTCTTCTTAGTTGGCACGCATAGGATTGCACTGAAGGAGAGAGGCAGGGTCCCGTTGTCTAAAAACTGTGGCTTGGCTACCGAGGCCTACTAACATTTGTGGACCACTGACTGCATCGATTACTAGTAAAATATGAAAGTGGATTTTTGTTTATATCTCCCCCTCAAAAGGAAGAACATTTGGGAGTGGACACACAAAATGGTTAAAGTATTTTCTGAAACCTTATAACAGATTATTTTCTTTTGATAGTCAATGGTACCAGGAAGCTGACTAACTGAAGCAGCTTTAGATGAGAAGGTCAGCAGTGGCAGCAATCTGAGATCAACCGACAAGACCCTGGTGAAGGCCTCTTAAAAGAAACCAGTATTAAGCTGTGGGAGTTCTGTTCCCCCTTCACACACTTGAATTAGGCCTAGGAATCAAGGCCTATATCCCTACGGTTCCAGAATACAAGCTGAATGAATACTGTATGGTAATAAAGAGTGCCGAGGGGTTACTACATTATTGAGTGAAAACCTTCTTCAGCAAGAACTAATAAATTGTCCTGAATAAATGTTCTAAAATTGGATAAAGCCCACTGAGAGAGACAATAATTGAGTTCCATCATCCCTCACACACCCTTTCTGTTCACAATTCAGACTGTTTCGTGTGCATGCTGGATAATCCAGTCATGTAAAGCTAGGCCTTCGAAGCTGAAAGGCGGACAGTTTGTAAAACAGTAGTAACTGTCCCCCTCCCCCTGCCCCCACTACCACCACCAATTGCTGCTGTATGCAAGGTCTACGGCTGATTTGGTTTGTTCTAATTTCTGCTATTTCCCAGGATTTCTGTTCTGAGACGAAGGGTCAAACTACACATTACGTTAATTACACAGCGTGTAGCTGCTGAGCCAAATCTTTCTTTCTTTTCTTTTTTACTTTACGGTAAGTGCATGCAGTTCTGACCACCATGCACCGGGAGGGAAGGATTAAACCTCCACTCCACTGTTCACTTCCTCAAATTCCCGCTCCCTGTGCGAGGGTTAATTTTTTTTTAAAGAACATCTCCATTGATGACAATGGAGTCATCCCAGGCACGGGGGGGGGGGGGGAGGGAGGGATTTTGGGAAGCAATTTAATCCTCCCTTCCTGGTGTGCGGTGATCCCCGATCCAAATTGGGGCTGCGTGCACTTACCTAGAGTAAAAAGATAAATAAGGCTCAGCTACCTGCTATGTAATTAGCATAACGTTCGGTTCAGGGCTGGCCCTCCCATGAAGCAGGCTGTGGCGCCTGCATCAGGCAGCCTAGTGGGAGGAGTGATGAAGTGCCCCGCTCCCCCGCCCCCTTCCGGAGGTCCTGCCACTGCCACCACCGCTGCCCCGGCTCCTCCTGCGGGTGCTCTGGAGAGCCCCCCCAGCTGCTCTATTGCTGTGGTATTTGCTACAGCGACCGAGTGGCCGGTGGGGCTGGCTCAGCAGGGCAGCCCTCTGTTTGCCTTGGCATGCAGAAAGCCGCACGGCCGGAAGAAGCGGCCCGCCAGGGTCTCGTGAGAGCTCGGGAGATCTTGGCAACATCTCACAAGATCCAGGTGAGCTTGGAGCACTGACTCGATGGTCTTATAGGCCCCTTCCAACTCTACTATTCTATGATTCTTGTAAGACCCCCAGCTGCTGCTTCTGGCTGCACGGCTCTCTGCATGATGAGGTAAACACAAGGTGGGCAGCAAAGGGAAGGGGGCGCGAGAAGGGATTGGGGGGCACAATACAGCGGCAGCACACGTTCTCAGGCGCCTCGACAGCTTGTGCTGGGGCTGGTTTAGTTTGATCCTAATTCTACGTTTAGACGGTCATTTGTTAATTCAAATGACTCAGAGTTCCCAACCAGCCATTCCTTTCTTAGGCAGGACGGTCTGTTGATGCTTCATCAATGGGAGTCAATGGATACGTGATGGTCTCCTGATATGTGGGAATCTTTAATATGACCCCCTTCACACATTAAACGAATGCGAAGACATCAAGCCATGTGGGCTAGCCTCGCCACTGCTGTTGCCACGCACCACCTCGGCGATTGCCTGTCAAACATGTTTGTTATTTGTTGGAAGGAGTTCACCACATGTACATGAGTGTGGAGAGCTACCACACACGAGGAGGGACCCTGATCAGCTAGGGCCCTTCTTGCATGTAGGAGTTTTCTACATGTACAGCCAGAGAACAGTTGGCCAATGGTCAGGAATGCTGGGAGTTGTGGTCCAAAACATCTGGAGCGCACCAGATTGGGGAAAGCCGCTATAAGCTGCAAGGTTTGAGCAGGCCATTCTACTCTTCCTTCTCTCCCAATTGAATTTCTGTTTCCCTTGTCCAACTTCCATAACTTCTGGAGGTCACTGAGCATGCTCAGTCCTTGTTGGGCTATTTTGGGGGTGTTGTTTTTTGGTTTGTTTTTTTTTTTTAAAACACCCTCAAAATATTTCTGCATACTTTGGGATTAACCTAAGCATGCCGGTACCTCCCCTCTTATTTATCAGTGGCTCCAGGTGGTTCCAATCCTGTTGGCAAAGGGGCACTGTGTTCACTATTAGAGGAAGTGACAATTTTGTTAGCTCTCTGCCTTATCTGGTTTAGATGGTCTAAAAAGCTTTCATCTGAGCACTTTTCATAAGGGTATGGCTCCCTTCATGTGCTTCATCTCATTAATTCTTTCAACAATGTTGTAGTGTACACTATTATTATCATCAGAGAACAGATGGCAGACTGAGACCAAGGGCCTCTCTACATGAGGCATTTATTGTGTGCTCGCAATTCCTCACTCATGATAGTTTGCGGGTGCTTTACATGATGTCCTCATCCTCCAGGGCCTCTCCCCTGCTTTCCAAGCATTTGTATTGGTCACAATTGTGTATTGTCACAATTCCACTGTACTGCAGCTATACCGCAGCACCATCTTGTGGTTCTGTATTGAACATATAGAAAGCCAGAAAAAGCAAAACCCTGGAGAAAGTACACGTGTAAAAGAACCGATCTTAGTCCCACAAGGAATCCAGAAAGAGAAGCCTTGGTAAAGTGTTGGGTTAAAAGCCACATGCAGAGAAGCCCCAAGGGATAGTGGCTTCTGCCTAAGACCACCCAATGAGTTCAAGACTACGTTTCAGATTTAAAGTGGGTTTCCCCAACCTACGTACTGAGCGATTACAAAACACTTGTTCCTTACAATGCTGCAGAAAAGAGGATGCATGACTGACTTCCATGTCCAGTGCTCCCATTTCAGTGTCATGTCTGAAGGAGGGCTAGTGCTTCTCCCTTGAGGAAAGATAAACCAGCTACACCCATTTCAGGTGCCCACACACTTCACTGTATGGGAAATTCCCAGAGTTCCCCTTTTACAGCAAAGGCGCAATAAGCGGATGCATGAGTTGCTGCCTTGCTACTTCTCTATAATGATCAGAGCTATTCTCAGAATTCAGCTTTGGTGTTAACTGTTCAGCAGGTGGCCTTGCTAAATAGTTGTTAGGGTTTTCATTGTTTTGCAACTTACCAGGAACCTATGTGCCTGTGTGGTCTAGCATCTGTAGCATGATATCTGTGATATCAAGGAATGCTTAATCCTACATATTTAATATTAGGGAGCACTTACATCTGTCTATAATGAAAGTACAAAACCTACAATGTGTAGAATGAACACTCCATTCCTCCCCCATGGTCTATCTTGCATTAATATTCACTTCTGGCCCAAAAAGTATCAGACTGGCTCAAAAATGTGCTCTTTAGCAAGAATATGTTTTTTTTTGTTGCCTCAGGCATTTGATTTCAAACCTGACATAACTTTCACAGCTTCTGTTTTTACTGTATTCCATTTGTATCTGAATTGTTTTGTCTTTTAAAGCAATTTTTTTGTCTCTTAAAGTTCTTTTAAAAGCTCTATCTCCATTGCCTTAATTGTATTTTTATACTAAAGTGATTAATAAATACTAAGGGTGCAATTCGTTGCATGTTTAGACAGAAAAAAGTCCTATAACTCCCAGTCAGTCTGGCTGGGGAAGGCTGGGAGTTGTAGGGCTTTTTTTCTGTCTAAACATGCATTGGATTGAGCCCCAAAATACATACACAAACTAACAAACATAATATTCCATGCAGGGTTACCATCCTTTCTCAACTGTGAGCTTTATGACACAAGGATGTTAATTGCTGCATCTACTTTTGGTTTCATTGCAGCACTGAGATTCGAGCTCTACACAAAAAGCTCTTCCTTTCCTGCTTTTCTGCTACACAACCTCTAGGTGGAGCTGCGCTACAGCGGAACAGGGCAAATACACCAGGAGAAAGAGCACCATCCTCCCTGTATTTTAATAGCTCATTTTCCCCGTTCTAAAAACAACAACGGGAAAGTGCTCCGAAAAAACAGAAGAGAAACTGGAGGATCACGACGTCATCTGAGGAGCCCGTAAACAACTGTGAGTAAGGAATCACGAGCACACAATAAATGCCTTGTGTAGAAACGCCCTGTGTTACCTCATAACGCATATAGCTCCCCTTCCCCCCCACCCCGGCCAAACACCTGCATGTCTTACTTTCTTTCCTTCTGCTGCTTGGCAAGGACTTGGCAAGCATGTCTCTGTAGGTTTTGGCTCTGTTCCCGTTCCAACAAACAAAACATCCTTGATGATGGCTAAATGCCAAAGTAGTGCTGCTAGACTGAACAATAAACATGACATTACCTGGGTGAATTACCTACTCAGGGTGGGTTGATTTAGATTAAGGAGACTTGATTCAGATCAAGTTTCTCACTGACAGCACCACATATATTCACTAAACAACTGTGCATTAGTAGCAACAAAAACAGTCTTCTAGCACCTTAAAGACTAACAATTCTATTACAGCATAAGCTTTGCCATACACACACACACACACACACACACACACACACACGGTTTGGAATGGGGCGAAGTAAGCAGTGAGGTTAGAGGGAAAAGAAATCCAGGAAGTACAAACAGTGACAATTACCTTATTAAAAGTGGGCATTCACAAAACAGTTGATGGTAATAGCACAGATATTCTGGCATTGGTAAACTAACTAACACGTGTAGTGTGGTTTATTAAAAACAAAACTTTATCCCGATTCAAGCCACAGGAGACAGAACTGAACATCCTGATAAATTCAGCGGTTTCACATTGTAGTTTACTAACCAGTTCATCTCTAATTAAACGGAGCACTTATATACTATCTAGGAAGGGATGCTTCTGTATAATTTTGCTTTCTGTTAAAGGTCCGCCACTCTTCCCATATTGCATAACTGCCCTGCTTTTCCTCAGTTTTGTCTCCAACCTAGAAAGATGAGATAACTAACAATCCAAAACGTTTCCTCATTGTAGCCCATCTACCCGTACACATGTCTTTGCCTGCCTAGAGTGACATTTTTTGATAGAAAGGTGGGGTACGACTCAAATAAAGACGAAGGGTGCAATCCTATGGGCTCCCGACCTTGTCAGGGGGGCCATAGGATATGTTGGAGTCAAAATTGACCATCTAAAACAGTGTTCTTCAACCTTGGCTGGCTGGGGCATGCTGGGAGTTGTAGGCCAAAAACATCCGGGGACCCAAGGTTGGAGAACACTGATCTAAAAGTTTTGGAGGGTGAGGGGAGTGCAGAGGCAATCCTAGCTGCTGTGCTTCTCCCACCTTCCATTAGATGCCCGTAACCCTCCAAGTTATGGGCACCCTCGTTGGATGGGGCTTCCCAAGCACAACACCTTCCAGAAGCATGGGCTGATTACTAGGAAGAGAAGTTTACTGTCATTAGATGAAAAGGAATCTTCTTCATTTGTTAATGTAGAATAAATATTCATAATTCGAGAGCAATCTGCAGAGCTCCAGTAGTTAAGGAGTTCACAAGACAAGTGGGAGTGAGTGGGACTGCAACAAGATACTGCGGTGTGGAGTATTATTCAGGTTTCCAGCCAGGCAGGCTACTCTCCATTCCGTTTCCCCACCTGCAAGCTTTCCATTCCCCACCCCACAACACTCACTCAGCATGCTGTGCCAAGTGAGCACACTCAGCACTCAGTCCTCATTGGGCTGTTTGGGGGGTTTCCCTTTGGTTTTTCCCTGAAGTTTTTTAAAAAAATATAATTCTGCAAACTTTGTGGTGCCATTTCAGCTACATCAGAGAATGAGTTCACTATTTGCATATATATATATATATATATAAGATCACTCAGAGGGACACAGTGCACTATACTCCTGGCGTTTTACGGCATGGCATTAAAAAACCCCATAACAACTAGGACTCGGGAGATCCGGGTTCTAGTCCCCGCTTGGCCATGAAACTCACTGGGTGACTTTGGGCCAGTCACTGACTCTCAGCCTAACCTACCTCACAGGGTTGTTGTGAGGATAAAATGGAGAGGAGGATTATGTAAGCCGCCTTGGGTTCCTTGCAGGAAAAAAGGTGGGGTATAAATATAATAAATAAATAAAATATAGCGTATATGACCTATTATGTCTTCCCCAACCTGGTGCCCTCCAGATGTTTTGGACTACAAGTCCCAGCACTCCTGACCTGACCATTGACCATGGTGGCCTGGGCTGATGGGAACTGAAATCCAAAACCTATGGAAGGTACAAGGTTGTGGGAGGCTGTATTATGCCACATTTACAATACTTGACCTTCGAAAGCTCCCCTCCCCCCGTGTGCTTACTTGCACACAATGTTTATATTTATTTATTTGGAAGATTTTAACCCCTACTTTCCTAAAACACTCAAAGATTACTAACAAATTCAAGTAAGTTAAAAACATCACAATAACAACTTCTTTTCTTCCCCCCACCCCCCAAAAAAGTAACAAACCACAGCAAGCAGAACAAAATATTGTCCATAAAAACAGGGGCATCATAACCACAAGCAAAACCAATTCTTAAAAAGTAGCCTTTAATATGATATGTTTTATAGAAGGCCACCAATTCGGTTTTAAAGGATGAGAACTGCAGGTTTAACACAATTGCACTGAGATCTCCTTTTAAACCAGACTGCTTATAAATATATATATTTAAATTAAATCTAAAATTTTATAATTTTAAATTAAAAAGAGATTTTAAAATTCCATTTAAATAGAAATCCATTAAAAAAGGAAGAACATTTCTATATCTACTCCAGTGCCTTTCTGAGGCAAACAGAGCACCGGTCTGGAATGCATCTGACGGGCCTAATCCCAGTCCTTATCCGTGGTGCCCCCTCAGTTACAGCAGAATATTGCAAGGCAAGCCCATGCTCACCATACCCAGCTGAACTGCAAGTATTTACCAGTACATGGTCCAAGGTAGTCTCTGTTACGCTTAGGGCTTAACTGGGCTCTCGGGATGCCTCTGCTACCTCCTCGAGAGCTTACCAATAACTCCCAAGAGCTGCATGATAGCCCTTGCTCAGCAGAACAGCAAGGGCAGAGAGCAACTGATCAGGCAGCCATATCAAGCGCTGTTTCTTGTCACTGGTAGGACCAGGTCCCACATTGCCCTTTACAAAGAACAGGTTTGACAGGTCCTTGCCTCAAGGGCTTTACAATCCAAGAATAGACACAAGAGAAGCACTAGCGCAGTGTTCTCCAACCTTGGGCCCCCAGATGTTTTTGGCCTACAACTCCCAGCATGCCCCAGCCAGCATAGCTGGCTGGGGCATGCTGGGAGTTGTAGGCCAAAAACATCTGGGGGCCCAAGGTTGGAGAACACTGCACTAGCAGAAGGGTGGGAAATGGAGGCGGGAGTAAATGGGGGAAGAATGTGCAATTCATTAAGTTAAATGTGCTTTGGCTTTGTTACAGTGGCCAGGAGTGGACAACTTGTGGTCCTCCGGATGTTTTGGCCTACAACTCCCATCAGCCCTAGCCAACATAGCTAATGGTGAGGGATGATGGGAGTTGTAGGCCAAAACATCTGGAGAGCCACAAGTTGCCCACCCCTGCAGTAGGGCATGGGATTTAAGGGGTTGCTTATTTTATTTATGGTTACATTT
This sequence comes from Shinisaurus crocodilurus, assembly GCA_021292165.1. Lineage (NCBI taxonomy): Eukaryota > Metazoa > Chordata > Lepidosauria > Squamata > Shinisauridae > Shinisaurus > Shinisaurus crocodilurus. The sequence continues at coordinate 190,332,335 of CM037880.1, read as the reverse complement.
ATATCCCACCGTTTTTCCTCCAAGGAGCCCGAGGGAGCATACCTGATCGTCCTCCTCTCCATTTTATCCTCACAACAACCCTGTGAAGGTAGGTTAGGCTGAGAGTCCGTGACTGGCCCAAAAGTCACCCAGTGAGCTTCGTGGCTGAGTGGGGACCAGAAGCCAGATCTCCCGAATCCCAGTCCAACACACCGGCTCCCAATAGCTTGTTCCAACAGCCTGATGGAAAAGGTGTGTTTTAAGGATGGATCTATCTATCTATCTATCTATTTATTAATTTATACCCTGCCTTTTTTCCTGCAAGAAACCCAAGGCGGCTCACATAATCCTCCTCCTCCTTCTCCTCTCTATCTTATCCTCACAACAACCCTGTGAGGTAGGTTAGGCTGAGTCAGTGACTGGCCCAGTCACCCAGTGAGCTTCATGGCCAAGTGGGGACTAGAACCAGGAGCAGGAAAGGATATATAGTCTTTGCAGAAAGCAGGGCTCTTGTAGTTGCATAGATCAAGAAATTTAAGCAGATGTAACTGTTCTCCGCCCCTGTTATCACAATTACTGAAAACTACTCTACACAATTATTGAAGGCACAGGATTTCTGTGCCTTTGCATCTGCACACGCTAGACAGACGTGGTTTTACAACTGTAGCTGAGTTAGACTGCACTTCCCCAAAGTATGGTTTTATTTTTACTGTGTGTTTGCAGAAGTCCTAGAGGTCCCCGCTCTGCAGTTTCGAAGTGTGTATGTTGCGTTATATATATTTTAAGAATTTAAATAGTGGTCTAGCTAGATGGATGACCAAGCGTTCAACAACATGGAGAGTAAAATTCTGGCATAAATTATAATTATCAGGACTGCTGATTAACCAATTAGATACACACACAAATAAGCTACCCATAATCAATCGGCAGCAATTAAAATAAAATAAAAACAAAAACAAAAAACACCAGCTGCTGATTAATGGGGTGGTGGTGGTGGTTACAAATGCTTATAAAAACTGCAGACAACAAGAACCAACTTAAAAGACAATAAAGGGTCTTGTGATACCCTAAAGACTAACAAGCTTATTCTGGCAGAAACTTGCTCATGCCACAATAACTGTGTTAAGTCTTAAACGTACCACACGACTCTTTGTTGTCTGTGCTGCTGCAACAGTCTAACATGGGTACTCCTCTGGAAATCATCTTCAAAGAGGCACACACGGAAGGAAGGCCTCTCAGATGATACCTGCTAGAACAATGTATAAATTAAAAAATACTTTTTGTTTCAGAAATATTTTCACCCATGTGCAAATTTAATCGAGAAATTAACCACATGATTAATTGATTGAAGGTGCAATCCTATACAAGTTTAGACAGACGGCCTATAACTCCCAGCATGCCCCAGCCAGCATATCTGGCTGGGGCATGCTGGGAGTTGTAGGCCTTTCTACTGTCTAAACTTGCATAGGATTGTGCCCTAAAATATATTTAATCAGGCTGCAATCCTAATAAGTACTCAGCACTTTTTTTTTTTTTTTAAAAAGACATGTACAGTAACTGATAATTCAGAGTATTCATTTCACCCTTATATGCACCAAGCTAACTATAATCTGTACTACTTTAACTGTATTACTGGATAGTTAGCACTTCAGCAATGATTCTCATTTTACTGTGAAACTCGTGTGACTAACAAGGTTTATTAACATGAATGGAATCACTTGAGGTGTTTAAGGTAGGAACCAGAAAAGTCGTTTAAGGATAAGAGTGTCCCAGGGAGGCGGTTGACTCCTATTTCGGTGCAGCTCCTTTTCCATTGCAGGTTTTGCTTGGAGCTTCATGGGAGCTATCTATGGTGCTCCCCATGGTGGTGAACCTATTTTGGGGGTGGAGTTCAGCACCATGGGTAGCTCCTATGAAGCTGCAAATAAAACCTGCAATGGAAAAGGAGCCCCCCTGAAATAGGAGTCATCAGCCTCCCTTAAACGGCTCAGTTATCCTTAAACGGCTCAGTTCTTCACCAACACCAAGGTGGACCAACGCAGATTAAAATTTAATACAGGATATGTTTGCACATGTCTTCTCAGTTCAGCAACATCTAGTTCATCAAGATAGCTTCTGTTTATAAGTGCCTCATTCAGAATCTGTTATTTAGATTTTCCCTAGTTTCCTCTCCTACATCGCTTAAAAAGCTATTCAACCAGTCAACATTACTTTTAGTCCTGAACCTAGGTAATTCCTTTTTGCCCTCCTTTTCTGGACTACCACTGAGCATACAAAAATTTACTTCCTATCCCTGTCAAAGTAAAGAGCAGTACAGAGGCCCGTTCACACGTCACACGCAGCCACCATGGGTTAATTAACCCTCGCATAACCCACACTGCCTGGGTTTGCCCACTGTGGCTTGCATATTCAAAATGGCGGCCGGTATGCACCACAGCCCACAGTAACTTAAATAAGCCAAGGTGGGCTGATCTGATCCTGCCAACCAGGTGGAGATATTCTAGGCCACAATCCAAAGAGGCTATTTCAGCATGTGAAAGGGTGCATGCAGCTAAGGCCCTCTGTTTAATTTTCACAACTGCAGCTTCAGCATCCGACAAGGCAAGTCACTGGAAAATGAAGGCACAACCCAAGCAAAGGTAGTTGTGACTAAGTCCCATTTTGAAATCAGTGAAACTCAAGGTAGTTGCAGCTAATTCCCATCGAAATCAATGAAACAAGTTGGTTGGAACCAAGTTCTTCCTACTCTTTTCAGCAGGATTTCAACTAACTTTTGCTGGATTGTGACCCTCATATTTTCCCAGCTCTCTTTCAGACTAGCTCTGGTCTGAGTGTTCTCATTCTTGTTCTCTCGAGACCACAGAACTTGCCTGGACTAACCATCCTGTTCACATAAGGTTTTGTGAGCATGGATACCAAGCCATAAAACAGTAGTAACACACATTTGAAAGTTACTGAAGTAAAGAGTTCCAGCAAGCACAGAGTGCTAGATAACTGTAAGGTCTCTTCCCAACGTGTTTTAAACTGAGGGATTAAGACAAAGTCCCTGTCAATTTAACTACAAATAGCTAAGAGGTATGTAAACCACAGATTAGAAATGCTCGCATATGGTTCTACTGCTAGATCTCTGGATGATTTGCAAGAGATCACCAAGGGTTACTGATTCCCAGCTGTTAGGCAGCAGCAACGGTATAAAGGCTCCCCCATAGGTGGTGCTAGGTACTGAAAAGATCTGGGGCTCAGGCCCACAGGACAAAAAAATGCACAAATTTGCATATGATAATTTATATATGCTCTAAAGTCTGTGTGTCCCCCCCCCCCAAGGATACCCCTATTTGTAAAAAGGGGAGAGGAGGGCATTTGATTTCAGAAAAAAACCTCAGGCAGAAATATTCAAGGGGGGCAGCAGGAGGTCGAGCACATGTGGGCAAAAAGCCAGCTAATCCAGGGGGATCAGATACAACAGAGATAATCAGGGCCCCTGTACCTTTATTTCAGCAAGTGTCCATGGACAACAGGGTGGTGGGGCAGAGGGCCTCCGATTCGGGGCTGCAAAAGAAAGATTCAGGGGTCCAGCCCTAGTGGGCTGCCCCCTAACACCAGCTCTGCTCACCCAGACCCAGCCAACTTAAAATTAGGCTGCTGAGATGGAAAAAAGCTGGGAGGGAAAACCAGGAGTGGAATTTTATGGGGCAGGAGCTCAGTTCTGGTACTGAAAACAAAATTCCTCAGTTGAGCATGTGCTCAGAGGCACCCTTGTTCTTTAATTCTAGGAGTGTGTCCCTCACCCCCACCCCACTATTCTGCACCTGGCTCCAGCTGGTGGATCTCAGGCTTCTAATAAAAAAAGAAAGTAGATCCCACAGGTCTTTAGTAGCTGCCTGCCCCTGTACTAGAGTAGACATTGTAGTATCTTAAGCATCGCCTGCTCAGAAGTAAGCTCCCCACTGACTTCAATGGGATTTACAATCAGGTAAGAGTGCTTAGGTTTGGTCCCCAATCCTACACAAGTTTACTCAAAAGTTAAGCACCACTACCTTCAATAGGGCTCACTCCTGAAACTGCAATCATATATGCACTTATGTAAGAGTAAATCCCATTGAAAAGCACTGATAGAAATGCAGCCTGTGTTGCACAATTCTGTTTAGACTTTTAGGCTACAATCCTTTACCCACTTACCTGGGAGTAAGCCCCACTGAATTGAATGAGACTTACTTCTGAGCAGACATTGCAAGATGGCACTTGTTTATCAAGTCAAAATTTATTTTAAAAAATTGCTTGTCTTGCAAAACGTTCTCAGACCAAGTTACTTGCAATGCAAGGTATTACTGTATTCCGAAGGCGTGCCATGGGAGAGGGGCGTGGTTCTTTCTTTAAAAAATGGAGAGAGGAGACCTATGGGTACAATAGTGACAAAAAAGTGGCTGCAGCAGTGAGTTAGCAGTTACATTCTCTCTCTCTCTCTTTACTCTAGAGTAGGCAGGGGGTGGGGCGCGCGATTCAGATCAGGACCCTAGCGTCCTGATCTGCGAGGCTTTTAAGATCCGGATGGGGGGCACTGCACCTACTGTATAGTTAAAAAAAAAGTAAAGGGGAAAAAAGAGGTAGCTATTAGAAAGTGACGTAAGGTATTGCCTGTTGGACTGAGAAGTCCTGGGTTCAAATCCCTGTGCAGTCTTGATTTCACAGGATTGTTGAGGATAAAAAGGAGGGGGCGGGTCATGCTCTTCACCCTCTCGAGAAAGGGCAAGCTGAAAGCGTAATGAAGTCCAGATTTCACAACTGCAGAAAGAAAAGAAGCCCTTCACACCCCTAGCAGAAAGTGCCCCCCCCCAGCCCCGCAAATGTTACCTGGCTAGCAGGGGTCCCTGTAGACACTTGACAGCCACCGGGATCCGCCAATCCGCGTGCCGCGCTGAGGACACGGTGCCATACGCGCCACGGCTGATGAAGCGCAGGTCGGGGAGCTTGATGGAGGAGATGGTGGGGAGCGTGTAGCTGAAGTCGCAGGGGGAGCAGCTGCCGTCCCGCGCGCCGCCGGTGCCTCCGCCTTTCGTCCTCATGCCGGCGTCAGCAGCCATCAAGTCAGGGCAGCTCTCTGGCCTGGGCGAAGAAGGGCGCGCCTGCTGACAATCCCTGGGTGCGCCCAGCGGAAGGGAGCCCCCTTCCTTTGCGGCGGAGCCCTCCTCCTTTCCACCTGGGTAATGGGTACAAAACAACCTCCCGGAGTAGGCGGAGGCTCCTCTCTTTAGCGCGGAGGCTCTAGCGACCACCAAGAACCACAGCAGACTCGGTTGAGACTTGAGAGCTGTTGCCTCTCTTTGCATCACACCATCCTGCTCTCCAAGCTGCTCTGAGTCATCGCAGTTTCTCTCTATCGGTATACTACTCACCGGCTGCTCTTCCAAATTCTACAGCGTCCAACCCTCCCTCTGCTTTAACCCCCGACTTCTTCAATGACCAACTTCTCTTGCCATTGCACCCAACCCTCAGCTCTCTAAGGCTCTCTCTCATCGCCTGATCCCCCCCCCCCCAATTTTCACTCCAGCCCCACCCTCTCGTCCCAATCCAGACAAGGCTTCTGCTGGAGTTTTAACAGTCCTGAACGGCCAAAAAAATCCAGATTCTCTCCCTTCCGATCTTCCGTTTCAAAGGGCTAAGATCCCAAGCAAGTTTCGACTTTGGGGGAGAACGTCTTTCAGAGACCTCCACGCTGGGCACCGAGAACAATCCATTGGCATGGCACAAGCAGAGGAAGTCAAACCAAGCCTATTCTCTCCCCGTACCCCGCCCCCAGCTCGGAACTCGTTCGATCTGTTGAAGGAAGAATATTAGAAGGTGATGGGAAAGGCACGCAAAGAAAGAAATGCAAAGTGTCACGGCCGATCCCTCTGAATGGATATCCACGCGCGTCAATGGCGACTTGGGCAGTGACAAAAAAACCCAGGACGGCCCCGCCTTAGCGCGGGGAATAACAACCTTTTCCAACCTCCCCCCTTCCAGGCTGCAACGGAAGATGAGAGGGGGAGGTGACGGCTCGCTCCAGAAAACTCCGCCTACTTGTTCTGGGAAGGCAGCAACCGTGCCGTCCGGAAAGTCTGGCTCGTTCTGTGTTGTAAAGATTGTAGGCCTGCATGTGGGCAGAAAGTGAACGTCTCCCTTCTTTGCTTGGCTGCTGTGAACTGGGATTCGCACGCGAGTGCGCCCTTCTACTCCGCATGGCTTAATTAGGAGTAACTCAAGTAAGAGCCCTACTGAGTTCAACGGGACTCATTCACAGCTTGGTTAGGATTGCAGTTCAAAGAAGGCAGCCCAATCCGATCTGCTTTACTGAGGAATAAACCCCATTGAATTCAGTGGAATTTACCTCTACCTGCATAAGATTGGGCTGCGTAACTAGCAGCGCAATCCTATAATATGTTTACTCGGAAATAAACCCCGTTGAGTGCAAAGCGGCTTATTCCAGGTAAAGTCCAAAATCCATGGCCAGGCAATCCTTTTTATTAGGACTAACCAAATTTGCATAAAATTGCGGGTAAGCTTTGGAGATCTCCAGATCTCTTCATCAGGCAAGATGTTACAAAAAGCGCATGTTACTAAAAGGCTGACGATATTGAAGTATGCAAGCTCGGTTTTAAGAGGGAGAGGAGACATGCATAAGATTGCATTGCAAAAGTGGCAACTAAATGGGCAACCCCATACAATATGTCTACTCAGAAATAAGCCCCATTGAGTTCAGTGCTATTCCATTCGCTCCCAGGTTAAGACTCCATACGAGTGTAACCTAACTTTTATGAAGTAAAAGACACATTTTTGCTTCGAGGCTTTTTTAAAAATCTTGTTCCTTTAAATTTAAAAACGAAACGCCTCTTCACTACTGAGATTTAGCTGTAATTCAAAACGATCAAGGCACCACGTTGGAAAGAGCCGTCCACCACGGTGAATAGTGTTTCTGTTCCTTTGCTGCAACTGGTTTTGATCATGTGTGCATACCAAGCTAGGGAGGAAGGCAAAGTCGGCTTCCGGAGAACACGCCCAAGTCAGATTCAGCTTTCTGTGGTGCAAAGTAGCAATGGGCTTTGCCTCTCTTACAGAGATTGGGGGAAATAGACCTTTTAAAAATGCTTTGATTTTTCTGTCTATAAAAAAGTCTAGAGTCTAGACCAACCCCCCAATGTTCAATATGGGATACTCTTATTGGAAACAGTATTCCTTCCTAGTGCAGCAAGCATTTACAGGGCTTAAAAAAAAATGTTAAAAAGTAAAATAAAAGCGACAGTTTCCCACACAGAGTTTTAAAAAGTGTGGACCTCTCTGCCTTTGCTTCTTACAGAAATTGCACAATTCATTGTGGAATGAATGAAAGATTTTATTTGTTGTAGGTCTTTATGGGTGTTTCCAGACAGACAGCTCCTAGCACTATCAGCCAAAAGGTGTTGCACAGATATTCTGTCTTTTGCCTGTTAACATTTGTTTTTGTTTGTGAGAAGAAAAAAGGCAGAAGAAGTGATGGGAAAACACAGGAGGGTTACAAACGGGAGGTGTCGTCATCATCTGGACCCCCTTCTGAAACTGAGGCAGGGCGATTGCACAATAAAAGCCATGCCTGAAAGGACCTTATTATGCTATGGTTCTCTGACACCACAGCTAAGATCCATATGTTTCCTGTGTGTGTGTGTGTGTGTGTGTGTGAGAGAGAGAGAGAGAGAGAGAGGGAGTTGTTACAAAAATAAAAAAATTAAGGCAAATACTGGTCTGAGTCTCTCAACTGTGTGCCCACAGTCAGGAACATGACAAGGAGCTTTGTAAGACTGTTCAGCAGAATATGCCTACAAACCCCGTTCAGATCTTCATGCTAAACATGCAAAGGTCTCCACTAGGGATGCTGGAGAAATCGACAACGGATTCAGATGAGTTTGGATTTCTAGGAATCCGACTTCCGGGTTCTGCAGAGGACCGGTTTTTTGTTTTTTTTTTGGAGGCACGCGGATTGTGGATTCCTCAGACTTGCGGACCGGTTTTTCACTTTTGGGGGAGATTAGCGCTAATTTGCATTAACTAATATACAAGTGCACAATAATTATCGCTGTTGCGCACTTGTGCTAATGCGAATTAGCACTAACATGAATTAGCGCAAGTAGAATGAAATTCTGGTTTTAAAAAATCTGATTCTGTCAACGAGCAGACGATGGAACGAAAGATGCCTGACAATCCGCGAAAAACAAACGGAATGGATTTAACAAAATCCACACATCCCCACTAGGAACAACTGGACATGTGGGGGGCAATGGGAGTCGGGCTTGCATGCGTGCTCACGGCCCCTCCCCAATTTTAGTTCTTGCATGTTGCAGATCTGCGAAGGGTTTATCTCTTGTGATGTGGAACACTCTGCTTCCATTCATGCCACCCAACTTGCATTGGCTTTTTAAGCAGCTTTCTTCCACCACTTCCTCCAGTTCATAGGATAGAGTTCCTTCTTTTTGCTGCCCCATATTCTTCTCCCAACTCAGCCTTAGTCAGCAGAGCTGATACAGTTGCCTGTAAAATTATGTCTGGTGGCTCTTGCGGTAACATCCTCTGAACTGAAATGTGACTCTGTCGGACAGCCACACAAACCATAATGGCACTTGCCTTTCTTACATTTTACTACTCTGCCATCACAGGTTTGTACATAGGGCTTCTTAATTGTTCTGTACTTTATAATATAATGGAAAAGTATAGAGCGATGTTGCATGTTATTAAAGGGGCACAGGAGTGCCCCTTTAGTTAAGGTGAGTCACAAAGGAGGAGGAGGAGGTTCTGCCATTATAACCCTCAAAAGTATACTGCTTACAAAAATGACACCTGTTGGGCTAATAACGTAAAACCTGGCATCCATTATATTCTTTGGGTATACACCTAAAAATGTAGAATGCAGCAAACAAAACGAATGTCATATTTCAAAACACATTTATTGTTAGGAAAGAGGGAGACCATCTTTTGTTAGCCTAGTGGCTTGCAGGATGGTGTGTTGATATTAAGTCAGTGGGAGCTGATGACAGACAGATCTCCTGATAGCTGGGCATCTCCGTCTAGCTTTTGGAATGTAATACCCATCACACTTTGGGAAGCTAGAATTCTCCAGCAATAGGGAGGAGGGCACAGTGGTGTAGTGATACATTTTGAAGTACAGGCACTCATCATGACAATCCTCAAAGCCACACCCCCAAACAGAGTCCAAAAATTCTGTTAGCTGTGTTGATCCATATCAACAAATGGGTTCTAGCAGTTTACATCTCCAACAGGAGCAGGGGTGGTATTCTTCTTTTTTTGTAAAGCTAATGGCTCTTAATTGTCCATTCATGGCACCCCGAATACTTTGCATTATGACAGAGAATAACATGTTGTTGCTGGGAAATTCATTTACCCCCAGCCACTATGAGGATTGCAGCTTAGCTCAGAGGGAACAGGGAAGTTTGGGGAGCGGGGGTGGTTGTAGACACCCTCAGCATCCCTGCTAAAATGCCGGCGCTGTTTCTCTGTGAGCCCTGGTCCCTGTACACAGAGAAACATTTTGGAGACAGTTCTTCAGTTTGAACTTGAGTTGGGAGTTTCTTGTGAAACTTTGGTTTTATTGTAAGAGTCTTTAGACTCTTAAGAGAGAGAAGTTGGGGAGAGAAGAGGAGATAGAGAGAACAAAAGAGAGAGAAAGGAAGAGAGAGCAAGAGAGAAGGGGGCGGGAAGAGAGGGAAGTAGAGATAGATAATGCTGATTTGGCCCTGCCCACTTTTGGCTTTGGCCACTTGTGCCACAGGCATGCTGCCCCCCCCCCCAAGGTTAGACATGAGAATGCCGTCCTCAGGATGAAAAAAACTTTTCCACCCCTGCCTTAGAGAAACTGTACAATTGCTCCCTGAGAATGTGGTACAGGGTTTGTGGCCATCTTGCCTGCTGAAGGACGGCATTTGTGTCCACTATGCCTTGCTGGTATATTTGTAAATAAAATAGCTGAGCGTGTGAGGTGGGTTTTTGCTCCCCTTCTCCACACACTTATTTTGATATAAAAAGTCAATCCCATCCCAGCTTTATAACCAGGCAGGCAAGCATATGTCTAAACAGTGGTGCCATTAGGTCATTGTAGACTCCGGGCTTCATGGTCTTACAGGCTCCCCTGTCTTTAGACGGCAACGTGTATTCCTTCATTTACTTCAAGATGTGGTAAGACAGCCCCACTGCATTTGGGGGTCCTCCTCATTCTGCTGAGTGGGGCCTTGGAGGTCTGTCCCAAAGATCTGAGGCCTTCCTTTGAGTGCCACCTCCAAGAGTGGCTCAATTAGTGGTAACAAGGAAAAGGGCCTTCTCAGAGATGGCCCCCTGCTTTTGGACCAATCTCCCCACTGAGGCCCGCCTAGCACCAACTCTGTTATCCTTTCTGCACTAGGCTAAGACTCACCTCTATGCTGAGGCATTTAATGGCATTTAAAGGCTCTTAATGGCACACGTGCTGGTGGTGATGTCAGCTGTTTTTAATAGGTCTAGTTGTATTAACTTGTTTGAGTTGTTTGAATTGTTTACATTCGGTTTTTAAATCTTTGTTGTGAAATTTAATGATGTTTTTATTGTATTTGCATTTTGTACTGTATTTTATTGTATTCTGTGAATTGTTGTAAACCATCCAGAGAGCTTCAGCTATTGGGTGGTATAGACATGAAATAAATAAATAAGTCTTGACCTGATGGTACTGCTGTTAATAAATGCACACACGTCTGGTTTGGCCTTCAGTGGCAAACCTGGCTTTTTTGCCACCAGGAGTATTGCTGTACCTGGGCCCATGGGGGGCCAGCCCCAAATCTATTTCCCAGGGCCTCAGTTTTATTCCGCAAAGCCTTAAGTATACATTGATGTCAATGGAAGGGTTTCCCCCTCCTCAGCTTAATTGCCATGCTGGGGGCAGTTTTCGAGGGGCATTGCAGCTGTGGCGGGAAGGGTTAAGTCTCCCTTCCCACGTGCTATAACAGCCCCCCCCCCCAGTCTTTCTCTGCATGGCCATTAAGCTTAAGGGGGGGGGACTTTCCCCATTGGTTTGGGATGATCTGGGCCAGGGTGCAAATTAATTGAAGAATATATTTTATTTGAGATTATTTGGATGGGAAATTAATTGGCTGGCTTTGCCTCCTGTGAAATTTAAATAAATCCTGGCAATTATTTCTAAATTTGCATATATAGATATAAATTAGCATATGCAGATTTGTGTCCTGGGGCCCTGGGCTCAGAATCTTTTAATATTGATTGATTGATCCATCCACTTTCTATACTGCCCAATAGCCGAAGATCTCTGGGCGGTGTACAACAGCTCTCTGGGCCTAGCAACACCCCTGGTTGCTATGCAAATGTGTGAAACAGCTACTCAGTCTGTTTTTCTACTACACCTAAAAGTGATTACTATACTCCACAGGCGTGCAGCCCACGAGCCGCGTGTAGCCCTTGGTCACTGTCCTTGTGGCCCACAGAGCCCTGGGCAGCTGGGCGGTGGGGAGCAAATAGCTGTGCTATTAGCAGTGTGTGGACAGTTATCTTCATCAGGATCACTGAGGATGGGGCCATTTGTGTGAATGGATGTTTGTGTCCGTGTATGTCATTGTGTACATGTTAATATCTACAGAAGAACATGTGTGTGTGTGTGTGTGGGCTCTATCCTAGCTCCGCCCACTGTCACCCCACCCACCACCAACCGCACCCACCAGGGCAGCTGTCCACCTGAGAAAGGTTGCCCACCCCTGCCCTTCGGGAGGACCAGTGTAATCCATAGGCTTAAAAAAAAATCGTCAGAATTGCAGTTGTAAAAAGAGTAACATCAGAATCAATTCCACTATAGCAGTGATGGCGAACCTTTTTGAGTCCGAGTGCCCAAACTGCAACACAAAACCAACTTATTTATTTCAAAGTGCCAACACTGCAATTAAACCTGAATACCAAGGTTTTAGTTTTAGAAAAACAACTCATACAGTTGTCCAAACTAATTAACATCTTTTGTCTTAAAAGAAAAACACAATAACAGAGCTTTCAATGATACAAACAGTTTTTTGTTGAAAAAAAAATCAACTCAAAAAATTATTATAGTACTACATTGTACACATAGCCTGAAGGGAATTTATACAAACTTTTTAAATAATTAGGCACATGTATTTTTGGATAAGGGATTCTCAACTTGTAATGATTATATGCCAGACTGAAATTGTATGGGGCAAGCTTTACTCCAAGTCCGTTCCCTGCTTCTACAGGTGTCGGATTAGTAAAAGTAAAAGTCAACCTGTACTAGGATGAGCAAGATAAACAAGAAAACTAAACGTGCTTAACACATTTTAAACACTTTATGCCTTGGACTGCAAACACTGCATTAGGTAAAAGTTTGCATTGGGCATGCTTTTGCACAATTAATGTGATTTTTGCTATTGCATGCATGCTGATAATTTGTCAAACCTTGGCTCATACTCCGTTAGTTTGAGAGCAACACATGCAGCACTCAGGTCAACTGTTAGGGCTTTACATCCAAGCCATGCTCTGTGCATCATTCTTCAAAATCTTTTAAATGTGATAACAATGTAGAAAAGAATTCTGTAACAGGAATTCTAGAATAAAATCATTCTGTTCCACACTGTGAGAAAGAACAAGATCATTAGTGTTTTGCAGAAGGGGACGGTCTTTTCGCTATCTGGTGACCAATGGCTCGAGTGCCCACAGAGAGGTCCCTGCATGCCAGCTGTGGCACCCGTGCCATAGGTTCACCATCACTGCACTATAGCCTCAACAGGAATTACTATACAGTAATACCTTGGATTGCAAGTAACTTGGTTTGAGAGCGTTTTGCAAGACAAGCAAATGTTTAAATATTTATTTATTTATTTTTTGACTTGATATACAAGTGACATCTTGCAATACAAGTACTGTAGTATGGCTTAAATTAAAAATCTCTGTACAAATTTTTTTGGGGGGATTTCGTTTTGATATAAGAGTGTTTTGGATTACAAGCACGTTTCCAGAATGAATTATGCTCTCAATCCAAGGCATGACTGTAATAGTGACCCTTAGCTGCAACTGGAGGAATTATAGGTCAGGGTGTCAACGCAGAATAAGATCAAAAGATAAGTGACTTCTCCATTCAGTTAAAGAAGTAGGACCTGCAACCAAGTGTTGCTGTCTGAAGCAATCCCGTTCCGTGTTTAAGCCAGCCATGCTCTCTTCCAGGAACTCCATTCCGTTCCCCCTCTCCCACTGGTTTTCCACCCCCACCCCGCAATACTCCGCCAGCATTCTGTGGCCACTGACCGTGCTCAATACATATTGGGCTGTTTGGGGTTAGCCTCGCCGCCCCACACCTTTAGAGATTTTTCTTCAAGTCTTCTTTTTGTAGTTCTGCAAACTTTGGGGCTCCCCACAGATTTGATGATACAGCCCTCTTTGCATGGATGGTTCCATTTTGGCTACATACGGATCCACACTTGGAGAATGAAGTCTGCCATTCATTGGCAGTTAATTAACTTCTATAACTTATGCCACTGGGTACTTTGACGACATCAAAGAATTAGGAGAATAGGGGGAATTCCCAAGGCATGAGATGCTAGCTGCAATACTGCACACAGGGAAACTCCAGAACAATTCCCACAGCTAATTTGGGAAAGTCCCATGTCATAGCTGGCATTTTCCTTGGTATTCTCCCTGGTAACTAGAAAGGCAACAGAACTGTTACAGGCCTCGGTTATAAGCAGTCTGGTATAAATTGCTATTTTTAAAATGATGCTTTTTTTTTTTTACTGTCAACAAAGTAGAAGGAGCTGGTTCAAAGCGAAATCTCCTGCTAGTCCTTTAGGATTTCATTATTATGTTAATTTCATATAGGATGTGGCATTATGCAACTTGTAGACATTTCCAGCTGATATATCTAGAAATATACCAGGATTCTGGTAGTCTGGTCACATATTTCAAGGTCAGGCAGAAAGACTGGGAAATGCCCTCCCTACCTCCAGCAAGGTAGGGAAATGCCTGCAGCTTAGCAAGTTTTCTACAGGAAGGAAGAAATAGTTTGGCAACCAAGGTACTTTAAGGTAGTACTGTGCAAACAAGCTGAGATTCTATGAACTTACTGCTTTTGACCGAAAAGAGCTCCATGCCATGGCATGGGGTACTTAGTTTCCTTTCATTTATTTCATTTCTATACTGTCCAATAGCCAAAGCTCTTTGGGCAGACAACCCAAAATACAAGGCAATACAAGCATAATATAAAATCTTGAACATACACAATGTAAAATTAATTTAGAACAGTTACAATAGAATACCGGGACCTGATAAAACAACTGACATTAGAAGCCCCATCATATGCCATCAAATGCCTGGGAGTGGAGGAAAGTCTTAACCTGGCACTGTAAAGATGACAATGTTGGTGGCAGGTGGACCTCAGTAGGGAGAGCATCCCACAAATGTGGGGCCACCACCAAGAGGGTCTACCAAGTGGTGTAGCCCCCTTTAAAGAACCATCATTTCAATTGTATACTTTGTGTGCCACATGTTTTATACTCCATATGTTGTAATTTACCCATCCCCGGATCAAAGCATATCCTTCAGCCTTCCACCACTCAGATGTGTTAGACTACTACTCCCATCATCCCCAGATAGCACATCAATTGCCCATGGGGACTGGGGTGATGGGAGTTATAGTCTTCCACAACCTGGCACCACTCAGATGTTGGACTACTACTCCCATAATCCCCAGCCAGCACATCACTTGTCTGTGGGGGCTGGGGATTTTGGGAGCTATAGTCCAACAATCTGGAAGGCCCCAGGATGGGGAAGAGTGATATATACTAAGAGTGAACTCATTTGTCCAGTACGGATTTTTATGTGGCCAAACCAGAACCATCAGGGCACAAGATGGAGGTATCAGGAACCCTGAGGGAACCAAGGGGTTTGCAGAAGCTGAAAAAATAATTACGGGGGGAACCCTAAAGGGGGGACACCCCCCCAAAAAAACCCAATAAGGAATGAGAATGCTAACTGTGTTATGGGGGGGGTAGGTAATGGAAAATGGGAGGGGCAATGGAGTACCCTGGAAAAGAGCATGGAAGCTGGGACAGAAGTATTCCACGCTGCAACATTTTGTTGCATATCCTACTTGCCATTGTTTATTTCTATTGTATACATACGGATCTGAGACTGGAATAGTGTTTTTTTTTAAAGAAAGGTCCTATAAAGAGTGTGCAGTTGAGGTGGGGCTGTAGCTCAGCGGGAGAGCATCTGCTTTGCATGCAGAAGGTCCCAGGTTCTTATGACTATTTATTTATTATTATTATATTTATGAATTGCCCATCTGGCCAGACATCTGGCCACTCTGAGTGAGGTACAATCCAGTAAAATACAGGACACACACACACACACACACACACACACACACACAGTATAAAACACTATGAGCTCCATTCAGTTCTGGTACTCAAACCAAATTTCTGGGCTCAGAGTTCTTTAATTCTAAGTGTATGCCTTTTGCACTAGGCTCAAATAAAGTAGATCCCACAAGCCTGAAGTCTGCCCACTCCTGCTACTCTAGGGCATGCCCGACTACACCCCAGCCAATGTGCGATCAGCATCAGAGTTGGGTTTTACACTACCTTCCTTGGTCCAACTCTCAATTAAGTAATTGCTTCATGTTGGTCATGTGGGAGGATGTTCCATGCAGGTTAAACATGTCTAGTTCTATAACCAGCATCTTTGGGGCTTTTTGGTTATTGTTCAAACAGGAAAACAGCACATTTGAGTGCAAATTTTTTAAAGTCCGCACCCAAATGCATAGAATCATAGAAAAGTAGAGTTGGAAGGACCCTACAAGGCCATCGAGTCCAACCCCCTGCTCAATGCAGGAATCCAGGTCAAAGCATCCCTGACAGATGGCTGTCCAGCTGCACCTTGAATGCCTCCAGACTGGGAGAGCCCACCACCTCCCTAGGTAGTTGATTCCATTGACTTATTGCTCTAACAGTCAGGAAATTTTTCCTGATGTTTAGGTGGAATCTAGGTTCCTGTAACTTGAGCCCATTATTCCGTGTCCTGCAAACTGGGATGATCGAGAAGAGATCCTGGCCCTCCTCTGTGTGACATCCCTTCAAGTACTGGAAGAGTGCGATCATATCTCCCCTCAGTCTCCTCTTCTGAAGGCTAAACATGCCCAGTTCTTTTAGTCTCTCCTCATAGGGCCTTGTTTCCAGTCCCTTTATCATCCTTGTTGCCCTCCTCTGAACCCTCTCCAATTTTATATATGTCCTTCTTAAAGTGTGGTGCCCAGAACTGGACGCAGTACTCAAGATGAGGCCTAACCAGTGCCGAGTAAAGGGGAATTATCACTTCACGCGATTTGGAAGCTATGCTTCTATTAATGCAGCCCAAAATAGCATTTGCCTTCTTTGCAGCCACATCGCATTGCTGGCTCATATTCAGTTTGTGATCTACCACAATTCCAAGATCCTTCTCACTTGTAGTATTGTTGAGCCAAGTGTCCCCCATTCTGTAACTCTGCATTTGGTTTCCTCTCCCTAGGTGCAGCACTTGGCATTTATCCCTATTAAATTTCATTCTGTTGTTTTCGGCCCAGCGCTCCAGCCTATCGAGGTCACTTTGAATTTTGTTTCTGTCTTCCAGAGTATTAGCTGTTCCACCCAACTTTGTGTCATCTGCAAATTTGATAAGCATTCCCTGTACCTCCTCATCCAAGTCATTAATAAAAATGTTGAAGAGCACTGGGCCCAGGACCGAGCCCTGTGGTACCCCGCTCGTTACCTCTCCCCAGTTTGAGAAGGAACCATTGATAAGCACTCTTTGAGTCCGATTCTGTAGCCAATTGTGGATCCACCTGATAGTTTTCCATCTAGCCCACTTTTAGCTAGCTTGCTAATCAGGATATCATGAGGCACTTTGTCGAAAGCTTTGCTGAAGTCCAGATATATGATGTCCACAGCATTCCCACAGTCCACAAGGGAGGTTACCCGACCAAAAAATGAGATCAGATTAGTCCAGCAGGATTTGTTCTTGACAAATCCATGCTGGCTTCTAGTAATCACTGCATTGTTTTCAAGGTGCTTGCAGACTGACTTCTTTATAATCTGCTCCAAAATTTTCCCCGGGATTGATGTCAGACTGACTGGCCTATAGTTCCCAGGTTCTTCCTTCTTGCCCTTTTTGAAGATGGGAACAACATTTGCCCTCCTCCAGTCATCTGGCACTTCACCTGTCCTCCATGATTTCTCAAAGATAATAGGTTCTGAGAGTTCTTCTGCCAGTTCCTTTATTACTCTAGGATGCAGTTCATCAGGCCCTGGAGATTTAAACTCATTCAGAGTAATCAGGTGCTCCTTGACCATTTGCCTATCAATCTCAAGCTTCAATCCTGCCCCTACAGTCTGCACTTCAGGTTTGCCGGGGTGGGTGGGTTAAAAACCCTCTTTTGGGAGAAGACCGAGCCAAAGTAGGAATTGAACACTTCTGCATACTTTCCCCCCATTGATTAAATTATAATGTGTACTTAAAAAAAAAAAAAAGCATATTTTTAAAGTGTGCATTTTTTTAGCAAATGAATTTTCCGAACATGATCACAAGAGTGGGAATATGCGAGTTTTGCCTGCAACATGGTCTCCCATCAGGGCCGGTGCAAGGCAGTTTGGTGCCCTAGGCAAGATCAGATATTTGGGGGGGGGGCTTCCCACTTGAGCCCTCCCTCCCTCTAGCCCTATGCCCATTATGAAATAAATTTCCCTCCCTGGGAACTGCCGAGCCCCATAGAAAAACTTTGTGGACTTTGAGACTTTTCCTTTGTGTTCACGCGGAAAGCAAAGAGGCAACATCAGCCCAGCTATGCCAGGAACTCCCAAGGGCCTTCTCCTATATATATGTAAAAGCCTGTCTCTTCCTGCGGGCAGCACAAGGGATATGAAAAAAGGATGTGAGAGAGGTGTGGTGGCGTGGCGCTACCTGTGAGGAATAGAGACAAAAGGGCGTCTTGCAGCCTGTCCTACCTCGCAGGGTGGAGGTGCAGAGACACCGGTTTGACTCATACACCTTCTGCGTTGTGGGGGGGGGGAATGCATGTAGTAGAAACATAGCAAAGAGAGAGCCCGTGGATCATCTGGTTCAAATTTAGGGGGGCTTTACGAAACTTGCTGCTTCCCCTCCTCTCTCTATCACTTTGTTGCAATATTTCTTTATCAGAATAATGTATATCATCCTGTCTTTCCCTTTACCAGCCCAGTGCTCAAGGCAGACAACAATATTCAAAGTACAGTAAAGCAAACATCAACAGCTCAGGGCACAATCCTACGCACGCTGAGGCAGAAAAAAGCCCCGCAACTCCCAGCATTCACCAGCCAGCATGGCTGGCTGTTGGAATGCTGGGAGTTGCGGGGCTTTTTTCTGCCTCAACGTGCGTAGGATTGTGCATGGCTGGCTGGGGAATGCTGGGAGTTGTAGGACTTCCCCCCCCGTCCAAACACGAGTAGGATTGCATCCTAAAAGCATTTAAAACCAAAACACAGAAACAGCATGGTAAATAATTAAAACATTGGAGCCCCAGCTAGCTTAAAATACCTTTCCCTCCCTCCCTGGTTGCTGGAAATAACTGCTTTCTGAGGACGTTGAGCTAAGGAACCTGAGGCGCGCGCTGGAGGGAGGGAAGGCGAAGGAGGTGTTTGCAGGTGCCTCCTTCCCGCCGCCCACCAGCCTCCCATCATTGGCCCCTGCCCGCCTCCTCCAGCCTGTCGCCTTCTCTGCCTCTTTTGATGCTGGTTGTGAGGAGGAGCCTGCCTGAAGCTTCAGTGGCACCAGCAGCTGCTGCTGCTGCTCCTGGTAACGGTGGCGAGGCTTGGAGACCAGGCTTGGAGACCGAGCCCTGAGGTGGAGGAGAGAGAGGGAGGGGCGCGCTTCTTTCGCCTCCCATTCCTCGCCACAGGACATGATTGGTAAAACAAACTTGGTAAAATACGCATTTTAGCGCTGTTTTTTCCAAGGCGTTTCTGGCGCCTCCTTTAGCCCGGCGCCCTAGGCAGCTGCCTAGTTCGCCTAATGGTAGCACCGGCCCTGTCTCCCATTCAGGGGTACAAATGGAGCAAATTCTGGTCAAAAATGAATCGAAACAAAACTCTCATACATCCCTAGCTAGAACAACAGTACTGCACTAAGCTAGAATGACTAATGGTCTGATTTAGTATAAGGTAGCTCTAGATGTTTGTATGTCTGTTGCTTAAGCATGCTCTTACCAATATGGAGGTTGGCCTTTCACAAAGGTTCCATGGACTTTGAAGAAGCTCGAGTGCAAGGTGAAAGGGAGAAACGTGCTAAGCGAAAAGCACGTCAAATGAATCCTTTACAGGACCATCTCCTATCTGGTAACCTGTGTCCTCACTGTGGGAAGCTGTGTGGATCTAGAATTGGCCTCCACAGTCACTTACGGACCCATCGCTAGAGTCTACACAATCTTCTTTAGAATTTCCTCTTTTTATCCCGGAAGACAATCTTACTCGGAAGACAATCTTACTCGGTCACGAGTGATCGCCTGATGATGATGAATCCTATGCATGTTTAGACTGAAAAAAGTCCTACAATTCCCAGCATGCTCCAGCCAGCAGTCGGTCAGCAGGGGCCCACACAAAATGCCAGGGCATTATTATTTGAATTATTATTATAATTATTTTTGAAAGAAGGGAATTATTTTTGAAAGAAGGCTTTGATTACCTAAGAGGTATGCACATAGATATTGATCACTGTGATTACATTTTCTCTTAAAAGGATTAAGGTTAAATTGGAAGTATGCCTTTGTAAGGCAAATTAAAGTGGCATAGAAGGATTTTGTAATGGAGAAGAGTAGCATTATTTATCCAAGGAATCGAGATGTTAATAGTGGGCAGCCATTAGCAGCAGGAATCATTGGTAGATCAGCCCCTTGGGAACACAGCCCCCTGCAAGGGCCTTCCACTTTCCCTTTTGTCCTGATATCTATAAATGTTATTAATAAAGCAGAACAAGAGCAAGAGGAGAAAGCTGTTTTAAAATAAACTGTACGTTCTAGAAATGTGGCAACACATGGCCTGTGGGCCATATGCAGGAGGCCCTGGCATTTTGTGTGGGCCCCTGCTGACCGACTGCTGCTGAATCAGTCAATTGGCAGCCGCAAAAAAAGTGGCATGTGGCAGGAAGATCATGCAGTTTGTTTGGAAGCAGAATTGTGCTCCTTGTTTTAAAGCAAAATTGCCACTGTCCCCACCACAAATGTTGACATGCAAATGAGGGGATGTGGTGGTGGTGGGGGATAAGGATGTAGTCCACAGTGGGGCCTGGGAAGGCAATATGGCCCCCTGACCCTCAGATGTTGCTGAACCTTGTTTTAGCCAAAACAGATTTTTATTTTTTTAAAATAAATTCTGGAAAAGCAACCCCTTGTATAATAGGCAAAAGCATCACAAGACTGACTTGTGTCCACATGCACTTGTCAAAAAGTAGAATGTATCTGTATTTTTTGTGCCTTTTACTTACAGGAATGAGATCATCACAGATGGAGTTTGTGTATTGCAATTTTTTTGTATGTTTGGGTTGCCATCTTGTGGTAAAATGCTAGTATGATGTTTAATGATTAGGGCAGCCACCCAAATACACCTATAGAAATGAGAAACAGATTATGTTTGGTTGGGGAAAGAAAACTTTAAAACATGCTGATTTTTTTTAAAAAATGTTGCATTAGAAGTTGCTTAGTCCTGTGGTTTGTGCTTTTGACAAGCTGTGCTGAAGCAACTTCATTCATATTCAGTCCAGATTTCTCCTTTGTATTCCTGCCTGAATTAAGGGTGTGGTGTACTCTGTACTCTGCTAACATAGTCATCTCAATAGGAAGTTACGGTGTCATACGGAGGTGGCTCTGCATTTGGGGCAATGGGGGCAGTGACCCTCACCTATTCTCCACTCACTTGTGGCACAGAGATCCCCCCACAATCAGGTACATTTGCTCCAATTCATGGCGTGCAGCTGCCGAGTGCCATGCATGATCTTCTGTCCTCTGGCAATTTCAGCAGAATCTTGAGCATCTGTCTTGCCTTCCACCTCGCCAGCACCAGGGATTTGCAGTGGGTACCAGCCACCACTGGATTTGGATCATACCAGTCTTACAAATCAACAGGATATCAACTATTGCTACTGTTATGATGGAAGTCTGGTAGCCATGGTTTGGCCAGTATAGGTGGAGATGTCCTAAATCAGGGGTGGACAGACTTCAGGCTTGTGGGATGTACTTTGTTTTTTAGTGCAAAACCAGAGATCCCCAAACTGGAGCTTGGTGCAAAATGTTGGGACTGATAAGAAACTAGGAGAGGATATATTTGTGATATTATCCCTCCTTTGCAAGAATAGCAGAGTATGTCCCTTTTCAGCTTTAAGTGGAAGCTTGGATCTGTCTGTTACAGCAGTATTGGCATTTGGTAATTCAGGATGCTTTGTAGCAGACTGAATTTCCCTGGATTGCCCCCCGTTTATCTCCCTTTAAAATACCAATCAGACAGTCTTGTAAAGGTTAAAAATAACATTTACTCACTCAGATATCGCAGTTCAACTTCAGGCAGACAAAAAGATATGTACCGTTGCAAAATACTCATTCATCTAGGTCAGTGATGGCGAACCTTTTTGAGCCCGAGTGCCCAAACTGCAACACAAAACCAACTTATTTATTTCAAAGTGCCAACGCTGCAATTAAACCTGAATACCGAGGTTTTAGTTTTAGAAAAACAACTCATACAGTTGTCCGAACTAATTAACATATTTTGTCTTAAAAGAAAAACACAACAACAGAGCTTTCAATGATACAAACAGTTTTTTGTTGGAAAAAAAAATCAACTCAGAAAATTATTATAGTACTACATTGTACACATAGCCTGAAGGGAATTTATACAAACTTTTTAAATAATTAGGCACATGTATTTTTGGATAAGGGATTCTCAACTTGTAATATGACTACATGCCAGACTGAACTTGTATGGGGCAAGCTTTACCCCGGGTCCTTTCCCTGCTTCTACAGGTGTCGGATTAGTAAAAGTAAAAGTCAACCTGTACTAGGATGAGCAAGATAAACAAGAAAACTAAACGTGCTTAACACATTTTAAACACTTTATGCCTTGGACTGCAAACACTGCATTAGGTAAAAGTTTGCATCGGGCATGCTTTTGCACAATTAATGTGATTTTTGCTATTGCATGCATGCTGATAATTTGTCAAACCTTGGCTCATACTCCATTAGTTTGAGAGCAACACATGCAGCACTCAGGTCAACTGTTAGGGCTTTACATCCAAGCCATGCTCTGTGCATCATTCTTCAAAATCTTTTAAATGTGATAACAATGTAGAAAAGAATTCTGTAACAGGAATTCTAGAATAAAATCATTCTGTTCCACATTGTGAGAGAGAACAAAATCATTAGTGTTTTGCAGAAGGGGATGGTCTTTTCGCGATCTGGTGACCAATGGCTCGAGTGCCCACAGAGAGGTCCCTGCGTGCCAGCTGTGGCACCCATGCCATAGGTTCACCATCACTGATCTAGGTTCATTGGATCTCTGAGCGACGAGCTCAGATCAGGAGCAAGATTTTACATTGCTGCCATGATGAGTTTCAAGATTCAAGTCTTTGTGTTACCAGAGGACATAAGGGAATTTTCCTCACAGAGTCCTCTCTGGGAATGTTCAAGAAAACTCTATCAGGCCTCCCTGTGGCTAAACATAACTCTATGGTTTTGACTGTAAACATCCCCCACAAAAGACCTTCACTTGGAATGAAAGAATTTTGAGCCCAGGAATTGCTTTGTGTATCAGATCAAATGGAACTCAGTCCTTCCACACAAAAATACACTTCCAATTACTCCAGACTTTCTTCATTTTTGTAATATAATTTAGGAGGAGAGGGGGGGAAGAATCATTTGGTTGCAGCTGTATTGTTAAACGCTGGGGAGTCAGAAATCCTTACTGATCAACCGATCTTTGCTGATCTACATAATTAGGTAAGGAATAAAAAATAAAACCATCAATATCATACTGCCCTTTTACAAACCTATGGAGCAACGACACTTGGAATACTGTGAACAGTTCTGGTCAGTGCACCTCAAAAAGGATATTGTAGAGTTGGAAAATGTGCAAAAAAGGGCAACTAAAATGATCAAGGGGCTGGAGCAACTCCCCTTTGAGGAAAGGTTACAACAGCTGGGATTGTTTAGCTTAATAAGAGGATTACAGCAAGGTGATTGACCCTTCCTACCGTTGATCATCCATCTATTATGTGTAGAATGAATACTATAGTGTTGCCTTTGAAATATAACTTGGAGAACAGTTGTACAAAAGTTAAAATGTAGATGGTGGGTGTGTGCATATTCACTGATTGCCTGGATAAACCTTTGAAGAATGTATAGGAAACTGTCAGCACTATGTCTAGCCACTTGATGTCACTATAGTCACAAATTCTCTGATCTTCTGGAAAAAAAGCAAAGAAAATTTATCTCTCATTTATGATGACACTGTATTAATAAGAACTTGAATGCAACATTTTCAGTTAGTCTTATCTCTATTCATAACCATTTTAAGAATAAATTGGCCCTGTTTAAAGCAATTCTCATCACATCTTTACTTTTGAAAATGGTTCAAGTGCTTGTTGAACCTAGTGCTTCTTGGTTGCCGTTTTTAATTCATTCATCTTCCTTAACTGTTTTTTGAAACATCAATTATTGTTACAGTTATTAAAATGCTCTCTGTTGCAGAGCTGATTCCAAAGTTTATGGTGAATTGCAAGACACTTGTCAAGCGGCTGGTGGCTCCAATATCAGTGGGGCGGAGTATCCCCCCCCCCGGGTTCCAGTCTGAACTTTAAAGGACCTACCTACCTGAACCTACCTATTTTGGGGGTAAGGTTCAGCACCATGGATAGCTCCTTAAATGGTCAGGCTAAAACCAAGAGTGGATACACCACCCCACTGACATTGGAGTCACTAGCGTCCACTGGTGATTTGGAACCCCGGAAAATCAGTGTAGGGAGTCTATGGGCAATCCATCAGTGCTAAACATGTTGTGCTAATGGAAATGAACACTAGTGCAACAGGAAGCTAGCAGCTAGCACAACCCTGGAAACTAGCTGTGAAGGCAGGAGGGGGGTGCCCTAACTCCTGGCAGTGTAGATAGGCACAAAAGGTTGCTCAGATTGAACACCAGCCAAGCAAGGTAGGCTGCCACCACCCCTTACGTCTAGCTCAGCCTGAGCCAGGGAATTCTCAGACCTTACAGAAACACCGTTAAGGCTTATGAAACAAGGGCCCAAGCCGGCACCCTCTATTTCCAAACCCTAGGCCTATAACCTTAAACAGTAGCAATAAGAGGAAAGCTCTGGACTTAGTACCAAGGCTTAATTGGAATGAAGCACATACATTCTATTATGATAGGTGGTAAGTTTATAAAGTGGGAACAGGGAAGGGAATAACACAAGAGCATAAGAGACAAGTTTGGAAATAGTACTTACAGGACAAAATAACATAACTAGCTAAAACCTGACTATACATACCACCAAAGCATGGGTCTTCAATAGGACGGGGCCAAACGGAGACAATTGAAACCCAAAGCATACATGAAGACAAAGACAATAGGCAGCTGTAGCCCCCTTGGTTTTATACCCAAAAGCCTTTAGCCAAAACTAAGGTGAGTCTTATTAGCCAATTGCAAGCTAACTGAAACAGTCTTCTCAGGCTTTCAGGGTGGGGAACGGAAAGTTCCCACAAACACTCATCTGAACTTGTTCAGCCCAATTAGTGGTTGTGCTGCTGTGGCGTTGAAGCGGGGGATGGTATGAGATAACACACACAGGTGGCCTAACTATTATGTGCGGGCTCAGCCTCACAGAATGGAAATGTACAGGCTGCTGAGACACAGACGGAGACACTATCCCAAATGAGCACTTCTGGAATGGGACAAGTCAGCGGAGCTCCCTTCCGAAAGCAGTAGTTTGGGCTACTTTCTGGTTGCGCTAGCTTCCCACTGTGCTAGCATTTGTTTCTGCCAGCGCCACAGCAGCACTGGGTACTGCCCTACGTAAGTAGAAAAGGCTCCCCACTGCAGATGTTTGCTTCCAGCTTGTGGAGGGCCATGACGACAATGGCGGAGAGGGCAAACGTTGCTTGCTCGTCCCCGTTCTCCTTCATGACATGAGAAATTTGAACACCTGAACAGGGCTATTGGCTTAATGTCAACATGGAAGTTGAAATTAAATTGACATTTGTCAAACCATTCAAATGTAACATTGATAGGGATCTTAAGATAAGGGCCCTAAGTCCTCTGTCTGCCAAAAAAAAAAAAAAAAAAAAAAGGACTAACAGTGCAAGTCTATGATCCTCTTATTCTAGTTGGAGAACCAGAGGAATCTGGAGAGTGTTTCTGTGCTTCCATACCATTGACCAGCATATCCTTCTGGACCATCTGGCAGGGATTTGCAGTAAGGGGCACTGCTTTGCAGTGGTTTCGGTCCTATCTGTCTGGTAGATGCCAGAAGCTAATGCTGGGGCACTGCTGCTCTGCCCTGTGGTAATTTTCCTGTGAGGTGTTGCAAAGTTCACATGCTCTTCAATGGCTCTATGAAACTACTGGGGAAGGTCATACAATGACTTGGGAGTCTAGTTATACGGTGTTATCTCTTTCCTTTCCCTCAGATCTCAGTAGGTGATGGAGTCTCTGAACTAGTGTTTAGACTTGGCAATTTATTTATTTATTTATTTATTTATTATTTATTATATTTATACCCCACCTTTTTTCCTGCAAGGAACCCAAGGTGGCTTACATAATCCTCCTGCTCCTCTCCATTTTATCCTCACAACAACCCTGTGAGGTAGGTTAGGCTGAGAGTCAGTGGCTGGCCCAAAGTCACCCAGTGAGCACCATAAAGTAGCTTGGGGGAGGCAGGGGAATTCAGGACTCTGCATAACAAAGTGAGAAGCCATGATGGCTTAAGTGTTTTCAGGACGGTCCTGGCATTTTCAGGGCAGTTGGAGACTATGCTCCATGCTTTCCCAGCAGGCAAACAACAAGTAAAGGTGCCTAAGCAAGTTTAGACAAAAAAAACTGGCCTGGGCGTGCTGGGAGTTGTAGGCCTTTTTTCTGTCTAAATTTGCATAGGATTGAGCCTGAAGTTACTGACATAACGCTCATGTAAGCAACTTTGTATAAGTCAGGTTTTCCCTGCGATTTATTATAGCATTACATTTTCAGCAGTGAGAGAGATATTTTATGTATGTTTTAAAATTCAGTTTAAATTATATAACAGTATCATTCTCTGAGCACCAGAAACTCTTTGCTTAGAAGCTGTAAGTTAGCCAAGATTTGTATGATTTTCGTTTTTCTTCATCCAAAGTTTCAGTAAAACAGGAGAAACTCCAACACGTTGTTATGATAGTTATTATTGTTCTAAATCGGTAACTGGTTGCACTTTTCATTTTTGGAATGGAACACCTAATAGACAACCAATGTATGGAAAGGAAGAAAAACAACAACACCCACACCCACCATGTTAAGTCTTTCCTAAGCCAATACGTTGTGTGGCTGCGACCTGTATGCAGCAGTCTTGGAAAATGAACCAAGTCACGTCAGATTCTGCCTCTTCACATACAGATTCTACAGCCGGGTAAACATTGGGTTGGATCTAATGCAGGGTGAGTGGACTTTGGTTCACAGGACAGGGTTTCCCTGCCTCCCCTCTCCTGCTGCAGTCCCCTGCAATTCCACCCGCAAAGCTGCTTCTCAGAGTTCGGATACCTTCCAGAGCAATTGATATGGTGCATGATGTGTGGAAGGCATGTGCCAAGGTTTGGGAGGGGGAGCCCTTGTATGAGTGGAAGTTTGTGCAGGGCACGGCTAGATCTAAGCCAATTTAAATCTTGAGAGTTTTGTAAAAACAAATAAACTCCTATTTGCTTGCTTGCTTGCTTGCTCTCTCTCTCTCTCTCTCTCTCTCTCTCTCTCTCTCTCTCTCTCATTCATTCATTCATTCATTTAACAAGATTTGCACTGTTATGGCCAAAGTACATATTATATGAAAAGTGTTCCAAAGTTTTTATTTCCTTTTCAAATGGAAAAGCAACCTCTAGAGCAGGGCTCTCCAACCTTGGGTCCCCAGATGTTGCTGGCCTATAGCTCCCAGCATACCCAGCCAGCCTGGCTAATGGCAAGGGATTCTGGGAGCTGTAGTCCAGCAACATCTGGGGACCCAAGGTTGGAGAGCCCTGCTCTAGAGGCTGTGACAGGGGAGAGGGGAAGGGTGTATGGCTGAACAGAAAGTGGAAGGTGGGGGGAGAAGAAAGTGGGTTACTTAACCCTTTCCCACTAGCCATTTTCCACTCAAAATCACCCCACCACCACCAGCAGCTGCTTCTCTAGAAATACAGAGAATGTCTACATCCAAAGCAACTTGAACATAAGTGGAAAAAGAAGAGTGAGCGGAATAATAATTGACAGCAGGGGCCAGATGGAATGATGGATGGCGTTAAGAGTCAGATGAGAAACTCAGAAGTGGGAGCAGGAGCAGGGACAGTTGGTTGGTTAGGGGAGAGAGAGAGAGAGAGAGAGAGAGAGAGAGAGAGAGAGAGAGAGTTAAGTCCTATTTGGGCATTCAAAAATACCTTATCTAAACATAGGAGCAGGGCTGCACCGCATAGCCCCCCCCCACCATGACTTCACACCTGTTACAGAGCCCCTGCCCCTGGCATCAGTGCATACAGGGTTAACATCTGCAAGGAGGGGTCCTACATACAAACACCTGGGGGGCCCTATGTAATGCATGCAATGGTGGGGAGGTATATGACACAGCACGGCACTGCTAGCGTCTTAAGAAGCTATTTTTAAAAGCTGAAATAGGGCTGCAATTGGGAGGTGAGAGGGTTAGGTGGTTAGAAGACAGGGAATGGAGTTAGTGAGATCAGAGTCATTAGGATAAGTTATTAGAACCATTATTTATGATTATTTATCAGGTGACCATTTGCTCTGGATGTTATGTTTCATAAATAAATTTTAACCAGCTGTGTTCCCATCTGGGTGGATTCTACTCCCCACACTTGCTGGCTTTGATATATACAGTTAAATGTATTATTTATTTATTTGATTTGTGCCCACCTTTCTACCAAGAAAAATGGCACTCAAGATGGCTTTCAATAATAAATGAAACTTGATTAAAACAATAATAAAGCACAATTAAAAACACAACAGTAACAGAATAAAAACAGCATCCAACCCAACAGACCCACTTACATGCCAAAGGCCTTCTTGAATTAAAAGGTCTTTGCCTGCCAGAGGAAGGACAGCGGAGAGGGAGCCAAACTAGCCTTCCTTGGCAGGGAGTTCCACAGCCTGAGAGTTGCCACTGAGTAGGCCCTCGTTCGCATCACCACCAAATGCACCTCTGAAGTTGGCTGGTCTCGAAAGAAGGGCCTATCCCGAAGATCTTAAGACCTGAGCAGGCTCGTATGGGAGGAGGAGGTCTTTCAGGTAGCTTGATCCTAAGCTGTATAGGGCTTTATAGGTCATAACCAGCACTTTGAATTCTGCCTGGAAACAGACCAGTAGCCAGTGAATACAATTCAATGTTATGCTGCATATTAATAGCTTGGTCCTAAGCTGTATAGGGCTTTATAGGTCTTAATCAGTACTTTGAATTCTTCCTAGAAACAGACCAGTGGCCAGTGAAGCTGTTGTAACAAGGGAAGTTGGCCCCAGTCAACAGTCTGGTCTCAGCATTCTGGACCAGCTGAAGTTTCTGAACAGTTATCAAAGGGAGCCCCACATAGAGGGGATAAAAGGGAGAGTCCAGCTGCTCTCTGTAAATTAGTAGGTGGTGGCAGCAAGCCTACTAATTTGTAATGGAATTGTATGTTTTTATTGTTATCTGTATTTTATTATGTGTTTTATTGTTTTTATCAATTGTTGTAAACCACCTAGAGAGCTTCAGCTATGGGGCGGTATAGAAATAATAATAATAATAATAATAATAATAATAATAATAATAATAATAATAATAATAATAATAATTTTGGAGGATATTAGTGAAGCTGTACTCAGTGGACCAGCCAAGTGATTTACCGAGTGACCCCTACGGGGCAGGGCCTTGTAAGGGCCCCCTAGATATGACAACATAATTTTATAATTTATTTACACCATTTATAAGCCACTCTGTATCTAAAAGTGGTTCCTAAGTGGTAAACAGTAAAGGGAAGAAGAAAAAAAAAGAATCCCAGGAGGTGTATCATATATGCTATTGTGGGGTATGAAATGGTTCTGTAAAATTGTGCTGCTGTATCTTTAAGGGGCAGCTTTCTGTCTGGTAGGGTGCCCATGTGTCCTCCTTTACAGAGGGCAGTCACCTATTTGAAGGGCTGTCCAGTCCCAACCTGGTTTAAAGGTTACGAACCATAAGATGGGAGAGCTGGCAGGGGCCTTGAGGTTGCCCATCCACAGTTAGCACTTGGACAACAGACTGAGCAGGCACACAGGTCGCCTGGCCACAGTCCTCCCCACTCAGGATCGGGACCATGTTGCATATGGAGGGCTTTTTAAAAAAACATCTCCCCCCTATACTGTGGTCCCAATGAAAATCTCTCTCCCCACCCCCACCAGGTGCTCTCTACTGCAGGAAGGAAGCTCTACTTAGAATAGTCGTTTGGGTATACTTTTGTTTGTTTTGCACCACACACTCCAATGGCAACAAAGAGTCTTGGGGTGCCTGAAAGACACAGAAGTTTATGCCATAATAAATGAGTTAATCTTTAAGGTGCCACAAGACTCTTTCTTGTTTTTGCTACAACAGGCTAACACACGACTACTCCTTTGGAAAATGTTCCAGTGGGCATAGAAGGATCCCAAATGGTCTTTGTTACTTGTGCACTGCATTGATGGACTTATGCTGTTGCAGACTCGCTACAAAGGATTTTTATTAAAAATGTTTTGGATGAAAGCCTTTTCCATACTTTGAATGTAGATATGAATACACAGGATAATTTAATTTTATGATTGTCTTTAATTGCTTTTTGAGGATGGAATCCTACATGTACGCTTTCTTTGGCATGAACCATTCTGTGGATTCAACACAGTATAAACTCTGTCCCAGGAGAATTTTAATAGTTAATATTTTACAAAACTGTTTATAGACACACTGAAATGCATTGTTTTGAATTACAATGAAATTTTAAATTTTGAAATTCCTTGGGAAGTAGGACCGATGAGAGTCCATTTTTAAGATTTAATTCTTTTTCTTTTTAAAGGATAAGTTATACATACGGCTTGTATTGTTCCACCTAATTATTATTTTAATAGGCTCTATTGATATTTGGATCTTCATGCAAGGATTGTTTGTACAATATGACATTTCAATCAAATTTATGGTTCTGCCCCTGAAGAGCAGAACCAGCTCAAGTTGCTGTTGTTGTTATTTCAATTTATGAGTCACCCTGTAGCTGAAGCTCTCAGGATGACATGAGTAATAAAAACATAAAAAAAAAAAAAGAAGAAATAAAACACATGGGCAGAACGATCCTATGCCCCCTAGACAGCGTCTAGAGCATTGTTCTCCAACCTTGGGTCCCCAGATGTTTTTGGCCTACAACTGCCAGCAGTAGTAAATGAAGCTGTTGTAACAAGGGATTCACGTCCTACCTATAACCAGCCCTGGTCTGGTGTAGCATTCTGGACCAGCTGACATTTCCAAACAGTTTTCAAAGACAGCCCCACCTACAGCGTTACAGTAGTCCAAACAGGATAGAACTAGGGCAGTGTTCTCCAACCTTGGGTCCCCAGATATTTTTGACCTACAACTCCCAGCATGCCCCAGCCAGCATAGCTGGGGCATGCTGGGAGTTGTAGGCCAAAAACATCTGGGGACCCAAGGTTGGAGAACACTGCTCTAGAGGCCATCAGGGATGGGGACTCGGACTCCAGGACTCGACTCGTGAGTCAGACTGAGTCCTCCCTCTGACTCGAGTCCCAGTATTTTTAATGGGACTCGAGACTTGACTCGGGACTCGAGACCAAGGACTCGTGTTCCAAAATCGTGTTCCTCAAATGCAACATGGATAGGTTTTAGGAAGTACAGCAAGTTTATTTTTTTAAAATCATTTTCCTAAAATGCAACCTTTCAGACATTTTGGGTTTGGCTGACTCTGCCTGCCTGTTTTGGGGTTCACTGCCTCCTCTGCCTGTCTGGTTATTTTGGGTTTGTCTGCCTGGTCTGTTCTTGCCAAAATCAGTTGCAGAGTTTTGAAATAAAAAGGCACACTTGTGCCTAGAATTTATTTAAGCCACACATCTGAAATAGCCTTATTTTGTTGGGAAAACCCTCCATTGATTTTAATAGGGACTCGTGGAGTCAGCTTTGGGAGTGATTCGTGACTCGTGAGTCACCATTTTGGACCAATGACTTGGACTCGGACTCGAGACTCGGGTCCAAAGACTTGTGTCTCGACTCGTGACTCGAAACCAAGGACTCTTCAACATCCCTGGAGGCCATAGGATCATTCAGATTCCCTGCTTCGAGGTTGAAAAACAGCTCCGACCTCGGAGCTGGGGATCCGCACTTGGAGTGCCCTCCCTCCTCCTTGCAGCGGGCATGGAAAGAACTGTGCCGGCTGCATATCCAAGGTCATAAGAGTGACCTCGGAGAAGGAGTTTAGGGGCATTCCAGGGGGAGGGGAGGAGACCCGCGCTCAGCGGTAGAGCACATGCTTTGTGTATTAAAAAAAACCCTTCCTCAATGTGGCGCCCTCCAGATGTTTTAGACTCCCATCAGCCTCAGCCAGCATGGCCAATGGCCAGGGATGATGGGAGTTATAGTCCACATTGGAGAAGGCTATTATAACAGATCCTAATTTCAATCCTTGGCATCTCCAGTTAAAGGGATCAGGTAGGAGATGATGGGAAAGACCCAAGAGCTGCTGAGACTCAGAGCAGACAAACCTGGGCCGCTAAATGGGCAAATAGTTTGACTTGGTGGAAGGCAGCTTTCTGTATTCCAATTTAGCTAAATTTGCACAAGGGTGGATGAGTGAAATTCCTATTGGCAGCAAGTAGCAGAGCTTCTTCTCATCACAGCAATGCAATATTTTATTTATTTATTTTATATACTGCCCAATAGCCGAAGCTTTGCGAACATAGGAGGAAAATGAAGAATCGAGACAATTTGTTGGTGTTTAACTGGGCCACATTTATTTACATACAATGAACTGCAAAAGGATGGAGTGCGGGTTATTCTAATCTGGCCCCCGAGGCCGATACGTTGTGCAATTGGGTGGAGCATCCAAAACTGGGAGGTGGCGATGATGCTGCCATTGCCCCATTTCCCACTTTCCAGTGTTGGGACCCTTTGTTGCATCGCCTCCTCTCGGAGTCTCAAGACAAGAAGCTTGGCGAGAACAAAGGCATCACAGGCGTTCCTGATCCTCAGCTGTCTGAGCCTATGGACCCAGCAACATGAGGCATCCTGAAACCGCCTGTCACCTGAATTGTGCCAGGGATGCTCACCTTACCCTATCAATACCCTAACCCGCACTTACCCGCCACAGAGAGGGACAAGCGCCTGCTCAGTCACAGCAATGCAATATTTTATTTATTTATTTTATATACTGCCCAATAGCCGAAGCTTTCTGAGCGGTTTACAACAATCAATAAAAAAAAAAAACACAATACAGTATAAAATATACACAATTTAAATTTAAATTTGAAATTTAAAATGACACAAATATTTCAACATACGTTATTTAAAATAATTTACACAGTAGCCTCAGAAAACTTGGAAACGTTGGCCTTCTAGCATCCTGTCAATGGATACACCTTGGAGGGACGCTACTTGCGGGAGGAAAAACCCAAAACATATCTAGCACTTGGAAACCCAAGAGTATTTATAGCAGCTTGTAGCACAGTGAAAATTACCATGGCAGCAGTTCTGTCCTTCAGGAGCTGAAAATTATGTAGATTATAAATAGTCTGTGGAGTAAGATTATCTGTGCTGAAACCAAAATGCCTACAGAAGCAGGTCAGTCCGATTGGAACAGATGCTAGTCTGACAGCTAATGCAGCAGGAGGTGTTGTTAAATCAGTCATAGACTGTACTTGTAAATCTCAATGTTTGAGAGGCCTTGCTTCGGTGACCCAATTAAAATGTATTTTTCATCTCCCCTACCCTTAATAGGTGCAAGGATCAAGCTGATGTTTGGACTTCGAGTGGCAAATTATGTCATAAAACTGCGTCAGGAACCAGAAGTCATGTAACAAACCAGACGTCAGGCCCAAAGAACAAGTAAGGAGGACAACAAAGAACAACAGCCACAGAAGGACAAGCAAGGAGGCAGAGTCAAAGAGCAAGGCAGAAATCAGGCCTGCAGAATTAGCGAGGCTATAGGAAGTACACAACAGAGCTCACGGGAAGAACTTGCTGCTCCAGCAAGGCTCAACAGCCACAGAAGCTCCCTTAGATCCCTTCCTGTCCAATGTCCAGCAGGAAATTCACTAAAGAGCTCCCACCTGCAGTTCAGTGGTTCACCTCACGGAGCAGCTGCACACATATTCAGTCACTCCTGTCCTGCTGCTTTTCTATATTTTACAATATGATTTTTTTTTTAAATGAACTACTTTGACTTGGGCTCTCCGACGTGGTGCCCATGGGCATCGGTGTGCTCGTTGACACCTTTCTCGGCACCCGCCATGCTGCCTGCCCCTCCTGATTTCTACTTTATGTCTCAAGAATCTTTAAAAAATATACATTAGGAAGCTGGCATACTGCAAAATGAACTTATAACCTCCAACACCATTTCTATTTAAGTTCAGCAGGCTGGTGGGGGGTTGGGGTTTTTTTTTCCAGCCAGCAGGATGCTTGGAAGGGTGAGGAGGTAAGCAAGGGGCTTTGACAAGACGGGGACATTTTAAATGGGCAGGCACGAGGCTTTGGGGGTGGGGCCTAGTCGCAGCAGGGCCCCCGGCTCAGCTTGTCTGAGCATGGAAAGCTAAGCAGGGTCAGGCCTGGTTATTACTTGGATGGGAGACCCCTCCTCTGGTTTCCTGCATTGAGCAGGGGGTTGGACTCGATGGCCTTGTAGGCTCCTTCCAATTCTATGATCTATGACCCACTACAGTCTGACATTGGCCCTGCTCATTGTTCCTGCTCATGATGTTGGGAAGATGTTTACAATTCTTAAGGTAAAAGGACCAAGTGTTCAATTGATAGAACTTTTCTATCTTTCACGGTTGTCTGTCCCTCCACGTTGGCAATCCCAATTGTCCCTAACCCCTCTCACTTACTCATACCTTGCTATGCTCTTGCATCATCCCTTGAATTCTACAATAATTCAGTTATCAAATTCAAAATATAGCATGCAACTAACGAATGTCCTGTGTAACATAAGAAGTCTGTAGCAAGATCCACTCTCTACTACAATGAGGCCATTTATTCCTTTGAAAAACAATATTATTTGGAAAAATAGATGTGCTTTCTTGAGTCATGGTCAGATTTTCATTGTAGCTTTTTGTTGCTGTTGTTGCAATGTTACATTTCCTTGCACAGTGATTTACAGTACTAACATCCTCTGTATTGACATAAAATATTGACCAAGGCTGGCATTGCACATATTGTACAGAGTCGGATATAAAGTATTTTGTATCCCATCATCAATGTCTTTCCCTCTGGCTTTACGGATTGTAATTAGTTTGAGGTTTGGATAATACGTCACACCTCAGGATTTCAATGTTAGCCCTTGTAGGTCCTTCTTAGTTCTTGAAATGCTACAATGTGTTACAAAAATCCATTATGGCACCATAAAGCGCCTTTGATTTATGACCTGCGGATGTAGTTGTGTGTTATTACTGTTGACTTATCTCTTTCCATTGTTCCTTGGAAGTCTGGCTAAATTTATGGGAGGAGGTTATGCTTGCTTTCATAATTTCAGTGCCCCTTTCACATTTTTGTGCTTGCGTTTTAAATCCATTAGTTTCTTATTACTTTGTCAAAGGTGCAGTTTTCATTTGCAGCTACAACATTTCGTCGGCCAAAGGTCAGCTCCAGCAGTGCACATCAACCCTCCATTTCAGTCATACGTGCAGCACGCTCATGTACTAACTGAAGCGGCATAGTGGCTGTGGTAGGGAAGGTGCTGGGAATGAAGTTGCTTGGAAATGGTGACACTCAAGGGAGAGCCAAATTGCTTCAGAGAGAAATGGACAATATCCAGGACAGATGCAAGTGGCTCCCGCTCCTGAATCTCCTGATTGGTTTGAGAAACTGATTACTAACCCACCATATATGATGACAGTCTACCTTTTGATCAAACGATATCCGATATGGCTTACAACAGGTTAAAACAATGCAAAAACTACCCACCATGTCCTGCTCTCCCAAGGCTCAGGCTTGACTAGCAGATCAAGGATACTATCTAGGGCAGTGATGGCAAACCTTTTTGAGCCCGAGTGCCCAAACTGCAACACAAAACCAACTTATTTATTTCAAAGTGCCTTAAATTTGGCAGGAAGGAGGAGGGAGCACTAGCTAATCGCACCCCGCTCTGTCTCAGGGCATGGCTCTTCACCGGGCGCGCAAAGATTCGGGCACGCGCGCACTGTGCTTCTGAGCTGTCTGTTCAGTTAGAAGGAGGGCTGGGTGCCTGCGCAGTCCGCTTCTGGGGGTGGAGATGTTGGAGTGTGTGCCTGCCTGTGGAGGCCAGCGAGGAATGAGTGGAGAGGAGTTACTATGGAAACCTAACGCTGAATGCAGAAGGAGACGGTCTTTTCGCTATCTGGCGACCAATGGCTCGAGTGCCTACAGAGAGGTCCCTGCGTGCCAGCTGTGGCACGCGTGCCATAGGTTCGCCATCACTGATCTAGGGGATCCTTAGGAGATTCTGATTTTATTCTATTATTTTATTCAACATGTTATTTTCATGTTGTATGTTGGTATTTTCTGGTTTTTTAATTTTTTCCTGCATGGAAAGCTTTTGAGTATTGGGTAGTATATAAATATTGTAAACAAACAAACTGGAGTTGCAAGGGATTGAGCTTTCTGCATGCAAAGCCAAATGAAGCGAGGTGGGTGGCTACTAAGAAGAGGGCCTTTTTTGTTGTGGCATCACGTAGAATGAACTCCCTGGAGGGGCTCACCTGATGCCTACATTTTGATCTTTTTGGCTCCAGGTGAAGACCTCCTTATTCTCCTAGGCATTGTAGTCTTTCGGTTTCTGTTGTTTTAAATCTGTTAGGGTGCAATCCTCTGCAAGTTTAGACAGAAAAAAAGCCTATAACTCCCAGCATGCCCCAGCCAGCATAGCTTTTTTTCTGTCTAAACTTGCAGAGGATTGCTCCCTCACTGTATTTTAAATCTTTGTACTGCTGCTAGGTTTTATTTTCATTTTATTTTTTATCTCATACTGTGGTTTAAAACTTTTATATTTTATCGTGTTGTATTTTATGATTTTAATTGTTGTGAACTAACCAGAGAGCTTCGGCTATTGGGCAGAATAGAAATGTAATCAATCAATCTATAAACATGCTCTAGCACTGAACTATGGCCCTTCCCCATTATCTGCAGTACCAAAAGATTTGGCAATAACAGTGCAACACTGACATGGCCACTGCTTTGCCACAAGGTAAATGTGGTATTTCAAAGCAAGGTACGTCACACTAATCAAAATATTACTCTACCCCGCATGCCCAGCATGCCCTGGCTAGATGGGCGATTTAAAAATACAATAAATAAATAAATAAATAAATACTTATTGTATCCCATGTTCCCAGTTTCCTAATCCCTCCTGCCCCCTCAATTTTTCTATGCCTCATCATTTAATATTTTCCTGAGGCTTTGCTTCACTTATTCCATAACTTTTCTTCAGCGGTTCAACTGTTCTGTTCCCCCCTCCCTGTTCTCTGACTTTATTGTGTCTCCACACAAATATTTGTTCTTTTTTCATTATCTCCCTTTCCAGTATTTGTTGGACTTTACCATCTGTTGCTTGTTCAGCTGCTTGTGTTCTAAATTATTTCTCATTTCTCTCTGTATTTAATGTCAACTTTTGTGACACTTCTTTGTGCTTTCCTGTGACTCATACCTCATTTCGTTCCCATTCATCTGCAAATGGCTGCAGGATGTGTCCCTGTGGACTGTTGCTAGGTTTGGGAAGATGGGACATGGTCATCTTATTAATGCATGTCGTCTTATTTTAATTGGTAGGCACAAGGCAAGAAAACCGCTCTGGCTCTGGTTCATTTTGGTTCATTGGCTGGAAAATTCTGCTTGATGTCGCACATGGGGGTGACAGCCAGCGCTCTCAAGTGGGAAGGGGGGCGCTAAATATCTGATCTTGCCTAGGGCACCAAACTGCCTTGCACCGGTCCTGCAGACAGCAAGTGGTATATTTATTCTGGGGGGTGATGATGCTTGCCACAGACTCTGTACACCAGTTATCGATAACCAGATGAGCCCAGTACATCTGCATCTTTCCTCTTTAATGTATTTGGGGAAGGTTCTGCTTCCAGGTGACAAGGGCAGGGTCTTCTTGGTTGTTGTGGCACCCATTTTGTAGAACAAGTTTCCCCAGGGATGCCCACCTTGTAGCCTTTATATGCTGTTAGAAACATTTCTCTCCCCCTCCCTGGGCATTGTATTTTGTGCTAGAGGGGTGGTATTGGCGGGTTGTTAGCATTTAATGAAATAATGTTGATATATGTTTTAGCTTTGTGCATCATGTGAGTAAAAGTGAATTAGGTGACTACAATTTGTGTGCATACATACACATATACATATATACTTCTGACTGGAGACCATTCCACAGTGGAGAGAGAGATCGTACAGAGAGGCTGAAATACTTCTTCACTGCCTTCTGGATGCTCCCATTTCTAACATCTGTCTTGTGTGCCCATGCCTTCTCTTTCCTAGGGATTATGCCCCTTGACCGATGTAATCCACCAAAGGACATTGCAGCAGACAATGGTACATATTGCATAATGGTGCAGCAGATGTGCTGATGAGTCTTGATAGGGTGGTTGATGCTGTTCGATCTAGGAATAATGTTGTCAGAATGGATGAAAGGATATAGCTGCTGCTTGGTTCATTATAGTGTTTACTTGCTTCTGCTTCTCCTGGAGGTATCTACTGCTAGTGCTGCTGCTGGCAAACGGGCATTTCAAGCCACGAGGCACTCAAGCAAACTTGCCTCTTTATTGGCTTGCTTCTAGTTCCTCCCCCCACCCATCTAAACTAGTGAGTAGGGTCAGTGGTGCAATTAGGTAATTTTAGACTCCGGAAGGAGGAGGGAACTATCTTATGGACATCATTGGGGGGGGGATAAGATAGTTTGGTTTCCCATATCTGAGGTCGGAGACAGTGCTGCAGCCTTGGAGCTCGGGACTGGAGGAGCTCCGATCCCACTCCACCACCATCTCGAAGCTGGCACTGGAAAGAACTGCTCCAGCTGTGCTCTGAGGTTGGGAAAGGCAACCTCGGAGAGGGGCTAAAGAAGGCATTTCAGGGGGCAGGGAGGGGAGGAGACTGAAGAGGCCAGGATAAAATACGAGGTATCCTGAAACCACTCCAGCCTCCCCCCCCCACTGAGATGCTATTGCTAGACAGCCGAAAATGGCCATCTAGTAAAATTGCAGAGTGGGAGGAGTGGGGTGGCGAAGATTGCCTCTGCCGCTCCTCTCGCTCTGCATTGGTTGAGCATGAGCCTCCGAGTTTGGAAGCTCACGCTCAGCTCAATAGGATTGCGCCCTTAATGGTCTTATGGGAAGGCCTCCTCTGCAGGTGGTAATGTGCATTACTTCACATACTTCAAAATGTGATAAGCCATTATCGCTGCATTTGGGGGCCCTCCTGCTCTGCCCCAATGCCCTATCCCACTGGCACCACCGAGTGGGGTGAGGAGATCCAGGCCTTCCCAGATACCTGGGACATTATGCCCCAGAAGCCCTGCAAGCTGATTATATGCGCACTTCTGTCTGTCTAGGTATCTGTGGGCAGGAGGGGAAGGAAAGAAAGGGACGTTCATCCTGCAGAAGGAACTAGGGTAGTACCAAATGAATCATGCCTGCACCAACTCTACCCCTACTCCTGTGCCTTGGTGCTGGTGGGGCTCAACTCCAAAATGATCCCCTGATCTTGCATTCCGCACTGAAACTGCCAAGCCTTTGAGACATCAGCACATTCGGTACCAATTTTGCTAATGCTTCATACCCCATTAACCTGCAATGTCTGTGCAGTGGTCTGTTCAGAGACTTCATTTTTGATAAACCTTGCTAATTGTACATTTTGCCAAGCAAGCTGTATAAAACGAAGAGCTGAGTAAAAGTTTCACTTCCTGTCCAGAATAATAAAAGAAGAAAGAAAGAAAGAAAGAAAGGAAAGAAAGAAAGAAATGGGAGCCTCAAATGTTAGATTTTAGTTAGGTATGTCAAACCTGTGGTGGTTGAAGCTCTGATATAATGTAGAGATTATACATTGGTATTTCACCTCCATTAAAAACAGGGTTCTTGGAGCATTCTTATTGCCCTAGTTGCTCTCAGGGTCATACTATACATTGTGCAAGGATCCATGCAACATTACTGTAATGGCCCTTTTAAAGTAGAAACCTCCATTTGTGGAGTGGCATTCGGGATTTGAGAAGTGCCAAGGGGCATGGTATGTATACTTAACCCCTTTCCTACCCACCATTTCCCCACTCCAAATTGCACCCCAAGCAGCTTTTCCCCCATGGGATCATATGTCTGGAAGTGGCTGTTGTTTTAAAAGGGTCAATAGGTTAATATTACATTAATCTGCACTTATTATCTAGTTTAGCCCTTAGCCTGATACACAATCTTGTTGAAATGTAGTACTTAGGTTTAAGACCATTTGGCCATTGGTTATAGTGGGACTGGCAACATTTGTTTACTTGTTGATTCCCATGATGTGTTGACGTAGTAATGGCATATCAATCTGCTTAATTGCTTGTTCAGTGAATCTCACACATCACGTCCATTACTTGATACATCAAGGGATGGCTTCCATCAGGGTTCTAGTCCCTGCTCGGCCATGAAACTCACTGGGTGACTTTGGGCCAGTCACTGACTCTCAGCCTAACCTACCTCACAGGGTTGTTGTGAGGATAAAATGGAGAAGAGGAAGAGGATTATGGTATGTAAGCTGCCTTGGGTCCCTTGCAGAAAAAAAGATGGGGTATAAATATAATAAATAAATAAATAAAATAAAATATGTAACTGGGCAACCACGGACAGAGATTTGTATCACCTCACACCACCGCAAGCACAATACTTTTCAGTGGAATCAATTTACTCAACGTGTATAATAATGATAGAGAAACTGAGTGATGTACATGCATGTTTGACCCCATGTTTGACAGAGTGGCAATGCAGTAATAGGCTATCCAATTGAACCCCTCTGTTTAAGAGTCAGGACTATTTACTCCTTAAAGAGGATCACACATACTCAGCTAAATTCTACTAGTGGGAATGGAATTGCCCCATATCTTGATAAACCCCCAAGTAACTCCTTGAAATTCACATGGTTCCAGACATGCAAACAATAATGCAGTATCTCAGTGAGGGCTGCATCATTTTATCTTGTCCAGGTGATAACAGAGATAAAGGGCTTCTCTGCATGAGGCTTTTGACCCACCACTTTGCCTTGGCTTCTGCTTCTGTTTTCTTTGCCGGATTAAGAGCGGGTCCTTTACACATGCTTTCCCGCCCTGGGGGTTTCTTTCTCTGCCTTTCTATATATTCCATTACACAACCACAAGGAGGTATAGCTTTGGTATAGCTGTGATATAGCGGAATTGCGAAGATACACGAGCTTCTCATAGCCTTGTATTGTGAGATTAGGAAATAATACCAGACTATCCTCGCTGTAAAAAAAAGCCATGAAAATGGCTGCAAAACATGGGAGAAGCCCTGGAGGATGATGACATTGGAGGAGGAGGATTATGTAAGCCACCTTGAGTTCCTTGCAGGAAAAGAGGCGGAATATAAATGTAATAAATAAATAAATAAATAAATAAATAAATAAATAAAATAAACTCCCACAAAGGACCGTGAGTGAGGAATTACGAGTGCACAATAAATGCCTTGTGTACAGAAGCCAAATTTTCAGATCTTTACTTAGAAGTAAATTTCTATGGAATCTAGAAGTAAGGACACTTTCCAATGTTCCTCTTTGTCAGCATGGACACTAGGTTCTTTTGAATGGTTAAGAGGTGTTTCTCAGCAATACTCTGGAGTTTCAGCCTTCTGGTCCACCCCTGCCCCCAACACCAAGGCATACCCTACCAGTGAAACTGGTATGAATGAAATTGACATGCACCAAACTATTTAATAGCCACATTGATCCAGATTTTAAGGCACCAGTCTTAAGTAATATCTGAAGTAGCTGAATGTGCACTAAGCGAATATACTCTGAATCCTGGCTTCATTCCTATTCTGGAAATTGCTGAAACTGACATTTGTGGTTCAGATATTAATCCAATAGGACATGCATGAATCCTCAGAATAATATATGTCTGTTTTTGTGGTGTTTCCTAAAATCTCCCAGACAGCAGTAGATGTCACTGCAGTCAACAAGGAATATGTAGGAAAAGAAACAGTGGCATGTCTCAAAAAGCAATGTAACATTATTGCCTAGAGGCTCAATGGAAAACTTTTTCTTGCTCGCGCCAGTCCCTCTGATAGAGGGAGTTGCCTCTGAGAATCCTGGACCTGCCACCACAGACTAGATGTCTTTGAATTACCGTATATTGATATTCTGTGGAGAGGCAATGTAACTTAGGGAAGAAGGATAACCTTGCTAATCAGATCATTTCATATAATTATCAAAACTACCCCCTCCCCCACAAAAACCCCAACCCAGATAGGCTTGGTTAAAATTAGAACCTTCAGCCGATTGAAAGTGGTATTAATTATTCAAAATAAGACTCACAAGATTGGTTGCTTACACATCTGCTCAATGGATATGATTGTGCATTTCAGCTTCAGAGAAAATAGTGAGGCTTTTAAAATCAGTGTGTAAAATAGACAATGAGCTATATTCACACAACAGGCTGGAGTTTAGATGCCACACCCTTCTCTGGCAGCTAATTCTGAGCTGGCAACATAGCTTTAATTGAGCAAGGGCTAACAGGTCAGCAATGGTTCCATACCCA
Organism: Shinisaurus crocodilurus; assembly: GCA_021292165.1. NCBI lineage: Eukaryota > Metazoa > Chordata > Lepidosauria > Squamata > Shinisauridae > Shinisaurus > Shinisaurus crocodilurus. The sequence continues at coordinate 190,290,142 of CM037880.1, read as the reverse complement.
CAAAGTCGCTCCCATACATGCCAGGACTGAGATACTAAACTATGGATTGGTTCGCACGTCACGCTAAGCCGTCCTGCGAATAAGTCACCATGGGTTGATTGTTCTCTGAACAAACCATGGTACTCCCGACAGGTGATCGGGATTGCTGTGGCTTCTTCTGATTTCCCATCAGTCCTCCCGCTAGCTCTGGCACATGTCCCAGATGCCTTTGTGGCAGAACTCCTCATTGCTTTGGTCCCTACGTCAGCACACTTTCTGCAACTGGTTTGCAGGGATCGCTGGCTACCAAGGGAAATGCCCCCCCCCCTGCATCAGCTCACCAAATATAATTACTTCTATGAGCCCTTATGAATGCAGTAATGTGTTCGCCAGCTTCCACCTTTTGGGGGGAACTTTCGTTGCGTCATCTAATCTTGACTACCCACAACCTGAGCTCCTGGCTCCCTCCATTCCACTGTCTATGGCCCAGCCCCGGTCATGTATATAGGTACTTCCCTATCAATAAATATCTGCACATGCAATCCAACCACCCCTCTTTTGCGGTGGATGGATCACCTGGGTGGACATTACGCACTTTTAGGAATGTGTATATGTACTCACCCGGTCATGTGTTCTACATGTTGTGGAGAGTGAGTTGAGCCTCAGGTTTACTCCCTCTGCCAGTGACTTGTCACTGTGGCTCACGCTGGCTCAGCTTGTCTAAGCGTGGAAAGCTAAGCAGGGTCAGGCCTGGTTATTACTTGGATGGGAGACTCCTCCTCTAGTTTCCTGCACTGAGCAGGGGGGTTGGACTCTATGGCCTTGTAGGCCCCTTCCAACTCTTATGAATATATGAATCCTCTCTTCAGGTGTGCAAAAGGGGAAGGGAGTTGCCACAGCCCAATATTATCACCTGCACCTTGGCTTTTGCAGTGCTGAGATGTATGGGATGTCCTCATTCATATTGCTTTAGCAATCCTCAGCGTGGGGTTGGGGGATTTCCAGTGACAATGAAACTATCTCGGCTAGCTGTTGGCTTACAAGGCAAAACTGTGTTGCAATATTGCCTGTTCAACAATACTGATTATTGTGATGTGAACAGCTAAGGCTGCCTGCATATGGCTCCCGTGATTACGAAACTTCCAATACTGTATGTGTACAAATGAGCAGCAGTCTCAGCGGTCTTCCTTAATTTGATGCATGTCAACACAATTCTACAAAACAATGAATCCTTACTAAAATGCATAATGCCTCAAAAATAAATAAATAGAGTTATTTATACTGCTACTTGGGAAAGAAATGGCCTGGAGTTTGCTGATCGCCAGAGGGCTGCTGAACCTTCCAAAGCAAGAATGCAAACAGCAAGCATTTGCATTGGGGTCAGTGCATCTTCAAGACAAACATCTTCCAGCATTCAGCTCTGGCATACTGTGCTGATGGTCTGAAGAAAACAAAACAGGTTTTATTACTGTGCATCTGTCAGAGTACATGACAACCCAGTTCTAGAACAGGTTTTGATTCTGTTTGCATTGGCATGACAGTCTCCGTTCAAGAGGTGAATTTAGGCTGTATGTATTTTATTTATTTATTCATTTATTTATTATATTTCTAGACTGCTTAAGATAAGACAATAAAATATCTAAGTGGTTCACACTAATACTGTATATATAATATAATATAAAAAATATAAATTAATAAATAATTAAAACATTACAGCAAAGACAGCAATAAAGCAGAGCAGCATTGGAGTCCATTCTAGGTCAGGTTAAGCCCCTGGGAAACAAATAAGTTTTCAAGTGGCATTTGAAGCTTGCCACAGTTTCTGCCTCTTGAGTCATGCATGGGAGCATGTTCCAGAGGACAGGTGCCACTACCGAGAAGGCACGCTTATGTGCTATTACATGGCAACTTTCCATTGATCGTGGGATGACCAATAAGGCCTCATCTGAAGATCTCAGGGGTTGACTGGGTGTGTATAGGGGAAGGCGGTCAGCTGAGATATATCAAGCTGCCTTATATTGGGGCAGACCATTGGCCCTTCAAGCCCAGCTTTGTCTTCTCTGATGGGCAGCAGCTCTCCAGGTTTCTCTCCCATCACCTGCTACCTGCTCAGCAGTGGCTGGTGGCTCCAATGTTAGCGGGCCGATGTATCCACTCCGGGTTCCAGTCTGAACTTTAAAGGAGCTATCCATGGTATGGAACCTAAATTTTTTTGGGGGAACGATGACGACAGGGTTCAGCACCACGGATAGCTTCTTAAAAGTTCAGACTGAAACCCGGAGTGGATAGACCACCCCACTGGCAATGGAGCCACAGCCTGCACTGTACCTGGTCCTTTTAACTCAGGGCTCTCCAACCTTGGGTCCCCAGATGTTGCTGGACTACAGCTCCTAGAATCCTTGCCATTAGCCATGCTGGCTGGGTATGCTGGAAGCTGTAGGACAGCAATATCTGGGGACCCAAGGTTGGAGAGTCCTGTTTTAACTCATGCCAAGGACTGAATCTGGGATCTTTTGCAAAGCAAGTGCTCCATCACTGAGCTATGGTTCATTTAAGAATGGCCAATCTTGGGCCAATTTGTCCTAAATGCCACTGAGCAGGGACAGCTTTTAGGCCAGATGTTGCAAAGAGCATTTGTGGTGCTCCCTCAATTTGTTCCACTTTTAAATACCTTCTCTCCCTTTTCTTTTCTTTTTCTTTTTGCATTTGTAGCCCAGTTCATAACTTTGATGCATAATTTATCCCTGTTATATAGGATGATAAATTTGAACACTAGGATCTGTAAATCTGTGTGTGTAGGGGGGGGGGGGTTAATGCCATATGGAGCTTTTCTACATGAGGCATTTATTGCGTGCTTGTCATTCCCTACTCGCAGTTGTTTATGGGTTCTTCAGACAACATTGTGACCCTCCAGTTTCGCTTCTGTTTTCAAACAGCACTTTCCGTGAGTTTTTTTTACAGCAGGGGAAATGGGGCATTATTTCTGAAAGTGAAAGAAAATGCTATTTCTACATGTGTATTTGTGCTATTCTTCTATACCACAGTGCCACCTAGAGGTTATGCAGTGGAAAAGCAGGAAAGGAAATACTCCTTGTGTAGTGCTCAGATCTCAGTTCTGCGACAAAACTGAAAGTAGTAGATGTTGTGGATTAGCAGCCTCATGCAGAAAAGCCCATGAACTGTTTGTACTATGTTTTTTTCAATGGTTGAGGGATAGTGGAGTAGATAGACTGTGGCAGTTGCTCCCTGAACTCAGTACACCCCCTGCCAAGCCCAGTGCCATAGGTAGTCACCTGCCCCTTAAATACAGTGTGCTATGCCTGAGCTCCTGGTGGTTCCAGTCATGTGCACTGTGCACAGGCATGCTAAAGCAGGTCCTGTAGCTGGCATCATTTATTTATTTATTTTAATTTTATGTATTTACCATATTTATATGCCACCTTCATGGACGTCTGTTCTCTGGGTAGCTTGCAAAACCAAGAATAAAATACAATGTTAAAATATAATACAATATAAATACAATATTTAAAATGTAATACAATATATAATACAATTTTAAAATATAAAAATATAATACAATATAAAACAGTAAAATGCAACTTTCCTTTCTATTGGGGGGGGGGGAAATGAGGCCATTTACCGGCTTAGAGTTTAGACCCTTAAAAGCTTTTTGAAAACCAAAACTCAAATTTGTTCAAAAGGGTTGGCTAGGAAAAAAGGGTCTTCACCTGGCACTGAAAAGACAGTAAAGAAGGTACCAGGTGAGCCCCTCTGGGAAGGCTATTTCATAGCTGGGGTGCCACTGCTGAGAAGGCCCTCTCCCTTGTAGTCAGCTGCCTCGCTTCATGCCTGGGGCATATGGATTCTTCCCACCGTAGTAAACCACTGCCGTAGAAGGCACTTGGGAAGGGGCAGCCAACCTAGGTGTTTTTTTAAAAAAAATTATTTTGCTTACTCAGTTGGCAAAAAGATATGAGGCCATTCCTAAATCTGTTGTGACTACCGACAGTTGGTCCATCATCTGTCTGGCTGCTTTCTTTTATTGTATTATATTGTATTTATATTTCTATTTTAATGATGTTTTTGGTTTTAAGATTGTTTTTATCCTGTTTTACTTGTAAACCGCCCAGGGAGCCTTTTGGCTGATGGGCGGTAAATAAATATATTAAATAAATAAATAAATAAATAAATCTGCTCTATGGAAGAAGCATGCCAGTGCCCATTTCTATCTTGCTGAGCATTTGATGTATTTATTTTAAAATACATAAATACATAAAATGCTCATCATGAAATACATTTTAAAATGTATTTCATGATGGAGTAGGGTGGCCACTTATGAATCCCTCTGAAAGAGGAAACACATCACTAAAAAAAAGAAAAAGGACAGTGATTTGCATAAAATCTGCATATGCTAATTTATATCTGTAGATGCAAATTTTAAACTAATAATTATTAGAATTTAAATAGAAACACAGTACATCTCACCATAGTGTGGGAGGCGAGGGGCAGAATCCAGTGGGATGCTTACGCCCCCGCTGATCCTCTTACGCCCCACCAATTCCACTGTGCAAGCGCCCCCCACTGCTTGCACAATAGCGACCTAGCGCTTCTGGGGCAACCCGAAATGAGCGGAAATACCCCTTTCTGCAAGGAGTCAGGTTGGCGGAGCTTGCGTAAGGGAGCTCCGCCGGCCTGCCTCCTTCCAGAAAGAAGCATTCCTTCGAGACTTCCCCTTGGAAGTGCTAAGTCTCCCCCCTGTGCATGCGGTGGGTCTCACTTGCACAATGGAACTGGCAGGACCCACCACTTGCAGGAGGGAATCAGCAGGGATTGGACCTGTTCAGTCTGCTGCCGCGGTGCTGACTGTTGATGGGCAAAAATTTCATTGTGGTTTAAATCTTTAAACCAGATTTGAATAGGACAACCCTTCGAATAGAGGACACCTTCAAATATGGTCCTCTGGTAGTCCTCCAAATAGAGGACTGCCCTCAGTTTAAAAAAGGAAAAAAGGACACTTGGCCACCCTATGATGGAGTCCTATTTTCAAGAACAGGCTGCAAGCAGCTCTTTAAAGCTGAAATGCGGACTGCAGTGCCACTCATTATATGCTGCTCTGCTCTTGTTCCTCTCTAGAGTGCATACTTAAATGACAGGGAAATGGACTTTCTTGGGACACATGAGATACATGTGAAGTTCAGCAGGCTCAGCTGGTTTCCTTCTGTAACCTTTCCTAGCCGGAACATAAAAACTATCCTTGGCATGTTTGGTGGAGAACTAAGAAAGCATCCCCCTCCCCAAAGTTGAAATGGGTTTCAGTCTTTTTTCAAATTACTTCTGACGTTAAACTTTGCCCTCGTTCAAGCTCAGGCTAACAACATATCCATCTTACTGAAGTCTAATAGTACAGTTTGGACAGAATTTTGCAGTTTGAAAAACACCAAGAATCGCTATTCAGAGGTGGTAAAGCAGTTTGTGTATATATATTTATGGGAGCCTTCAGTTAGAAGAATAAGACATCGGTTCTGAATCCAAGGCTGACTCCAGTGGCAATCAGATGCATGGGAGCTTGTAGAGCATCCTGCAGAGGGCGGTTCCCTTCCCCCAGCCAGGCAACCATATTTTGTTGCCGCTGCGCTTAGGATTAAGCCTTTTGACATGCATGCACAGTCCTATGGCCCTCTGACCTTGCTTGGGGTGGGCATAGGATTATTCGGAGCCCCAGCTCCGAGGTCCCGTGAGCTTGGAGCTCGGACTCCGAACGCTGAGCCCTCGCCCCGCCCCCTCACAGCCAGCGCAGAAAGAACCACGCCGGCTGCCTCCTCGAGATCGCAAATTGGCCTCAGAGAGGAGGAGAAGGGGCGTGCTGGGGAGGGAGGGGAGGAGGCTGGGGCCGACGGTTTATGCCTACCCAAGCGCTGCCCCAGACTCCTTCCCTTCTCTCCCCTCCCCTCCGCAGAGCTTCATCTAGGTGGCCGAAAATGGCCGCCTAGATGGAATGCAGGGCGCGAGGCACGGCGGCAGCAAAGGTTGCCACCGCGGCACCTCACACTGTGCGGTGGATGCACGTACGCCTCCGAGTTCAGAGGCTTACGTGTATCGTGCGCGGGGGCGATAGGATCACACTCTGTACCAGTGTTCTCCAACCTTGGGTCCCCAGATGTTTTTGGCCTACAACTCCCAGCATGCTCCAGCCAGCGTAGGTTGGAGAACACTGCTCTATACGTACAGATATCTGGCAGCAAGTCCCATTGAACTCAGGGGGGCTTCGTTCTGAGCAGACATATCTGGGCTTTCAGAGTCAGCGACCGCAACTGTGCACAACCCAGCAGGGAGCTGGAAAGTCCCAACTTTTAAGTAATTCTCCATTCACTACCGTATGCCCTGTGGTCTTGATGTTGGTCCCCAAACCATCAAGGATGAAAAATGGGGAAATGTGAGGCAGACAGTAAGGCCTTCTCTACACGAGGCATTTATTGTGCGCTCGTGATTCCTCACTCACAGTAGTTTGCACTGCAGGTGCTTTACATGATGTCGCCATCCTCCAGGGCCTCTCCTCTGCTTTCCAAGCATTTCTGCGGCTTTCTTTAGAATGAGGACAATGAGCTATTAAAGGGCTATCAGGCTATGAGACGCGCTACAAAACGGTCGCGTATCTTCGCAATTCCGCTGTACTGCAGTGGCACCTTGTGGCTGTGTAATGGAACACATAGAAAGGAAGAGAAAGAAAAGACCCCTGGGGAAAAAAAGTGTAAAGGAGCCAATCTTAATCCTGCAAATAATCCGGAAGCAGAAGCTTTGGTAAAGTAGTGTGCTAAAACGGGTTAAAAGACTAATGTAGAGAAAGCCTTAGTAATTTTTTATGATAGGCTATCCAGATCAGAGTGCAAGAGGAAGCTTTATTTGGCCCCAAAGGGTTATGAATTAAGCTGGAATCAAATAATTAAAATTAAATGGCATCCTCCTTACGTGGTCCTTTTTGATTGATGTCAGATCATTGGGGACAGAAAAGGAATTCTAATCAGGTTAGCCTAAATGCAAGCAGAACTCTCAGCATGATTGTGGGTCCTGCATTATCAGAGTTCCCGATTGTGCTGAGAGTTCTACTCGAGTAAAACTCTCTTTCAGACCTTGCTGGTTCAACATGGCAAGCTCTGAACTGAGGCCAGTGCACAGTTTAGAGATGTAGGAGGCGGGGCCAGCATCTATAGCCCCATCCCAGGCCATACTTTAAACCCTCGCACACTCAAGTGAACTCCTGAACAGGGCTGATGTCTCTGACTGGGTTCAGACAACACGATAACCCACACTCAATGGTTGAGTATGGTCTGTGGGTTGCCATTGAACTGAGGGTTGTTGTTGAAACGTGGGTTATCGTGTTGTCTGAACCCAGCTTCACTAACAAGCCATTGCTTGTTAACCATGAACAACCCATGAAGAGAACCCATGGTTTTGTTGTTGGGTTGTGAACTGTGGGTTGTTCACCATGGTTTGTTCTCTCGGCTGGGTTCAGACAACATGCTAGCTAGTGGTGGGGCCGAGCCTGGAGTCGGCTCGTGGCTCCGGCTCGCTCCTGGCTCGGCCCTCGAGGCGGCGGCGGCCGATCTCGCCATTCAGAGTGGCGCGGAGCGTTCTCCGCGCCGCTCCCGCCACCGCCGCCGCTCCCGCCCCCTGCCGGCAGACCCCCCCGCCACCCCCCGCAGCCTCCGGACCCCCCGCCACCCCCCCGCAGCCTACCTTCTCTGCGCCGCCGCCGCCGCTGCTGCCGCCGCCACTGCCGCCGCCGCCGCCACTGCTGCTGCTGCTGCCAGAGCCCCGCCCGCCCTCTGTTTTGCCAAGGGGAACCAGGGCAACATGGCTTAAACAGCTCTGTTGCCCTGGTTTCCCGCGCCAAAAACAGAGCGTGGGGGTCCCGTCGTGTCACTTCCTCCGCGCCAGAAGGATGCGATGGGATCAGCGGACGGGGAGGCAGGCTCTCCGGAGAGCCAGAGAGCCTGCTGCAGGTAAGCCCGCGGTGGCCGAGTAGCTCGGTGGACACGAGCAGGCCCGGTTCAGGCCTTGCTCCTGTCTGCCGGGCTACTCGGTCACATCCCTAAGCTAACCGATATTTCAACAACAACCCATGGTTCAACGACAACCCACACTCAACCCATACTCAAACCCTGAGTGTGGGTTATTGTGTTGTCTGAACCCAGTCACTGAGTTCCAGTTGCTGGGGGTGGGGGAAGCAGGAGAGGTCTATCCCACAAGCATCTGGTTGCAAATAGGATGCTGGACTGGATGGATCATTACTCAGGGCTCTTCTTATGTTGTTTCCCCCCTCACCACTGAAACCAGCTTATATAAGATGGTTAGGTAGTTACCTTTTGAACCACTTGAACAACTCTCCCACCACACACCCAATTGTGGTGGTTGTGGTGGGGAGATGGTAAAAATACATAACCTCATCTAGTAAAGGAGATACTGTATTTTTCGCTCCATAAGACGCACCTGACCATAAGAGGAACTTAGGTTTTAGAGGAAGAAAACTAGAAAAAAATATTCATCGCTGCGGGGATGGGAGGGGCGGCTGGGAGGGGCGGCTGAGAGGGGCGGTGGCTCTGGCAGCCGCCGCCATGCTGGATGGGATCCGGGGGGTCTGCAGCCTGCCAAGGACGCCCAGCGGGATCGGGGCCCACTCACTAGCACCCGGCCGGCAAGGAGGAGGGGCCTCTGCAGCCCCTCTCGATCAGGCACGAGGACGCACCGCTGCCGGCCCCAGCCTGGGCGAGGAAGCCGCCCCGCTCAGCCCAGGCTGGGGCTCCCAAAGCAGTGCTGGCCGGGCCAACCCCCGTGCCCGGCCAACGGAGAAGAGGGGCCTCTGCAGCCCCTTCCCAATCAGGTGTGAGGACGCGCCGCCGGCAGCCCCAGCCTGGGTGATGAAGCCACGCTGCCAGGGCTCAGGGTTGAAGCTGCGCCAGCCTCCCGCTGTCCTCACCCACGCTCTTCCGCCACCGCCGCCTGCCCAGCCGTTTGTAAAAATTTTTTGTTTTACAATATTCGCTCCATAAGACGCACATACATTTCCCCCTATTTTTCTTGGGGGGGGGAGTGCGTCTTATGGAGCGAAAAATACAGTATATGTACAGAGGGAGTTTCCATGCATGAATTCCCTTGCTGAGTTGGGGACCCTCACTATTGACTGGATGCACTATGATGTACATCCGCACATGAGGAATACAATGCTGACCCCAATTTGTTGTATGTGCTCTGGATGGGAGCACATACATTCCAACCCACACTGCAATGCAAGCAGGAGTATGTTCTCCCTACCACTATCTTAGGCTGTAGGTACCTGGATTGAAGTAATGGGGCTTGGTTTAATTAAGCGTTTAAACCAGCCTTGCAGGCTGGGGTGATGGGAGTTGTAGTCCAACATATCTGGAAGCTGCCGGGATGGGGAAAGGCTAATTCAAAGAGTGTGTGGGTGCTTTGGACCTCTGCTAGCAGTTGTTAGAACAAAAATAAAGAGAATGGATGGATGCATTTTTATGAAGTCGCATGATTAAACATGAAGTAAACATGGTGAATGTGCCTTAACTCTCATCTATGTTCATGGGAAGCAGATAATAAATATGTACTGGCAAAGTGAGGGAGAGAAATTAATCTTTCTTATGGCTGTCTATTGTTCGGAATACAGAGGGCTCTGTTTAATATTATATTCACAGCACAAAGAGAGATGAGTTTTCAGCTAGGATTGCAACACATGAGCTGAGCATGCCCTGCAATTCTACGTGATGTCCCACTTGTTGAACTGACTCTTCTTGTGGCTTACAGAGCAATCCTATGGTCCCTGGGGCTGGGAGGGCATCCCAGGAATTATAGGATGGTGCACACACACACACACCCCTGGTTGCTGTAGCCACAGCTACAACCTTGGGGAGGGGGTGGGATCTGAGCAGGACTTCCCCCCTCCCAGCTGCCATGGAAAGCAGGGCTTCCCCCCCTCCCAGCTGTGTGATGGCTACTCTTCTGAGGTCACTATTGTGACTTGGGGGAGGGAGGAAAGGGGACATTGCAGGTGGGGAGAGGAGAGGAGAGATGTTGATCCACACAAGCCTCTTCATCACCTGTCCTGCCCATGGTAAGGTAAGTCAGCTAGATGGACTGAGAGGCCTGTCCTACTGAAAATGCTTCTTAAGGTGGAATGGGAGATGAAAATGCCTCCATTGTCCCATCTGCCCTGTGTGGGTCCTGTCAGCAAGGCTTTCGATGGGCCAAGGGCTCTGATCTCAGAGCCCTCTGTCTAAAGAGCACCAGTCTGGCAGGTCAACCCTTTAGTGACACATGGAGGCAGCCCTGATATGGAACCAAATCCTGCAACTAGCTCTGTCCCCATATCCACTCAGCCAACACAATTCAAGAACACATTCTGTTCCTGACTCCCAGCTGAGCAGGAGCACAACAGGAGAGAGGCTCCAGCTGTTTTGGGGACTGTGAAAAGGCAAGCAGGCTCCCAGAGAGCGAGCGGACAGAGCGAGCAAACAGGGAGAGCAAACAGGAGTTTGGCAGCGGAGTTCGGCGGGGGAGGTCAAGGGGGAGGTCCCTAAAAAAAACAAAAAAAAAAAACAAAAAAAAAAAACCATATATATATATATATATATATATATTCTAGGAAGACAGAAACAGAGCACTATGGAAGGAAAGGACTCAGCAGTGGTGGTGACCTGCAAGGGGTGTGCAATGTTTGTTTTCCTGCCGGAGATCAACATGGCCTACACGTGCAACAAGTGCAAGCTGGTCACGCTGTTGGAAGAAAAGGTCAGAGGACTGGAGCAGCAAGTGTCAACCCTCAGGAGCATAAGAGAAAGCGAGGAGTTCTTAGACAGAACGGTGGATCTACAGCACCAAAGCACAGTACAGGAGCCAGAAGGGCAACGGCAGGATGAGGCGGAGTCGGAGACTGCAGAGGCAAGGGAAAATAACGCAGGGGGAACTCCCTGGAAAAGGGTGACTGTTAGGAGCAGAAATACTACAAGACACTCTGCGCCTGTGGAAGCAGTGGAGCTATGGAACCGCTTCCATGTACTTGAGGACGAGAGCAGAGGACAGCCTGCAGAGGACGGATTACCGGGCACCCAACGTGACAGCGAGCAAGAGGCTGAGGGTCAGTCAAGTGGAGGCAATCAAACCAAGGCCTACAGCAAGAGGAAGAGAAGAGTACTCGTAGTGGGAGACTCCCTCCTGCGGGGGATCGAAGCCAAAGTATGTCGCGAAGACCCATGGACTCGCCAGGTGTGCTGTCTCCCTGGGGCACGGATTAAGGATGTGACAGAGCAGCTGCCGAGGCTCATGCAGCCCACCGACACATACCCCTTTCTTCTCTTCCACGTGGGTACAAATGATACTGCCAAGCGGAGTTACAAAGAAATCACGGCAGACTTTGAAGAGCTGGGAAGGGAACTCAAGAACTTCGGGGCCCAGATAGTTTTCTCATCCATCCTTCCAGTACTTGGAAGAGGCATAGAAAGGGAAAGAAAAATACTCCGAGTGAATGACTGGCTACGAAGGTGGAGCCGACGTGAGGGATTTGGATTCTGGGACCACGGGCTACACTTCCTGGAAGATGGACTGCTGGCAAAGGATGGGTTGCACCTCACAAGGACTGGGAAGAATGTGTTTGGACACAGCATGAGGAACTTAATCAGGAGGGCTTTAAACTGAATCCAACAGGGGAGGGAGACATAAACTCGGGGGTACCAATGGAAGAAGGCCTCTTTGCCACAATGGAGAGAACAGCTCCAGCGGTGCCCATTGATAGTCTACCACAAAATGTAGGGGGAAAGTCGGACTGTAAAGCACATAGTCTTCAATGTCTCTATACTAATGCCCAGAGTATGGGCAACAAACAAGACGAACTTGAACTCTTGATACATGAGGGCAAGTACGACTTGATAGGGATAACTGAAACCTGGTGGGATGACTCCCATGACTGGAATACAGCAATTGAAGGGTATAACTTGTTCAAAAGGAACAGAAGCAACAGAAAGGGAGGTGGAGTTGCACTGTATGTTAAAAATACGTATCTCTGCACAGAGATACAGGAAGAGGAGCTTGGCAGCCCCATTGAGAGCATCTGGGTTAAAATAAAGGGGGCAAAGAATAAAGCGAACATGGCGGTTGGAGTCTACTACCGACCACCCAATCAAGGAGAAGACGAGGATGGAACTTTTGAAAAACAAATTGCCAGTGTTTCAAGGAGGCATGATGTGGTAGTAATGGGAGACTTCAATTTCCCTGATATCTGTTGGGAGACTTATTCAGCCAAACATGGCCCCTCCAAGAAATTCCTGAGCTGTGCTGCTGATAACTTCCTCCTACAGAAAGTGGAGGAAGGAACTAGAGGATCGGCTATCCTTGACCTGATTCTAACCAACAGAGACGAGTTAGTGGATAAAGTGGCAGTTTCGGGAACTCTGGGGGAAAGTGACCATGTTATACTTGAGTTCTTGATTCTAACAGAAGCAAAAGCTGAGTGTAGCCAAACACGTACCCTGGATTTTAGGAAAGCCAATTTTAACAAACTCAGAACAATGATTAGTAAGATCCCATGGCAAATGACTCTCACGAGAAAGGGAGCCCAGGAGGGGTGGGAGTTTTTAAAAAAGGAAATTTTAAAGGCACAATTGCAAACAATTCCCACAAGGAAAAAAGGCAGAGGGCAACAGAAGAAGCCAATGTGGCTTCACAATAAACTCAAAGATGACCTGAAAACAAAAAAGGACACGTATAGGAAGTGGAAGGAAGGACAGGCTACAGGGGAAGAGTACAGGCAGGTAGCACAGAACTGCAGGAATAGTGTCAGGAAGGCTAAAGCTGAGAATGAGCTAAGGTTAGCGAGGAATGCTAAAAGCAACAAAAAAGCTTTCTTCAGATACATGCACAGTAAAAGACAGAAGAAAGAACTGGTGGTTCAACTATGCAATGAGGATGGCAAATTGATAACAGAAGACAAAGAAAAGGCAGAAGTGTTCAATTCCTACTTTGGCTCGGTCTTCTCCCAAAAGAGGGTCTATGACCCCCCTGGCAAACCTGAAATGCAGACTGAAGGGGCAGAATTGCAGCTTGAGATTAATAGGCAAATGGTCAAGGAGCACCTGATTACTCTGAACGAGTTTAAATCTCCAGGGCCTGATGAGCTGCATCCTAGAGTAATAAAGGAACTGGCAGAAGAACTCTCAGAACCACTGTCTATTATCTTTGAGAAATCATGGAGGACAGGTGAAGTGCCAGACGACTGGAGGAGGGCAAATGTTGTTCCCATCTTCAAAAAGGGCAAGAAGGAGGAACCTGGGAACTATAGGCCAGTCAGTCTGACATCAATCCCCGGGAAGATTTTTGAGCAGATTATAAAGAAGTCAGTCTGCAAGCACCTTGAAAACAATGCAGTGATTACTAGAAGCCAGCATGGATTTGTCAAGAACAAATCCTGTCAGACTAATCTGATCTCATTTTTTGATCGGGTAACCTCCCTTGTGGACTGTGGGAATGCTGTGGACATTATATACCTGGACTTCAGCAAAGCTTTCGACAAAGTGCCTCATGATATCCTGATTAGTAAGCTAGCTAAGAGTGGGCTAGATGGATCAACTATCAGGTGGATCCACAATTGGCTACAGAATCGGACTCAAAGAGTGCTTATCAATGGTTCCTTCTCAAACTGGGGAGAGGTAACGAGCGGGGTACCACAGGGCTCGGTCCTGGGCCCGTTGCTCTTCAACATTTTTATTAATGACTTGGATGAGGAGGTACAGGGAATGCTTATCAAATTTGCAGATGACACAAAGTTGGGTGGAACAGCTAATACTCTGGAAGACAGAAACAAAATTCAAAGTGACCTCGATAGGCTGGAGCGCTGGGCCGAAAACAACAGAATGAAATTTAACAGGGATAAATGCCAAGTGCTGCACCTAGGGAGAGGAAACCAAATGCAGAGTTACAGAATGGGGGACACTTGGCTCAACAATACTACAAGTGAGAAGGATCTTGGAATTGTGGTAGATCACAAACTGAATATGAGCCAGCAATGCGACGTGGCTGCAAAGAAGGCAAATGCAATTTTGGGCTGTATTAATAGAAGTATAGCTTCCAAATCGCGGGAAGTGATAATTCCCCTTTACTCGGCACTGGTTAGGCCTCATCTTGAGTACTGTGTCCAGTTCTGGGCACCTCATTTTAACAAGGACATAGACAAACTGGAGAGGGTTCAGAGGAGGGCAACAAGGATGATAAAGGGACTGGAAACAAGGCCCTATGAGGAGAGACTGAAAGAACTGGGCATGTTTAGCCTTCAGAAGAGGAGACTGAGGGGAGATATGATCGCACTCTTCCAGTATTTGAAGGGATGTCACACAGAGGAGGGCAAAGATCTCTTCTCGTTCATCCCAGTTTGCAGGACACGGAATAATGGGCTCAAGTTACAGGAACCTAGATTCCACCTAAACATCAGGAAAAATTTCCTGACTGTCAGAGCAATAAGACAATGGAATCAACTACCTAGGGAGGTGGTGGGCTCTCCCAGTCTGGAGGCATTCAAGGTGCGGCTGGACAGACATCTGTCGGGGATGCTTTGACCTGGATTCCTGCATTGAGCAGGGGGTTGGACTCGATGGCCTTGTAGGCCCCTTCCAACTCTACTTTTCTATGATTCTATGATTCTATGAACCATACAATGTTATCCACACAACATCAGGGGCGGACAGACTCACCTCCTCATCTTCCAATGTGATATACGTCATCCAGGAGTAAGACCTACTGTAATTCTACATAGCACAAACAGACTAGTCTCTATGCAAAAGAATAAGTGAACACAAATCTGCCATCACAATGGGCAATATTCAGAAACCAGCAAGAGAAGATTTCAGTCTCACAGGACTGTTTGTTATTGACCTTAGGGTGGCTATTCTTGGACAAAGGAACTTCAAAGGGAGAATCCAGCATGAAACTGCTGAACTAACACTGATTTTATGCCCCGCCTTTTTTCCTATAAGAAACCCAAGGCGGCTTACATAATCCTCCTCCTCCTCTCCATTTTATCCTCACAACAACCCTATGAGGTAGGTTAGGCTGAGAGTCAGCGGCTGGCCCAAAGTCACCCAGTGAGTTTCATGGCCAAGGGGGGACTAGAACCCAGATCTCCCGAGTCCCAGTCCAACACTCTCACCACTACGCCACACTGGAAAAATATGTTGCCTAAATTAAATGTGACAAATGGAAACCAAAAAGAAATCTCACATAGACACGGTAGGTTTCCTAATGAGAACTGGCAGCAGGGGGAGAGGTCCCTCATTGTTTCAAATTTGGTATCCAAGTTCCAGAAGCATTTTTTGGCTGAAACAAAAGTATACACACTGAAGCTTTAGTGGTGGCACATGTGCATACTTTCTACCGCAAAATAAAATATAGTCACCCAGATGTCAAAATTAGAATTTCTACATACAGATTAGGCATTTGGGCTAATGTTGATGTTGATCAACACTATGCTGTGAATAGTCACTGTAATTACTTTACAAACATCTAAGCTTTAACAAAATTATCCCTGCCTGTATTTCTCGCATGTCATCATAACCCTCTGACCTCACCGTTAACATTTCCCCCCATAGCTGTTATGTCACTGCCCTCTTTTATTGTTATTCTTGCTGTACTAATTTTAATTAATTATTATTATATAGTTGTCTTTCTATTGCATTATATATACATATTAATGTGAACTGCTTATGGATTTTTAAATATTAAAAATATTTAATTTTTAATAGAAGAATATGTACACACACACACACACACTCACACTCAGGATGCTCTAGTTCCTGAAAGCTTATGCCATAATAAATGTGTTAGTTTTTAAGCTTCTTTGTTGTTCTTACAGTTATCAGTACACCGGTTTATTGCCTTCAGGAAGTACCTGAAGGATGGTGCTGTAGGAACCGCATGGTAGCTTTTAAAAATGTGCATGCAATATGCATGGTGTAGTTATACATAGTAATAAGGAAACATCAATTTGTATGTATTAGACAAGGACTTGCTGGAAGCAATTTAATGTTTTGTAAGACAAAGGCCCTTATTTTGGTATAGCTGGGTCACTAAATAAGGTAGCAAAATAAATATTTCTGTGTATGTTTGTATGTATCCAGTCTAGTCTTAAGATAAGAGGATCATATATTCACCAAAAGGTACATAACAAGGTTCCTAATAGCTTTTCGTCTTCCAGTGGCCTTTTGTCTTTTGTAATAAGGGCTTATTCATTAAGCTTTAAGAAGTGAATATTTTCAGACACCTAATTATTGCATATCTAAATGTTCTTTCAACAAATATAGTCTTATAAGCCATTAAAGGTGCAATCCTATGCATGCTTAGAGTAAAAAGGCCCCTGCAACGCCCAGCATGCTCCAGCCAGGCTGGGGCATGCTGGGAGTTGTAGGGGCCTTTTTTCTGCATAAACATGCATAGGATTGTGCCCTAAAATGTTTAAATCCTTTATTTATGGTGGCTATAATTCTGGGAGGCGTGGGGATCATGATCTGTTGTCTGAAAAACAGGAAGGCTAAAATGTAGGGCAATGGGAAGATCATGTGACTCAACTCTTGCTTTCTCAACCAAGAGATTACTGACCACCGCCATAGCAATTTGCAAATCTTAGCATTTCGTAATGCAGTCCAACAGGAGGCATTGTGGGTATCTGAACAGGGGTGTTTACATGGGTGAGCAGCACCACCGCTTGAATTCTGGCAAGCAAACTTGTGGTGGGCGCAGCCGCCCACCTTGACTGAGCTCCCCCTCTCAATTCTCTTCACAGGGTTAAACTAAATGCTACGTTAAATGCATGGCACGTAACTTATCCTACCTTTCCCCCCCCCTTTGTGTAAGAGTGCAGGGCCCCAGTCTGGATCAGGACCACCATGCAGGGTAGCGGGTTCCCACCGGTTGCTTCCCCCTCCTAAATTCGTGCTGCCTGAACCCAGCTGCGCTAACAAGCCATGGCTTGTTAACCACGAACAATCCATGAAGAGAACCTAAGGATTGTTGTTGGGTTGTGAACTGTGGATTGTTATCTTGGCTAGGTTCAGACAACACAATAACCCACGGTTCAACAATAACCCACGGTTCAACGATGACCCACACTCGACCCATACTCAACCCCTGAGTGTGGGTTATTGTGTTGTCTGAACCCAGTCGTTGTCTGCTGCCGGTTACCCCGTGCCCCTCCAAAGGGAAAAAAGGGGCCAGGATGGGGCAGCAAGGAGCAACAGGAGCGAGCATTATGGTTGGTGTGGATTGGAATGCTGATTTCCCCAGTTGAAGCCCAAATAATAGTTAACCCTCCCCTCCCAACCCCATCCCTTGTGCTGCAATTAGGATTTTAAAAAGCTTCCATTGGCAGAGGGCTGGGCTGGACCGAGGCCATGGGCTGGTCAGGGAATATTTGGCCTATGGGCTACCGGCCAGATGGGCGATTAATAAATATAATAAATATATAAATAAATAAATACCTGTTGCCCGCTCCTGCTCTAACCAAGACAGCACCCTGGCTCTCACTGTGTAATGCACCTTTAAGTGACACTGCAAGGAATCTTTTAATATCTTTTAATCTTTTAATAAAGGGAGGCTTGGAAGGCGGCAACAAGGGAAAGGGCCTTCTCAGTGGTGCCCCCCCCAAATTATGGAATGATCTTCCCGACGAGGCCCACCTGGTGCCAATATTGTTATCTTTTTGGCACCAGGTTAAGACCTTTTTCTTCTCTCAGGCATTTGGTAGCATATGATGAGGCTTTAATCAGGGCCTGGATTTTTCTTACTGTTGATTGTCTAAAACTGTTTAGATATATGTGTCTGCTGCCTGTTTAAATGTTTGTATATCTATGGTTTTTATACTATGTATAATGTATTTTTAAGGTTTCCGTCTTTGTAAACCACCCAGAGAGCTTCAGTATTGGGTGGTCTAGAAAAGTAATAAATGAAATAAATGAAATTTTATTTATTTATTTGTTTGTTTATTTATTTATTGCATTTATACCCCACTCTTCAGCCAGAAAAGGCTCTCAGAGTGGCTTACAAAGATTAATAATAAGACAGTCCCTGCCCTCAGGCTCACAATCTAAAAGACATGACACAAAAGGAAAAGGGATTGGGAGGGAGGAGGAAATATCCAGAGCCATTTTGTCACCAGAGTTGCAGCAATGCTGATGTAGTAATAACAATGCAGCAGAGGGGCGCAATCCCCCTCTCCAGAAGACTCTTGCTCTGACTGGTGGCAGAGGCAGAGTTCTTGTTCTGGCTGTAGAACAGCCAAACAAGAACATGAACTTTCTGTATGTTCCTCTCCTAACAGCTCATGTTTGTAAGAGAACTGAAAATCTACCTAACCCTTTCTTTGCCTTCCCCACTAAATCCCCCACCCTGCCCACCACTGTATTATTTATTGCCACTGTATTATTTATTTATTTACCACCCAATAGCCAAAGCTTTGTAGAAGTTGTGGTTTTAGGAAAGAATCATGCTCCACATATTCTGACCAGGGGAGACTGGTGGTGCCTGTGTCGGTGGGGCTCCTTATCCACTGCAGCTTTTATTCTGAGCTTTATAGGAGCTATCCGTGGTGCTGATCCCCACCCTCACCCCCCAAATAGGTTCACCACCGTGGAGCACCATGGATAGCTCCTATAAAGCTCAGAATAAAAGCTGCAGTGGATAAGCAGCCCCACTGACATAGGAGTCAACAGGCTCTCCTGATTCTGACTCCTCCTTTCTCGCTGTCGAGAGCCTTCTTCTTTTCCCCTAAGTAATCTCAGCGGCTGAGGTAGCACCGCAGTGGAGTGCAGTATTTTCCTGTTCTGTCTCCTGCTGAAACATTTGAAACTGACAACTTGTTAAGCTGCTTCTGTGCTTGCTGAGAAACGGTCCCTTTTGTGTAAATTGGTTCACCTGATAGCGCTCTTTCACTTTCTGTAGTCTAATGTAATAAGACCACAGGAAATAGGGCTCTTCAGAAACAAGGAACATGTATCGACGAAGAAGCAGTTGCATGGGGGGGGGGGAGAGACAGCTAGTAAAACCCGGGGGGGGGGGAATGAAGTTTGGCATTTGTTTGGGATTGTGTCACGCAGAACTCCTTGGCAGAGGAAATTTTTAGGGAGTTGTCAGAGTTCTTTGCATGGATGCATTTATTTTCTGCTGCCTGAGGCCGGGGGTAGGCAACAAAAGGCCCACAGGCCCCCCCGGCCTTTTTTGTGGCCCCCATCTGTGCCCAGCCACTGCCACAATGCCACATTTGCTGCTGAAATTTGGTGGCACAGCAGTGGGAGCAAAAAAACCACCCAACAACAAAAAGTGTCAATTTCTTTTTAAGACAAGGCACATGGAGAGCCCCCCCCTCCGGGAGTGTGATTTTGCTCCCCGCGCACCTTGGTTTAAAGAGAAGTTGCTGCTTTTTTGTCACTGCTCCACTGAATTTCGGCACCAAATTTGGTGGTGTGGCAGCAGCAGTACTTTCGGCAGCAGTGGGGAAGGTGCAGCCCACCCAGTGAGTTCTTGGGGGAAATTAGCCCTTGGAAGTTGCCCACCCGTGTCTTAGGCCAAGGGTGGGGAATGTTTGGCCCTCCAGACGTTGACCTACAACTCCATTATAAGAACATAAGAAGAGCTATGCTGGATCAGACCAAGGGTCCATCTAGCCCAGCATTTTGTTCACACCATGGCCAAGCAGCTGCCCAAGGGATCCCACAAGGAGGACATGAGTGCAGCAGCACCCTCCCGCCCAAATTCCCCAGCAACTGGTGTACATAGGCATACTAGCTCTGATACTGGAGGTAACATGTAGCCAATCAGGACTAGTAGCCATTGATAGCCTTCTCCTCCATGAATTGGTCCAATGACCCAATCCCCTTTTAAACCCATCGAAATTGGTGGCCATCAGTACATCTTGTGGAAGTGAATTCCATAGTTTAACTATGTGCTGTGTGAAGAAGTACTTCCTTTTATCTGTCCTGAATCTCCTACCGATCAGCTTCATGGGATGACCCCGTTGGGTTCTAGTATTTTGAGAGAGGGAGGGAAAAAAAAAAATCATTCCTGACCATTGGGGGCTAATGAGAGTTGGAGTCCAACAATATTTGGAAGGCGACGCCCCCACCCCCACCCCTGTCTGAGGCTTGTGATTGGTGTGTGATGGATAGGGCCTGCCCAGGACATTTTGCTGTCTGAGGTGAATGACAAATTCATATTGCCCCTATCCCCATGTACAGAAGCTGGTCACTGGACTGGCAGCTGAATCAAACTTTTGCACCGGCAACAGGACAGTTTCCTCCCCTGGACCTGAAGGCAGCAGGCTAGTTTAGGGGTGATGGACAGGCTGCGTGGCTCACACAGCTCTGATCTCCAACACCTTGTCACCACTCTCTGCTGTCCCCCAGCATCCACCGCCTGAGGAAGCCACCTCCCTCCAGCTCTGCCTAATAGTAGGGTTGGCCCTGGTAACAGCCATGCAGTCCAGTCCTTAGCATGTTTACTCACAGTCAAGTCCCAGGGAAGAAATTTGGATAGGTTTCATAAGCATCCCGAGTCCTGAGCCTTCGTGGGAGTGTAGGAAGCTATAAATTCACTCAAATAAACACCAGCCAGAATGTCACTGTCTTCAAAAGGTCAACTGTATCTGCTGTACTATCTACTGCAGTGATCTCAGTTGGCTCTTCAATGGAACACCCTGCTGCTGTACTTCACTTGTACTGATACAAGGTTGATGCGTTTAGATTCACCCTTTTGTATTAGACTTGCTAGCGCAGCAGTATTCTGTTATTGTATTCTTCAAAATTTCCTTTTTGCAGCCTACTTGACAGATAGGCTTCATGAGATTGAAAAAAGGCTGAGTTCAATTCCTTGAGCAAAAGGTAACAGTCACCAAGAAAAAAGACTCTTTTTTTCCTTGGCTCTGATGTATTATTATTATTTTCATTACAGCATTGATCGTAGCACTGGTGTCTATAGCCAGGCTCCAAATCTGGCCAGTATTTATTTTATTTTATTTCTTTTTGCCATTTACCGCTGAAGGAATGGCAAAGCACTGACTTTAGCTGATACCAGCCCTATTCAGGCATTCTGTATCTGAGTACAGTCATGCCTTGGATTGAGAGCATAATTCGTTCCGGAAACGTGCTTGTAATCCAAAACACTCTTATATCAAAACGAAATCCCCCCAAAAAATTTGTACAGAGATTTTTAATTTAAGCCATACTACAGTACTTGTATTGTAAGACTGTTGCTTGTATATCAAGTCAATTTTTAAAAAATAAATATTTAAAAATTTGCTTGTCTTGCAAGGCGCTCTCAAACCAAGTTACTTGCAATCCAAGGTATTACTGTATGGCAATGTGTGAGGAGAGGGAGCATGCCAGCCCCACTCCTCTCTTTTGTTGTATTTCGTTGCCCTCTATTTGTGGAGGGTGACTGTCTGAAGAAGAGAACCTCCTGTATCCATGGAAGGTCTCCAAGTGAGCAAGAACGTTGATTTTCCTGTGTTCTTGCTCATGTGGAGAGCCTCCACAGATAAAGGAGGCTCTCCTCTTCAGACAGTTGCCCTCCATGAGTACATGAGTAGAGGGCGACGAAGAAGAGGGGCTGGTGCTGGAGCAGCACTCCCTCTCATGATGTGTTTGCCCTATTCAGGTACAGTGTGCCTGAATAGGGCTTCTGTGTGCACGTCATCACTGAAATGCTTCCAAGTTATTGTCCATTCAAACTCTTTCATCAAGGCCAGCCTTACTAGCCTGTGAGTCAAAGCAGAAATGGAGTCAAAGCACTCAAGGTTCCCGCAGACCACAGTCCAATTTCAAGCCCAATCCTGACATTTAAAATAAAAAAAACCCCTAAACATTGCAGGCCGTGGCAGTATCCAATGGGGCACTGGCACCCCCCCCCCATTCTCTTGTGTCCTGCAGATTCTATTGTGCAAGCACCCCCACCAATTCTGTTACGCAAGGTAAGCAGGACCCACCGCTTGTGCAACAGAGATTTTACACTTCCCAGAGGAAGTCCCAAAATGAACGGAAATGCTTGTTTCTGGATCAGGATGGGTTGGCGGAGCTCCCTTATGGGAACTCTGCTGATCTGCCCTATTCCAGAAAAGAGCATTTTTGCTTATTTCTGGTTGCTGGGATCTCGTTCCGCAAGCAGTCGGCACTGCCTGCATGTAGGAATTGCCCAAGCACAAGAGAATTGGCAGGGGCATAAGTGCCCCACTGGATACTGCCCTACATTTATTTATTAATTAGTAGATTTATATCTGACTTTTTTGGCTAATGTTCTGGATAGACTATTTCTGGATCAGGACAGATGAGTCTAGACATCATCTTCTTCCACTCTAACCCGTCCAGTGTTTTCCCTACTGCTTCTTCTGTCTTTTTTTTCTTACCACAGAAAATCTGCTTAGTAGAAAAAGATGGAACAGCTGAACAATGTCCTCTAATTGGTAGTGCTAAGAGCCCACCGTCTGGTAATGATACAATTGAGCATAAAGTAGAATCCCTAACTTTTGCTACTTTATTCTGATCTGTCTGTCTGTCCTGTCTGTTTATCTAATTTGGGCTTTTTCATTCCTAGTGAAGTTTGGTCTCTCAAAGCGCTTGTCCCTCCCTGCAGGGGTGGGAAACCCACTAAAATGGCCTGCCCTCAGAATCTTATGGAAACTAATGAATGCTCTGGAGGCTCTTGTCTCACTATGGAATGAGATGTGTTGGGCCATCAACACTGATTTCTCCTGAATGCCCTTTCTGACACTGTGGAACCCCCCCCCCTCCAGTTTTCAGCAGAGCTCCAAGCAATGTAACAGGCTGGATGACACTGACAGCTAGAGCACAAGTGACATAAGACTCACTGTGGAACTGATCGAACACAAGTAAGGGTGCATAATTGTACCTATGTTGTGGCAGTGAGGGCAGTAAAGGAGGCTTACTTTTCTGCCTTCACTGCATCCTGGAGGGGTCACCCAACAGAGCTATTCTGGGTGGTTTGAGGGTTATTAACAGCTACCCCAGAGATTGATATGTTGGAACCCTCAGAGGCCTGTAGTAACACTTTTGCAAGGCACTTAGAGGATAAAATCACCCGTTCTCACAAGAATATTAACTCTGCTACTATAACAGGTCCTAGTGAGGTATCCAATGTTCCATCTTGTCCAGTTTCCTGGGATCAGTTTCAGTTGTTGCAGCCTGAGGATGTGGACAAGATGCTTGAATCAGTTCAACCAATCACATGCCATTTTGACCCTTGCCCGAAATGGCTGATTCTTTGAACTAGCTGAGGAGGGTTGGCCAGATGGGTCCAGGGAGTGGTAATTGCATCATTGCATGAGGGAATGGTGGCTGCTGCCCTTAAAGAGGCAGTGGTGTAGTCACTTCTGAAGAAGCTTTCACTGGATCCAGAGATTGGGAGAGTGGGGGCAAACCAACAGCAGATATTCTTGGAGGATACTGATTATCTAGACCCATTTCAGTTTGGATTCTGGCCTAGATATGGGAGAGAATCAGCCTTGGTTGCCCTGATGGATGGCCTTTATTGGGAGAGGGACAATGGGAAGTGCGACCTTGCTACTCTTATTTGCTCTCTCAGCAGCTTTTGATACCGTTGACCATAGTGTCCTCCTGGAATGGCTCTGTGGATTGGGAATTGGGGCACTGTTTTACAGTGGTTCCACCCCTATCTGCAGGATAGATTCTAGAGAGTAGCATTGGGTGACTGTACCTTGCCCTCCTGTCAGTTATGCTGTGGAGTGCCCAAGCTACCATTTTGTCTCCAGTGCTATTGTTACAATTGGGTAGTGTCTGAGTTAGCACCCCTATATAGTATGCGTGCTAACCCCACGCACCCCCGAGAAGTTTGAGATCTTTTGCTAGAGTTATAACGTGCGTTGCCTCAAGCATATGTTCCCTACCCAGTCCTGTACTAAACACAGTGACACACTTAGAAATACAAAGAATACTTTTATTACATGAAAGATAGATACAGATTCTTCAATTTTAATACTCTTATGTTCAAATATAAGCATTAATAGTGGGGCAGCAACATATACTGTTCACACTCACACTCTATACGCTCTAAAACAGGGCTCTCCAACCTTAGGTCCCCAGATGTTGCTGGCCTACAGCTCCCAGCATACCCAGCCAGCATGGCTAATGGCAAGGATTCTGGGAGCTGTAGTCCAGCAACATCTGGGGACCCAAGGTTGGAGAGCCCTGCTCTAAAAGAATGAGAACGTTACACCTAAATAGCCTATAGAAAGCAATGAGATCAGAGGCAAGGGCTCCATGCTACAAGAAAGGAAAGAGTTCAAGGACACCAAAGGCATATACCTGTCCTCTTCGTTTGTCCCGCAATACTGACTCTGACAGCAATTGTCGTGTAGGCAAAGGTGAGCTGTGAGCTAGCTGCCATACTAAAAACCCTACTTCTTATACTTCTGATTCCCCTGTTTCCCTTACAGAGAAAGGAGGGGCTGCCTCGATGAGTGAGTAAAACTTCCTACATGTCCTTAACTAATTCCCTATTGTTCTATTGTGTTTTACCCCTTGGTTAGAATTTCTTCTTGACTAAACATTTCTTGGACTATTTTTCTATGTGCTTATCTTGTTTATTTTCTCTTTACCTACATTTTATAATTCTATCATTTCTTGATTGTTTGTATACCTTCTGGTCCTCTCCCCCTCTTGTGTGCATTGCTTAATCTCTTCAAGCCAGGATCCTTCTGTTACACTTTTAATTAACATTGTCATCTTTACTACAACTTAGTCATCCGCCTTTCACAACTCCAAACATCTCCTCTCTCAGTACCAAAAGTGTACTCCAGTTCATCTTTGTCCACTGTCCCATGAGGCTTAGCAAATGCTTCAGGCCTGTATAGATGCTTGCCTATCTCAAAAGAGGAATTATTATATCATAAAAAGCATCCATCGTAACACTATTTAACAAGCATATGAAGCCATTGGGTGTGGTCATTAGGAGTTTGGGGGACAAGGTGTCACCACTTACACTGATGACACTCAGCTCTATTTCTCCATTACATTTGAATCAGGAGAGGCTGTGCATGACCTGGACTGATGGTTAGATGCAGTGGTGGGCTGGATGAGGACCAATTAGCTGAAGTTGAAACCTGATAAGATAGAGGCGCTGTGGAAAGTGATTCCCAGTTCCAGGAATTACGGTAGGTAGTCTATCTGTTCTGCATGGGGTTGCATTCCTCGTGAAACAATGGGTATGCAATTTGGGGGTGTACGACGACACGGTCCCTTACACTTTAGGACCAGGCGCATAAACCCTTCTCAGGCTAAGCATCAACACTTAAAAACCTGAGGGGAGGGTCAAATGAAACCTTTCCCCTACTAATGAGGGAAAAGATTAATACTGGTTATTAAGGATCTAGCTCAAATTTATGATACTGTGGGTACAAAGGTGTGTGTGTAGATTTAAAAGTAATGCAGGTTAATAACGCCAAGCTGACACATTAGGATTTGGGTAGCAAACAAAATAAAAGTAAGTTTATTTTAATTCTCAAAATCTTAGTTCCAGAAAATAACTTTAAACCAGCCTACACCAAACACTTTATAATTAACCTAAGTCCCTATAACTCCAAATACTCTCACTCCTCATACAATCACTGATTCCTCTTAAAACTCCTGACAAGACACAAATAACCCACCTAACTCCTAAACTCTCTAACACACTACAACCAACTCTCCACTTCTTAAACTCAAACATATCACCCCCACCCTTTCCAAGACATCACAAACCACACCCACTCGGTTCAACATTTTAGACACACTAAACATACTAATGCAGACATACACCAGGGATCTGAATTGTGGGGTTACGCCACAGGGTGCTCCTAGATTAATCATTGCCAAGTGACTTCTGTGGCATGGAGCTTCTTTTACCAACTTCAGCTGGTACATCAGCTGCACCTGTTCCTGGAAAGGGTTAGCTTAACAACTTCTATCCATGCATTGGTAACCTCAGGACTGGAATACAATGTTCTCTTTGTACAATGTTCTCTTTGTGGGGCTGCTCTTGAGACTGGTTCAGAAGATGCAGTTAATGCAGAATGCTGCAGCAAGGCTGTTGGATGGAGTGCCTTGCCATGCACTCATAGCACCTATGCTGAAAGAGCTACACTGGCTGCCAGTTTGCTACTGACCCAAGTTCAAGGTATTACTGTTGACATATAAAGCCCTAAACAACTTAGGGCCAGGTTACTGGAAAGACTGTCTCCCCCTATATAGACCTATTAGATCATTTCGTTCTTCAGGGGAGGCCTTGCTGTCTGTGCCATGCCCTGCAGAGTCCCATCTGGCAGCAACATGGCAATGGGCCTTCTTTGTGGTGGCACCTTCCCTCTCAAATGACCTCCCCTCTGTGATACATCAGGCACCGATAATGTGCTTTTGACATTTACTAAAAACTTACTTGTTTACCTGGCTTTTCCCAACCTTATCTAAATGCTGTTTAAAAAACAACAAAAAACTTATCTAAATGCTGTTATGCTTTTAATGATGTACTGTTTTGTAATATGTTGCGAACTGCTTCTGGATTTTTAAAATTGGAAATGGTATATACATGTTCTAAAATAAATAAATAGAATTATTGTGATGGGCTGATTGATTTAGGAAAACTTTGCCCTGAAAACATTGTGGAGGGAATGTATAGAAGAGTGACTGGGAGCCATCATAGGAACATAGGAAGCTGCCTTACTCAGTCAAGCCCTTGGTCCTTCTAGCTCAGTATTGTCGACACTGACCGACAGCAGCTCTCCAGGGTTTCAGGCAGGGCAGGAGTTTTTCTGGCTCTACCTAGAAATGCTGGAAACTGAACCTGGGACCGTCTGCATGCAAAGTATGTGCTCTTCATGGAGCTATGGCCCCTCCCCACTACTTGCTTGCTTGTGAGTCCCCTGTGGCATCTGACTGGCCAGCGCTAGACTAGATGGACCATGGTATGATCCAGCAAGACTAATCTTACATTTCACATCCTGCCTTGAAAGCCACCTTTTCTGTGGGGCCTTCAGCTTATTCTCTTAATCTTCATTTCCAAAGGTGAGCAAAACTTTAAGTACATGTAATGGAATTTGCCCGTGTTCCCCACCACCCGCCCCGTCCCTTGTTTTTCCTTCCCTCTCTCTATTGTTCTCATCTCTTTTGGACTGTCTCCATTGCCTGCGAATCTCTTGCAGACGCCATGCACACTGATCAGAGAGCGCCTCCCCACTATCTCAGCCCCATTCTTGGTCTGTGAAAGGGGGGCACCTTCTTTTTGGGTGGGTGGGGTTCTTCTTGGAGAAATTCTGAACGTAGTCTACAGGGATGGGGAATGCACATTTTTAGCAGAGAGTAGCAATCGGAGGCTCCTTTTCT
The DNA here is from genome assembly GCA_021292165.1 of Shinisaurus crocodilurus. NCBI lineage: Eukaryota > Metazoa > Chordata > Lepidosauria > Squamata > Shinisauridae > Shinisaurus > Shinisaurus crocodilurus. Next base: position 190,262,741 of record CM037880.1, on the reverse strand, counting down.
TTCTTCTTTTTATTTAAACAGGGGTTTTTTTTTGCTGCTGCTGCTGCTGCTGTTCCTTGTTGTTGTTGTTTTTAAGGGCTCCCATAATTGCTATGCTAATTGGATGTTGCTGTTCCAGATGGTCCTGGGAGGGGAGTTCAAAATTCTGAACTTTTCTCTCAGATGCCTGAGAGGGCTGGCTGTGGTTGTGAAGGAAATGTGCTGTACATACATTCAGAAGCACCTTCCTCTATTTCCACCAGGTTATACATTCCAGGATGGAGGGTTGCCTTTTGATCAGATGGCTTGTCTTCTCTCCTAGAGCCCCAGGGGTTCAGTATACTGACCTCTCTCTCTCTCTCTCTCTCTCTCTCTCTCTCTCTCTCTCTGTAATGCACATTAGCTGGGTCTTTTCTTTGAAAAAGTGCCTGGAGAAGAGAGGACATATCCTGACTGGGGTTAATGGGAGTTGGAGTCTAACTCCTCTCACCCTGGAAATACCTCCTCCCCCCTCTGGGGCTTGTATCTGATTCTAGATGCACTTGTGGGTTGAGATATTTGTAATGTGAATTGCGAACGTAGGAGGAAAATGAAGAGTTGAGACAATTTGCTGGTGTTTAACTGGGCCACACTTATTTACATACAATGAACTGCAAAGGGATGGAGTGCGGGTTATTCTAATCCGGCCCCCAAGGCCGATACATTGTGCAATTGGGCAGAGCATCCAAAACCGGGAGGGGGCAATGATGCCACCACCGCCCCATTTCCCGCTTTCCAGTGTTGGGACCCTTTGTTGCGTCGCCTCCTCTCGGAGTCTCAAGACAAGAAGCTTGGCGAGAACAAAGGCATCACAGGCGTTCCTGATCCTCAGCTGTCCGAGCCTACGGACCCAGCAACATGAGGCATCCTGAAACCGCCTGTCACCTGAATGGTGCCGGGGATGCTCACCTTACCCTATCAATACCCTAACCCACATGTACCTGCCTATTGTAGGGGTGTCCATGTACCTGGGGGGGGGGGAGCCTCACCGCCACCTTGACTCTCCGTGGCGGCGGCCCCCCCAACTCATTTTTCTGAGCGGCGCGGAGCAGTTCTCCACGCCGCTCAATCCCGCCAAGCCAGTCGTGCTGCTCCCGTCGCGTCATTTCCGGCCAGCCGGAAATGACATGACAGGACCCTGCACCGGCGCGCTGGGCCCCTGCGCTACGTATTTTGCGTAGAAGCTTTGAACGTAGTTCTAATTTCTTTGAACAGAAATTTTGCTGTTTAAGCCCTGTTGCCCTGGTTTCTATGCAAAATATGTAGCGTGGGGACCCAGCGCGCCGGCGCAGGGTCCCGTCGCGTCAGTTCCGGCCGGCCGGAAATGACGCGACAGGACCAGCGCGGACCGGTGCGGCGGGTTCAAGGCGGCGAGACTGTACTGGTAAGGCCCCACGAGTCTCGGGCGGGTGTGAGCAGGGCCGATTTCGGCCCCGTTACGCCTGCCCGAGACGAACTCGTACATCCCTAGCCTATTGTCCAAATGTGACTGAACTGAATCACTATGTACACAGATTGCAAACAAGTCCCAAAACCTGCAGGAGTAGGTGAAATGCACACATCCCCCTAGTAGAGACGAGCCAAAATTCCTACTCGGCCCCTTAACGGCGACCAGAGGAGCCCACACTGTATACAGGGAGGGAGGGAGCTGCATGAAACAAAGAGGGTGTGAGTGGGGCTACCAGGCCTAATATTAGCTCCTGTAGCCCCACCCCCTTCCTGACGTGATACCTGCGTCGACAGGTAAGTCTCAACTCCTTCCCCCACGCTCGCAAAATTCTCCCCGCCCACAGCTGCGTGTGTTCCAGGGGAAGGTCCGTAATGTTATAGAGGGAAGGATGCCTTTGAACACGTGTGGAATGCCTTTGTCCCACTACGATAGTTACTACAACCTTCACTGACACTGAGCCCTTAAAATAAATGCAGATTCTCCACATCCCTCCCTCCAACGCCAACCCCCCTTCTGAATAAAAGGGGCTGATATTCTAGATCAGAAATGAATTCTAGACAGGTTTTTTGACCCACAGATCTTTTGTATTTGAAATTAAGCTCCCTGTGTCTTTAAGAGCTGCAATGATCATGGTGATGGGGGGTGGGGAGGGACAGAACTAGTGTGCTCATCCTTGCTCTCCCCCCTGACATGTTCATTGAGTAAAGTAACAGAACAACCTGAATAGGGCTGAAATTGACATGGGAAGCAAGTACTTTAGTTAGGCACTGCTTTCTGCAGGCATTGAATTGCTGCAGAAGCAGATGGAGGAGACCTGATGGCCACTTTCTCCAAACTTCCTTAACCTCTCCCAAATAAAATAACCTCTAAAATTAGAACCTGGGGGCCATCCCATGAAGCAGATTGGTGGGAGCTTCAGGACAGATAAAAGGAAGTACTTCTTCACACAGTGCGTAGTTAAACTATGGAATTCACTTCCACAAGGTGTAGTGCTTGGCCACCAATTTGGAGGGCTTTAAAAGGGGATTGGACAAATTCATGGAAGATAAGGCGATCAGTGGCCACTAGTCCTGATGGCTATATGCTACCTCCAGTATCAGAGGCAGTATGGCTCTGTATACCAATTGCTGCAGAACACGTCCGGGAGGCTGCTGTTGCACTCATCATGACCTGCTTGTGGGTTTCCCAGGGGCAGCTGGTTGGCCACTGTGTGAACAGAATGCTGGGCTAGATGGACCCTTGATCTGATCCAGCATGGCTTTTCTTATGGGGCCAACAATACCAGCATATTTTCGCTTAAAGCTGTTACTTTAAGCTTAAAATGAAGGGTTTCAGGGGAATGGGATATGGCCACCTGGTGAATGCTGGAGGACTGGATTGGGACCCCAAGTGGGCTCGATTTGGCTTGTAGCCCTGAGGTTCAACACCCCTCCTTTAAATGAAGTGTAGATGGTGTGTGCGTACGTGTGAGGGAGGGAGAGAGAGAGAGAAAGAGAGAGGGAGGGTTAATATAAGCTCAGAGCAAGTGTGTGCAATTGTACTTCTCAGCTATTTATTATGCTTTCTTTTCTTTTCTTCTTTTTGCATTATTGTAAGATCTTCCCCTGCTGTTTGTAATAAAGCTCAACATGAGGATTTCAGAGAAACGCTAACAATAATTAGAGTAGAATTCAAAGAATGGTTTAAAACGCAACACATTTGTTAACAGCTGTTTCTGTGGTTGGAGACTGCTATTTCCTAACATTGATGAATTACTCTGTCTGGTTGCTAGGTGCCCATCAACCTGCAGGAAAACTATATTCACTTCAATCACTGCATGTGTTTAAATTTAGAAAAACCAGCATGGCGGAGGAGGAATGGAGGCTGGGGGTGTGTGTGTGCAGCTTCTGCTGAAACATTTTCCATTAAGATAACATGGTTATAGCCAGCTTCTCCAACCACAGTAATGATAGACAGATTGGCTTGGGCTGTGTTCAGATGACTGATCAATGGGTGCTCATTGCCCTGAACCCCAATAGCCTTTTGGCTGGAGGGCATACAGAGACATATTTTATGTTACACTCTCCTTGTCAGGAACCCAGCACTCACACTGCAATTGGAGGTTGTTGGTTAAATTCAGTGCATCCAGTCTAGCCAGTGCCTCTATTGTTCTGTGTATGTGATTGAGCAACTGTCATGGGGACCTATTGGATAGTGCCTGTAACATTACCGATAACGAGGGAACCATTTTCTTGACCATGCCTGTGCATTTTTGTGGGTTTTCCAGTGCTTTCCAGGGTGAGCATTTCATATGAAGCTGCTGTTTACTAAGTCAGGCCATGGGGCTATATAGTCCAATATTGTCTACTTTGACTAGCATCAATTCTGAGGTCTCAGGCAGTGGTGTTTCCCAATCTGTGTAATTGATGACACGGAAGCAGATGTCTGCACTGCACATGCTCCAAGTAGTGTTGTTACCAACTATTGAACTGGCCCATGTACCGGTAACTGTCCCTTTAACAGCAGTTTGATCTGCAGCAATTAGAAGGTGATCATGTTCACCTCCATGCCATGAAATGCTTCACTTGATGATTTCTTCATATAAAACCTATGTTGATAGTATAAGAGCAGGCAAGTTTTTTTGGGGGGGGGCAGGGGCAGGGGCAGGGTAGTTGGTATCCCTAGTTTCATAACTTCCTTGCTCCTTGGATCCAGACTGATCAGAGCTGTTCCCCTACACTTGCACCCTACATTTATACATGGTGGTCCAGTTTCAGATACAGTAATACCTTGGATTGCAAGTAACTTGGTCTGAGAGCGTTTTGCAAGACAAGCAAATTTTTAAAATAAATGTTGACTTGATAAACAAGCAACGTCTTGCAAGACAAGTCGTAGGGATGTAACCGCTCGCCTTGAGTGGGCGTAGCAGGCCGAAATCGCCCCGCTCACGCCCACCAGAGACTCGCTTTGATATAAGAGTGTTTTGGATTACAAGCATGGTTCCGGAACTGAAGTATGCTCTCAATCCAAGGTATTACTGTATTCTCTCTCTTGCTCCGTCTGTGTCTTTGCTATGTGAGTTCTTAGATCTGTTTTTAAATATCCTTGGAGTTGAAGTTGTGGACAAATATCCTTGGAGTTGTGGGACAACATGAAATAAATCTGTGGAAGCACAGGAATGTGAGCAGTCCATTAGAAGTATAAAATGGGTGTATTGGGTATTCTGTGAGCATAGACATAGGGTGCATTGGCCTCTGACTCCATGGGACAAACTATATGAGAATTGAGCCCACCAATCTGCCACGTAGTGCCTAGAAATCATTTAGCCTAAACAGGATCAACTACCCTGAGTCGTAACTTAAAGCACCAGTCTTTGCTGGTTGCAAGCTCCATCTCCATCCATCCATCCATCCATCCATCCATCCATCCATCTGCCATAATGTAAGGAGACAAGATGGCAGACAGCCTATCCAAGATGACGGACATGCCTCCTGATGGTGCTGTTGGCTGGGACTGCAAAAACCGGAGTACTTTTAAGCACCAGAAAGGCCCCAAGACATGGCTGGTGGGATGCATTCACCTTAGGGGAGGTCAGCCCACTAGTTGAGGAAGCCTGCTAGCCGTGGAGCTGATACAAACGCTAAATATTATTGCTGGGGAAACAGTGGGCTTACTACAGGTTCCACTTGGAGGAATGAAATCTTGCAGAACCAAAATCTATGGTGGCAGCTCTTACCATGAGATTGGAAACAGACATGATAATCCCTGCTTCAGATGATAGAACTGCTGATACCAGAACTGCTTTGGCTGGCCTGTGGTGGGGTCTATGGATGTTCAGGGTTGTTGTTGTTTTTTCTTGTTCATATTAAGTGATGGCCATTACAGATGGTGACGTGGCATCTGTGAGCGGATGACATACAGACACCACTCTCAAATGGATTATATATATATGGATATGTGGTCTGTCTTTGCTGAAGCTTATGTATAATTGATACATTTAAATTTATGCAGTTATATGGAGATATACATTCTTCATTTTCTTTTTTATTTTCTTTTTTTAATTTAGATTTTTGTCTTGTTTTGTTTCGGTGAAATTCACAATAAAAAATTAATTGGGGAAAAAAAAGATGGTGGCATCTGAATGCTAACCACATGAATAAGCTGCAATTATGCACAGTACCTCTAAACCTTTAGGGTAGAATTGCTCCTGTGTTCTGCCTGTGTTGCCAAAGATATCTCAGTGTGCTGCTTGGCTGAATGAAAGACCCTTCTGAAATCTTTTGTCATAGGGTGACCTACCACCTAATGACAGGATCAAGCTTCATGCATTCATGCTTTGGTGTCACAATGACTTCTGTAATGGGATTTTTTACATACATTTCCTGCCCCCAAGAACAGAGCCTACAGGAACATACCGATCATTACAAATGTTCCTGTTTTGCAGTAATCACCAGCATTAAAAACAAAACAACCATCACCTTTTGACATTTACAGCTCCCCATCTGCACGTCATTGAAGAATTTTTAAAAATCATTTATTCTGATTAGCAGCATAATAAAATGTTTACTATAAAGTTACATGGGATCTCTCCACCCCCACCCCAGAGAATTCCAAAGTACTACATTTGATTTGGGTCACTAGAAGAGGCATTATTCAACTATAATTAAATGATAGATACAAGAAGTCTGGCTTTCTATATCTGATGAGAGGCAGAAACTATTCAAGCTGTGCGGTTTGTCATGACTCCCCAGAAGTCCTTGATAACGACTAGCAGAAACAATTCATTTCCAAGCTAACCCACATGATTTTGTTAGACATTGCAAACCATGGCTTTATGCACTTGGCCCTTATTTTATTTGAAAGGCACAAATCGCATTCTTTACCGTGAAGTTCATATAAGCAGAGAGATGGGAATATTGAAGCCAATGATTGCTGTTTTCATACCAATTGTTCTGGAATAGTTTAACTGCAGACCTTAGGATTACCTGGAGGCAAGGCAAATTACAATTAGACAAGTGTAGTATTAGTCTTTCCTTTAAGGTAAGGGTGGGCAACTTCCAGTATTCAGGGGGGCACACTGCCAGCCTGGAACCCACTGGGAGGCCTGCACCCCACCCTCATGGACTGCTGAAATTGCCTCCACTGCATTTGCTTGCTGCTGTGTTGGCAAAAATTGCAGTGATTTTGCAGGGAAATGAGGCATGCAGGGAGCGCACACCTTGCTTCCAAGCAGAACCGCACTTCTGAGAGGCTTCCAGGAGCACGATTCTGCTTCCAAAGAAGGCATGCTCTCTCCACGTGCTTGTTTCCTTGGGGAAAAAAATCACTGTTCCCCCCCCCCCGCCGCTGCACTGCAGCAGCAAATTTGGCAACACTAGGGGTGGTCCAAAAATAGCCATGGGGGGGGCTTGTGGCACCTACTCCTGCTTTAAGGTAGCATTTATGCACAGCTACAGAAGCTTTGGTATCCACCCTTTATTCTAGAAACTAAGAGATCAGTGCTTAAAGAGGTGGTGATGGAATGGTATGGGATGCCATATCACTTTTTTTTTTTTAGAAGGACATAACTAAGTCAGACCTAACTGTCCAACTTGATTTCCCCCCTCCCACTTTGAGCACTGCATCAGGTTATTAATCCACCCCCCACAAGAAAGGAGACTGATTTTAAATATCTCCTCATCCTCTCTTCTCACCAATACATGCACCCTCAGCATACCTCCCAATAAGCCCTTGCCTCATCATTGACTCTGAAATTTCCCCCCAAAAACAAAAATAGTGTTATTCAAGAATGCCTGGAACTGACCTGTCAGCATGCACTCAACTATCTTGCCTGAACATAGGAAGCTGCTTTATACTAAGTCAGACCATCGGTCCATCTAGTCTGTAATGATATGCACTGGTTTGTGTGGTATGGGCGGACTCATTTGGATGTAACACACAAGCAGTTTTGATGACTTACTGTACTTGGTAGCAGGCCTGTTGGTTTGCTGGTGTTGAGACTCATGCAGTAAAAAAGAGCTTTTTAGAATCCCGAGTCTTGGAGTGTTCTCTCACAAGTTCAAAAGGATGCCAACAACATTACAGAGTCCAGAATTATCTACTTGGACTGGCAGCAGCATTCCGGGGACTCAGGCAGGAGTATTTCCAACCCCCAGTTACCTGATGGTTTTGACTGGGTGTGCTGGAGATTGAACCAGGGATCTTCTGCATGCTGGACATGTGCTCTACCACTGAGTTATGGCACCATGGTGCTGTGAGGCGATACACCATATTGCACCTCATCTTGTATTACATTTCATCCCAGACCTCATTCAAAGAAAGAAAAGAAAATTCCCCACCAGCTCTGGGGAGCCCATAGAGACTTCAATAAAGGAAGTACTCTCTGACCCCTTCATTAGCCATTTGGTTTGTTGGTTAGGATCCAGGAAAGTGAGCAGAGTATCCCAATGTGTCAGAAGCACGTCAACAGCTCCATGCTCTTTTATGCTTGTAGTGCTGATTATTTATTTATTTATTTAAAGGGCAGTATTCTCCCCTCCCTCCCATACCCACACACAAAATCAACTACTGTATGACAAAATGACATGCTTAGCACTTTCTTGCTAATCAAATTCTGTCCTGATAATTTATATGCTATATGCTTCCGAGCCCGACTCAAGGTGCTGGCTTTGACCTATGAAGCCCTACACGGCTTGGGACCACAATACCTGATGGAACGCCTCTCCCAACCACAATCTACCCGTACACTATGTTCAACATCTGGGGCCTTCCTCCAACTGCCACCTCCACGTGAGGCTTGGAGGGCAGCAATAAGGGGGAGGGACCTTTTCTGTGGCAGCCCCCCAGCTGTGGAACAAGCTCCCCCCTAAGGCCCACCTGGTGCCAACTCTATTATCTTTTCGGCGCCAGGTTAAGACTGCCCTCTACATTGAGGCTTTTAATAATTAAATAGTATACGGCGGGGTGGAAAATTGTTTTTAGCGGTTGTGTTTTATTAACTTGTTTTAGTGATTTTTATAAAATTGGTTTTAAATTTTTATAATGTTTTTATTGTTTATATTTTTAAATGTATTTTATTGTATTTAAAAAATTGATTGTTGTACACGGCCCAGAGAACTTCGGCTATTGGGCGGTACAGAAAATGAATGAATGGATAAATAAATAAATAATTGACTTGTGTTATAAGGCAAAGACGGTGTTCCATGCCTGTGTTTTTTCAGTGCCTCTTGTGTACCGTAATTGGTTTAAAATAAATGTTAAACAGTAGCATTGTTGGTAAACCACACTGGAAGTGCAGGACATTTGCATCTAACAAGTAATATAGTGCTACAATTTTAATGTAGCCTAAGAGTAGAGCAGGTAAGCAAGCAAGATGTCGTGATTTAGATTAGGAAATGGAAAGCTACCTTAGCAAAAAAAAGTTTTGTGGTGCCCTCCTGCAGTTTATAGCCACCATTTGCTATTTGGAGACAGCCATTTGAAAGAAGGCAGCTGCTGCTTCCAACTTTTCACTGCACGTCTGAGGATGGATTTGTGCTCAGAGGAGCAGCCTGCTTGATACAGAAGGATGCATAACTCTTTGCCAGCAGGGGTGAACCAAGTTCTCCAGGAGAAATTCTGCTTTATAGTTCTCCATTTGTTCCTTGCAATCAATTACCAGAAAGCCGAGAAGCTGGGGTCATATGGCCAAGACACGAAACTCAGCTACAGGACACAGACATGCCTTCTCAACATGAACACACACACACACACACACACACACACCTGGAAAATTGTTATGTTGATTTATTTTAAAATGAAATCTTTTTTAAAAACAACAACCAATAATGTACTTCTTTTGATGGAATTGGGAGAAAATACTAACATTTCCCTAGGTAGCTTGTTCATCTTGAATCCTTTATGGATTTTCTGTATTTAGCATCTATACCAGTAGAAGGTAGGTAGGTAGGAATGACTTTTCTAGAAGTCCAGATCCTGTATGACTGACTTCAACAGTTGTACTGATGGGATAGCACCCTCCACTGCACCTGAAGGCAGCAAGCTAACTTTGGGGGCAAAAAGCAGGCCACATGGCAAACAGGTCTCTCTTCCAATACCTTTCTGCTGCCTCCCAGCATCTGCTGCCTGAAGCAACTGCCTAATGGTAGGGACAGCCCTGGAAGAGAGAGAGAGAGAGAGAGAGAGAGAGAGAGAGAGAGAGAAGGGATGGTTCCACCCACTTTTGGCTTTGGTCCCACCCACTATGAACATGTGTCTTCAGAAGATTACCCCTGAGGAATTTTGGTCCTTCACAGAAAAAAGGTTCTCTGCCCCTAACCTAAAGAGACATTTCTCACTCCATTTTTAGCCTGCCCATTGGACAGTTAGGATGTTTGCTTAAGGTACCAGATTTCCAGACAGTGCTGGCCCACTCATAGCAACATACATCCAGTTGCCAGGTCACACATATAATTGTGCCGAATGTGAATATTTTCAATACAAATGCAGTGCCTTCAGGGAGTCTAAACGTTTGTTGAGTTACCCCTCACCTTTTCACTGACTGGCAGCTGACTGGCACCACTACCATCCACTACTGGCACCACTATCACCCTCCGAAATACCTTTGGTCTCAAAATATATTTGTTCCTGGTAACCCCAATATAAAGAGGGTGAGCTCTTGCTAAGAGAGAATGGCCAACAGTGAAATGGACAAGGAATATTTTAAACAGATATGACAGAATACTGTTATAATTCCTATAACAGAAGTAATTCCTAGAAACAAGCCACGGCATACTGTCTGTCTGTTGGTGTTGAAAGAGATTTGTAATCCGTGCGCTAGCCTTGCCAGGCTGTCCACACACAGCAGCAGAGTATCTCCCACACAGCAGCAACCCAGCAGCTCAGCCACTCCAATTGCAGATTAATCCAGGACACAGGAAGCACTCTGTAACAGCAACAGGTCTATTCTACCCGTTTATTTACTTATTCAAAGTAAGCACTACAGAGTATACATTCCATAGGTACAGTCCATGTGCAGAGTATAAATGCATAGCAAGCATTAGTCCAGTGGAGAGAAGGAGAACCTCACCCCACCAACACAAAGAGTTACATTGTAGCAGTAGCAAGGAGAAGAAGAACAAGAAGCAAAGCTCAAGTTCTTCCCCTTAAAATGGCTTCTGTCTGGAGCAGTATACTACGTCAGAGAAAGAGACACGTGACAGTTGGTTTCCAGAGAGCCTTTCCCACGCTAGTCCAGGAATAGTTCAACAATAACACATACTCCTGGCTGAGACATAAACTAACTGCCTGAGACAGCCATGTACCAAACCAAACCAAACCAAACAAAACAAAAGCTCCCAGCTTACTGCTGATAACACAACAGGTTTAATCCAACTGAGATCAACAAGATGAAGACCACAGAATGATCTCTTGCACAGCCAGCTAATCTTTGTGATACAGTATTGGCTTATTTGGCAAAAAGAAATCTGGAACTGTCCTTCACCACTATGCTGGTTAGCGTACACACCTGAGCATAAAGGAGGAAGATAGATGAGTAGATCGATTGCACCAACCACCTTGGTCCTACAATTGTCCTTCTTAGCCATGTGCATCATCAAGTCAACCCAGGAAGCTGCCTTATACCAAATTACATCAGTCGTCTGTCTAGCTCAGTGTTGTCTATGCTGATTGGCAGTGGTTCACCTGGCTTTTAGACAGGAGTCTTTCCCAGCACTACCTGGAAATGCCAAGAATTGAACCTGAGACCTCTTGCAGCCAAAACATGTGCTCTACCACTGAGCTATGGTCTTTCACCTTCTTCCCTGGAACAAGCTCAGGGGGAAAGATTCTGACCACATGTACCATTGGGATGAATGCATTAAAACAGCCATGCTAAAGTGCAAGCCCTCCCAATTATCTTCTCTCCTGTAATATAAAGCGTGGTGTGGTACTTTTTCTCCTAAAGTTGTTTCCTATTTGAAAGATTTTCTAGAAGTCCAAATATTGCACCACAACCACAATCCTCCTCAATTAGCTGTGTATAATTTCTTGAAGGACCTCGATGGGCTGTTCCTACTTTTTAAATTATTATTATTAATACCACACCAGTGTTTATACACAAACAATTTCTATGTTGCCTCAGGCTTCAGTCAATTGTAATTAGGCTGTATGGCAGCTATCCCTTGAAGTTTCCAAGGGAAAAGGACCTTCTCAAAAATCTAATAATGGAAGGGATTACAGAGTGCATAGTATAGTCTATCCATGATACCATGGCTCTTTTGAAACATTGATCTTCATGGTTTCTTTACACTGGTGGTGAGTGTTATCTTTTTAGTGGGTGGAGGGATAAATGTCATGGAGAATCACAATCTGTCATGCTTCTCTTTCTAGATATACTGCATGGAAGTTGAGATGTATCATGTACATTTTGCTGGCATGAGACCATTTGGAAAATGTCAATGTCCATTTCCTTTTGAAATCTATAGGGACTATAAGCAACAATGGTAAAGAATGGCTGCTGGATACCAGACCAGATCAGAGAGGGGACCAAATCCATACCAGGGTGTGGGACAAAGAGAGAGTTGTCTCACTCTCCTGAACTGCATAATATACAGGCCTGTGACTCATGATGGCTCAGCTTGTCTGAGTGTGGAAAGCTAAGCAGGGTCAGGCCTGGTTATTACTTGGATGGGAGACCCCTCCTCTAGTTTCCTGCATTGAGCAGGGGGTTGGACTCGATGACCTTGTAGGCCCCTTCCAACTCTATGATCTATGAATCTATAGCAATAGGCGAGTTAGGCTGAATGGCCATGTGTCCTAGTTTACAGAGGACAGTCCTGTATTTGAAGGTATCCTCTATTTGGAGGTCTGTCCAGTCCAAGGCCAGTTTAAAGATAATGAACCATTAGAAGGGAAGAACAGCAGCCAGCAGGGGCCTTGAAGTTGCCCATCAGCAGCTAGCACCTGGACAGCTGACCTAGCAGGCACACAGGTCACCTGGTCACAGTCATCCCCACTATGGAAAGAAGTGTTGTACTACTATTTAAATTAAGGTACTAATTTCTAAATTTGAATCTATATACGTATGAATTCACATAGGCAAACTATGCGCAAACCTGTGTCCTCTTTTGGGCCCAGCACCTCTGCAGACGTGCCCCAAGAATTCATGGGAATTGATTCTGAGTCAGATGAGGAGGGGGAGGTGAAGGTAGTGGCAAGGCGCCAAGGTTGAGGGAGCTGGAAACTGGGGAGAATAGCCAGGACAGAGAGGAGGAAATCCAGCTGTCATCTAATTTTTCAGAGGACAGCCAAGCTGGGCCTTCTGAACCCATGGGAATGCAGGCTCTTGACTAAGAGGAGATGGGGGTGGAAATACGAGACCCAAGAGTTAGGCTTCAGATGAAAGGGAGGGGCTACACAGATTCACTTGGTGCTCAAGGAGACTTGCAGCCCGGGAGCTGACCACATGGACAGACCCACCTTGGGGGTGGGACTTGGTAGCCCGCTGAGCTTGTGAAGGGAAGGCCATAGCAGACACACGGTTAGTTTCATAACAACTCTCTTTCATGTGCTCTAACTGAAGCTAAGGAGGTTCAGTGTTATGCAAAGGTTCTCTGTCTCTTTTGGTGACATGAGGGTGCCATCTGTAGCCTGAAGCAATGCTTGCTTGCTTGTAGTTTGAATAATAAAGGTAATTGACTGAAAATACGACTTGATTGCTTGACCGCAAAGGGAGCCAGGGTCCCAGCACCTGACATTGGGTGATGAATGCCCTCTTTTTTGGTGATGTGTAGCTGGCCACCCTAGAATTAGGTGGGAACTTTCCCCCCCTAAAGGCATGAGATGTTGCATTTTGGAGAATCAGGCCATTGGCTCATCTAGCTAGTTCTGTCTATTCTGACTTGCAGGAGCTCTCCAAGGCCACAGGCAGAGGTCTTCCCCAGTCTTGCTTCCTGAAGTCTCCTTTAAGTAAACAAAGCAGTGATTCAACCTGCTGACTCTTGGACATATCCACCTGGTTAGCCTCCTCTGGTACTGGCATATTTGGGCTTATTTTGCCCTCTCCAGGCACTATGCCCACCAGGTCTCAAGGCGGCAGCCATGGGAAAATGCTTGCAAAGGGCACTATGCATGTACATTCCCACAGGCTTCCTACATCCAAGATGGCAGAGGGCGACATTCCAGATGACTATGCTTCAAAACTAGCAGCAGTGCACTGTGTGACACAGCTAGTCTGGAAAATAATGTCGATGTTTCCACAGTTTGGTGGCAAGCTGGCCTAAGAGTGATTAATTTCAAGCTCCCAGATATTGCTGTAGAATCTGCATCTGTACAGGATTTATAGTCCTTCTAATCAAGGTCTGATTAACTTGCAAAAATGATCTTTATACGTGCTACTGCTCTGGCTTCCCAATTAAGAATAGAAAAGGAACATTGCAAGCTCCAAGCATTTTACACATCCAGTCATATGCCCTAACATTATTTCCTATTAGACCATTTTAACATCTCATGACGAGTTATATCTGCAGCAGTGTATAACTGAGATGGGACTGAGCCTGCTCTGATCAGCTGGTAAGACTCAATATCTTCCTTTAAGGCAGCTTCAGTCTGAAGAAGGCTATAATCCGAAACAGATTTAATCCTAAACAGGTCAGTTTACTTTATTTATTATTTACTTAATTGCTGATTTCCAAGCTATTTTTTATCTGTGATTCACAGCACAATCCTATGGCCGCTGAACAGCGGGTAGTTGGCCACAGGGTTTTTTGGAGACCCAGCTACGAGGTTGGAAAATTGCTCCAACCTTGGAGCTGGGACTCTGTGCTCAGAGCGCCCTCCCCCCTTGCAGCCGGCACAGAAAGAACCACACTGGCTCCGTCTCTGAGGTCACAAGAGTGACCTCAGAGAAGGGGTTTAGGGGGTGTTCTGGTGGGTGGGGAGGGGAGGAGATCGGTGCCACCAAGATATCAGGTATACTGGCGGCACCTCAGCTGCCTTTCCTCTTGCTCTGAAGCTCAGCTGTCTAGCTGAGTTGCAGGGCGGGAGGAGTGTGGAGGCGACCTTCACCTCCGCACTCCTCCCAGCCTCCATAGGATGCCCATAATCCTCCAAGTTCAGAGGGTTAAGGGCACCCTGATTGGATTGCACCCTTAACGAACTTCTATTGATTTTATATATTTTAAATTGTTTTCTTTGTGTGCAGTCTTATGGCCCTTGGGAAGGGCATCCCAGGGGCCATATGATGGTGTAGACCTCCCTCTGCATAGGCAAGAGAGGGAGGCCCATCTGCAGAAAGGGAGCTCCATCTTTGGAGATGGAGGTCCACCCTTGACTGCCGGTGGGAAGCTCTGCTCCCATGGCTGCCCTGCCAGTGGTGCACCACTACCACAATGGCTGGCCTATTGGTGGTGCTCTGTAGGTGGTAAGGGCAAAAAGGGGCTGTTCTAGGTGTCTGTCAGGGACAGACTGGGGGAGGCTTTGTGTCTACTGGATTCAAAGCTCGTTTTACTTATTTATTTATTTGAAACATTTTTATGCCACTCCTCAGCCCAAAAGGCTCCCAGAGTGGCTTACGTATAATCAATTAACAAGACAGTCCCTGCCCACAGGCTTACAATCTAAAAAGACACTGGAACAGAAGGAAAAAAGGAATGAGGAAGAAAGAAGGGGGAAAATTAATTCATCCTTCTGGCAGGGCTGGTGGAATGGCCCTGCGCTCCCTCTCTTCTCCCTCTGCACAGCCTGCTGGAATGGCTGCTGTCATTCCACAGACATGCCCCCAGAGTGGACATTCCCCACATGCCCTGGTGCTGGTGTAGTTGTTTCCACTCCAACTGGAAGCAACGGGAGGAGAAATTTAAAAGAAAAAGAAAAGCCGGCGAGAAAAAAGAGGGCAAGGTAAAAAGACACCCCCACCTCCTGTTCTGACCAGCATGAGCTCAGCAGAGCTTGGGAAGTGGTGGTTCCTCCATCAGAGGCTCACCCAGCCCCCCGCTCCAACCTCCATAGATTTGCTTTGCCCATTTTGTTAGCCACGTTAGAAGTATCAGCTGGAAGTCTTAAAACAGGTTTTAAAAAATCATTCTAATTCTTTCATTTGTTTTAGAAGGGAAGAACTGAAATTATGTACATTTGATGCATGTATCTTTGGTCCAGAAATCAACCCCCATTATATTATTAGTGATGCACATAAAAACCCCACTGGAACTATTATGAGTTCAATGTGCAATTGGAACAAATAAGTGAGGACCCATAATGGGTTTCATCAAGTTTAAGGCTACTTAGGACCTTAAAACTAGATCCAAGACTTTCTTCTTTCTGTAAAACTATCATGTTCAAATATATCACATGGTCATGGTTCCAAATGATTGGCTTAATTCTGATTTACTGGAAAGAAATAACAAATAGGCTAATTTCAATTCCTTTGCCTATTGCTATAAATGTATTGAAGAAGAGGAGGGCTATATTTTGCTTTGCCACCTGTTCAGCTAAAGCAGGGGTGGGCAACTTGTAGCCCTTCAGATGTTTTGAAATCCCATCATTCCTCACCATTGGCTAAGTCAGTTAAGGCTGATGGGAGTTGTAGGCCAAAACGTCTGGAGGGCCACAAGTTGCCCACCACTGAGCTTAAGGATATACGAACACAAGTCAACTATGTTATCTGGGTGAAATTGAAGTAGTACCAGTGCATTAAGGGCACAATCCTATGCAGGTTTAGACAGAAAGAAGTCATACAACTCCCAGCATTCCCCAGCCAGGGAATGCTGGAAGTTGTATGACTTTTTTCTGTCTAAACCTGCACAGGATTGTGCCCTAAATGAGCCAGATGTACTCTGTTCAGAAGTAATGCCAATTAATTATGCTTTGTATCCCATGAACAAAAGCATCAAATTATTATTTTTTAAACCAGCTCCCAATAAAAATTAAATCAAAATTTGGCCACTAGCATTGCAGGCCTGTAAGCTACAAAAGAGCAATTCAATTAAGTCAGTAGATTGCTTTGTAATTGCTTGCAGTCAAACTATCCTATGGCTTATTTCTAACACTAGCCCCATTGGTGCAATAGCCCCATCAAAGCCTATTTGTTTGAGATTATTCATCTAGAACTTGGGAAGAGTCATCAGGGCAAGTAAGGCTGTGCAGACATAAGAGCTTCCTTCAGTCTGAGATCATTATCTGTTTTACAAATAGAGAGAGTGCACAGGTGGAGGACCTGATGCTATTCGATATCATTTTTGGACCTTAATGTCAGGGTCAGTCTGCTCACAGCCACAGGTGTTCAAATTGTCATTGATCTTCCACAAACAATGGCAGTGTATACCTTGAAATATCAGATGCTGCTGGGGACAAACAGCATAGAAGAAACTGCTTGTGAGTATCCAGAGGCAGTTTGCTGACTGCTCTTGCTTAACTAGCTCAGCTTTCCCCAATGCAGGCCCCTCCAGACTGTTTTGGAATACAACTCCCATCAGCCCCATCTAGCATGGACAATGGTCATGGATGATAGGAACTGTAGTCCTGACTGACATTGAAAAAGGCTGAACTGGATGGACCTTATTTGGATGTGGCAAAGTAAATTTGATGTTCTTATCAGCAGGGCATTGGAGTGGTGGGATACGAAGCAATCCATTTTGGTGGTAGGGAAAACTGTAGCGAAAGCCACGTCAAAAGACAGGCAGAAGATCAATGCTAGTTAAGAATCCCACAGGGTGAAGAAATATAGCAAGGCAAGGGGAGTGTGGAATAAGAAAAAGAGGACGGTCAGGCAGGTGAGTGGGTACATAGTCAGCAGGTGATTGATCCTCACTGGACGGCCTCACCTGTGAAATGTATAGTATGCACCTAACAGGTATGCTTGAGATTTTCCAGGCTCTGCTGCTTGCACTTGATCAAGGTACAGTTGGGACGTGCCTATGTAGATTGTACCCTAAATGTTACCGGCTATGTACTCTGTCCATAACTTGCCCAGTAATTGTGAACAAGTGCAGATGTCTCTGGAAATGAGACTGGAGGCAATGAAGAGGCTTAATGAGGTGCTTTATGGATGAGATTCAACATTAAATGTAACTTTCCTGGCTTTTGTTGATTTTGACACAACCTTAACATTTTTTGAACTGCAGAATCATTAAGTTAACCCTCCTTCCCCCCCTGCTGCATTCTAAGCAAGATTTATTATGCTACAGTGAGATAAATCTTGGTTTTAGATTTGAGTAATAGCATGATTTATTTCCAGGCAGCTGAAGGGTCAAAAAAGAGATAGTTCTGAATGAAAAATAATACTGGTTAATGCAAATATGCAGAGTTTTTCCAACTACTTAAGGAAAACCACATTCAGTACCAAGAATGAATAAATCAAGCTCCCAGTTCAGAGTTGTACTCTCTTATACTTTGCTTAGTACAGCATAGAATGAAAACTTTGGTTGAAGAGCTTTCTCAGGATTGATTCACAAGAATTGTTTTTTGCGCATGTGATAAAAACACACCTGCCCATCACTGGGCATGTGCTCATAAGGAGAAATGTAATGCATGGACAGAGAGATCGTGGAACAGTTCCCCATTCATACTTATGCAAGGACTTTCTTGTTTAGCTGATCAAAACAGATTGTTGGCCTAAATTATATATATTGCTAAGGAACATGTGGGTGTGTGGAGGAACATAAGTGTCCTCCATTTTGTATTCAGTGTGGGTTTTGGATATTATGGGGTTAAATCTGTGTGTATGTGTATGTGCGTGTGCGTGCACATGTGCATGCATGCCGGTCAGTTTCAGCCAAAAGGTTAATAGATTTCATAGATCATAGAGTTGGAAGGAGCCTACAAGGCTATCGAGTCCAACCCCCTGCTCAATGCAGGAAACTGGAGGAGGGGTCTCCCATCCGAGTAATAACCAGGCTTGACCCTGCTTAGCTTTCCACGCTCAGACAAGCTGAGCCAGAGTAAGCCACATAGTTTAACAGCGCAGTCCAGTGTGACTGCCCATAATAACCCTCTGAACTCAGAGGATTACGGACATCCAGTGGGGGGTGGAAGGAACCCCCCACTGGATGTGGGGGGTTCCAGTCTGAACTTTAAAGAAGCTAGAGGCTTCTTTGAAGTTTGCTTTAAACGCAAAGGTTGCCTCTACATTCCTCCTACCCTGCAAAACACTTAGACAGCTGATTCTGGCCATCTAAGTCCCAGTAGTGCAAGGAGGAGAAGCTGATGTGCTGCCAGGATACTATGTATGCTGGCAGAGCTTGTCTCCTTCCTTCCCTGCCCCCCAGAATGCCCACAAACCTCCAGCTCTGAGGGTGGTCTTCTGACTTTGGAGCCACAGCCAGCGTGATTCTTTTTGCACCGGCTGCAAAGGCGGAGGGAGGGCTCTCCGAGGTCAGAGTCCCAGTGCTGCCCTTGGAGCGCACGCTGTCTAGCGGCCATAGGATTGTGCCCCAAAGGTCAATAGTTTAGTTAGGGTATAAGAGTCAACACGAGGTTCCACAGAATGTTAAAGGAAGAACTTAGGAAAAAGAAACTTAGTTTGCAGAAGTGAACAAGAAACTACCCTCCTGATTAGCTGGCTTTAGTGAGGGGGAAAGCCCTAGCTGAAGATACAATGCCTGGCAGAAAAAGAAAAAGGTTCAGGGAGATGGAGAAAGAGAGAGAAGGAAAGAAGCTCAGAGAGTCCCAGAGGAAAGAAAGAGTCAGGACTGCTGGAACTTAAGAACTGGTGCAGTAAGTGCTGGGCCTATGACAGTAAGATATTGGTTGGATAAGGCACCTGGATAAAATAGGGATGCAGTCTAGTTAGCTTAGCTGGATGCATTTATTCCTGGTTGTTTTATTACCCTATTGCTTATGTGGGGGGTTTGTGTGTGCCGTGTATCCATTCAGATTTTAAAACTTTCCTATTAATATTTTTCTTCACTAAACTTTTAAATGTTGTTATTTGAAACATTGTGGTTTCTTTTCTCTTGTGTGTTACCCACCCCTCATCGAATAGCCAGCCCCCACGATACCCGAGACCCAGAGAGTTATACAGTATAGCTGGTTTGGCGGAGGCAGCCCTTGGGGGGATTTCCATTTGGTGGCAGAGGAAAGGCTACAGGAAGGGCAGGGTAAATAGGAGTGGGGGTGCACTCTTTTCCCTGTTCTCCCTTCCACTCATGTAACAGGGTAGTGGAGGCTGGTGGCTCGGATGTCAGTGGGACGGTGCATGGTCTGGGCCTTATTCTGAACTTTTAAGGAGCTATCCGTGGTGCTGAACTCTAACCCTCCCAAACAGGTCCAGCACCATGGATAGCTTCTTTAAAGTTCAGGCTGGAGCCCAAAGTGGATACCTCACACCATGGATATTGGAGCCACCAGCCACTGCTGGAACAGGCTATTACTGGTCCTTGACAGGGTGAATGAACCCTTTTGTCAGGTGCTACTGGGATTTGTGGACAGCTGCCCTGTGCAGTGAGCTACTGAACTGCAGGTGGTAGCTTCTCAGTGAAGTACCCATAAGCCGTAGACTGCAGCCAAAACAGACATTACTTTAAATCTGTGTGTCTAGCAGCTATGTCCCTTTTTCATCTTTACTCTAGAGTAGGTGCAGTGCCCATGATATGGATCTTCAAAGCCCTCCTATCCCTCACATTAGGGCCCTGATCTGGATTGGGGCCCCTGTACCTACTCTAGAGTAAAAATGAAAGAAAAAAGAAGAGATGTAGCTGCTAGACACAGATTTAAAGTAGTGTTTCCTTGGCCCTGGGCTCTGCCCACCCAGGCTGGCCACTGGGTCCTTCCTGTTCAGTTGAACCCTGCTTGAGCAACAAGGTCTCCCTGAGCTCTGGTTTGTTACTGTATCCTGGGTTGTTCTTCAGCCCTGACTTCTGGAGGACTCCTTTCTCCTGCCTCCTAGTTTGCTCTCTGGTTCTGAGTTTTTTTTCTTGATCCTGACTTCTGGCTTGCTCCTCTATCCTGCCTCCCAGTTTGTCCTTTGTTTCTGATTTACTCTTGGGTCCCAGCTTCTGAATTGACTCCTGGTTCCTGGCTTATTGCCCACAGCCCAGCCCTGACACCTGGGTAGCATGGCGGGACTTGTTTTGATCAAGTACTCATAGAGCTGTTGGATCTCTGGAGGCTGAGACCCTGAGACTCAGGAGGTGGAGCCTGAGAGCTAAAGAGTGGTGCTTGTAGGGTAGGGAGTGGACTCTGATGGCATAGCAGAAGAACCCCATGGCATCTGAGGTGGGCAGATGACACCTGGCCTGGGAGTGCCTAGCACCTTGCAGATGGAGTCTGGTGGACATGAGATGGGAGGGAGGGAGCATAGTGAATAGGAAACGTTCTCAGGTCAAGCAGAGAGAGCCAGTGTGGCATAGTGATTAGAGTGTTGGACAGGGACTTGGGAGACCTGGGTTCTAGTCCCCACTTGGCCATGAAGCTCACTGGGTGACTCTGGCCCAGTCACTGACTCTCAACCTAGCCTACCTAGGGTTGTTGTGAGGATAAAATGGAGAGCAGGAGGACCACCTAAGTCACCTTCAGTTTCTTGCAAAGGAAATGTAATAAAAAATGTAATAAAACAGCAGCAACAATAATATAGCCATCCCATTGATTCTGGCCCCTTCTCTTGAGATTTTACTCTTTCCCCAGAGTTCCCGAGAAGAAGGTTAAAATACTGAATCTTCAGGCCAAACTCTGGCAACCCAGAATAACAATGCTGTGGAGGGCAGATAAAGGGAAAGGGCTGGATTTTCTTTGTTTCTGTCAGAAGGCCTACTGCTGGTCAGTAGCTGTTTTTGATTAGGGAGCATTCATTGGACAAGGATTTGCCTTCCTCTGATGGCTTGAGATGTCTCTTGCAAATAAATACAGTTCTTGGGAAATGCCATAAAGAGACAGGGTGAAATCGTACTCCACCAGTCTACATCCATGGTGAAGAGAAAGTTGCTCTAGACTGTGTGGAACTACAGAAGAGCCAAGCAGAACCCTCCTCTTTGCCACTAGAGTGTGGGATGAGATTAGGCCAGCCGTGCCCAACCTGGTGCCCTCCAGGTACATTGGATTGCCTGGCTGAGGTGGAGCATTTGGTCTGCACTGTGGTGGGAGGGAGAGAAGAGGGATTTGTTTGGGGGTATATATTGGGCCGGGTGCCTTAAATGCAAGGGTCAAAGTATTGTTGTTGTTGTTGTTGTTGTTGTTGTATATCTTAAGTGAATAATGTTTTGTACTGAGATTCATCCCTACACCTGCCAAAAGCCACCGGGTCCTCCCCCCCACCTGCAGCTCTGCCCCCAAACACTCCCCCTTTATCTTCACAACAACCCTGTGAGGTGGGTTAGGCTGAGAGAGGGGGGGGGAAGTGACTGGCCCAAGATCAGTCCAGTGAGCTTCATGGCTGAGAGGGGATTCCACCCAGGTCTCCCCAGTCCTACTTCAACACCCTAACCCAGTCTTCCTAAGCTGGTGCCCTCCAGACTGCAATTACAATCATTCCCAGCCAGCATGGCAGGGCACCAAATTGGTAATGGCTGCTCTGGCCACTGTGCCATGCTGGTTCCTACTCTTGGTGCACGCACACATGCTTGAGGATATAGGGTTGCACCCATGGTTCAGAGTAATTCCATCACAAAGGAACTAGAATCCCCTTTCCTTTTTATCAGTTTCCCTCCTCCCTCCTTTTGTTTTCTGGCTTGCTACTGTTTAAGAATGTAAGGAGAGCCCTGCTGGATCAGACCAAAGGCTTGTCTAGTCCAGCATTCTGTTCCCACAGTGGCCAACCAGATGCCTATGCAAGGCAGACAAGTACTTCTGACAAAATAGTTTCTATTCTTCTCCCCTTTCAGACTTTCTCCCTTTTTTAATTTTTTCCCCAGTTCCTCACTTGTATTCTCTCTTTCCTTCTCACCAGTGCTTTTCCCCTTGAAGTATATCAGAAGCAAAAGCCAGGCTGAGAGTCAGGGAGGCTATTGGATCATCACTTGAAAGCACATTAACAGAAGGAAAGGGCCATGGGAGGAAAACGACATGAATTCTTGGAAGAGCAAATTTCTAGTCATGAAAGATCCCGCCATCTCTGCAGGTAGTCCTCTGAAACCACCAGCTCGATATACTGCCGCGGTTTAAGGCAAGCTGGATGCTGTGGGACAGATCAGATACGATAGAAAAAACATCAATGTTGCCTTCATGTTGCACTAACTCCTGGAATCCCACAAGAAGCTCTCCTTTGCCATTGGAAATAGATAACAGTATCATGTCGGACTGCAACTCCCACCATCCCCAGACAACAGAGCCAAGGGGGAAAAGCTTCTGAGGATGATGGGAGTTGTAGTCCAGTGCATCTGGAGGGTGCCAGGTTGTGGAAGGCTGGACTCGGGTATTACAGTTGAAGCCACTGGTTAAAGTAAGTCTGCACACCAGCTCCCCCCTCATGATTTCCCCATAACTAAGCCCTTATTCTTGAAGGATTGTGGGCTGCTCGTAACATCAGTTTAGGGTGTGTGTTTTAAAATAGAGATGAATGAAGGGAAGGGCTAGGCCTCCACGGAAAACAGGGAGCTAGTTCACAAGGATCTGGCTGTAATGGTGGCACTGTTAGCAAACGCCCTTTGTTTGTGAAGACCATGCGTGGACAAATTCTGAGGGTCCAACCCCTGGGAGCCATCGGGGCCTCCTGCTGAAGTGGCTGTGCTGCCGAATTGCTGCTGAATGTCAGCAGCCTGACAACAGCAGTCAAAAAGCAGCATTTTCCATTTCCCAAAACAAAGCCTGTGTGTGGAGTGGGCACCTTGTTTCAATGCAAAACTTGCTCTCCTGCGAGCCCCAGGGGAAGCACAGCTTTGTATTAGAAAAAGCGGCAGGCTCCCCACTGACAGTCAACCCAGCTCCAAGCTGGAACTATGCACAGCCTAGGATACCATATTCACATTGCCTAAATCAGTGTTCTCCAACCTTGGGTCCCCAGATGTTTTTGGCCTACAACTCCCAGCATGCCCCAGCACTGTAAATAATGCGTCTGTTAAGGTTGCCTAATAATAAAAATGTGTATATGTATAAAAACTACAACAGACCTAAGAACAAGATATTACGTAACCACAAATCTGTGATCCCATCCTTACAAAATACTAGAGCAGCCTGTTGCAAGACATTTTAACTCACCGGCACACGAAGTCTCTCAGATTTACAACTGCTTCCAATTGAACAAACAAAGGACACTGACATGTTTGACAGAAAGGAAAACTGGATCTACAGACTCAGAACTCCTAGTCCATATGACCTTAATCTGGAGGACACATCATAAGCTTTATACCAGTCTTACCTGCTTTTTTTCTCCTTAGGAATTTATCTCCCAGAATTCCAAACTGCCACTCTTGGTATCTATTTAACATCACAGCTACTGAAACGTTTCGCTCTGAATACATTTTGAAATTACTCTGTTGTTAGCCTATCTATCTTTCTTATACATGCATGGATATTCCTCATACATTTGAGCTCTGTTATTCTGTTAGCATTACATATTTCTCATGACAATGTTTTTTTCCCCTTAAAAAAAGGTTAATGTTAAGAAGAAGAAAAAAGAACAACACTCTTGTTTGTTGCAAAGTTGTCTGCTAATGACCTTTGCTTCCGGGGATCTTGGAGTTAATTGTTTCCTAATTGGCCTACTTCTTGTACACTTCAAGAGATGTATCCAGGGTTGACTGTTGACGATACAACCCTAGTAGACAGGCTAAGAGCTAGAAGGACTGTTGGCTTATCCCACTATGGTAGATTTCATGATCCCAATGAAATATTTAGTTCATTCAGCCAGCCTTTTGTTGGAACCAGATTATATATATTTTTCTGAAGTCTCATAATACTATGCTGGTGCTATAAGCTTAGTAATGCCTGTGGGTGAAATATTTGGCTGTTCCTACATGTAACGCTAAAGTCTCTGATCTCCCTGCTAACCAGTTCCATTCCAATAACATAATAGGCATGAACGATGATTTGCACTGACTTTTGTTAACACGGTGCCATATTAATCTCAGCATGTAGAACGGCCAGATAAATAAATGAATCTAATTGCCTGTGAGCTCACTTAGAATCACTTGCGTAATAAAAGTTGGACTTCCCTATCTCTCAGTAAAGCAGCTGGATGCTAATTAGCACATGGCAGAACAAACAGCAACATGCATGGGCGTTAGCCAGAACATATAGAGTTGCAATGCAGATAGGCAATAATATCTTCCTTGACAGAGTCCAAAACCTGAGTATAAACTCTTTTCTACTCAGGCACTTCTTCTTTCTGTTAGTTCCACTTAAGGAAATCTGTTTTTCTTTTTGACCTTTATGCTCTAACTGTGCTGAGTCATTTATCCCAATTAGCTCAGTGCTGTATCCAGTTTCAATATATGGCATCACACAGCAATGAAACCCATGTGGTCACTAATAAATTGCATTTGCTTGTGGATCCTGCACCTTCTAGTCGTGTGTCTGACTAACCTCGTGTGCATATGTATGTGTTTATGCTCAGTGCAAAATGTTGGAGGATATGGAGTCAGTCCTATACTGGTTAGGACGAAGCAGAGTTTTCCCCCTCATGCGCAGCCTGGTTATTGAAACTGGTTATCACCACGTGGGTTGCTAAGTCCTGGTAAAAGGCTCTTTAAAGGAATGTATTGTCCATACAAGATTTAAAACTAATAAATACATTTATTAGTTTTACTTACAGTCCATTTATTCATATATGCAGGATGCATATAGGCAGGTTAGAGTCTTGGGTGTTAAGAGGCTCTGCTTCATTGAAGATCACTGGCTGCAAGCCAGCTCAGACCGTGTATCCATCAGGCTGGAGAGAGAGAGAGAGAGAGAGAGAGAGAGAGAGAGCTGGCCACAGAGAGGCCTGGAAGTAGGGAGGGGTTACAAAACATGCACCCTGGGGAATTGTTCCATTAACCCTTTCCTCCCACTGTAACGAATGGTTAAATTACCTCGTTGATTTAAGCAGGCAACATTACAATTTCCATCCCAAAATCTATCCCCAATAGTCATTAATGCAATTAATAGCCTGAATAGACAGCATGGATTTGTAAAAATCAGCTCGCAACAAAACCAAAGCCTTGTGGAATCAGTCATTCTTTTCATAGCTAAGATTGAAAAGCACAGGTTGGTGTTGGACCCACATATGAGATATGTAAGTAAACACAGTTGGGCTGTCCAAAGTTTGTTCATCTATTTATTATATTTTGTTATCTTGCCCTTTCTCTAAGGAGCTTAAGGTGGCTTTAAGAAGAGAGAAGGAAGAGGACAAGACATCTTAGTGGGGTTTTTTTTGTTTGTTTGTTCCTCTTTCCCCCCTCATAGTACTTTAGAATAGGATCACATGAGGCATTCATTGTGCACTCATCATTCCCTACTCACAATTTATGGGTTCTTTAGATGATGTCATGATGCTCCAGTTTCACTTCTGTGTATAACCAGCACTCTCAGCAAGTTTTTTGATAGCAGGGAAAATGTGGCATTTAATTGTGAAAGCGAAAGAAAGTGTTGTTTCCTCTTGTGTATTTGCACTATTCTGCTACTACCACACTACCACCTAGAGGTTATGTAGCAGAAAAACAGGAAAGGAAATGCTCCTCATGTAGTGCTTGGATCTCAATTCTGTGATGAAACGGAAAGAAAATAGCGGATTAACAGCCAATTAACAGCCTCACGTAGACAAGCTCATAGAATCAAAGAGCTGGAAGGGGGTCATGTAGGCTATATAGACCAAACCCCTGCTCAGTGAAGGAAGTCCAGAGCTAGAGCATTCCCAACAGATGGCTGTCCAATCTCTGCTTGAACACCTCCAGCGAGAGAGACCACAATTTTTCTAGGTAAATGGTTCCATTGTTGAAGTGCTCTTACTATCAAGTAGTTTCTCCTAATGTTCAGCTGAAATCTACCTTCCTGTAACTTAAGCCCATTAGATCTAGTCAGGGCTGGCCCAAGACATTCTGCTGCCTGGGGTGGAAATCAGGATAAGGCCTCCCTCATTCCAGCTTCAGAAGCCAGTCAGACTAGCAGTTGAACCTTACTTTGACAGTCTAGTGATGGGACAGCATCCTCCGCTGTACCTGAGGATATCAAGTTAGCTTACAGGTAGGGATGTGTGAGGAATCTGATGGGTGTGTGTGAAAATCTGATGGATTTTCTTGACTTGGCCTGAGGATTCCATTCTGTCAACCCTGCGCTGGTGCTGACTTGATCTGATGTGAGTTGAACCAGCATGTGGACTTCCATTTTTAAAATGGGCTGCAATTTGCATGGGTTTTTTTTAAGCCATGGAAATTTCACAAAATTCAGGCCTCTACTCTGTAAATTTGCACAAATCGCATACATTTTTGCAAATTTGCACAACTGCAGAGCAGAGGGCTGAATTTTGCTCACATCTGAAAAATTAACTGTCAGAAAATTCAAGGTGGCCAAGGTGGATTGTGTGCATATGCAGTGAAAGGAGGATGCTTCCATACTTCTCATGTTAAAATGCTACAACAAGAACAAGAACAACAACAGCGACTCGAATCTAATGAGTCAGCCCCGATTTGCGCAAATTGCACTAGAGATACGCAGTTCTCGGCTCCAAATTTGCACAAATATTTTGAGCAATTTTGTGGAAGCCAACACACACACCCCTCCCCGCCAACTCGGTCCACTTTTGGCCATTAGGTTGGAAATGTGTCGAGAGTCCGTGAAGCTCAAATGGAATGAGTTTTCCATCCCCACTTAAAGAGTGCAGGGCAGGCCGTGCAGCACACACAGCTTTATCTGTCAACAGAGGGAACAGCCAGAGGACTGCTGCTGCTGCCGCCACCCTCCTCCAGACCACCCAGCATTGGTCACCTGAGGCAGCCGCTTCACTCTGCCTAATAGCAGGGCCAGCCCTGGATCTAGTCCTGCTCTCTGGGGCACCAGAGACCATGCCTTTGTCCTCTTCTATGTGATAGCCCTTCAGGTATTTTTGAAGAGTATCCCTGGAGGATCAGGGTGGGGGCGAAGAGAGATGTAATCCTCTTTACATGGCATATGGGCAGGAGACACAGTCATCTTTTGTGGGGAGGGGGAATTGTGTCGAGGACATGTTTACAGTGGGTGCATTCAGACCCAGCCTCTCAAGTAAAATAGCAGTAGTTTACTCCAGCAATAACTTTAACAGTAAAATACTTTTTTCTTGTAGCTGCAGGCATCGCAAAGTGAATAGCAGCTGTTCACTCCCCACTGTATCAGCAGTGCAGATTGTACAGAGGAGACTGAAGTACCTTAGGGCTTCTCTACACAAGGCATTTATTGTTGTGCTCTCCTGATTCCTCACCCACAGTAGTTTGTGGGTGCTTTAGATGACGCCATCCTCCAGGGCCTCTTCTGTACTTTCTGAGCATTTCCATGTTTGTTTGTTTTTTAAGAATGAGGAGGATAATGTACTATTAAAAGGATAGCATGCTATAAAATGCTACAAAATGGTCGTGTATTTTCGCAGTTCCACTATACCTCAGTGCCACCTTGTGGCTGTGTAATGGAACATATAGAAAGGCAGAGAAAGAAAAACCCTGCAGAAAAAAATGTGTAAAGGAGCTGATCTTAATCCCGCAAAGAATCTGGAAGCAGAAGCTTCAGTAAAATGGCAGGTTAAAACGGGTTAAAAACCTAACGTAGAGAAGCCCTTAGTGCTGAAGTTACTGCTGGAGTAGACTTTCTGCTCTTTTAGAGGGTAGGCATGAACAACTATAGGTGCACTGAACGTTTCCTGCACTTTTAGCATCATAATATTCTGTCTTCTTCTATCAGACCTTGCAAATGTGGACAACCAGAATGGCAATCAGAAATCCATTGGGGTATGTTTTGAAGATTGTGAGCAGGGTGCTAAGAGACAGAAGCTGGGTCCTCCTTTTAAAGGAATGGCTTTATTCCCACACTAAAACACATTTCTATGAATAGAAAGGCATTAATACAAGAATATATATTTTAAAATAATACTGTCAGTTTGGCTGATGTCATTGCATATCACAAAAACAAAAGAGAGGAAAAAGATTCTCAGGTGCCTGGAAATAATATTTATTTTGATTAACTACTCCTCTAAATCTAAATCTACAAACCCCATAATTTTAATTAAACTTTTTAATGCTGGCCATTCCACGCAATCAAAGGCTTTGAAAATATCTAACGCTATTACCCCTGCCCTCAATTTATTTTTCTTTATTAAATATATTATATTTAAAACTCTTCTTGTTAAATCTGCCATTTGTCTTCCTTGCATAAAACCACATTGGTCTATCCCAACATATAGATTCAAAAAATGTTTCATCAGTTGTAGTAAATGATGGTTTAACAGAGCAAATTTACCTAGGTCGAGGAACTAGACAAGGATGTCCCCTGTCGCCTATTTTGTTTGCATTGGTAATGGAGATTTTAGCAAATGTATTTAGAGAAGATAGAAATATAGGTGGGATAGGGATTAGGGAGAAGATAAAAATAAATCTTTTTGCAGATGATACTCTTTTGACAATCGAAAACCCTATGGAAAATATGGATAGAGTGGAGAATCATTTAAAGGAGTTCGGGGAAGTAACGGGGCTACAGATTAATTGGGATAAATCTAAATTTTTCTATTGTTTAACTATAGTAAAAGAGAAGAGATTGAAATGTGTAAAAAAAAAGTAATTATAAGATTAATAATGTAATTAAATATTTAGGAATTGTAATTCCAAAAGATATAGATAAATTGGGAGACCAGAATTATAGGAAATTAAAGAATGAGGTAAAGAATAAAATAGAGGAGTATAAAAAATTGGACTTTCCTGGTTTGGTAGAATTGCTTTGATTAAAATGAAGATTTTGCCAAAGATAAATTTTTTATTTCGGATGATACCAAGTGCGATATCAGATAAGGAACTTAAAGATTGGCAATCAATTATTAATACATATTGTAATGGAGGGAAAAAATCTAGGATTACTAAAACAAGATGGTATAAAGCACAAAAAGTAGGGGGTTTGGGTTTGCCGAATTTAAAATGGTATTATATAGCGAATCAATTAAGACATATAGTGGATATTATAGCACGCCCTAAAGAAATAATGTGGTTGGAGTTAGAAACGTGAATTACGTAGTACTTTGGGGAATATTTTCTTTCAAAAAAATAATAATAAATTGATAAAAAATATAGACAACCCTTTTCTAAGAAATTTGTTAATGATTTGGGGTACTATATGAAGAGCATATTTATACCAGGGATATCTCCATTAACTCTGGTGGTAGCTCTTAAGGATTTTCCTGAAAACTTAAGATTGGAGCTGGAGGGTAAACTAATAGAAGAAAGGGTTATTAGATTGTCCGATTGGGTGGAAAAGATGGGGACTAGAGATCAAATAATGGAAATTGTTGGGAGAAGAGATTATCGTGGTTAAATTTATTACAGTTAGAACAGTGGTCGAAGAAATGGAAAAGGAAAACTGAGTACGAGAGAGATTTAACTAATTTTGAAAAGATGGTCATGTCTAGAGACGGCCTACCAGGTAATGCATCAACAAGAGGTATAACAAGGGATTTATACAGATTGATTCAAAAAGCAAAAGAACAAGAGGATCAGCTTAAGGCAGTATGGGATAATGAATTTGAAGAGGTGACCTCAAGGGTGGGGTGGAACAATATATGGGATAGACGGATTGTGAAAATGATGTCAATTAGGATAAAGGAAAATTTTTATAAACTAATTTGGAGATGGTATTTAACTCCAGTAAGATTAAATAAAATAGATAATAATTGTTCTGCATTATGTTGGAGAGGATGTCAGGAAAAAGGGACATATGCTCATATGTGGTGGAGTTGTAAAAATGTATTGGTGTTTTGGCGAGAGGTTTTTACAGAAATATCGAAAATTATTGGTACTAATTTAGAGGTCTGTCCAAAATTAGCATTGTTATCAATAACTGAGAAGCTTATTTGTGATCAAAATATGAAGGAGTTAATTGTAAACTTGTTAACTGCGGCCAGGCTAATGATAGCGAGAAATTGGAAAGTACAACATGTTTTCCTAATAACAGACTGGTATAAGGAAGTTTGGGACATAGCCCTAAATGATAAACTAACTAGTAGTATCAAATGCAAAAAAGGATTGCTAAAGAAGAATAATTTTATGGAGATATGGAATCAATTACTAGATTATGTATTAATAAAGGGGAAGGGTAACATGCCTTGTCAGGATAAGTTATATTTTTGGAATTTAGAATTTATTTGATTAAGAGGATAGAAGTATATTAATTGGTCCCTTGGAGGGTGGGGGGGAGCACTTCATGATTTATTGTATGTTGATTATGTTATATTTGAGTGATAATCTTGTATTTTGTTATATATATTTTTCGTTATAATTTGTTTTGAAAAATAAATAAAATAATTTAAAAAAAAAAGAAAGAATATTTATTTTGCAAAATAAATATTCTTTCCAGGCACCTGAGAATTTTTTTATCTCTTTTGTTTTTGTGATACACAAGTGCTTTCCCCTCTCGTTGTTTTCCTGATATCATTGCATAAGCATGGGTTTGTTTGTTTTTAAATTAAGCCTTAATTGGTCCCTTGGAGGGTGGGGGGGAGCACTTTATGATTTATTGTATGTTGATTATGTTATATTTGTGTGATAATTTTGTATTTTGCTAAATATATTTTCTGTGTTATAATTTGTTTTGAAAAATAAATAAAATATTTTAAAAAAATAAAAATAAATTAAGCCTCTTCTAAAATACTACTGAGGCTTGCTTTCCTATTATGCACTAGCACATTCATATCTCAGCTGAGTTCTAATCTCTTCTCTCCCACTATAGCTACCTCTCCATGTGGCTATTATGGAAGCATGAAAAAGCAGTCTTAGGTAAGTGGCCTAGGAGGTGCCAATAACAATAAGACATTAAAGCAGAAGTTTGGCGAAGTAGAACACTGTCCATATTTTACACACTAGAATCTAGATTATACAGCTTTGTTTCCCCCAACTGTGGTCTCTACTTTACTTTATTATGGTCATATGACCCAAATAACCCAACTGTGGTCAATAAGTTCAGATATATACTTTGTTTCTTGATCAAAACATGTTTATTTCACCAATAAAGAATGTACAGTCAATCGATTATAGATAAATTCACTCAATAATATATATCATATAGTTATTGAAGTATTTGGGTTCAAATAGTTTTTATTCAGAAATGATCAATGCAACAACAAGAATATTTTGAGTACCTGAACTATGTTATGGTTCACACGCTTAAGTACTGGAAAACAGCTGTTTAAAAGATAAATTTGAAATGCTCTCTTAGACCAGTTTATTGGACTTGTGGAACAAAATTTAAACAACCCTTAGGAGAAGCTGCCTGACAAGGTACATATGAATTCATGTTAAAAAGAACGCAAGTATAACATAGCAACAGAAAAGCAGGAATTGTGAGAACAAGTCTAACTCTAGTAAATAGTGTTTAGGGTTATAGTTTCTGCCTGTTACAAACAAAATGGAAATTTCTGCTGAGTTGTATATGTGTCTGAAGCACTTTTAATGGTTCTGTGTCTAGGGGAAGATATAGCTAAGAGAAGGAAAGAAGGGAATAAAAGACATATAAGTTTCCCACATCTTTAATGGATGTTTGCAGGAATATACCTCTACATTTCATTATCAGCTGCATTACCGACAATGCCATGTCTGTTCCCCCACTTTCAAAATGTGTTAAGGGAGACCAATCTTCCAGAGTTGTTCTGCAGACAAGATAAAAAAGACTGTAAAATGCTTGGAAAATTAGAAGTACTCAATAAATGATGATGGTTTGGTGACTTGAGTGGAACTACATAAAAATAAATGGTCGGTAAATTACTTGCAACAAAGCATACATTTCCATATGGCTATCTGAAGCCTGAAAATAATGGCATGGTGTACCTACAAAACATTGTTTACCAGAACAATCTTGACGTGTGTTAACTGGATGAATGTTATCCCTGTCCAATAAAAGCAGAAACTGAAGTGCACAGAATGGTGATGATTACGCTGTTTTGGTGATGATTATGGTGATGACGGTGATGATTACGGTGTTATGGTGATGACGGTGATGATTATGCTGTTATGGTGATGATTACTGTGTTTTTGCTTTGTATTTGAGGAACCCTCACTTTAGGCTGGCATAACTTTGAAAATTAAGATTTTACATGCTGCCTGAGGGCGAAAGAGTAACCCTGTTGCCCAACTCAGTTGACAGGCAGAAGGCCAGCAAGTGCAAATGTGCATTCAAGTTTAATTAATACGGATGTTTCCCATTTTGATATATCCCCACTGCCATGCATCTCGGTGTGGGGTAATAGATACAGTGCCAGGGAGACTTGGGTTCAAATCTGCATTCAGCTATGAAGATTACTCACTGTCTCTCTGCCTAACCTATCTCCAAAGTTTGAAAGGATAAATACAATCCATGGATGCTGCCTAAGTGCATTTCAAGGGTAGGATGGTGAGAGGCTGCTGGCTGGCATGACCTCAGAAGAGACCTTTGGAGGAGGAGGAGGATTGGAATTCTGCAGCAAACTCCACTCCCACAGAAGATATTGTGCAGTCTGAGGATCCCATTCTGAGCCCTGCCTTGTTTTCTGACTCTCTTCCCATGGCTTTCTGGAGTGATAGACCCAGTGGTGATAGACCCAGTGAGAGACAGAGCCATTGTTCGAGTGCTCGCCTGGCTGCCAGAAGACCCTTTCACCCAAGTACTACTCAGGACCAAGGGTCTCCTCAGGAGGAGGGGAAGTCTCGGCTGCAACTGCTGAACCAGGAGGACAGGTCACTGATGGCATGCATATATGTCCTTAGTTTTTCCCAGACTTTTGCTGGGTTAACAGCTCCCTTTGAGCCATGACTCTAGCTCCTTGGCCAGGGCAGAACGACAGATACAAATGGAAGGGTGGAATGAATCAACAAGTGTGAATGGTTGTATCCTGACTTTACTAGCCAAACAACTACCTTAACCACTGAGATATCCACTTCAGAGAGTTTCCTTTGGTAGCCACTAAGGGAATGGCTTTCTCCAGTTTGCTCTGCTTATGAGCTTACACAGGAGGGCTGGCCTAAGACATTTTGCTGCTGAGGTGGTACAGCAGATGGTGCCGCCCCCCCCCCCCCAAGCAGAGGTGGAGCCACCAAAAGACCAGACACCACCAGTGTTCTCCTATAAGGAGCTGTTGTCACAGCAAAGAACTGCAGTCAATGGAGGTTTTAAGAAGGCTGGTAGAGTCTGATCTTTTGGGTGCCTCCACCTCTGCTGGCTGACTGTTTCTGCAGTCTCATGCTCCTGCCTTGCTGAGGGATAGGAGAAGCTGCAGGGGAGTCAACCTCAGAGTCAGATGATGGGAGAGCTCTGTCCTCAGGCTGGGAAGGTTTGGATGTGGGTGCCAAAGGCTCCCCTTGAAGTGGGGTGACTTATGACCCATCTGAACCCAAGTCCTCCTTGGGGTCATGCAGAGCCTCAGAACCAGGGGACATGGCAGTGATAGTCATGGACTCAGGGGAGGCTGGGGACTCCTGTGTCAACGGCGGGGCTCCTTACCAATTGCATCTTTTTGTTTGAGCTTTATGGGAGCTATCCATGATATTGTATTCCATCCCCACAACAGGTTCACCAACATGGAACACCATGAATAGCTTCGATAAAGCTCAAAGAAAAAGATGCAATTGGTAAGGAGCCCCACTGACACAGGAGTCACCAGCCTTCCCTGGTTATAGTCCAAAACGTCTGGAGGGCAACAGGTTGCCAACCCTTTGGCTAATGTAATCTTAATGAGGTCTCAGCTCAGTAAAGGTTTGAGAAATAGTGAACTGAAGGGCAAATATGCTCATTGGCTTCACGGTATAGCATCGATCTGATGAGGGAAGTGAAAAGGGAGGCAAGCATTACATACCCTGCCAATTGTACTTTCCTAGTATAAAAGCAAGCAACCAGTCACCTCAGCTTGCTGAACAAGCCCAAGTGTTGACAGACTGTTAATATGGTAATGATTCATTATATATTATGTTCCCATTTTCATTTGTTCAACATTCCAGAGGAATTATCTCCACTCACCTGCAACTTTTTGTGAAAGAAAACACAAACCAGGGAGCAAAAAGAAAAGGAGCGAATGTAATGATTTCCTTAGTCATGAAAGCATCTTGTCTCTGAACACAGTTTGTTTCTAGCCTACCAGCTATTGTGGGTAGTCATCTGAAAGAAGTCTAATCAGCAAAATAAGCTTCTTTAACAGGGCACATAATTAACTCACACAGTAAATGCAAAACTGCTAATCCACAAGTAGATTTAGAGTTGAGTGCAACACTTTATTCTCCCCCCCCCCCAAGTCATTTTAGATATATTTCTTAGGAAAGCTCTAGGTATCATTATATTATACCTGCTAGTTTGGATAATTTTTGGAAGCAAAAATTATAGGCCAAATCCAGTAAAGGAGATATGTGTACACAAGCAGGCATGTGCATGCTCATCCCTGGTTGGATCAGGAATCATGCAGCAAAATATGATGTAGATTTAAAGGTCTTCAGGAGCTTCCAGTTCATTTCCGGGCACAATACAAAATGCTAGTTTTAACCTATAAAATCCTTAAAAAAGGAGTAGGCAACTTGTGGCCCTCTAGATGTTTCGGCCTACAACTCCATCATCCTTCATCATTGGCTGTGCTGGCTAGAGCTGATGGGAGTTGTAGACCAAAACATCTGGAGGGTTACAAGTTGGCTACTTCTGCCCTAAGCAGTCTGGGACTGGGATAATTGAAGGATTATTGGCTCTCATGAACTAAGATCTTTGTCTGAGGCCCTTAACTAGGTTCTACCAACTTCAGGGGATAGGCAAATGGCTACTGGTGAGAGGGTCCTTTTGTGTGGCCCCCAAAGAAATTTGCCTGGCATCGCCATTACTATCATTTAGATAGCAGGCAAAGTCCATCCTATTTATCCGTGCTTTTAACAACATCTAATTTTTAATGGTTTTAATTTGCTTCTCAATGTTGTTTGGTTGCTGTACTTGTTTCTTGCTTTTCTTGTTATTGGGTCATTTGTTTAAAGATGTATTGTTTTAATTGAATGTGTAAGCCGCCTTGGAGATTATAGCAGAAAGTGAGCATAAAACTGTTATAAACAAATATATGTTTGTATCTCTTGATCAGGCCAACAGCAGTGTCAAACATGAGCTTTCTTAATTTTTTTTAAAGGTCAATGGATATGCAAAATGAGCGTTTTAATGCAATCTTTCTTGTTGATAGCCCAACCAATCTTACAGAGCAATCATATGGGGGAGGGAGATGGAGGAACCAAAGCAGAGGATCTGCCTCTTCCAATGCCCTGTCATCTTATGCCAGCAGGGAAGAAGGTGGTGGGGCACGGGTTCCCCCCCCCTTGGTATTTGGCTGATGACGACCGCATCTGCCACCCCACTCAAGCTTCCATGCGATCTCTGACCTTAACTGCGATCCTCACAGTAGCTGGGGTGGGGATGGATTTCCCCAGCAATGATAGATAGTTGTAAGTGATCCCTGTTGTAATCCAAAGGATTTTGGGGTGGCTTGGTCTTGAATGGCCAATTAAGACCCACCGGCTTTACAAAAGTCCTGGTGGAGATTAAAACTGCTAGAACTGGTTGGTTGATATGGGTAATCACCGCTGGCTGAATGCTTGGACTCTCCTTTGGGGTGTGGCTGTGGGGACTGTCAGGCTGAGCACCTGCACTTCAAAATGTGCCAAGACACCGCCGCCCACGGGGCAAGAGGAGCTTCATGGGCAGACACAGCTGTATAGCAACCAGCTGGGCAGGTAGCAGGTAGGGTCACACTGGAGCAGCAAGACCTTGGACAGCTCCAAGGTGGTAACTTGCAGCAACCACAGCCCCCTTCTGATGTCATTGGCATGTAGGGGCCCTCACATGACGGCTGGCTTTAAGTAATGTGTCACAATTATTGTCTGAATCAGATAGGATTGTCAGGGCCGTACTGCAGGACCCACCCCCCAGGATCAGGCACACTACTGGACCCATTCCCTGGATGACCACACATTAGCATGGACATCTGCTGAGAGCAAACCTATATTTGATCTGAACTCTCAATTGCATGGTGGTCCTGACTGCATAGAAGCCTACAGGCAAGTAGCTATTCAGGCATAGGCTTCCTCCCTGGAGATGTCCGTGTCAACATGTGGGCATCCAGAGGGAGGGGCCAGTGGCATGTCTGAGACAAGAGTGGCCCTTCTCCCCAGAAATCACATGGATCCCCCTTAACATGGATAACTCATGAAGAGGGCTCAGGTGTGCCTCCCCGCCACTGAGACCTTATTGCTTCTCCTGACCTGGCTATCTATTCCAGGCTCTCTCCCCTCTGGGCTGGATAATGATGTGTCCGCTCCCCACAAACTTTTGTAGTTAGTGACTTGGATCAAGGAGACCCAAGCACAAAGAGCCTGATCTGAATTGGGACCCTAGCATGAGGGGATGGGGGGGGGAAATCTAATCCTTTTCACCCCACTGTGGTCCCAGTCTGGATCTGGGTCTCTGCACCTGCAATTTACACCACTAGATAGCCATCCCATCACTTTACTGAAAGGCATTTCAGCCTTTCAGAATGGGAAGAAAAATGAACAAAAACCAGGAAACCAAATGATCAGTGGATGGGGGCCAGCTGGATTGGGATCCCAGGTGGGCCAGATTTGTCCCATGAGCCTGAATTTTGACATCCCTGGTCTACTCTAACTGCCCTGTATTGTCTACTCTAACTGACAGCTGTGCCTTTGGGACTCAGGCAACAGTTTTTTCTAGTCCTGCAACCTGAGAGATGTGAGGGATCCAATCTGGTACCTTCCTGCATACAAAGCGGGTGTTCTGTCACTGAGGAACAATCCCAAAAAAGTTTAGGAGTGCACCTCCTGAGATACACAAAGGCCTCAGTTTGCTGTATTCCAGTCTTATGAGGCGGCACACCACATCCTACTGTCCAAGTACAAAGGGAGGGAGCCAGATCAAAGCCTGCTCTTACTGTGTATGACCTGCTATTTGGATGCATCTAATTTTCAGCCTGAAATAAACCTACTGACCATGTAGAATAGATTTTTTGGTGCCCTACACCTATCCTACAAAACAGTGATTAGTTTTTGTCAGCAAATATACATGCTTTATGGCAGCTTTCTGCCTTTCCAACAAGCTTTATAAACATTGTTATTACATTACAGTGGGAGAGTTATATAATGTGTTTACATTTGATAAGTATTATCTAATTTTAAACTGTAATTATATGCTGGCTCTCAGCATTTTTAAAGTAGGAGGTACTGTGTGCCATAAAGCTTTAATAGGATGTAAAATGCTTCATTAAGCATTATCTAACATGTCGAGGACAAAATGCAGGCTAAAGATGTTCTACTTCAAATTTTTATTCTACTTTCCTCAAGCATCATATGTTTAATTACACTCCCCAGTGATTAATTTCCACACTTAAATGAAAGCAGAAAATGAAGTTCTTCACTTTGGAACATAAACGCATTGCAGAGTTTGAAAAAATAGTGGAGGAACCCAGTCTCACTGCAGCCAGAAAATGGCCAATGCAAAAGCTCTCGTGGGCAAAGGGTTGGGGTGGGCCACCTCTGGCAGCCATCGGCCCCTCTCCACTAACTCCCTGCAAAGAACAGGGTATGAGTTTATTCTGTTTTTAAACTTGTAAAGGTTTTTTATTACCTTTCATCCCATTGCATTTTATGGTTTTAATTGTGAACTGCCCAGAGACCTGGGCAGACCTGGGTGGTATAGAAATGTAATAAACAAGCAAATATAGAAATTTTAAAAGTAACACTCAGGACCAGCCTGTGTTGTGAAATTATCCATTTGGAATCTTTGTTTCAGAGTAGCTCTGTTCAAGCATCCTGTACCTAAATAGAGCAAACATGTGAGCAGAGGGAGTGTACCGGCCCCGCTCCTTCAGGCATTGTATTCATTGCCCTCTACCCGTGGAGGGCAGAGGCGGTGTTAGGGGATGGTCCACTAGGGCTGGAGCCTCAAATGTCTGGGAGGCCCTCTGCCCCACCACCCCGCTGTCCATGGGCACTTGCTGAAATAAAGGTACAGGGGCCCTGGTGATCTCCGTTGCATCTGATCCCCCTGGACTAGCTGGCTTTGTGCCAGCTCTCTCTCTCTCTTGAATTTATATACTGCCCAACTGGCAGATACCCTGGGTACAATTTACAGTCATAAGGGATAAAATGGAGAGGAGGAGGAGGATTATGTAAGCTGCTTTGGGTTCCTTGCAGGGAAAAAAGTGGGATACAAATCTAATAAATAAATAAATACATACAGTACATAAATAAGACCCCCCAAAAAACAACAATACTACAACAACCAAAACAATAAAGACAATAAATATATTAAAATATTAAAAATCCAGCAGTAAAGTGATTAATCAGAGCAACACATTAAAGATTTTACTGAACTGAAGTGGGAAGGCAGAGAGAACTCCGTACGGAATCAGAGGCATTGACCAGTGCCTGCTGCTTTCTGAAATCTTCAAGTCTACTGTCTGTTTCCGAGGGTCCCACCACACAGAACACAACAAAGACCACCCTGCTCATGGCAGGTCAGTTTTTCTCCTGCTCATGATGAGCATGCCATCTGAATTGTGTGCTGTGGGGAGAAGACGCTTTAGTATTGCATGCCATTGCTTCATCCACCTTGAGAGGGTTTGTAGCAGCATGTAAAATGGTGGCTTCTGTGACAGAGAACAGGCAAATGGAGAGATATAAAAATATGTTTGTACCACATGTTCATTCCATAGCTCTCTGGAATATAAAAACAGCCATCTTGAATGTGAAACCGGGATAAATTATAAAAAGGCATGGTCTAGATTTAGTTAGCTTTCCCCCACCCTGGAATTATATTGAAAATGATGATCACTTAGTTGCCCTTGGATCATGAATCTAGCCTTTCTTGCCAGATACATGTGCAGATGTCCCTGGAGATTTGGCTAAATGTGTTCAAAAGATTTCAACTAGTCATCTTCCTTCCTGAGTTTAATTCACATACTGAGTAATTTATTCTCATCTGGAATACTTCACACAAATGCTTGTGATAGGTTCAGTCCCAAATGGGATTGTAACATCACACCAGACAGAACAACTCTTAATAAGAAAGGAGCTGTCACTTACCAAGGATGCTCCAGTTTAGGATTGCTGATCTGCTGTTTCCATGGTCACAAAACTGCATGTGTGCCTAGCCTGACTCTCTGCACAACTGAGGGAAGGATCCCTGGTTTCAAGCATGTCTAGATTAAAAGAAAACACACCTTAAATACTAAGTTCTGACCTATGTCACACTTACAGTGCAATCCTACACATATCTTCTCCAAAGTAAGCCCCGTTGAGTTCAATGGGTTTACTCCCATGTAAAGCTATATTGGATTGCAACATTAGCATCTTACCCAGCTAACAGCCTGATCCTAAGAACATTCACTCTAAAGCACTGCTTTTAATGAGGCTTATTTCCTAGTAAGTGTGCTTGGGTTGCAGCCTCTGCCAATCTACTGCGCAGATTCTCACTTCTGTTTCCTTTCATAGGCAGTTCCTAAATAAAATTACTTTTGTTTTATAGTTCTTTGCTTTGCACTGGTTGCTCAGAAGCCCTTGCCTAACAAAATACTTCAGCTGCTTAGAAACACATTCTTCATTCTATATTACAGAGAAGAAGTAAATGGTATTTTAGGAAGCCATTTGAATTAAATAAGAACGGTGTGCCTAAAAAAACCTAAGTTCCCTCCTGACAGCTGGATCCCTTCCAGTCAGTGGAAGCTGGTGACTCCAGAGTCAGCCGGGCTGCATATTCACGCCGGATTCTACCCCGAACTTTAAAGGAGCTATCCATGGTGCTGAACCATAACCCCAAAATAGGTTTGGCACCATGGATAGCTCCTTAAAAGTTCAGAGTAAAATCTGGAGCGGATATGCAGCCCTGCCGACATTGGTGTCACCAGCTTCCGCTGCTTCCAGTTCATCTTGATATATATAAAAAGAGTGGATAGTGGCACCTTCCTATATGTGAGTATCTTCCCTTCATATGATTGGCTGTAGATAGCTCTGTGGTTCCTTTGTGACTTTGGCCCTAAGAGTAAACAGAAAATGAATTCAGACAACTATTACGTACTCCCTTGCTCTCCTGCAGGGTATGTATGTATTTGCAATCACAGTATAATAAAACCCATGGAGGATTAGTCATTTGAAGGGACCAATCAATGATTGGACCCCAGAATCGACACATTGGAGTCCTACAGTGCAATTAGAAAAACCTAGTAATCAGAATCTATCCTGGGAGTTTAGCTACCTGATAAAACAGCTCCCAAAAGTAATTGTAACAAATGCTTGCTTGCTTCTGTGCTTGCTTCAGCAACACATATGCTAACAAACGCTACTTCCAATCTCATTCCAGAAATTGTATGAATGACAGCACAAAAGGAACATGTCCACTGGCTATGGTCTGGTTCCCGACATGTTAATGTCAATTTTATGCAAATAATGTTAGTCATGAAAATATGCAAATATACTGTGAAACTCTGGCTTATGCTGAATTTCCAATGCGCTGAATATATTGAATTTCAATGAGCAGTTCTTTGTGATGAACAAGTTGCTCCTTCCTGTAATAAGCGATGTAAGGGATAGAAATGCAACTGAATATGAATGTATAACATGGCACAGTTTGACATCACCCAGAGCTAGTGAGATATGAATCTTTAAACCTAATCCCCTGATTCCCCCCCCCCCCCTTGCAACACCTTTCTGGATTACTTTTGTCTGTTGTTTTTCTCCCGCTCTTGCAACCAGGTTCTATGAGCTGTTGTACTGCAGTGCCACCATCTTAATTACACGTTCCCCTTCCTGAAATGAGCAAATCCAGATGTAAGCACATTGAACTCAAGGACAGCATGATTAAGATTGTCTGACTGTGACACTGGTGATTTCAGGCACATGGGCCCGGAGCTAGATGGGGAAGATAGGGTGAGTGCTAGTAGGGGGGTTGCAAAGGGCCACTTGCCCAGGGCCCTCCAAAAGTAGGAGCCAGACCTAACACAGGGCAATAGCCACCCAAAGTTAGGTAGACTTAAGCCACTTGGGTGGTGAAGTATGTGCTTAACGCTGCCCTACTGAAATCCACTGGATTTAGAAATGATCGGCATTGGCCGGAGAGTGCCCAGATTCTTCATTATTGATCAAAGTAGTTAGTTCAGTCTTTTTCTCTTTCCCTTTGGCTGGCTGGTGCATCCTGAGAGTTGGAGGACTTTTTTCTGGTTAAACATGCATAGGATTGCACCCTTACTTGCTTATAGATTTCTATTGAAGCGTCCCATGCAAATAAAATGCCCAGATGGAAGCACCATCCCAGTCCACACATAAATGAATAACATTTAGGAGGCAGTAAATTTATGGGGCCATGCTCTCTTGAGTAGACCTGCTGGTTTGTTTTTGTTTTGTTTTGGCAGGGTGTTTTGGTCTCAAATGGATTGACTGATCGGAAAGGGCTCCTCTGCCCCATTGCTTCACATGGCAGGCTGCCATCTTTCCTTACCAGTGAATCCATAGCAGACTTGGCCCGAGGTTTGATTGTTTTTGCAGGAGGTGGGCGGGGGCTGAGTCAGCTGCCCTTGGTGGCCTCATGCTAGTGCTGCTCCATCTGCACTGGCATCTGGGACCAGTCCCCTGCCACATCCTAGTTGGCAGGGAGGCTGCCTACCTTCCTGCCCACATGTGGTGGTGGCGGTGGTGGTGCTGAGTGGAGGTCTGGGCCTGCACAGCATGCCTCCACTCACTGGTGCCACTTTCTTAATTATACTGCCCTTACACTCAGGACGGGGTGGTGTGATTAAGATGGCGGCACTGGCAAGCCTAGGCACGTGGGCCTGGAGCTCTGCTCAGTGCCACCAGGTTGCCCCCTGGTCTTGTCTTGCCCGGTAACCTAGCGAGATCGGCAGCAGTTGTCTGACGACAACAGCAGCAGCAGCACTTAGGCGTAGGGTGGCCATGCATCCTCTTTTATAGAAGGGCTGCCAGAGGACTGTCCTCAGTTTTGGAGGAGTTCTCTATTTAAAGAGCTGTCCAGGTTAAAAGATAATCTTCAAAAGGAAGAGCTGGGCCTTAAAATGGCCCATCAGCAGCAACTGGGCAGCAGATTGAGCAAGGCACACACAAGTCACCTGGTCACAGTTTCCCACACAATGGGGAGATGTACTGTGTTTCTATTTAAATTATAATAAGTATTTCTAAATATGCATCTATACCTATAAATCAGCACATGCAAATTTTATGCAAATACGTGCCCTCTTTTTTTGGGGGGGGTACTGCATGTCCTCTTTTTTGGTGATTCACAAGTGGCCACCCTAGTTCTGGGTCTGAGCACCTGAACTAAC
Organism: Shinisaurus crocodilurus; assembly: GCA_021292165.1. NCBI lineage: Eukaryota > Metazoa > Chordata > Lepidosauria > Squamata > Shinisauridae > Shinisaurus > Shinisaurus crocodilurus. Next base: position 190,219,923 of record CM037880.1, on the reverse strand, counting down.
CAGCACTGCCATCTTTAATAATGCCGGCCCACACATCAGAAGCAAGGCCAGCATAATTAAGATGACAATGCCTACAAACTTAAGCGTGTCATACAGGCCTGAACTAGGGTGAACTTCAGATACATGCACAGTAAAAGACAGAAGAAAGAACTGGTGGTTCAACTACGCAATGAGGATGGCAAATTGATAACAGAAGACAAAGAAAAGGCAGAAGTGTTCAATTCCTACTTCGGCTCGGTCTTCTCCCAAAAGAGGGTCTATGACCCCCCTGGCAAACCTGAAGTGCAGACTGAAGGGGCAGGATTGCAGCTTGAGATTGATAGGCAAATGGTCAAGGAGCACCTGATTACTCTGAACGAGTTTAAATCTCCAGGGCCTGATGAGCTGCATCCTAGAGTAATAAAGGAACTGGCAGAAGAACTCTCAGAACCACTGTCTATTATCTTTGAGAAATCATGGAGGACAGGTGAAGTGCCAGACGACTGGAGGAGGGCAAATGTTGTTCCCATCTTCAAAAAGGGCAAGGAGGAGGAACCTGGGAACTATAGGCCAGTCAGTCTGACATCAATCCCCGGGAAGATTTTTGAGCAGATTATAAAGAAGTCAGTCTGCAAGCACCTTGAAAACAATGCAGTGATTACTAGAAGCCAGCATGGATTTGTCAAGAACAAATCCTGTCAGACTAATCTGATCTCATTTTTTGATCGGGTAACCTCCCTTGTGGACTGTGGGAATGCTGTGGACATTATATATCTGGACTTCAGCAAAGCTTTCGACAAAGTGCCTCATGATATCCTGATTAGTAAGCTAGCTAAGAGTGGGCTAGATGGAACAACTATCAGGTGGATCCACAATTGGCTACAGAATCGGACTCAAAGAGTGCTTATCAATGGTTCCTTCTCAAACTGGGGAGAGGTAACGAGCGGGGTACCACAGGGCTCGGTCCTGGGCCCGGTGCTCTTCAACATTTTTATTAATGACTTGGATCAGGAGGTACAGGGAATGCTTATCAAATTTGCAGATGACACAAAGTTGGGTGGAACAGCTAATACTCTGGAAGACAGAAACAAAATTCAAAGTGACCTCAAGAGGCTGGAGCGCTGGGCCGAAAACAACAGAATGAAATTTAATAGGGATAAATGCCAAGTGCTGCACCTAGGGAGAGGAAACCAAATGCAGAGTTACAGAATGGGGGACACTTGGCTCAACAATACTACAAGTGAGAAGGATCTTGGAATTGTGGTAGATCACAAACTGAATATGAGCCAGCAATGCGATGTGGCTGCAAAGAAGGCAAATGCAATTTTGGGCTGTATTAATAGAAGTATAGCTTCCAAATCGCGGGAAGTGATAATTCCCCTTTACTCGGCACTGGTTAGGCCTCATCTTGAGTACTGCGTCCAGTTCTGGGCACCTCACTTTAAGAAGGACATAGACAAACTGGAGAGGGTTCAGAGGAGGGCAACAAGGATGATAAAGGGACTGGAAACAAGGCCCTATGAGGAGAGACTGAAAGAACTGGGCATGTTTAGCCTTCAGAAGAGGAGACTGAGGGGAGATATGATCGCACTCTTCCAGTATTTGAAGGGATGTCACACAGAGGAGGGCAAAGATCTCTTCTCGTTCATCCCAGTTTGCAGGACACGGAATAATGGGCTCAAGTTACAGGAACCTAGATTCCACCTAAACATCAGGAAAAATTTCCTGACTGTCAGAGCAATAAGACAATGGAATCAACTACCTAGGGAGGTCGTGGGCTCTCCCACTCTGGAGGCATTCAAGGTGCAGCTGGACAGACATCTGTCAGAGATGCTTTGACCTAGATTCCTGCATTGAGCAGGGGGTTGGACTCGATGGCCTTGTAGGCCCCTTCCAACTCTACTTTTCTATGATTCTATGATTCTATGAACTCTGCTTAGTGCTGTTGCCAGGCTCGTCCACCCTGACAGTCGCAGACACATCAATGACAGAGGGTCTGGCCGGTCTGTGCAAGTGCAACTATATAGATATAAATTAGCTTATGCAAATGTTATGCAAACCAGAGGCCTGTTTTTGCCCTCTTTTTTGGTGAAGCATTTCTTCTTTTTTGGCACTTCATAGGTGGCCATAGCTCTGCAACTGAGCTATGGCACCTCCCCATCACTAGAGAGGAAGGGCTACATTCCTCTTTGTGGGAGATCCATTTCTGAAGTGTGTCATGTAAAAACTGTAGGCCTGAACTTTTCCCTGCCAATGGATCAAGTCATCCTTAAAGGCCCCAGTGGAACACCATGTGCTATGTTAGGGTTACTCCACACATGGAAAGGATAGAAAAGAAGGAAGAAGAAGGGGCACACTTTGAAAAGCTTCTCTACTTTGATCCTGGGCAGAAATTTGCAGTTGCTGATACAACATAATGGGACCAAACTGGTCAGCATGCATTAGCTAAGAGAATATCCTTTGTAAAAACTTGTTTCAGCTGGATTTTCATAAACTAGCTTACATACTTAGGGATACTTTTCTCTTGTTTCCCTTTTAGGTTTTCTGATATCTTTTTCTCAGATGTGTGCTGATTTTTATCTTTCCCCAATGAATCTTAAATATGTCTCACTCCCACCCTCCATTGCTGTATTTCTGTCAACTTTTCTTAAATTATTTCACATTTTTCCAGTCCAATATTTTAAAAAGTGCTGACTCGGTCCATTATACTACCAGTACCCATTTTTTGCACTCTAGTCAAACTTTTAATCTTTATGTGATACTAATTAAAACTTTACATTCTTACACTCTAAGAGAGACATACTGGCTTCTTCCCCGTTACTGGCTTCAAAACAGCCATATATACAACACACACACAGATTTTATTAATCAATTGTTATTCGCACATATACTGTAACTTACACAACCACAGAATAAACCACATTTACTTGTGTTCTCCAGTCTCTGATCACTACCGTAATTCATTTCTTGTTCTTTGCAAACTTTCCAGGCATTTTGATTCAAAAAAAGACAGAAGCGAGTGGTGGGGGGTTTTTTTTTTGGTTGCAGTGAAACATTTGTTCATCTCCAACACATTGGAATAAAAGCTTCATGGCCTCTTCTTTGGCCTTGCTAGCACACTGACTGGCATATTCTGTGAGAAAGGAATCCTGGCCTGCACCTCACATTCAAGACCATGCTTCCTTCCTCCGTATTCCCAGTAATGCCTTCCCAGTCTAGATGTATATAATTTAACCCTCATCACAGTCACTACCCTGGCATTGTTACAAGCTTCCTTCATCTGCACACAAACATTTCCTGGTCTGCCTTCTATTCCCCTCCAGAAGGTTTTTTGGCAATATCCAAGGATCCATTCTCCCCTTAACCCCCCCCCCCCCCATATCTGATCCTTCACTTTACTCCAAATGGCTTCTGCAGTCTCAGCTTAATATCTCTCCCCCTGCCCCCTGGGCTTCAGTGGGCTCAATTCCACCCCCCACCCCCGTTCATATTTTTAAACTCCTGGTGGGGCTTTTGTTTTACCTACCTCATTACTCTATGCAGTAATATTTTAACCCTGTGGCTGATATCTCATTTTAACCAATCTCTGCCATTCCAATTAAACCAATGTTTTCCCCAGCATATGTTTCCAATTCCTCAGCAATGGTTAGACTCGTTTATCCCATTCTTCTTTGTCTCCTTTCTTCACTTTAAACTGTAGCAGTTCTGAGAAAGAACTACCGTATATACTCAAATATAAGTCTAGTTTTTCAGCACATTTTTTGTGCTGAAAAATGCCCCCTCGACTTATATGTGGGTCAGCGCCCCCCAGGACCCCCGCCGCCACCGCAAGGGACCGCCAGGCACCCCCCTCCACCCCCAGGACCCCTGCCGCCACCCCCAGACACCCCACCCCCACCCCCGTACCTGCACCCGCCGCCGCCGAAGCCCCTCCCCCGTCCGAAGCCGCGCCGCAGCCCCCCCAGACACCCCCATGCCACCCCCACGCTACCCCCAGACACCCCCACGCCACCCCAGACGCCACCCTACCTGCACCCGCCACCGAAGCCCCGTTGCCACCGAAAAGCCTCCCTGCCATCGAAGCCTCGCTCCCGCTGAAGCCCCTCCCCCGCCGAAGCCGCGCCGCGCCTGCAGCTTCCCCAGACACCCCCCACGCCATGCCCAAACACCCCCACGCCACCCCAGACACCCCACCCACACCCCCGTACCTGCACCCGCCGCCGCCGAAGCCCCTCCCCCGCCGAAGCCGCGCCGCGCCACAGCCCCCCAGACACCCTCATGCCACCCCCAGACACCCCCCTGCCACCCCCAGACGCCCCCCACCACCCCCCATCACCCCCGTCACCGTACCTGCTCCCGCCGCCGAAGCCCCACTTCGGAAGGGGAGGGGCGCGAACGATCCTCTTCCCGCCCGAACCTATGTTTGAATCGCGGAGGCCCGCCTCACAGTCCGCCTCCGGGCGGCCAATCAGGAGGCGGGAGGCACCGGCTCCTGCCCGGAGCCGGCTGCCCATTGGCCACGCCCGGGGAAGAGTATCCAACGCGAGAGGCGCAATGTATCCAACGCGAGAGGCGCAGATTAAAATAAAAAGAACAAGCGGTGCCTGGGCACGTGTGGGCGGGGCCGGGCAAGGGCGGGGGAGCGGCCTCTCCGGTGCAGCGAGCGCTCCGTGGGTGGGGCGGGGCGGGGCGAGGCGAGGCGAGGCGAGGCGAGGCGAGCGCTGTCTGTCTGTCTGTGTGCCGGCAGCTCGGACCTGGAGCCAGGCAGCCGCCCCGCCGCCCTCCTCCGCGCAGCAGCAGCAGCAGCAGCAGCCCCGCCCCGAGCGAGGCGAGCCCCCGACGGCGCCGCCCGTGCCTCCGCCTGGCATTCCATCAGCATCTGCAGCGAGCTGTCCTGACGGCGACTCTGAGCCGGCCCCGCCCCGCCCCGGGGGCAGAGGCGAGCCGAGCGAGCAGGAGCAATTTGTCTGGGGGGCTTCGGCGCGGCGTGGCTTCGGCGGGGGAGGGGCTTCGGCAGCGGCGGGTGCAGGTACGGGGGTGTGGGTGGGGTGTCTGGGGTGGCGTGGGGGTGGCGTGGGGGTGTTTGGGGGTGGCATGAGTGTGTCTGGGGGGCTGCGGCGCGGCGCGGCTTCGGCGGGGGAGGGGCTTCGGCGGGTGCAGGTACGGGGGTGTGGGTGGGGTGTCTGGGGTGGCGTGGGGGTGTTTGGGGGTGGCGTGGGGGTGTCTGGGGGTGGCGGCGGGGGTCCTGGGGGGGCTTTGGCAGTGGCGGGGCTTTGGCGGCAGTGGGTGCAGGTACGGGGGTGGGGGGTGTCTGGGTGTGGCGGCGGGAGTCTCCCCTCATATATTTCCCACCCTAGACTTATACTGGGGGCAATAAGTTTTCCCAGTTTTGGGGGGTGAAATTAGGGGCCTCGACTTATGTTAGGGCCGACTTATAGTTGAGTATATGGTACATCCTTTGTATCTAGACAGGTTTTCTTTATACTCCCTTTTCCCATGGCTGCTCTGTATTCTGATCAGGGATGTTGAAGAGTCCTTGGTCTCGAGTCCCGAGTCGAGTCTCGAGTCCCATTAAAAATATTGGGACTCGAGTCCGAGTCGAGTCAGAAGGGGGACTCAGTCCGACTCACGAGTCGAGTCCTCGAGTCCGAGTCCCCATCCCTGATTCTGATGGGTTGGGGGTCACTGCCGTCCTCATCCCTTTTCTCTACATCAGTTCTGTTCAGGTATTACTCAAGGGAATAGGGATCCATGGCGAAGTTCCTTAAAATGGTGGGTTCTTTCTTCCTGTTACCAGGTTCTTCTGAAAGGCCCAAGTTGCTTTTTTTTTTTTATCCTGAGAAATTTCATAAGCAGTAGGAACTTGGGGCTGCCCTCAAAGACCGTTCAGAAGCTGCAACTGGTTCAAAATGCAGCAGCCAAGATTTTAATTTGAATGGCTCATTGGGAACATATATTGCCAGTTGTGAAAGATCTTCCCTGGCTACCAGTTTATTCCCAGGCCCAGTTCAAGGTACTGGTTTTGACCCTTAAAGCAACCTGGTGCCCTCCAGATGTGTTGGATTGCAACTCCCATAGCTCGGGGGCATGATGGGAGTGGGAATGATGGAAGCTGCAATCCAACACATCTGGAGGGGGGGACTAGACTGAGGAAGGCTGCCAAATATGAAGCAGAATGTACTTGTTGTTTGGCGTTTGCACTTATCCGGATTTTGCGATGCATACAGTGAGTACAAAAATGCATATATTAGGGGACCGTTTGGACAAAATGTGTTCATTAGTGAAAGAAACATAAAGAAGCATTATATAAAGGAAAACAGCTTGCCATAGATGTGTATATTATGCAAACGTGTGTACAAAACTGTGTATATTGGGAGAAATGCATACAAATTGCATACAAATTTCTATGCAGACTTTAAAAAATGCAAACTGATGTGGAAATGGGATGGGATGAACTGAGGGCAAAAAAATGAGAAACTGAGAGAAACCAGAAATGACAGACTCATCCATCCCTAGTGGATAGACATGAAACCACCAGGCACTCCCAAATGGCAAAATGGGGACCACAGTGGTTGGGGGTATAAGGGAAGTGTGCCTGTAATGTTCATTAATTGAGCATTTTAATAGTGATTTTTCATACTTTGGCATGTAAACTGCTTAGAGATTTTGTTATATCAAGCAGTGTGCAAGTATTATTAATTAATTAATTAAGTGTATGCCCTTCTCCCTAACAAAAATTATCCACTCTATGGCAATACTATTTTTGCACATTTGAGAAGAGGCAGCTGTGGCTGTACTGCAGATTTAACATGTTGCATGGAAGTTTCAACTTGGAACGTGCAAGAAAGACTGTGCTTTTGTACGTTTTGAGCTGTATGTGATGGTAGTTACGCTAGGAGAGGTTTATCCAGATTTTGGAATTCAACCCGAATTTCTTCGCAAGTATTCTCTAATCTGATTTATAAAGGAGCCTGTAGCATTCTATAGCTGCAATAAAAGATATTGAAAATGGCAGGCTGTTCATCTGCTGAAATCAATGCACGCTGAGGGAGATGAGCGCCTCCCCAGAAGCGTTCAGTATATTACAAGATCAGACCAAGTGCACGTGAACAGAATGCAGATGTGTGGTGTAAATACAATCAAGTATGTTTTGCTAACTCCCTTCGCCAACCCTTTACGCAAACATCAGACAACAAAAGGATACTTTGAACACTAGTCAACATGATGAGCAGATACATGTAGAAATGGGACTAATAGATTAACCTTAACAGGAAATCTTGCTTGGGGCTGTATTAATCAAACTGGATACTCCAACTGACCACAGATCCAGCAACAATATGCTTAGGTATATTAATAGATGCACTATATCCAAGACTTGTGAAGTAGTGCCCACCATAGTAGTAGTAGTGAAAGTGATACTACCAGCTGTTCTGACACTTCTGGGCAATCTCCAACTGTAGATTTGCATCATGCAGTTCTTTCTACCCCTAGCAATACCCTTCAGCCTCCAGTAAAGATGTGGGCTTACTTCCATCCTCATTGGCTGCTTGATGTCAGTGGCCACCAACTTACTACCTTCAGCCCCATGTACCCCTGCATGCATCACCACTGATAGGGTGGAAACCTTTAATTGATCAATCTGTTAGATTACAGAGGAGGTAATACCTTTTTTGAGAAGGGGCTTGCTGTGGCATACACCCACACATACACTTTCTCTAAAAACAAAGAACTATGTTTGTTTGTTTGTTTGTTTCTTTCTTTCTTTCTTTCAAAAAACTTGTCTAAGAGCACACTACTAGGCATGTCTACTCAGAAGTAAATCCCATTGAGTAAGTCCCATTAAGGGAGTGATCCTATGGCCCCTAGACATTGTCTGGGGGAGCCACAGGATATTTCGGATTCCCAGATCCGAGGTCGGAAACAGAGCCCCGACCTCAGAGTAGGGAATCCATGCTCTGACCCCCTTCCCCCGCCATCACAGCCAGCGTGGAAAGAACTGTGCTGGCTGCCTCTCCGAGGTCAGGAACTCAACCTTGGAGAGGGGATAAAGGGGGGTTCTGTTGGGAGGGGAGGAGTCTGCAGAGGCCAGGAGACCACATATCCTGCGTTCTCTGCAGCCTCCTTCCTGCTCTCTCCAAAGAGCCCTGAGTCCGGAGGCTTATGGGCATCTCAATTGAATTGCGCTGTAAATTGATTACAATTCATTTGATTAATAACATCAGATTGGCTTAATTGGGTGACTCACATACTCTAATTTGGAGTATTGAATCATTTAGGTTGCCATAATTCAAGATCCCATGATTCAGGAAACTGGAAATGACCCAGAGGACAGAGATAGCAGGGACAGAAAGGTCAAGATCTGCCTTCAACAACCTGGTGCCTTCCAGATGTGTTGGACTACAATTCTCATCATCCTCAGCCAGCATGGAGATGGTGGTAGTTGTAGTCCAGCACATCTGGAGGGCACCAGGTTGGGGCAGGCTGACCTAGTTCCTAGGCGAGCAACTGGTTTTTAAGAAGGCCCATATTTCATTTCATTTTCATGTATTTAATTTCTATACTGTCCAATAGCTGGAGCTATTTTGAACTGAGAGACACTCAAGGGCCAGCCAGCTGGTGCTGCCCACTGACTCACTTATGAGCTGGAACCCAGATGAAAGATGTTTCAATCCTCTCTTCCTAAGTATGACCAATTGCAGATGCTTTGACAGAGCCCCCACAAAGCCCGTCAGACTAGCATGTGAGGAAGGACCTGACATGCACAGACAGGTCTGACTTGTGCCTCATGAGAACTGTTCATGCTTAACTGAGAGAGCAGAATTTGGCACATAATGCATCACAACAATTATTTAACCACATCTCTCTTTTTTTTGTGGGGTCGAAGACTCAGTTCAATTTGTGGTTAGCCTCTCCGGGTTCAAGGAAGGGCAGCTTTTCTTCAAGTATTAGTTAGTATTCTATATAGACCTCTTGCCATGATGATGACTAATGTACTGCAACCTTGCTGCCATGCATAAAACATCATGGAAATATGCATCTGCTCTGTCTCTCCCCCCACCCCAGTTTCTTTGTTTCTAAAGTGCTGAGTCTTGCTAAAGAAAATTTCCAGTGGGATATCAAATTTGAGAAGTCTTGCCAATTTTACTGAAGCAGTGATATCACACAGTTATATTATCTCTTAATGAAACAAGTATAGTTGGCTGATTGATTTATGGAGCAATTTTTTGCATCATTACCTAGCTTGATTGTGTACAAATTTATTTATTTTTTTACATTCATCACTGCAAGATCCTGCATCCTGGGCATCAGTGTGTGTGTGTGTGTGTGTGTTTTAATTGTTTGCTTCAAGCTCTGTCATCTTAGTGCATAGGATTGAAAGGGATGAAGAGTTTTAGCTAAACTAAGCCTAAGTCATGCAAAGCTGTTGATTGGACTTTTAAAACATTGTAATGGCGTTTTGTAAGAAGGAAAGACAAATACATTCCTCTTTCTGCTATGACTAATCTATACCAATGGTGCGTAAAGGTAAACGTCAAGCTAGCTTCTGAATAAATAGGCTATGCATTTCTGAGGTGACTTCCCCCAGTTAAATAGTTTGATATTTCTCAAAAGCATTTATATGGAGATATCCAGCACGTACTCGAAACTCAAGCAGGAAAGAGAATGTTAAGCAGATCCAGGCTTGGTGAAGAGTATATTGCAAGGGGTGTGTGTGTGGGGGGGGCGGCGGTTTACATAAGAACTTAAGGATCAACTTGCTGGATCAAACCACTGGTCATCTAGCTCAGCATCCTCTTTCCAAGACTGGCCAGTCAGATTTAGTTGTTTGCTCATTTAGAATCTTTTTATGCAGCCCTGTATCATAGAATGGTAAAAATAACAAATATCTAATTGTCATAGGACCAGTAATGCCCTGTTCTGTGAGTGGAAGGGAACACAGGCAACAAATTGTGTCCACACTCTTTTTCACCCTTCCTCTCCTGTGGATTCTTCCACTGCCACCAGATGGAAATCTCCCCCCCCCACCCCGCCCCAGTTTTCTGTCTCCTTCCACGAACCAGCCTTAAAACTCTCTGGGTCCCAGGCATCTACTTTAGGTAGTGTGTGGGTGAATAGTGTGTGTGTGTGTGGGGGGGAATGGCTATTAGATATAGTAACCCCTCCCCTCCAAAGAAAGAGAGAGAGCCCACAAAGTTTCAAATAACAAAGTTTAAAATGTCACTGAAGAAAAATATTAATAGGAAAAAGTTTTAAAATCTGAATGGACACCCCCCACCACAAGAAACACAAAAAAACATATAAGCAACAGGGTAATAAAACAACCAGAGATAAATGTATCCAGCTAACCTTACTAAACTGTGTCCCTATTTATTCCAGGTCCCTCATCCAAGCAATATCTTCATTGGTCCACGTCTCTCAACTAGTTTTCCAGTTCCAGCAGCTCTGACTCTTTCTTTCTTCTAGGACTCTGACCTTCTTTTATTTCTTCTTTCTCTTCTGCCTGTCTGCCTCTAGATGTTGTCTTCTAAAATTATTACTTTTTCCCTTCCCAACTACATCCAATCAGGAGGGTTTTCTTTGTGTTCATTTCTGGAAACTAAGTTTCTGTTTCTTGAGTTGAAACTTTTCTCTTCCTCTGACCTTCTGTTGAACTTTATAATCTGCTTTTCGAGCACAGCTTCCTGACCTCTACATTCTAACTAATCATTTTTCACAATAATAATAATAATAATAATAATAATAATAATAATAATAATAATAATAATAAATTTCTTACCCGCCTCTCCACTTAAATCGAGGTGGGGAACAACCATAAATACATAGATTTCATAGATTTCATATAGAGTTGGAAGGAGCCTACAAGGCTATCAAGTCCAACTCCCTGCTCGATGCAGGAAACTAGAGGAGGGGTCTCCCATCCAAGTAACAACCAGGCCTGACCCTGCTTAGCTTTCCACGCTCAGACAAGCTGAGCCAGCATAAGCCACAGGCCTGTATAGTTAAAAACATAGTAAACATTATTAAAATATTCTTAAAAGCCTTTAAAACCTAAAAACTCTTACAGTTCCACCGGGTAGGCCTGTCAGAAGAGGTCAGTCTTTATGGCCTTTTTAAAAGCCAAGAGACTATCTAGTTGACGAGTCCCCTCCGACAGGCCATTCCACAGTCTGGGAGCAGCAGAAGAGAAGGACCTCTGGGTAGTACTCGCAGTCGCCAGCCTAGTCTTGGCTGACTGGAGTAAATTCCTCCCAGAAGACATAAGTGCGCGGGGCAGATTGTACGGGAGAAGGCAATCCTGCAGGTAACTCAGACCCAAACCATGTTGGGCTTTAAAGGTAATAACCAACACTTTATACTTCGACTTTTTCACTTCTAAACCATTAATGTTTTGGCTGAAACTGACTACCACACACACAAGATTAGATTTAAGCCCATAATACCTCCTTCTTCCCTCCCTTCCCATCCTCTTCCAAGGTCACAATACCAAGCTTAGAAGAGAAGCTACCATGGAACTTTCTGCAATGGCTAGGAAGGATGCAAATCTGAGCAGGGATTTCCCCCTCTGAGGCTGTAGCTCCATCTATGGCCTCGGACTGGAAAATTCCCAGTATCCTATGGCCTCTCAGACACTGGCCATGAGATTGCTTTCTAAGTATATTTTTGAAAAGTTATAAGCAGATAGATAAAACGGCAGTTAAAATCAAACCATAAAATGTAGCAGAATGGTTTGAAAAGGTGCCGGCCATACCCAACGTCATGTGGGTTTTCCAGCCCCAATATCCATGTGTTACACACGGACATTGAAGCACCATGCTTATGTCATCTGAAGAATGCTTTGGTGGCTATTAATATCTATCCTATATCTATCATACATAAAAGAGAAAAAAACACACAATAAAAATACAGAAAAGACAAATCAGAACCATCATGAAACACTAAAGGCTAAAAGGCAGCACGATCTTAAAATATAGATAAATATTATCAGCAGGGCTAAAAGGCCTTCAAAAATAGACAAGTCTTTGCCTGTTGCCAAAAGGATAACAAAGTAGGTACCAGGGCAGTGAGGTGGTAGACCTCTCTGGGGAGAGCATTCCATAACTGGGGTACCACTGCTGAGAAAGCCCTCTCCCTGGTTGCCAGCTGCCTCACCACAGAGAGCTGTCTAGAGAATGTTAGGGTGTCCATGTAGGCATCACATGTAAGCCGCCTTGGGTTCCTTCCTTGCAAGAAAAAAGGCGGGGTATAAATGTAATAAATAAATTAATAAATAAGTAAATAAGTAAATTGGAAATACATCACCAAGAAAGAGGACAGAAGCTGCAGATTTGCATACAATTTGCATGTGCTAATTTATAAGTATAGCTGAAAATTTAGAAATGCTGTAATTTAAAGAGAAATACAGTTCACTTCACCACAGTGGGGAAGACTATCTACCTGCTCAGACTGCTGTCCAGGTGGTAACTGTGGATGGGCAACTACAAGACCCCTGCTGCTCTCCCATCTTATGGTTCATCATGTTTAAACCAGACTTGGGCTGGGCAGACCTTCAAAGAGAAGATGCATTCAAACGGAGGGCTGCCCTCTGACAGCCCTTCAGATAGAGGGCTATCCTCTTTAAAGTACGATACATGACTACCCTACTGCAGATCATAATGTACAGGTAGGCATATATGGAGACAGGTGGTCCTATCTAATGATGCTGCTGAATTTCATAATTAGTCAGCTTGTTGGTCGAAACTCATCCATTTGTTATGTTCACCTTTGTAGCAAGCCTAGATTAATGTATTAAGAATTCGCTATTAAGCTTGGAGCTGATTGCAAGCTTCAGAGCATGTGCAGCGCACAGATTTTGCATCCCCTAAATGTTCAGTTGCCCTATCACCTTGACCCCACCCCCCAATGTAGTTGAAGCAGTCTCCACAGCTGCTTCTCTCATCATTGCTGCCATCATCTGGCTCTGCGAAGAGGAGGAGGAGATCGGTGATGGTGAGTAAACATCACATGACAGGATCACACAAGCAGGCCGCAGGAAAACAACCCATCAGAAAGGGAGCATAACATGGTGATGCATGACATTATGGCATATTACATGATTCCAAATGACAGCTCCCAACTTTGATATTGCTCGTGCACAAAAAATTGTATACATGGAATGAGACTTCATATTAAAGGAAAACTCTTGTCCAAGCTTACATGGACAAATCTGTTACTTTCTGAGTAAATAACAAATTCACTAGAGGCAAGCTCTCTCATTACTAGTCCTATCCTGCTCCTATGTATTCTAGGCATACTTTCCCTTTTCTTACATTGCTTAACCAGTCTCACAGCCCTCACTGGAAAGGCCATGTTCTTTATCCCCTGTTTAAAAAAAGATGCACACCAAACCAATAATTATAGCAAAGCAGCAAGAAGCAGCTTAATAAGGAGATCACAGCAAGTGGCCTGAAAGTGGGTTTCCTCTTCCCAGAGAGAGAAAGAAACTTTGTTAGTGAGGGCACAGATGTCTCATTGTGTGCATTGTGCAAGCCTGTTGCTTAGGGACTCTCTCAATGCTACTAAGATGACTTAATTGTCACTGTCTAAATAATAATAATAAAAAAATCTGCTGACATACTTTGCACACAGCAAATGCCAAAAAACGAAACGAAACAAAAACAGTAAAAATTCTGAAACAGTGGAAATCTCTTCTTGTCAAACAAGGTGCAACTTAGAAACTGAATTCTGTATATAGAGTATTGTGTGGTGGAGTTTCCAAGAGCAGCAATAGTTCTTGCCTTATTACCTCCAAGAAGCAAACCTGGAAGAGGTGTCTGTTGGGCTGGGAGCTAGAACCAGTGAGATCTGGGTTCAAATTCCCACTTAGCCATGAAACTGACTGCATGAACTTTGGGCTCATCACTATCTCTCAGCTTAGCCTACCTCACAGGTTGCTGTGAGGATAAAGAGGGGAGGGGAGCAGGAAGAACCATGTATGCCACAGGGATGGGGACTCGGACTCCAGGACTCGGCTCGTGAGTCGGACTGAGTCCCCCCTCTGACTCGAGTCCCACTCGAGTCCCAATATTTTTAATGGGACTCGAGACCAAGGACTCTTCAACACCCCTGGGCTGTGCGAGAAGGAGTGGAGAGAAGTGTGATCACCGGCGAAGATTTTATTTTTTAAATCATTTTCCTAAAATGCAAGCTTTCAGACATTTTGGGTTTGGCTGCCTCTGCCTCCCTGTTTGGGGTTCCTTGCCTCCTCTGCCTGCCTGGTTATTTTGGGTTTGTCTGCCTGGTCTGTTCTTGTCAAAATCAGTTGCAGAGTTTTGAAATAAAAAGGCACACTTGTGCCTAGAATTTATTTAAGCCACACATCTGAAGCAGCCTCAATTTGTTGGGAAAACCCCCCATTGATTTTAATAGGGACTCATGGAGTCAGCTTTGGGAGGGACTCGTGACTCACCATTTTGGACCAAGGACTCGGACTCAAGACTCGGGTCCAAAGACTTGTGACTCGACTCGTGACCAAGGACTCTTCAACATCCCTGGTATGCCATCTTGAGCTTCTTGGAGGAAAAGTAGGATATAAATGCAGGCAATACATACATGCATGCATGTCATTCACTTCAAAGGGATACCTAAATCATTTTAGCAACCACATAGGCTAATATCCCACAGAGTGCATTATGCTTGGAAGTGTATCACAATTCAGTTCAAAGCAGCCTGAGAAGTCCACAGCCTTTATAATATGAACATCAGACCAACTAAATATTGCATAGTACAGCTGAAGAGAGCAGCTGGCTTTACATGTGACTTTAATGGAGTATGTGGTTTTCTGTATATGTCGTATACACCACCACATATATAGATACATATTTGAACTAGAGTTGTACTACATTTTGTGGGTAGACATTTCTGATGAGAAAAAGAGGATCTCAGGGACCCAAAATGTTATCTGAATGTTTCCTTTTTGCGCCGGTATGACTTGTTCTCCCTCTCGCAAACTACTTTGGCATCATTTTTAAAGAAGGATCTTTCTCTTCCTGACTGCATGATACAGCCAATCAGGAAGCACATAGCTAGCATGCTGATGTCACTGTGCCATGTAGACAATAAGATTTGGCTAAACAACAGCATCATGAAATTAGACTGAGGATAGGAAGCATTACTCTCCCTCTGGATAAGCTTCCTGTTGATGTCACTTAACCAATTAAATGTTGTTTCTGTAATGCCATTAAAAAGCTAAACTAGAGTGAGCGCAATGCTTCCTGCTCCTGTTTGCAGCCTCCCAGTTGCCTGGGGACATTTTTGGTGATGTCTTTTGTTTGTTTTTGTGGTAGGGGGGCTCAAGCCTTGCTTGAACTGGGCATTTCCAGTAACACCCTTGTTGATAATCTCTGTCAATACATCGCAATAATAGTAGTAGGCGATCACTCGTGACCGAGTAAGATTGTCTTCCAGGCAGTGCTTTTTTTCTGGAGAAAAAGGTACCGGAACTCTTGGATTACATTTCCTCGGGAGTAGATGGCGATTAAATTGTAATGCAATTAATAGAAGAAAAGGTGCTGGAACTCAGTTCCGGTGAGTTCCACCAGAAAAAAAGCCCTGCTTCCAGGATAAAATTACAAAAAGAAAATTATAAAAGGAGGAAATGCATAATATAGATTGAATAGAAATTCCATCTTCTATGAGATATTATTGGCCCTTTAATATCCTTATGATCTGCTAGTCCAATCACTTTACACCTTATCTGAGGAATATGTGAGACCCTTCTGTGTCACTGCATCCCACACTGCTCCAGTAATGTCTATGGGATATGATCATGTGGAAATGGTTCTTCCCATGCCAATATCTCCCTGGGGAAGAACCACATTGGCATGCTCGTGCTGTTTGCCCTGACTACAGAAATGTTTTCTACAGACACAGAGTGGGAAGCAGCCACTTGTAAGCAGATTCCCACAATGTGTGAATCAGCCCTATGAAGTTAACTATATCAGGTGATCTTGAACATGACCCCGAGCCGAGCATACTTCGAACGGATAATATTGCAGTGCAAACCAGCCTTCCCCTTTCTGGTACCCTTCCATCAGCCAAATCCAGCATGACCCATGTACAGGGTAATGGGAGTCGTAGTCTAACAACATCTGGAGGGCCACAGCTTGAGGAAGACTGGTGTAAACCAAAATTTCCAATGGCCTTCTCCCAAGTGTCTCCTTCTATACAAATTTGTTAAGTACATTTCCTCTAGCAACTTGGATGTGGCATCATGTCCATTTTTATTCCTACAGCTCTTGCTGCACTATCCATATTGTTTATGATTTCTTTATTAGCATCCCCACACTCAACTGCAGTGCTGTCACTTCTGTTCCCCCTTTATATTGTCTGTTTAAATAATCCTCGTTTTCCAAGACTTTATGGCCAATTATTTTAGTTACTTCTTATCACATAAGGCGAGTGATGCTTGCACATTCTTCCCAGTGGTACCTACTGGGAAGTACCTACTGCTATGCTGTACTTAAATCTGATAATTGGCAGCTAAATACATTAATTACATAAAAATCTATTATTTTAAAGGTTACATACCTGCACGACCATAATTTCCTACTTCTTGTGATAACCATTAATTTTTTAAGACTGCCCTTCATAAACAACAGTAACCTCCCAATAAGTATCTCTTGCTTCACCCCGAGAGATTGTAATGCCAGAGGTAATAAACTTCATAATTGGAATATGAACGGGCTTGGGTTTGCTACACCTGCATAGCAAAGATTATACTCAGTGCAACAGGCTAATACTGGTGTTCCTTCTTGAGATATTAAAGTCAAATGAAAGTCGCTAGGAATTGGGTTATTTGGAGCTGTACAGTGTTAACAAGCATCCAGGCATTTCCCACGCTGTTCATTTCTGTAAGAGTCCACTTGACTTTGAAAAAGGCTGTGGAAGTTTCTTCTGCTCAATGACAAGCATAATCACTGCCTGTGGTGGGCAATTATCATGGAATGTTGCAGATGGAGAGAGAGGGAAGGGTTAATTAACCCTCCCTTCCTTATGTACTGTGACACCTGCCCCTTAAAATCACCCCCCCCAGCAACTCATTATTATTTTTTATTTTAAAAAAGCTTCTATTGGCACCAATAGGAGTTTTTTACTCCCCCAAACTGTTATTATGGGCTGTCAAGAAGGGGAGGCAGCCAGGGAAAGAAATGGAGAGAGAGGGGGGCAGGGGAGGGAGAAAGAAAGAGAGGAATGGGGCCAAAGAGAAATGGAGAAAGGGGAAGAGAGGGAGTGCGTATGTGTGTGAGAATGTGTGCGGGTGAGGCGGCTCTGGCCACAACCGCTTTGGGCCTGGGCCTGCCCACCAGCGGCATACACCACCGGAATTCTTTCGAGCCCAATCCTCCATGCCACCCCTGCTGTCTTTAGTTCCTTGGCCTTAGCGTTTGGAGAAATTTCATTACTTTGATCTGGTCACCTGACATCTGCCCACACTTCTGATGGTGCCCTTGCTGTGTTGCTTGACACGTGTGCCTAGTCCTGCCTGGATTCCTTGTGTGTTCCTCAACCTGATCACATTTATGACCACTCATTTTGCAGCAAGAATAAAAAATCAAAGAGTATACTCATGACTTAAAAAATTAATGCTTGAGTAACATCTCTCATTGGCTATTTAAATGGCAGACATACCTTTTATTTTCATATGCATGTTTTAGAATCTATTCTAACAATTTAGCTTTGTAAGCTCCTTGAGGCTGGGGCCTGTCTTTTGCTCATTACTCTGTATGCTGATAGCTCTCTATAAATAGGTTTTTAAAATCATCCTCATCATCATCATCATCATCATCATCATCATCATCATCATCATCATCTCCTGACCTATATCATCATCTCCTGACTAACCTATAGGTTACTTTACCAAAGAGCAAACTTACCTTATCTCTTGCTTGCTTCAGTTCAACAAGTACAATTTCAAATGTATTGACTGGCACAATCCTTTGGTTTCTGGGAAGGCATCCCAGGGGTCAGAGGATATTGTGGATTGTCATGGGACCAGCTATGCCCTGATCCATATGTAGAAGGGAGACCAGGCCCAGTAGAGTTCTCCACTGCTGTTCGCCTTTTCCTTTCTATGACCTTTCCTCTGCTACCAGGTGGAAACCTTTATTTTCCGCAGCTGCCTCCCAAACAACCTTAAAACCCTTTGGGTCTCTTGTAAATACTTCTAGGTAGTGTGGAGTTTGGCTTCTAAGCATGGGGTGAGTATTACAACAATAAAAGAAACCACAAAGTTTAAACAATAACATTTTAAAGGTTTACTGGAAAAGTATTATTATTAGGAAAAAAGTTTTAACATCTGAATGGTTACACAACACACACACACACACACACACCATAACCATAAAAGCAAAATGGGAAGAAAATAACCAGGGTTAAACACATCCAGCTAATCCTAACTAGACAGCCCCTATTTTATCCAAGATCTTCCCAGCAATATCTCACTGTCAGAATGCTCAGCTTTCCCAGGCAGATTTCTTTTTTTGATCTTAATTCTTCCCTCCTTCCAGCCTACCAACTTCTTCACTGACCCTTCTAACTTCTCTTTATCTTCCTCACTCTCAAAAACCCTCTCTTTTTGGCTTCAACTTTTTATATGTCAAAGCTAGCCTCATAACACTGACTAATCTTGTAACTCTGACCAATCAGGAGGGCTTACCTTTGCCCTAAATTCCTTCTGCGGAGTCTTAGCACACATAAAACATCTTCCAAAAGTGAAATCTATTTTTTATTCAGAGCAGACTTTTCAGCGCCAAACAGCTGAGCAAGGCTCCTGACCTTTAGTTGAACCTCCTGTTCCCTCCCTTGTTCTGTCTACTTACTGGCAACTGTCATCCTTTGGTTGCCTGAACTTTTGACCTTTTGGTTTTAGCAAACACAGAAAGGAAATTAACTGTATAATATCCAAAAACTATATACAAGATTATAAGACAGTTCTGTTCCTTCACATGCACCTTCCTTTACCCAGTCAGAGAAAGAGGCCTGCTCCTGGAGACCTTCTCTTTATCGGGGTGCAAATCTCCACCTCCACCACCACCATTCTTCTGCTTTCAGTGCTTCAACTGTGGTGGGATGGGAAGGAAGGAGCATTGTAGGGTGGATTGGGGGTAGATTGAGGGAAGCTTTGAAATTCAGGGTTGTTGAACCTCAGGCTCACAGGCCAAATCTGGCTCACCTGGGGTTCCAATCAGGCCCTCCACGGTTCCTCAGATGGCCACACCTCCTTCTCCTGGCTCCACCTCCTTTCACCTTACAACCACCAATCTGGTGGTTTCCTGGCTTTTTGAAGTTTCCCCTCATTCTAAAAGTTTGAAATGCCTTTCCTAAAGCT
Source organism: Shinisaurus crocodilurus (assembly GCA_021292165.1). Classification (NCBI taxonomy): domain Eukaryota; kingdom Metazoa; phylum Chordata; class Lepidosauria; order Squamata; family Shinisauridae; genus Shinisaurus; species Shinisaurus crocodilurus. Next base: position 190,200,578 of record CM037880.1, on the reverse strand, counting down.
TAGTTACTTGTAATAAGAACTTTAAGCTAAAATAGGCTGGTTTTTGGAGTATTTTGGCCCCACCCCTTTGGTCTTTGGCAACACCCACTACTGGAATGCAGCCTCCAAGAGCTTCATAGAATAGTAGAGTTGGAAGGGGCCTATATAAGGCCATTGAGTCCAACCCCCTGCTAAACGCAGGAATCCAAGTCAAAGCATCCCTGGTGCTTCTCTGATGTTGAATTTGACCCTCTGGCTGAAAGTGGTTTGACTCCCATTCCCCTGACATGCCCACAACAAGGGAGGGAAAATACACCAGCCCTGGAGTCACTGTGTTTATTTTCTCTCTGGCCTTCAACCCACCTGCAACCCTTGCAAGTAGGAGGCTGGCAGGGCTGTGGAAGCAGTGGTTTCTCAGCTGCAGATTCTCCCTCCACTGCCTTATGGGATTGCTCTGTTAGTTAGTCAGTTGTCTCCCTCTCTCCCTAATGTGAGGGTTCTCTCCCTAATGTGAGGGCAGTGACCTGAACTGGAACTGCAACTGGAGTGTTGCATAAAACTGATGGGATCTCAACAGTCTCATGAAAGAAGAACTGAGACTGCAATCCGGTGCTCATTTATTTTTGAGTAAGCCTCAGTGAACTCAAAATGACTTATTTCTGAGTGGACATGTACAGGATTATGCTGTTAGACTTTAGTTCTTGGCTTCCTTCTTTAAAACAAAAATAAAACAAGGCTAATTTATATAAAGGACAATTGTTTTCCCCACTTCTTGAATAAAAGACTTTTAAAGTTTACAAATACATTTTATGTTCTTTCCTTAATCAAATTTGGTCCATATAGAGATCTCTGAATCCCATCCAACATATGCTTGCTGATTAGCCAGCAAAAGCATTTTGATCAAGTTTTCATAATACACTTACAGTGATATTAGATCAGGATCTTTGTTTCTGAAATAATCCCCTCATTGATGTGTAACCCTTTTATATTTTACAGCAGCACACTGAAATATTATGGATACTGAGATTTCTCATGAGAAAACTTTTACTGTTTTCTAGGTAAAAGGAGACACATGTTTCAAAATTCTGCATTGATCTCTTGTGCTTTTTAACAAATGGACAATTTTGTTTGTTTGTTGATACAGAAGTTTCTTCTGTTCCATTCCTGTTTCTCTGTAGAGCACATCCAAAACTCAGGCTGCAACCCTATAGTTATCATAGAATCATAGAATCATAGAAAAGTAGAGTTGGAAGGGGCCCACAAGGCCATCGAGTCCAACCCCCTGCTCAATGCAGGAATCTAGGTCAAAGCATCTCTGACAGATGTCTGTCCAGCTGCACCTTGAACGCCTCCAGAGTGGGAGAGCCCACCACCTCCCTAGGTAGTTGATTCCATTGTCTTATTGCTCTGACAGTCAGGAAATTTTTCCTGATGTTTAGGTGGAATCTAGGTTCCTGTAACTTGAGCCCATTATTCCGTGTCCTGCAAACTGGGATGACCGAGAAGAGATCTTTGCCCTCCTCTGTGTGACATCCCTTCAAATACTGGAAGAGTGCGATCATATCTCCCCTCAGTCTCCTCTTCTGAAGGCTAAACATGCCCAGTTCTTTCAGTCTCTCCTCATAGGGCCTTGTTTCCAGTCCCTTTATCATCCTTGTTGCCCTCCTCTGAACCCTCTCCAGTTTGTCTATGTCCTTCTTAAAGTGAGGTGCCCAGAACTGGACGCAGTACTCAAGATGAGGCCTAACCAGTGCCGAGTAAAGGGGAATTATCACTTCCCGCGATTTGGAAGCTATACTTCTATTAATACAGCCCAAAATTGCATTTGCCTTCTTTGCAGCCACGTCGCATTGCTGGCTCATATTCAGTTTGTGATCTACCACAATTCCAAGATCCTTCTCACTTGTAGTATTGTTGAGCCAAGTGTCCCCCATTCTGTAACTCTGCATTTGGTTTCCTCTCCCTAGGTGCAGCACTTGGCATTTATCCCTATTAAATTTCATTCTGTTGTTTTCGGCCCAGCGCTCCAGCCTATCGAGGTCACTTTGAATTTTGTTTCTGTCTTCCAGAGTATTAGCTGTTCCACCCAACTTTGTGTCATCTGCAAATTTGATAAGCATTCCCTGTACCTCCTGATCCAAGTCATTAATAAAAATGTTGAAGAGCACCGGGCCCAGGACCGAGCCCTGTGGTACCCCGCTCGTTACCTCTCCCCAGTTTGAGAAGGAACCATTGATAAGCACTCTTTGAGTCCGATTCTTTAGCCAATTGTGGATCCACCTGATAGTTGTTCCATCTAGCCCACTCTTAGCTAGCTTACTAATCAGGATATCATGAGGCACTTTGTCGAAAGCTTTGCTGAAGTCCAGATATAATGTCCACAGCATTCCCACAGTCCACAAGGGAGGTTACCCGATCAAAAAATGAGATCAGATTAGTCTGACAGGATTTGTTCTTGACAAATCCATGCTGGCTTCTAGTAATCACTGCATTGTTTTCAAGGTGCTTGCAGACTGACTTCTTTATAATCTGCTCAAAAATCTTCCCGGGGATTGATGTCAGACTGACTGGCCTATAGTTCCCAGGTTCCTCCTTCTTGCCCTTTTTGAAGATGGGAACAACATTTGCCCTCCTCCAGTCGTCTGGAGTGAGCCTCGTTGAGTGGAGTGAGCAAACATGTTCTGAGCAAACATGGATCATAGGACTGCACTGTCAGAAACACTTTGCACATTTCTGTGCAGCTGGCTGCCCCCAGCATGGCCCGGCAGGTTAATTACAATCCAGTATTGAAAAACAATTAGATTTCTAGTTGGCTGCAGAAGTGTTTGATTACATTGTTAAAGCAATCAGCAATGTGGCAAGGGAATGGGCTGGAAGGGAAATGAAAAGAAATGCTTGCAACAAGCACTTAGAATGAAACAGTTATGGTATTTTTGCAATAATTGTTTTAATGAAGAGAACTTAGCATTAATTCACAAGATGCAACCATTTTTTCCTTGTTTTCTTAAATCCATCTGGGCTTTAGAATGTATTTCTTTAGTTTTGGTTATTAGACTGAGAACATCTGAACCTAGAATCATAGAGTTGGAAGGAATCTTGCAGGTCATCTAGATCTAGTCCAACCCTCTACTCAGTGCAGGAAATCCAGAGTTGGAGCATCCCCTAACAGATGACTGTCCAGCCTCTGCTTGAAGACCTCCAGCAAGCAGGAACGGTGCAGGGCTGTTTGGCGCCCTAGGCCAAATTGTATTTAACGCCCCCCCTCGTGCCGTGGGGGGGGCTCCGGAGCAAAGCAGCCCTGCTCTGCAACCCCCGCGCCGCCGCCACCACCACCTACCTTCCCCCCACCCCCGCTGCTGGCTGCTGCTGCTGCCGCCTCCTCCTCCTCCGACGCGATGGGACCCCCGCGCTTTACGACGGGAAGGTAGGTAGGTGGTTGGCGGGCGGGCGGGCGGGCGGGCGCGCGCGCGCGGGGGGGGGAGGTGTGGCGGCAGCAGCAGCAGCCAGCAGCGGGGGCGGGGGGAAGGTAGGTGGTGGTGGCGGCGAGTTCTGGTTATGTTTTCCTTCCTCTGCACTGGCAGCACTTTTAGCAGCAGAGTATGGGGTGGGGACTCTGCTTCCTTCCCTCCTCCTTCTTTCTCAGTGTAAAAATAAAAATACAAGCAGTGCCACTGGGGAGAGTGGAGTTCAGTGGAAAAAGATGAGGCTTTCTTCTCTGTGTGCTTGGTTAGGTGGGAGAAAACAGATTGGGAAAAGAAGAAAGCAGAGAAGGGGGAAGCCCCACACCCCTTTAAACGGCATTAGCTATTAATAATTGCGTGGCACCATTCATGTGCCTGGTGCTTAATGAATGGGAAGGCAGGTCCCTGCCAAATGCGCTTATGCTGTAAAATTTGACATGGGGAAGGAAACGGGGAGAGGTAGGTAGGTAGGTGGTTGGCGGGCGGGCGGGCGCGCGCGGGGGGGGAGGTGCAGCGGCGGCGGCAGCGGCCGGCAAGCAGGCGGGGAGGCGCGGCGGAGGCGGCAGGCAGGGCAGGAGCACGCCGGAGGCAAGGAAGGGGCGCCCCTCTTCCGCCACGCGCCCTAGGCAGCTGCCTGGGTCTGCCTAGCGGTAGCGCCGGCCCTGCCAGCAAGGGAGAGCCCACCATTCCTCTAGGTCATTGATTGATTCCATTGTCAAGCTGTTCTTACCAGGACTTTTCTCCCAATGTGCAACTGAAATCTACTTTCCTGTAACTTAAACTCATGAGATCAGGGATGAAGAAACCCTCCAGATTTTGTTGCACTGCAACTCTAACTCTGACCAGTGACAATGCTGGCTGGGGGTGATGGGGTCCAACAACATCTGGAGGGCCAGAGTTCCCCCTCGCATGTATCCGATCTAGTCTTGCCCTCTGCAGAGTGTTCATATGAATGGGATGAAAAATTCATATCCAACCAGACTTGACCCACAAAGTCAACTTGGATTGAAAAATTTCTGAAAAAAATACCAGTATCACCCAACCATTCATGTTATACTATCTAGCCTGTTTTAAGCTTCAGGTGTATTAACAGCACAATCCAATATGCTTCTACTCAGAAGGATCTCACAGGGAGTTCAATGGAGCTTACTCCCAGGTAAGTGGGCATAGGATTTCATAATAAAATACATAAATAAATATTGAAATCTAGAAAATGAAAATTTGTTTTACACTTCAGAAAATAAAATGGTTCATTCTTAAATGGTTTGTCATTTTCCAAAATGTCCACTTGCTCAAGAACTCTAGACATAAGTTCACTGAAAATAATTTATAATTTTAAAAATGCGTACGAAAAAATAAAAGCAATTTGGCAGACCTCCAGAGGAGAGATGTTCAAAAGCTTGGCAGAAAAGACTTCTTGTTGCATTCTTGTTACTCTTGACTGATTCATGAAAACTACTGACACAAAGAGCTGGTTACAGGAATCCAGATGAAATAGGCATGTTATCCAAAACTATTTACAGATAAAAATTGGCATACAGTAATAGGGACTGCAGCTACTGGATATATTTCCACTACCCAAGGAGGTAGGTTGCCTCTGCCTGCCTGTCTGGGGTTCCCAGCTTCCTCTGCCTGCCTGGTCTCTTCTTGACCAGTTCAACAGTTGAATTGTCCAAGACAAAGGCCTCTGCCTGCCTGCTTTGGGGTTCCCTGCCTCCTCCGCCTGCCTGGTTATTTTGGGTTTTTCTGCCTGGTCTGTTCTTGCCAAAATCAGTTGCAGAGTTTTGAAATAAAAAGGCACACTTGTGCCTAGAATTTATTTAAACCACACATCTGAAGTAGCCTTATTTTGTTGGGAAAACCCCCCATTGATTTTAATAGGGACTCGTGGAGTCAGCTTTGGGAGTGACTCGTGACTCGTGACTCGTGACTCACCATTTTGGACCAAGGACCCAGACTCGGACTCGAGACTCGGGTCCAAAGACTCGTGACTCGACTCGTGACTCGAGACCAAGGAATCTTCAACATCCCTGCTGTGTATGTATCCTTGAGCACATAAAGGAGAAAATAAGGTGCCTAGCAGGTTCAAATCCAGTTACAATGCTTTGAGACTTGAGAGCCCACCTCTTCTCAGCAGAGATCTGAGCTCTATGTAAATAGTTCCCCAGTACTTTTTTTTTTTTTACTGCTTGTCTCTTGCAGATTTAGGAGTAACGAATATTACAGTGTCTACAGTTGAAAAGTGGGTGGGCCAAATTGCTGGCAAACGCAATGAAACATAAATGTGAATAACACTAACAGTACTGCTGGCTGTTGTTAGGGCAAAACCACAGACGTGCAACAGTTTCTAATTATTATCATTATCTATGCCTATGATGCTGGGAAGAGACCTGTCAGGTATGCTGCAGTAATTTTCTTGTCTGTGGAATCTTGTGTACTTGAATCTTACCATTACAGCTTCCTGTTCCATGCTAGAAGACTGGATTAACCTCTCATGAACAGCATCCAAATGATACATTTCCATAACCCTTATTGGGGCAAAGATTGGAGACATCAGTTATATCAAATGATCTTGGGGCCTTTAGCACCATCATTTGTATGATGCCTTGAAAACTGGAACAATTAATGATACATTGCAGTCTATCTATGTGTTTGCAAATCCTGTTGATAAAGTTGTGCTCTGCTTAACTCTTCACTGTTGGCAATGTCTTCCTTCCAGCTGGCTGAATGTAATGTTCACTTTGCAGGGGAAGCTGGTGACTCTTATTTTGGTGGGGCTCCTTTTCCGTTACAGGTTTTTCAGCTTTTATCTGGAGCTTCATAGGAGCTATCCATGGTGCTCCATGGTGGTGAACCTATTTTGGGGATGGAGTTCAGCATCATGGATAGCTCCCATGAAGCTCCCAATAAAAGCTGCAAAACCTGTAATGGAAAAGGAGCCCCACCGAAATAGGAGTCACCAGCCTCCCCTTTGGATCAACCATTTTGCTTTAATGTTTGATTTGTGGACAGGTGGTCGACCAGTTGAAGGTGATCAGCAGCATTCTCCTGCTAATTTACTTAATAAGCTATGAAATATGCAGAAGGGCTTGGATCCAATGTGCCCCATAGGTAAGTGCTTGAACGGCGCTGGGGGAATCACCCATTTCTCCCAGTTCACTACCTCCCCAGCAAAGGTCCTGTTCTGTACTGCAGCACTGGTATGCCCAGTGGTAATACTATTTCTACTGTTACTGTTTCTTCCATACATTTCCATTTTCCCAATTAAGGATCAAATTTAATTTGACTCCTCGGGCCTCATGTGTTTGCTCCTCTTTTCTTTTTCGTGTCTGGTTTTGACATTATCCCCCAGCTTTCGTTATTACTGTGTAATTGTTTTGAAATGTAGTTATTGTTAGGAGCTGTTGCAGATGTTCCCCTACATAATACAAACTAAATGAATATAGAATTAAATTACCAGCCCATGGATTGTCCAATAAGCTGTAAAGCTACTAAATTACTTTCTCCCGCTAAACAAGTTAAAGTGCAAAGGGGGAGGGGAGTTTAGTGTGCAGAATTTCTTACTGGATACCTTGGTCCATTGAGTTGGCAAACTTTTGTTATTCTACAACTGATTTGGGGAAAGATCAGCAAGGCTGCGATCCTAAACTAGGAAGTCCACGTACACCTTTTAGAGAAGCCATGATCATGAAAATTGCAGCAGGTATTCAACACATGGATCAACAGTTCACTAGAGCTGAACTGAAAATTTCAGACATTTCTTTTTCAACCTTTTGTTGGGTGGATGTGGAATGAAACTCTTGCAAAATATCGTTTTGGGGGAGAGGGGAGATAAATTTCTCTGAAACAGGAGGGGTTTTCCAGTTTCCTTACCTAACTTTATGAGGTGGCCAAGAGTTTTCTGTTTTCTTTCTTCCTTTTTATAATTAAATTTTAAAAGCCCTGTGTCTCTCAGAGTGGCATAAAGCTCTCACCACACTTCCTGAAATGCCTAGAGAGCAATGCCACATTGTGCCTAAGGGATTCTGGGAATAGCCAATAGGAAGCAGTGTGAAGCTCTCTCCATAGCTTCCCATCAGCTGCACTTCCTGGAATACCTTGGGAGCGATGTGACATAACTTCACATGGTACGGCTCCCACATCATTCGTGGAAGTGCAGCTGATAGGAAGCTGTGGACAGAGCTTTGCACCGCTGTGATTGGTTAAGAAAGTAAGGGGAACCTTGGTCATTGGCCACTTTGGATTCATGCTCTCTCCTTTCCCCTCTCCTTCTCTGGTACGTATCAGAGGAGAAGATCAGAAGCTTCAGTTTTTAAACTAACTAAAGTTTCCTATGACATTCAAAGTCAGGGAACTCTGGTTAGTTTAAACCAGGGGTGTTGAACCTCTTTCAGCCCAAGGGTCAAATTCCATTTTGGAGAAGCTCTCGGGCGGGGGCGGGGGGCTGCATTCCAGTGGTGGGTTGGGCTGGAGACAAAATGAGTGAGAGCAAAGGCAAAGGGGCAGGACCAAATTACCAAAAATACCAGCCTATTTTAGCTTAAATCACTTCGAGTCCAATCCTATGCATGTAATTAGACATTAAAAAGGTCCTACAACTCCCAGTATTGCACTCCCCCCCCGTCTAAACATGCATAGGATTGCACCCTTACTGTCAGTAACTAAGCCTTAGGAGAGGCATTTCATCCATTTAGATTGGGGAGAACTGCACAGAAGGCAGGAAACCACCAGGTTCTAGTCCCTGCTCGGCCATGAAATTCACTGGGTGACTTTGGGCCAGTCACTGCCTCTCAGCCTAACCTACCTCACAGGGTTGTTGTGAGGATAAAATGGAGAGGAGGAGGAGGAGGATTATGTAAGCCACCTTGGGTTCCTTGCAGGAAAAAAGGCGGGGTATAAATATAATAAATAAATAAATAAATAAAAAGGGGTGAGGCCAGGCAAAGAGGCATGGCCTCCTGGGGATGTTTGCAAGGCCAGATTGGGACCCAGGTGGGCCGAATTTGGCCTCCAGGCCTGAGGTTCTGCACCTCTGGTTCAAACTATAGTTAGGGATGCAGTCCAATCCAGATACCGGTCGCCTTCCAAACTCAGAGGATTATGGGTATCCTATGCAGGGCAGGAGGAGTGCAGAGGTGAAGGTCACTTGCATGCTGCTCCCACCCTGCAAAGCACTTAGACAGCTGATTTCAGTCATCAAAGTGTGGTGCTTCAGAGGAGGAGGGAAGGAGGCTGAGGCACCACCAGGATACCTCGTATCATGGTGGCACCTCTCTACTCCCCTCCCCACCCCTGCAACACCCATAAAAGCCCTTCTCCAAGGTTGTGTTTGAGACCTTGGAAAAGCAGCTGGTATGGTTCTTTCCATGCCAGCTGGTGGGGGGAGGCACTCTGAGCTCGGAGTGCCAGCTCCGACCTCACTGTCTAGCGGCCTGATAGGATTGTAGCTGTTAGTGAGCAAGCCGGGATCATAAAACATGGTTTGATCCTAGTTTGTTCAAACCAACCAGAGGTTAAAATAACCAGAGTTCCCCAAGTTTGGAAGTAATGGGGAACTCTGGTTAGCACACCAAAGGAGAAAGGGCAGGGGGACTGTGCGAGGCGAAAGCTTGCTGAAACCTGATCCTGTAGTGCTAAACTTTGATTTAGCATTGCATCAGAACTGGGTCTGAGTCTGATTATTAAAAGGATGAAAAGAATGCCATTGCAAAAGTAGTATGTAGCTTGTGTATCCCATGCTGTGAGAGATGCTCGTCACTTAAAAAAAGAAAAGAAAAATAGAAAGTCTGAACAATTGGGACTTTGCAAAGGCATTGAAGGTTAAGTGGAATTGCAACTCAACATGAAAACATATTTGCTATGCTCCTCAAAATGAGGCTCAGTTGAAAATTTTGCAGGTGTGCATGAGCCTTGATTCTACAATGTACATAATGATCTGTGACCTGGTGAGCTATTTTGAAAATGTAGTATTCAGGGTTTCCATTGGCACTGAGTGGTGATCTGAAGCCAAAGCTCCGGCTAACTATTTGGAATTAGCATCCAGCACTCTATTAGCTGACATCTTTTTCTACATGAAGGGGAAATAAAAGAAGGGAGATGAGAGTAGAATTGGATGTTACAAAGCAAAATTGCTCACAAAAGTGCATAGATTAGGAGAAGTAAGCACAAAATTGAGAATGAATTTTCATTGATAAAATACACATAGCTTCCTTGTCACATCTACTTTGGCCCTACGCAGAGGAGGCTGGTGACTCCTACATCATGTCCATGGTGCTGTACTCCATCTCCAAAATAGGTTCACCGCCATGGAGCACCATGGATAGCTCCTAGAGAGCTCAGAATAAAAGCTGCAGTGGATAAGAAACCCCACTGACATAGGAGTCACCAGCCTCCTCTGGCCCTACAATAGGCACCAAATTCAATGTCTAGTGTGGCATTGCTAATTCCAGATATGGTGTGCACACAGTATATATGCTTTGTGTTCTAAAAACGTGTGAGTAGCCTTTCGCCCTGCTAGCTCTGTTGGTTTTAGGTCTGCAGAAGTGAGCTGCTTTTTGGAAGTGCATCTGCGACTCAAGTTGCTCAAAATAGGATGCAAGCTTGCTTTTGAAAATATAGCTACTAATGCAGTAAGAGTGACAGGCCCAAAGCTGACTTGGCTTATATACCTCATGCAGGGTAATAATGAGCAGGTTGTTCTAGGCATTCAGTCAGGATTTGGTCAGTACCTCCAGAAAGAAGTGAGGGTGGGGGAAGAAGCAATAGAATAATTGTATTAGAAGCACTGTTGCATTACAACACCATCTGCCAGTGCTGCTACTTTATGAATAGGGATCTGTCAGCATTTTAGCATCAGGGCTTATAACTGAATCTTGAGACAGAGAAATCACTTGAGGCAGAAACTTGCAGTTCAGAATTTCTTTTTGGAATAGCAATGGGGTTGAATAGAGGACAGACGGGCTGTTATGATGGGTTTCACAAAAAGAATGGGATACAAAATTGCACTTGAAACCTTAAGCAAAAATCATATTACCAATGCTATATATGAATGAATAGGTATTCTTCCTAAAAGAGCTGGTATCAATGCAAAATCTAGGTGAAAGGCCTGCTTTGTACTTTGTGCCCATTGCGATTCAGGGGTTTGTTTTCAAAATTCATGTTAGTTTTCCCCACATGTATACTGTGGGAATGGAATAGAGCAGAAGATGGAGATTGTTCTGGAGTCCATTTCAAGCATTTCATCTGCATCCAGCACATACTCCAGTTTTATCACATCCAGCACAACTTTTTTATCCATATATTTCATTATTTTATTTATTTAAAACATTGGTATACTGCCCTTTATCCAATAGATTTCAGGGCAGTGAACAGCAAATATCAATAATAAAATATTTATATCTTAAAACACTAAAACATACAATAAAACCATAACCTTAAGAATAAAATGAGGTAGCAACTAATAACATACAACATGCTAAGGCAGTTCTCAAATTAAAAGGCCTAGGAAACATGGCACCAAAAATATTGCAATGTAGGCACCAGGCACACCTCTCTAGGAAGGGCATTCCATAACTGGGGTGCCACCACTGAAAAAGCCATTTCTCAATTTCTTAACCATAATACTGTTAGAAAAGTGGACATGGTGTATTTACAAAATGTAAGAATAAAGTTCCATCATACACATGTAACCAACAAAGTTGCCTAACCTACCTCACAGGGTTGTTGTGAGGATAAAATGGAGAGAAGGAGGAGGATTATGTAAGCCTGCCTTGGGTTCCTTGCAAGAAAAAAGGCGGGGTATAAATGTAATAAATAAATAAATAAATAAATAAAGCACACATTGTTAGATGAACTAATCTCTCTGTCCCACTCCCTCCTGGCCTAAGCTAACTAACCTTGCCCATCTGCCAATTGCTATTCTAGCCAGAGAATCTTGAAGAGTTCTGTCGCTTCTTTGTTTAGTTGTTGTTGTTTTTTTATTTAAATTTTTAATTTTCACATCTTACAACTACTAATGAATACAACACCAAAAAAATACAACATAAACATTGTGCACACCCCCCCCCCACCTCTTGGGACCAAGTTATATTTCTCACCCCAATTTTTTTTTTGTTTTTTGTATATATACAAGATATTATTCTATATTCCAAAAATATAACAAATCTTGACAAGGTTTGTTCCCCCTCCCCTTTACCAACACATAATCCAAAAATTTACCCCAAATGTTCACAAAGGTGTCTTTCTCCAATTGTCCTTTTTGACACTTAATATTACAAGTTAATTTATCATTTAACGCGATATCCCATACCTCTGTATACCATTCATTAATTGAAAACACATGTTGAACCTTCCAATTCCTAGCTATCATTAATTTTGCTGCTGTTAACAAATTCACAATCAATTCTTTTGTATTTTTTAAACAAACTAACTTTTCTGTAATTGTTAACAATGCTAATTTTGGGCAGACTTCTAATTCCATTCCAATTATTTCTGATATTTCTGCAAATACTTTCTGCCAAAATTCCATAACATTTTTACAGCTCCACCACATGTGGGCATACGTACCTTTTACATTACATCCTCTCCAACACAATGCGGAGCAATTTTTATCTATCCGATTTAATCTTACTGGAGTTAAATACCATCTCCATACCACTTTATAAAAATTCTCTTTTATCCTAGTTGACATAACTCTTACAATACGTCTATCCCAAATATTTTTCCAACTTTGTTTCGATATTTCCTCATCAAATTCATTATCCCATAACACTTTAAGAGAATCTTTATGCTCTTCTTCTTTTTGTAACATCGTATATAAAGCCTTTGTTGTGCCTCTTGTTGAAACATTACCTTCTATAGCTTCTCTAGTCAAAACTATCTTTTCAAAATTGGTTAGTTCTCTTTCGCTGTCCATTCTTGTCCTCCACTTCTTTAACCACAGTTCCAATTGCATTGAATTTAACCATGATATTCTCTCTCTTCCTACTATTTCTATTATATGTTCTCTAGTCTTCAATTTTTCCACCCAATCCACTAATTTAATCACCCCTTTTCTCCTTAATATAGCTTCTAGATGTCTTACATTTTCTGGAAAGTCCTCCACGACCACTACCGGAGTTAACGGGGATACCTCTGGTGTAAAAATTTTCATCGTGCTATTCCAACTCTCTAACATACTCCTCAAAAAGGGATTTTCTAGTCCTTTTATAATATTATTTATATTTTTCTTAAATAATATATTCACCATCATGTTTCCTAATTCTCGTGATTCTAATTCCAACCACATTTTGTCTTTCCCTGCTATAATGTCCAAAATATGTCTTACTTGGTTGGCTAAATAATACCACTTTATATTAGGAAGACCTAAACCACCTATTTTTTGTGCTTTATACCAACTATATTTATTAATCCTTGATCTTTTCCTTCCATTACAATATTCATTAATAATTGATTGCCAATCTTTAATTTCTTTTTCTGTAATCTTTACTGGTAACATCCTAAACAAAAAGTTTATTTTAGGCAATATCTTCATTTTTACCAACGCTATTCTACCAAACCAAGAAAGTCCAATTTTTTTATACTCCTCTATTTTATTTTTAACCTCTATCTTTAACTTTCTAAAGTTTTGTTCTCCTACTTTATCAATATCTTGTGTAATTTCTATTCCTAAATATTTAATTACATTTGTAATTTTAATGTTATATTTTTTCTTCAACATTTCACTCTCCTCTTTTTTACTATAATTAAACAGTAAAATCTTGGATTTACCCCAATTCATCTGTAGCCCAGTTATTTCTCCAAATTCTTTCAAGTGGTTCTCCAACCTATCCATTGTTTCAATTGGGTTTTTAATTGTTAATAAAGTATCATCTGCAAATAAATTTATTTTAATTTGATCTCCAACCCCCATCCCTATAATATTTCTATCTTCTCTTACTACATTTGCTAGTATTTCCATCACTAATGCAAACAAAATAGGGGAAAGGGGACATCCTTGTCTAGTTCCTCGGTCTAAGGAAATTTGTTCCGTAATACCATCATTTACCCTTACATTTGTAATATTATGGGCATATAATTGATTAATTACTCCTTTAAATCTTGCTCCAAACCCCATATTTTTTATTATCATTTTTAACGTAGGCCATTCCACGCAATCAAAAGCCTTGAAAATATCTAATGCTAATACACCCGCTTTAACATTATTTTTCTTTATACTATATATTATATTTAATACTCTTCTAGTTAAGTCGGCCATTTGTCGACCTGCAATAAATCCACATTGGTCCATCCCTACATATTTACTCATAAACCTATTCATTCGTCTCGCTAGTATTGCAGTAAATAATTTTGCATCTTGATTTATTAACGAAATGGGTCTATATGAATCTGGTTCTGTTAAATCCTTTCCTGGTTTTGGAATTACTATAATCATAGATTGTTTCCATGAAGGGGGAATTTCTCCCCCTTCCATTATATTATTATATAATGACTTCAACCTTGGAATTAACATATATTTAAAACCTTGTAATATTCCACCCCTAATCCATCTACTCCTGCGGTCTTGCCCTCTTTTAATTTATTTATAGCAAAATCTATCTCCAAATCTGAGAATGGTTGCTCCATCGTCTCTCTATCTTCTTCTTGTATTCTCATTTTCATATGTTTTTCAATATATTCTTTAATCCTATCTTCCTCACCTATTCCTGCTTTATATAATTGTGAATAAAATTCTTGAAAATTTTTAAATTTTTCCTTCATCAAATTATGCCCTTTCCCTTTTTTATCCTTTATTATTCCAACTATATTTTTTTCCCATTTTTTTTGTGTGGATCTAGCTAACATTTTAGAATTCTTGTTACTATTTTCAAAGTAAGCTCTTTTCATATAAATCAAATTTCTCTGTGTCCTTTCAATATCCTTGTTTTCTTTCTTTTTTTTTAAATATTTTTATTTATTTTTCAAAACAAATTATAACACAGAAAATATATTTAGCAAAATACAAAATTATCACACAAATATAACATAATCAACATACAATAAATCATAAAGTGCTCCCCCCCACCCTCCAAGGGACCAATTAATATACTTCTATCCTCCTGATCAAATAAAGTCTAAATTCCAAAAATATAACATATCCTGACAAGGCATGTTACCCTTCCCCTTTATTAATACATAGTCTAGTAATTGATTCCATATCTCCATAAAATTATTCTTCTTTAGCAATCCTTTTTTGCATTTGATACTACTAGTTAGTTTATCATTTAGGGCTATGTCCCAAACTTCCTTATACCAGTCTATTATTAGGAAAACATGTTGTACTTTCCAATTTCTCGCTATCATTAGCCTTGGCCGCAGTTAACAAGTTTACAATTAACTCCTTCGTATTTTGATCACAAATAAGCTTCTCAGTTATTGATAACAATGCTAATTTTGGACAGACCTCTAAATTAGAACCAATAATTTTCGATATTTCTGTAAAAACCTCTCGCCAAAACACCAATACATTTTTACAACTCCACCACATATGAGCATATGTCCCTTTTTCCTGACATCCTCTCCAACATAATGCAGAACAATTATTATCTATTGTATTTAATCTTACTGGAGTTAAATACCATCTCCAAATTAGTTTATAAAAATTTTCCTTTATCCTAATTGACATCATTTTCACAATCCGTCTATCCCATATATTGTTCCACCCCACCTTCGAGGTCACCTCTTCAAATTCATTATCCCATACTGTCTTAAGCTGATCCTCTTGTTCTTTTGCTTTTTGGATCAATCTATATAAATCCCTTGTTATACCTCTTGTTGATGCATTACCTGGTAGGCCGTCTCTAGACATAACCATCTTTTCAAAATTAGTTAAATCTCTCTCGTACTCAGTTTTCCTTTTCCATTTCTTCGACCACTGTTCTAACTGTAATAAATTTAACCACGATAATCTTCTTCTAATATCCTTGTTTTCTAACTCTTTCCTCTTAGCTTGTAGTTCTGCATAAATCTGCTTTCCCCTTTCCTTTAAAAATTTAGCTTCTAACTCCTTTATCTCCTCTTCAAGCTTTTTATTAAATTCCTCCTGTTGTTTCCTTAATATACATGCTTCTCTTATACTAATGCCCCTCATAACAGCTTTCATTGTGTCCCAAACTACTGCATCGCTACAAACTCCTGTATCATTAATCTCCCAAATCTCTCTTAATTCCTTCTCTATCTTGTCTCTTATATGTTTGTACTGAAAAATATTACCGCTCAGCCTCCATCTTTTAGCTTCTTTATAATCCTTATTTATCTTAACATCCATATTATGTATTGCATTATCCGACACTTTTATAATACCAATTTCCGTGTTCATTACTCTTGAAATCAAATTTTTAGAAACAAATATATAGTAAATCCTAGAAAAATTCTTTGTAACAGGTGAATAATATGTATAACTTCTTTCATCTCCTTACACCCCTCCATACATCTACCATTCCCTCTTTGTTAATTACTGTATTTAATGCCGTTATATTATTTTTCCTCTCTTCTACCGTGGGATTAGATCTATCTATCTTTTTGTCCATCACCATGTTGAAATCACCAGCTATAGTAACTAACTCATTTTGTTTTGAACCCATTTCCTTTAATACTTCTTGATAAAATTCTGCTTGATTTACATTTGGGGCATATACATTAACTAATATATATTCTTCCCCTCCTAATGCCCCATATACCATTATATATCTCCCCCTAGTATCCTTTTTAACTTTACTCACAATAAAACCACATTTTTTAGAAATAATAATTGCCACACCTCTTGACTTGGTGGAACCATATGCTTTCTCGTATATCATAGACCATCTTAGTTTAAGTTCGTTTACTCCCTCTTTTGATTGATGTGTTTCTTGTAGAAATATTATGTCCGCCTTATCTTTATTTAGAAGTGCTTCAATCCGTCTTCTTTTCAGAATAGATCTCAGACCTTTGACATTCAACGTTGAAACTCTTAACTTAGGGTCCATCTTATTTTATTGTTGCTCAACCAACTTTGGTCCCTGTGCATAAACATAAATATCACCCCCACCCCCGCCCCCCACCCACACATTTAATTCCATTCCCCCCTCTCTTATCCCAGGGATAATCACCCCGCACACAGCTTCTAGAGCCTTTGAAGGGGGGGGAGGTTGAGACTTCCGCCTACGAACTCCAATCATTTACTTCCTTCCGGTCTCTTTTTACCAAAACAAAACAAACAAACAACAACAACAACAACAACAACAACAAACCACTATCTCCCCTTTTCTTCAGCCGAGCAGGAAATAAAAAACCCAAACAAACAAAGAAAAACAACAAAAAATAAAATAAAATAGAATTAAAAAGGGAAAAAACAAATAGTAATTATAGAGAGAGAAAGAGAAAGAGAAAGATTTTATAAAAGAATAAGAGACAAAAGAAAAGAGTTATTTGTCCTTTCCTCCAACTGCACCAAGGGTTTCTTGTATATCTGTAAATCTGACCAGCCCGGGCATTCCTTGTCCAGCTGCTCCATCTTCTCCCTGCAAGCCCAATTCTTGCAGCAACTGCATGCCTTGCTCCAAAGATGTTATCTTGTAGAATTTTTTTCCAATGAAAAATCTTTTAAAAACTGGGTAACCCCAAGTGTAAGAAATCCCATTTTTCTTCAAAGTCGCTGTGCAGGGTTTCACACTCCGCCGCCAATTTATCGTTTGAGGACACAAATCGTTGAAAACTTGGACTGGTGTTGAAAAAAACATCAGTTGTCCCGGAATTTGCCTGATTGCACCCATAAAAAACTCCTTCTTATTGTAGTATGTAAATTTTATAACAATGTCTCTGGGACTCATTCCTCCTCTTTTGAAAGTGACTCTGTGGATCCTTTCAATATCCTCTTGCTCCCATGTAATACCAGGAGCAAGGCTCTTTAGCCATTCAAGCACTCTATCTTTCAAACTTTTAGAAGTTTCACCACTCTGTTCTGGAAACCCGCGAAGGCGTATGTTAGATCTACGTTCCTGATCTTGCAAGTCAATCAATTTCAGTTCAATCTGATCAAACCTAATATTGTGATCTTGTATTTCAGACTTATTTGCCGTTATCCCTTTTTCCATCTCAGACATTTTCAAATTCACAGATTTTAATTCTGTTTTTATTTCAGCAATTGATTTTTGTAGCTCCACAACCACCTCCGCTACAATTTGTTTATTGTTTGCCTTCATCTCGGTCTTCATCTGGTTTTTTATCTCTTCGTTATTTTCTTTTAAAAGCTTCTGGAACTGTGCCATCATTTCAGTCGACATGCTTTCTTTCGGGTTTTTTGGTATCACTACAAAAACAGTAGATCCCACCTTCTGCTGAGACGGAATTTCCGGGATTGTACGAGCACTTCCTGCTCTAAGTGATTCAGCACTACGGCTGATCTTATCTTTTTTGATCTCCGTATTGTTTTTAGAATTAATTTCTTCTTCAAGCTGTACCCTATCCAGCCGTGACACTCTGATATCACTAGGATAGGTTTTCTTGCTCTCCCAGACCGATGGAATTTTATATTTACGATCTCTAGACATTTGGCAACCAGCCCAGAAATACGAAAGAAAGTTTGGAAAACAATTCCGAAAAAAACCCCCCACAGCCCTTTGCCTTATTCAAGTTTGAATGCAGAATGTTACTCACAGGATCCTTATTATTTCAGGGGAGATTTATTCTTTCATATCTTTTCCGAACGGAGCTCTCTCAGTATCCGTCCTACTCCATTCGGCTAGAAGCCCCGCCCCCCGTTTAGTTGTATGTCTAGTGCCGCCATATCTTCTCCTTGGCCAGCTATCCCATCCCTGAAGTGTATTCTCAAGTGCCAACTCCAGATGTACAAATGAAAAGGGAGTTTCTTCAATTCATAAGGGGTACCAAGAGTAGCAGATTCATTAGACACTTGATATCTCGACCGCCCTAAAGGTCATGAGAAACATCAACCTAGCCAAAGGGAGGAAGGGATAGATAGCCTTATATGTAACTAAGGACTGATACTTACTATGTTCAAAGAAAAATCTCTGATTGGTTGTTGCCAATGTACATGATTGGGTAGCATGTACATGATTGGGTAGCATGTTTAAGCAAACACATTTGATTTGCTGAAAATGAATGAACCAATGAGTGTAAAGGTATAAGAAGACCTGCATGTTCCCTTTTCCCTTGTTCAGCTTCTGATCCTGGTGTGAGCCACAAGGCTGATCCTTTTTGCAAAAATAAACCTTTGAAAAAACTCATCTCTGGTGGCTGCTTCTCTCTTCTTTGAGTATTGACTCTCTGAGAAGGGAAAGCCTGAGCATATTTGTGCAACAATACTTAACCATTAATGGGAGTTATATTGGAGGTTGGGGCTGCAGAAACAGCTCTATCTCATCTGTGGTTTTGTTCCAAACCGCTCCAGAGATAAATAGATCAGCAGGAGAACCTCAGTGAGCTCAGGTTTTGCTTATTTGCACATCTCTATAAGGCAAGGTGGGTTTAAGTACTGACCTGAAACCCAGATACCAAAGAAATTATCCATGTACAGTAATAAGAAGAATGAGTAAAGAAGAAGCTCAAACACCCTCATTAGTAGAGGAGGAGGGAATGGGTACTTCTTTGGGCACAGGCTGTCCCTCTCACATTGGTACATGCATGAAATGAGACACAGCACAGACAGAGGAGAAGGGGTCTCTCCTTGTACCTGACAGGATAGTCATACCCTTTCCCTCCCCTGAGTCTGAATGTGCCAGGAGACTTAGGAGATGGGCCTATCTCTAACTGCCCTTCACAAAGTGAGATACTCTTCCCTGCTCCAAGGTCTCTGTGCTGTGCAGAGCCAGAGAGTCGTTCTCACCAGAATTGCATATATCAGTGATGGCGAACCTATGGCACGCGTGCCACAGCTGGCACGTGGGGACCGCTCTGCTGGCACGCAATCCATAGGTTGCCAGGGGCACAGAGCTGGAGAGCAGGGAGGCGAAGAGCTGCTCCTGGCCGCCGCGTGTCGCCCGGCATCCCGCAGGCCGCCTCCTCTGCCGGGGAAGGGCCGGGGCCCCAAAAGCAGCGCTGGCTGGGCCAACTCCCATGCCCAGCTGGCGGAGAAGAGGGGCCTCTGCAGCCTCTCGTTCAGGCGCCAGGACGCGCCGCCGCCAGCCCCAGCCCAGGCGAGGAAGCCCCGCCGCCCCACCCAGGCCAGGGCTCCAAAAGCAGCGCCGGCTGGGCCAACTCCCGTGCCCGGCCAGCAGAGAAGAGGGGCCTCTGCAGCCCCTCTCGTTCAGGCGCCAGGACATGCCGCCGCCGGCCCCAGCCCAGGCGAGGAAGTCACGCCGCCCCAGCCCGGGCGTTGGTTGGCAGCCTGGGAGAGCCGCAGCCTGGGCGCAGATCCACTTCCCTGTGGGGAGGGAGACAGGTGCCTGGGCCCGATCCGCAGGCCCACCGCTTCCCTGCTGTGGTCTCCGCCCGGGGCGCGCCCCAACCCAGCTTCGTCACGGCGCGGCTCGCTCCCCTGCCACCAGCCCAAGCCAGCCCAGCAGCGCCAGAAGGAGCAGGCAGAGGGAGAGGCCCTGGCGCTCTCTCGCCCGGACGCGCGTGCCCTCGAGCCGCTGCCTTCACCATTGGTGCTCAGCGCAGCTTGCGAAGCTCCCCTGCCTGGCGGCCAGCCACACGAAGCTAAAGCTCCCAGGCCTGGCTCGGTGGGTGGGGACGCGGCTGCAGGGCAGCCCGCTGCTTCCAGCTGCACCTGTTGGGTTTCCGTCTATCCCACAGCCCAGGGGGAACCATCATAGTCGCTTCTCCCCCCCCCACTGCCTTCTTCCTATCAGCCTCCCCTTCTCGATATTGCTTCCGCACTTTTCTCCACACCCCAGTCGTTTCTTCTTCCTCTCAAGGCAGCCCAACCCCTGCAGCCAATGCTACTAATATTTTCTTCCCCCCCATAGCGCTTCCTCCTCTTCCCTCCCTTCCCCCCCCAACCTTAGTTCTCTGTAACTAAGTTCTCTTAGTTCCCTCCTAGCCAGCACCGCCTCAGTTGCCTTTTCCCTCTTCTTGCCACACAAAGTCTTGCTTTTTTTTCACTGCCCTAATCTACCTCACAGGGTTGTTGTGAGGATAAAATGGACAGCAGGAGGATTATGTAAGCTTGGGTTCCTTGCAGGTGCTTCATCTGTCTTTTTAAAATACATTTTGTGTTTTTGTAGACTCCAAGACTTGAACAAAAAAAACCATGAGTACAGCAAAAACATGAGTACAGCAAGTTTGACAAATTATCAGCATGCATGCAAGAGCAAAAAAATCACATTAATTGTGCAAAAGCATGCCCAATGCAAACTTTTACCTAATGCAGTGTTTGCAGTCCAAGACATAAAGGTTGTTTAAAATGTGTTAAGCACGTTTAGTTTTCTTGTTTATCTTGCTCATCCTAGTACAGGTTGACTTTTACTTTTACTAATCCAACACCTGTAGAAGCAGGGAAAGGACCCAGAGTAAAGCTTGCCCCATACAATTTCAGTCTGGCATATAATCATATTACAAGTTGAGAATCCCTTATCCAAAAATACATACGCCTAATTATTTAAAAAGTTTATCTAAATTACCTTCAGGCTATGTGTACAATGTAGTAGTACTATTTAAAAAAATTGAGTTGATGTTTTTTTCAACAAAAAACTGTTTGTATCATTGAAAGCCCTGTTATTGTGTTTTTCTTTTAAGACAAAAGATGTTAATTAGTTCGGACAACTGTATGAGTTGTTTTTCTAAAACCAAAACCTCGGTATTCAGGTTTAATTGCAGTGTTGGCACTTTGAAATAAATAAGTTGGTTTTGTGTTGCAGTTTGGGCACTCGGGCTCAAGAAGGTTCGCCATCACTGGCATATATGGTCATCAGTGGTGACCCAGTAGCTACATTTATGGATCCCTGTTTATGAGCATGTTATACTTTTATTGCTCTGTATCAGCACCAGTGGTGGTCATATCAGGTTTTTGAGGGCCTTTGAGCAATACAACCTTCATGGGCCTACCTTCTCACCACCATTGTCACCAGCTGCTATTGTTCTTCATCCTCCTTCTCATCATTGCTACCACTTGCTTGCTTGACAGGCAGAGAGCCAATGAGCAAGTAGACAGTGGCATCTGCTGTTCCTCCTCTTCACCACCATGACTGTTGTCTGGGCTAGAGAGAAAGGAGGGTGAACAAGCAGGTTTCAGTGGTGAAGAGGAGGAACAAGTCCGGGGGACTTTTATCAATGGGACCCTGCTGGGGTGTGGGCCCGTGGCAGGTGCTGGACCATTCCTATCCTTGACGCTGGCCCTGATCAGCAAAGTGAATCCACTCACATATAGAAGGAGGCTATACGTAAATGACTTTCCCCAGTAGATATATGGCCTCTTGCTGCATGAATCAATTTCACTTTCATTATTGTTTTGTATTGTGATATTTATGAATGAATCATAGATTCAAAGATCATAGAGTTGGAAGGGGCCTACAAGGCCATCGAGTCCAAATGAATTATTCTGTGGGTTGGATCCAGAGATATGGAAGAAATTCTGATGGTGGTGCCATTCTGCAAATGGTTGCAGAATTGCTAGCAGACAATTTTGCACCAGTTGAACTTCTTCGCACAAGCACGAATCTTGAGGTGTTGTGTAAGACCTTTTACATGGGAGTGTACAACACCTTTTGCAAGAGATCATGAAACACCTTGTGCTAGCTGAAGCACATTATTGGCTTTCTGTTCTCTTTTCTCACGCAAAGACCTTGTGCTAAGATGAGAAAGGCACATCCTTTCTTGGAATGGGACTTCTGCTTGTGAAAGGGCACCTCTGATTCAAGCTCTAGATCAAACTAAGGTGACCATACGTACTGGTTTTACCAGTACAGTACTGGTTTTTTGGACATTGTCCTGGTTAGTCGTGAGATGTAACCAGTACAGTTTAGGACTACAAAATCAAAAATTATTAATTTATCAAAAGATTGAGTACATCAAATCAATCCTTGATAAACCAGCCTAAATCAATTTTATTAATTTATCCTATTTTTAGTTTTATTTTACACGACAGTTCTTGTCATTGGATCTCAGCAATACTCGGCATTCAGCACACGCACTCTCACTATATTGTGGCCACGGCGACTCTTCGATAATACTCCTGCGCAGTACATACAGCCCGACCGTGGGAACTCGATGATAACATCATCACACAGAGCCCACCAAAATCGACCAATTCGGTGTTAGCTTCGGAGTCCGGACTATAAAAGGCCCTCCGCAGCACAAGGCAGGCACCAGTGATCTGGTATCTTCGGATCGTGACACTGGCCCTCAGAGCTCCACGTCCAGGCTCTCTCGGTTACTCAAGCTTTTCACTCCGCCGTTTTCATGGCACACCTCGCTGCTTCGCCAGACACTAGATCTATAGCTTGCTAGCTATGACAGCAAGACTTCCTTTCATTCATCTGTTATACCCTTCTGATGCTGCATACACTCATGAGAGCAGTGGCAAACCCTCAAGCCAGTTGCATGGCTTCTCTACCCTTTAGAAAGATTACAGAGTTTTGCCAGCAAATTAAGTCCATTTAAATACCATGTAGAAACAATTCACAGTAATTTGCCATGCCCACTTCTCTGTGTGCCTCTGTCAAATGCTGCCTTCCCCTCTCGTACTAATGGTGTCGCCTCCTCCAATGATTGTGCAGTGTTTTCTGCTTACAGCATGCAATAATTGAGCCCGCAATTAAAGGAACAATCCATAGGCACAAAACTCGTAAGCCTTTCTTGTATCATTACTGCCCTAACATTAGTCTCATGTTTTGCAGTTGTTAAAATAGCACAGTGGGAACCATACAAAGAATAGCCCTCATTGCTCTTAATGCAAAGTGGACAGGCCTTTTAGTTCCTTCATGGAAGTTAAACCCGGTTTATATAGCTCTGTCTCATTTTCTTCAGGTCAAGTTTGCAGGGGGGGAAGTAAAAAATAAATAAATGCACAAAATGAGATTGGGTAACCAGTCTTATTTCACCATAGCCTGCTGTTATAGTTATTTTAGAGGCTATCTCCTGCAGCTGCTCTAGGGGAGCCAGGTTGGATCCATTTCTAGGAAATGGTAATTACTTTCTGAAGTATTTTACTCAGAACTACACTGCTGTTATTCTCTGTCGAGTGACACAAACCAATTAAGGTAGCATATATTGCTCTATGAAGGAGTGACCTGATTTTAATCTATTCTTTCTTCTCCTTTCCCAGCCTTTGTGGAGCTGAAGGAGGAGAATATGTCTGTTAAAACTAGAAACACTTTGAAGTAGTAATATCATCACTAATGCCCCTGATTTTTTTCTGGCTACTTTCTTTTGTTTTCATTCTCATAGAAATGGCTTGCTAATAACACAAACTGGCAAGCAATGCATTGATGATCAGAAGAAGGCCTATTTGAGTGAGCGGGTTTGCACATAACAGCAACCCATCGTGGAAAATCAACATGGTGGGTTGCCGTGAAGTGCCAAGCACCCATGATGAGCCCAACAGATGATTGGGTGCTTTACTCCCTCCACCACTTCCTCCTTGTTCCTCCTGGTGGTATCCCACTGCAAGGAGGCTCCTCTCTTTGACAGCTAAGATTGTGAGCTGTCAGAGAATCCCTGTTGCAGAAACAGGGCTCATGCCCTGAAGTGCAACAGGGTCCACTTCCAGCCTTGCCTGGCACGTTGCCCAAGCCGAGGATGGAAGTTGGCCCCATTGTGCTTCAAGGTACAAGCCCTGTTTGTGCAACGGGGACAAGTAGTAGTAGTAGTAATAATAATAATAATTATTATTATTTGTCCCCATTGCAGAAACAGGGCTCATGCCCTGAAGTGCAATGGGGAGGATGGGGGAGCCACCTGCGCAAGAGGGCTCGTCTCCTTGAGAGGTCTCCTCTTGAGCAGGAGGCAGGGGTGCTGGATTTGCTCCATGCCACTGCCACAAGCATGGGGCAGTGGCATGGAGCAGGAGAGGTCATCCCCGCCCCTGCTCGAGAGGAGATCTCTCGAGCAGGAGGAGGTGGTTCCAGTTACGCTCTGTGCCACTTCCCTGTGCACAGGGTCACATGGGCATGATGGGAGCAGCTGTCAGCCGTGCTTTCTGGCTAGCCACTTGGCAAGAGTGGCAAGGGGATTTTCCCACTCTTGCCAAGCGGCTTGCTTGTTGTGGGGCTTGACCCACGATGGGTCATGTCGTCCAGGTTTGGATGACATGACAATCCATCGTGGGTCAAGCAAACCCTACAACAAACCGTTGGTTCTTATTGTGGTTACCAACCATGATAAGAGCCAATGGTTGCTAATCACAACAACTGAGTTTGAACGACATGCCAAGCAACCATTGTCCATTATCACTCGGGAGATCCGGGTTCTAGTCCCCGCTCGGCCATGAAACTCACTGGGTGACTTTGGGCCAGTCACTGACTCTCAGCCTAACCTACCTCACAGGGTTGTTGTGAGGAGAAAATGGAGAGGAGGAGGAGGATTATGTAAGCCGCCTTGGGTTCCTTGCAGGAAAAAAGGCGGGGTATAAATATAATAAATAAATAAATAAATAAATATCACTGGTTGCTTGTTGTGTTGTGCGAACCCAGTCAGTGAGTGGCTATCAAGCTTATCAGGTAAGACTGCTTCTCCTCCATTTTTTAGCAACAGCCCTGACACATAGGTCTGGATCAGATGTCACTACCAAATTATAGTTTGGTTGTTGCAAATGAGCTTCCGTTTGTGTGTAGCACAGTTGGTGTGCTCCCTCCCCCCTCCCTTTTCTGCTCATGTGCTCCAATCCTTCTTTTGCATCATGGTTTATGGTAACAATAGTCTGCCATGATGTCCAAATTGAGCAAACTATGGTTACAGCAAATCATAAGTCCTATTCGGCCATTCTCCTCTCCCCTTCAGATTATCATTGTGTGAGAGAAAGACCAGAGACTAGCCTGCTGGCCCTGCCCCATCCATCACACACATTTTGGTAAGGCAAACCTGTTCAGTGAAGAGTCTTCTCTACTCATGGAGGCCCCAGGTGTGATTTAGAACCCTGGAAGGTCAGGGTTCTAAATCACACAGAGAGACTCCCCAAATGGAGAAGTTTCCCCACTTCAGAAGTTAACTTCCCCAACATGTGAAAGATGGCAGGGACAGGCCTATTGATGTGGCAGAGGAGGCGGAGTTGGCATGCTCATCCTCACTTTCTCCCACATTGCACAAGGGGTATAATGCCTGAATGAGGAGGCCTATAGTTTGTCTCCAAACCAGAACTAGGGAAATGCAAGGAAAGGGCACCTCAATGGTGCATAGAAGGCAATTTATTACCCAATGCAATTTGAGTGTTAACTCTTCCTCAGTGTCGAGTTTATTTCAGTACGTTCAAAGAGAATCCGAAGCTGTCTTCCATACCATCTCAAAATGGAAGATAAGTTTGGTTTTCAATCTGAAAGTACCTGAGGAACAAGTTTAATGCTTGGGGCATGTTCAGCAATGAACGGTCTTCTGTGCACTCTTGAGGTCTCTTTCCCCATTTGTTCCTACATTCCATCCTTCTAAATCAAAATTGGAAACGAATCCTGGATTTTCAGTTCTGGTTCGGAGGCAACCTATGCTTTGTGGCATCTGTACTTTGTCTTATTTGGTCATCATAGTAAACAATAGTTACCATGGAATAGGAAGTGAGGGAAGGAACTGGAATGTGAAGGGAGAAGAAGAGGGGGAAGGAAGGAGGGAAGCAACGTGAAGGACTGTCCAGTCTACATCTGATTTAAAGATAAAGATCCCTAAGAAGGGATTGCTGAGGCCTTGAATTCACGTTGCCCATCCTGAAGAGCAGACTGCGCAGGCTCACAGCCCACCTGGCCACAGACTTCCCCACTATGATGATGTGTTTGTATTGAAATTATAGTAACTATTTCTTTTTGTTTTTTTAATTTTTATTTATTTAAAATTTTTCAAACAATATATAAAACAACTAAATAACAAACATACAACTTATATACCAGTGCTCCCATCACCACGGGGCCAAAGAATGCATTCTATCTCTATAATTTATTGTTATTCATTATTCCAAGAATACAACATATCTTGACACGGCATACTCCCTTTCCCCTTATTTAACACAAAATCCAAAAATAAACCCCAGATATCCTTAAAGTTGTTTTTCTTTAATTGTCCCCTTTTACATTTGATATTACAAGTTAACATATCATTTAAAGCCATATCCCACACTTCTTTATACCAGTCAGTGATAGAGAAAACTTGCTGAACTTTCCATTTTCTTGCTATCATTAATCTACCCGCTGTTAACAAATTTAAAATTAATTCTTTAACATTTTGAGGACCAGCCACCTTTTCGGTTATTGATAACAATGCTATAGTAACTATTTCTAAATGTATATCTGTACCTATAAATTTTGTGCACATCTCTGTCCTCTTTTTTGGTGATGCAGAAATGGCCGCCTATGAGGGATTTCCTTTCCCCACTACTGCCACCACACCCTATGGGGGAACAGCTCCTTCACTAGGCAGTCCTACCTATGGGGTTTCTTATTTATAGCAAATGCTTATATTTCTGGGCCTGGGGAACTCTCTGCCACTATAACTCAGAGCTCCACAAGCTGACCCTTTCCCGCTGCCACCAATGCTGTTAGAATACCTTAGGAGCTGGTATAGGAGACTTGGGCATGAGATGGGCACCAACACTAGAGACATGTTGAACAATTAAACAAGTAGTTTATTAAAGGGATATTTTGTATGTAAGGGATTCCCAATAATTACTTTGGGGTTTTCAAAAGACTGCTTAGTTACAATTCTTTAGAACTCAAGAAAAACTGTTGCTGTTACAAGCCCCTCAGGATTTCTTTTACCCCAGGCCAAATTCCCTAAACCTTCACCCAGCCAAATACCCTTACAACCAGTTCCAGCTTTGGGATACAGTCTTCCTCTGACATCCAAGCTCTCCCCATTGTATTACAATGTATTACAGATACATTGTACTTCACAGAGGCCACACAAAGTAAGCCTTGCAGAACAACGAATTGTATACAGCAGTGTTCTCCAACCTTGGGTCCCCAGATGTTTTTGGCCTACAACTCCCAGCATGCCCCAGCCAGCGAAGCTGACTGGGGCATGCTGGGAGTTGTAGGCCAAAAACATCTGGGGACCCAAGGTTGGAGAACACTGATATACAGGCATTTGTTCATGACAGGCAGCAAAACTTTAGTTTGACTATGATGTCTGAGCCTGGCCACAGAAACTCAGCAGGTGAAGCTTTTCCTGGCATGAAGATCATCAGTGAAAAATGATTGTGTTCATAGAAAAGAGAAACAGCTGAGTAAGGTGCATATTTGGGTAGAGACACCCCAGCCCAGAGAGATCCCTGAACAAGGCTGATGTAGATGGGCATCCACCATTGAGCTAAATGAACACACCTATATCTGATGGGGATAAGCATCTCTGTTGGGGTTACTAAGTTAGCACACACCATGTAGCACAATGAGAGCCGTATCAGGGTCAGTGTGTTGAGACATTTGGATCAATTTATGGGCAGTAATTGTTAGAGCAGTCCTGAATCAAACAGGTTTGCTTAGTGCTTTCTATTTAGTGCTCTATATATTAACAACAGTGCATGGATTAAAAACAAAAAAACAAACAAAAAACCTATTATAATATGACAATTTGTTTTATTGGTGTTTTTTTTTTAAAAAAGACTATAGCTATAATTTCATAAGTTTGCTTCCTTTCAGTAGGAGGAAAATGAGAAAGAATAGGAAATTACTAGGACCAAGAATGAAATATAATCACAATTTCAGTATTTATAATAAAAATGTCATACTTAAACTTTTTGTTGGCTTATTGGAGCCATTTATTTTTCTCTCTGGTCCCTGGGGAAATTCAATAAAACTTTCTTAGCCACATTATCCGTTTCTGGCTGTAACTTCCACTGTGTGTATGTGTATATGTGTTTTGAGTGTGTGTATGTGTGTATGATGATGATTTTGGCCCCAAGGCCCACATGTAAGGGTCAGTGGTGGGTCACACAGGGATGGGGAGTTTTAAATCTGGCCACTGAGATCAAATGATGGGATGGAGTGTGTTTTAGCAGTGAAGAAACTGCGATCTGCACCAGGATGATGATGATGATGATGATGATGATGATGATGATGATTTTATTTTATTTTATTTTATTTTATTTTATTTTATTTTATTTTTATACTGCCCCGTAGCCAAAGCTCTCTGGATGGTTTACAACAATTCATTAAATATATATATATATATATATATATATATATATATATAAACTACAGATAACAATAAAAAACATCATAAAATTTCATTACAAAAGTTTAAAAGCCAAATTTAAAATCTGAATTTAAAATGGCTAAATAATTAAAACAAGTTAATACAACTAAACTTGCAGCTGACATTGCTGGGAGAAAGATGAGGCTAAAGCTCTCTGGCTGCCCCCTTCACCCCCCAGTTCAATCTGTTGGAGGATATGGGAAGGAGTCGAGTCAGTCCTATACTGGTTAGACCGAAGCAGAGTTTTCCCCCTTATGCACAGCCTGCTTATTGAAACTGGTTATCACCACGTGGGTTGTTAAGCCCTTGCTAAAAGGATCTTAAAAGGAAATGGATTGAACAAGGTTTAAAACTAATAAAGACATATTAGTCTAACTTATAGTCCCTTTATTCATATGCGTGTGTCCATCATGTTGGAGAGAGAGAGAGAGAGAGAGAGCAGGCCACAGAGAGGCAGAAAGTAGGGAGGAGGGGTTACAAAACATGCACCCTGGGGAATTGTTCAATGAACCCTTTCCTCCCACTCTAACTAGTGGTTACATTAGCTCATTGATTTAAGCAGGCAACACTACAATTTCCATCACAATCCTGCCGCAGTCAGATAGCTGTTTCCTTACTGCTAATACCAGCAGGGAAACAGCAAAATGTGCACCTGCAGGAGGGAGGTGCCCTTTCACCTTGCCCTTCTCCCAGTGATCCTGAGGCAGGTAGCTGTGTTTCCTCACTGTAGGAAAATGGCAATCTGTATGAAGATTGCTGGGAGGTGGAGAGGTTTTAACTTCCCCCCTGCTCCCCCCCCCCAGCCAGGGCCAGCATCAAAGGTAGGCATGGTCGGGCGCCTGCTGAGGCTCACACACCCCAGCAGGGGCCCACTGACAAGAGCCCCTTGGAGTTGCTCCTCCTCTTCACCATGGCAACCTGCTCGCTCACCCGCCTCTCGCTCTGGCCCAGACAATGGTGGTAGTGAGAAGAAAGAGCAGGAGATGCTGCTGCCTCCTTTGCTCACTGGCTCTCTGCCTGTCAAGCAAGCAAGTGGTAGCAATGACGAGAAAGAGGAGGAGGAGCAAAAGAAGCTGGTGACCATAGTGGTGAGAAGGTAGACTCACTGAGGGAGGGGGCCTATCGAGGGTGCCTGGCCCAAGGGATCTCAAAAACCTGGAGCCAGCAATGCCCCCAGCAATCCCAATCAATACAGCGATCTGCTCCCCACCCTGCCGCTGATGGCTGATCACCTGGACAGTGGGGAAAAGTGGGCAGGGCACCCTTTGGCGTTGCGGGCCACACAGAGAACAGCCAAGGGCTGCATGTGGGCCACGAATTGCCCATATGTGATCTAAACAAGAGCTGCTAACTGCCACTTCCAATTAGATCTTTTATCAACAGAAAGTGAAACTTGAATTGAAGTGAAACCCAAGTGCTGTTGCAAGAATCAGTGAGTTCGATAGTAATTGTGCTCCATTGTGTTGGAGAGAATGCCAGGAACTTGGTACTTATGCTCATATGTGGTGGAGTTGTAAAAGCGTATTGGATTTTTGGAATAAAATTTTTGGAGAAATTTCAGAAATTATTGGTATTAATGTGGAGGTCTGTCCAAAATTAGCATTGTTATCAATAACAGAGAAACTTTTGTGCTCACAAGAGAAAAAGGAACTAATTGTAAGCTTATTAGCGGCAGGGAGATTATTGATTGCAAGGAATTGGAAAGTTCAACATCAGTATTTAATAATAGACTAGTATAAAGAGGTTTGGGATATTGCTTTAAATGATAAACTAACATGTAGTATTAAATGTAAAAGGGGACAATTAAAGAAAAATAATTTTAAGGAAATATGGGGGTCATTTTTAGATTATGTTTTAGTAAAGGGGAAAGGGAGTAAGCCATGTCATGATATGATGTATTTTTGGAATATAGATTAATAATGGATTATGTGGATAGAATTGGTTTTGGCCCCGGGGTGACGGGTGCACTTGTAGTGTATGATTTGTAGGTTTATGTTTTTTTTTGTGTGTATGTGTGTTCTTTTAAAAATATAAATAAAATTTTAAAAAAAAAGAATCAGTGAGTTCTCATAGGGGTGTGTGTGCGTGTGCGCGCGTGCATGTAAGCATCGACTTAATAGAAAATGGAACCTTGTGCTTTCTTTGGAACACAGTTTATACACCACCAAATTGCAATTGCCTTATGTGCTAATGGTGTGATGCTACCAATTGCCTCATTATTTTTCTGAACATACAATACATTTTGATTGATATTTGAATCAGGACTGTTCATTCAGGTATAGTTTCCACATCTCTGAATTTTGCAAGGTCACTTATTCCAAAGTGAATTTCTCACATTGACTACCATCATGGGCTCTGTATCATGCTGCTCGTGGGCCTTCTCAGTTTGTATGTGAATATGTCTACGTACTTAGGCTTTCTGATGGTTCCCCCCTGCCTTTGGGTGAAGAGAATCCAAACCATCCCATCCCAGAAGCAAAGTTATGTCTAAAAAAGCATCAATACAAAGGAGATCTCAGCATGGCCAGTGTCAGCAGCTGACATCCTTTAAAACCCCCTTTTCACACCATCGGAACAAGGATTAGACTAATTCATAAAGGATAAGGCTATCAATGCCTCCACTGCTGCCTCCTGACTGTTTCTGTTTGTTCAGAAAGTACTAACAAATTCATATATGTAATCTCGAATGAGAGTTCTCCTTTAATTCGAGATCTTGTTCTGTGTATATGGATTTTTGCACAGGCACAATATCAAGCTGCATCTTGCAAGCTGTAGTTTGTAATCATGTAATGCGTTTTGACATCATGAATCACCACATTATGTATCTTTTCCTGTGTGGTTGTTTCCACACGACCTTCTTATGCAATGTTTACTTTCTGTCGCCGATCGATAAATGGAGGAGAGACGATGGTGCTGCTGAGTGACATCATCACATTTCCTCCTGAAAGAAAAGGGTTAAACCAATGAACTCAGTGCTTGCACAGAAATGCCATCGTTTATGCACATGGACATGCTCCGAAGCTCACGATCTATTCCAAAATTAATCATGAATTTATAAGACCGCAATCCAAACTCACTACAGAGGCGACCATTACAAATGCATGAGTTTTGACCAACAAGCTGACTAATTATGACATTTAGTGACATCACTAGTTTTTTGGTAAGGGACAGCTTTCCAGTCTTCCACCCTTGATTTCCTGTAGCAGTGAACATTGGTTCCTGCCCACAGACCACTGCATTGCCCATTGCTGGACAGTTGAGTGGAGAAATAAAAGGGATCTATTTCTTTTAGGCTTTTCAGCATTATACATTCAATATCCTTTTCCATTATGTTTTTCTGTATCCGCTATTCATTAACTACTAAAAAGTTTTATCAGTTAAATGATTAATCAAGCACTGAATGTTTTGTTCAGTCACTTGGGTCACAACAATATGGTGATTGCTAGATACTATTAATAATAATGGATTTTCTACCCTTCACACTTACTAGAGAATGCATGAAAAACAAACAGTAAAGTGCATTAGGTACAGCATTCAGGGGACCTATGTTTGCATTCCTGGACTAAAGTAAACCCATCTTCCTCTTCACCCTGGACTGTCAGCCCCTCACTGCTTTGCTAAGCACTTTGTCAGATGTTCATAACTAATGCTTGGTTCATTTTTCCTCTCTGAAGAACAATCAGCTTCACTGTTCATTTTTCAAAGGTGAAAAATGATCAAGGTATTTCATATCAAGTTATGGCTGGACAAAGTGGTACATTTCTCACCTACAATAGAGGCAATTCCACATCCCTTTAGAAAGTGGCTGGCAGGTAAATACAATGGATCATTGTGAGGTCAGAATCCTTCTGGACTAAATATATTATTTTACCTTTAAGAAAATGGTGTTACCTTCATTTACCTTCTGAAAGCTGTCAAATTCCAATAAACTGTTGTCAGCTTTAATACATCTTATAGACATCTTCAGTAAAATGCATTTTGATAGGTGAAAATTAAGTGGAAACCGATTCCAGCTGATTAGCTGAAAACAAAAAAACACACATCACTGCATAATTCTGAAAAGGTAATCCATTGCATAGTTCTTTGAAAATTCTTTGCACTGACCCTGTCCCAGTTCGTTCAGATGAAAAACAGTTTTAAGGCTACATCCTGTCATACTTGAACCCAGACCTTATCCATGATGGGTTATCCTCAGATGGAGAGCCCAATGTCACATGAAGAACCTATGCCCAAAGAACCTAGCATGATTTGCGCAAAACCATGTGGCACTGTGGCAAATCACACTAGATCCATGTGGTTTTCCGATTTCCAATTTGTGCAAATCGGCCGATTTTGCACACATTTCCTTCGCATTGTTTTTTTAAATGCACAAATCACAGTCCATCTTAGAGAGGGAAGTCCATGTGCTGGCTCGACTTGCACCACAGCGAGTCAATGCAAATGCTGTGCTGACAAACCATAATCTGAGGGTGGGGGTGGGGTGGCATCGTGAAAATCCGTCAGATTTTCACCTCCCTATTGGATTCCTCACACATTCCTAGGTCATGCCACTAGCCATCCAGTGCAGGGGGATGAAGCCTGGCTAGGCTTACACTGGCTCAGCTTGTCTGAGCATGGAAAGCTAAGCAGGGTCAAGCCTGGTTATTGCTTGGATGGGAGACCCCTCCTCTAGTTTCCTGCATTGAGCAGGGGGTTGGACTCGATAGCCTTATAGGCTCCTTCCAACTCTATGATCTATGAAATCTATGAAAATCCCAGTCATGCTCTGCCCAAATGTTCTTGTGGAAAACTTCTAGAACAGTGGTTCCCAACCTTGGGTCCCCAGATATTGCTGGACTACAGCTCCCAGCATCCCCTGTCATTAGCCATGCCAGCAAGGTACGCTGGGGCATGTAGTCCAGCAACATCTGGGGACCCAAGGTTGGGAACCACTGTTCTAGAACATAGTTTAGTTGAGAAATCATTAGTCAATGTCTGGTCCCACAGGGCTCAAACCAAGATCGCTTTAGGTTGTGGGTCAATTATCTTCTTCTTTCTTGCATTCCCCAGAGCTGCTGAAGCATAGGCAGATAAGAAAAGATGCAAACACCCTTTGCATGAAGCAACTTGGCCATCCCAGACATGTCATTCACAAGAAGAACATTATGGATTCTCCAATTACAAATTTAGGCCTTGCTTGTGTGAAGTTTCGCTGGAGTTCATGTAGCGGGTTATCTTTTCTACTTAAAAACAGGTGCAACGCTGCCCCAGTTAACCACCCAGGACAATAATACAATGACACAAAATGCACACTCAGAACAAAGGAGAGAAGACAGACGTGCACCGTGGCACTTGCTAGCCCAACTCCCATCACCCCTGACCCAGTCTCCATGACAGAAACCATCAAAACAGAGAGCAAGGGTAACAATATTTTATGAATGGAATGAAATGTACCGTATGATACAAACAGAGGCTTAGGAAATTGGGAGGGTCCATTCCAGGACAGCTTCAAGATGGCCAAAGGAGTGTAGCTCTGGAGGCAGTTCTGATGACTGGGAAAGGTTATTAAGGCTCAGTGGAAGAGACTTTAAAACTCGGACTTAAAATGGGTTTTAGCTGAAAATAAAAAGCTGCTCTGTAGAGTTTTTATTGATCTCAGCTTTGGGAATCCCTTGTGGTCTTTAAAAAAATATTATTTTTAAAAAAGCCTAAATCCTCTAGACAGTGACCCTCTAAACACTGGGGAGATGTTTTACATACAAATTGAACAAGACAGAAGCATAGGCAGAAAGCCCTAATTTATAGGACTCCATTAATATAAATCCACAGCACAATAATTAACACTGACAGATAATTATACTTGTTTAGATAAAGCAGACCATTTTATTAGTAAAATCTGTCTTGCTCAAAGAACCCTATGTCTTTGCTGCTTCCTTGGTCACTGAAACATTACATGAAACCAATTAACCCCTGATACTCTCTGGCATTCCATTTCAGTCCACTTTTACCCATATGTAAATCTATGAAAATTTAAGTAGGGCACAATCCTGTGCATGTTTAGACAGAAAAAAAGCCCTACAACTCCCAGCATGCCCCTGCCAGCATGGCTGACTGGGGGATGCTAGGAACTGTAGGACTTTTTTTTGTCTAAGTATGCATAGGATTGCGCCCTTAATATGGCAATTGGCTACCAATGCAATCCTATGCATGTCTAATAAAAGTAAGCACCATTGACTTCAATGGGTTTTATTCTTATGTAAGTGTGTACAAGAGGGATGGGGAACATGTGGCTGTCCAGATGTTGTAGGACTGCAACTTCCATCAGCCCTAGCCAGCAGAACTAATAGTGAGGGATGATGGGAGTTGCAATCCAACAACATCTGGAGGGTGCACATGTTCCTCATTCCTGTTGTATAGGATTGCAGCCTAAAACTCATTTGTTTACTTGACTAAAATGTATTTAATTGGGTTGCGACACTGGTGGTTATACAATATATGGAGACATAGGCAGGGAAGGGCTCATCTTGTCAGGTTTAGGGAGGGAGGGAGATCAATAAGGATTTCATTTCATTTCATTTATTATATTTCTATACCACCCAATAGCCAAAGCTCTCTGGCCGGTTTACAAAGATTAAA
The DNA here is from genome assembly GCA_021292165.1 of Shinisaurus crocodilurus. Taxonomy (NCBI): domain Eukaryota; kingdom Metazoa; phylum Chordata; class Lepidosauria; order Squamata; family Shinisauridae; genus Shinisaurus; species Shinisaurus crocodilurus. Next base: position 190,165,218 of record CM037880.1, on the reverse strand, counting down.
ACATTAAAAATACATTATAAAAACCATATATAAACATAGAACACACAGAGAGACATATCTAAAAACAATTTTTAATGATTGACAACAAGAGAAATTCAAGACCTGATTAAAAACCTCAACATATGCTGACAAATTCCTGAGAGAAGAAGACAGTCTTAATCTGGAGCCAAAAAGATAACAATGTTGGCACCATGCGGGCCTCATCGGGGAGATCATTCCTCAATTGGGGGGCCACCACAGAGAAGACCTCTCCCTCATTGCTGCCTTGCCTTCCAAGCTTCCCTCAGAGAAGGAACCTGGAGGAGGGCCTCAGATGCTGAACAAAGTGTACAGGTAGGTTAAGATCCATACATTCTGTCACAGCTGGAATCAATGTAGTAATTAATGGCATGGTTATTTCTATGGAAATGTTGCTTAGGAGATATTGTTCTTATACAACCAATATTATGCATACTTTTGAGATTCCGGTTACAGCAATATAGATTTCTTGTGTGATATATGTTAATTACTGTAATAACAATGAATTATTTACTCAAATAAAATGATTTACCCGCTCGGCCATGAAACCCACTGGGTGACTTTGGGCCAGTCACTGACTCTCAGCCTAACCTACCTCACAGGGTTGTTGTGAGGGTAAAATGGAGAGGAGGAGGAGGAGGATTATATAAGCCGCCTTGGGTTCCTTGCAGGAAAAAAGGTAGGGTATAAATATAATAAATAAATAAATAAATAAATAATTCAAAAATATGTGTGTGTGTGTGTGTGTTTGTTTTTGACATTTTTATCCTATCCTATGAGTCCAGGCAGCACACAGGAACCCCACCCCCAAGGTCTTTTATTCTTCCTACAACCCTGTGAAAAAAGTTAGGCTGAGAGAGACTGGCCTGAAATCACTCAGGCTGCAACCCTCACCCGTCCCTCAGAAGGTGTCCAAGGGGCCATAGGATTTCGAGGATCTCCTTCTCTACCCCACAGACACGGAGGTACATGGGCCAAGAAGGAGAAGTGCCGCCCCACAAGCCTCCCTCTCGTGAGCATGGAAACCTCTGCTGCCTTCGCTGCCCCACCATTGGTGTTCCAGCAGTGGTGATTGCAAAAAGGGGTCATCCCAGGGGCTGATCAGCGGAGGCTTTGGAACCACTAGATCCAAAGCCCTCCCATTCCCCTGACATGCCCTCTGCACGGAGGAGGTGGGAAGAGAATGTTATCCCTGGGGCTAGCCAACTTATTTTCCTGTGATTGTTACCAAAGGGAAGGAAAGTCATGGGGTGGGGGGAAAAAGACAAAAAGAAACCTCAGAACACAGTCCCCCTTCCATTTGCCCCTTTAGGGCACAATCCTATGGACTGCACATTCAGTTGCTTGGAAGCTCCTCAACTCGGAGGCTTATGAGCATCCTATGCAGGATGGGAGGAGCGGCAGAGGTGACTTTTCACCTCCCCGTCCTTGTGCCCCGCGTTTTCACTAGATAGGCTTTTTTGCCCATTTTGGAGGGGAGGGAAAGAGGCTGGAGAGGCCTGAGGGCAGCTTGTATCGGGGCCTCTCCAGTCTCCTCCCCTCCCTGCCCACTGAAACGCCCCCTTTCATGCCACCCTGAGGTTGTGTTCCTGACCTTCGAGAGGCAGCCGGCATGGTTCTTTCCACAACAGCTAGCCTGTGAGGGGGCGGGGGAGGGGTTCCAGTTCCCAGCTCCGACCTTGGAGCTGGGAGTCCGAAATATCCTATGGCCCCTTAGATGCTGTCTAGGGGCCATAGGATTGCTCCCTTAGCGAGTGAGCCAGTGTGCCGTAGTGGTGAGAGTATTATGCATACTTTTGAGATTCCGGTTACAGCAATATAGATTTCTTGTGTGATATATGTTAATTACTGTAATAACAATGAATTATTTACTCAAATAAAATGATTTACCCGCTCGGCCATGAAACCCACTGGGTGACTTTGGGCCAGTCACTGACTTTCAGCCTAACCTACCTCACAGGGTTGTTGTGAGGATAAAATGGAGAGGAGGAGGAGGAGGATTATGTAAGCCGCCTTGGGTTCCTTGCAGGAAAAAAAGGCGGGGTATAAATATAATACAATAAATAAATAAATAAATAAATTTATGGCTCAGCAGGTATTTGAATTGTAGTTCAGTTGGTTTACATGCCGAATTTAAACAACCTAGAAGGGAAACGATCTTAACTTAAACTGGATAGTAGTTTGTATGTGAAGAAAAGTGTTCTGAAAAATATTCAGTGGAAGAGCTTAGTATAAACAAGTTGTTAATCATTCTCTTTAGTTGAGATTTTCTTACAAAGCAGTGTCCATTCCCAAGTTAAATGGCACACTATTAAATAGAAATCTAGTTTGCAACAATATATGGCAAAATAAATGTCCTATCCAGAACAAATATACTTTGAACTCTAATTAGAGAATATACAGAGCTCTTTCAGGAATAATGGAGTTAGAAAAGGCAGTAAATACACATACACAAGAGCATATTTGTGCCTCATGCTTCTGTTTTGAAAGTGTGTTTTTTGCCCATTCTGGATTTTCACAATAAAAAATGAGTTTTGTATAGATTGACAAAGCAAGTGTTTTGGGTTTTTTTTTTTTAATGGTCAGTTTTTCTATGGTGTGGTGATGTGGAAGGAAAGCTGTCATTCTTGGAATGAAATGATCTGAGTTTGATGGCAAAAGTTCATTTTTTTGTAGACTGGAAAAACTGACAGTAAGCTTTGTTGTTGCTGTCATTTTCTGTTCTTACAAAAAAATGACATAATATGCTTGTGCAACAGTTGGGCAACAGCTTTGATTCCAGTTGCCATGGCGACCATGGGGAAACCATAGAAGTAGAGTAAAGGCAGAAAGTCCATTAGCCAAAAGGTTATCAGAACGAAAAAAGAAATGACCACCATTGTCAGATGCTATCAAGAAAGTTTTTATAGTAATCTGCGTGGAACAGGAATGTTTGCAGGGAATGGGAAATCCACCTAACAAGTGCAATTTAAGATAAATTCAAAAAGACCCAGGATCTAATAAAAGTCTAACAAAAAGTTGAAATATAGTCACAGGAAATATTATTATAAGATGGTAAGCTGGGATTTAGAATACTGAGGTGCCATTGCTTATTTTGTTATTATGCTACATATAAATCACACAGACAGCATGAAATCTGAGCAAGTTGCCAGAAAAAGAAGGAATATTTCATTCAATCAGATATGATTAATTTGCATGAAATTGTATTCCCCATCTAACTATGACCTACTTCTCTCACAAACAATGAATGAAGTAGTACCGGTAAACCAGTTTCTCAACTGCAGCATTTCAGACTGCAGGTGGGGATCGGGTTGGTGAGAAATTTGTTCTGCTTACATTTTAATGCAAATTTACTAAATTCTCACTTCCTGAACCTACACATGAACTGGAATGCAGTGTTATGGCAATATTCACACTTGCCCAAATGTTGTAATGCAGTTCACAAAGTGAAAACTGAGTACATATGCTCCATATAATGGGGAAAATCTCTCCTTCTTTCTCTTTCTTACATTTCTATACCACCCATTAGTCGAAGCTCCCTGGGCAGTTGACAAAACAAAATTTAAAACCTTAAAATACAATAACATAATAGAACAGAGGATTAAAAACCATATGTTAAAAACAGAATAAACCCAAAGTAAAACAAAACAAAACAAAAAAACAAGATAAAAGCCCGCTGCTGTGCAAAGATGTAAAAATGCACTGATGCAATTTCCCAGAACTAAAAAGCCTGGGAAAATAAAAAGGTCTTCACCTAGCGCCAAAAAGACTACAATGTTGGTGCCAGGTGAGCCTCATTGGGGGAGGACAATCCACAATCTGGGCACCTCCACTGAAAAGACCCACTCCTTAGTCGTCACCCACTTGCTGGATGCACGCATGTAATGGGGAAAGTGCACACTAAGGGCACAATCCTATGGGTTGCTCCCTTGATGATCACAAACCCTCAAATTCAGAGGCGTATGAGCATCCTATGCAGGGCAGGAGGAGCGGTGGAGGCAATCTTCGCCTCCCAGTCCTCCTGCCCTATATTTTTCGCTAGATGGGCTTTTTTCTCCATCTAGCTGGAGCATTTCAGAGGAGGAGGGAAGGAGGCTGGGGAGACCTCATGATAACTCATATCCTGGCATCTCCAGTCTCCTCCCCTCCCTGCCCACGGAAATGCCCCCTTCTCTGAGGTTGAGTTTCTAACCTCAGAGAGCAGCCTGCATGCTTCTTTCTGGCTGCGAGCAGGAGTGGGGTTGGAACACCGATTTCCCCCTCCAAGGGTGGAGTGCTGTGTCCGACCTCAGATCGAGGCATCCAAAGTATCCTATGGCCCTTCAAATGCTGTCTAGGAGCCATAGGATTGCTCCCTTAGCTGCATTATGTTAGGGAAAATCACTTGCATAAACGTATATACGTTTAAAAGTGCATACAAAAATATGTATATTTGTAAAAATACATACCGAAATATGTACATTTAGATAAATGCACATGAAAATACACATGAATAGGAAGGAAAGGAAAGAGAGAAAGAACGGGAGAAAGAGACAGGGGAAATGTGTGTATGAATGGACGGACGGACAGGGTGTGTGTTTAAGTGTATGTGTGACAGGGTGTGTGTTTAAGTGAAAGAGAAAGACTGTGGGATGAATATGAGTGTGTGTGTGTGTGTGTGTGTGTGTGAGCGAGAGAGAGAGAGAGAGAGAGGGAGGGAGGAGTAGCTCTGACCCTGCCTAGGGATGAATGAATCTGTCAGTTTTGGTTTCCCAAGTTTCTCATTTTTCCAATCTTAAATTCAGTCAAACTGTGTTGTGTGCTAGTGGAAATAAATGCTAGTGCAATGGGACACTATCAATTCCTAGTGCAACTGGAAACTAGCTGAAATTAGTACTTCCGGAATGGGACAAGTCAGCAGAGCTCATGGAAGGGGGCTCTGCCACCCCATCCTGTTCCGGAAGTGGTAATTTGAGCTAGCTCCTGAGGTTGTGTTGCACTAGTATTCACTTCCACTCCTGCAATGTGTTCAGCGCTGGATTACTGCCAGTGCTGGATACTGCCCACAAAAATAAATTCCATTGGGTCCCAAGTAAGCATTCTTGGGCATCACATCACATTCTTCAGTAGACCTAAACTACTCACATTCTTTTTCTTTAGCAGCCTAAAACCCCTTATCTTGTTTACCAGGCAAAAGCAGTTGCAGTGAACACAGATCAGAGATTCTGCGTTGTGTTGTCTAGGCAACCAAAATAAAGCTATTTGCTGCTAGCTTTTACTTCCTTCTGGGCTGGCGTCAAGAGTAGGCATGGTTGGGCACCTGCCGAGAGCCCACACCCCAGCAGGGGCCCATGGACAAGAGCCCCCTGGAGTTGCTCCTCCTCTTTATCAGTGCAGCCTGCTTGCTCACCTGCCTCTCACCCTGACCCAGACAAAGGGGGTGATGAGAAGGAAGAGTAGATGCTGCCCACGGCCTACTTGTTCACTGGCTCTCTGCCTGCCAAGCAAGCAAGCAAGCAAGTAATAATGATGATGAGAAAGAGGAGGAGGAGGAGCAAGAGCATCTGGTGACAATCGTGGTGGGAAGGTAGACAGACACACTGAGGGAAGGGTCCCAGTAAGAGCCTTGCCCAAGGGCCCCCAAGAACCTGGAGCCAGCACTGACTTCCTTGTTTGTTGTGCCCTCAGGCACCATAATTTGCCCAGTAGAAACCGCAAAATGGCTAGGAATTCACTTATAGGGAGAAAGGTTAGTCTGATTGATTCTCCAAAACACCTTCAGCTTGAATTAATGACCCAAATTCTGGAAGAATCAGTGTTTCTAGCCAGCCAGAGGTTGAACATATGCAAAAGTGATACAGTCCTGAAACAGAGTGATCTGTCCATCCCTAAAAATAGCACAACGTGGGTGCCAGGCAGGTCTCTCTGGGAAGGACATTCCACAATCAGGACAGCACGGCTGAAAAGGCTTTCTCTCTCATAGACGCCCATCTCACCTCATTTGGTGGTGGCATCCATTCCAAACCTTATGTTTGAGGAGCTTCTGAGGAATGAATGCTTGCAGCAACTCAGGTGCTATATACCATATTGTCCCAAGTATAGGCCGCAGTCCCCCCCCCCATGTAAGTCTTGAAACTAGCGGTGCGGCCTACAATCAGGATGTTGCAAAAAAAAACCCTCCACCGCTGCTTTCTGCCTGGTTATTTGGGACCCACTGGGCCCCGAGGTCCTGCCCATACCTCGCCTCTGCAAACAGGCTTCTTCCAATCTGCTTTTACATGGAAGTAAGCTGAGGAGAGAACCGCGCAGTTGCAAAACTGCCCATACCTTGCCTCTGCAAACTGACTTCTTCCAATCTGCTTTTACACGGAAGTAAGCCGAGGAGAGAACCCCGCGGTTGCAAAACTGCCCATAAGACAGACAGGCTTCTTCCAATCAGGAGCGAGACTGGCGATAGTGAGCAGTTCACTGTGGGGGTGAATAAAGAGAGTGGGAGGGGCTTAAGTTGAGAGCGGGTTATCAGCTGTGACACAAAGGGAGATAAGTGAGTGGTGAGGAGGGGGTTGTGTGATGAAGAAGGGGGCTGGAAGTGCCAGGGGGTCCATGAGGGAGAGGTGGCTGAGAGGATGAGAAGGGGCTGTGTGAGGGAGAGGGAGAGGTCAGCTGAGAGAATATGGAGGTGGCTAAGAGGGTAAGGAAGGGCCGTGTAAAGGAGAGGGGGCTAAGAGGGTGAGGGGGCTGAGAGTTGGGGTTTTTTTGTACAGGGGCTAACTTTAAAAAGTTAAAAAAATATTTTTTTAAAAAATAGCACCAAACTTTAAGGGTGAGGCTTATAATCAGGAGAGGCCTATACTCGGAACAATACGGTAGTTGAAACAATAATATTCTGGCACTGGGAGGAGCACAGACCTTGGTGAAATTCCTGTTCATTCCATATTGTGTCCTGACTGACCCTCCTTTTGCTGGCAAACTATGAAGCATTTAATTAAATAGTCGGTGAATGTACTGTGCATGTTGATTTACAATATTAGGAGGGCCATGAGATCCTTACTTTGTCCAGCTCAGCCAATTTCAAAGTGGCTTCCTTTAATCTTCATTTACAGGAATTTCACTCTAGCTCCTGCTAATATTTGTGGCAAGCTGCCCATTGCACTGACGGGTTGCTGTGCTTTGTGAGAGAAGTAATATGGATTTGGCACTCTTGATTTTCAAAGCCCCACTGGAAGCTGAGGGCATTTAGACGGAAGAGAGACAGCTATACTCTGAACACTTGCCCTATCCTGAAACAGCTTTTGCTCGGATTTAGTTCACAGGCTGCTTGTTTCCAGAATTCCCTCCAATACGATGCATGTCATATAGCACTGTAAAATTTAAAAATAATCCAGTAAGGGTGCAGTCCAACTGAGGTGAGCAAGAGCCTCCGATCTTGTAGACTCACGCTCATCCAATGCAGAACCAGAGGAGCGGCCGAGGTGATCTTTGCCTCCCCGCTCCTCCTGCTCTGCATTTTTGCTGGACAGCTGCTTGGGGAGGGAAGGAGGCTGGCGTGGCTTCAGGATACCTCATGTCTTGGCTGCCCCAGTCTCCTCCCTCCTCCAGAAATGCCCCCCTTGATCCCTCTCCGAGGTTGCGTTACCGACCTTGGAGAGCAGCCGGCGTGGTTCTTTGAGCGGCGGCTGCGAGGGGGAGGGGAGTCAGAGCTCCAATTCCCAGCTCCGAGCTCAGAGCGCTGTCTCCAACCTTGGATCTGGGAATCCAAACTATCCTATCCCCCACCCCCCGACAATGTCTAGGGGCCATAGGATCATTCACGGATCCTTCTATTATATTATTATTATTATTATTATTATTATTATTATTATTATTATTATTGAGATTTGCTTAGCTACTTAGGGTGCAATCCTATGCAGGGTGGCCGGGTGACCGGCCAGATGGGCAATTAATAAATATAATAAATAAATAAATAAATAAATAAAGAACAGGGGGAAAAAATCTTACAACTCACAGCATTCCCCAGCCAGCATGGCTGGCTGGGGCATGCTGGGAGCTGTAGGACTTTTTTTTTCTGTTGAAACATGCATAGGATTGCACCCTATGTGAATTTCATGGATATATAGAGATTTGAACCTAGTTCTCCCCAGGGCTGATCCATCAGTCTAACCATTATACCATAGTTTCTCTAATAGTATGTGTGATCAAGTGGTTGAGTAACTCTTATTCATTGCGATATGGGTGCATGTAATAATTAATATGCTTGTGAAGGAATTATACTATTCAGCCATTTTGGGTTTGTTCTCAGATATAAAATGGTTTCCTTCCATTTAAACATTGGGTTACTTGGTGTTTAGAAGCTGTTCTTGCCAGAGTCATAGAAAGAATGTACATTGGGTCAGCCCAGGAAACAAAACTTTTATTTTCAATTTTATTAAACTTACAAAAAAGGTTTTTTTAATTATTACATTTATATCCCACCTTTTTTCCTCTTACAAGGAAGTCAAGGCAGCTTGGATGGTCCTCCTCCTCTCCATTTTATCCTCACAACAACCCTGTGAAGGCAGGTTAGGCTGAGAGTCAGTGACTGGCCCAAAGTCACCCAGTGAGCTTCATGGCTGAATGGGGATGAAAACCCAGATCTTCCAAGTCCCAATTCAACAGTCTAACCACTACACCACACTCATTCTCACACCACAGCAGTTTGGTGGGCTCGGTGGAGAGCAATACTGTTTGGAAATAGGATGCATGGGGAGCATACACCTTGTTTTCTAGGATAATTTCTGGAATTGCAGCCACACAGCCACTTCCAGTTGTGGCATAGCCACAGTTGCAGTGGTGGCTGTGGCAGGGGAGGGATGTGGCCCCTGGAGGGTTGTGGGGATCCAGTGCAGCCCCCCAACCTTCTGAAGTTGCCCATCCCTGATCTAAATTAACAGATTATTATAAACCCAATATATTAATATATAATATATGAATAAAAATTAAAGGGGGGGAGAACAATCACATAAACATATATACATATATACACACACACACATACACACACAAAGCAAACAGCTCAATGAACTTAGACCAAATTGGTTGAAGGTCCTCTTGCTTACCACTGCATTGAAAAAGAGTTTATTCAAATGTCAACAAAGACAACTTGCTTAAACAAAAACAGACAATAAGGGATGCAAAAAAGGATTTTGAGGAGCATATCACCAATAACATTAACACCAACAATAACAAATGCTTTAAATACGCCAGAAGCAGGAAACTGGCTAGGGAGATAGTTGGTCCACTGGATGACACAAGAGTTGTCATCCTATTAAAGCAGTATAAGGAGATTTCAGAAAAGATGAATGAATCCTTTGCATCTGTCTTCACTGCAGAAGATATAGGGCAGATACTCGTGCCTGAACTGATATTTTCAGGAAGGGTGTGTGAGGAGCAATGGGAAGCAGTAGTGGACAATGGGATCTTAGTGGTTCCCCACCCCCCACCCCACAGAGATGTGGAACTTGGCAAGCATACAACCATGCCAACCCCTGATGCTGGTTCTGTTCTGTCCCTAATTGGATATAATGGAATAGGAGAGAGAAATCTCAAATGGACCTGAAGTGTGTTTCAAGGAGGGACCACAAGGCAGTGAAAAAATCTTGCAAAGAAACAAAAAGTTGCCCCACTGTAGCATGGAAAATCTACATAAGGTGATGGCCAGACAACTTGACAGTCAGTTTTGGATGCGGATCAGTAAAGGTACATTTTGGGAAGGAAGGGGAATGAATCTTTCTTGGCAGCCCTCCAGCCTCCCCTGGGAGTCCCTACTTCCAAATTAATGAGCATTGAATTGAAAAATATTGAAAAGTAATTGGTTTCTAATGAGCCTCATATGCAAAACAAAGGAAGAATAGTTTATTCCATGATTAATAATTCTATTAATTTGTTCAGCATCATCAGTGATCATGGCATTTTACATTACATCATAAGCACACAGAATGCACACAGGTCCTTGACAATGAAATCCCATTTCTGTATCCAGTTGCTGTATGTCTGATGCATCCATTATGAATACTTGTTTTAAATAATCCATTTAAAGGAGGTACAAGATAAACTAAGCATCCATTGCAAGGTTCCTGTTTGATCTTAAAGGTAGAGGTCAAAAGGTTGTCTCTAATATCTGGTTTACTATAGCAGGGAAGATACTTAGTTGCTCTGTCTTTACTCTGTCCCTGCTTAATACCCAACTCTGTCTATGGCTGGGTGCTACAATGGTTTTGTGAAAGTTAATTGTGGAAAATTAATAGGATTTGCTGTGGCGATTTGTAGCACCACACTTTGATGAAAGAAACAGTAACATCATCTCATCAGCTGCAACTGTGCATGTGCCCTGTTATATCCTATCACCTATTGTGAAAAGAGACAAAGGCATAAAAGGGAAGAGGACAGTGTGTGTGACTGTAAATCACCCGCAGCAGAGGAAAACAGTTATTTTCTGAGGAGGCTAAATGCACTACGCTGCAGCAGAGCTACAGTTCTGCACTTCGAAGCCTTCCAAGGTCAACTGTCTCACTCCAAGAGTGCTTAAATGCAGACATCTCTTTGTTGTTTTCATGTAATGGCTACATTGCTGCAAAGATGGATAGATGTAGATGCCATGTAGAGTTTCTTCAATGTGAGCTTGAGAATGGCAGAACTGTGTGCATCTTATAGGCATGACAGTTAGGAGATCAGTGAGCAGACAGGAAGGTAAAGGAAAAGAAACACAGGACCTTCGCAGACAATGTGATTCTGATTCTGATTGGGATTCTGTTGGTGAACTGTCCACCCCACTACCAAATAACCCCCCTGCCTGAGCTGAATGAGGTGGTCTTGAGCATAGTATTGAGGACCCCATAGCTTGTGGTCTTGGGGGACTTTAATATTCATGCTGAGGCAACCTTGTCAGAAGCAGTTCAGGATTTCATGGCCACCATGTCAACCATGGGCCTGCCCCAGATAATATTTGGCCCAACACGTGGCAGGGCACCCTTTGGATTTTCTATGCTGGATTGGGAGAAAATGTTCTGCATGTGGGGGAGCCAGTAGTGACCCCATTGGCATGGATAGATTATTATCCGATCAGTTTTTACCTCCAGGCTACCTGTAACCACTGCAGGAGTGGAGCGAGCACCAAGTTTGATGGTCCATCCCCAGAGGCTGATGAATCCGGATGGATTTCTGAGGTCTCTTGGGGATTTTCCTGCATGCTTAGCTGGCAGTTTGTCAAGGTCCTGATCACCGCTTAGAATGAGGAGATGACCTGGGCTATCGATATGATTGCTCCGAAATGTCCTCAACCTAGCCATAGAACCATGTCAGCTCCTTGGTATTCCAAGGTGCTGAGAGCGATGAAATGATTGTGTCTACGATTAGAGCACAAATGGCAGAAGACTCATAACAAATACGATCAAACAAAGGTAAGGATCCATTTGCGACCTTATGCTGTGGTGGTGATGGCAGTGAAGAAATCTTACTTCTCCATCACTATTGCATCTGGTCAGTGTCGTCAATGGAGCTCTTTTGAATGATTAAAGGTCTCTTGAGTGTAGGCTTTAGAACACAACAATTTGAACCCTCAAAAGCCAATTGTGAGCAATTTGCTAGACATTTTGCTGATAAAGTTGCTCGCATTCGTGCCGACTTGGATGCCATTGTTTAGAGAGTCTGAGATAGTCGGGGAAAGTGCACCATCTAGTCATGATATGGATACCTTTCAGCTTGTGCATTCAGAGGATGTGGACAAACTGATTGGAGGACTGAGGCCTACTACTTGGTCTTTGGATCCTTGTCCATCCTGGCTTGTGAAATCTGCCAGAGCTGGGTACCTGGACATCTGAGGTGGTTAATGCCTCCTTGAGGAATGGTGAGTTTCCCGCAGAGAGGGTGCTCAGGAGTGATCGTGTCAACCTCCTGGGCCATCTCGGTATTCTAGAGATCGACCAGGGATTCGACATGACCACCAGCCATATCAGCCGGAAACCTCCCAAGAGCCCTTTGGAAACCATTTGGATCCATTAGCCTCTTGGGCAGACCATCTTAATAGGTCCCCCACCCTTGCAGAGGGGAAAAGCTGCAGTTAGCCTAAATCTCAGCAGGCAGTGATCTGACATGACAAAGAGACTGATTCAAAGTCCCCCACCTTCAGATCACCATCTCCATGCCCGGCTGAAAAAAACAAGTCTAGAGTGTGCCTTGCTACATGCATTGGGATGATGACATGTTGGGACGGTCCCATGGTTGTCATGGAGTCCATGAATTCCTGAGCCACCCCAGACAAGGTGCCCTCAGCATGGATGTTAACATCCCCCAGGACCAACAGCCTGGGGGACCTCAGCATCGCCACTGAGACCACCTCTGTCAGCTCAGCTAGGGAGTCTGTTGAGCAGCGGGGTGGGCGGTACACCAACAGAATCCCTAATCTCGCCTGCTGACCCATCACAAAGTGCAAACACTCCAGACCAGTAGTCAGATGGACTGGGAGCTTGGAGAGAGATAGAATTCCTATAGACCACGGCAACCCCTGCCTGGCCCTCAGGTCTATCCTGATGCTGCACCAAGTACCCCGGTGGGCAGAGCTGGTAGAGGCAGACTCCTCCCTGTTCACCCACCCAGGTCTCGGTAATACATGCCAGATTGGCTGCCTCATCCACTATTAAATCATGAATGAGGGAGGCTTTATTTTGGACCGAACTGACATGTTGGGGACAACATCTGTAAAGAGGAGCCTATTGTTTACATGTAGGCTATCCCTAGATTGTGTAGAGATGTAAATCTTGGGGAGACCCTATGTATGTACAAGTTTCCCTTTACAGATGTTCCACCCAATGCGTGGAGTGTGGGCCAGGGCCAGCAGGGGACAAAGTGGCTGGGCTGGGCCCATTGAGCATGGCCCTGCACTCCCCCTCCATGTGACTGCAATCTTCTTGTGGAGAAGAATGGCCAAAAAGTACTAGAGAAGTTGGTCTAATGAAGGGTGGGTGCATTCTCTTGGGAATGCCCAGTTCAGTGGGATGTGGCAAGCGAGCACCAAAAAAAGGCATAAAAGGGAAGAGGACAGTGTGTGTGACTGTAAATCACCCGCAGCAGAGGAAAACAGTTATTTTCTGAGGAGGCTAAATGCACTACGCTGCAGCAGAGCTACAGTTCTGCACTTCGAAGCCTTCCAAGGTCAACTGTCTCACTCCAAGAGTGCTTAAATGCAGACATCTCTTTGTTGTTTTCATGTAATGGCTACATTGCTGCAAAGATGGATAGATGTAGATGCCATGTAGAGTTTCTTCAATGTGAGCTTGAGAATGGCAGAACTGTGTGCATCTTATAGGCATGACAGTTAGGAGATCAGTGAGCAGACAGGAAGGTAAAGGAAAAGAAACACAGGACCTTCGCAGACAATGTGATTCTGATTCTGATTGGGATTCTGTTGGTGAACTGTCCACCCCACTACCAAATAACCCCCCTGCCTGAGCTGAATGAGGTGGTCTTGAGCATAGTATTGAGGACCCCATAGCTTGTGGTCTTGGGGGACTTTAATATTCATGCTGAGGCAACCTTGTCAGAAGCAGTTCAGGATTTCATGGCCACCATGTCAACCATGGGCCTGCCCCAGATAATATTTGGCCCAACACGTGGCAGGGCACCCTTTGGATTTTCTATGCTGGATTGGGAGAAAATGTTCTGCATGTGGGGGAGCCAGTAGTGACCCCATTGGCATGGATAGATTATTATCCGATCAGTTTTTACCTCCAGGCTACCTGTAACCACTGCAGGAGTGGAGCGAGCACCAAGTTTGATGGTCCATCCCCAGAGGCTGATGAATCCGGATGGATTTCTGAGGTCTCTTGGGGATTTTCCTGCATGCTTAGCTGGCAGTTTGTCAAGGTCCTGATCACCGCTTAGAATGAGGAGATGACCTGGGCTATCGATATGATTGCTCCGAAATGTCCTCAACCTAGCCATAGAACCATGTCAGCTCCTTGGTATTCCAAGGTGCTGAGAGCGATGAAATGATTGTGTCTACGATTAGAGCACAAATGGCAGAAGACTCATAACAAATACGATCAAACAAAGGTAAGGATCCATTTGCGACCTTATGCTGTGGTGGTGATGGCAGTGAAGAAATCTTACTTCTCCATCACTATTGCATCTGGTCAGTGTCGTCAATGGAGCTCTTTTGAATGATTAAAGGTCTCTTGAGTGTAGGCTTTAGAACACAACAATTTGAACCCTCAAAAGCCAATTGTGAGCAATTTGCTAGACATTTTGCTGATAAAGTTGCTCGCATTCGTGCCGACTTGGATGCCATTGTTTAGAGAGTCTGAGATAGTCGGGGAAAGTGCACCATCTAGTCATGATATGGATACCTTTCAGCTTGTGCATTCAGAGGATGTGGACAAACTGATTGGAGGACTGAGGCCTACTACTTGGTCTTTGGATCCTTGTCCATCCTGGCTTGTGAAATCTGCCAGAGCTGGGTACCTGGACATCTGAGGTGGTTAATGCCTCCTTGAGGAATGGTGAGTTTCCCGCAGAGAGGGTGCTCAGGAGTGATCGTGTCAACCTCCTGGGCCATCTCGGTATTCTAGAGATCGACCAGGGATTCGACATGACCACCAGCCATATCAGCCGGAAACCTCCCAAGAGCCCTTTGGAAACCATTTGGATCCATTAGCCTCTTGGGCAGACCATCTTAATAGGTCCCCCACCCTTGCAGAGGGGAAAAGCTGCAGTTAGCCTAAATCTCAGCAGGCAGTGATCTGACATGACAAAGAGACTGATTCAAAGTCCCCCACCTTCAGATCACCATCTCCATGCCCGGCTGAAAAAAACAAGTCTAGAGTGTGCCTTGCTACATGCATTGGGATGATGACATGTTGGGACGGTCCCATGGTTGTCATGGAGTCCATGAATTCCTGAGCCACCCCAGACAAGGTGCCCTCAGCATGGATGTTAACATCCCCCAGGACCAACAGCCTGGGGGACCTCAGCATCGCCACTGAGACCACCTCTGTCAGCTCAGCTAGGGAGTCTGTTGAGCAGCGGGGTGGGCGGTACACCAACAGAATCCCTAATCTCGCCTGCTGACCCATCACAAAGTGCAAACACTCCAGACCAGTAGTCAGATGGACTGGGAGCTTGGAGAGAGATAGAATTCCTATAGACCACGGCAACCCCTGCCTGGCCCTCAGGTCTATCCTGATGCTGCACCAAGTACCCCGGTGGGCAGAGCTGGTAGAGGCAGACTCCTCCCTGTTCACCCACCCAGGTCTCGGTAATACATGCCAGATTGGCTGCCTCATCCACTATTAAATCATGAATGAGGGAGGCTTTATTTTGGACCGAACTGACATGTTGGGGACAACATCTGTAAAGAGGAGCCTATTGTTTACATGTAGGCTATCCCTAGATTGTGTAGAGATGTAAATCTTGGGGAGAACCCTATGTATGTACAAGTTTCCCTTTACAGATGTTCCACCCAATGCGTGGAGTGTGGGCCAGGGCCAGCAGGGGACAAAGTGGCTGGGCTGGGCCCATTGAGCATGGCCCTGCACTCCCCCTCCATGTGACTGCAATCTTCTTGTGGAGAAGAATGGCCAAAAAGTACTAGAGAAGTTGGTCTAATGAAGGGTGGGTGCATTCTCTTGGGAATGCCCAGTTCAGTGGGATGTGGCAAGCGAGCACCAAAAAAACAAAAGCAAAGCAAAAGGCTACTTAAAGAATCTACTTAAAGGTTTTTGTTTTTGTCTATCTATCTACACATCCATCCATCTTGTTATTAATCTTTCTGGTTATTAAGATCTTAAGGACAGGCCCTTTTGTAGGTGCCTTTACCCACAGAGGCCCTTTCATGCGTTTGCAGACACGCATGAAAGGGCTTTCTCTTGTGTTGCCCCCAACCTATGGGATGTGCTCCCTCAAGAACCCGCTCTCTTGGCCATTAGAAAGGTTATAAAGACACATCCTTTAAATTTAGTTGTTTAGTTAAATCATATAGTTGTTTTATTTTTTCAATGTTTTCCTGTCGTCCCCCCCCCCCGTGTGTGTGTGTGTTTTATTGTTTTAAATTGGTGTGTACCACCTTGATGGTTTTTGTTTTTGTTTTGTTTTTAGCAGATAAGGTATATAAATGATGGTGATGGTACTGATGATGAGGATGATGATAATTTATTTGTTGTGCCTTAATGCTAAAATGCAAAATAGGAGTTTTAGCTGGAAACAAAATATTGGCTGCAAAAGGCTCTGTCCATTAGCATTCTCCTGGATGCCTTGATTTTAAAAGGGCATATGCCATGGTGAACATGGCACCATGTCACAACCTTCACACAATTGTGCATGTGCCCTGTTATATCCTATCACCTATCACCTATTGTGAAAAGAGACCTGTAAAACTTTAAAAAAAGTTTTCAGGCATGGGTTGCAATATAATTGAAAGAGGGATGATCTTTCAGGCGAAGGCTCTTTTAGTCATGAAGTATTGCCCACCTTGTTTGGACCCTGTCTATGGACTCCAGTCCCTGATCTGGAAAGTCATGCTACCGCTGTTCCTCCCCACCTTCACTCTTTGTGATGCTATATTCTGCTCAAGATTTTACTTATAATGTAAGCCACCTTGATTAAGGTTTTAACTATTTTGCACAAATGCAGAGGAGAACACAGAATTTGATGCTGGGTGCAGAATTAAACATCTTTTGAATCTCAGTTTTGAATTCTCTTTAAAAAGCAGGTTTCTAGCTCTTCTGGATGCAAAGAAAGGCTGGACAGAAAGTAGCCTAGATTCAAAGATACCTTGTGCAATATGGAAATGGGGGGGGGCGGACAGACATGGTAGTCCTGGTGTTCAGGGAAGTCATTCTGGGGTAGCCATGGCCCCTGGGCTGTTTGGAGAAATGCAGCTACCACCACTGTGGCAATTAAAAAGAAAAGAAAGAGGGAAAAGCCTCTGTAACTAATGCTGCTTTTCAGGTAAAACTGTCCATCCTCTGAAAAATTCATGATTTTTGTGTTTCCACACAGCTTGAGTAACCATTGTAGATCTCCTTGTTATCTTAAGTATTAATAACACTGTGGCCCTACTTAACCCAATGACAAGTGTCTTGCCTCTTTATTCTGGGCATGGACACAACTGTATTTTATTGGTGCATTTTTTTTAAAACAACAACAACCCAACAACTAAGGATGTATCTACACACAGCTGTAAACTTATTGTTTTACACATGTATAGGGCAGGCACTCATATGTTCAAGAAGGTGCTGCTAGTCCTGCCCCTGACATCCATGCTCAATGTGCAGATGTGGGGTCAGTCAGAGCTAGCACAGGCACATGATGTTGGAGCCGAGGCCAGCAGTATGGCTCTGCTCCTTCTCCATGTGTAAACACACAAATAGGGCTTTTAAGAAATCAGATACCCAGTGTTAGCCCCTCAGCCCCTTGCATCCTCAGCGGAGCCTGAATGAATCTTTTTCAATGTATTCATCAATGATCTGGAATTAGGAGTGAGCAGTGAAGTGGCCAAGTTCGCCACTTTATTGACCAAATTATTTAGGGTGGTGAAAATAAAAAGGGATTGTGAGGAGCTCCAAAAGGATTTCTCCAAACTGGGAGAATGGGCATCAAAATGGCAAATGCAGTTCAATGTAAGCAAGTGTAAAGTAATGCTTATTGGAGCAAAAAAAACCCCAACTTCAAGTATAAGCTGATGGGATCTGAGCTATTGGTGACTAACCAAGAAAGAGATCTTGGGGTTGTGGTGGACAGCTTGATGAAAATGTCAACCGGGACTCAACCCAGTGTGCAGCCGCTGTGAAAAAGGCAAACTCCATGTTAGGCATAATTAGGAAAGGAATTGAAAATAAAACTGCTAATATCATACTGCCCTTATACAAATATATGCTGCAACCACACTTAGAATACTGTGTACAGTTTTGCTCAACGCAGCTAAAAAAGGATATTGTAGAATTGGAAAAAATGCAGAAAGGGGCAACTAAAATGATCAATTGGCTGGAGCAACTCCCCTATGAGGAAAGGTTACAGCAGCTGGGAATATTAGCTTAGAAAAAAGTCGAGTAAAGGGAGACCTGATAGAGGTGTACAAAATTATGCACGGTGTGGAGAAAGTGGAGAAAATAGGGAGACATTTTTTCTCCTTCTCTCATAATACTAGAACCCAGGGTCATCCCATGAAGCTGATTGGTGGGAGATTCAGAGAGATTCAGGACAAGTACTTCTGCACACAGTGCATAGTTAAACTATGGAATTGACTTCCACAAGATGTAGTGATGGCCACCAATTTGGATGGCTTTAAAAGGGGATTGGACAAATTCATGGAGGATAAGTCTATTGATGGCTACTAGTCCTGATGGCTTTATGCTACCTCCAGGATCAGAGGCAGTATGCCTATGTACACCAGTTAGTGGGGGAACATGGTTTGGAGGGTGCTGTTGCACTCATGTCCTGCTTGTGGGATCCCATTGGCAGCTGGTTGGCCACTGTGTGAACAAAATGCTGGCCTAGATGGACCCTTGGTCTCATCCAGCATAGCTCTTCTTAGGTTCTTAAGAACATTCTGTGTCTGCTGTCCACACACATTGCATTTTCGGTTTACACTGATCCCCAATAATTTTTCATGAGAGATGAGGGCATAAGGAGCTGCCATATACTGAGATAATCTTATTTCCATTTTAAAAAGTATATGCCACTTTTCAAATATTTGATCCCAAAAACGTTTCTGCCAGTAATGTTTGCTATGATTGGCAACAGTTCTCCAAGATCTAAAGCAGAGATCTTTTCCAGTTAAGGCACTTGTGATGCTATTAACTGGAAAACTGATACAGGGAAATCATGTGCCATTGTCCCCAACGTGGACAATAGTGGATCCAGCAATGATTGAACTGTTGACATAATCTAGATGTGTCTCTGACACTTACTTTGGGGAGATCTTCTGTTTAATTCCAGTTTGCTGTTAAGGCACTAAACTTAGAAGTAAGAAAAGCTCCAGCTCAGACAGATGCCCTGAGAGACTAATAAGGCTACAATAGACCGCATTAGGTGTAGCTACAATTTCAGTTAGAAAAATTAAGTGGATTTTATTAATCAAAGATACAAAAACTACAGGAGTGCTTTCTGTATCGACCCGGGAAAGTGTGTTACCCAAACATATCCAGCCGTGATCTTTGTTTGGCCTTTTTCAGGCTAACTTCTGCAACAATGAGTCATGCTCATTTTCTGCTAGAGGACAAGAAGAAAGCAAGATCCTAATTAGGAAAATCACCCTTTGTTTCAGTGCAGCAGCAGAGCTAGAAGCCAATTAAAAGGCGTCATGGCGCTTTATGTAGGCAGATAGTGGGAGTTGGCATTACTTTGCTGAATGAATGGCAGATCTTTTTTCCTATCACTCGGTCATTTTGGAAGAACAAATGTTTCCCTTCTGAAAACAGTAATATATAGGCAGATGTTGACAACCTACTGCCCACCAGATGTTTTGGACTACAACTCTCATAATCTCTGACCATTGGCCATGCTGGCTGGGGCTGATGAGAGTTGTAGTCTAAAACATCTGAACGGCACCAGGTTGCCTACCCCGGTTATAGGAGGCAGTTGTTTCATCCGTTGTAGTAAGAACAACAAAAAGTGTTGTGGCATCTTAAGTACTAGCAAATTAATTGTGGTCTAAGCTTTCATGGACCAGAGCCCACTTTATCAAATGCCCGACACAGGGTAGGTAGATATACAATGGGTTGGGTCCAGATTTATGATGGATCAACTGTGCTGGTGAAAGTGGACCCCCTCTTTCTCACAGCAGCCCCTCCAGCCCCCTGTAAATGCTACACAGAGAGTCAGGAGGAGACCCTGCGGAATGGGTTGAGTTGTGGTGGCGTGGAGTGGGTAATCCCCGCAAATGAGCTGCAAAGATCCTTCTGCCCCTTTCCTCTCCCTGAAGGACCCTTCCTCTTGCAGATCCTAGATCCAACCACTTAAATATAGAAAAAAGTTTGTTTGGTTTTGCAAAGTGAGCCCAAAAGTTCAGGCAATGCAAAATAAATGTGCACACAGTTCTATGCAGAGCACAAATTAATACAGAATCCAATCACATGAAAAAGATCTTATCAGCAAGGGTATGACCCACGCCCAATGAACATCTATAGGCAATGATGAATAGGCACAGCAAGATAAACTGTGTAAATAACAACCTAAAGAAGGACCACTGCTTTCTCTAGTAAACTAAGCCCTAATCTGGCATTCAGCCTGCTCACATGAGGGCCAAAAGTGGGGGGGGGAGACACACGGATATGCACACAAGCCTCGCTCCAATGCCCCCGCCCCTCCACAACATTTCCATATTGAGCTGACCTGAAGGGCCTGAACATGAGTAGAAGCCTCTGTGCAATCAGGAGCTCTGCTTTAAGGTGCTCTGAAGGGGGCATATTCTTGTTAAGAACTGTACAGTAAATGACAAGTGGCATTCTCTTACTTTTTCTGCTGGCCCTATCCCATAGTCAGTGAGTGCTGGGCATCTGCCTGGCTTTGTCAATCTGTTTCATCACCTCCATGAGTGAAGATTGTACTTTTAAGAATGCCTGATGTGAATCCTAAAGGCACTGATGTCCAACCAAACAATGGGAACAAATACAGTTATATTGAGTTAAATTGTTGGGCTTAGCTGCAGACAACGGCAACTGGAAGCGTGTATGCATGTGTAGCCGTTTGTTAGTTTCCAGTGTATGTAACTGCAACACATTGCCTTTGAAAAGTGCTCAGGAACTGCAGCTTGTGCAGAATGTTGCTGCCAGGCTGCGGATTGGAGCCTGTTATTGGGAGCACTGGCTTCTGGTCTATTTCCAAGCTCCTTGCTCCAGATCCCTTGGCTGTCTCAGGTACAGCAGGCAGTGTCAAGGAACAGAGTCTTCCCAGTGGTGGCACCCACCTTGTGGGATGCCCTTCCAGGTGAGATCTGTCAAGTCCCAACTATGTATGCCTTTAGGCACTTGGTTAAAACCTGGTTATTTAAGAAGGCTTTTAGCCAACTATTTCTTTGGTCTTCTGTGTGCTATGTTAAGTGTTTTCCGCTGTTGATCACGTTACTGTGGTTTTATGAATTATTTTTTGTTTGTTGGAATTTTTGGTTTATGTCAAATGTTCTTGCTACATTTGAAAGTACGTATCTCCTACAGTCATCAATCGCGTATGGATACTTATTTAGATGAACTGCTTATATTAACAATAAATCTTACTATCTTTTTGGCACCAGGTTAAGACTTCCCTCTATTCCAAGGCATTCAATAGTTAAGAGCTCAAAATAGCACATGGGGGGGGGGGATTGTCACCTGTAGGCTTAGTTTTATTAACTTTTTTGTATCATCATTTTAAACTGTGCTTTTAAATTTGGTTTTTAATCTTTTTAACTATGTTGTATGTTTTTATTGTTGGTTTTTATGTAGTTTTTATTGTATGAATTGTGAACCGCCCAGAGAGCTTCGGCTGTGGGGTGGTATAGAAATGAAATAAATAAATAAATAAATAAATAATAATAATAATAATAATAATAATAATGGTAGAAGTGTGAAATCCTTCTTTCTCCCTCTTTTTCTTTCATTCAAAGTGATGTAAATAATTACTGTGTTTGAATATTTTTTATGATAAGTCCTTCCCCCCCTTGTGACTTTCCCCATGCCTTTTTGTTTTTGTTTGTTATTGTTATACTTGCAAATATTTTTTTTAAAAAAATGCTAATTTATTATTATTTGTGTGTTATTGTTGCTTTCTTGCTTTGTACATTGCTTGATATTTTATTATTGCAAGTCACTTTAAGTTCATTGTACAGGGGGTGGGGACAAATGGTATAAGCTAACCTTCCCCAACCTGGTGTCCCCTACATGTATTGGATTATGACTCCCAGCACCTCCAGCCATGCTGGCTGGGGATTATGGGAGTTGCAGTCCAACACATCTGGAGGGCACCAGGTTGGGGAAGGCTGGTATAAACTTATTAATATAAATAAATAAATGAATAGTGCAACTAAATATGCTGGTTCTCACCTTTAACTACCCTAAATGGCTTGTGTCCAAGATATTCAAAGGACTGCTTGCTCCTGCTTGCCTCTACCAGGGAGGCTCTGCCCTCTGAGGTTTGGTTGGTAGATATGTGGGACAGGAGCTTCTTGGTTATGGCACCTAGACCTTGGAACACCGGAGGCCCATCTATCCCATTCTCTCCTAGCTTTTGCAGGTTGGTGAAGACCATCTGGTTCAGAAAGGCCTTAAGTCTGGGTTAGTTTTTTCTTGCCCCTGGTTGATGGTTTTGCCTCTGCAGTCATTGATTCGCTTTGTTTTTGTTTTACTGCTGCCATGCCATGTGAAAGCAAAGCGAATGAAGTTTACAAAGCAAGATGCAAATTAAAGGTGCAACATAAATTAACTTGACTTCCCTTAGTTAGCAGAGAGCAAACTATATGCCAGGGATGTTGAAGAGTCCTTGGTTTCGAGTCACGAGTCGAGTCATGAGTCTTTGGACCCGAGTCTCGAGTTCGAGTCCTTGGTCCAAAATGGTGACTCACGAGTCACGAGTCACTCCCAAAGCTGACTCCACGAGTCCCTATTAAAATCAATGGGGGGGTTTCCCAACAAAATAAGGCTATTTCAGATGTGTGGCTTAAATAAATTCTAGGTGCCTTTTTATTTCAAAACTCTGCAACTGATTTTGGCAAGAACAGACCAGGCAGACAAACCCAAAATAACCAGACAGGCAGAGGAGGCAGGGAACCCCAAAGCAGGTAGGCAGAGGCCTTTGTCTTGGACAATTCAAACTGTGGAACTGTTTAAGAAGAGACCAGGCAGGCAGAGGAGGCTGGGAACCCCAAACAGGCAGGCAGAGGCAGCCAAACCCAAAATGTCTGAAAGGTTGCATTTTAGGAAAATGATTTTAAAAAATAAACTTGCTGTACTTCCTACAACCTATCCATGTTGCATTTGAGGAACATGATTTTGAAACTCGAGTCCTTGGTCTCGAGTCCCGAGTCGAGTCTCGAGTCCCATTAAAAATATTGGGACTCGAGTCTGACTCGAGTCAGAGGGGGGAATCAGTCCGACTCACGAGTTGAGTCCTGGAGTCCAAGTCCCCATCCCTGCTATATGCACAGCCACAATTCCTATGATGAACATAGGAAGCTATCTAATACCAAATCAGACAATCAGAGCTCCATTTTGAAATGAGCCCAGCCACCCAGAAAAAAAAGAAAAAGGTAAGCTGGGGAGGTTATAGGTCATGTCCTGTGGAGCAGGTGTGTGCATTTTGCTTGTGCTTTGTGTGTTTGTTTGCCTGTGTGTGTTAGCTGGTTTGTTTGTTTATCTTGGCATGGTGTGTGTTTTGCCTGGGGTGTGTGTGTTTCTCTGAACATTACCAGTTTGCCTTCTGTTGTGGTTTGTGGAGGCAAATATGTTATTTGGTATTTGAGGCTCGAACCCCACTTCTGCCTTATACTCAGTTTCTTGGCCAAGTTACTTGTCATGAGTCGCATCAGTTTGACTTCTGCAAAATGGGTGTTGGAGCAGAAAACTGTGGGTTCAAAAGAGTGGTTTTGTGGATTGGAGCTCAGTGCCCACCTCTGCCTTGTACTTAGGTTCTTGGGCAAGTTACCTTTCTTTTAGTCTCACTATTTTGACTTCTCATTGCCACACCCACCATGGCAGCTATTTTGAGAATGGGCATTTCCTCTCATTTCACATTGCCCCGGAAGTGCTACATTGCCATTGCACAAGTGGTGGAGACCGCTTGTGCAACTGAATGGGTGGGGTGTAAAATAATTGGCAGGGGTGTGAGTGCCCCATTGGATTCTGTCCTTATGTAATCAGAAAGATATTAGGAAGTGTTAGGAGGATGAACTCAGAAATATCATTAGGCATAACCATCAATTCATTTTCTGAAGTCCCATCCGGTTGATGAAAGTGCTACACTTTGAAGCTTCTGCAGTCACTTTTGGTTTTCATCTTTACATTTGTCTTTTCATGCCTGGGAGTTTCAAGAATTGCAATGCAATGGTTTAATTTAAATATTGTCTTGCCTTTGATCCTGCAGTCTAATTTGAATTCAAGCAGTAGTTGAAAGCGGAAGCGATCATACCCCAAATATGAAGTGAAAAAGGAAATGTGAATTGTACAGTAACTTAGTTTAAAAAAAAACAAAAAAAAACAGAGCTTTGCCATCATTTGAGGTTTGCCTTGATGCACTTTATTGCTGATGATCAGAGCCTGCTATTCTTTAAGACATTAATGGATTTAGCCAATAACTAAAGTATAACATTCCAAAAAATAGATAATAAGACATTCAGAAAAACATTCTTTCAAGCTATTACAAGTAGCAGCAATGTTGTCAAAGCATTTAAGAACCCTGCAGTAGAGGTAAATTATTTTGAAATATTGCTTGCATCTCTGTGCCAAGTCCATTTGCAAAGTGTGCCTGACAGAAGGATGAAGATCATTAGATTTCTGCTCCATGGCCCATGGAAATACTTCAGTGTTTCCTGAATATGCAGCCTATTCTATATACACACATCCCACACATTAATGTCCTAGTGGCATATTTACTCAAGATTTGTAATGCTAGCAGAGGTATAGCAGACCATTAATCAAAGGTGTCTTTCACGCTTAGAGGAAGGCAGATCTGTCTGACGCTTTAATCTGTTCGAGTTTCACCTACACTTCACATTTCTCCCCTTCCAAACTTTCTGAAGGAGAAAAAAGTTCTTTTCCACACACACAAATAAACAAACAAACAAACACACACAGCAATGACATTTCTAGAATGTGTGAGCAGCCGATCTGTCTTTCTCCAACTTCTATATGCTTTGCAAAACTGATAAACGTCTGACACATCCAGGGCCAGCCCTCCCATGAAGCACCTGCACCAGACCATGGACGGGAGGAGTGGTAAATAGCGCTGAACCCCCTGCCCCTCTGGAGGGCCTGCCACAGCCGCCACCACTGCCCCACCACTTCCAGTGGGTGCTCTGGAGAGCCCCACCAGCTGCTCTCCTGCCATGGCACTTGCCACAGTGAGAGACTGGAGAGACCGCAGGGCTCTCTAGAGCAGCTGCCTGCCCTGTGTTTGCCTCCTCACACAGACAGCCCCGCAGCCACTTCTTCTGGCCACATGGCTCTCCGTGTGATGAGGCAAATAGAAGGCAGGTGGCAGTGGCAGCAAAGGTAAGGCTGTGGGGGGCGATGGGGGAAGTGGTGGGGTGTGTTGTGATGTGGTGGTGGAGGGAAGGGGCATGATGTGGCGGTGGCAGCAGCATCTTCTCTCCCGCCTCAGGCTGAGAGGGAGCTTGTGCTGAGGCTGGACACATCAATATATATCGAACTTCCCCACTCCATCTTTCTAAACTTATCAGCTCCAGCCCCTTGATCATTTTAGTTGCCCTTTTCTGCACTTTTTCCAACTCTACTACCGTATATCCTTTTTAAGGTGCAGTCACCAGAACCATGCACAGTATTCTAAGTGTGGTCACACCATAGATTTGTATAAGGGCAGTATGATATTGGTACTTTTATTTTTAACTAGCTGAAAGAGCCGTTCTTTGAACAGATTTAAAAAATGGTTAATCTTAGGGACATGTTACATATTTTCGTTAGAAGATCAGTAATTTCATATCTGAGTTCATTAAGAACTCTAAGGTGGATACCATCTGGGCCCACTGATTTATTAACTTTCAGTTTGTCAATAAGGTTGAGAACTTCATCTTTTGTTACCTCTATTTGCCTCAGTTTCTCAGACCCTTCTTGAAAACAACTATTCATGCACAGGTATCTGTCCTATATCTTCTGCAGTGAAGACAGATGAAAAGAATTCATTCAGCTTCTCCACAATCTCTTTTAGTACTCCTTTAACTCCATTTTCATCTAATGGTGCAACTGCCTCCCTAGCTGGCTTCCTGCTTCTGATATCTTTAAAGAATTTTTTATTGTTGGCCTTAACGTTATTAGCTCCTCAAAATGCTTTTTTGCATCTTTTATTGTCTGCTTGCATCTCTTTTGGTATTTAACCCATTATTTTTTTTACTAGAGATGCACGTGTTTGCCCTGAAAGCACTTGGGCCTTTGTGCATGTTCCATGTGAACGTGCACAAAACCCTCAAAGGCGCTAAATAAGTGCCTTCCTCTGTCTTCCTCTTCCCCTAACAAAATGTGAAGAAACTTACCTTGAAAAGGCAGAAGAGGATGAAGAGGCAAGTGCAGGCACTTTCAGTCCCCCATGGCATGTCTTTCCCACTGAGGACTTGGCCTACAAGTCCCAGCATGGTGGGGAAGTGATACTACATGTGTGTCAGACTTCCTGGTGGAAATGGCACCTGTGGAACCACCTCAGCAGCAAAGGATGTTTAATATCTTGTGATTTTCCTTTGCCTGCTTTTCTTTGGCTCTCTACCAAGCTCCCTCCCCACTACAAGCTTTCTTTATATTTATGTCTGAGAAGCCCCTCTTTCTTTATCAAACTATTTCATGGGTCGCTTTTGTTCCTGATACCACATTCTTTTCACTTTGCAGGAGCTCCTACTTCCACCTGAATAGTCTGCACAGGCTTCCATCTTATGTGCTCCCAAGAGCCTGAGAACATGCCTTGATTTTCTGGGTCAACACTCAGTCTTCTGTCGCTAAAGCCTAAATCCACTCCAGAAGTGACTCACTCATCCGTTAGCTGGCTCTTATTGTTCAACATTTTGTTGGCATTATCCAAACCCCCTTTAACAACTGTACACGTTCACCTTGTCATTCATTCAACAAACGTCTTGCCTGTGTGGCAGCAGCAGAAGCTCTGTTTGGGTTATGTACCACACATTTCACTGGAAGAGTGATCTGCATTATTTGTGGTTCAGTCTGGTCTCAGGGGGCAGTGTGGGACACTGTGATATACCCCTCCTGCTGCAATAGGGAGAACCAGGTGTCTGTGAGGGCATTTCAGTTGCTACTGCGTAAAAGATGATGCCTTATCAAAAGAATCAGGAAAACAACAAAAGGGGAAGGCACTTGTGTCTTGCAAAAAACAAAACAACAACAAAAACAACAACAAAAACTCCAAACATTTCAATACAGAAGAAAGATTGGAAGGACTCATTTCTCAAAATATCCAGAGAAAGAGAAGTGGCCCCTGATGAAGGAAAGAGATTTCCAAAATGCATTGGGTAAAATAAAATATCCTTTTAAGGCACCTGAGCACTTCCCCCCCTTTTGTTTTTGCCCTTTCAAAAGAACCATGTACCAAACCTGGATGCAATGGAATCGGAACCCAACTGTGGTTCTCTGGCATTTTCCTAGCTGTTTCCCAATCCAAAGAAGCAAGACACATTTAAAACTGAAGAGCAGCTTCAGTTTTTCATTTGATATATTGATATGCCACCCTTCAGTTTAAAATGTTTCAGGACAGCTAATGATAGAAGAGATAAACAGTACTAAAAATGTGTAAGATAGAATCAACAAAACAATAAAAATCAGATCAAGTTGTAGAGGCAATAAAATCCATAAAACTGTCACTTAACCAACTAGTTCAGCTTTCCACAAACTGACACCCTCCAGACGTGTTGGACTATAACTCCCATCATCCCCACCCACCATGGCAATCCTGAAAAGAGTGTAAGAACCCTTGCCTTTGGTGGACAAATTGGTCACTTTCACTTTCTCTCACATTCAAGTTTTTTTTAAAAAAAATATCCTCAAGTTCTTTTCTTTTCCATTCATTTATGGAGATATTTGTGGATTTTGTTAAGTTCTTATCAAAAAACAAACCAAATGAAATTCTCACCCACCATCCCTAGTCTTGGCTGCCTCTTGGACCCTCCTGGTGACTTTAAACTCAATCTGAAGCTATCCTAGGGAAAATATCAGAGGAAAACATACCCTGCTTATCACTATATAAAAAAAGAAGACATGTTGAACATATGGCAGATGTAGTACAACCCACATGGAAAACAACTGAGTATAGCATGTGTATTCCCTTCTACGGACATACATAATACTGTGTGTGTAGCTTATGCAGTATTCTTTGGGGACATGATCAGGTAATGCCCTATGTTTTCCTGAGTCCCTCTCAGACAGTAACAATCTATATTCTAGCCAGAAAAGTATTTGGGCAATCATAAATATATAAGTAATGTTGCCCGTGCCACCTATGGACCATCATGTCAGACACCATGTCCAGCTATAGTCAGGCACCAAATCCCTGCCCCTCACAGTACCAGGGCTACTGGCTAGGAGAGGAAACTGAAGGCAATTGAGTTCAAGATGCCATAGACCAGAATCTCATGCTTCCAGAATCAGATGATCCAGAAGATCCAAAAGTGTACTGCTGCCTACTCTACAGCTCTAAGGCTTCCTGCTCCCTCTCATTTCAAGAGGGCTTACTCTCAGGAAAGTGCCCCCATAGGATTGTAGCCTAAATAAACAATGTGTGAAGAATGCATTCTCCACACATGTGGATCTAGAGGCAAGGCTTCTAATTCAGGGTGTGTGGCTTCCAGACAATTTTGAATTGGTACAAAACGACCTGCAGCATAATAAACCATCAGCATTGTTCATTCATGCATCCACAGAAAAGAGGGTGCTTGTTGCACTCATGTCCTATTTGTGGGTTTTCCACAGGCAGCTAGTTGGCCACTATGTGAATAGAATGCTGGACTAGATGGATCCTTGGTCTGATCCAGTGGGGGTCTTCTTATGTTTTTATGTTCTTAAGAATTATGTACTCTCCAAGCTTCAGAGTAAAGGATGCGAGCTAATTTTGGAGAGTTAGTTGGGAATCACTCTGTGTTTGAAAGAAATACCCATTGGAGTTAGGGAAGGGAACCTTGCAGATCCAAGGCCTCTCTTTGTGCATTTGATGTTGGGTAGCTGGAACTTATTGCTTTAGGGCAGGAGTTGGGAACCTTTTTCAGTATAAGGGTCAAATTCCAATCTGGGAAAGGTCTCAGGGGTCACATGCCATCAGGGCCAGATTAAGATAGGGGCTATTGGAGCTGCAGCTCCAGGCCCCTACCCCGAAATAGGCCCACAATCAGGACCGGCCGCCACCACCAACCTGGCGGCTGCTGCTACTGCTGCTGCTGCTGCCGCTGCTGCCGCCGCTGCTGCCGCCGCCGAGGAACCAGAGGAAGTGACGCGACGGGACCCCCGTGCTGTTTTTTGCCGGGGAAACCATGGCAACAGGGCTGTTTAAGCCCTGTTGCCCTGGTTCCTCCCGCCAAAACAACGCGGGCGGGGCTCCGGAAGTGACACGACGCGGAGAAGGTAGGTGGCAGGGGGGTCGGGGGGGTGATGGCGGCGGCGGCGGGAGGTGCAGCGGCGGCGAGCGGGAGGGCGGGGGTGACGCAGCGGCGAGCAGGACGGGAGGGCGCAGTGGCGGCGGGCAGCGGCGGGTGGCGGGCGGGGAGGCGGAGGCCTGGCGGCGGCGGCGCAGCAGAGGCAGAGGCCTGGCGGGGGCGGCGCAGCGGCAGCGAAGAGGAGCGCAGTGTTTCTGCGCCCTCTTCAGCAAGGACGGAACGAAGTGCTGGTGGCGGAGGGAGAGAGGGAGGAAGGGATAGAAGGAAAGATTGTGGAGCGGAGCGGAGGAGAGAAGGGAACGCGGGAGGAGCTTGGATTGGGAAACGCGCTTGGACTGTGGAAAAGCGAGAGCCCCGCTCGCTCCTTCGCTCGCCTGACTCTTCTCGCTCTCCGCCCGATTCTGTCAGGTAGAGGAGAGAGGCAGCGCCCACGAGCTCACCCGGGGAGGGGACACTGCCCTCCCCTGCTCGCGTCTCTCCATCTTCCCGTGGCTCCGCCCGGTGGCAAACGGCCTCCCTCCTCTGGAGAACGGCGCCTTGTGCTTTTTGACGGGAAGGGACGGGAATCGACTTTGCGCCTCCCGCCCCTGAAGTGTGGAGTGAGCTTTGCAACAAGTAGGGAAAAGCCTTCAGCGAAGAGGAAGAATATTCCACCTGCTTTCCTCTACTGTAAGCGGAGGAAAGGGGGACCAAAAAGAAGAAAGTATCTTGCAGGTACTGTTGGGCTGGGGCTTGTTGCTCCGCCCCTTCATCAGCCACACGCCCTCCTCAGCACCAGGCCCATAATGCTCTTAATCCAGCCCTGCATGCCATTTGTGGGCATGGCCAAAGGCAGAGTGGGTGGAGCAAAAATATGATTATTCCCAATTTTGAGCCTGCTCAGAAGTAAGCAGTACAAACCTCTGCATGTCTACTTCTGAGGGCTGAATCACTCAGCAGCACTTTCAGATTGTTGTTTTTTTATATATATAATATTTTATTTATTTTTCAAAACAAATTATAACACAGAAAATATATTTAACAAAATACAAAATTATCACACAAATATAACATAATCAACATACAATAAATCATAAAGTGCTCCCCCCCACCCTCCAAGGGAACAACCAATATACTTCTATCCTCTTGATCATATAAAATCTAAATTCCAAAAATATAACATATCCTGACAAGGCATGTTACCCTTCCCCTTTATTAATACATAGTCTAGTAATTGATTCTATATCTCCATAAAATTATTCTTCTTTAGCAATCCTTTTTTGCATTTGATACTACTAGTTAGTTTATCATTTAGGGCTATGTCCCAAACTTCCTTATACCAGTCTGTTATTAGGAAAACATGTTGTACTTTCCAATTTCTCGCTATCATTAGCCTGGCCACAGTTAACAAGTTTACAATTAACTCCTTCGTATTTTGATCACAAATAAGCTTCTCAGTTATTGATAACAATGCTAATTTTGGACAGACCTCTAAATTAGTACCAATAATTTTCGATATTTCTGTAAAAACCTCTCGCCAAAACACCAATACATTTTTACAACTCCACCACATATAAGCATATGTCCCTTTTTCCTGACATCCTCTCCAACATAATGCAGAACAATTATTATCTATTCTATTTAATCTTACTGGAGTTAAATACCATCTCCAAATTAGTTTATAAAAATTTTCCTTTATCCTAATTGACATCATTTTCACAATCCGTCTATCCCATATATTGTTCCACCCCACCTTCGAGGTCACCTCTTCAAATTCATTATCCCATACTGTCTTAAGCTGATCCTCTTGTTCTTTTGCTTTTTGGATCAATCTATATAAATCCCTTGTTATACCTCTTGTTGATGCATTACCTGGTAGGCCGTCTCTAGACATGTCCATCTTTTCAAAATTAGTTAAATCTCTCTCGTACTCAGTTTTCCTTTTCCATTTCTTCGACCACTGTTCTAACTGTAATAAATTTAACCACGATAATCTTCTTCTCCCAACAATTTCCATTATTTGATCTCTAGTCCCCATCTTTTCCACCCAATCGGTCAATCTAATAACCTTTTCTTCTCTTAGTTTACTCTCCAGCTCTAATCTTAAGTTTTCAAGAAAATCCTTAAGAGCTACCACCGGAGTTAATGGAGATATCCCTGGTATAAATATGCTCTTCATAGTACCCCAAATCATTAACAAATTTCTTAGAAAAGGGTTGTCTATATTTTTTATCAATTTATTATTATTTTTTTGAAAAAAAATATTCCCCAAAGTACTACGTAGTTCACATGTTTCTAACTCCAACCACATTATTTCTTTAGGGCGTGCTATAATATCCACTATATGTCTTAATTGATTCGCTATATAATACCATTTTAAATTCGGCAAACCCAAACCCCCTACTTTTTGTGCTTTATACCATCTTGTTTTAGTAATCCTAGATTTTTTCCCTCCATTACAATATGTATTAATAATTGATTGCCAATCTTTAAGTTCCTTATCTGATATCGCACTTGGTATCATCCGAAATAAAAAATTATCTTTGCAAAATCTTCATTTTAATCAAAGCAATTCTACCAAACCAGGAAAGTCCAATTTTTTTATACTCCTCTATTTTATTCTTTACCTCATTCTTTAATTTCCTATAATTCTGATCTCCCAATTTATCTATATCTTTTGGAATTACAATTCCTAAATATTTAATTACATTATTAATCTTATAATTACTTTTTTTTTACACATTTCAATCTCTTCTCTTTTACTATAGTTAAACAACAAAAATTTAGATTTATCCCAATTAATCTGTAGCCCCGTTACTTCCCCGAACTCCTTTAAATGATTCTCCACTCTATCCATATTTTCCATAGGGTTTTCGATTGTCAAAAGAGTATCATCTGCATCATCTGGTTTTAAGGTGATTAAGGTAAAGAAGGATGTTAAGGGAAGATTTATTATAATATTTGGATTATTGGGAGGTGAAGAATATATATTGGTTAATATGTATGCACCAAATGAAAATCAAGAAGAATTTTATCAAAAAGTGATTAAGGAAATGGGGGAGCCACAAAAGGGTTTGGTAATTATGGCTGGGGATTTTAATATGGTGATGGATAAAAATATTGATAAATCAAATCCGACAGGACAAGAGAAGAGAAATAATATAACGGTATTAAATAAAATAATTAATAAGGAAGGACTGGTTGATGTTTGGAGAGGGGTAAAGGGATTGGAAAGAGGGTATACATATTATTCACCAGCCACGAAGAACTTTTCTAGGATAGATTATATTTTTGTTTCCATATCCCTGATGTCAAGAGTGATGAGTTCAGAAATAGGTGGTATAAAAGTTTCGGATCATGCTATAGTTAATATGGATATTAAAATAAAGAAGGATTATAGAGAAGCAAGGAGTTGGAGATTGAATTGTAAGATTTTACAGCATAAATATATTATAGCAAAGATAGAAAAGGAAATGCAAGAGATATGGTTGTTTAATGATTCGGGAGTTTGCTCTGAAGCTGTTGTGTGGGACACAATGAAGGCAGTGATGAGAGGGATAAGTATCAGGGAGGGTGTGATACTAAGGAAAAAACAAGAACAGTTTACTAAAAAGTTAGAAGGGGAGATTAGGGATTTGGAAATGAAGTTTTTGAAGGAAAGGGAGAACAAGGTTTTTGCTGAATTACAAGCTAAAAGGAAAGAGTTGGAAAAGAAAGATTTGGAAAAAGTTCAGAGAAACTTGATTTATTTGAAAAGAGAGTTTTTTTGAAAATAGCAATAAGAATTCGAAAATGTTAGCAAGATCCACACAAAAAAAGAAAGAAAAAAGTATAGTTGGGGCAATTAAAGATAAAAAAGGGAAAGGTCATAATTTAATGCAGGACAAATTAAAAATATTTCATGAATTTTATTCAGAATTGTACAAGGCTGGAGATTGTACGGAAGAGAGGATTAATGAATATATAGGAAAGCATTTTAAAATTAGACTAGTGGATGAAGATAGAGAAATTATGGAACAACCTTTTTCAGAATTGGAAATAGAATATGCAATAAATAAACTGAAAGAGGGTAAGACCCCTGGACTGGATGGTTTAGGGGCCGAATACTACAAGGTCTTTAAGAAAATGTTGGTTCCAAGACTAAAGAGGTTATTTAATGATATTTTTTTTGGAGGGGGGAGAGATCCCCTCTTCATGGAAGCAATCTAAGATTATTTTAATCCCGAAGCCAGAGAAGGACTTAACGGAGCCAGGTTACTATAGACCCATTTCCTTAATAAATCAAGATGCAAAATTGATGACAGCAATATTAGCGAGAAGGATGAACAAGTTTATTACTAAATATGTCGGGATAGACCAATGTGGTTTTATGCAAGGAAGACAAATGGCAGACTTAACAAGAAGAGTTTTAAATATAATATATTTAATAAAGAAAAATAAATTGAGAGCAGGGGTAATAGCGTTAGATATTTTTAAAGCCTTTGATTGCGTGGAATGGCCAGCATTAAAAAGTTTAATTAAAATTATGGGGTTTGGAGAAAGATTTAGAGGAGTAGTTAATCAATTGTATTCAAAAAATGTTTCATCAGTTGTAGTAAATGATGGTTTAACAGAGCAAATTTACCTAGGTCGAGGAACTAGACAAGGATGTCCCCTTTCGCCTATTTTGTTTGCATTGGTAATGGAGATTTTAGCACTTTCAGATTGTATCTCAAATAACAAGCCCTTGCATGTCTACTCACAAGTAAGCAGGATAAACCTCTGCATGTCTACCCACAAGTAAGCAGGACAACCCTCTGCATGTTTATTCACAACTAAGCAGGACAAGCCTGAGGAGTCAGCAGGACTGAATCACTGAGCAGCTTCCTCCCCAGGCAGGGAAAAGTTCTTATCTCTGATGAGCAGCTGATTGGTGGTAAAAACAGTTCCCAATGAACAGTGAAAAGGGGAGCCTTTTTCAGTACTCATCAGGGGAAAACATGCGAAAGGCATTCTGGCAGCAACCCTTCCCCCTGAAAAAAACATTAGGAAAATTGTGGGGTGGGAAAGGACAGAGTAAAGGTAAAATGAGGTGGGGTTTTAAAAAGGTGTGTGTCCACCAGTGAAGGCTTCACAGCTGGAGATTACCTGCCACTGCTTTAGAAAGTGTGGAGCATACACTATACATAGATCTGCACATGCACATACATACACATACAGATACTTATCATTATTACATACACACACAATAAAGCTCAGGCTTGATGGATATGCACTCAGGGCCGGATTAAGAGCATTATGGGCCTGGTGCTGAGGAGGGCGTGTGGCTGATGAAGGGGCGGAGCAACAAGCCCCAGCCCAACAGTACCTGCAAGATACTTTCTTCTTTTTGGTCCCCCTTTCCTCCGCTTACAGTAGAGGAAAGCAGGTGGAATATTCTTCCTCTTCGCTGAAGGCTTTTCCCTACTTGTTGCAAAGCTCACTCCACACTTCAGGGGCGGGAGGCGCAAAGTCGATTCCCGTCCCTTCCCGTCAAAAAGCACAAGGCGCCGTTCTCCAGAGGAGGGAGGCCGTTTGCCACCGGGCGGAGCCACGGGAAGATGGAGAGACGCGAGCAGGGGAGGGCAGTGTCCCCTCCCCGGGTGAGCTCGTGGGCGCTGCCTCTCTCCTCTACCTGACAGAATCGGGCGGAGAGCGAGAAGAGTCAGGCGAGCGAAGGAGCGAGCGGGGCTCTCGCTTTTCCACAGTCCAAGCGCGTTTCCCAATCCAAGCTCCTCCCGCGTTCCCTTCTCTCCTCCGCTCCGCTCCACAATCTTTCCTTCTATCCCTTCCTCCCTCTCTCCCTCCGCCACCAGCACTTCGTTCCGTCCTTGCTGAAGAGGGCGCAGAAACACTGCGCTCCTCTTCGCTGCCGCTGCGCCGCCCCCGCCAGGCCTCCGCCTCCCCGCCCGCCGCCGCCGCCCACCGCCGCCGCGCCCTCCCGTCCCGCTCGCCGCTGCATCACCCCCGCCCTCCCGCTCGCTGCCGCTGCGCCTCCCGCCGCCGCCGCATCACCCCCCCGACCCCCCCGCCACCTACCTTCTCCCCGTCGTGTCGCTTCCGGAGCCCTGCCCGCATTGTTTTGGCGGGAGGAACCAGGGCAACAGGGCTTAAACACGGGGGTCCCGTCGCGTCACTGTTTTTTGCATGGTTTCCCCAGCAAAAAACAGCACGGGGGTCCCGTCGCGTCACTTCCTCCGGTTCCTCGGCGGCGGCAGCAGCGGCAGCAGCAGCAGCAGTAGCAGCAGCCGCCAGGTTGGTGGTGGCGGCCGGTCCTGATTGTGGGCCTATTTCGGGGTAGGGGCTGCAGCTCCAATAGCCCCTATCTTAATCCGGCCCTGTATGCACTGCAGACCTCCTGAAAACTACAATTTATGTGCAGTAAGTTGCATGGCAATTAGCTACTTCTCAAGAACAGAATATACACAAAGAAAAGACCTCAGCTCACCTTTTCCTCCTCCTCCTCCATTTTGTTCCATGAGAATAGCTTTAGAACAAAGCTTACTCTTCCAGCAGTAGTTAAATATTTTGCCTTTTTCAATTCCAGTCGTTCACAAGGTGCCTGAGAGCAAGCCATGCATATAATGCGGTACAATCTCTGAACTCTGCATTTAAATTCAAATCAGATAAGCTTCCAAATAAATATGAAATTTGTAGTCGTCATATGTTGCGCTAGTGGATGGAGAAGAGGTGAGGGTATGAGATACAAATCCTAGTTAATTATTGTGATTTGTCTAGACTGCTTTTTTAGACCCGAGAATCATGAAAGCCGTAGTCTTCATTATATTTGGAACAACTGTCTTAGCTGACGATTGTAAGTCATGGAAACATTAATTTAGAATGACAACAGAGGCTGCGGTTTCCTGTGCATGGAAGGGACAGAAAACTAGGGATGCTTGAGGACTAATGTGTAGATCGGCAATCCTAAGTGGCAGTGCCAGCCCCAGGATTTTGAGGCTCCTTAGGCAAGACACCCTTAATGCCCCCCCCACTCACTCAGTGAACCTATTTATTATTTATTTATTTATTTATTATTTATTTATTATATTTATATCCCAACTTTTTTCCTTCAAGGAACCCAAGGAGGCTTACATAATCCTCTTCCTCCTCCTCCTCCTCCTCCTCTCCATTTTATCCTCACAACAACCCTGTGAGGTAGCTTAGGCTGAGAGTCAGTAACTGGCCCAGAGTCACCCAGTGAGCTTCATGGCTGAGCGGGGACTAGAACCCGGACCTCCCGAGTCCCAGTCCAACACTCTCACCACTATGCCACACTGGCTGTCAGCTACGTGCTTTCTCAGCTCCATTGTCACCTGCTGCTCTAGCTCCTCGTCCTCTTTCTATTCATTGCTGCTACCACTCGGTTGCTTGCTAGGGAGAGAGCTGTGGGCAAATAAGCAGTGGCATCTCCCGCTCCTCCTTCTCACCACTACCATTATCTGGGCCAGAGCAAGAGGCAGGTGAGCAAGCAGGTTGCAATGGTGAAGAGGAGGAGCAACTCCAAGGGGCTCTTGTCAGTGGGGCCCTGCTGGGGTGTGGGCCCTCAGCAGGTGGCCAGCCATGACTACCCTTGACACTGGCCCTGCTAACTGGGGTTGCGGGGTGAAGAGATGGGTCATCTGACACTTCCAAAGCCCTGCTGGTGCAAGCATCCATTATGCCTTTGGTCCATCCAGTATTGCCGACACTGACTGGCAGCAATGACTCTCCAGGGTTTTAGGCAGGATTCTTTCCTAGCTCTACCTGGAGATGCCTGGGATTGAACTTGAGACCTTCTGCATGCAAAGCAGGTGCTTTACCACTGGGCTAAGGTCCTTCCCCTCAAGGCCCGCCCCTCCTTCCTCTCTTTTCTTATGTTTTTTTTAAATATTTAAACTGGATTTAGATTGGACAGCCCATCAAATAGAGGACACCTTCAAAGAGAGGACTGTCCTCTGTGATACAGAACACATGGCTACCCTAATGCAGATTAATGTGGAAGTGGAATGGGATGAACTTATGGGTGAACAAAGGCACAAGTGACACAGACCAGAAATAGACTGATTTGTCCATCCAATCAGAAAACCCTTAGTAAAGCTGAATAAGAAAGTCAGACTAAATCAGACTAAAATGCCAGTGTCAATTCCTTTATAAACTGTGGAATATTGCTAAAAAGACCAACCTCACAACAAACATGGTTTTACATTCAAATTGGGAAATCCTGTGCAAACATCTCAGATTGTGTATGTGTATTTGCACACTGCCATTTCAAATTGCTAATTCCATTATTCTGTTAACCATCAATGTTAAAATGGTTGTCAACAACCTGTGCACACCTTTCTTTCCTCTTTTTCTCAGATTTATCATTCCCAAAGAATTAAGTATGAAGCACCTTGTATTTTTGTGTTTGGAAACTTGCCAGAGTATGATGTTTTGCAACTGCCCTTGGATTCCTAGCAGGTGGAGATCATAGGAAGATTTGAAATTTTCCTTGACGACCTTAGATTCTTTGAATGCAGTCCAAGTGGACAACACATACTACCCCACTGTGTGAACTGGAGCTCTCCTTTAGATCTCTGTGTGATGTGAATTATGTCACCATGGAAAATACACATGAGATAGTAAGCAAACAAACAGATTTTTAAAAGAGTGTAAAGTAAGTGATTCTTCTATCACAGAGGTCAGATCTCATATTGTATATTAATGTTTTAATACCGAAATGGAAGATCCAGATCGGGGGGGGGGGGGACACAGCAGCAATATGAAATGTATTTTATTCAATCAATTAAACAATTCTACACTGAAGTATGCAACAAGTGACTACCTCACCACCACCGCTACTGGGTCATTGCCTGGCATTGCCACCACCAGAGGCTGCCACCACTGCAACCCAGGTTCACTCTCTAAATCTCTTTGCACTCTTCCCAACTTTTGTAATCCTGACAAGCAGTCCCAATGGGCCTCAAGGGGACCATGTTTAGTGAATCCATCATTTTGATATGTGAAAGTAGGGATGAGGATTCTGTGGTGTTAAACTAGACCAATTGACTTAATCACCACCCCTCCAATTTATCATCAATAGGTTGGCTGACTCAAAAAGTTAACTTAAAGTTCTGCTGGAGTCAATAATGGAGATAAATGGGATCTGACATTAAATCAATACTTTCATTTATCAGCACAGACTCTCTATTTCCCCTAGGCTTTAAAATTTGGGACAAATAAAAATTCAGCCACTACACCCCAAAGATGGACAGCGCAATTGTGCTCCTGCAATCACTGGCTTGCTAGTTATCCCACCAACATTAAGGCTGTAGTCCAGTGTTCTCCAACCTTGGGTCCCCAGATGTTTTTGGCCTACAACTCCCAGCATGCCCCAGCCAGCTACACTGGCTGGGGCATGCTGGGAGTTGTAGGCCAAAAACATCTGGGGACCCAAGGTTGGAGAACACTGCTGTAGTCCAAATAAGTCAGGTTCATCCAAAGTGTAGTGTACTCCCCACAGGCTGCAGGAACCCTTTATCATGTTGAATTATATATTCTTCAACAAGAACATAGGAGCAGTCTTACTGGACTATGCCAACAAATAATCTTATCTACTTTCCTACTGGTTCTGGATGGTTAGAAGGAAGAACACAGCAGGGATGTGAGAAACTGTTAAAACTGTTGAAACTAAGACAATTGCATATTCTTTCCCTGTTGACCCAGCCTTTACTTCCTTCCTGTTTGTGTGTTGTTTTCCCTGTGTTGAATTGTAGATTTCAAGCTTCATGGAGAGTCCTAATCTCTTGTCCTCTGCAAGGCACCATACACACAATGGTGTATATGGGAGGGTCCATGGCTCGGTGGTAGAGCACCTGCTTTGCATGCAGAAGATCCCTGGTTCAGTCCCTGGTATCTCCAGGTAGGGCTGGCCTGGAAAAACTGCTGCATGAAACCCTGGAGAGCTGCTGCCAGTCAGTGTTTACAATACTGGGCTAGATGGACCAATGGTCTGACTCAGTATAAGGCAGCTTCCGATGTTCCTATGGTGCATCATAATATTCAGGAGGTGCCAACTGTGGTGTGTTTTAAGTGCCTGTTAAATACCCAACCCTTTACACAGCCTTCCCTGTGCATTATGAAAAAGTGCTTCCAACAGGGAGGGAAGGAGGCTGGAGCGCCATCAGGATAAGTCATATCCTGGCGGTCCCAGTCTCCTCCCTGCCCTGTCCCCCAGAATGCCACCTTTACCCCTTCTCTGAGGTCAATCTTATGACGTTGGAGAAGCAGTCAGTGCTGGCTGTGAGGTGGGGGGGGGAATCCAAGCATGGATCCCCAGCTCCGAGATTGGAGCTCTGTTTCCAACCTCGGATCTGGGAATCCGAAGGATCCTATGGCCCCATAGATGCTACTTAGGGGCCATATGATCACTCTGCCCATCACTTTTTTTCTTTTTCTTTTTCTGCTGAGATACCATATATACATATCCAAATTAATTCTTATCTGGGAACTGATCTTCAAATTCTGCCATATAATTGCCAAAAGCGGTTCTGCTCACTGTTCGTTTCTGCTTGCTAATTAATTAGGGAAAGTCACAGGAAATACCAGTTAAATTTTGTGTGTGTGTGTGTGTGGGGGGGAGACTTAATGAATGAGTCTATTAATTTAAAAAGATTTAGCAATTATGCATTCTCTAATATTGATTTCCACTAAATCCTATCTTGAAATTAAATAGATTGATAATAAAATCCCCCCTGCTTCAGTTCCACCACAATAGATCTAATGAATACATTGGCTGACTGCATTTCTGCAGCACTACAGCCATTTAGGAATAAATGGTGCAACATAAAACAGCAAGTTATAATTGAAATTAAAGAAGGAAAAAGGAAACAGATGCAGGCTAGATATCGGGGAGTGGGGTTGGAGATACTCTGGTTTTTACACAGGATTGTTGTTGAGATGACGTAATAAGATTGGGGGTGGGGGGTTAGTCTGAATGATCTCTCAAGGAGCTCCCCACCCCGGCCGTGTGAGTCTGTGGCTATGAAGAAATGACTACTAGAATCAAGGCGCAATCCAGTCTGGATGCCGGTAGCCCTCTGAACTCGGAGGATTACAGGGCATCCTTTGGAGGGCGGGAGGAGGAGCATGGAGGCAAAGGTCACCTCCGTGCTCCTCCTGCCCTGCAAAACACTTAGATGGCCGATCGGCTGCCTAAGTGTGGTGCTTTGAAGCAGGAGGGAAGGAGGCTGAGGCACTGCCAGGATATCTTGTACCTTGCCCCTATTCGCTCCCCCCCCGAACACCCACAAAACCCCATCTCCAAGGTTGTGTTTGTGACCTCAGAGCAGCAGCCGGCATAGTTCTTTCCACATCCGCCATGAGGGTGTGGGGGGTGGGGAAGGTGCTCTGAGCTCAGAGTCCCACCAAGTGTACAAGGTTGGAGCTGGGACTCCGAAATATCCTATGCCCATCTACTGTAGATGCTGTAGTGGCCATAAGATTGTGCTTTCAGTGATGCCGCCGGGTAATTTTACACCCTGGACTTAATGGTCTCATGGAGGTGGCCCTTTAGACAGGCATGTGTAACTTCAGTTGTGAAGCACACACAACTACATTTCGCTTCTCCATTCTCCCCCCTTAACTGCTATTCCGTGCTTTAGAACTGCGCCAACATTGCTAATATGCTAGAGCAAAAACAAATGAATGAACGAACGACTGAACAGTTTGCCAACCCTGATGAAAAATAATTACTCTGAGCATGTACAGTTTCACATTTTAAATTCACTTAAATCACAGCGTCATCATGACTACAGGAATACAATGGAGTTTGTTCCTGCTGCACTGATGATAAACACATTTACTTGGGAATAAGTAGTATTTTGTTGTTGAAATTAATACTTTAAAGTAAAAATAAAATAAAAAATGAGCATCTGTGACCATGTATATGGCCAGCTGGCTACCCCAAATGTTGTGTGTGTTTTTTTTTAAAAAAATAAAACTAAGAAGGAAGGATGCTGCACTGAGCAGCATCAATCCAGCCATGCTCATTCCAGGCCTGTTTGCCACTGTCTGTCCCCATCACCACTGGGTGGTCATTTGGGGTGGGTGGGTGGGGCCCTGGACTTTGGCCCCAAGGTCCCACCCTAGCTCCACCACTGGCTAGAATGGGTCAAACCAGTTGGACAGGTTTAGCCTGGCAGATTCCCTACTGTTAGTAGAGTGGCCCCCAGAGTTGCCTGTAGATAGACTGGACAGAAGAGGGCTTACCTTTCTCTCCCCCCTTCCCAAGGAATGTGCTAATTGAGTCTAATGTGAGAATAATAGAAGCATGTCCTGTGTGTGTGTGTGTGTGTGTGTGTGTGTGTATAACAGTCAGTCTGGGCTGGAACTGGATCTGAGAAGGAGGCAGAGAGTTGATTTTGCTCTGTGCAGAAAATGGCACCATGGAATACCCTAAGCTTCTGATATACTGAGCTGGAATTTGTGAAGTGTTAATGCTTTGGACCCTCATCTTATACTCAGCCATATATGTGTAAATAAACCTATCACAGAAAAGCCATAAGTTTCCAATGACCTTCCCAGACCCAGTTTCTAAGGAAACTGAACATTGGAACACCTGAAACTTCTCAGCACTCTGAAGCTGGTTATGCACATATGTATGTAAAATATTTTAAACACAACACTCTTAAGGTGCAACCGTATGCACGTTCAGACAGGAAAAAAAAAAAAAGTCCTGCAGCATAGCTAGCTGGGGAATGCTGGGAGCAATAGGACCTTTTCTGTCGAAACATTCATAGCATTTTGCCTTTAAGTGCTATATACTTAACATACATTGAAAACCACCTTGAGGTGGGGAGAGATAGCCTAGAAATCTTTTAAATAAATTATTATTATTATTATCAGCATCTCTGACAATTTGTAAGCTGAAGAGCTTAAGTAAAAATGATGCCACATTGCAATGGATCTGATGCCTCATTTTTAAAGGGAATGAAATTTGAAAAGGAAGCGTGGTTTAATAGTGAAAGTTCCAGCATTTATTTACTTTTTTGTCTGTGATTACAATGATTATAATTTAACACATGTTCTACAGGACTGAGGGTAGCTAAGCTGGACCTAGGGTTGTCTGACCATAGTTTGGAAGCAGTTCCAAGTCATATCAGGGGCAGAGGGCCTTTCAGTGGTGCAACAGCAGTGATGGCTGGTCTTTGTCCAAGATGGGTAGTAGTGGTAGTAACTTAGCTTCATCATGAAGAGAGCAACTGTGATGCTGATGCTGGGATCATTACACCAGGTTTTATGCACAGTTTTATTTATTTATTATAGTTATACCCCGCCTTTTTTCCTGCAAGGATCCCAAGGTGGCTTACATAATCATCATCCTCCTCTCCATTTTATCCTAACAACAACCCTGTGAGGTAGGTTAGGCTGAGAGTCCATGACTGGCCCAAAGTCACCCAGTGAGTTTCATGGCCGAGCGGGGACTAGAACCCAGATCTCCTGAGTCCCAGTCATGGGATCAAGCTCTAAGGCTGGCTTTAAGCAAAACATACTTCTTGTGTGCAATGCTATATGCAGTTACCTGGGAACTCAATCAGACTTCCTTCTGCGAAGACATATATAGGATTGCACTTTGTTATTTACAGTGGGTTGG
Source organism: Shinisaurus crocodilurus (assembly GCA_021292165.1). Taxonomy (NCBI): domain Eukaryota; kingdom Metazoa; phylum Chordata; class Lepidosauria; order Squamata; family Shinisauridae; genus Shinisaurus; species Shinisaurus crocodilurus. The sequence goes on along the minus strand of CM037880.1, from coordinate 190,122,298 downwards.
ATCTGGATCTGGACCTAGAGAGCAATCCTAACCCACTGATGTTGCCTACCAGAGGGGATTAGGATTTGACAGAGGTGCCATTCCACCAGTGGGAGAGGGTCTCTGCCATTGTGTAGGCCCGCATTGCACCCATAGATAGCTCCATGGGCAAAAAGCTACCAGCAGTGGTTTTCCCAGTTTCCACCAGTAGTAGCAAGTATAGGGTACTTAAACAGAACATTCCAGTGGATTAGGGGCAGGGCAGAGCTGGACCTGGATCTGGATCTATTCCCCAAAGAGATACCTCTCCACTGCTTTCAATGGGGGGGGGGGATAAAGTTAAAAAGATTCAGTGGGCTGAAAAGTCTAGCAAAACTACCCGCCACCTTATGCTCTGGCCAGTGCAAGTTGGCAGGGCTTCAGATGTGGCAGTAGATCAGCCTCATTGCTCCACCCTGGACTGCTCTGGTCATTATAGTTTGAGTAGATCCATTGAAGTCTGTTATGGCTAACTTGAGTCCCATTGTTTTCAATGAGTCTCCTCGAAGTATGACTAATTCTGGATCTAATTCCAAGTAAATCCTGGGCAAAGATTAGTTTGTCAAAGGGAAGAAGATGTTCTAAGCACATTGATGAAGAAAGCAATCCTGACGTGTTTTAAGGAACCCCCCGCCCTCCTGAAATTGATTTATTTTACACCGTGAACAGGGTTGATTTCATCAGCATTTCAGTTGAAAGGAAAATAGTACTTTTAAAAAATGTCTGTTTACCCCCCAACCAAGACTTATCCCTCCATATATTGAATTCTATTTGTTATTTTTAAAGCTTCTGACTATTTTATCTGCCTGAAAGCTGAATGCAATTTAACTATATATAGCAAAATGCTTTCACTGCTTCTTAGGATGCAATCATTTACTTTGGATAAAACAACCATTATTCAAGTGAAGGAAATAATATTGTGTGCAGGTAAGAGGTCAGCATACTTTGGGTTTATGTTTAAAGTTCCGAGAGAGAGAGAGAGAGAGAGAGAGAGAGAGAGGTTCCTGGAATTGCATGTTTCTTTCACTGCTACAAGCCTTCACACGGGCTCTTGCCATTCAAAATGGATATTATACTCTCTTGGGTGTTTTTATAAAGCTACAATACAGCAGCAGTGACTGTCATTTCCCAAGTAACATGACATTTAGGATACTTTTCAAGAATGTACTGTATGTGAGGTTACAAAAACACACCCCGCCCATCTGAATGTCATACTAAATGCTATTTATAGCACTGACAATGTTGTACAGACTGGGAATGTAGCCTTTTGTTGTGGTACACGGGAAACTGACATGCACATCAATTGGCAAAACTGGGCTTCTTACGAAGCAGACAGACTCAGATACCAAGAAAAGAGAAGAAACCCATCACAAAGCAAAATATAAAGCCTAGTACGTCTCCCTGCTTCTAAATATGTGAATTTTCTCTGTGCATCAGGGATCCTGACGCCTTGGGTTTGATTTGAATTGAGACACACAAGGGCTCATTGCTCTTTTGAAATGGGAAATGTCAGTCCTGGAAAATGTGAAATAATGCAAAAGAGAGTGCAATGGAACATCTGCAGAGTGCATTTCCTTTGCCCATGAATAACCTCAGGGAACATTCAAAGCCATCCATCCTGCCCGCCCCTTATCTTTTGCTCCAACATCCAAATATATCCCTTCCTGTGGTCTTTGCCCTTCCAGTTCCACTACCCTCAACCATCCAAACTTAACTCATACAAATAAACATCTGAGAATCTGAATGTGATAGGACATAGTGCAGGGGTGGGGAACCATTTTCAACCCAAGGACTGGATTACCACCTGGGAAACCACCTGGGGGTTGGGGGCACAAGCCAGCAGTGGGCACGGCCAGAGTCTAAAGTGTGCATGGGCAACCCACTCTCACATGCACACCATTCACACACACACACACACACACACACAGAGAGAGAGAGAGAGAGAGAAGGCTGGTGCCTGCAACGTCAATGGGTGGTGTATCCACTCTAGCTTTTAGTCTGAACTTTAAAGGAGCTGTCCATGGTGCTGAACCCGATCCCCCATCCCCCAAAATTAGCTCAGCAGATAGTTCCTTAAAAGTTCAGACTACAACCCGGAATGGACCCACTGGCCCACTGACATTGCAGCCACCAGCCTCCAGTGCACGCACACATACGCACGCGCACACACACACTCACACACACCTAGGGATGGATGAATCTGTCAATTTCAGTTTCTCATTTTTCCAGTCTTAAGTCTGGTTCATCACGAACACAGATAATTTCTCCTGTGTTAAGATCAGTTTCTCCCGGAATGTTGAGAATTTTGTCCAAAAAAGTTTGCACGAAAAATTAATATACATTTTGGTGCACATTTTCACAATCTATGCATTTCATGTGCATTCTTGCTCAATATACACATTTGTTACAAGTAATTTTCCTAATATAATGCATTTTGCATTATCTCCCCTAGTGTATGCATTTTTGTGCCTTTTTTTCAAACTGGAGAACTCCACTGAAAAATGTGTAGAAGTACAAATTTCAAAGTATAACTCAATTATAGTTAGGATAGTGCAGCAGTTCACAACACAGTGCCTGGGGGTGCAGCAGCACCTGCCAAGACCCCTAACAGTGCCCACCAAAATCCCTTCCTCATTCCCCCCCACCCCCTTTCTCACCCCCAGCCCTTTTCTCTCTCACTACCATTTCTTCCTACCTCTGCAGCCAGGAAGCAGGAAGTCAGCAGTGGCATGGCAATGATGACAATGGAGGTAGGGGGAGGGAGGTGGGTGAAGCAGCAGCAGAGAAGCAGCAGCGGTGGCAAGAGAGCAGGTGAGAGGACACACGAGCAAGTAAGTGGGTGGGAGGAGCATAAGCAGTCAGTGGGTGGGCAGGAGGTGGCAGAAGCAAGTGAGTGGGTGGGCAGGGGGAGGAGGAGATCCGGAGGTGGCAGTTGCAACAGGAAAGGGGAGGAAGGGGGGAAATCCAAAGGAGGCAGCAGAAGCAGCAGCAGCAGGGGGAAGAAAAACAGTGGTAGGTGGCAGAAGGAGAAAGAGGAGGAGGAGGAGGAGGAGGAGGAGGAGGAGGAGGAAGAAGAAGGAGAAGGAGAAGGAGAAGGAGAAGGAGAAGGAGAAGGAGAAGAAAGGAGAGGAGGGAGAGAGGAGGGAAAAATAAATCAGGAAGAGGATGAGGAAGGGGGCAAGAAAAAAGAGAATCCTAGGAAAGGGGGGGCAAGAAAAGTGAGAATTCCAGTAAGGGGGCTAGAAAAGGGAGCATCCCAGCAAGGGGAGGGGGCAAGAAAGGAAGAATACAATAGCTATTAAAATCTAGAACTAGGTCCCTAAGATGCCTGGGAGAAAAGGAAGGTCTTTGCATGGTGTCAAAAAGATAACAACCAGGTGAACCTCTTTGGGGGGGCATTCCTTAAGGGAGGTGTCACAACTGAGAAGGTCCTCTCTCTTGTAGCCAACCACCTAGCTTCCTTCGGTGGGGGCACCCAGAGGAAGGCCTCTAAAGATGATCTAAGGGTCCGAGCAGGTACATATGGGAGGAGATATTCCTTTGGCTCTGGTCCCGAGCCATTTAGGACTTTAATGGTCAACACCAACATCAGATTTGGCTAAAGGATGACCTCACTGTTTCTAGGAAGAAGGTCGGGTTTTTTGGATTTTTGTTTTTTTAAAAAACCCAACAGGGCAAGACTAAGACAGTGTGGTGTAGTGGTTAGAGTGTTGAACTGGGACTCCAGAGATCCAGGTTCTAGTCCACACTCAGCCATGAAGCACACTGGGTGACTCTGGGCCAATCACTGACTCTCAGCCTAACCTACCTCACAGGGCTGTTGTGAAGAGAAGGTGGATCATGGAAGCCTGCCTTGGATTCCTTGCAGGAAAAGTAGTCAGGACATAAATATAATAAATTTTTTAAAAAGACTGGATGCAAATGGACCAAAGATGTATGAAACTGACAGGTATTTGCAGGTGATAGGGCAGGTGTATGGCTGGTCAGCACAGGTGTGAGGAAGGAATCTGGGGTGGAGGGAGGCAGGAAGATGACAAAGGTGAGATTTGGTGTGGATTCAAAATCAGCAAAGATCTAACACTTTCCTATTCTTTATGAACTTATCGCAAGCACAGGAAGAATGGTACACAGTTAAGATTTAGTTTAAACGGCTTCTGCTTCTAAAAACACATAGGCATGGTGATAATAATGCAACTGGCAGTTGCATAATTGTTTTTTTGTTATGTTATAGTAGCCATGGGGGGCAGGACTGAACCCTTTGCCTCCATTGTGGTCCTAATCTGCTCCTCCCCCATCAATGGCTTCTTTTTACTGAACAAATCACCATTATGCAAGTGCCAGTTGCATTATTATATTGTTACACTTCCGTAATTACCTGAAATGCAAAAGCGATTACAAGGAAACATATTATTACTCTAAGGCAACCTTGTCCTTGCCATAACATTTGTAATAACGGGGGGGGGGGCTGTAACCACTGATCTTCAATTTCTACTCATTTCACCCCTGCTTCATGTACAGTTTTTAAAAAATAAAATAAAAAAATAATCATGGTAAACAGGATGCTCCATTTTTTGTTTTAAAAGTTCTGATGAGCTTCAGCGCTGTGGTTCATACACTGTAATTACCATGCAACATAAAAGGTCAATTTGCTGTGCAGAATCCTTAGAGCTGGCTAAAAGGAAAGTAGTAAATGTTAATATGTTGTCAATATACTCATCTACTCTGTAGAGAGCAAATCTTGCCTTTTAAAATGTTCCTATTTTTAGAAGGAGGGTGATGACACAGGAGCTGAGCCCATCTGAACTGGAAGATTCATGAAATAGGAGTCAAAAATTAGTAATACATTTTCTTTCTGTCTGTCTGTCTGTCTGTCTTCCATTCATTTCCACCTTGCCTTTTAACCAAGAGAGAGAGAGAGAGAGAGAGAGAAGTGCATGTGCTGGCAGGGGGCTGGCCAAGAAAGATAGGAACTGTATTCCTACACATCGAGGCAGAAACAGGAAAGGCAGAACACAATGACTGGGCTCACCCAACACAATAAGCCACGGTGGCTTATAAGCCATGCTTGTTTTCTTCGCCATGGCTTCAAAGCCACCCTTTGAAGCCATGGCTTGTTCTAGGGTTTACTGTAACTATTGTGGCTTACGGTGTTGTGCGAAACCAGCCACTATCTGCATCTAGAGAGAAACCTGGGGATTAATAAGTTTGGCACTAAAAAAAAAACATGGGGGTGGAGGATTGCAAGACTGATGACTGATTTGGCATTGGAGTGTCTATCACACCCACTGTGAAGGCAGGAGGAAACTTAGGTCAACCCACTAGAGGAAGAGCAGTGGTGGCGAGTCCTCTTTGGCATGTATGATAGTAGAGTGAGAGCTGGGTAATGGTATGTTCCATTGTCAGGGGGAGGGTTGTGCAATGGTACATTCTGTTGTTAGGGGGAGAACTGTGTAATGGTATGTTCCATTGTGAGCCCTACTGTGGTGGTCAGAGTGGAATTTTCTGGGACTCTAGAGAGACAATAGACAGTTGGGAGAAGCAGCTGAGGACTGGTACTATTAGGGTGATGCTGTTTTATTGTGGGCTCACTCAATGTTTAAAAACAACAAAAAAAACCCACTTTTGACTCTACAGAAGTGATCGAATGTGTTCTGTAGTAGTAGGCCACTCGTGACCGAGTAAGATTGTCTTCCAGGATAAAATTACAAAAAGAAAATTATAAAAAGAGGAAATTCTAAAAAAAATGTGTAGACTCTAGCGAGGGGTCCGTAAGTGACTGTGGAGGCCAATTCTAGATCCACACAGCTTCCCACAGTGAGGTTACCAGATGGAAGATAGTCCTGTAAAGGATTCGTTTGACATGCTTTTCACTTAGCATGTTTCTCCCTTTCACCTTGCACTCGGGCTTCTTCAAAGTCCATAGAACCTTTGTGAAAAGCCAACCTCCAGTTAGATCGTTCATGGGCCAGAGCTTCCCAGTTTTCGATGTTTATATTGCATTTTTTTAGATTAGTCTTAAGAACATCTTTAAACCTCTTGTACTGACCCACCAATATTCCGCTTTCCATCCTTGAGTTGGGAATAAAGTAACTGCTTTGGGAGACAGCAGTCAGACATTTGAACAACATGACCGGTCCTTTGAAGTTGGCGTTGAAGGATCATTTTTTCAACGCTAGTACTAGTCTTTGCTTCTTCCAGTACACTGACATTTGTTCGCCTATCTTCCCAAGTAATTCGCAGGATTTTCCGGAGGCAACGTTGATGAAATCTTTCAAGGAGGTGGAAATGACGCTTATAGATAGTCCATGTTTCGCAGGCATACAATAAAGTTGGTAATACAATGGCTTCATAAACCAGTGTTTTGGTCTTCTTACAAATATCCCGATCCTCAAACACCCTATGTTTCATTTGAGAAAATGTGGCACTTGCGGAGCTCAAACGATGCTGGATTTCAGTGTCAATGTTGGCTGTAACAGAGAGATAGCTGCCAAGATAGAGAAAATGACCGACATTTTCCAGTATTGCCCCGCGAAGCTGGATAGATGGCATCACCAAAGGGTAAACTTGCACTTCATAGATTTCATAGATCATAGAGTTGGAAGGAACCTACAAGGCTATCGAGTCCAACCCCCTGCTCAGTGCAGGAAACTAGAGGAGGGGTCTCCCATCCAAGTAATAACCAGGCCTGACCCTGCTTAGCTTTCCACACTCAGACAAGCTGAGCCAGCGTGAGCCACAGGCCTTGCTGATGAAGCACTTGCTGATGAAGCACTTTGGTTTTTTTGATATTAAGTGAGAGACCAAGTTTTTCATATGCTTCTGCAAAAGCATTTAGGATAGTTTGGAGATCGTCCTCTGAATGTGCGGAGACCACATTATCATTCTGTAGGCAACACTGAAGAGTGTTTAAATCCTGACTCTCTCCATACATTGGGGAAACATTTCTCAGAAGAATACTTTTGACACAACACAGGGCTCCCTCTCCAGATTGCAACCACTCTAAGTGCCTCCTGTCCTCTCTGAAGAAGGCAAACACCTGGAAGGGCTGGAATGTGGCCTGCCTTCTGGTCCTGCGGAGCTCTGATCAGATGTTGCCTCCCTCCCTTGGAAGAAAACAAGGCACTCTTCCCATGGATGGAGAGGGGCCACCAAGGAGGAAGAGAGAGAGGGAAAGAGATGGTGACTTTCACCTTCTATTCTTGGAGACAATTGACTGACCCTTCGACACAGCCCATGCTGGCATGAGCATGGCAGCTAAATCCCAGAACTAGGCTGTGGGAAGTCTCTCTTGACTCTTCATGGAAGAGAAGCAATGCAAGGCATCTTCCTCCGAGAAAGATGGGGGACAGCAACTCTCAAACTCATTCCCAAGATCCCAAGAAGCTAGTCTTATGGCTCCTTGTTCTACCTATCTGCTAAGAGTTCTGCAATTTCAATACACCACACCTTGATGTAAATGGCTTGGGTGACAGAGAAGGACTGTGGTTCTTCCCCTTCAAGGAGGATTCCTCAAAGGTACTTCATTGTGCCAGAGACCCAGAAGTGAGGGCTGTTGACAAGAGCCCTGGAACAGATCACAGGAACTCATGAAGCAAAAGGCACAACAGACAAGGAGACCCCCCCCATGCACTTGTCCCTGCTGTCTCCAGCTTCTTTCTCTACCCACCTGTCAAGAAAACCCCTACAATTTCTACACACCTCCCCTCGACATAGAAGGCTGCAGTTATCTTGAAGTGCCCTGGAGTTTCTTTACCTTCAAGAAGGATTTCTCAAAGGTTTCAAGCTGCCTCTGGTTAAAACTCTATTGTCAATCATGCCATAAGGAGATGTGTGCATGATCTGGAGTTAGTCCCTTATAGCCCTCTTCTCAAGGATCACTCACCAGATGTGAATCTATGATCAGTGTTGCTTTACTCACCAACCAAGAATACTACTTCCTTATCTACTGGTCCTGTTCTCCTGGTGGTGCAGTTTTACTGCCAGTTTTCAGCATCAACCCACAACTCCCACTGGGCTGAATCATCCACTCCCTGCTGGTAGGGTCACACAAGGCAGGCCACCGCCACTTTGCTCCCCATCAACTCCATAGCATCTGCTGCACCCTGGCCTTGAATGAAAGGAAGGCGCAAACCAGAGCAGCAGCAGCAGCACTGGCCATGGGTCAGGGCCTCAGTCCACTGGATATGGTCAAATGGGGGCAGACATATGGCTGACACTCTAAAGCAGATGTGATGCAATTCCTTCATATTTTAGTCTGACTAAGAGTTCGAAGCTCCTACTCACCAGATCTTTCATGGCAGGTATTCAGGAGGGCAGTGGTCCTTCTTCACACACTTCCTGACACATTTCCTCATGAAGCTCTGCAGGCCTCTTTTCCTGTGCTGACAGTAGACCCTCTCAGTGATAGGCAGAGTGCTGGTTGCTGCATGTGTCAGCTCAACATCATGAAACAGGGTCATATTTTGAAGCCCTGAGTGTTCACGAGTTCGAAGCTCAGCCAGCCAATGACATAACAACCTGGCATTTTTCCATGGCTGCAAAGCATGTTTGCTTTCACTTAGACATCCCCCTGCCTCTGTCATGTTCCCTGGTTCTGAGGCTCCGCAGTACCCTGAGGAGGACTCAGATTCAGACAGGTTCCAAGTAACCCCACTTTAGGGGGAGACCTCAGCACCCTGTTCTATACTTGCTGAGCCAGAGGATGTTACTCTCCCATCATCTGATCCAGAGGATGACTCCCCTGCATCTTCCCCTGTTCTTCAGCCATGCAAGATCATGAGACTACAGAAACTGAAAGCAGCCCTTTCAGAACTGCAATCAGTATCCAGCAGGGGAGGAGCTACTGAAAGGCCATACTTGGCCAGCCTTCTTAAGGCCTCTGTTGACTGCAGTCCTTTGTGGGAACAACAGCTCCTTTTGGAAGAACCTTCCAGTCAGCACTTCATGTAGTACACTCTCTAAGGTTGAGCCTCATCGCTAGCCTTGTCTGATGTGGATCCTGCCTTGCTTAGTGTGAGCCAGAACAGGCAGTGAACACTGTGTGCAGACCGCTTCCCCTGAGCCTCACCCCAAGCCAGGGCAGTTTGTTGCAGCCCATAACTGTAGGATGGAGGCTCTCACAGCTGAGCATCAAGTTTTATTGGCCAAAAACCAGGCTTTGAACATTTAAGTGGCCCACCTTCGGGCTGAAAATCTGAAACTTCAAAGTCAACTGAAGGCTACCCAAGCTGTAAAAGTTGCCCCTATCCTTGTACCATCCTGGGGAAGAAGTCCAGTTAGGACCCACAAAGTTTGGTGAATGTCCAGGGATGTTTCCCAGTTTTGTGGCTCTATGTCAGGGTTACACTGAGCTGTGCCCTGAACACTTTACAATGGAGAGAATTCAAGTGTGTTTCTTTATTAGCCTGCTTAAAGAGGATGCAGCCAAATGGGCTACACCCTATCCATTGAGTCATAGCCCTCTCTGGGACAGCTATATCACCTTCCTTGCTGAGATGAAACAGGTGTTCGAGGGATCCTTGGAAGATTGTTGCATTTGTTGCACCGGCCAATTGTTGCATCTGCTGTCTTCACCAAGAGACTGGATCCATCTTAGATTACACTAGTACTTCCTGATTATGTGTCCAAGACCTAGATTGGAATGTGGCTTCTCTCCTTTTGTGCAGAAGAAGAAGGGTTCATGCACCTTGGTGGGGCACAGGCTCATTAGTCAAGCCCAGGAGAAGGACATCCACCACCAGTTCCACTTGTGTTTCTATTATGGCCACCTAGGATATTATGCCTCAGTGTGTCCAGAGAAAATTTTGGGTAATTTGACGATGGGAAAATCCATAGGCTCCACTGTGATGGGCCCTGCAGCAGTTTGCCCAACATCTGAGAGGCTGCCAACCCACAAGCAAAAACTCAATCTTTGCTTACCAGCCAGTTTGCATCTCAAGTAAGGATGTATTTTGCAGTCTTGGGCTATGGTAAATTCAGGAGCATCAAGTAGTTTTTATCAACCAACACTTTGTGGTTCCCTGTGGGTTCCCAAAGCAACTCCTGTCCTTGATGAAGCCATTGATGGACACACATTGACATCTGGCCCCATCCAACATGAAATTCAGGATTTATGGAATGAACTCCAGAACCATGGGGAATCGTTGCCCTTTAATGTGGTCACCTCACAACATTTCCCAGTTGTATTGGGGATTACCTGACTTGCTCAACGCAATCCTTTTATCCATTAGCGTGACCTGTCTGTCCAGTTTAATTCAGCCTACTGTTGAAATACCTGCTCCCAGGGTAACGTGATCCAGTCAGCAGCCACTGTCTCCCCTGAGTCAGAACCAAAACTTCCTGACAAGTATGCTTATTTTCAAAACTGACCTCATCGCAGAAGCTCTGTGAGATGGCTTGAAAAATTGGGCCATTTTCCCTTATTTACTAAGCCTGGGTTACGAGAAGGCCAAAGGAGCCTTGTTACAATGCTTGAAAGATGTCTCATTTCAAAGTAATTGCGCAGACATTTTTCTTTATAAATCAAATCCATTATACACTAGTATTATGTGTATACCTCTTCAGGTGCCACTTTATTTTGAACACCTAGTGAAGAGGGAACTAAAGGTTGCTTTCACACAAGCCCGGCTAAATGTTAGCAGATTGTACTGGGCATCTCAGAATATCCCAAGGTATGATGGAGTCTGCCCATGTAACACAGTAGTGCTGGACGATCTTGCCCATTTTCTATTGTAGTGTAAAATGTTTACTATATTAAGAGACCTGTATGTACAGCCGCTATTGGCAAGGAAATCAAAGAAGCCCAGCCATGAGAAATTACTATATTTGCTGCCTGACCAGGACAGACATACCACATTCAGAACTACAAATGTTATTATACGTGCCTTGAAAGTGCATCCAAAAGTAACTGGATCAAAGACTTGATCTATATTATCTATATTGTTTACGAGCTGCGAATCTAGCCCCCGATACTCTACTGTCGATGTGTAATCAGACTGTTTTTGCTATAATATCTTTATTTAATTTGAATTTATTTTGCCATGTGGAATTTAACAGATTGACTGTTGCTTCTTTTTGGAATTTCATAGATTTCATAGATCATAGAGTGGGAAGGAGCCTACAAGGCTATCGAGTCCAACCCCCTGCTCAATGCAGGAAACTAGAGGAGGGGTCTCCCATCCAAGTAATAACCAGGCTTGACCCTGCTTAGCTTTCCACGCTCAGACAAGCTGAGCCAGCATAAGCCACAGGCCTGTATTGTATGATGACTGATTGCTAATACAATAAGCTTTCTTCTTTCCTGACCTCATTGGAATGCAACTGTACCATTTGGGAGAAGGAGCTCCTGGCAATAAAGGTGGCCTTCGAAACCTGGCACCATTATTTAGAGGGAGCCCAGTACACTGTGACAGTTCAGACTGATCATTACAATCTTGAGCACCTTCAAAAATAGCTAAAGAACTCAAATGGCGCCAGATCTAGTGGTCAGTTTTTAGTCAGTTCAACTTTCAGATTGTGTATGTTCCACACACCCAAAACTGCCAGGCTGATGCACTTTCTCAGAAACCAAAATATTTGCAGAAAACTATGGACATACCTCAGATGTGCCTCTTGAATCCACAGAATCCAGGATTCTGACTTGCTAACCCTTGTCTGCCAAGAGCAACAAAAAGATTGTTTTTTGAATCCAAGCGCAGATTCAAGCACTGGCAGAAGATGAAAATCCTCCTGTGGGCAATTATGTAACCGGTGGACTTCTGTATATGCAATTATGTAACCGGTGGACACCACTATGAACTTGTCATGCCAAGATGGACCAATAGGAAGACAGTTTAGACCCCTGCCATACATGTGGAGAACTCGAAGTGACCACACAGGCATAATTTCTGATCCCATCCCTGGAAATTCCACCTCTGGAAGTCCTGCCCTGATGGAGGTATTATCTGATGGGTTCATATGACCCATTGATGAACTAGTCGTGCTCTCATGGCACAATAGGAAGAGGTTTAGGGCAGCAGCCATACACAGGGGCAGAAATGACTCCACAGGGGCTATTTCCAACCCCTGCTGGTTAGGCCCAGGAGGGACCTGGGACCCTGTACCATCATGCCCCATCCCACAGACCTATAGAAAGAGTCTCCCCACCCCGAAGTATCCTTCTGTACCAGCCAACCAAAAGAGGTGCAGCCAGATTTGATCAAGGAAGCCATTTTCCTTGCCCAGACATGTTCTGTGGAGAAGCGTCAAGCACCGCATGATTTCTTTTTCTGCAGAACAGAACACTACTTTTATTTTGAGAACATAGTTTAACACATATTAACACATTAACACATATTAAGAAGGGTGATAGAACAGACTGTGGAAACTATCGGGGCATTTCTCTCTTAGCTACCACAGGTAAAATATTTGCTAGGATTCTCGCAAACCGTCTTCTATCTATTTCAGAAGAGATCCTCCCTGAAACTCAATATGGTATACCTCTGAAGACTGCTGAAGAGAGAATAAATTGAACCCAAAATGTCATTTGCTCTTAGAGGAGTTGAACAGAAATGGGACATAGGGACAAAGGGGATGTGTCTCTGGGTGGAACTGGGCCAGGAAAAAGGTAGGAGTGACTTAAACTGGAAGCTGCTACTGCATTTACATACAACTCAGGATAAAAGGGCCTTTGGCAACCTTTGTCTCTCCTGGCATGTCAAGTACATGTTATTTCAGAGCTGGCAAGCCATAGTTTATTATATCTCAGGGGAGGAATGGGGAAGCACTTAGGGGTTTAAATATGGTAGATCCACGTCACAATTACATATGGGACATGAAGACAGACATATATTTTCCAAAAAAAATGAAGAAATTTCAGCAGCTCCACAATGGAAGAAATTCCATGTGGATTCTCCTTTCTAGGAGGCTTACAACAAATGGATAGATGGATACCCAGAACAGAGGGTTTAGTTTGAATTATCCCACCTTGAGGAAGAATGCTGGAATAAACCTAGATGACTATTTACTCCTTCTGCTCTATGTTTCTGCCTCCTGTAATTTGTTTGGCATTATTATATTATCTGACTTGTTTGTTTTTCTGTATGCATTTCTATGGATCCATTGATCCATCCCCGTATGTGTTTATCATACTCCATCTCCATTGGTATTAGTTGTTGTGCCCCATTATGCTTTCACTTTTAATTTTCAGTCTCATCCATCAGCTGTCAAACTGGGAGGATCATTCCTATTCTAAACATGTCAGTTGGTAGGAAGTGGCCACATAATTTGTTTAGGATTGTTTTGAACCTATGTAGTCAGGGGCCTTGGTGTCATCAATTGCATATGGCGCCAATGCTTTGCCTTTGCCTTATCCCCCTCTCTCTTTCTCTCCCGTCCTCTCTCTTTCTGTTTATGTTCTGTCTCTGCATCTGTTGTTTGTAGGAATTGCCCATAGTGCAACAGTGGCTGGGTTTGCACAACACACTAAGCCATGAGCCCAGTCAGTGGCTTGTTGTGTTGTCTGAACCCAGCAGCATGGTTTGTTAACCACACACAAACCACTCTGGCTGGGTTCAGACAACATGACAAGCCACTCTGAAACAAACATGTTTTATAACCCACCATGGCTTATTGTGTTGTGTGAACCCAACCCATTCAGTGTCTCCTCTCCCTCTAATGCAGGGGTCCCCAACCTTTTTGCATCAGTGGGCACAGTTGGAATTTTGAGAGGTTGTCGTGGGTACTCCCACAAAATACATAAAATGGCTGTCATGGTAGGCATGGCCAGTCATAGAACACTAATTTCCCAGAAGGCAAACTGGTGAGACTAAAAGGAAAGTAACATGCCCAAGAACCTAATACAAAGCATAGATGTGGGTCTGACCCCTGAAACACAAAAACACTATTTTGAACCCAAATAAAGATGGCACTGGAGGGCAGAAGAAGAAAAATAAATAAGATATTAAGATATTATTTTATTAAGAAATAAAATAAAAATCAGTAGGACCAGGGAGCCTGGTGAGTGCCAAGAGATGTATCTGTGGGCGCCTTTGCACCCATGGGCACCACATTGTGGATGCCCATCCATATGTATTCCTTTTTAGGGACAACATCCTGTGTGAAGCAGTCTTTACAGTAACCTCCAGAAGCCATGGGGTTTGCTTGGGGAGCAACCCAAGCTGGAGAGCAACCACAAAGAACACTTCTCTATGTGGCATTGTGATTTCAACCTATTAGTTGGGTTGTTCATAGTTCTTGCTTCTAGCTTGAGGACACTCTCAGGGCCATTTCAGATATTACGCAGAGGCAAACCCAGACCTTTTCTTCTTACTCAAGAGTTATGTAACATAAGGGATAGCCATTATGTAGATCCAAAACACATTTTGATAAGAAAATATTCACGTTAAAATTAAAGACATCACCATCATCATGTTAAGGCTGCAGCCCGATGTGTATATTGTAGGTAAGTAGTACCACTGGAATTGGTGGGATGTCCGAGTAGACACATAGATATGATTGGGCTGCGCATACCTATACCTGAAAATCTGGTATAGGGCAGTATCCAATGCTGTCACAGCACTAGCATAAACCAAGCTGAAAAAACAAATCAATGCTTTTTCCCTTTGCCTAGCAAGGGCTAATCATGTTGCAGTAGTGTTGAGTTATACTAGCGTGTCATTGGTGCTAGCACTGTGACAGCGTTGGATACTGCCCAATGTCTCCTGAATGGAGGCATTGTGTTATGTGTTCATACAAGCCATGTTATGTGTTCATACAATAAACTACACTACCTTGTTCAGCAAGAAGGCAAGTCATTGTGGAAAATGATTTTTTCCCCTTGATTTCTAGGGCTGAAGCATGGGAAAGCTAACAACTGTGTGAACAGATGGGAGAACCAAACCATTCCCTTCCAAATGGAGAAGAGGAGCAACAAAGTTGGCATCATGGCAAACTACAGACTGTCCTTTATTTGCATCTTCTTTTTCCTAACTCCCAGTTAACTGTCTGCTCATTTTCAGTCAGAGCTGTTTAAGGGATGACCTACTTTATGATAATTTCTCATAAAAGAGCAAAACCCTGTCCCGAAATCTTCTTCTGTCTATCCCAGATGGTTTAATAGCAGAACATGGCGGAGGCCTTGGGGAGCATATCTGACCCAGAAAATCTCCTAATCAAGCAGGCAATGAAGCGCATCATATTACTGTATGCCTTTCCTCCTTAGAAAGTCGGGGGGGACGGGACACTACTGCATTTGTAAGACTGATTTGAGACTGCCAAGCTTCACAAAAGGTTAAGCAAATCTTTTAAGACACAAGTCATAAAATATATATATATGGGTGCATCTTAATCCTTCTCCTCTCTCAAATGGTAATTTTGGAGTGTTCTTGACCTGTGTATTTGCATTCTCCTACAACAACAAGCATTCAAACACCTCATTTGATGTCTAATGTCATGGGCATTTTTTCGGCATCTTAAATGCAAAGCTCACCTTGTTTATTTTTAACTTTTTCTCAGGCCTATGCATTTTTTAAATCCCTGAGCCTTCTCAACAAGTGAATGTCTGTCCATTGATCAGTTGGACGAGAACGGTGTACTTAGCAAAATAAAATCCAGAGAGATGAATGTGTGAGCACCACAGTAGAAGAAGGATTTGGCTAAGTTGTTCACATATGAAAATGTTTAGGCTACACGCAGACACATGATTTCATAAGATTGCAGCCCAGTATGGAAGTTAAGTACAATTGTTACAGTGCATATGGCCTATTGTTTTAAGTTGTTATTTAAATGGTTTCAGTTGTTGCATCCCGCCTTGATGGCTTTTTAGCAAATAAGGCAGTATAGAAATGTTAATAATATATAAATGAACTCACAGTCCAAGTCAAGTAGGGATGTACAACATTCATGTTGTAGGATCAGTGGCGGCTGGTGATGCAGTTCTCTTGGCCAAACCATTGTTGGCTGTGGCACGAGATAGAGGGGAAGGGGATTTCCCTTTCTTATCATTCGGTGCGTGGAGGTGACAATGGCAACATGTATGTGGGGGCGGGAGCAGTGCTGCAGTCCGTACCATGCATGCTCACCATTGCTGAGTGGATAGTTGTTCCAGTGCGAATGCAGGCTACTGATGTCAGCAGATTGCCTGTCCACTCAGCAAGAGTGTACTTACAGTGCTGGCTCCGGCAGACAGAAAGGGAAGGGCAGGAATTGCTCTCCCCACCTTGTCGCCATGCTGCTGCCACCAGTGGTTTTGCCTAGGGGTCTCCCTCCCCGGAGACAACCAGCCCATCCACTGTCTACAGTGCAGATGACTATAACAATGGAAGCATCCCCCAGCCAGATACACGCCACAATGCAGATGTGCATCCAATCATCTGCATCTAATTTGCACATACACTTCCGGAAGCAGCAAGGCAATCCATTCCTGGACGTTGGTTTCAACATACGGATCTCCCCTGCTGGATGGGGCTCAAGCAGGAGAATTGGACCAAACTGAGATGAAGGTCTATTTCTCTCTGAACCTTTATCTCAGATTGGTCTAATTCTCCTCACTGAGCTTTTGTTTGACATGGTAGATTAAGTATAGTCCTATGCAGATGTTCAGTCTGCTCACGTCAGGGCTAAAAGTGGGGAGGAGACTTAGGTCACGTGCGTACGCAAGCCCTGCCTCCTATGTCCCCGCCCTTTCCCCAAAGTCCTTGACTTTCCCATGTTGATAAAAGCGGGGTTCCCGATCATGCAGAAATGTCTATTCATGTTTAAGTGAATGTGAGTAGAAACCCCCTTCAGGCCTTCCCCCTCGACATGAGGACAAGGATGTTTGGAGTGAGGCTTGTGTCGTGTGCACACCTATACCCCCTCCCCACTTTTAGTCCTCATGTGAGGAGGTTGAACTCCTGCATAGTCAGGGCCGGCCCTACCTCTAGGCAGAGTGAGGCAGCCACCTCAAGTGGCAGATGCTAAAGGGTGCAGAATGGATAGAGCTGTGTGCACCATGGGACCACCCCAGCAACCCTAACCCTTACCTTGCTGCCCTCAGATGCAGCAGGGGACACTGTCCTGCTGCCTGTGATGAAATAAGGTAACTGCCAGTCTGGTCAGCTTTTATACATGGAATTGGGCTTGGGGGTGGGGAGAGGCGCCATTTTGTTCTTTGCCTCAAGCAGCAACATGATTTGGGCTAGCCCTGTGCATAGGGCTTATGTGGTGATTTTACCTACTTCAGTTATTGCTTTGTGACTTGTGAGAAATGTCTGTCCCCGCACTTCAAAGAAAAATCTAGTTGGAATGGCTTGCCCTGGCATAGTAAATGCCACCTTTCATCACCTGAGGCTACACTCAAATAGAATATTCACCATGCAAAACTGACATTTAAATTGACATTTTAAAAGTAACATAAGAACCTGAGCTTAGTAATCCCCTCTCTCTCTCTCTCTCTCTATATATATATATATATATATATGCTTTTCAATCATACTGGTTTTAGACTGTAGATTATTATGCAAGCAATCCAGAACATACTTGCTTGAGAGTTGCTAGTGCTTACTTCTGAGTTAATATGAATAATTAATTGGGACGAAAAAGTTTTCATGCAGAATCTGAAACCAAGACAATGGACTGCATCTCTTTACTGTGGTTTATTTGGTACACATAGATAGATAGTAATAGCAGAGTTGGCATTGATTTTAAATAAATAAATAAATAAATAAATTTATACCATGCATTTCAGGGGAAGAAGGCGGCTTACAACAATTTAAAGACAGAAATGATCAGAAATGATCATTTACATTTAATTAAAATCAATCAAAATAACCATAGGAAAATAGCAGCACCTAACATACCAGCTCACTTTATATAAATAAATAAATAAATAAATAAATAAATAAATAAATAAATAAATAATGAAACTGTGAGCAGAGCAAAATTTCCCGGATCATAGGAAGCCACCTTTTAATGAGCCACACCTCCAGTCCATCTAGCTCAGTAATGACTTCACTGACTGGCAGTGGCTCTCCAGGGTTTCAGACAGGAATCTTTCCCAGTCCTACCGGAAGATGCAAAAGACTGAACCTTTGACTTTCTTCATGCAATTTATAGGACACCATCAGTGTGCCAGCTTCACTTGATCCTGATTAATTTCTGAGTCTGATTCAAAGTGCTGGATTTGGCCTTTAAAGTCCTAAACGTCTTGGAACCTGGACATCAAAAGGGCCACCTCTTCCCATATGGATCTGGCACAGGGGAGGGCAACGTCCAGCCCACAGACCTTATCCAATCTGTGGAGGGTTAAACACCCTCTGGGGGCCCCACCCTCCCTAAGCCCTACCCCCACCCTTTCCAAGCCCCACCCCCTGGGGAGAGGAATCCCCATGCTATCTCCAATTGGAGATAAATAAAGGGATTTTCCATTGTGCCACTCATCCTCCGTCAGAGGTGGAGCAGCGCAGAGGGAAATCCCTTTGTTGTCTCCAATCAGAGATCAGAGATAAGTTGGCGATGCCCCTGCACCACTTGGCCAGGACTTGCAGGAGCCTCAGCCAAACCCCTTCCCAGTTTCCCCACACAGCTTGTGCCCTGAGGAGGATGCGAGCAGTGTGGGAAGCAGCAATCTGACTTGGCTGGGACTTGAAACAGCCAGCTCCTGCAAGCCCTGGCTTAGTCAAACTTCTTCTTCCCACCCTGATCATGCCCCATTTGGGATGCAAGTGGAGCGAGAAGGAGCCGCTCGACTAGGCTTGCACTTGCAGAAGCCAGCTCCTGCAAGTGCCAGCCAAGTTGCTTTCTGTGCAGAGAGGCATGGATCTCCATGCCTCTCTCTCTGCACAGACAAAAATGGGTTCCCGATGATATCACGGGAGGGGGCAGGGCTTTGGGGTGGGACTCCTGCCCCTTTGATGTTATTCAGCCCTTGAGCTTGGTCTGGGGGGGCAATCCAATTACATGGAAGCATGAGGATTTTCCTATGCAGACAGGCCGTACCTTCTGAAGGAGGGGCCAGCATTGTGCCAGATACCGGGGGGGGGGGCAGGCTCATAGTCCTGCTCCTGGTAATTTATTTATTTATTTATTACATTTCTATCCCCCCTTTTTTCTGCAAGGAACCCAAGGCGGCTTACATAATCCTCCTCCTCTTCCTCCCCATTTTTATCCTCACAACAACCCTGTGAGGTAGGTGAGGCTGAGAGTCAGTGACTGGCCCAAAGTCACCCAGTGAGCTTCATGGCCGATTGGGGACTAGAACCCGGATCTCCTGAGTCCCAGTCCAACACTCTCACCACTACGCCACACTGGCTCTAATTGTGTGAATGGCTTGGGAACAGGTTACCTGAAAGATTGCCTCCTCCTATATACACCTACCCAGATGTCAGGATCCTCTTTGAGGCCCTGATGCATGTGTCCCTGCCAAGTGAACTGAGATGGATGGCGTTGTACCCCACCCTTCAATAGGGCCTCAAGCTTGCCCTCTTTATTGGGATCTCTGGGTGCGCTTACGTAAGGTTGGAGGTTTCTTTTCCACTAACCCTTACCCTTACACTTCTCACACTGCCTTTGGGATGTCTAATCCCTACCTTAGACCTCTTTGACCAGTGCAATAACCACAGCTTCCACACAGGATGTTTCAAATAACAAATATTTTTTTAATATATTTTAAAGTACAACAAGTTCTGGAAATAACTTTTATGTGTAAATTTCCGTTAATCTTAAGTAATGTGCTACCTTATCCTAGTACCAATCCTCCTTCAACAACTGTTCCCAGTATCAATCTCTGCACTTGCTAGCTAATATCTTAGCAATCCTAATATAATCGCTCAACTCTCTGCAGTCAGCTTCACAGACTCCCAAACAGCACCTCACATTCCACACATGCTTCTCACTCCTGCGCTCTCTCTTCACAAAATCCCTCAAGCCCTGCCCACTGTTTAGTTTATATAGCACTAGCTTTTTTTACCCGGCGTTACACGGGTCGTCATTTTTCTATAGGCACTATTTGTTCGAAATTCTTTAAGGTAGCTGTCCGCTGTTTGGAATCCCTTGGAATCCCAGCTCCCCCGGGACTACCAGCTCCCCCAGGATTACACAATGAAATCCCAACTCCCTCGGGACTCCCAGCTCCCCCGGGACTGCACAATGACATCCCAGCTCCCCTGGGACTACACAATGAAGAATTCCATGTCTCTCCCCCCCCCCCAGTACTACACAATGAAATCTCTGCTTCCCTCCCCCCTGGGACTATGCAACAATGTTTTCCCTCCCCCCCCGGACCACACAATGAAATCCCTGCTTCTCCCCCCCCGTGGGACTACACAATCAAATCCCTGCTCTCCCCCCCCCCCCGGTACTACACAATGGCGTTGCACGGGTTTTCATTTTCCTATAGGCACTATTTGTTCGAAATCCCCCCCCCCCCCGTGTAGGCCCCAGCTGCAGTTCATATGAACATTCTGTTTGGACGTAGGAGAGATTTGCATATCCGCTCCTGATTGGGCCCCTGTGGCAGTGCATACCAGCATTCTAAATGCCATTGGAGTGATTTGCATAACCGCTTCTGAATGGCCCCTGTGTGCATTCCTCTCTTGTGCCTAGGTTTAGGGATTAAGTTTCTTTATGTTTAATCACAGTTTCTCTGCATTTCTCATTTTTACAATCTTAAATTCAGTCCATCCCTAAAATTAAGAATTTTTCCAATCATAAGTTTGATTTGTTCTAAAGTTTGAGAATTCTTTTTTAAGGTTTGCATGAAAATTTGCACACATTTTTGTGTGCATTTCTCCTTATACATGCATATTTTTTTTAAATATGGAATGTTGCCTAGGAAAATGCATTTTTTAAAAAAAATAAAGAATGCATTTTTGAATGCAATTTTCACTAATATACACATTTTGTGTGCACGTTTCCCTGGCATGCACATTTTTGCATGCAATGTTTTGATTGGAGAACTCCATTGCAAAATTAGGAGAACTGTGAATTTTGACGGATAGCTGTGATTTGGTTCCCATATTGGTTCAAAAGTCCGAAATGAGGTCAGTTCACATTTTTAAAAAAGTGAAGCAAACGCATTGCTCCCCCATCACTATTAGGGATACACAGCAACATTTTGTTGCAGGTCCCGCAATGCCAATCCTTCATATTGCTTCATGCATTTGTGTTAATGCACTGTGTGTCCGACACCAATCGTGTTTGGAAGACCTATTGCCACTGGGGCCAGGACCTGCCTGGCCATGCTGTCTCTCCATATTATCTGTGCTGTGATGTGGTTTCTCTGTCTAGTTCCTGCTGCTGGCTACTATTGTACCCAGTCATTGTCTGTGCTGCTCCCACTGCCACAGTCAGTGCCCTGCGTGTTCCAAAAGTGACATTGGTACTCAGAATGTCAGTTCTCTTAAAACTGTTGTCAGTTTCTGAGCTATTGTCTGCTCTCTCCATCCTGCTGCTTCATTCTTTTCCACGGATGAACAAAGAGTGTTAATGTTTTTGATGGGTGATCTCTGCTAGGCGCTGACATCTAAAGTAATACTACATGTTGTCATGCCAACTTCCTGTGCCTGTGATGAACTAACTTTATTAGTCTTGCATATTACGACCTTTAGGCCAATATGGATTCCTTCTGGCCCCCACCCCTTGTGAAATACGCTCTGTTGTGGGATTTAATTTGTGCTAGGGCTCAACCCCAGCATCTGTTTTCAATGCTAGATCTTGAGCATGAAATGTATGAAGTTAGAACAGAGGAAAGTGCTCTTCAGAGCAGGCACAGAGTGCATTTTGTTTGCTACTGAGTAATTATAAAGGTTTCTCACGCATCAAGCATGTGGCAGGGAAGGAAAGGGCTTCTAGATGTATTTTCAAACAGACTTGATTTCTGGCAACTGATCCTACTCAGCTTTATTTCTTTAGTGGGCTGTGCCCAGCTTAAGTGTTATCCCAAAGAGAAGGAATTTCCATCCCTAAGACATGAAAAGAAGCCAGAAGTAGGGATGTATGAGGAATCTGATAGGGATGAAAATCTGACAGATTTTCATGATTCGGCCCCCCGGATTCTGGTTCGCCAGCCCTGCGCTCGCACTGACTTGCTATGATGCCACTTGAGCCAGCACGTGCAGTTCTGTTTCTAAGATGGGCCACAGTTTGCACATTTTTCAAAAATGCTAAGGAAATTTGTACAAATTGTGTAATTTGTACAAATTGCGTAATTTGTGCAATTTGCGTAACTTTATGCAATTTGCATAAAGCATGGTATTTTGCCTGTTTCGTGCAAATCGACACTTCAAAAGCACATGGATCTAGCATGATTTGCTCAAATCGGCCAATTTAATGCAAATTGCTCTAGATCCACATGCTTTTCGGGTGCTGATTTGCACAAAACACTCAAAATACAGTGACTTACACAAATTGTGTAAAGTTGCGCAAATTACGTAAAGTTGTGCAAATTGAACAAGTTACGCAAATTTCCTTTGTGTTTAAAAAAATGCACAAACTGTGGCCCATCTTAGAAATGGAGGTCGGCAAAAAAATGCCCAACTTGGCCCATTTCTGATAATCAGATTGGAAGTGGGCAGGAAGTCCATCAAGCTCAAATGAGCCGGCGGCCGGACTTCCCACCATCAGCACATCCCTGGCCAGAAGCAATAACATTCTCTCTTGGAACTCTTTGGGAGAGCTACATCAAATCAAGCAGACAGCGCAATGGAAAAACTAATGGCTTATGAATGCCTTACTCTTTAGGCCTAAAGCTCATCATTGCTCATCATTGCTACTTAGGATTTCTGGCACTGCTGCAGTTCATGGCTCAGTCTCAGGTGAACTAGAATTCTTCTTGTTTCTTTGCAAATTGAAAAGCAACCTCAGGGATGTGTGCTTCATTCCACCTAGCCTTCTCTTTCCCCCCCTTACCTATGGCTTAGCTCTAGATATGGTTACAATTAACCAGGTTTACTAGAGTTTCGAACCAAGTTTTTAAGTCAGTTTGTATACCCTGATTAAGAAGTACCCTAGTGTTGCAAATCCCTGTCCAGAATAGTGAAGACACTTCCCCACCATTTTCTCTCACACACACCTTTCTTCCTGTCAAGGAAGAATAAAAGATTGGTAGTTTCTAAAACACTGCTCATCAGTTATGTTCTGTGGGTTTGGGAATGCCCTTCAATAGGTGTTTTTCTACATGTATACACCTTTCCATATCACCATGGGCTCATCTGCCAAGGAGTCTCTGCACTTCCACCACTGAAACTGAGTACATTAAAGTTAATTCTGGGACATATTCCAGGAACACATTCCAGTCATATGGGGCACAGGCCAGGCCTGATAGGCCCCACTTTTGACCCAGTTGAGCAGGGTGACCTGGAACACATTCAATAGAGTGACTTCATGGATGAGTAGGGAGTTGAATTGGGAACTGCTGGCTCACAGCTATACTGCTATACCATACGAGCCCGCAAACTTGCACATCAGAAACCCACCATCAACAAGGGAGATTTGAACTTTGCTCTCCCAAGCTCGTGGGCTCATTCAAGACTAGCTCACATTGGCTGCCTAAGGAATATTGTAATACACAGCATTCTCAGTTCCAGATGGTGGGGAAAGAGACTGGCATTGAAGCTTTCATTCAGTGGAGGTTTAACATTTCTTTATATTATGGATGTGGGGAAAGCTAACACAAGTAATAAGTAAGAATTTTAACACTGAATGAACATAAGCACAAAGAAACCCAAACCACAACTGGTTATGCAAAATGGGGTCAGTTATTGGTTGTTACTACTTGGACTGCACTGTCTATCACAGAATCATCCATTCAATGTAATGTAATGTAATTAATTATATTTATACCCCACCTTTTTTTTCCTGCAAGGAACCCAAGGTGGCTTACATAATCCTCCTCCTCCTCCATTTTATCCTCACAACAACCCTGTGAGGTAGGTTAGGCTGAGAGTCGGTGACTGGCCCAAAGTCACCCAATGAGTTTCATGGCTGAGTGGGGACTAGAACCCGGATCTCCCGAGTCCCAGTCCAACACTCTCACCACTACGCCACACTGGCTCTGAGTACACACAGAATGTACTCATTCTGTTTTTCCGCTACCTCCTTTCCTCTTCTTTCTGAGGTTTTCCTTCTCTTCTTTTTCTTCCTCCGGTCCCCCCGCCCTCTCTTCAAGTTGTTCTTCTCCAGCTGTCACCAACTGACATGCTCTCACCTTGCTCTTTCCCCACATTCCACGCCCCACCCTTCACTTGGCATCCTGCATTCTATTACCTGCTGTACAGGTATTATATACATTATACCTGGTCATGCTACTCCTTGTTCGTCCATCCCAGTGTTGCCTACTCTGAGAAGCAGCAGCTCTTCAGTCAAAGGCATAGCTTTCCCCCTCACTTACCTGCTCCTTTTAATTGGAGAGACGGAGGATGAAACCTGGGACTTTTGGCATGCATGCAAAACATGTCCTATACCACTGAGCTGTGGTCCTTCTCCCAATATACTTCTCAGTCCTCCCTCAAACAATACGTGAACTCATGTATTCCATTCTGTGTATTTCTCCAAGAACATTCCTTAATTAATCTCTGAGGAGGTACACTCTTATTGGATCCCTTGTGGTGACTACGACTTCATGTGACTTTGATGCAAGTTTAGTCCCATTTCTATATTCTTTCCTTGACACCCAGAACAATTGCCCTATTTGAATGTCAGCTAAGGTCACCTTTTCCTACAGGCCTCTCTCATTCTTCTTTTGTAACTGTTCAGGCTCCCACCTCAGACTCCTTGTTTTCCCCTAAGTCATGCTGTGCTGCCTCTGGTTGCCTCTCTCTTTGACTTCCTCCTCAGCTGCTGATCTCACATGCTGATGACATCCCCCAGTCCCTAAAAATCAATTTCAGCCCCCTTTCCCTTCTGTTGAAGATTCTCCTCCAGACCCTTCGATCATGATGTCTCTTTTACAAATTCTTGTTTCTTGCTCTTTCCCTGTTAGCTTCTGCATCTTATCCTCAAGGCTGAGGAGCAACAGTGCTGCTTTTGGGTCTCTGGATTCCACTTCTCAGTCTTCTACGTTCCCTGGTAGTAGTCTTGTGGCATCTATATGGCCATACTCCTGAGTTTTCAGCTGTGCTCCATTTACCTAGTGCTCCTGCTCAGGTCTGGGCCTGCCTCGCCTCCAGTTATGATTTCATAAACAATCATAAGGTATTCCAGGAAGCCAGCTCTGCCTCAGCCTCACCGAGGAGAATCTGGAGAGGATTCCTCTTCTCCATTAGTTGAGTCATCTCTTTATGCTGACCTAATAGTAACTGTTGCAGTATGCATATCTGATGCTTCAGGAAAGGAACTTTGGCCGTGCTTCAGAAAGCTTAGCTAGATGCTTCCTTGGCCCTATATATAGGCACAGCTGGTTGGAGGTCTGGCCTCAAAGACCCTGGGCTGGATCCAGGATCTGCTTTCTGTGGATGGAGGGGAGGTGCCTCCACCTGATTTTTGTGGATCACCCTTCCCCCACAGCATACCCCATTCAGCAGGGACACCAGGCCCTTTGAACAGCATTTTCAGGGGACTAGAGGGGCTGCTATGGGGAGGAAGGGGTAGGGAAGTCTACTTCTGCCAGCCCAGGTGCATACACCTAAACCTGGACCCAACTCTCTTTGCCTAAAGTCACAGTATCATCTTTCTTCATGTTTCTGAACTTCAGGGTTGGGTGTTGGTCGTTAGTAACCAAAATGGCACTACCCACACACAAGAGGGAAGTATCATTAGGCTTGGGGGACTTTCAACATTTGCAGAAGTAAAAAACAATAATTAAAAAAAACCTAAAGGGGCAAGACAGCAGCAGCAGCAGCAACAACTCCAAAACAGCCCAATGATGATTGAGCATGCTCAGTGGCCATGGAATGCTGTTGGAGGGGGCAAAATGGAAAACCAGGAGGAGGGAGCATGCAATGGCATATCCTGGAAAAGGACATGGTTAGCTGGCTGGAACCCTAAACAGGAGCACTCCACACTGCAACATTTTGCTGCAGGTCCCACTTGTAATTCTCTGTTCTGCATCTTCTTGCTCTGTGCCCCACTTTGGCACATGTTCTGCAGTTGGATTGCCATAACAACAATCAAATCTCTCAGCAATCCATTCATCTCTTCCACCGTGCTGTGATCGGTGCCCGCAATCAACAGATGCTAAAAACTCCTGTTTCAGATCTAATCTTATGCTTCGGATTTGCCTCCCCTAGACATCTGGCTGACCATTGTTGGAAACAGGAGAATTGCTTGAAGAACCTTGGCATGATACAGCATATTTATTTATTTAAGAGATTTTTAACCCGCCTTTCAGTGCGCAGTGCCCCCACAAGCCAGTTAAAATATTATAAAAACATGAAGATAGAATTACAGTTAAAGACACACAGAGGCACAAATATGTAGGAGGAGGAGGAGGAGCTAGTGATTTTTAAGCACCAAATGCAGATGGGAATAAATATGACTTCAAGGTTGTTGTGTGTGTATTTTTTTAAAAAACACACAGCAGTGATGAAGCCCTGGGGAGGCAGTTCCAAAGGTGTGAAGCCGCCACTGAGACAGTCCTATCCCTAGTACCCACCAGCCTAATGGCTCTTGTTGTGAACCAGATAGTAGGGCCTCTGACCCTAATCTTAATGCTTTGGCAGGCTCATACAGGTGTATCAATAACATGGTTATCAAATAACATGGTTCCAAACCATTTAGGGCTTTCAAGGCCAAAACGAGCACTTTGAATTGGACCCAGAAGCTAACAGACAGACAATGTAAGTGATACAGAATATTTATTTGTTTATTTATTTATTTATTTATTTATTTTGTACCCCGCCTTTCTACCAAGGAAATGGCATGCAAGGTGTACAATCACAGATAAATAAAAACTTAATTAAGGGTGCAATCCAGCGGGGATGCCTGTAAGCCTGCAAACTTGGAGGATTATGTGCATCCCATGTAGGCCAGGAGGAGCGTGGAGGCGATCTTTGCCTCCCCGCTCCTCCAGCCCTGCAAATCAACTAGATGGCCAATCTTGGCCATCTAGCTGAGGCACTTTGGGCAGGGAGGGAAGGAGGCTCCTGGCAGACCTGTTCTCCTCCCCTCCCTGCCTCCCAGAACGCCTCTTCACCCTTTCTCTGAGGTCAGTCTTAGGACCTCAGAGATGCAGCCGATGTGGTTCCTTCCACAGCAGCTGCAAGGGGGGAGAGGGGGATCTGAGTGTGGATCCCCAGCTCTGAGGTTGAGGTTTTTTTTTACCTCAAAGCTGGGAATCTGAACGATCCTATGGCCCTCTAGGCTCTGTCTACAGGGCCATAGGATCACTCTGCCAAACAATAATAAAACAAACATTAAAGGCACAATTAAAAACACAACATTAACAGAACAGAAACACAGCAGAGAGGGAGCCAAGCCAACTTAGTCTCCCTCAGTAGAGAGTTACGCAACCTGTGAGCAACCACCGAGAAGGCCCTCTTTCTTGTTGCCACTAAACGCTCCTCTGAAGGTAGCCGTACCGAAAGAAAGACCTCTCCCAAAGATCTTAAAATCTGGGCAGGCTCATATGGGAGAAGGCGGTCTTTCAGGGAGCCTGGTCACAAACCAGGCACATACAGCTTTATAGGTCATAACCAGCACTTTCAATAGGAGTAATATGATCCGGGCACCTAGTTCCCAGAAGCGTTCTAGCGGCTGCATTCTGTACCAGTGGCAGTTTTTGAATTTCATGACAGTTCTTATATTCTGAACAGAAAAAAATGTTCTGCTGTGCTGATGCTCCTGGTGGAATCAGTGGCCAACTGTTTTGGATCTGAGTTTCCATCCTTTTGGGATTGATAGAAGTGGTGGGGGGAGAGAGAGGATGGGATTCTGACATAAGACTGGTACATTGCAAGGCTTTTGCACATGTGATGGTGGGTTTTCTTTTCCTTCCCCAAGAGGGAAGTGAGTAATGATAATGCCAGTGCCTGTCTTATGGGAGGGTGCAGGCCCACCAGAACAGGCCTGGATGTTCCCTGAACAGGCCCTGATGTTCCTTTTTTTGTTTTTGCCTCCTTCACCTCTTCCCATTTCCCACAGGGCCGTAGATGTCTGTTAGCTCTAATAAGGCCAATGCCTAGAATTCCAAGAATGTTATCTCACGTGTACATGCTAGAGCAGCTACGCTGGCTGGGGCATGCTGGGAGTTGAAGGCCAAAAACATCTGGGGACCCAAGGTTGGAGAACACTGTGCTAAAGGGAACAAAGTAAATGGTGTTCAGCTACGATAGTGGCGTGAGGGAGAAACGAAATTGGTTGGTGAATGAGAATGTATGTGTAATGTTTTCTTTAGCACATGTGTAGTGTTGCACTGTATAGCTACCCTGAAAATGTATAAAAACGGGGTTCTGTAGAGAAAATGAGCAGAGTTGGTCTGAAGCCAAGTGCTTTGGACTATCTCTCCCATGCGCATGGTCTGTTTTCTTAATAAAAGTACTCCTTTCCTTTCTTTTAAGGTTTTATGTCTCAGTGCCTGTTGAATTCCTTGCTGCATTTGGTAGCAGGGAAATTTCTTGATCAGCATGTACATTTGGGAAGGGGGCATAGCTCCATCTCAAAGCACATGCTTTGCCTGTAGAAGGTCCCAGTTTCAATCTCTGGCATCTTCTGAGCTAGGAAAGGTTGTTACCTGGGAACCTGGAAAGCCACTAACCTTCAGCTTAGCCAACACTGGGCTAGATGGCCTATTGGTTTCACTCAGTATAAGGCAGCTTCGTATGGCCTCAGGCAGCAGGAGTTGGAAATAGGCTTAGCTAGATAGAAGACCAGCCAGGACTCAGTATAGACATCATTTTTTGGCATTCAAGAGCTGGCATAGTGCAGGGACTAACATTGTCCCTGGTTCAAATGTCATCCCAATCTTAGACAAGTCACTGTTGGCTCAGAGTCAGACCCCTTCTTATTGTGGGGATAATTATACCATTGTAAGGATTACTGGATCAGTATATGCAAAGCACTTAGTTTGAACACTTGAAATGGGCTTATACACACACACACACACACACACACACACACACACATATTGAAATGGGCTAATGTACATATGTATATGAAGCAGAATTCTTTCAGCCTTCCCCGTGGCTGGGCTTTTGATGTTGCCAATATAGTGTAATGCATGCTCCTTCCTACTTCAGTATCCAAGGAAACCCAGGTCAGCAGCACTTGACAAAAACGTTAGCCTCCCTCTCAATTCCCCCTTCTTGCCTTTAGGACCTGAACATGCTTGTACAAAGGGAACTAGATCCTCTTGGGGTTTCTTTAGTCTCTTTCTCATTCATATTTAACATTTCCATTAGACTGGAACGTTTTAATTTGAATTCCACCATCCATAACATTTTTGGTTCAGAATTTTCCACTCTGTTGTATAAGCAAATTTTAATCACACTGCTTTGTATTTTGGTGTCAGGCATGATTTCTCATGGACCACCATTCTTCACCTCCTTCTTTTCTTCTATCAGTGCAGCTGGGTCTCACTTAGCAGAACTGATCTAAGTAAATATGTTTCAAGTGACAAATTGAGTGACAGATTTTGCCTTTACATGCTTGCAGACCAACTCCCCAGCCCTGAAATTTATTTTCATGCAAAACTGTTGCATTGTATCTTCAGCAAGCAATTTTTGGTCTGCAAAAATATGTTATCTGTGATCACTAACCGGGCTATATACAATAGTTATGTGACATTTGGCTTGTTTCCCTTACATGGCAGAAGTATTGGCAGACATGAAGCTGGGGGTTACTGCAAGTGGTTAACTGAATCAAGCTGGAAATATTTCCATTTCTCCCCCACTGGGTTGCCTGATCAGAAGACCAAACTTGTTGCTCTAAAAATTAATTGGGCAGCCTTCTAATTCATACTGTTTTCTGAAATAATTCTTGTATTCCACAGTTGTATTCTGCTACTGTATTGCTTTACCCTAGGGTTGGGCAACTTGTGTCCCTCCAAAAGTTTTGGCCTACACCTCCCTAGCTGTCATAGCCAATGGTAAAAGATGATGGAAGTTGTAGGTCAAAACATCTGGAGGGCCACAAGTATTGCCTTGCTTCCCTGCTGTTTCTTGTTCTTGGCAATGTAGATGCAGTGCAATCCTATGTGTGTCTACTTAGAAGTAAGTTCCATAGCATTCAAGGGGACTTATTCCCTGTACTTACGAATGCAGCCTTAAACATATAGATCATATAGATCATAGAGTTGGAAGGAGCCTACAAGGCTATCGAGTCCAACCCCCTGCTCAATGCAGGAAACTAGAGGAGGGGTCTCCCATCCAAGTAATAACCAGGCCTGACCCTGCTTAGCTTTCCACACTCAGACAAGCTGAGCCAGCGTGAGCCACAGGCCTGTATTAGATGTCCATGCTAATGTGTGGTCATCCAGGGGATGGGTCCAGTAGTGTGCCTGATCCTGGGGGTTGGGTCCTGCAGTACGGCCCTGACAATCCTATCTGATTCAGACAATAATTGTGACACATTACTTAAAGCCAGCCATCATGTGAGGGCCCCTACATGTCAGTGACATCAGAAGGCGGCTGTGGTTGCTGCAAGTTATCACCTTGGAGCTGCCCAAGGTCTTGCTGCTCCAGTGTGACCCTACCTGCTACCTGCCCAGCTGGTTGCTATACAGCTGTGTCTGCCCATGAAGCTCCTCTTGCCCCGTGGGCGGCGGTGTCTTGGCACATTTTGAAGTGCAGGTGCTCAGCCTGACAGTCCCCACAGCCACACCCCAAAGGAGAGTCCAAGCATTCAGCCAGCGGTGATTACCCATATCAACCAACCAGTTCTAGCAGTTTTCATCTCCACCAGGACTTTTGTAAAGCCATGTAATGGAAGCATCCAGTTTCATTGCTATATAAATGGCAATTGAGCTTTTGTTTGTATAGTTGTATGTTGCGGGGGGGTTGGTTGGTTGGTCTTGATGTCTTCATGGGGTATGTCAAGAAATGCCACATATATAACCATTTATGTTGTGATGGTGTTCTGTAACTACTTTGTGTGGCCTCTGAGAGGCTATAATGTATCTGTGCAGGCCTGAAGCCTAATGTTGTTACTGTGTTAAAGGCCTGTTTTAGTAGTAGCTGCTTGATGATGTTCTGAAGGGGGAGAGAGAGAGAGAATTGCTGGTAATATTTTTAGATGGAGCCTGGATCAGGTAGATTTGATTCTGATTGGCTGGGGATTCTAGCTAGGTGGAAAAGAGTGGTTGGGAAATGACAGTTGACAGAGAAGGATTCAGGGAGTCAGTCTGTTGTTAGAGAGGGAGAGGGTCTGCCAGTTGGTTGGTGGTGATATAGAAGAAGGGCTAGCTAGGAGAAAGCTGAGGAGAAAGTGACTAGCTAAGGGTTGAATATTAAGCTATTCCTTCTCTGTGAAATAACCATACATAGCTGGTGAAGGGCAAGAATAGGGAACAGCTGGCTGTGTTATGGCAGGAGGCAGCCCTAAGATCTTGCCAGAAGATGGTTACACAAGCAGGCATTAAAACCCAGATAAAAGGCCCAAGCAACCAGAAATACAACAGGAGAAGAATTGAGAGCCAGAGGAAAACTGTACCCAAGAGATGGTTGTTAGTGTATTTGTCTGGGATGGAGGTTTAGGGAATTTGGCTTGAGGTAAAAGAAGTCATTAAGAGGCTTGTACTAGCAACAGTGTCTCTCGAGGTGTCAGCAAACATTATTTTGACACACACCCCAACTAAATATTAGTATTCCTTTATGTTCAAAATTAACTTGTTTAATATTTCATCCTGTCTCTAGCGTTGGTGCCCATCTCATGGCTAAGCCTCTTATACCAAGCTAGTAGGAAGTTTTAAAGTATTCTAACAGAATTGGTGGCAGCGAAAAAGGGTCAGCTTGTTAAGTTATAGTGACAGAGAGTTCCTTGGGCCCTGAAATGTAAGCATTTGCTATAAATAAGAAGCCCCATGGGTGGGATTTTCCAGTGGAGGAGCAGTTTCCTCATAAGTGGTGGTAGCGCAAGAAAGAAAATCCCCCATAGGGTACCTTAGACTGTATGATTATTTTTTTTACAAGGATTTCTATGAATATGCATTCTGTCCCTATTGGCAAAGTCTCAGACAGAATCAGAGGGCTGAGTGTATGAGCTCTGTAACAGTATTTGGGGGTGATATATCTTGTCTCCCTAGAGATCTGATGTGAGAGCACTGAAGCAAATACCACAAAACATTAATGACTCTAGTAAGCTCATTCCAGGGAAACCAAACCCCGAGTAAGCACTGGTACCCCCTGAAATCTTACCACCTGGACAACTGGGGTGCACATAGTAATATGAACTATTGATTTAATTGTATATCTAGACTCTTGCTAAGCTGTAGAATACTTCTAAAAATACTAAGTTCTAAGAATACTTGGAAGCAAGTTCTATTGAAATCAGTGACAATAAATCAGTGATTTATACTTCTGATTAAACATTTCATAGATTTCATAGATCATAGAGTTGGAAGGAGCCTACAAGGCCATCGAGTCCAACCCCCTGCTCAATGCAAGAAACTAGAGGAGGGGTCTCCCATCCAAGTAATAACCAGGCCTGACCCCGCTTAGCTTTCCACGCTCAGACAAGCTGAGCCAGCATAAGCCATGTCTAGGAACAAGCTGTTGATATGCTTCTGTGCTGTTTTTTTAACTGTATGAGTCAAGCCCCCCCCCCCAAAAGCACATGTATGATGCACTCATTCTCCAATGTTGCCTTAACATTTTTAAAGCAAGAGTTCTTTTAAAGAGTTCCTTTTGCCTTCATCAAAGCAGTCCAATCTTAACTGAGCTCATTTAATTTAATTAAAACCATTATTCAAATGTGTAAGCTTGCAATAAAATTAAAAGGCAGAAATATTTCATTCTTTCTTCATATTATAGTTAAATACTGTACATGAGTTTTGCTATCCCAATAACTGCGATTTATTTTGTCCTACAAATCTTTGAAACCAGCACAGAGTTCAGAAGGAGAAAAAAAAAAAAAAAACTACTACTAGCATCATAGTCCAGCAAAGAAAAGATGCTGAGGCAATATAGAATTTACTGGTTTTTGTATTTTTCGCCACTGGGGGGGGGGGGAGTCACTTTGGCTGGATCATATACCGGTAGCTGAAATATGCTGATTGTTAGGGAATGGTGGTTATTGCTGATACAATTAAATATACTAAGATTTTGATTATCTGCTATGTATACTTAAAACTTGAAGATAAGTTTACAGATCAGGGGCAGTGCTAAGTACCGGAAAGATCTGGGGCTGAGGCCCACAGGACAAAAAAAATGCACAAATTTGCATGTGCTAATTTACATGTACTATAAAGTCTGTAAAGGACCCTGTCTCCTAAGAACACCCCTATTTGTAAAAAGGGATATATGGATAGGGGAGAGGAGGGCATTTAATTTCAGGGGGGGAGGCAGACAGATTCAAAGGCAGGAGGCAGCAGGAGGTGAAGCACATGTAGGCAAAGAGCCAGCTAATCCAAGGGGATCAGATACAACAGGGTTAATCAGGCCCCTGAACCTTTATTTCAGCAAGTGCCCATGGACAGCAGGGTGGTGGGGCAGATGGCATCCCAGAGATTTGGTGCTCCAAATAAAAGATTTTGGGGCTCCAGCCCTAGTGGGCTGCCCCCTAACACCACCTCTATTGCAGATGATGGTTTTAGTACTATGGGGTATAACCATATTTATTTTTGTATCTGGCTTTAATATTTGCAAGGGTTTTTGTTTGTTCATTTATTTTTTGGGGTTTTGGTCCTGGGTCTTAATACTGCTACACCCATCTCACTTCTCTGAGTGGTGAGATGTTGCAGGGGCACAGCACTTACTTAGGTTTTGTTCCTTTTTGCAAAAAAGAACACTGGAAGTTTATTGGCATTTTGTAATCTTGGTGTTCATTCGCAAATATTCAGATTGAGCATAGGTGGAGGCACAGCTTAAACATTCACATGGACAGCTAAAGTCCACTGCTCTCCCATCAGATCTCCAAGGAGACAGCCATCACCCTAAGATGTTGTTAGCTTTCAGCTCCCAAAACTCAGCTCTCTCAATCCAAATTGCCCTCCATATCTCTCCTTTGGTTTCCTGCTTTCTCACAAACACTCAGTTTATATCAACCTTATCTGGGAGATGGGGAGGTCTGCCCCCTTTTCAGGAATTTCAGAACATACCTGAGAGGATCATGTATCAGGAATCAATTGGCTAAGTATTTAGTTCCCATGCCAATATATCACCTTTAGTTTACCTACCAAAGGACGTGCCCTGCCAAGCCTGGCCTAAAATTCCCATCAGCCGTTCTGGCTTGGGATGATGTAGGTTGTAGTCTAACACATCTAGAGGGCAACAAGTGGGCAAAGGCTCATGTATGGCATAATTTATGATGCAGATGACCATCTATGAACTGTATATTTTACCTTGTTTTGTAAACCACTATCAAAGCTCCATTGAAGGGTGAGATAGATATATCTATATACATAGATATGCTAACCCAAGTGTGGGTAGCCTTTTTTTCTGTTAAGGGGGTTACATTCTCTCATGGGTAATCAGTTGGGGGGGTCATATGTTAGCCGTGGGTGGGGCCAAAGCCAGCGGTTGGTAGGGCCACCACTTTTTTCTTTCTGTTTCTATTCCCCTCTTTTATCTCCCTGGCTGCCAGGGAATGGATAGATTACTCTTGCCAGCTGAACTGATAGCTTGCAGAGGACATTTGGAGTTAGGCCAAGGGCTGCAAGAAATTAGGATGAGGACCTCAGGTTGTCCACGCCTGCATCAACCACCACACCACACTGACATGCTTGTTTATGCCCATATTATATGTTACACTGTAAACACTGGGAGAGCAGATGGAGGTCCGCTGCTGTCCCGGTGTATGCAGTGGTGCTGTAAGATAATTTTAGAATCTAGACTTAATCATCTTTTTCCCCTGTCCCTCTTTAGATGGTCATGTATATTACTTCACTTCAAAAAGTGATTAAACCAGACCTGCTGCATTTGGGGTCCTCCTGCTCATTCTGTTGAGTCAAACCCTGGACGTCTGCCCCAATATGCCCTAGCCAGATGGCACCACTGAGTGCTGATACAGTATTTCTGGCACTGGGATTGTATGAATGAACTCTTGATACTGAGGCCTTATGGGCTATTTTATACCTGGTAAGGATACTTCTGTACAAACTACACACATATTGCATCTATTATGAAGAGCACACTACATGTTTCAAATGCAGTTTTCTTCTTCAAAATACACAGAAGCAACAAGGGAGAAAGGGCTGGGTGAGGCCTCCTTGCATTCTAAGGGGGAAATCTGCATTTGAGACATATGCATCCTTCATTATGCATGCAGTGTGTATGTAGTTGTACTCAGGTATCTACACCTGAATGTAAAATATGTTGTGAACAGCCTCACTCATACTTCCTCTCACTCCAATGAAATACGCTGACGGCTATATCAGTCCTGTTTCACAGAACATCGTGTTACACTAACAATGCAGTCAGATCACACACATTGCAAAGATGTGTGCTTGCATTCAAACTCATGGTTAGATGATCTGCCTATCATGTGCTTGGTGCAATTTAGAATAAAGAAAAGCACATAGCTTTACATGGACCTATGAACTGTCTGTAGCAGTTGTGCAGTAGAGCCAGAGGGGTCTTACCCAATTTCTGCCTGCACTATCCGTTTCCCTAGCCCCTTCCCTCTTTTCTTCTCGCCCTAACATGGAAAATGCAAGATGGGAAAGGAATGGTGGATAATTCTGTCTCTTGGGTGGGGGGAGCATGCAATTTGCTGCTCCTCCAACTACGCTTTCTGAGGCGGGGGCTTCACCTCGCTTCATGGGAGGGCTGGCCCTGCCTTTCAGCCTGAGTGTCAAATTCAATTTCAGAAAAGCACTCAGGGGCTGCATTCTAGTGGTGGGTGAGGCCAAAGGCACAAAGGCAGAGCCAAAAACACACAACCCTCCCCCCCAAATACCAGCATATGTTAACTTCAAGCTCTCACTCCCAGTAACTAAGCCTTAGGAGAGGCATTTCAACCTTTTACAATGGGGGGGGGAACTGTACAAATGCTGAGAAACCATCAAAGCATCTGCAATCAGGGGAAAGGGGATGGCAACAGGGCAAGGGGGTTTGACTGTCTCGAGAGCCCATGAGGGCTATATTGGGCCTCCAGATGAGCTGGATTTGGACCATGAGCCTGAGGTTCCCAAACCCTGCGTTAAAGTTGGTATACATTTAACTGTTAGATCTGGGCTGCAGCAACATTAGATAAATTCTGGTTTAGGGTGCAATCCAATTGAGACGATCACCAGCCTCCGAGCCTGGAGGCTGACAATCATCCAATGCAGAGCAGGAGGAGCGGTGGAGGCAATCTTTGCCTCCCTGCTCCTCCCACTCTGCATTTTCACTAGATGGCTGTTTTTGACCATCTAGCAATGGTGTTTCAGAGGGGGAGGGAAGGAGGCTGCAGAGGACACAGGGTATCTCATATCATGCCCTCTGCAGTCCCCTTCCCTCCCTGCCCACTGGAACACCCCCTTTTACCCCTGTCTGAGGTCAAGTTCCCAATCTCGGAGAGGCAGTTGGCATGGTACTTTCCATGCTGGCTGCAAGTCGGGAGGGGTTGAGGAGGGTCAGAGCACAGATTCCCAGCTCCAAGCTTGGAACTCTGTCACCGACCTCAGATCTGGGAATCTGAAGTATTCTACATTCTCGACGATGTTGAGGGGCCATAGGATCGCTCCCTCCAATGCTTAGCTTTTTCAGATTTATTTTCCACTGATTGGTAATTATAGTTCTGGTTGAAACGATCAGCTGGAAATGCTTCTCGGGCTTGTTGAATCTGAAAGGTAGTTAACTCCAGCTGCACATTAACATATCATCTCCCATTAAATTATATCAAAAAGGATAAACACTGATAAAAGACATCTGCTGACACTTAAAAGGTCCTGTAATCCCAGCTTCATTTCATATTCACTGTAACTGCAGTCATCAGTCAGAATTTGTGTGGCATTCATTGTCGCTTTTACATAGGTGCTGTACTGTAATAAAGCGTTAATGAATGGACATGCTGTTATGGCAGCTCCATATGGAATTGTGGTTCTATATATGGAACACAGGGATTGGCCTTTGAATTCACTGCTTATTGCTATGTCTGATTTAAGCTTCTGGGATCATTAAATAACTTGGACTACACATGAATATGAACTTGTTTATAAAGGAACATTGGTGTCAAGGGATTCAGTATTTTTTGTGCTGAACCTGAATATCCTGGCAGGATTTAGGTCAGGGTGGTACAAGCAGAGATTGGAATGTAGGTCATTGATCTAAGGAAGTGGTTTTCTGGACCTCTGAAGCTCACCAGACATCCCACAATGACAGTTAGTAACAGTCTTCAAGCACAGCTGAATGCTAGTTTGTCCATACAGTAATTATAGATATTTGCCCCCAATGCACAATGGCAGAGAAGTATTTTCTCATTCTAGGGTAGCGATGGGCAAAAGGAAGATCATTTTCTCTATCATTTTCTTAAGGCTAATCTACAAAAATGCAATACAGTAATACCTTGGATTGCAAGTAACTTGGTCTGAGAGCGTTTTGCAAGACAAGCAATTTTTTAAAATAAATTTTGACTTGATAAACGAGCAAGGTCTTGCAATACACTCGTAGGGATGTAACCGCTCGCCTCGAGCGGGAGTAGTGGGCCAAAATCGGCCCCGCTCATGCCCGCCAGAGACTCGCTTTGATATAAGAGTGTTTTGGATTACAAGCACGTTTCTGGAACAAATTATGCTTGCAATCCAAGGTATTACTGTATAAACATCGAGAACTGGGAAGCTCTGGCCCATGAACGATCTAACTGGAGGTTGACCTTTCACAAAGGTTCTATGGACTTTGAAGAAGCCCGAGTGCAAGGTGAAAGGGAAAAACTAAGCGAAAAGCACGTCAAACGAATCCTTTACAGCACCATCTTCCATCTGGTAACCTGGTCCTCACTGTGGGAAGCTGTGTGGATCTAGAATTGGCTTCCACAGTCAATTATGGACCCATCGCTAGAGTCTACACAACTTTTTTACAATTTCCTCTTTTTATAATTTTCTTTTGTAATTTTATCCTGAAAGACAATCGTACTCGGTCACGAATGATCGCCTACTACTACTACTGTAGCTCCCAATTGTTTTAACAATGGCAAGTAAAATCGAATTAAAAACAAAATCTCTGCCATGGCAAGCCCTTGTGTGAATCACTTATCTAATAGAGCTTGTCTACATGAGGCATTCCCTACGGGCTGTTTACGTGTTCTTTCAATGATGTTGTGACCTTCCAGTTTCACTTCTGTTTGTAAACAGCACACTTTTCAGTAAGTTTTTTTTAGGGCAGGGAACATGGGGTATTATTTCTGATGTCGGAAAGAAAATGCTGTTTCCATTGTGTGTTTGCACTATTCCACTATACCACAGTGCCACGTACAGGTTAGGTAGTGGAAAAGCAGGAAAGGAAATGCTCCTCGTGTAGTGCTTGGTTCTCAATTCTGTGATGAAACCAAAAGTAGATGCAGCGGATTAATAGCCTTGTGTAGAAAAATCCTTAGCCTCAGTGTGTTCCTGATCTATAAAATACGAGTATTAATTGACCAGTTCTTTGTGCAGCTCCACTGGCTACTTTGAGAGTTTTGTGTTAGAATCCCTGATCCATAGTAACTCAGATGTAGATTTTTATTTGTATATACAGTGTATGGCTTATGGGGTGCACTTGGCATATGATTCCACTGTGCCCTCCCTACTATTTTGGCATCTGGCTCTAACTATTGGAACACAAGGTTCCAGTAATAAACCAGATTCCACAAGCCTGAATTCTAACAACAACAACAACTAATGAATGCACTGTAGTAGGAAGGATGCAATCACAGACAACATGCCTTTTCCCATAATGCAGTATTTTTTAAGCCTTAATATTTAAGAATGAAACCAATATTGTATTAGGCTGAGAAGCTGGTGAGATGAGGCTATGAAAACATAGGCTAAAGAACAGAGAGAGGGGGAGGACACAGCAAGGAATTGGGTTTGGCATGAATTGGAAGGAAAATACTAACCAGCATGTTTAACAGATTGTTATTTTGGTGGCCCACTGATTGGTCTACTAATAAAAAGCAGGGATGTTGAAGAGTCCTTGGTCTCGAGTCACGAGTCTTTGGACCCGAGTCTCGAGTCCGAGTCCTTGGTCCAAAATGGTGACTCACGAGTCACGAGTCACGAGTCACTCCCAAAGCTGACTCCACAAGTCCCTATTAAAATCAATGGGGGGTTTTCCCAACAAAATAAGGCTACTTCAGATGTGTGGTTTAAATAAATTCTAGGCACAAGTGTGCCTTTTTATTTCAAAACTCTGCCACTGATTTTGGCAAGAACAGACCAGGCAGACAAACCCAAAATAACCAGGCAGGCAGAGGAGGCAGGGAACCCCAAAGCAGGCAGGCAGAGGCCTTTGTCTTGGACAATTTAACTGTTGAACTGGTCAAGAAGAGACCAGGCAGGCAGAGGAGGCACTCAAGGCAGGGAACCCCAAACAGGCAGGCAGAGGCAGCCAAACCCAAAATGTCTGAAAGGTTGCATTTTAGGAAAATGATTTTAAAAAATAAACTTGCTGTACTTCCTAAAACCTATCCATGTTGCATTTGAGGAACACAATTTTTTTCTAAATGTTTGGCCCCCATTCTGGAACGGTGAGATCTCATCACAATTCCACCCTCACTGAACACCTGCTCTGCTGGTGATGAACTTGCTGGAACCAGAAAGACACTCAGAGCAGCCACACAGAGTAATCTCAGGTCCTTCTTCTGCCTCTCCCAAGTACGCAACACATCAATCAAAATAAATCTTAACACACTGTTGGGGCTGCACTCCTGGTAGCCGTCCATAGTGGCCGAGCAGCGGCACACCTCGCTTCCTTGCGCTCTTTGCCGGCAATCACACTCCTCTCCACTCCTTCTGGCACAGCCCAGGGATGTTGAAGAGTCCTTGGTCTCGAGTCCCGAGTCAAGTCTCGAGTCCCATTAAAAATATTGGGACTCGAGTCCGAGTCGAGTCAGAGGGGGGACTCAGTCCGACTCACGAGTCGAGTCCTCGAGTCCGAGTCCCCATCCCTGATAAAAAAAGTGCTGCTATATCATGGCTGGACATTGTTTCTGGGTTGCAATGTGTAGGGTTAGCAGTAGGGTAGCCACTGATGCATCACCAAAAAAGAAGACAAAGGAGGATAGCAGCTTGCATGGTATTTGCATATCTACTATATATGTATAGATGCACATTGTAATGCATCGCACTATAGTGGGGAAGCCTGTGACGAGGTGATCTACATGCCTGCTCAGTCCAGGTGTGAAAATTGTTGATGGGCAACTTCAAGGCCCCTGCCTGTTCTCCCTTCCTGTGGTTCTTCCTCTTTAAACCAGACTTTGACTGGATAGACCTTCAAATAGAGGACACCTTTGTAAAGTCGGACACATGACCACCCTACTTAGAAGAGCTTGATCAAGTTAGAAGAACTCTTTGTTGTCAGTGAGGAAAATTTTGAAGGAGCAAGCTCTGAACGAAATACTGCTTGTGAAAACATCTTGATAAAAGCTACCTATTGTAACTGGCCACACACCCTGGCCTTGGTTAGATGGAGAGAGGTTTGCCCTTTTTTTGGACAGGATATAGGTAAAAAATAGTGTTTATAGTGGTTACTCACATGTTAGTATGGTAGCTGTAGAAGGGTTAGATGTGAATGTGCTTCCCAACATAACAATGGTGGGATATCATATAAATATAATATATACAATGTTT
The DNA here is from genome assembly GCA_021292165.1 of Shinisaurus crocodilurus. NCBI lineage: Eukaryota > Metazoa > Chordata > Lepidosauria > Squamata > Shinisauridae > Shinisaurus > Shinisaurus crocodilurus. The sequence goes on along the minus strand of CM037880.1, from coordinate 190,081,491 downwards.
GTATTTTCCAGAGGACACCATGAAGAATGCCAAAATAAAACTCATCACAGAGTAGAGTCAAACAGTGACAGAGATTATACACAAACCTACCAATACTTGCTTATTTCCTTCGCTGGAGTGCAGAAGGAGGTGCATTTTAATTCAGGAGTCTTTTAAGCATCCTCCCACTTGGTGGATTAAGCATAAGAAAATGTGGTCATCATGGAAGAATAAACAAAACAGAGTAGTGGTCTGTAATGCAGCAAAGTTTAAGAAGCAAATTTTGTAAAAAATTTAAAAATAGAACAGAGGCAAGGTAATGTAATATGATTATAGCACGTTGCTATAAGTGCCAGTGATGGAATCTCTTACTGATCAGAGGAGTTTAACATCTAAAACCAGAAAGCCAATTATTTGAGTTTTAACACTTTCTAATCTTTTAGATTCAACTTGAAATTCAGTGTGTCCACCTGCATTGCACTGAAGCAAGCATCAGAAGGAAGGTGGATGTGTGCTCTATTTTACACAGGGCAGTCCTCTAGTTGAAAGTGTCATCTATTTGAAGGGTTGTCCAACCCAAGTCCAGTATAAAGATGAAAAAGCATAAGAAGGGGGAGCATTTTAAAACTACCAAGTTCAATTCTGGGATTTGGATTAGGAGCATTGATCAGATCCATTGCTCTCATTTAAATAAATACTTTAGCCTACCCTATTTTGTTTTTTGTTTAGGGCTGTACATATCTTTGCTTGTTCCTGTGTGTGTGTGTGTGTGTGTGTGGTATCATCACTATCACCTTCTCTCTTTCTGTCTCTGTGTGTGTATCTGTGTGTGTGTGGTATCATCACCATCACCTTCTCTCTGTGTGTGTGTGTGTGTATGTGTGTGTGTGTATATACACACACCTAGGCCCAGTTCACACGACACGGGAACCGCAAGGGAGTGGCTGTCCCCCATGGTTCCCGTTTCATGTGAACAGTGGCCCAGCACGCCCCCCCAGGACGGCCACGTGCTGGAAGTGCCGAAATCCACCATGGGCGGTAGGAGGGTAAGCCCCTACCATGTGTGCCCGCCATGCTGTGCGGACAGTGGGTGCCCCCCCGCGTGGGCCTCTCATGGCCGCACAGAGACGGCAGCCCAGAGCGGCCAGAGCTGTAGCCGCTCCAGCCCGTGGGCCAAAAGGCCCCACGGCTGGCCAAGTAGGGATGTAACCGTGCGTCTTGGGGGGGGCTGAAAGAAGGCCAAAATTGGCCCGCTCAGCCCCCCCAAGACTCGAGCACCTTACCTGGCCGCCGCTTGATCCATTTTTCCATGCCATGCTGGCAGCGTGGGGTCCCGTCGCATCATTTCTGCCTGCCAGGAAGTGATGTGACGGTACCCTGCGCTGCATTTTTGGCATAAAAACCAGGGCAACCCAGCTTGAAACGGCGCAATTTGCTATTCGCAGCCATTTTAAGCTGGGTTGCCCTGGTTTTTACACTAAAAACGCAGCGCCAGGGAATCGGAAGTGATGCGACGAGGAGCCCGTCGCGTCACTTCCGGTTTGGGAGCATGGCGAGCGGCAAGAGCGGGTGGGGGGTGCTTGGCAGCACACACACCCCGAGCAGGTAAGCTCCCCACTCAATTAATACTCCTATGGCCAAGCAGAGGATGCCGGTGCGCAGAGCGCGCACCGATTGGGCAAGGCACTGCCACTGGCCAGGACCGGCCGCAGCGCCGCAGCTGCCTGCATGCACCGTGCTCGCAGCAGCGCAGCCGCCCTCGGGCGCCCGGCATGCCGCAGCCACTGAACCTCCCAGGCTGCCACCCACTAGTGCCAGGACGACTACGCTGTGGCATCGGGGCTGCCAGCTCAACCACGGTCCACCCATGTGTGCGGGGCATGGGTCATCTGTGGTGTCCTGCTCGGCCCCGCGGATGGCTCCGTGGTGCCTCCCCCGCTCACCTCCTGGGTCATGTAAACCGGCCCATGCACACACACACACACACACACACACACACACATTCTCTAGGTGCACTTTGCCTTGTCAGCAACTTTAGACACATTACATAGGAATCAAAATTATTATTTTACCTTCATAAGCTTTAAGAGAGCCATAATGGGGATGATTCATTTGTAATCTGGCTGCAATGTATCTTGGCCAATAGTTTTAAAAGAAAGCAAAAAAAAATCTATTTCCTAAGTAGTTTGCTAGAATTACTTACCCTTGCTCAAAAAAGGCATCACTTATCCATGATGCTTGGCTTTTGCAGAGCCAGCTCTAGAATACTGTCGTTTATTTTAATTGATAACTTCCCCCTTGTTTCTTGGATTAAATGCTTCAAAAGTGCTTATGAAAGGTGCTATCTTGACAATACCGAATCCTTTATATAATGACAGGTACAACAGCTGAGACAGGATTCCAAGAACAGCCAGCTTTATTCGCTGGCTAATTTTCTTCTTTGTCGAAAGCCAACCTTTCTGAAGCAAAAGAGAAGCATCATCAATACAGGGCATGCCAGAGAGGGTTGCATGGCTTGGTCTGAGTGTGTCGCAGGGCTTCCAAATGTCACGGGTTAAATAGAACCCTGTACTACCAGGGAAGCCCCCCTTTAGACTCAAGGGAGCTTCAGTACCAGCCTGCAATACAATATGAGGAGCTGGTGTTTTAGGGGGTGGGGGAAGCAAGATTATAGATGGTATGTTTAGATAATAACATTAGTTTGCAAATCTAGGAGTGTGATTTTTATTTTGCATATAGGTTATATATTTGAAACTGTATTGCATTTTCACTGACGTAAGTCACTGAGTGCTCTACAAGCAGAAGAATAGATGATGATGTTGATTATGATGAAGATGATTTATTTGTTGCATTCATGTCCCACCTTTCCTTTTCCTCCAAGGAGCCCAGGGCAGCGTACAAGATCCTCCTCCTCTCCATTTTATCCTCACAACAACACTGTGAGGTAAGGTCAGGTTTGGCATTGCAGGGTGGGGGTGGGGAGGAGTGCTCCCACATCCTGAAATTCTCCATCTAGGGCAGAACTTCATAGGGCCGATGGGGTTCACCAGTTGGATACAGAGAATGGCATCCTTTTCTGCAGCATCTGCGAGTGGGGCTGCAGGATTTCATCCTGGGCAGGTGTGGGTAGGGGACCTAAGCTGATGCTTGGTCCCCTCCTTTGGCAGGGATGTGTGGGAATAGTCAGGAAATAGGCTTCGGTGGGTGCTCACAGGCACTTTTATGGTGATTGGCAAGTCCAGAGGCCCGACGCTTGGGGGCTGTGCAACCCATGACCTAGGATGCCTTTGGGGACCAACTTGTCTCACCTACTCGGAATTGTGCGGCACCAGGCGGGGGTGACACAGGGAGGTCTCCCCTTACACTCACATGTAGCCTAGGCAAGGGGAGGGGGAATTCAGTCCACCTCCTTGCCCTGGTGGAGTCAGTGGCTCGCCCTGAAAGCAGGCTAGTTGCCTGCAGGAAATCATATTCCCACACTTTGCACTTGCAGATCCTGGCGTGGTACGTTTTACCCATGTTAAATAAAATAAAGAGGCTCTATTTCTACCCAAGCTTTGGTGTCTGTGTCTTTATTTCCTGTCTTCTCTCTCTCTCTCTCTCTCTCTCTGCAACAACCCTGTGAGGTAAGTTAGGCTGAGAGTCAGTGATTGGCCCAAAGTCACCCAGTGAGTTTCATGGCTGAGTGAGGATTTCCTACCCAACATAACAACAACAATGACAACATTATATATGCATACTAGCTGTACCCGGCCACGCGTTGCTGTGGCTCAGTCTGGTGAAATGGAAAAGAATGTGGGTTATCGTGTTGTCTGAACCCAGTTGATGCTGACACTTGTTTTATCAGGAGGGATGCTGAATGCAAAGTATTTGGGGCTGACGTGGTCTTGAAATGGGCAATGGAGATGAAAACGGCTAGAGTTGGTTTGTTCACAGGGATCAACGCAGCTGCCTAAATTTTTGGCCTCTCCGAGGGGGGGTGTTCTCCAACCTCCCCAGATGTTTTTGGCTTACAACTCCCAGCATGCCCCAGCCAGAATAGCTGGGAGTTGTAGGAAAAAACATCTGGGGACCCAAGGTTGGAGAACAGTGGTAGGGACTGTTATGACAAGTGCCTGCACTTCCAAACGGATCACACTACGTAACCACTGAAAATCTGGGCAGGCTCGCACGGGAAAAAGCGTGTGCCATCTTTCATATGCACACAAATAAATACAGAAAACATATACACACTTTCCTGGGAGTTAAGTTCGCTTGAACTGAGTGGAGCTTGCTTCTGAGTCCACACTGCACGGTTAGCGAGGCGTCCCCACAGACAACCCCCACCCCCGCGAAACTGATTTAGCACTGGCAAATATGCCCAGAAACAGGGATTGACAGCGATAAACAAAAATAGCAAGGACTGGAACGAATTTGCGACTCGGAAGGGAAGAGCACTCTGCACATGTCCAGAAACCCTGTCCCTAATATCCAGCCAGCAGATTTTTTTTAATTAGAAAAAAAAGTTAAATGGGGCCAGTGTTAGCGGGTGGTATGTGAAACTCTTGGGATTGAAACCAGCTTCAGAAAAAGCTCCCAGACCGTGCGCGTTACGGCCTCCTCTTCCGCCAACGCTGCCCTGTTTCGACTCCAGTTTCCGGCACTCTGGTTTCCTGTTATTCTGCCTGGCTGTGTCAGCTCTGGGTGGGGACTGGCTGTGTCAGCTCCGGGTCAGCAAAGGCCTGGGAGCCGATGGAAGGCATCCGGCTTGTTGCCAGGCGACGTCCCAACCGCGTGTTAGGTGTGTTTTTGTGTATGTGAGAGGCAGTGGTGCCGTCAGGGAAGGACTTTTGGGCAGACGCCAGGGTCCCCGCTCAGCAGAATGTGCCGGAGAGCCTCCAAACATTGTAGCGGGGCTGGCTACCCACATTTTGAAGTCAGCAAAGTAATACAGCATCCCAATTAAAAAGGGACCCTCGCCCCGCAATGAGACCGTTAAGCAAGAGCCTAAAATTACCTAACTGTAACACTGTTCTGAAGTAAGAGAGCCAGCATGGTGTAGTGGCGAGAGTGGGACCAGCTATGGTAAACGACACAGCTCAATTCCAACGCAATGTCACACGAAATAATTAAATCAAAATGAAATTAAATCGAAAGCTATGAAAATTCAATGTACAAATGCAATCGGAAACATTGAAAGGGAATCGTAAAATTGGAAATTTGGAAATCGTGAATGGATCGTAAATCAGAAACATTGCAATGGCATCGTAAAATATGTAGTATAGCGTGTGTTGCCTGTACGTCCACCAGATGGTGCTGTTTTTCCAAAAAGCCTGTTTTTACCTGTCACAGGTGTGACATCTATATAATAGGTAGATAAAAACATGCGCGTATTCGAATGCAACGTTGTGTCAAAATTTCAAAGCAATCGGTGAAGAACTTTCGGAGATTTAAGATTTTGAACAAACGAACATTTACATTTTTATTTATATAGATTAGTTTAACATGACTATATCAGGAATGGTATATACAGATGAATTTATTCATGTTTCTGTTTTGGATGTAATTAGAATGCTGGATAAAAAAGTAAAAATTTAGTAATAAATTTGTAATAAGCATATATTTTCACGCTTACATCTCACTATGTATTTGAGGAGTTCATGTTAGAAATTGTAATATTGCCCGCTTAAAATCAGCAAAAGTGATGTAACCACTGATTAGAGTGGGAGGAATGGGTTAACTAAAGAATCCCAGGGTGCATGTCTATGTAACCTCTCCTCCCCACATCCGGCCTCTCTGGCCAGAGCTCTCTGCTGCTCTCTCCCTACTTCCTGCTTCTTTGTGGAAGTCGTTAGTGTTCTGTTAGCTCTCCCCTCTCCCAAGATGGAGGACGCAAATCTGGGCTGGCTTGCAGCCAGAGACCTTCTACAATGAAACTAATCTGCTATATGCCTCTTGCACATATGTGAATGAACTGTAAGTAAAACTAATAAATGTCTGTATTAGTTTTAAACCTTGTATGGACATTCGGTTCCTTTTAATAGCCTTAAGAGACAAGAGTTTCGCAATTCACATGGTGAAACCAGTTTCAATAAAGCAGGCTGTGCTTAAGGAGGAAACTCTGTTTTGTCCTAATCGGTATAGGACTGACTCCTTTTAACCGTATCCTCCAACAGTTCAAAGCTTCTTATGTGGGTTCCACAGGCTCTCTGCCTTCTAAGCATTAATCAGACTAAGACCTGTTTACTTTCTCAGTGGGATGTCATCACATGTACTCAGACCATTTAAGGCATGTTTTATGATGTCTATTCAGACCTGCCAACTTTTGAAATATGCTAAGAAGACTGGTGTTACAAAGCAATTCTATTTGAGAATATGCTGGCATTGTGATAACTTCACAAGGGTACCCTTGCCCACTTTCAGCCTTACTCTGATGGGACTCTTGTCAGTTCAAGGGGAATACTGAGCAGAGTTGGTGTGGTAGAGGGGAGCAGGCATTAGGATCCTGTGCTTGGTCAGGGGTTCCTGCATGCAACAACAGTATAATGTGAGGCGTACAGAAGAGATGGCATGAATTAAAGCACTCCCACTGGAGTCAATGGAGAGTTCCAGATTCCTGCCCTCCCACCTCCTTTTCTCCTCCCACAGTCACAATGAAGAACTGTACTCCAATTAACTCTGCAGCCGATCATGGCACATCTCTTTAAATATAATATTCAACCAGAGAGCACAGAACTGATACATTACAATACTTGCTAAAGAGCCACATCAGGTCTCCCCACCACCACCACCTGCTGTCCTCCAGATGTTTTCAACCGCAACTCCCACCATTCTTGACCATTGACCGTGCTGGCTAAGGCTGAGCGGAGTTGAAGCCCAAAACATTTGGAGGGCACCAGCCTGAGGAAGGCTGATATAACCCAATGTCTAAAGATTTAGGAGAACAAAAGTGGGTGCACTACCACATAGAGCTCTCTCTTTCCCACTAAATATTCTCCAGAGTTTTCCCCTTCAGGGAAATCCTTCTATTTGAACATTTGTAAAAATAAAATAAAATCTGTCCTTTATTCATAACTGAAGAATCATTTTTGATGACATTGTTGGAATCTGAGACTGGGGGGAAAACAGAGTCAGAAACCCTGTTCCCCAGCAGCAGCAGATGCAGCAGTGGTGTGACAGTGGCGTTAGTGGCAAAAGGCTAGTCCAGTAGGTAAAACAAAAACCCAAGTCAGTTTCTTTAGAAAAGGTTTACTAAAAAACTAAGACTTGAAACAAAATACAGGAACACAAGCATGTACAGAATGCTATATACAAAAATAACAGAGAACAGTATGTTAGACCCAAAAATGACTAACAATCTAAACATACACAACTTTCTCTTACCAAAACAATGCCTACTCATTTACTTCTTCAATCAGACAAACTCCAACGCCCAACAAGAACAGACACACACTGTTCACCTTAAATACAAATCTGTACAGGCACACCCATTGTATGAGGTCATGCCACCTGCATACAATTGACCTTGGAGCCGCCAAGAAAAAACTGTAAGACCTTACACTGTGCCAAAGGTGAAATGATCTCATTGCTTGTTCTTGGACAGAACTGCCTGTTGCCAAGGCAGACTTTCTTTCTTGCCCGAAGGCAAACCCAGAATATTCGGCGCCATATTCTGACAGACATAAACTGCTAAGGGACCACTGAAATTATCTCATTCCCCCCATCATACATTGTACTAGGAAAAGTCTTGTTTTCCCCCTTTCATGCTTACAGCTGTTGAAAGCAGAATTCCTTAGAAAATCCACAGATTTAGCATTCTGGATTCATTAAGGCGGAAGTCCTATATCCAATTACCTAGGAGTAAATTGCATTGAACTCAGTGGAGCTTACTTCTAAGTAGGCATGCATTGGATTGCACTGTTAATTTCTGTATTGTATCATCCGTGTATATAAACCAAGTTTGCCAGTCAAATCTTGATGTAATAAGAAGTCTGGACTTGGCTTTCTAAATGGATGGTTTTTGTCCCTCCAAAAATCAAAAACTTTTTTAAAAAATATGCTTCCCATGCAACACTGGCTGAAATATATGATAAAGTTATTCACTGATGGCTCATAAACACTTTGTGTGTGTGTGGAAAAAACTAAAACAATTATTTTAAAGACTAATGATTCATTGTGATGCATTATTAATAAGCATCAATTATTGAATTGGTTCAATAATGCATCTTTGGTTTGAAGATGGACATAGAATCCCCGGAGCCTTGCCAATCCCATGTAAAAGTATATTCTGCCAGCTGGCCAAGCAACAATACTCTAAAACAGTATCCTCTAGAGTCTAGACAGTATGAGAGTTAATAGGAAGACAGAGGCTTTGGACCATAAACTAAAGCCCTAATCATGCATTCAGTCTGAATGTGTAAGTACACAAAGTGTGCAGGAAGGGGGCTTGCATGCGCCGGATCTGCCCCCAACACCCCTATGGGTGCTGGGCCCCACCCCCTTCACTTCCAGCCTTTGTGGGAAGGGATAATCTAATCTGAATGTGCTTAGAATCCTCCCCATGACTGTGAACTCTGCTGAACAGGTGAAGGTTGGGAGTGCGGGGGGGGGGGCATGCATGGGGACACTTTGGCCACTCACAGGTTCAGCCTGAATGCTTGAACTGGGCTTCAGTGACTGGCCTAATACCTGAGGAAAAGGCACAGCCATTGTTAATGTTCGTTCGTTCGTTCGTTCGTTCTTTCTTTCTTTCTTTCTTCTTTCTTTCTTTCCCAAGCTCACATAACTACTCCAAGCTCAGAGTAGCTCTTGCAGTTATCTTTAGGGATAGGGGAGAGAAACGCATTCAGTTTTGCATTTTAACGTGAACTTACCTAATCTTGAACTTCTGTACCTTGAACTAACTAATTAATTAACTAAATAATCCTATGGCCCCCCAGGCAAGGTCAGAGGGCCTTAGGATTGCACCCTTAATGGTCTTCCAATACAGAAGGTGATAGATAGATAGATAGATAGATAGATAGATAGATAGATAGATAGATAGATATGCACACACACACACAATTCCACATAGTTTTCTTTACATTATAAGTACAAAATTGTAACTGTAGTGAATGACAGATATTTGATTTAGGTATTTCAAATGCTCTTCTAGGCTACCAGTATACATTTAAATGTGAGGTACATTTTGCTGTATCTTGCAGGTACTGAAGCAATGGAATGAGACACTTTCCATACTGCTTAGCCACGCAACTAAGTCGTAGGGAAGGCAGTAAATATTGATTATAGGTTAAAGGCAATTAAAATAATGGAACTGTAGATGGTGAGCCCTGCCAAAGTGTTCTTGGCATTGGGAGCATTTACTACATAAGGAATGACTGTCAGTTTTAATGAGCAAACATATTTTCCAGGAATAAGCATTTAATATTAATTCAGCTTGATTTTACAGAACACGTGCATTATTAAATTTGGGGATTAACACTTTAGAAGTAGATGAGTGTGAGGAATGAGGTGGCTCCCGTTCCAGTTCTACTAAACTAATTAATGGCATGAAAAAGACCAGCACAGCCAGTCAAACAAACTGCACCAAGTTTGATCTGTAACGTAACGTACGGGAGAGAATACGCAGGCCTGCCTGTATCTAAAAATGGTTACATCCATATAGGCTGCTTTCTGCGCAGACCTTGTAGCAGCAGCCTTTGAAAAACACTCTTCGTGTTTTGGTTTTTATCTGGGCTTAAGCCTAATCCCGGCAGAAATGCTTCTAGCTGAGCAAGCATGGCAGATTTGGAAGTGCACTGAAGCTTCACTATATAGCCAGTGGAGGCTGGTAGCTCCAATGTCAGGCAGGCTGTGTATCTGCTCCAGATTTCACTCTCAACTTTAAGATGCTGCAGTATCCATGGTGCTGAACCCTATCCCCAAAATAGCTCCTTAAAAGTTTGGAGTAAAGTCCAGAGCGGATACCTGGGCCTGCTGACATTGGCGCCACCAGCCTCCCCTGACTGTATCCCTATGGCATTCACACATGAGAAGAAGGAGTGCTCCAGCCCCACCCCTCTCTCTTGTCGAGTTTGTCATCCTTTACTCATGGAGGGCAACAATCTGAAGAGGAGGGCCTCCTGTATCCATGGAGGCTCTCCATGTGAGCCAGGATGCAGATTTTCCAGCAATCTGGCTCATGTGGAAAGCCTCCATGGATACAGACTGTCATGCTCTTCTCTTCAGACTGTCATGCTCCACAAGTTGTGGGCGACAAACACTGTGAGGAGAGGGGCAGGGCTGGAGTGCTTCTTCTCCTCACACATTGATTTTAACCCCTTCCTGAATGCCTGCATAGGGCTTATGAGGCTTGAGTCATTCCTGAGTCAGGAATTATGGGGGTTCTAGTCCCATACAGCTGGAGGGCACCAAGTTTGCCTGCCCCTGTGCTAGATGTTACAAGTTGCATGCGATTCACAAGCCAAGGCAGACTAGTACAAGTTGGCCAATTCATTCCATGCATGAAGGATGTTCAAGACAAACAACCTTCATGCTTTGAGGGAAGGAACAAGATTGCACCCAGCAGCCCCACCTCCCTGCCCCCAATCCCTTTGCTAGCCATATGTTCAGTGGCTGTGAGAAGGAGTCACTGAACATGCTTAGAGCTCCCAGATGTGAGGGGGAATGCTGGGCCAACAGGATTCCCCATTGCATAGAGGAGCTCTACAGGTGGTCACCAGATAAGCAGATAGTGGAGGGCATGTCTACCAAAGGCCACCAGCAGGGTGTGAGTGGTGCAAGTCCGCACAGCCCCACAACCCCCTCACATGTGTTTTTTTTAACATATGAGGGGGTTCATCTGAACCCTTCTACCAGGCATAAGCAACAAGAGGCCCAAGAGCCAATGGCCATGCTGGTTGGGGATAGTGGGAGTTGTAGTCTGACAGCAGGTTGGAGGAAGGCTGGTATATATGAAGTTAGGATTCCCCCCCCCCCTTTGTTCCCCATTCACCCAACTGGGAGAGATCCTGACAATGAATGTCTCGATAGCATGTATACATTATATCAGACTGATTATGACGGGGACCTGTTATACAGGAGATTCTGTTCAAATGGTAGAGAAAGTTTAGGGTGCAATCCTATGCATGTTTAGATGGAAAGTCCTACAACTCCCAGCATGCTGGCTGGGGAATGCTGAGAGTTATAGGACTTTTTCTTGTCTAAACTTGCATAGGATTGCACCCTTGGTCAGCTTTATCAGATGTCTTGCTCAAATTTGTGTCTGTTTCCACATTAAAACAATGTGTATCTGGATTAACGACATTCAGAAGCACATTTCCTGAACATGTTATTCTCCTGTGAAATGTGTCCACACTTTTTCTCTGAGTTCTTGGGAGCAGGGCGTGTGTGTCCATCATTTTTGGAGCGGGGGCACTACAGAGGAAAGGCCACTCTCTAACATTCTCTGATCTAGGCACCGAAGTGGTGTCAGCAGTGTCCAGTGTGCACCCCACAGCAGCTCCCATCAGCTGTAGATTCAGCGCTAGTTTGAAAAAAAGAGTGATATGAACCATAAATACTGATTTGCCCATCTGTAAATCTTTAGGTGGATAGAATGGACCGCCTCCAAATCTAATTGAGTAACACTGGTATAAACCTTATAATGCATTATGGGGCTTTGTATGCTTGAAATTAAAAGGCAACAAATAAACATTGTTACTGAAGAGAAGACAAATGAATTATCGTTTTCATTTCAGTTAAGCTGAGGAAAAGCCTCCTATAAAATGTTTCCATTCAGATTCTAACAGAGTTCCTGAATCTCTGATGTGCTTGGATTGCAGCCCTAGATGATAAATATTAATGGGCCAAGTTCATCCTTGGTGTACTGCAATATCCATAATGAGATTACGTCAGGGATATACAAGGCCCAGCATGTTCAGGCACCTCATGTTTTATTAAATACCAACAAACTTATTGAGACTAATCTGTCTCATTGTGCCATGATGGAAATCAAAAGCATCGAGCAGTGAACTTTGCCATAACAAATATCTCCAGCTTTATTAATAAAATATTGTTCAGCTGTTTTATCCGCCGTACTGTTAAGGCTCCCTTCAGCAATAATTTCATGTGACACAGAAGCAAAAAATATTGAATTATAGGATGCCTTACGAGCATTACAAGTGACAGGAAGGAGAGTGCAAAATGGAGCAGAGCATACAGAATGAGGAGGCTTAGAATTCAGTTGCGAATACTTCCAGGAACCATGCAGCCACAATTTAATAATAGATGTGTCTAATTTCAATGTAGAATCACAGTTGGTTCTATGAGCCTTTCCCTCTGTTAATGTTAATTGGGAATCTAATATTTACCTGAAACCACCAAACCACAGCAAGAATAAAGGTGTGAAAGAGGACATGGCTACTTATTTGGATTGAAGAAGCATTTTGAAAGTGCCTAACTGAAACAAATTTGCCCATTTTATATACAACCCTCACCTCAAGGGCCATGCATTCGACTCCAGATCACACACAAATACAGGCACTCCCCAGGTTACGGATGAGTTCCGTTCTTAACTTCTTAAGAATGTCTTTAAGTCGAATTTGTATGTAAGTTGGAACAGCACAGCGTTCTATACGTTAAAATCGGCACTTACGCAAATTGCGTAAATTACGCGAATTGCATGGTATGCAATTGCTATGTACTCTACGTAAACGACGTAGCGCTGGGGAACCAAGAAGTCCGTTCTTAAGTATGGGTTGTCTGTAAGTCAGACGTTCTTAACTCGGGGACTGCCTGTATCTGCAAACAGTAGCTGGGACTATTTATTTATTTATTGTATTTTTAAATTGCCCATCTAGCCGTTACCCAGCCACTCTCGCCCATCTAGCCGGTACCTGGCTATCCCATTCACTTCAGTGGAAGGCAGCAGATACACACCTACAAAAGAAGAGCTATATCTCAGTGGCGGGGCACATGCCACCTGGCGACTTCAGGAAGGGCTGGGAAAGACACCTATCTGAAACCTGAGTGCAGGCAATACTGAGTTACTTGGTGTAGACCTGCTTCTCTAACCTTGGAAGTTGGACTCAGACACAGTCCCATCTTACATGGGATGGTGAATCTGCAGCAGAGCTCTAACCTCTGCAGTCAAGGGCACCTTCAAATTCAGTGAAGGCAGCATCATTAGACCTCATATTTTGCCCATCCTCTGACTCGCTGTCTCAGATGTGATCTTGGTGAGGGCAGTTGTTTGAGATGTAAGATCCTGCAAGCATGCTTTGTACAGATCTGTTGGAGCTGCCCTATGGTTACTGTTTTTTGGTAGCGAAATGGAGTGTTGTGTTAATTTTGCCTTGTATGTGTAAAATTGATTTGTCTACACATATATATCACTTGCTTTTAGTTTGTATCCTGTGTGAGCATTTTCTAAATACAATGCTTTATGGGTTCATCAACCTCCTTTGATGGGAAAAAGGTTGATACTAGAACTATGGAAGTCGCTCCACTCTCCTACTGTTGAGCAATGGGTAGAGGGAATACAGGACCGCATTGCACTAATGCAATCTTAACAGCTGAGCAAGTCCTATGCAGAGTTACCCAGAAGAAAGTTTCATTGATTTCAATGATACTTGCTTCCAGACATACATTGGATTGCAGCCCTCTAACAGGAAAGAGCCCTCTGAAACACAAATTTTTATTTGGCTGAAGTCGTGAATTTAAGTACTCATACTCATGCATTTCTATTTGTTCTGGGTTGGCCTAGCTTTCACCTTCTATTCTTCATATAGATGTTAAATAGCATTGGGCCAAAAACTGCCCTGGGGCATCCCACAGCCTAAATACCTGAGATTGAACCTGCATATAGGACCAGAAGCACCGAAGATTGGTGCCTCTGATACACATCTCAAAAATTTGGTCCAGGAGTATACCATTGTCAGTGGTGTCAAAAACCACTGAAGATCCAGTAAAAGCAACAGGGTAGCACTCCCTCTACTCCTCTCCTGGTAAAGATCATCCATCAAGGGTGACCAAGGCCAATTCAGTCCCCAAACCAGGCTTGAACCCAGATTGGAATCAGTTAAGAGATCCGGTATCTTCCAAGTATGTCTGCCATTACCTCACCACAGCTCTCTCAAGAATGTTTCCGAAAAGGTGGGGTGGTATTTATGGCCAGGTGGTAGTTGTCATGTACCATGGTGGACTTCTTGAGGAGTGGTCGAAACATTGCCTCTTTCAAGGCAACAGGTACCACCCCGCCCCCCTTGCAAGGATGCATTCTCCACACCCAGGAACCACCTGGTCAAACCTCCTTGGCTAGCTTTAATTTTAGAGTAGAATGAAGCATGATATTATGTCCCATGATTACAAATATGAGCCTAGTAATGGAATGCAGAGCTCTGCTGCACACAAATGTATGAACAGGGGCTGGCTGCCAGATCCATTTCAATGAATTTCTATGTGTATCGTAGGGATGTGAGAATCAGCAAAAATGCGAGCTTGCCAAAGTTCTCCAAATTCCATCTCAAAGCTCACCCCATCCCAACTCAAGTCTATCAGATTGTAAGCTTTGCTTTTTTTACTTTTCACATGAAAATCCATGCATATTTTTGTGCCTATTTCCCCAAATATACACTGTATGCATCAATTGTGCTCATATTTCAAATGTATTGATTCTCCCATTGATTACAGTGTATTTGTGCGCATTTTTGAAAAGTATGCATTTTTTTTCATGCACATTTTTCAAATGTATGCATGCTCTTGAATGCAATTTTGAGGGGCTCTGAGGATCACATTGCAAGCTTGGAAATGAACAGACTTTGACCGCAGATTGCATACGAGTCCGTGTTTGGTCCGGAAGGTGTGAACTGAGTAAATGTACATGCCATAGCACTGTGTGTGTGAATATGAACTTTTCTCTGACATTGGAGTGAATGTGACAGCTCATGCATATACGGTACTCATGCATATCAGATCCGCTATAAATGTACCAGAGCTGCTGGATCAGAACTCAGGTGGTTGTTGTACCAGTGGTGTCATTCTGCTAGCACAAAGCTTGTACCTCTTGCAAAACCCCATTTCATCCTTGCACGAGTGTCAAATCTAATGCTTTGCACGACCATTGCACTTGCTGTTGCACAAGCAATTTCATAGCCTGTTGTACAACTCATTCCCCAGCCTTTGCACAAGCTGTTGGACAATTAATTCATTGCTATTTTATTAGGTTAGGTCACTTAGGTGTTACCGGTATTTGCTCTAGTTGTGCTAGTTGTTCCACTAGCTGTTGCACAAGCACTAGAAGAATAACAACACTTCTTGTACTTTTTCTGCTGGCACGGATACGACCTAAATATCTTTTCAGCATACTTCTGAGAAGGCATATTTAACTTTGAGCATCATGTAAGTTAAAGAGGATTCGTGCTCTGTATTGCAAGCATGTTAATAGTTTTGCTGACCCAATTTCAGTTGGCTGACACTGACATGGGCAGAGACAGAACGGTAATTCCCTTTCTCTGAGAGTGGGGAAAAGGGATTAGTCAAGTTTTTTATATTTCAGTGGTGGTCACCATTTATTGCTCTGGGTATTTTAGGCTGTAATCCTAAGAATACTTATTTAGAAATAAGTTTTCTCAAAACCAGTGGGACTTGTATGTGAATAAACATGGATGTGATTGGGATGCAAAACGCATCCCTTTTTCCTGGAGTATCCCCTTTGCAATGAATTGGAGCCATGGTATTTCGTTTTGTTTTGTTCTTTTTTGGGGGGGGGTTGCAACATAGGTTGTGGCCTAGGCTTTCATAATCTCCAACACATTTCTTTTTGTTTCTTGGTTTAGTGGGTTGTCCCCCCCCCCCCAAGAAATCACTTTCATCACAAAAAATAACTTGCATCAATTTAAAGGAAAAAAGAGCAAGAAGGAAGGAGAAATTATTCAACTCAAATATTGTCTAAAATTCATCACCGACTGTGAGAGTATTGTCATCTCTCTCTTTTTTGCTACCAGCACAATATTGCATTATGCTAACTGTGTTTAGTTAACAATTTGTAATAAGATTCGTATTTGATTTGACAGCCGGAGACAGTGAAAAAGCTCTGCAAGAAGCTGCTTTTAGATTTGGGGCTTGCAGGAAGGAAACGTACAGAAATCCAGTGAATCCCATATATGCTAATAGGATTTACTGCTTCGTCTGACACCATGTGAAGGGGATTAGAGGTAAGATTCCTGACATGGGTAAGCTTTCCAAAATTCCAGTTTAGCATTTGTAAGAAACATGCTCAATGCACAGCTGGACTTTCTCAACACTAGCTTCCTCTCGCTCAATGACCTGGGTTGGCTCTAACACTAAACTATGTGCAGGAGCCGGCCTGGCAGGAGCCTCAGGCTCTTATGTGTCCCTCTCCGGAGCTTTTGAATGACAACTCCCAGCATTCCTGACCATTGGCCATGCTGACTGGGGCTGATGGGAGTTGGAGTCCAAAACATCAGGAGGGCATCTGGTTGGGGAAGGCTGGTTTAGACTATGGTTAGTGAACAAGCAAGGATCATAAACAGCAGTTTCATCCTTGCTTGTTCAAACTAACCAGAGTTTAAACTAAGACTTACTTGAGTTTGGACATAACAAGGAACTTGGGTTAGGTTAAAAGCAGAAGTGAAGGGTTTCTGATCTGCTCCTCGTGGGCCTGCCAGAGGAGGAAAGGGAATGGAGGAGCACATGACACCGAGGCTTATATGAGTTTATGCACATAACACTAACACCAGCTTTTTTTGGCATTTTATGGAGGTAGGGCAAAATCCCCCCCCACCCTGATCAAATAATTCTTTAGGAGTGAGGGAAATCTAAGACCTTTCGGTGGTGGTGCGGGTTCTGCGCATGAGCTAACCTGGTGAATTAACTTAGTTTGTACTACAGAGCAATATGTTTGCTGGTGAGTAAATTGATTCTCTTCTGGGGAACAGATAGGCCCAACCTGTGGGAAAATAGGAGTAAATTAGAAGGAGAGACACTAATGAACCAGGAAATGGTCATGGAAAGGTGGAAGGCTGCATGGGGCAATGTACTTGGAATATATTAGATATGTGGTACATGACTTATTATGTCATATAGCTTAATCAAGGTTATATTTTAGTTGCCATCTTAAAAACTGATGCCAATTTTAGAAATCATCGTAAGAATAACTTTCTATTCTCTGTAGGCTTGTCAAACCAGCACGGCCACGGCACTCTTCAACAAAACATATACAAGAATCAATTAGTTATACCTTTTAAAATCTGCATTAGGTAGGCCTTGTAAATTCAACAGTAAAGATTGTCGTCATTATCTCCAATCCATATTTCAAAGATGCCTTGCTTTTTACATTATTATTATTATTATTTTTACATTTGGACAAATGTAATAATTTATTTTGGCTCCCCTGCCATATGAACAAAAGGACAGTTCTATAATTGGGGAGGGGATGTTAATGAATGTGTAGATAATGGTTAATTATTGTGTTAATTGCTGTAGTTAACAGTTAATTACTGTGTAGCAGGGAACAGAAGGGTGTTATGAAGCCGAGGGGTGCACCATACTGTTAACCAAGAACATGTGAAGTTCCACTCATTTTACACATCTAGATAAAAAAGAAATAATTACATTTCCCAAGTATACCTTGACCTATCAGGAAGTAGTATACCACGGCCTTTCCCAGAGTAAGCTAGGGTGGCCATGTGCCCTCTTTTACACAGGACAGTCCTCTTTTTGAAGGGCTGCCAGAGGACTGTCCTCTTTTTGAAGTCATCCTGTATTTGAAGGGCTGTCCGGTCCAATTTAAAGATTAAGAATCGTAAGAACTCTTGCCCATGAACAGTGAGCACCACCTGGGCAGGAGACTGAACATGCCTACACAGAGGTCACCTGGTCAGTCTTCCACAGTATGGTGATATGCACTGTATTTCTATTAAAATTATAATCCTCACTTCTAAATTAGCCTATGCAAATTTTATGCAAATCGGTGTCCTCTTTTGTCCTCTTTTTTTGGTGATGCATTTCCTCTTTTTCGCTGATTTGTAAGAGGCCACCCTATCTCTAGCTGGAAGTTTCCTTTGCACAAGTTGCATTTTTGTTCTAATTGAATTTTAACATTATATATTTTCATGACTAACATTCTGTCCTTCATTTCAAAACAAATGGCTTGTCATGTGTGGCTGTCAGGCAGTCTCAGGGCACACCAGCTTAAGCTGTCAGGAGCAATGATATGGCCAAATCATCATATGCACAACCTTCCAATGAGCAGCTAAAAGGGCATCTTTTAGTGGTGGTTAAAGCTGTTTTTCAATCATTCTTCATCCTGCTACTGCCTCATCCATATTTGGGGTTGGAATTGACAGACCTTTTTACAATATTTGAATGTGGCATTTATCTGAAAAGTTGATTTGAAAGTTCAGTGACATTCTCAACCGGCAGATTATGTTGCACCGTGCAGGCAATAGTGTAGACAGTGGATCTCTCATGCAGTCACAATTTCTCATTCAGTTAAGTGGTCTCTTTGCAGTGACTTATACAGGATGAGAATGACTGGTAATTTTGCACATCTTTAATGAAGACCCTGAATATCTATTTGGAGCTCTGAGTAGATAACAGCAAGAAAAGTTGTTACTCTGCAAAACACTGTATTATTCATTTCTGAGGAAATACTAAGAACATAAGAAGAGCCATGCTGGATCAGACCATGGTTCTATCTAATCCAACATTCTGTTCATGCAGTAGCCAAGCAGCTGCCCCTGGGAAACCCACAAGCAGGACATGAGTGCAACAGCACCCTCCTGCCCAAGTTCCCCAGCAACTGGTGTACATAAGTATACTGCCTCTGATAGTGGAGGTAGCATTTATCCATCAGGACTAGTAGCCATTGATAGCCTTCTCCGTGAATTTGTCCAGTCCCCTTTTAAAGCCATCCAGATTGGTGGCCAAGCACTACATCTTGTGGAAGTGAATTCCACAGTTTAACTATGTGCTGTGTTAAGAAGTACTTTCTCTTGTCTGTCCTGAATCTCACACCAATCAGCTTCACGGGATGACTCTGGCTTCTAGTATTATGAGAGAGGGAGAAAAATGTCTTCCTGACCACTTTCTCCACACCATGCATAATTTTGGACACTTCCATCATGTCTCCCCTTACTCACCATTTTTCTAAGCTAAACAATCCCAGCTGCTATAACCTGTCCTTTCCTTATTCTCTAAGATAGGATAAAAATGTTTGTGCAATGAGAATACACGGGTGCAAATCAGTGTAGTGCTATGTATCTAAGGCTACCCCCCTTATAATACACTATTTCCACAGACCAAATAAGCTTCACTAAAACCAAGCACTCAGGCAACAGACAAACCAGTTAATGTACTTTGCTTTGAATTCCAAAAAATCTTGTCCATTAATGCAATGGGGGAGTGCCAAGAAAGCTTTTGATTTGATGGAGATTTGATTACTGGAGTTTCGAAGGCACATAGCATAGGTGGCTAAAATGTTGGATCTGTGGATTTCATGGTTTCTATGGATTTCTGCCTCCCTATACCTTTGGTTCAAAGCTCATACTGCCAGTAACCTCTTGAGAAAAGGATGCCTGTGGGTATAAACAAGAATTGACAAGAACGTCTCTTCTTGAATTGCATGTGTAACCATATAATTGAGCTTCTTGCTGGAAGAAAACAATAATCTGTCTTGCCAGATGGCATCATAAAGGCTATGAGGGTATGAATGCATGTTGTCCTCTGCAGATATGACAGCATGCTATATGCTACCGAGCCTTTGAAAGGTCACTCCTAAAATAATGTTCCTGATTGATCATGAGATCAGTGGCCAGAAACTGTGGCTCACATTAGATGTAAGAGACATTAAATGCTGTCACTTCTCTACACCAGAGATTACTGACTTGCCAGAGATGTTGCTTGTTTCACTGTGTTAAAAATGCATTTACATATTTGCTAATGCAACATATATTTTAGTAATCATACATGTGGCTGATTACTAAAATTTGTGTTGATCTCAATATTAAAGGGCATAAGAAGAAGAGCCTTTCCAGTTCAGACCAAGAATCCATTGAGTCCAGCATCCAGTTTCTGTCAGCGTCAGCGGTTAGTCAGATGTTTGTAGGAATAGGAAATCTGTAATCAGAGTATAAAGGAACAGTGCTCCTTCATTGTTTCTCCCCAACTTCTGCTGTCAGGAAGTACACTACCACTGAATATTTTAGTTTATTTATTTATAGTTATAAACCATTTCTAAAAAGAGTCCACAAGATGCTTGTCAACAATAAAGTATCAATACAATTAAAAATAGCATTCAAAGCCAAAATAAAACAGAAACAGAACTGTAACTAACTAAAATTAAAAGACATTAAGCCTGGAAGGAAAAAAAAGTATTGACCAACTACCTAGAGGACAACAAAGAAGGAGCTAGTCTAACCTCTCCTGGGAGAGTGTTCCACAATCAAGGAGCTGCCACCAAAAAGGCCCTGTCCTGCATCACAACCAATTGCACCTGCCTTGGTGGTAGAATGAAGAGCAGGGCCATGGAAGATGACCACAGTTGATGGGTAGGTTCATCCAGGAATGAGGATCCCATTTAGCTATCCTGGCTAACAGCCACTGAGGGCACAATCCTATGCATGTTTAGACCAAAAAAGTCCTACAATTCCCAGCATTCCCCAGCCAGTATGGCTGGCTGGGGAATGCTGGGAGTTATAGGACTTTTTTGGTCTAACATGCATAGGATTGCACCTTGAATGACCTGTTTTCCATGAATTTGTCAAATCCTTTAAAAAACTATCTGAGGGCCAAACTACATGTGATGCTGAACTGAGGAATGGTGAGAAATTTGTGTGGTTCTCATTTCAATGCAAACTTACCAAATATGCATTTCCCAATCCTATACATGAACTGGAATGTATTTAGACCTTGAAATCTGTATTTGTCTTAAGTTTGCAATGCAGTTTGCAAAAAAAAAGAAAGAAGAAGAGGCATTAAAATGTGCACATCTGAAAAGTGGCACACAAAAATGCATTTGCAACAGTGCATACAAAAATGTATATATTATGAAAAATATGCACAAAAACATTCTATTCAGTGAAAAAATCACTTGCAACAATATGTACACTTGAAAAAAGTGTGCATAAAAGTGCATATATTGAAAAAGAGTACAAAAATGTGTATGTTTTGAAAAACATGCATGAAAATACATATGAATTTCCATGTTGGCCAAAAAAAAAAAAAAAATCAAATGCAGAAATGAGAAAGAACAAGCTTAACACTGGAAAAATGAGAACCTAAGTGAAACAGAGCTTGACAGATTCACCTACTTCTAACTGAGTTTCATGTAATTTGTCACAAATGTTATTTTCTTCTACAAAATACAGCTGCAACTAAAGCAGGAGGAGACTGGCAGAGAGGAGAGGAGTTTTAACCTTTTCTCCTTGTTCCACGGAGAACGTGTTTTTTTATGTATTTCCTATTTTCTCAAGGCTAACATACTAACATTATGTATAGTGAAGCAGCCATCTCAGGCATCAGATGATGGTGGGGAATGGGAAGCAGCAGCAATGTGTTGGAGACAGAGCTTGTGTGTGCTATGTAGCCTTCTTTCTCCATCCTAAGCTAGTCTGTTTACCTGGGGTACAGTGGAGGATGCTGTCCCGTCACCAGATTTGAGGTAAGATTCAACTACAACTCCAGTCAGCTTCTTTATGTGTAATGGCGATGGGAGTACCATTTTGTCCTTTGCCTCAGGTAGCATCTCTTTGACCAGCCTTCTATTTTCTCTGTCTTCAGTGTATATTCTAGCTTCTTTCTGTGTTCTTTGTGTATGGAACTTCTATATTATGAGAGCTAATATTCTGTCAAGGGTTGTTTGAGCTCAAAATTATTGACAAAAACATTCTATTATTCTAATTATGTACTCTTCTTTTAAGGAGTTGCCATCTACCATGGCAACATGGCCTGTACTCCTGATAATTTATAACACTAAAAATTATAATTTTGAAGTTAAATTATAAATTATAAAACCCCTTTCCTGGCCAAAATGGAAGTCTCAGTCAATAAAAATTCCCCCCCCCCCGCCGCCTTGTGCAGCAATTGGCATTAGAAATAAAAGCTCCCATTGGTGAAAATGGGAGCTTTTTCTAATGCTAATTGCTGTGCATGGTGTATGTGTTCATTGGGGTCCCAGCTGAGGAGGGAAGAATTGAAATTTCCCCCTCCCCACTCACTATGGTACTGGTGAAAATCCCCCCCCCCCATATTTGGTACTATTGTTTTTAAACCTCAGGTGTGTGGTTGCTAACCATGCAAATACCATAACGTCTAGTGTGGCTCTGGGCTGATGTTTTCATTGAGCAATATACCATGAACCCAAGATATTTTGCCTCCTTACAATTCTGATCCCACCAGTATATTTGAACTCCGGATATTTTTTCTTCTTCAAAGTGCATCACTTTACACTTACTTACACCGAATCTCATTTGTCATTTTTTGCCCATTCACCCAGTTTGGGAAGACACATTTGGACTGGAGCTCTTTACAATCTGCTTGGATTTCACCAGACCAGTCTGAATAATATGTTGTCATTTGCAAATCTGTCTAAGCGAAAGCTTACCCCTGACCTCAGGTCATTTATGAATGTTAAATAGCACTGGAGTTGCGGGCACACCCATGATATTCAGTGGGCAGTGGGACTCAGAGCGAGGCATTCCGGCGGCAGCATGGCAGGGGCATATCAGGGGAGACCACAGATCTTCAGGCTGTTAGGAACCCTTGTTCCCCAACCAAGCTCCAAAACAACATCAGTGCTGGAGCTGACATAGTTAATTCCCTCCCATTGGTTTGGATAGGAAGGAAACTTAAAACAAAAACAAACAAAACCACCAGCAAAAAAACTGGTGAAAACCCACCACCTTAACCCCTGCCCTAGCCACTATGAGCCAGAACTCTGCACCATGGATATCCCCCGCCCCAAGTACTTAGGACTGCACTGTCCAAGATCCTTCACCCAGCAATCCTATACACATATGAACTGCAATAAGTCCCACTGAACTCAAATGAAGTTTACTGAGTAGACAAGGGTCGAATGGTGCTGTTAAGCAGCCATGTTAAGTGCATCTCCCAGATATTAGGTCCAACTGATCTTAATGGAACTTACTTCTGAGTAAACATGCATAAGGTTGCACCATTAAACACCTGAAAATATAGCTCCCTTTTACATATGGATACAAAAATCAGCATGCTTTCTTACCCCCCTCTTCATTTTTTTCCTGCAAGATGCTAATACAGATACCCTTTTAGTTAATGTGTTTAGACGGTGATCATAGACTCTAAAGCAGAGGTAGGCAATCTTTTTGGGCTGTGTGATCATGTTTGGCAATTTGAGCAACTGTCCTGGGCACTAGCACAAAATGGCTTCCATGGGAGGTATGGCAAAGGACAAGTAACTGTTCAAAAGACTGTGTAGTGTACAAGGCAGAGGTGGGGGTTGAGCCCCAACACAATACACAATGCCTTTGAACCCACACTTTTCAGCACCAATGCAAACCTATTTCACGGTGATCCCTGCTGCCAGTAAGAAAATGTATGAATTAAAATTAAAAAGTGGGAGGGGTAGGGCACCTTGCTGGATGCCAAGAAAGATGTGTGGGGCTGCATTGGTGCCTATGGGCACCATGTTGCCTACCCCTGCTCTAAAGGAAGAAATCTACATATCAGCCTGAAAGGCATGGTAAAAACATGTATCCATGTTTAACATTTTTTTTACACTTGGCCATTTTTCAGACTCCTTGGGGGGAAAATGTTTCTTTTCTGATATGTTTATATTACATAGGAATTCACAAACTGGAAAAGACTGAATTTTGCTAACACAAACTTGTTGACTGCACAGATTTCCCACCCCCACCCCCAACCACACCCTGAACGATTGTTTTTACTACTTATTAATCTTATCACACTTTTCACTTGTGGCTAATCATTTTATGGTATAATGAAGTGTGTGTCATTTAAACTCATGTATCATTTAATTTAAAATATATTTTACCTCATAGATTTGGATGCTTTCAGAGAAAGGATTGCAGTAATGAAAGGTAGCTGCAGTACATAATTTTGAAGTAATTGTTTTCTCTGTTGAAAGCATTTCATGTTATAGGGACCAGTATTTTCTTTATGTGCTTTGAGCTGCTCCTGGAAACATGTTTGCTGTCTTAATGAGTTCACAGGAGACCAAAGCGAAAGTGGGGCATCTCATTTTCAGGGCCTGCTGTGATTTACATCACTCATTATATGGCTGCCGAGCTTGAATTTACCTTCCGTACAAGGTTTGGAATAAAATGATATTCAACTCTTCATTACTACATTCGGATTCAATCTGAGTTTTAGGTTCTTTCAGCATGAGAGAAATGTTTTTTTTCAATAGTCCATTAGCATGACAGTGGCTCCTTCTATATCACCCCATGTGCTTTATATAATAACATCCAGGAAATGGCAGATTGTTTTGTGTGTGTTTGTTTTTTTAACTGGGCTACTAAAATGTTCTCACTACTATTGCAATTAATCTATCGAGAGTTATAATATACAGAAGTAATTTGGCTAATTAGTTAAAATCAAAATATGAAACCCACGGCTCAGCTTCACTGCTTCTTGGCCCTCTTTGCCACTCTGCATTCTTCCTCTTGCCTCTGGGGACCTGTGTGAGGTTTATTCTCAGACTGATCATTTCCCTTTCCTTCAGAGAAGCAGGACAAGAAGTGCAAACAGTGCAACGTTTTTTTCCCCCCTGAGCAACTGGAATATTTGTGAAGATTCTGTGATATCACACTTGCTCAGCCAATGCGTTGCAATAGCTTCACTGCCACAGGTAAATTACAATATAGATAATTTTTGCTACTGTAGTTAAAATGTAAGATTCTTTGGGATCAAGCCTGAAAAATGTATGATGTGACAATAAATTTCAGCTCATTCACAGCTCATCGCTGTTCTATCCTACTAAGTAGGGACGAGTGGGTTTCTTTCTCTCACTCTGTTCCATCATTGTTCTATAGGTTTGTTCTGCTTCACATTCCACTCTGTCTGCCTTTTGATTTCTAAAACTAATTTCATTAGGGGATGGGCACTGAGCCCAGCACCTGACTCGCGGGGCGCTCGGCGAGCGCTCCTGCCACACAATCCGACCCGAGCACCCCGCGAGCACCAGCTGAGGTGCTTGCCGGACTTCTGGTTTCTGGCGCTACATTTTTTACATAAAAAAACAGGGTAAACTACGTTAAAATTGATTTGCATAACCAGTGCTACTTTTTTTTACATTAAAAACAGCGTAAAATATGTTAGAACAACTGCGATTTGTGTGGCTTATGCAAATCACAGTTGTTCTAACGTATTTTATGCTGTTTTTAACATAAAAAACATAGCGCCGGTTACACAAATCGCGGCCGTTTTAATGTAGTTTACCCTGTTTTTTACGTTAAAAATGTAGCGCCGGAAATCTGAAGTTCCTTTCCCCAGCTCGGCTCGTTGGACGTGAGCCAAGCCGGGGAAAGGTAAGTCGAATGGAGCTCAGGGGGGTTGAGCCCAGTGAGTTCGCCCCGCTTCCACCCCTTGATCGAGCTCCGCGCACATCCCTCTGTTTCCCACAGTTTTCAGTCACATTTTCCCCTTAAAGGTTACTGAGGCACACCAGTGTATGTGAACTTTAATCTATATATATAAAAGAAAGTGTCCTGACTGACTGACTGACTCATCAACGCCCAGCTCAAACCGTTTAATCTAGGAACATGAAATTTTGAAGGAACATAGTTTTTATGATGTAGACACCCACTAAGGAAGGATTTTTGGAAATTCCGTCCCTAAGGGGGTGAAAAAAGGGGGCAAAATCGCCCCACTCTCATATCTCCTATGGGCAAAACAACAGGGCAGCAGTTCTGCAAGTCGGCCTCACCTCAGAATTGCTGCAGGAGCCAATAGGAGCAGTTATGCAAATAGCCCATAGGACACATAGAATATTCGTATGAATTCCTGCAGGGGCCAATAGGGGTGGGTATGCAAATCTCCCCTCAGCCATTTAGAATGTTCTCTGAGGGGGTGAAAAGGGAGGGAAACTTTTTAAATGACTGAATGACTGTTGTGTGTGTGGGGGGGGCGTCGCATAGGCTCCATCACGTTTTGACGGATCTACCCCAAACTTGGCACGGTCACTCTTCATCACCTGTAGACTCTCAGCATTAACCTGATTTTTCTTTAAGATCAGATATTTCTGTCAGAAAAGTTTTCTGCTGCCAGCACTCAGCCTAAACATTATACTTTCAGTCAGAGAATGACGGTTGTGTGTGGGGCGTCCCAAATCCTGGTCTGTGTGTCCGTGTGTCTGTGTGTACAGGCATTTGTGTGCGTCGCATAGGCTCCTACACGGTTGGACGGATCTGCCCCAAACCTGGCACACATACTCTCCATCACCCAAGGACAAAGACTGGTGGGTTCAAATTTCTGAAAAACCCTCACTGCGCCTGTCCGGCCCAAAATAGATGATAGCCAATGGCGTCACCTGGAATGCTCGCAGGGGCCATTCAGGAGCAGTTATGCAAATTACTCCAACAACATTTAGAATGTTCGTATGAACTGCCACCACAGGGGCCCAATCAGGAGCAGATATGCAAATCTCTCTTACATCAAAACAGAATGTTCATATGCACTGCAGCCGGGGCCTACACAGGGACGGGATGGGACTGGGATTTCATTGTTGGGTAGTCCTGGGTGGGGGAGAGCAGGGATTTCATTGTGTAGCCCCAGGGGGGGGAGCAGGGATTTCATTGTGTGGTCCTGGGGGAGCAGGGATTTCACTGTTGTGTAGTCCCGGGGGGGAGCAGGGAATTCATTGTTGCGTAGTCTCAGGGGGGGAGCTGGGATTTCATTGTGTAGTCCCTGGGGGAGCAGAGATTTCATTGTGCAGGCCCGGGGGGTGGACAGAGATTTGATTGTGTAGTCTGGGGGGGGGGAAGAAAGCAGGGATTTCATTGTATAGTCTCGGAAGGGGGAGCAGGGAATTCATTGTTGTATGGACCCAAGGGAGCTGGGATTTCACTGTTGTGTAGTCCCGGGGGAGGGGGGAAAGCAGGGATTTCATTGTTGCGTAGACCCTGGGCGGGAGCAGGGATTTCACTGTTGTGTAGTCCCGGGGGGGGGGGGAGCAGGGATTTCATTGTTGCATAGACCCTGGGGGGGAGCAGGGATTTCACTGTTGTGTAGTCCCGGGGGAGGGGGGAAAGCAGAGATTTCATTGTTGTGTAGTCCCAGGGGGGAAGCAGGGATTTCACTGTTGTGTAGTCCCGGGGTGTGTGTGCAGGGATTTCATTGTTGTGCAGTCCCAGGGGTGGGGAGCAGGGATTTCATTGTGTAGACCCGGGGGAGCAGGGATTTCATTGTGTAGACCCAGGGGAGCAGGGATTTCATTGTGTAGTCCCAGGGGAGCAGGGATTTCATTGTGCAGTCCCGGGGGAAAGGGAACATGGATTTCATTGTGTAGTCCTGGGGGGGAGCAGGGATTTCATTGTGTAGTCCCAGGGGGGAGCAGGTAGTCCCGGGGGGGAGCTGGGATTTCATTGTGCATTCCCGGGGGAGCTGGGATTTCATGGTGTAATCCCGGGGGAGCTGAGATTCCCCGAGGAGCTGGGATTCCATCATGTTTCTTTTAAAAACAATTGTACCAAATCCTAAAATCCACACGAGCAAAGCTGCGGGCAACAGCTAGTCATAGCATAGAAAAGAATCAATGTGAGAACATCAAAATGTCTTTTTATCCTGTGTTTTAATTAAAGTGCATATGCACTGGTGCACATAAGTAGTGACCCAAAAGTGAGGGAAAAAAGAAGACGAGAGAGGTGAACTAGAAACTGCAGCAGAGCAAACGGTGAGGCACCACAATCTGAAACAAGGTCTGGAAATAAAGCACAGAAACATAACCCATGATGAATGCATCTGTGCCATTCTAGAAACAAAATCAGATCACTTGGAATTTCTAAAATTCAGAAAAATTCTAAGAGGGAGAATTTTGTAAGTGGCCCTGCTATTAAGCCAACTAGATCACAAGCTATTTGACTGGTGCTGGTGCAATCAATCCACAAGTTTCTAAGAACTGAGAAAATGGGTCAGCAGGAGGCAGGAGATGCAAGTGTGTGTGTGTGTGTGTGTGTATGGAGAACTTTAAATTCAACTGCTTTCACTGTTCTAGACATCAAATGGCCATTGAATAAAAGATCAGGGAAGATTCAAAAGCAACATATTTATTTATTTATTTATTATATTTATACCCCGCCTTTTTTCCTGCAAGGAACCCAAGGCGGCTTACATAATCCTCCTCCTCTCCATTTTAGCCTCACAACAACCCTGTGAGGTAGGTTAGGCAGGAAAGTATATACCTTCACCCATATAATCTTACCTGTATGCTTAAGTTTGTTTCAGTGGTTCTACTTGAGCACCTGCTGTTAAAATAGGATAAAGTGGCATGCACAAGAGATAGGCCACTCTCAGAGGTGTCTCCAAAACTATGGAACTCCCTCTAAATTGACTTGCATCTTTCTTCTTCAGTATGGGTCTTTTGGCGGGGGCTCGAAAGACTTTCTCTTCAATACTGGCTTTAACAGAGAATAAGAATAGTTTGTGTGTTCAGAACAGCTTTCTCAAAGTAATCTGTATGGTTTAAATCTAAGGTTATGTTAGTGGGAGTTTCCCTTCAGGGCTGGTGTCAAGGGTAGGCATGGTTGGGAAACTGCCAAGGACTCACAATCGATCAGGGGCCCACTGACAAGAACCGCCTGACCGTGTTCCTTCTCTTCACCATTGCAACCTTCTTGTTCACCTGCCTCTTGGACAATGGTGGTGATGAGAAGGAGGAGCGGTAGAAGCCACTGCTTACTTGTTCCCTGGCTCTCCGCCTGACAAGCAAGCAAGTGGTGGTGGCACTGATGAGAAAGAGGATGAGGAGCAAGAGCAGCTGGTGACAATGGTGGTGAGAAGGTAGAATCACTGAGGGAGGGGGCTCATTGAGGGTGTCTTGCTCATTGAGGGCCTTCAAAAACCTGCAGTCAGAACTGCAACTGTTTCCCTTCCCCTCCTAGAAGGAAAAGGACACGAACCAACCCTTCTTCGTAGGGATGGGCGAATGAGCAATGTTCAAGATTGCTAGGAATTTTCTGAACATCGCCTCACCACCCGTCTCATGCTCGATTCCCATTCATGTTTGTGACCGCTGCTTACTTTGCGCGAATGGGAGATTTGCGCAAATTGGGCAGTGATCGAATGGGAGATTTACACAAATCTCTCAAAATTTATGTAGATTTCCTCCATAGACTAAAGCGGAGCTGACCTAGTCTACTGGGGAAATTTGTGCAACTTGGCCTTGGAATCGGGAATGAGATTAATGTGAGCACATGTTAGACGATTTGCAAACAATTTCAGCGGACATCTGCTGACGTTCATATTCAGGGCTTCCAACGGGGAATGCTCGTATGTTTTGTAAGCAAAAATGAAATTCTCATGCATCCCTACGGGGCAATCCATGTGTCCACTATGCACGCTTCCTCCACTTTGGGCTACCTATCTGTAACTATTGGCAGCAGTGGCTGGTGGCTCCAATGTCAGTGGGGTGGTGTATCCACTCCGGATTGCAGTTTGAACTTTAAAGGAGCTATTGATAGTGCCGAATTTATTTTGGGGATAGTTCAGCACCATGGACAGCTCCTTGAAAGTTCAGACAGAAATCCAGAGTGGATACACCGCCCCACTGTCATTGGAGGCACCAGCCTCCACTGACTCTCTTGGTATATCTAGCACAGTATTGTCTACTTTCATAATGTACAAAGGCTCTCCAAACACACAAGCAGAAGTCTCTCCTGCCTTCCAGCAACCCCTCTGTTTTATGAGATTTCACCAGGAATGCCACAGATTTTAAAGCACAGCTTCACAACCATATGATACTTGCTTTAAGTCAGGGTTGGTCAACTTCCAGGGGTCTGGGGGGGCCAATCCCCCCCAACCCATCCAGGACTGCACACCTGCCTGCACACTGTTGAATTCGCTGCTGAAATTCAATGGTGAAGCTGCAGAAAAGGGCTGATCTTCTTTTTTTGCTGCCCTGCTGCCAAATTTTGGCAGAAAACTGCAGCTTTTTAAATATGAAAACGAAGGGGAAATCTCTTTTTTGCAGCGGTACTACTGAATTCCTGTGGCAAATCTAGCAGAAGTGTTTGTGGGGGGGGCAGTGGGGGCTGCAAAAAAAAAAGTCAAGGGTGGGCACACTTGCTTTAAGGAAAAGCAAAGCAAAAAATGTTGAGTTTTCCAGAAAGCCAGATTGTGTGCCCAGTACTACATTCTATGCATTCTCTGCCACTATGCAGAACTGCCTGAGCTTTCAGGGACTGCCAGACTAGATTCTGGATTTATGTTATTCTGAAACTTCTCCCCAAATCAATATCACTTGGGAAGACTCTGTGAATTTGGTCACTTTTTGCTCAAATTGGGCTAATTGCCGTATTTAGGGGAAAGGCTGCAACTCACTGATTGAGCTAATGCTTTGCATTCAGAAGTCCTGGCTTCTATCCCTAGCATCTCCAGGTGGGGCTGGAAAAGGACCTGGTCCTACACCCTGGAGAACCATTGCCAGTCAGTGTAGACAATACTGAGCAAGGTGAACTCGATATAAGGCAGCTTCCTATATTCTGACTATTAAGGAAGTCTCCAGCAGTCTTTCTGGCTTCACAGAAGCTGTATCTGATGAGAATGACTTTGAATAGGATGTTGTGATTTTGAAATGGAGAAATTAAAACAGATTTTCTTTTAGAAATGTAAACAGTTATATACACTGCAAGGATAGAATTTCCCTGGATACTTTATCCTCACTGAAAAGGCATTGATATGGACATGTTAATTTTGTTTTCATTAGCTTTATGATTACGCTTTTTCTTTAATGTTGCCAAATAAGAAAAATATGATGATTTCCCATTAAAACAAAGATGCAGCTGTTATTATTCTTGGGTCCAGAAAGATGGTTTATAAATATTTAAATAGTGAAAAATGCTTAAACGAATAATTCTGAAATGTCTATGCATTGACTCTCAAACTACTTAACATGGAGTGAAAATGGAATATACATGTTGCGGTGAGAGTTGCTACTGGTAAGAAAGGAGGGGAAGGCAATGTTTTGCCTTAGCAATTATACCTCAATAGTGCATTGTCAGATTGTTGCATACTTTCTGATACCAGACTAAATTAGAGCTGTGCGTAAATGAATGACCTCTTGAAATTCTCCACCATATTCGTTGGCAAAGAAATAGTGGCAAGTGGCAACAGAAGCAACTGTGTTGGCAGCCTGTCCCCTATTTGCATAGTCTACAATAGCTCCTACATAGCATCATTCCGGGGCATGGTGGGGATGAGGGAGGAAAAACAAACAAAACCCACCAAAAATGTGGAAGAAAATGTAGGGAAATTCTGCAAAGTGGCCTTTTATTTCTAGGGGTTTAAAATAAGAAAAAATCTCAGGATTTTTCTGAGAAAAAATGTCTTCAGAGAAATTTTGGCTCAGCTCTAGTTGTCATGCTTTAGGGCTCAGCACCTTCTCCAGGTTTTCCAAATGTTATCTTTCTGAGGGCAGATTGTGGATACATCTTGTCTCTAATGCAGGTGCAGAGAGCTGATTGTACAGTGAAAGACAGGACACTCATGCACAGTCCTTGGCCACCTCATATGTAAGGTAAGCACAAGAACCCTGAACCCAGCCCATGAGAATTTCTCTGACATTTCTTCTTCTTCTTCTTTGAATTTCTTTTTGAAAGCAATTTCTTTTCTATCAAATTGAATGAGAATGGACAAAAATAATGTGGAAGAAATTTGCACCACAGC
Source organism: Shinisaurus crocodilurus (assembly GCA_021292165.1). Classification (NCBI taxonomy): domain Eukaryota; kingdom Metazoa; phylum Chordata; class Lepidosauria; order Squamata; family Shinisauridae; genus Shinisaurus; species Shinisaurus crocodilurus. The sequence continues at coordinate 190,049,655 of CM037880.1, read as the reverse complement.
ACTAGGCTAAATGGAGAAAGGTTTCATGTATAATAAGCAGTTGAAAATTCAGGCCTTGTAGCTCTGTGAATTATTTGTTTTCTGTACAAAAAATGTGAGAAATAATAGTTATTCTGTACCTGTTATACATATTTTGTTCATCTACTCTGCATCTTTACCACAATCCTCCTACAAATTATTTTGGTACATTGTGGATCTCCTCCAGTCACTTTGAACCCTCTGCAACCCAAATTCTGCAAAATGTGTGAAAGTTATAGCCCCAACCACTTGCATTGACTGGGTACAAAATTTGATTTTAGAGCTCTTCTTTTAAATGTGTTCTTGCCTAACAACAAAACTGCAGGACATGTTGCAGAGAATTTTTAACCCAGTGTTTCAGGGGTTATTGCCTACCAAAAACTGCATAGATTATATAGTCCCTGGGGGTTGTTATGAACTTCCTTTTCTAAGAGCGCTGTTCCAGTTTGCTTCACAGCCTATATGTTGGTGGGTGGATGGTCCTTCTTGCTCTATCTCAATTTAATCCAATAGAAATGAGTTGTGAATGGATAAGATGTACTAAATTAAACCTGCAGTCCTAGACACATTTTCCCAGAAGTAGGCCCCATTGAAAAAAGTGGGACTTTCTTCTGAGTAGACATGTAGAATTGCAGTGTAAAGCTACAATCCTACACACTGACTTTGGTAAGCCCCACTGAATTCAGTGAGACTTACCACTGCATCATGCATATGATCGTGCTGTAAATCAATAATCCTCCAGTGAAAGAACTGGTAAAGACTCAGAGGATTTAATAGCAAAGTTACAGAGGCTTACAGTTTTTGAGACTCTGGTTCAGACTCCAAATTCCTCTTCTATCCAGTTTGATCATAATGGGTGTTCATCTTACGTTGGCATGGAATTTAATCTTTCTCCTTAGGAATTAGCATTTTGCCCCTTTCCTTGCCATTAGCCTTATCAGCTCTGTACACTTGGTAATGATTAAGAGTCAGCACTGTCCTGGTGTTTGATTGGCAAGTTTTTTCTGGGAGAAACATTAACTGAAAATGTGCTTCATCTGGAGGCATAAAGTGCTTTCTCCTCCCCCCATAACTTTAAATTACTTGATGCTTATTAATGGCCAGTTCTAAAGTAACCCACTGAAAAAATACTAAATAATATATTGCCTTCTTTATTAACTCATTTACATTCATGATTTCCAGCAGGGTTTGTAATGCTCTCATATCATGCAAATATTCATTGATATTATAAAGTACATTTCCAAAAGCAACTCCAGCTGGTGATCTAAGGTAAACTCTGTTGTTCTTCAGGCTCTTCTAGGGGAGAAAACTGAATGCCCATCAGGGTGGGGCAGGATTGTCCTTTCTCCTAGGTAACTTAAAATGGCTGCCCATGACATAACGTTGTAGAGGAAAAATGCATTTATTAGGGATGGAAGCATCTGTCAAGTTAAATTCTGCTGTTTCTCATTTTTCCAATGTTGAAGTCATTCTATCCTGTTTCTTCTGCATCAGTTTTCATTTGTTGTTGTTTTATAATAATACATATATTTTGTGTACATTTCTAATTTATGCATTGTGTATATACTTTTCCTAATACATGCTTTTTTGCAAGTAATTTCCCCCTAATATCACATTTTTTGTGTGCATTTCCCCTAATCTATGCATTTTGTGTGAACTTTCCCTATAAAATGCATTGTATGCACATTTTTTAAATTTGTGAACTGAATCTCAAAATTCAGAAAAGTGCAAATACTGCTGAATAACTGCATTCCACTTTGAGTGTAGGTTCAGGAAGTGTGAATTTGGTAGGTTTGCATTAAAGTGTAAACCGAACACATTTTTCACCCAGCATTTATTGGGGGAGCAAATGAAAGTTACTATGGACTGATTCAGCTGTAATGGGAAACCATGGTTTCCTAATAAATATAAAAGCCTGTACAGGCTTTGAGCTTGCCACACTCCCACTTCCCTCCTCTTTCATGTCTGATTCTGCTTTTAAACGAACCATAGTTTCTTTTTTTATTTATTATTTGTATGTGTAAGATGCCTATAAAAGAAATTCTCAAGGCATTATACAAGTAAAACTAAAACAATAACACAATAGAAAAATCTAAAAACACAACAGTGAAATCTACATGATAAAAATACAAAAGCAAAGATAAAAGCCAAACATCATTAAAAAAACATACAATAGAAATAGAATGCAGTAAAAAAGAGGAGCAAAAACCAGCCAAGAAATAAAACAAGAGATAAAACTACCAAAATGTAAAAGGGATTAAAATAATAAAGATTTAAAAGGCCTGGAAGAACAAAACCTAGTGACAGAAAGGAAACAATGTTGGTGCCATTTGACTTTCAGCGGAAAGAGTGTTCCATAACTGGGGGGAGGGCATCATGGAGAAGACCCTCTCTCTAGTAGAAGCCACCCTCCAGGTTTCACAATGATGGGGCACTTGAAGAAGAGCCTCTGCAGTGTCCTTGGGGCATGGGTAGTCACATATGGGAGGAGACTATTTCATCAGATACTAAGGTCCTAAGCAGTGAAAAGCTTTATAGGTCAAAACCAGCATTTTGAGTTGGGCTTGAAACGATCTGGGAGCTAGTGCAAGAGAGAGGAGACTGGTATAATATGTTCAAACTGCCTAACCCCAGTCAAAACTCCACCAGCTGTAGTTTCTGGATTGTCTTCAAATGGAACCCAACATACAACACTTTGCAGTAGTCCAAATGGGAGGTCACCAGAACATGGATCACTGCAGCCAAGTTATCCATCTCCAGATAGGTTCAGAGCTGGGATGCCAGCTTAAGCTGGTAAAAAGCACTCTGTGTCACAGAGATCACCTGAGCCTATAATGACAGTGATGGATCCAAGAGCACACATGTAGGTGGACCTTCAGAGGGAGTGCAACCCCCTCTAAAACTGGTTGAATCCTGCTCATCCCCCACCCAGACTGAGGAACCAGTGCAAATACAGAGCAATTAGGATTGTGCCCTTAGGCTGCAACACTTATTTGGGAGTAGGCCTCACTGAACTCAATGGGAATTACTTCTGAGTAAATGTACATAGGATTGCACTTGAACTTTAAGTTAACACAGATATTTGACAGTTTTGTTACTAACTAGTGAACTGTGGCTTCACAGTTTGAAATAGCCCTCAGTTTGATTTAGCAAAGCCTTCAAGCAAAGTTATGAAGCTGTGAGCATTGGACACATTGTGCCTGCCCTGTCTGAGTGAAGCCACAGCTGCTGGAGCCCCTAGGCATGGCCCTTGCCGTGGTGCAGTCCTATAGCCTCCTGCGAGAGAGGTCTGCCCACTATATTCCCCTGAGTGGGCTGTCCCAAGGCAAAGGGAGGGCCAGCTGTAGAACTCTGTCCTTTGAACTACTCCCCCTCCCTGTATTCAAATAGTATTGACTGAAAAGCTATGTGCTGGTTAGAGAAGTCTGCCACCTAATGACTGAAGATGGTCCTGCAGTCTTCAAACACAGAGTCACATTTACATTAATTAATATTAATTAATGCATTTTACAAACCAAATAACCCCGAGATGTGCACCCCTTATGGAGGCTAAGGCTACCAATAGCTACTCCAATGGCTATCAGTGGCTACTAGTCCTGATGGCTATATGCTACCTCCAGTATCAGAGGCAGTATGCCTATGTACACCAGTTGCTGGGGAACATGGGCGGGAGGGTGCTGTTGCACTCATATCCTGCTTGTGGGCTGGCTGGCTACAGCGTGAACAGAATGCTGGACTAGATGGACCCTTGGTCTGATCCAGCATGGCTTTTTTTATGTTCTTATGTTCTTGACCCTAGGTTCCCCTTAGTATGCATGCCAAGTTTCGGGCATGTAGGCTTCATGTCATGGAGCTGTGGCACTGACAGACAGACGCACATCCTATTTTATTATTATATATAGAAGACTGCAATCCTCATCACATTTACCATGTAGCAGTTCCTCTTTGAAGTCAGCATGGCTACCCTAGAGCAAGTCTCTTGAGACTATAGCCAAAGTCTTTGCACAGGAAGGTATATAGTCTTCTAAATAACTCCTGTACAAAGCTTTGATGTAATAGCTGTTTTGATACATTAGACTGAACTTCCTTTTCGGATGACCTCAAAATCAGCAGCCACAGTTCCGAAGGTCATTGGAATGATGACTCCCCATTATTTCTACATGTCCATCTTTATCTAATTACCTTGAATATTCTTCTTCAAACTATTTCTTAACAGTCATTCAATACCTGATCCAAACAAACTGTAGAAGGGATTGGAAAGATTATGGCAGTAGTAAACAATATCAGGGCCATTTGCTTTTCATAAGTTTGAAGATCTTAAATTAGCTTTGAAACCACAAATACATGGGCACATTACTGTAATGTTCTTTCTGTCCTTTTCCCTACTGTCTTGTCTATTTTGTGCTTCATGTGCGGAATCATGGGGGGGGGGGAATCTAAGTCGGTTTGATCTGTATTAAGACTTTGTAAGGTCATGCTTCATTTCATGCAATTCATTGTGACTCTTCCTGCTGAGTTTAATCATAGCCAAATACATATCCTTTCTGTTAGTAGTAATGTCTAGATCCAGCTGAGGGGATTTATCTGAATTTCTGAACATCTGGTTTGCCAATCCACAGTCTAGAGGCTGAAACCATAAAAAGTGACTACTTTGCTTGCCTTCTGTTCATTTGATGATATGCAGAATCTCTACATCAGTTCCAGAGAAAGCCCGCCAATTACCTTAGCTTTAAAACTACAGAGGAAATTTGGAGACAGCCAAGTGTTAACATGTAGTAGTCCAGCCTTCTTAGTTATATTCTTCTACAACAGCTGACAGGAAATACCATGAATTGCAGGTGTTGCTTTTAACTTTGGAGTAGCTGAGTCGAGTGCTGTTAGATGCAGCGTTGACTGCAGGTTTTTGAGGGCCATTGGCTAAAACATTATCAATAGGCCCCTCCCTCACTGAGTCTATCTTCTCACCACCATTATCACCAGCTGCTATTGCTCCTCATCTTCTTTCTCATCATTACACCACTTGCTTGCTTGAGAGGCAGAGAGCCAATGAGCAAATAGGCAGTGGCATCTCCTTCTCACAACTACCATTGTCTAGGTTAGAGCGAGGGGCAGGTGAACAGGTTGCAGTGGTGAAGAGAAGGAGCAACTCCTAGGGGCTCTTGTCAGTGGACCCTTGCTGGGATGTGGGCTCTCAGCAGGTGCCCAACCATACCTACCCTTGACGTCAGCCCTGGGTAGATGTGTAGACATTTACACTTGGAGATGCCTGGCCAGGTTTGGTTTGAAAATGTACTACTACTACAACAAACACTAATACTCAGGTTCTTGAGCAGATGAACACTCTTGATGGGCATTAACAAATATACCTAAAGGGTTGCAACCACAGTCAGAATATGGCAAGCCCATGTGAAACCCAGGAATCTTATTTAAAAATAAGAATCCCTAGAACATGTAATGTCTCTCGTCTAATAAAATCTCATGTCATGACTTATGGCTGGAGAGGATGAGAATATGTTACGGACATTTAATATTATTAAATTATGCAGTGCTGGCTACTGCCACTATAATAATAATGACTATGACAATATTACTTGACATTAAAGTCTCATAAGAACTGCCTATGCTGCATTATATACTTGGATTTTTAAAAAGCTTTTGACAAAGTCCTTTACCAAAAGTGCTTTATGGTGCCATTGCTCTGCCTATGAATATTGGGGATGATCCAGATGTCATTGTCTTCCACTAATAGCTCTCTTATGCTTTCCCACCACTTCTTCCATCTCTTTCCTTACTCTGGAAAAGAAATGAAGATGAAGATGAAGATGATGATGATGATGATGATGATGATGGAAAAAAACCTTGAAGAAAAAAAATAGATGGACGCTGCACAATGCCTTCTTGATGGTTAGCGCTAGGAGTCCTCCATCTGGAAGCACCCTAAGTCTCCTGAGGAAACATAGCAGGTACGGAATAAAAGGACAAGTTGTCTGAGGAAGGGGTGAGCAAAAGAGGAGAATTTGTGGCATGAGAGGAAGAGCTTGTCTGCTATTACGAGTCCATTTTTTAGCTTCAGTTTTGAAATCTTTGCAGTAATTTGTATTCTGGTCTTTCATATCTACTTCAATTAATCCTCTTTACATTTTAAATGGTCCATAAGGCCAGAAGGATTTGTCAGATTACAGATGAGTTGGTGTATTTTATCTACAGCATAATTAAAACAGTATGCCCAGATGATTAATAATACAGATTTTGACTATTATTATTTTTTCCATGCACTTAAGTCTGGTTTCTACTTAGTTTTCGCAGTATAGTCTCGCTGGTTTTCCGTGTAATTCTTGGGGTATATAAAAACAATTTGTTTTTCTTGCTTTCCAGTACCTCCAGCAATCAGTTATCGGGACTTGCTGTTATCGTCTGAGTATCCTTCACTCCCTTATGCATACAACTACATGCTAAACTACTTTGAACATCATGTTGGAAGACTTGATTAAGAGTTACCTGTAGTATGGAATCCCCTGATCTTCTAGGTCAGTGTTCTCCAACCTTGGGTCCCCAGATGTTTTTGGCCTACGACTCTCAGCATGCCCCAGCCAGGGTAGGCCAAAAACATCTGGGGACCCAAGGTTGGAGAACACTGTTCTAGGTGCATTGCTAAATGCTTGATTTCACTTCACTGTCCCACACGCCCCCTCCCCTAAAATGCGCAGGACTGTATGAGGATATATATAATGCAATTCCAACCTAGAAAAATTGGTCTTCATGGACAGTTATGTCAAAGCCATAAGTAACATTTCTGGGGCAAGCTGCCAGAACCTGGCTTGGATCCAATGGTGATACAGTGCTCATGCTAATGATATTGTGCTCCCATAAATCAACACTAGCATATAGTGAAAGGAGAGGGGGGGTTGCCCAAACTCCCTGCAGTGTAGGCAGGGACAAACAATCACTGAGGTAAACTGCCACTAGCCCTGTTATGTCCACCTCAGCCTGAGCCAGGAGACTCTCAGGCCTTCCAGAACACACTTAGGGTTTTGAAATAAGGGCCCAAGCCAGCACCATCTATTTCAGTCCCCAAGCCTGAGACTTTACGCAGCAGCAAGTAACTAAGCAGAAGGCTCTGGAATTCATACTGAGGTTTACCTGGAAGAAGGCACACACAGCTTTAGAGGTAGAGATTAAGTTTATTTACATAGGGGGGAGAGGGATAAAAATGTATACAAGGATCAGAGAAACCTTTGGAACACTGCTCCAGGCAGAAATAATAAAGCAATACCTAACCTTATCCTATACGTTACCGAAGTATGGGTCTACCAATAGCCATAGGACAGGGCCCAATCCAGGTTCTAGAAGCTCACAAGCCTAAAAGTGATTAGAGCATGAAGACAAAGATGAAACCAAAGACAAAAGTGAAGACATAACCAGCATTAGCACCTCTAGCTTCATACCAACAGGCCTTTGACAAATGTGAGGTGATCCTTATATCACTGCTTATGAGACTTGTGGCCTTGCTCCCTCCCTTCCTTACATCCAATAGCAATTCAGTGGCATGAGGTTCAGCGGGAAAATGAGGTGGCAATAAGAGATTAAGGGCACAATCCTATGCATGTTTAGACAGAGAAAAGCCCTACAACTCCCAGCATGCCCCAGCCAGCCATGCTGGCTGGGGTATGCTGGGAGATGTAGGACTTTTTTTCTTTTTAAACATGCGTAGGATTGCACCTTATTCAGGAGTATTCTGTTAGATGTGTCTGCACCCCATCTTGGGCTGGAAATAGTATTAAAATGCTGAGCAACTATGGCTTGTGCAAATATCATCTCATTGTTCTTACTACTGATATCCTCAGTCTGAGGAAAGAAAGAAAGAAACCCAAGACCTTGATCAATATTATTAGTTCTAAGTCACACCTTCATGTCAAAGGTAAAAAGAACAACAATAATAATGCTTGTTTGGTTCCATATTTCGGCGCACTCAGTCACTTATCTGCATTTGACAAGCAACATTATACATTAATGTCAGTGTTATGCTGTGATGCTGAGAAATGAGCTTTCAAGCACACAGCAATGTAAAACAAATATCCTGAGAGTCTTTGATGGAAGTAGTTGCCTCCTGTGAGCCGCAAATTGGCAACAACAGTGTCTAAAGACACAAGGAAATCTTGCAGAAATATTCCTACTAAGAAAAGCTCTCTGAGAATAAGCTTCTGCATATGGGTCCCTCAGCAGCTGGAATGAATTTCATCCAAGATGAGGTAGCTGAAAAAGCAGTTATATTATCATAGCTCAGGGAAGCTAATGGTAAAGTAAATAATTTTTAATAATATATTTTGATATTTGCTGGCAATGCCACATAGCAGCATGTGAAACCCTGGTCTAAAGCGACTCTGTACTTAATCCTTGATGCTGGATGTGGGGGGGGGGGAGCTCAGACATGTGCCTTTCTGCTGTTAACACAGCTTCAGACATGCAGGAATAAAAGTTGATGCACAAATCACCAGTGATCTCACCTTTTGACACATATTGTTATATCCAAAGAGGTAAGCAATCTGTCTTGCCCTGTGAGAGAATGTGTAAGACCCAGAGGCACGTGAAATTCACCGGGGGTGTATGAGAACTATGCTTTTGCTCGCAAAACATGTGAGCATGCCCTGTTCAAAGCCCCAAATGCAAGCACGAGCACATGTCCGCCGAAAATGTTCACAAATTTCCGGACATGTGCCTGTGTTCAATTGGTTCAACTTTCCCAGTTTGATTTTGCACACGCTTCCTAATTGTCCCAGATTTCCCCTGTAGCCTGAGTCAGCCCTGATTTAGTCTATGGAGGAAAGCTGCTCAAACGAGGAAACTGGCACAAATTTTCACAAATTTCACATTCGATCACTGCTCAATTTGCGCAAGGTTCCCGTTTGTGCAAAGCAAGCAGTCATCGCAAATGCAAACAGGAATCAGGCACGAGATGAGTGGTGAGAATGAGATGATGTTCAGGGAATCCTAGAGATTCCCAACATAATACATTCACCCATCCCTAAGTCACACATCTTTCCACAGAGGAAGATGTGCAAACTCTCCTTTGGGATGTTACCATGTATGGCAAGGATGAGCAACCTTTTTGGTCCTGAAGGCCACATGCAGTGATGGACAATGGGTTGGGGACTACACATACATGCACACATGCATAAATGCACATATGCACACTTACTCTTCCACCCACATCTCTCAGCACATAGGGATTGGGGAGGTTTAAACCTCCCTCCCTGCATATGGAGAGCAGGAAAAGATAAGCCCTCTGAAAGCTGGATTCATGCTGATGACAGCCAGTGTGATCCTGGCTTTCAAAGGCTCTCCCTATTGGGATGGAGAAGGACAGACCACTCTTTATCACAGCAGGGAGAGGTCACTCTCCTCCCAGCCTACCAGATGTCTGGTGAGCTGGGAGGAACACAGCCTACCTGGGGATGGGATTGCTGGGGCAGAAGAGTTAAATCCCCCTCTCGCCGGTGATCCTGATCAAGATTGCTGTTTCCCTGCTACTAGTAGGATCAGGGAAACAGTAATTTGTTCCCTGTCACTCAGCTGGGAGCTGATCAGGTGGGTGACAGGGAAAGTGGGCAGGGCTCCCTGGAGCTCTGTGGGCCGTGGCTGAGGGCTGCATGCAGCCCACAGGATGTGTGTTGTTCATATACATTGTATGGGGGAAAGAAGGACGTGTGTGAGTGATTCAAGTATTAGCTTTTTCTTTATATTGTAAAATCTGAAGGTATCCTAAGTTGACATAACATAGGACCCAAAGAGGAAGAGCACATCTAAAGGATCACATGTCTCACTATGAACCTATTAAAATCCGCAGGACGGGCCCTTCTGAGGACACCATTGCCCACAGAGGACCGTTTGTCAGGCACGTGAGAAAGGGCTTTCTCCTGTAATGCTCCCAAACTATGAAACGAGTTCCCTCAATGACTATGATTGGCCCCCACTCTCTTGGCCTTCAAGAAGGGTGTGGAGAGACACATCTCTTCAATTTAGCCTTTAAAAATATGTAGTGTTAATGTTTTTTACTGTTTTTAATGTTCTTGTCTTTATTGTTTTAAGATTTTATTGTTTTAAATTGTTGTACACCACCTTGCTGGCTTTTTCACAGACAATGTGGTAAAAATTATTGTTGTTGTTGTTGTTGTTGATAAAAATAATAAATTTCAAAAGGACTGCACATGGAGAAAATGTTGGGCAGTCCATGGGCATGGTCTATGTTAGCATAGATATGTCCATATCACAGAAGGCGGGGAGGTGAGAAGAGCACATCAATTGCATGCACAAATTCCCAAATTCAATCATGTAGCCATGCATGGAAGGGTCCCAGAGAGACTCTGCCAGCCCAACTGGACAATACTAGGGTAGATCATCTGATTCAAATCTCTCCTTTTTGCATATAGGGATAAAACCACCTGTTTTTGTCTGCTTTCTGTTTGTCACATTAGTAAGAAACTAGACAGTAGAAGTAGAAGTTAATATCTCGGGAAAGAAAATATTGGTAGTGGGGATTTATGCACCAAATGAAAACAAATCTATGTTTTATACACGTCTTATGGATAGACTTTTGGAATCTACATACGAAAATTGGTGTTTAATGGGAGATTGGAATGGAGTGGTGTCACCAAAACAAGATAGACATTCGGAAAAAGATATAAGAAAAAATCAGGGGAAATTGCCAAAAAGTTTTTTTGAATTAATAGAAAATCTGGAGTTGGTGGACATTTGGAGAACTAAAAATGGAGACTCCAGAGAATTTACATTTTTTTCTGATAGACATAAATCACATGCAAGACTTGATATGATTTGGTTGTCAAAAGCTATGGCTATGGAAATCTATAAAGCTGAAATATTGCCAAAAACGTTTTCTGACCATAATCCAGTTTCTGTGACTTTCAAAAGGAAGAAGTGTTCATTTAGATGGAGATTTAATGAATCATTATTGAAACAAGAAAGGGTGGTCCAAGACTGTAAGCATAAACTGAGAGAATTTTTTGAAAACAACTTAGACAAAGGTGTGGATTTACAAATAGTTTGGGATACAAGTAAAGCCTTCATCAGAGGACAATTTATACGACATAACTCCTTTCTTAAAAAAAAGAGACAAGAAAAGACAGAAAAGATTTTATTGGAAATCAGAGAGAAAGAGAAGGAATTAGAAAAATCTCCAAATAATACTAATATTTCATGGCAAATTAAAGCACTGCAGAGGCAGTTATCTATGTTGATGACGCAAGAACTGGAAATGAAATTGAGTTATGCCAAGCAAAGGAATTTTGAATTTGCTAATAAACCAGGGAAATGGTTGGCATATAAAATAAGGAAAGAGAGAGAGAAGAGAGTAATACTTAAGCTGTTGGAGGACAACACTGAAATAACGGATAATTTGGGTATGAAAAGAGCGTTTTTTCAATTTTATTCACAATTATATAAAGGGGAAAAAATTTCTGAAAAAAGAATAGAAGATTATTTGCAACGGCAAAACTTGCCAAAGATTACAGAGTATCAAAGACAAATTATGAATGGCCCTATAACTATACAAGAATTATCTGAAGCAATTAAGAAATCAAAAAAAGGGAAAACACCGGGCCCTGATGGACTGTCAGCAATTTATTACAAATGTTTTGAAGATGAGTTGTTACAACCACTACAAAGGATTATGAATAATATCCTACAAAATGGGAAGTTACCAGATACATGGAGAGAGGCTAATATTGCATTGATACCTAAAGAAGGACAAGACTTGACTTCTGTTAAAAATTACAGGCCAATTTCACTATTGAATAATGATTACAAATTATTTACAATGATTCTATCTGAAAGACTAAAGAAAATTTTACAAGAGTTTATTCATCAGGATCAATGTGGTTTTCTGCCTAAAGACAATTAAGAGATAACATTAGAACTGCGTTGGATGTGTTGGAATATTTAAATTGTCATAATGAAAAACAAGCAGCACTGATTTTTTTGGATGCTGAAAAAGCTTTTGACAACGTGAACTGGAGTTTTTTATTTGGAGTAATGAATGAAATGGATTTTGGAGAGAATTTTATTAAAGGAATAAAATCGATATATTCGACACAAAAAGCACAAATAATTGTTAATGGTGAATTGACAAAGCCCTGTATGATACAAAAGGGAACAAGACAAGGATGTCCATTATCTCCACTACTGTTTATTTTAGTTCTAGAAGTTTTGCTTAGAAATATTAGGCAAGATGGAAAAATCCCGGGAATAAAAATTAAAAAAGAATCATACAAGTTGAGAGCTTTTGCAGATGATTTGATGATAGTCTTGGAAAATCCACTACAAGGAGTGCAAACTCTGTTGGATAAATTAAATGAGTTTGGAGGGTTGGCAGGATTCAAGGTAAATCATGAAAAAACAAAAATGTTGGTGAAGAATATGAGAGCGGAAGACCAACAGATATTGATGCAAACATCGGGTTTTAAAATTGAAAAAAGAGTAAAATATCTTGGTATCATAATGACAAATTCGAATTCCACGTTGTTTCAAAACAATTATGTTAAGATATGGTTAGGAATTAAAAATGATATGTTGAAATGGGAGAAACTAAAATTGTCTTTGCTGGGTAGGATCTCTGTGATAAAAATGAATGTTTTACCAAGAATGATGTTCTTATTTCAAACACTACCGATTTTAACTAATGATGTGCCCTTTAAAGAATGGCAAAAGGACTTATCTAAATTTATATGGCAAAGAAAGAAACCACGTGTTAAATATATAGTTCTACAGGATGCGAAAGAAAGGGGTGGATTGGGTGTACCTGATTTGAAATTGTATTTTAATGTTTGCTGTTTTGTTTGGTTGAAGGAATGGGTGACATTGAGAAATAACAGACTTCTAGAATTAGAAGGGCATGATCTAAGGTTTGGATGGCATGGATATTTGTGGTATGACAAAGCTAAGGTTAATGTAGATTTTAAGAACCACTATATCAGAAGGGCGTTATTAAGAGTTTGGAACAAATACAAGCCCAGGTTATGCCCAAAATTACCCTTATGGATATCACCACAAGAGGCATTATACAGGAAAGAAATGACAAGCAATGAGAACTGGTTAAAATACAGAGAAATATTGGAATTGCGTCAGGGAACACATTGGATTAAAACACGGGATTGTTTAGTAACACAAGGTCATAACTTACACTGGTTTTCATACATGCAATTGTTAGAGAGATTTAAAGTGGATAAAAGAATGTATGATATAGAAGAGGATAAGTCTGAATTTGAAATACAATTGTGTACAGGTGATGATCATGTAATTGCAAAAATGTATAAATTTTTGTTGAAGTTTGGGACAGAAGAAGAACAAGTTAAAGACTGTATGGTTAAATGGGCAAGGAACTTTGGATATAATATAATGATGGAACAATGGGAACACATGTGGACTAAAGGTATAAAATTTACACTGTGTTCTGATCTTAGAGAGAATTTTTACAAGATGATGTATCGTTGGTACCTAACTCCTGTGAAATTGGCTAAGATGTATAATAATGTGTCAAATGTATGTTGGAAATGTCAAAGTCATGAAGGAACATTTTATCATGTTTGGTGGACATGTAAAAAAGTGAAAACATATTGGGTACAAATACACACATGGATACAAAAGATTTTAAAAGTGAATATTAAACTGAAACCAGAAATGTTTTTATTGGGTATAATAGACTTGCAACTTGAGAAAGACTATGGAACATTACTACAATATATGATGACGGCAGCAAGAATAATCTATGCTCAAAAATGGAAAGAAGCAACTATACCAACTATAGAAGACTGGTTGTTGAAAATGTTGGACTTAGCAGAGATGGCAAAATTGACTTGCTTAATTAGAGAAAATTTTTTAACTTCATTCAAGAAAGACTGGAAACCTCTGGTGGACTTCTTGGGGAGGAGGGAAAGTGACTTAATAACTTTTGGTTTTGATTTCTGAAGATGGGTGTGATAGAAATTCATTATGTGAAAATAGAAGAAACTTATATATTGGATAAGGATTGGTATTGTTTGTCAGACAATGAGGCGGAAGCCAAATGTTGTTTTGGAAAATTCAATAAAAAAATTCAAGTTTTCAAAAAAAAACAAAAAACAAAAAAAAAAACAGGTGGTTTTATCCCCATATGCAAAAAGGAGAGATTTGAATCAGATGATCTACCCTAGTATTGTCCAGTTGGGCTGGCAGAGTCTCTCTGGGACCCTTCCAAGCATTATCACATTAGTATCAAACTGATATGTCTAAAGGGTTTCCTGTAATTTTGCCCAGTAAAGATCCATGCAAAAATCTACCCAGGCTGCATTAAAAAAAAAAAAAAAAAAAAAAAAAGATAGCCACAAATGCTACAAAACTATTCTGCAGCCATTCAACAAGTAGGTGCAATTACTGGTATCCTATAACAAGCAGGGCAGTCATGATTAAAATCAGTATCTTATGTTGCATGTGTAGAGTACGTTACGGTTTCCATTTGTCTTGTTTAAATAGCTGATTAGAATAGACTGTTTTATCTTAGCCAACCCTATAAAGCTAATAGAGCAGGAAATGTGTTAGACTGTTGTGTTCTAGCCTTATTGTCCAATGTACAGCTGTTTCGGAAGATAACTTGTCAGAGGGACTGTCTCTCACTTTACACTTGTTTCCATGCTTCCATTCTAAGTTTACGGTAGTTAGAAACAGAGACTCTGTGTTTCCAAAATGTGTTTGTTTCCTAGAAAGAAATTAACAGCAAACGATAAGTTAGGAAAAATGAGTTAATATCCATTTTTACTCAAAGGTAAGAACCACTGTGTTCAATGGGGTGACCTCTCAGAAAGTGTGAAGTAGATTGCATCCTTAAGTGCCACTCTTCTGAATCAGACAGCAAGTGATTTACTTTCATGTGCAGTTGTACATATGAAAAAAATAAAAGTCATGCAGCCAACTCATAGAATGTAAAGCAATGTGCCAAAGTCAACTTGTTGGTAACATCTGGGATGCCACAGCTCCTCAAACCAGGGATCGCTGGTGTTGTAGTGGTCCATCAGATCACATAGCTATTCATACATGTGGATTGCAAATGAATTCTGTTCAGGCTAGAGAGAAGATCATTCATAATGTTTCCCCACAGGGAATAGATATGCATGGTTCTGCTTATGAGTATAAGGGCAGAAGACCAGTATCCTTCCGTCTGAGTGAGCTGCAGTCAGGGCCAGTGCAAGGCAGTTTGGTGCCCTAGGCAAGATCAGATATTTAGTGCCCCCCCTTCCCACTTGAGCCCTCCCTCCTATCTATTCTAGGCTGTCTAGAATTGTGAAATTCCATCTACTACAAGTCAAGATATGATTGGTAAAACAAACTTGGTAAAATACGCATTTTAGTACTGTATTTTTTTTTTCAAGGCGTTTCTGGCGCGCCGCCCCCTTTAGCCCTGCACCCTAGGCAGCTGCCTAGTTGGCCTAATGGTAGCACTGGCCCTGGCTGCAGTACCACAGTCACTTACAGTAAACACTTTGGGGCGATCAGCTGCATCTTGTGCCTGAGATCCAGTTAAAATATTGCACCCCAAAAGCCACCAAAAACATTGTCCCATAGTGACCATTCCTTTGTAATGTATATAACATGCTTACTATATAATCAGTGGTTTATTGTCTTGATCTATTAAAAATGGGGGAGGACACATATATTCCAGGGGAGAGGAACCATTTTTCTGTTGAGGGATGCCTTCTCTCAGGGATAACCTTTGGGGGCTGCATGCCAGCAGTTAGCACAGCTGGCCAGCAGTGGCCAGGCTGAGAGTCAAATATGCCAGGCCCACCCCCTTTTCCTCCCTTTTGGCCCCCTGCTCACTGTCCCTTGCTTTTTTCTTGGGTCGGATTCTTATCTTGGCAATCCATTGCATTTCTACACCATTTTAGCAATGAGCGTTATTTATTACTATTACTGATGACCTGCATACTAAGATTTGGCAAGCTGAAATCAATATAGAAAATTCATGGCTGCAGTATTCATGAATATTCCAAATTATCACAGCAATTTAACCAGTGGTTGGCGGTCTTTCTCTCAGGTGAGGCAAGCACAGGAAGCCAGTTTTTAGTCTTTTATTCATTATAAATATTATTGTCCCACATTAACAACCACTTCAGATTTTCTTCACCATAATAACCATAGTCCAACTCTATTAATGATAATTGATTGGGTCCAGATTTAATCATGCTTCAGGGATGGGTGGACATGTCTAGTCCAATTCCACTGACTTCCTCTTCTTCCCACCTCAAAGTCCATTCCATGCATGCTGGCTCTGTGCAGATGTTTTGTTGTTGTTTTACACACAAAAAAAATCTCTATGGGTTATTATGCACATTTTTCAAATTGTACATTTTTGTATGCATCTATCCATTGAGTAAAGCATGTTTGTATGCATTATTAAAATGTACACAGTTTTCTTTGCACAGTTTTCAAATGCGCTTATTTAACTGGACAAATTCTGCTGTTTTGTGGAATGCATTGCAAGACCTAAAATGTATGGATATCAGAACTCAAAGTGTGTCAGGGTGTGCATTCATTTCTGGGTTGTCTAGGTTAGGGAAATCCACATGAAAGATCTGATAGCATAGATGCCTTACACATGCCTAGCTTAGAATAGACCAATTGAAAACAGTGAGACTTAATTTAGTCATGATTAACTTATGTCCCATTGATTTCAATGGGTCTACATGACTAAATCTATTCTGGATCCAACCCAATGGAAATTTGCCATTGACTTCAACAGGAGGCGAACAGTTGTAAGCTATTTCATAGAGACTAAGTAAACTTCATACATATGTGCCATTATTACGTATGTCAAACTCAGCCATCAACATAAAGGTCAGGTCTAGTAAACAAACAGGCTTGTATAAGCGTTGTTTGTTTGAAGGAACTATAATTAAAAGGAAACAAATTTTTATATAGGGAAAATCTGTTTGACTGGCATCAAACTAGCACATTGTATTGCCATTCCAATATATTTCTTTTATCGTTTTGGCTAAGCCGCATCATTTTCCAAGAAGACTGCCATCTTGGAAAAATGATTGACTGTGCCAAAACTATAAAAGAAATATATGAAAGAAATATACAGAATAGGATGTCTACATGACTGCATCCCATGAATTGTGTCTAAAACATCCAGCCAATGTCAGGAATCCAAATCAGAATCAGTAATAATAAGAGGAATTTGAGTTGCTATCTCCCTAACAGTTGATTTCACCACAAGCATCAGAAAAAAGTCCTATTCAGGCATTCTCCCCACATGATTAAAAATATATGGCAGTGGATACGAATTTCGAAGGATTACTGAGTTTTGGTTCACATATCAGTTCAAAAGTGAAAAATTAGGTAAGCTTGCATAAAAATATGAACTAGATGAATGTCTCCCCTATTCCTAGTTGCACATATACATAGTAGGCCTATATAGAGGGCCAGTGATATCATAGACTCATAGAGTCATAGAATAAGTAGAGTTGGAAGGGGCCTACAAGGCCATCGAGTCCAACCCGCTGCTCAATGCAGGAATCCAAGTCAAAGCATCCCTGACAAATGGCTGTCCAGCTGTACTTTGAATGTTTCTAGTGTGGGAGAGTCCACTACCTCCCTAGGTTCCATTGTCTTATTGCTCTAACAGTCAGGAATTTTTTCCTGATGTCCAGGCAGAATCTGGCCTCCTGTAACTTGAGCCCATTATTCTGTGTCCTGCAATCTGGGATGATCGAGAAGAGATCCTGGCCCTCCTCTGTGAAGAGTGCTATCATATCTCCCCTCAGTCTTCTTTTCTGAAGGCTAAACATGCCTTCAGAGGCATATATGCTGGGGCAGTTACAAGAGATGTCAGATGTCCTTCTAGCGGGGCCTGCTGTTGTCTCCTCCTCATAGTCAGCAGCAGAGTATTCTATGAGAAGAAGAAAATAACTTGA
Source organism: Shinisaurus crocodilurus (assembly GCA_021292165.1). Taxonomy (NCBI): domain Eukaryota; kingdom Metazoa; phylum Chordata; class Lepidosauria; order Squamata; family Shinisauridae; genus Shinisaurus; species Shinisaurus crocodilurus. The sequence continues at coordinate 190,031,677 of CM037880.1, read as the reverse complement.
TGGCTGCTATGCAACAGCCTATGTGCTTTCTTGCCTCTTAAGAACATGAGAAAAGCCCTTCTGGATCAGATCAAAGGTCCATCTAGTCCACAGTGGCCAACCTGATGCCTCCAGGAAGCACATGTGAACAAAGCATTAAAAAAATCAGCCCTCCTCTGCCATTGCCTCCCAGCAGCTGGTATTCAGTGGCTGCTTCTGAAGATGAACTTCCACATAGCTTTCATGCCTAATAGCTACTCATACATGTCCATCTACATGTGGGAATGCTGTGGACATAATATATCTGGACTTCAGCAAAGCTTTCGACAAAGTGCCTCATGATATCCTGGTTAGCAAGCTAGCTAAAAGTGGGCTAGATGGAACAACTATCAGGTGGATCCACAATTGGCTACAGAATCGGACTCAAAGAGTGCTTATTAATGGTTCCTTCTCAAACTGGGGAGAGGTAACGAGCGGGATACCACAGGGCTCGGTCCTGGACCCAGTGCTCTTCAACATTTTTATTAATGACTTAGATGCGGAGGTGCAGGGAATGCTTATCAAATTTGCAGATGACACAAAGTTGGTGGAACAGCTAATACTCTGGAAGACAGAAACAAAATTCAAAGCGATCTCGATAGATTGGAGCGCTGGGCCGAAAACAACAGAATGAAATTTAATAGGGATAAATGCCAAGTGATGCACCTAGGGAAAGGAAACCAAATGCAGAGTTACAGAATGGGGGACACTTGGCTCAACAATACTACAAGTGAGAAGGATCTTGGAATTGTGGTAGATCACAAACTGAATATGAGCCAGCAATGCGATGTGGCTGCAAAGAAGGCAAATGCTATTTTGGGCTGCATTAATAGAAGTATAGCTTCCAAATTGCGTGAAATGATAATTCCCCTTTACTCGGCACTGGTTAGGCCTCATCTTGAGTACTGCGTCCAGTTCTGGGCACCACACTTTAAGAAGGACGCAGACAAACTGGAGAGGGTTCAGAGGAGGGCAACAAGGATGATAAAGGGACTGGAAACAAGCCCCTATGAGGAGAGACTGAAAGAACTGGGCATGTTTAGCCTTCAGAAGAGGAGACTGAGGGGAGATATGATCGCACTCTTCCAGTACTTGAAGGGTTGTCACACAGAGGAGGGCCAGGATCTCTTCTCGATCATCCCAGTTTGCAGGACACGAAATAATGGGCTCAAGTTACAAGAACCTAGATTCCACCTAAACATCAGGAAAAATTTCCAGACTGTCAGAGCAATAAGACAATGGAACCAACTACCTAGGGAGGTGGTGGGCTCTCCCAATCTGGAGGCATTCAAGGTGCAGCTGGACAGCCATTTGTCATGGATGATTTGACCTGGATTCCTGCATTGAGCAGGGGGTTGGACTCGATGGCCTTGTAGGCCCCTTCCAACTCTACTTTTCTATGATTCTATGATTCTCCATGGATATATCTAATCCCCCTTTAAAGTTATCTAAGCTAGTGGCCATCACCACATAATGTGGCAATGAAATCCATATATTGGGTAGTATCCTATTCTGCCTGTGTGCTCAAAGGAGTGGCCACTCAAGCAACAGGGCTTTTGTGCTTCTAAGACTAGCCAGAAATAAGCGGACATGCTCATTTCTGGAACAGGTCAGGTCATCAGAGCTCGCAGAAGGGGCCTGTCCCAATCTGGAAATGTGCATTTCTGGGGTTATTTTTAGAAGCCCCACTGTACAAGTGGTCACTCCTGTGACTGCAACGGAACCAACAGAGGCGGAGCAGCCCCATGGGATTCTGCCAATCAACTATGGATTGTGCAAAGGAGCACTTCCTTTTCACTTTCCTAAACCCACTGCCAATCAATTTCATTGGATGACCCTAAATTCTAGCATTAGGAACACAGAAAGCTACCTGATACCAAGTCACACTGTTGGTCCATCTACATATTGTCTGCACCGAGAGTGGCTCTCCAAAGTTTCAGACAGGAGCCCTTCACAGCTCTATGTGGAAATGACGGGGACTGAACCTGGATGCAAAATTTATGAGAGAAGGGAAGAAAACTAAGTCATGCTTGAAATGGAATCTTTCTGTGCTTCACAGGAGAGAACACTGCTTCATGACTGTGTATGCTTCCAATCACTTGATTGAAAGAATCCTTTCTTTGCATTAAGCTACTGCAAATGAAGAAAATTCCTGCATTCCCAAATAAATAAAGCCCATGGGTATTTATAATGAGAGACTGAGGGCGGGGAGACAGGCGCTTAAATGAGCCCCCCATCTCCCCGCCCCAGCCAAGCCCATTGGCTCAGCTGGCAGTGACCTGGCCTGATACCTGACTCCTCATCCCTCCCCCACGCGCAAAACCTCTCCCCAACCCCAGGGTGCGGGGCCAGGGGAAGTCCAATTTAAGATACTACAATAGTTTCTTATGCAAAGAATGGAGAAATAGTAACTCAAGACCCGTGGCTCTTGCCATTTAGGCACTACAATGAAACACAAAGGTCAGAATGCCACAAAACCACCTGCAGAATTCTACAAACTCAGAAATTGCCTCGTACAATCCTATAAGTCTTACTTCTCTTGCAAAACTCTGCCATGAGCTCTACAAGCTTTCCAAAAACCATCACAGCCACAAGGTGCAGCTGACACAGAGTATCACAGGGAGATGAGCCAAGCCTGCTGTTGTCTCATGCTCCGTGGGGTTTATTGCCAGTTGATGTTGCATATAGGGAAAGCAAAATTATAAAAGTTTCTGCAAGGCAAATAGAAATAAAACTGCTGGCAGCACCATAGCGTAATGAATTCTTAAAACTGCCAGAGTATTAAAGAATGCAGCTGGGATGTTTCTAGAATGAGAGGGTGGAACAATTGGAGTTCAAAGGGGAACTGAATTAATGTTTTCCTTTGTGGCAAGAATTATCTTAATTAAATATATTTCAGTGTAGGAAGTCTGTTCCTCATGGAGTATTCTGCAAAGCAGACTATTTTTCCTGCATGTCAGGTAATCTCTTATTCGAGGATGACTGCACATGAACAGTTCTCCACATGAAACTGAGGGGATGCATAAGAACTGGACTACAGAAAAAGAAAATGCACAAAAGAATCTGCCTTCAAATAATGACTGCAGGATCAAACACTCATCTATTTGAATACTTCGCACTAAGCTGTCTAAAATGACACCTTTCCAAAAAGTTACGGCCACTCATTCATTTATTTATCAAGCTTTCCCCTCCTTTTCAGACCTGAAGTAACAAACGAGTATGAAGCAATATCATTTCAACCAGGCAGGGCCGGTGCAAGGCAGTTTGGTGCCCTAGGCAAGATCAGATATTTAGCGCCCCCCCCCTTGCCCATCTGGCCGGTCACCCAGCGAGATTTATGCACATGACTGCCCCGCCCACCCAAAAGGGTCAATTATTATTTATTTATACACAGAAAGGAGTGGGCCAGTGAGAGGAGCTCAACCCCCTCCACCCTCTGTGCTCCCTGGCTTCATGTGGGGGGCACAATACCCCCCCATAAATGGCAGAACAAAGGCCTACACAATTACATCACCGGAGTTTTAAAAAAACGAAAAGAAAATGAACCTTCCTTATTTTGTGGAATGTTACTGATTATTACATTGTATTTATTTTCTTACTATTGTAGCCCCTCACGTGCGCTCCCTTTATACCCTCGGTCATTTAAAGAGTACCAGCAGCCCCCAGAAGGCTGCAAATCATATGCACCCTTACTCGGGAGTAAGTTCCACTGAAGTCACTGGGATTTTTTTTTTTAAAGCAATACCCCCACCCCTTGCAAGTCGGAACCACATCACGGAAACCGACGGGGCTAAACCGGATTGAAAGTCCGACTGATTCGGAGTGCAGCCTTTGAGGAGGTTCTGCAGGAGCAGGAGGGCAACTTCGATAATTCAAAGTTGAATCCAGTTGAGCTTCGTTGGTTTCAGTGGGGCTGATCCGGTTTAAAATTATTATAATCATTAAAATTATTATTATCATTATCATTATCATCATCATCATCATCAATGATAACAATAACATCTCCCAGCACTTCGACTGAAGTGGATCGGAATCCTGCCGAGCTGACTTTGGTAAACAAAGAAAACCCCAAACTGCAGCGTTTACACGGGAGTCACCCCTATAATGGAATTGGTGCGAGTTTTGCTCTTGACAGGGCTAGAGCCAAGGCGCTGCAGGTTCCGCCAGGAAAGCAGCCGGCTGCCTTGGGACTCCTTGGGGGGGGGAGACAAGCCGCTACCGGGGCCGCTGGAGTCGACAGCCTTGGCTCCCGGCTTCCTTCCAGTTGCTGCAGTAGGCCCAGGAGGAAGCTCGGCTGCCGCACCACCTGGGAGCAGAGCTGCGGCGCTCGTCTCCCTTGCAGGCTGGCGGCGTCCGAGGCGAGGTGAGGGATATGACTGAGAACAGCGAAGCGCGCGGCGTCTGGCTGCTCGCTCACTCCCCACCCAAACGCGATCCTTTCCCCCTTATTTCTCCTCTTCTCGTTCGCTCCCTCTGTCCTGTCCTGTCGCTTTCGATCTGTTGCCTTTCATTCTTTTCATGTTTCCCCTTCTCTTTCTTCCTTTCGTCCCCCCTCGTTTCTTTTCTCTTCTCTCTTCTATTTCTTTTTAAATTTCCCATTCTTATCCCCCCCATTCCCTTTTCGAAGGGGGGAGAGAGAGAGACCTCAAACAAACCTCCCCCTCCCCATTCTGTCCCACGCGCCCCAAGTCAGGGCTCCTACTCGACATGTGTCGCAATTGCCTATCGCCGCCTGAGAAGCTGCCGACCTCTTATGGCCGCATTAGGGCCTCTCTCTCGACGGCTGTCTCCCCAGATCCGGTGGGCCTCTCTCCCAAGCCACCTGAAAACACGTCGAGGAAACCGGGGTTTATTTCCCCCTGGGGGCAGGGACGAGCATGGCCCAGGCAGCGACCGGCCACCCGCAAGGGGCTTTGCTACTAGGATTGGGGCGGGCGGAGCGAAAATGCTGGACTAGCGAATCGTTAGTCCAGCATTCTCACTCCGCCCACCCCAATCCTGCGTCTCTCGAGCGTGAAAGAACCCAAGGAGCCCCAGCCCACCTGCAGGCACTCCCCGCTCTTCGGCGCCTTTGGCACAGGAAAGGCGACGCTCCCCAACTCCCACCAAGCCGAAGCGGAAGAGGTGGTGGATGCCCGACTCAGCCCTTTGCAGAGCTCCATCTTCGGCAAGCCTGAAGCCAAGTAGCAGGGCACCCGCAGCTCCGGGCCATGGCGGGGCAGCCCTGCACGCGTCCCCACAGGGGAAGGGTTCCCTGCCGCCTGCCAAGCAGACTCCGGCCCTTGCAGCGTGGCGCTTCTGACTGGCGCCCCCTTGAGCCCTGCGCCCTAGGCAGCTGCCTAGTTGGCCTAATGGTAGCGCCGGCCCTGCAACCAGGGCTGCGCTATTTGTGATCCAGCAGGCTGAACATCACCCATAAGCCATGAACTGTGGTCTGCCAAGAGCTTGACCCCCTCCCATTTTGCAATCCCAGAAAGACACCAAAAACCATCGGCTTACCAAGCCCTTGGTGCGCTGTGTTCACAACAAGTTATGAATGTATTGTGATGTCACTGAGCTTCATAATGGCTTGTGTCATGGACTGGCAATACCCCGCTTTGTCAGTGAAAGGGAAAATGGGCAAAATAGTGCCCACACTCCTTTTTGCTCTTCCCTTCCTGTGGCCATTTCCATAGCTACCAGGTGGAAATTCCCCCCCCCCCTCCTCTGGCTGTCTCCATCAAACCAGCCATAAAACTTTCTGGGTCTCAGATATTTATTTCAGGTTGGTGTGCACCTCTCTCTCTCTCTCTCTCTCTCTCTCTCTGTGTGTCTTTTAAATGTGGGGTGGGTAATCCAACAACAAAAAAAGAACACAAAGTTTCCAATAACAAAGTTTAGCATTTTACTGAAGAAAGATGTTACTAGGAAAAAGGTTTAAAATCTGAATGGAGACACACACATACACACAAACAAGGGGAGGAACCGTATGAGCAAGCAGGGATAAACGCATCCAGCTAACCTCACTAGACTGTGTCCATATTTATCCAGGTCCTCTATCCAAACAATGGGCCGGTTCGCACGACCCAGGCTGTGAGCGGGGGAGGCACCAGGGAGCCGTCCGCGGGGTTTGGAGGGGCGCTGCAGATGACCTGTGCCCCGTGCGCATGGGCGGACACCGCAGTCCCCGCACCACAGTGCAGGCCTCCCGGCGCTAGGGGCAGCGGCTCGGGATGCCCAGAGGGGCCGTTTGCCCCTACAGGCCGGAGCGGCTGCAGCTCCAGCCACTCTGGGCTGCCGCCTTTGTGCAGCCCCCACGGGACGGACGGCTGCTGTTCGCACGGCAGGGTGGCCACACGCGGTAGGGGCTTACCCCTCTACCGCCCATGGTCACTTTGCGTCCTGTGCGCGGATGTCCCGTGGGGGAGCCCCCGGTTGGCGTTCGCACAACACAGGAACTGTGGGGGACTTCAGCTCCCCCGCGGTTCCCGTGTCATGCGAACACGCCCAGTATCTTACTTTCTTTAGTTCAGCTCTATCAGTTCTCCAGTTCCAGCAGCTCTGACCCTTTCTTTCCCCTAGGACTCTGGGCTTCCTTCCTTCCTTCCTTCCTTCCTTCCTTCTTTCTCTTCCTCCTCTTCTTTTCTCTCTCTCCCTCCTCTTCTTATCTCTGCTTCTGTGCTCCTCTGCCTTTCTGCCTAGGTTTTTTCTCTCCCCCCGCCCCATCCGCAGCTCCAAACAATCAGGATGGTAGCTTCTTGTTCATTTCTGCACACCAAGTTTCTATTTCCCAAGTTTAAAACTTTCCCCCTCTTCCTCTGACCATCCGTTGAACCTCATAATCTCATGGCTTCCTGAGAAAAATGTACAGAGCTCTACATTCTAACTAAATTTTTGACCTCTAAACACTTAACATTTTGGCACGTGCGCGTGCGCGCACACACACACACACATTTTTTTTAACCCCATAATTTCTTAAACCCAAACTAAATACAACAATGGAGGAAGATTCTCCACTGGCCCAGTTTGGGAAACTGATGCGCTATCTCTCTCCAATAGTTCTTCTGGACTGAATTACAGTCTGAGGTGGATAAGGTCTCCTCCCCATCCCGTACTGCTTCACCCCTTCCCTCACCTGGCTTCCGCAATGGCAAGGAGGAAGATTGTTTCTCTCTTCTTACCTTTCCTTCCCTCTCCAATACTTGGAAGCTGCCACCTTAGTGTTCTCAGATGTAAGGAATGCTGGGGAATATTTATTTATTTATTTATTATTAATATTTATTTATCGCCCATCTGGCCGGCAACCGGCCACCCTGGGCGATGTACAGACAGTAAAATACATAAATACAATAAAATACATTAAAACAATATAAAAATTTTAAAATCTTAACCCACCCCATATTCCCGCCTGAACAACCAGGTTTTTAATGAGCGACGGAAGCTCATCAGAGAGGGGGCATGGCGGAGGTCACTCGGGAGAGAGTTCCACAGTACGGGGGCCGCCACAGAAAAGGCCCTCTTCCTCGTCCCCACCAGTCTAGCTGCTCTGGCTGAAGGGACAAGGAGAAGGCCATCCGTGGCAGATCTTGTTGAGCGGCCCACTTGGTGTTGCTGCAGACGCTCCTTGAGATAAACTGGACCAGAGCCGTATAGGGTTTTAAAGGTCAAAACCAACACCTTGAATTCGGCTCGGCAAGCAACTGGTAGCCAGTGCAAATCCTTCAGCACTGGCGTGATGTGATCCCGCCGGCGGCTGCCTTTAACCAGGCGAGCCGCCGCGTTCTGTACCAGCTGCAGCTTCCGAACCGTCTTCAAGGGTAACCCCACGTAGAGCGCATTACAGTAGTCTAGGCGAGAGGAGACCAAGGCATGAACCACTGATGGGAGCAGGTGATTAGGAAGGTAGGGGCGCAGCTGCCGTATCAGAATATAAATTTCCCTGAGTACCCTGAGAAAATTATCTTTCCCAGCACCCTTGGCATTTAGTCATCAGCTGCCATAGCTGCTTCTCAAACTTGGGAAGGGAAGGGAGAGACAAACATCACTCACCTTCATTCACTCTCTGTTGCTGTTGTCATCACTGCTGGAGCAGCAGCAGAAGCTGCTGCTGCTGCCACAACAGCCAGGTAGGTTTATTGTGCTCACAGGATTATTAGAAACATGGGGGAGGGATTGAGACCCCATCATGCCCCCAGGGATGTTATTGTGGTGGACCAAACCTGGTCCGTTGCACGGGTTTGGCACCTTAAGGGTTAACCGGCACTGAAGTCGTGCCCTGTATGCGGCTCCCAAAGCCTTTAATTCCAGCCGCGAGTGATATTGACATGGAATCCACCCAGAAACACAGGGAAACCACAATCTGGTCAATTTCAAAGAGTTTAATGGAGCTGAACTAAAAGACTACAGGAATTTCACAGTATAAACATAGGAGTCAATAAAGATAGCAGAGCGGAAGTATTCAATTTGCTTATAAGGTAGGCTTAGCTCGATGCATAGAGTTACCTTACATCAGAGAATCTGACTCAAAGATCTAGCGTAGCGGCTTCCGTAGCCGGTCTCCAGGTGCCCTGCCCAGGGTTGGAAGTTGCTTGGTCCTGACCGGAGCCAGCGACCTGATCCGTGCAAGCCTGCACCGTGTTCCCAACAAACACCTGGTTTCTGAGTACTTGGTTTTCAACCCTCCCTTGGCCCCCTACCCCGCCCCTGATGATAAGGTGGCCACTTGTGCCCTGCGCGGTGATGGCGCCTCTTGGGCAGGCATCTCCTGGATGATCTGGGGTACTTGGCAGCCCTTTGAGACTGCTTCTCACCTTTTGGCGTTCCAGCCCTACCTCGAGGGTAGGTGTGATTGCTCCCATTGAAAGTATGTAGATGTGGCTATGCAGAGGTGGTCACGTACAACCGGTCAGTTCAGACTGTGTCGCTTGCCCCCAGGTGAGGATTATGCAGCAAGGAGGGGGGGAGAATGCGGGGTGTCAGCTATAGGGGAAACTAGGCAAGGGTTTGTTCAACTGTGTGTGCTTTGGTTTCTCCACAGTTATTGAGAGCACAGCCAGGTCTGAATTGGGCTCAGCTTTAACCAAACTATTTTCTGATTTTGGAGGAAAATAATTCCACTTGCTGAGCCAAATTCCAAATTCAACCCATTGCCGAGCCTTATTTCAAGTAAAGGTGCATTAAAAATAAGAAACACATCTACTGAAAATAAAGAACACATTGATTTGAGACCACTTCAGCAACTACCTCTTCAAAAAATGCATTGAACTAAAATGCATTTACCTTTTCCCTAAAAGGCTGTAGTATCAGCTGCTTGTAAGAGGGGGTGCCACAACTGAGATGGCCCTGCTCTTAATTCCCATAGATTTAATTGCTCAGGTAGTTAATATAGAAAAAGCACTCAACCAGTAGAACTCAACTGACATGGGCAGGGAGGGTTGTCTCTTAATGGATAATAGAATTGAGTAAAAATTTCGAAGAGTAAAAAGGAGTTAAGCTGCATTATTAATAGTGATGACTATGGATGGGGAAGTAAACACAGATCCTACAGTATAGACTAACTTTCCAGTCCTGATCATTTGCACAGCAATATTTGTCTGAAAAGCTTGCATGTCCCAGTAATTTGTATGATGGGGTATCCTGAATTCTTGAGATAAGGCATCTGGATGGCGGCTCATAGCCCATTCCTATCCCATGTGATGCCAGCTAACGGCTGCGTAATATGGGATGCGAGTGCCGTTGTGCCAGCACAACATTAGAAATCATGATGTTGCATTGGCAGTGCAAACAGATGCGATGCAATGCTGTTGCAAACATTGGCACAGGGACAGCACTTTGTAAGCAACAACGGCATCTGACAGCCTAGCACTAAGCCATATCACACTAAGCCATTTTTTAAAAATCAATAAAAATCAATTATTTCAACTAATTATTATCATTTTTTATATTATTGCATTCACTGTCTTGTTGGTCTTCTGAATATTATTGTTTTATTTTACTTGCTGGTCTTATGACCATAATAAATTGAATTGAGCCATAACACATGAGTTCATGGGGGAAATAAATAAATAAATAAATAAATAATGCAGCATTCCAATTCATTATTATTTCCCAAGGCACAAACACTTCTAATTCTTGACAAAAAAATACCTATGAACATGACAGTGAAATAAAAGGACAGCTCAAGCAATCTATAATTCAATCAATATGGAATCCTTTGGTATGTTCCAATTTTATCTAAATGGAACTAAGGTGGATTAAATCCAAGTACTAGTAACTGAATTCAGATGATGTACTTGAGTGCAACTGGGCTGGTGGAAGGGGTCTTCTGTGTTGATCCATTTCTCCCTCCCTCTGTATGTAGGTCTTTTGTAAAGCTCATCTGTCTTAATGGCCCATTCAAGACCAAGCCACACCAAAATACTTCGCATTACAACAGGGATGGCTCACAATAATATACTGCTGCTAGGAAAATCCATTTTCCCCTCAGCTACTATGAGGATTGCAGCTATGTTCAGAGGGAACAGGGAAGTTTGAAGGAGTGGCAGATGACATAATCATCCCTGCTAATAAGAAAAAAATATATAGTCCTGCTGCCTCAACCCTCTGAGCCCTGGCTTTGCTACGCCACTGGTTTCCATGGCAGAAGAAAATCTCCCACAGGTTGCCTTTCCACCCTGCCCTCTGCTCTACAGCCGTTGTGGCCTTTCCTTGGACTCAAAACAGGAAGAACTTTTCAGACACAGAAAATCTTTTTTGCAGACATTAAAAAATAAATAAATCTACCCTTCCCAGTGTCTGATGTCTGTTTTTCATATCCATATCAGCAACAAAAGTGCTTCTGGCAGAATTCCCTGACAAAAAACAGATCCATTATTAGATAGCCAAACTTCTGAGGCCAGTGACTGATGAATAATTGAAAGACTGATTCCCTAGAAAATAGGTGATTTATCTTTTGTATTCACTTTAGGTTGTTCCCCCCTGTTTCTTTCACAATTTGTGCTTCTGTCACTGAGGAAGGATTCAGCCTATTATGTCTGACAAATGTTATTAAATAAAAGATGTAGTAGTAGTAGTAGTAGTAGTAGGTGTGTGTGTGTGTGTGTGTGTGTGTGTGTGTATTGTCTTCAGCTGGGAAGAAAACAGCAGAAAGTAGTTCAAGGGCTGCAGGATACTGGGGAAAGTCATATTGAAGGCAATCATACAATGTAAGAGTGATTTAAATCTCCTTCAGTGACTAAGGCTGTTCTCACTAACATGTGGAGGTAGGATGATAAAAAAAAAAAAAAGAGGACATCAATTTGTGTTTGCAAATTTATATGTATAGGTGCAAATTCAGAAATAATCACCATTATTTAAATAGAAACACAAGACATCTCACCATCATGGAGAAGACTGGCTAGGTGACCTGTGTGCTTGCTCCGACTGCTAGCTGGGTGCTCAGTGTCGATGGGCAACTCCAAGGCCCCGCTGCTCTCCCTCCTTAATGGTTCTTTGACTTTAAACGAGATGACAACTTCAAACAGGGCAGGGGAATGTCCTCTGCCAGCTCTCCAAAACAGAGGACTGTCCTCTGTATACCTGGCCACCCTATGGTGCGGCCAGCAGGCATAATCCCCCCATTCTCTTCTATACATTCATTTTTACACCCTTTGTCTGCACAAAGCTCCCTCCCTTCCCCCCCCCTCTTTTTGCACAATTCTGTTACTGAAGAACACCACACTAAATTCACACCAGGCTGCATTGGGAATATGCCCCTTCTGTTGTGCTTGTAGACATGAAAAGTACCACTGGGTAGGCCATGGGTGTCAAGCTCAAAGAGGCTGGAGTTCTACATTTAAATTCCATGTATAGTTTAGCCAGTGTGGCTTATAGTAGCCCTGCAGACCAATTGCAGCACACATTGATTTAAGCCCCACAGGCAAACATTTCCTTACACATGCCAGGGACTGCCTGTGGGACTGCCGCCTGCCCCCTGCAGGCCCGGGCTCAGCCGGGAGCCGCCTTGCCCCACCTGCAGCTGCTTGGAAGGGGCCTATAAAGACCAGGCCCCAGCTGACCCGGGCATCTCCTCACCACCACTGCCGGGGAGAAGAGCAAGCCAGGCAGGTGGGTCCAGCTCTGCTGCTGCTGCTGCTGCTGCTGCCGCCTGTGCGAGGCCAGCCCACCCCACCGCACCTGTGGGACTGCCGCCTGCCCCCTGCAGGCCCGGGCTCAGCCGGGAGCCGCCTTGCCCCACCTGCAGCTGCTTGGAAGGGGCCTATAAAGACCAGGCCCCAGCTGACCCGGGCATCTCCTCACCACCACTGCCGGGGAGAAGAGCAAGCCAGGCAGGTGGGTCCAGCTCTGCTGCTGCTGCTGCTGCTGCCGCCTGTGCGAGGCCAGCCCACCCCACCGCACCTGTGGGACTGCCGCCTGCCCCCTGCAGGCCCAGGCTCAGCCGGGAGCCGCCTTGCCCCACCTGCAGCTGCTTGGAAGGGGCCTATAAAGACCAGGCCCCAGCGGGGGCGGGTCCGCCGCCGGCGGGGTCGCCACCGAAGGGAGTGGCACGAGGGCGAGGGCCTGTCCCCCTGCTGTTGGGGATATAGGTGGGGCTGGGAGTTTTAAAGAGGCCCTTCCTTTTTGAAGGGCTGGGGTTTTTTAGGGGTTGATTTTAGGGGTGGGTCTCCCGCCTGACTGGCGGAAGCGAGGGGGCATGTGTCTCTCCAGGGAGATAGTGGGGGGAGTTCTGGGGGGCAAACGGTACCAACGTTGAGCGGCAGGCGCTGGCAGAGCGCTAGGGGCAGGCCACGCCGAGTAAGGGGAACAAGGGATCGATGCTTAATATCTATCCCTTGTTCCGGGCCTGCCCAGAGCCAAGGGATAACTGGGGGATGTGTTGCTCCTCCCCCCACCCTGCGTTTGCTGTTGTGCAATGCCAGGTCCATTACCCAAAAAACATCTCTCATCCATGACTTGATCATGGATGAGGGTGCGGACCTGGCATGTGTTACGGAAACCTGGCTGGACGAGGCCGCTGCTCCAACTCTGGCGGCCTTGTGTCCGGCCGGTTTCTCGTATGCCCAGCAGCCAAGGGTTGGGGGACGGGGAGGGGGAGTGGCTGTTATCTACCGGGAGTCCTTGGTCCTCACCAGACTCCCTCTCCGGGAGACCAAGTTTATTGAGTGCATGTACTGGAGGTTGGGTCCAAAGGGCAGCCTGGGGATTCTGCTCGTGTACCGTCCACCCCGCTGCACGACAGACTCCCTGGCCGAGGTGCTGGAGGTGGTCTCCGATGTGCGTGTGTTGTCCCCCAGGCTAGTGGTGCTGGGGGACTTCAACGTGCATTCGGGGGCTTCCCTCACTGGGGCACCTCGGGACTTTATGGAGACCATGGCTTCCTGGGAGCTGCACCCTGTATTAACTGGACCTACCCATGTAGCCGGTCGTGCACTGGACTTGGTTTTTGTTTCCGGAGAGGGGGGAAATGATCTGGAGATCGGGGGTATATCCACCACCCCCTTGTCATGGTCAGATCACTATCTGGTGGGGTTGGATTTCTCGGTGCCACAACCCCTCTGCAGGGGTGAGGGACCTATTAGAATGGTCCGCCCCAGGCGTCTTATGGATCCGGATGGATTCCTGAACGCGCTTGGGGAATTGGAGCACACAAACGGTAGCTCGGTCGAGACCCTGGTGGATGACTGGAATGCTGCAATCACCAGGGCATTAGACCGAGTTGCCCCGAAGCGCCCTCTTCGCCTAAACAGAGCTCGCGCGGCGCCATGGTTCACTCCGTCGCTGCGAGCTCTGAAACAAGAGGTGAGAAGGCTAGAGCGCCGATGGCGAAATTCCCGCTCCGAAGACGATCGAACACGGGTTAGAGCTGCATCTTCAGCCTACCGGGTGGCGGTGAAGGCAGCAAAAAAGAATTTCTATGCTGCCTCCATTGCGTCTGCAGAGTGCTGCCCCAGGAGGCTGTTCCAAGTGGTCCGGAGTCTGGTCGGTCCAGTCGCTCCGGACCCACTGGAACAGTCAAAAGCCTCCTGTGAGGCTTTAGCGAAGCACTTCGCAGATAAAATCGATCGGATTAGGAGTGGGATATCGTACGTCGTGGACACAGGGAGTGAGCGGGAGGAGGCCAATGGCAGACCGGTTTTGTGGGATCGGTTTCGGCTTCTTCCTTCTGATGAAGTGGACAAGGTGCTTTCATCTGTGAGGCCGACCACCTGCTTGCTTGACCCTTGCCCATCCTGGCTCATCATGAGCTGCAGGGAGAGACTGGGTGAGGGGATCAAGGCGGTGGTGAATGCCTCCCTCGAGGAGGGAGTGATGCCATCAGCCCTCAAGGAGGCAGTAATAAGACCGCTTCTAAAGAAGCCCTCCTTGGATCCCCAGGATTTAAACAACTTTCGCCCAGTCTCCAATTTACCATTTCTGGGCAAGGTGATCGAGCGGGTGGTGGGTGCTCAGTTGAAGGCACACTTGGATGAAGCCGATTATTTGGATCCGTGCCAGTCGGGCTTCAGGTCTGGACATGGGACGGAGACGGCCTTGGTCGCCTTGGTGGATGATATGAGGAGGGCTTTGGATAGGGGCGAATGCTCCTTTCTAGTCCTCCTCGATCTCTCGGCGGCTTTTGATACCGTTGACCACGGTATCCTCCTGGACAGTCTGGAGGGGTTGGGCTTAGGAGGCACTGTATTGCAGTGGTTCCGGTCCTTCCTCTCTGGAAGGTATCAGAGGGTAGTTCTCGGGGAGGAGGCTTCGGACCCTCGGCTGCTCACTTGTGGAGTGCCGCAGGGTTCCATCCTCTCCCCGATGTTATTCAACATCTACCTCAAGCCGCTGGGAGCTATCATCAGGAGGTTTGGGGTGCAGTGTCATCAGTATGCGGATGACACGCAGCTCTACCTCTGTTTTAAGTCCTCACCGAGGTTGGCCGTTGAAACCCTGTCCAAGTGCCTGGAGTCAGTGGCTGGCTGGATGGGAAGGAATATGCTGAAGCTGAACCCCGACAAGACCGAGGTACTTCTGGTGGGGGACAAGGGAAGGTTAGGGGATGTTGACCTGGTGCTGAATGGGGTACATCTACCCCTGAAGGACCAGGTCCGCAGCTTGGGGGTCATTCTAGACTCCCAGCTGTCCATGGAGGCTCAGGTGGCAGCTGTGAGCCGGGCGGCGCTGTATCAACTCCATCTGATACGGCAGCTGCGCCCCTACCTTCCTAATCACCTGCTCCCATCAGTGGTTCATGCCTTGGTCTCCTCTCGCCTAGACTACTGTAATGCGCTCTACGTGGGGTTACCCTTGAAGACGGTCCGGAAGCTTCAGCTGGTACAGAACGCGGCGGCTCGCCTGATTAAGGGCAGCCGCCGGCGTGATCACATCACGCCAGTGCTTAAAGAGTTGCACTGGCTACCAGTTGCTTGCCGAGCCGAATTCAAGGTGTTGGTTTTGACCTTTAAAACCCTACACGGCTCCGGCCCAGCTTATCTCAAGGAGCGCCTCCAGCAACATCAAGTAGGCCGCTCAACAAGGTCTGCCACGGACGGCCTTCTCCTTATCCCATCAGCCAGAGCAGCCAGGCTGGTGGGGACTAGGAAGAGGGCCTTCTCTGTGGCGGCCCCCACATTATGGAACTCCCTCCCTAGTGACCTTCGCCATGCCCCCTCCGTGATGAGCTTCCGCCGTGCATTAAAAACATGGCTGTTCAGGCGGGAATATGGGGTGGGTTAGGTTTTTAATGAGAATTTTTTTATATTGTTTTAATTATTATATTTTATTGTGTTTTATTGTATTTTAATTGTACATCGCCCAGGGTGGCCGGGTGACCGGCCAGATGGGCGATTGATAAATGTAATAAATAAATAAATAAATAAACATGACTGAATTATCTCTTAATGTGCATAACTGCAAAATCAAATACCTTGCTTCCAGTGGTGTTCTGGAACTTGAGAGTGGTTTTTACTTGGGGCAGTGTGATTTATAATAGATTTGATGGTTTTAACAAAGGGAGCTACTTCTCAGATCTATTCTTGAGGAAGTAGACATGGGAAGTTCACTCACTAGAGTTTGGGGAGGGGATTTATGCTGAGCTGCCCCTTGGTCCTTAGTGTTCATGGCTCTAAAAACTGGTAGTGTGTGAAAGTATGAAACCCAAACTTCTCCATGTGATTCAAAGGTTACAGCAGTCTGGCAACTATTTTGTGCACTGAATAACATCGAGATGGGAGAAATGGTGGCATGTTACAGTGGAGAGATGGAAGAATTTAAGTTGGGCAAATAGGAAGAGATGAATGACAATATTCATAATAAAAATGACAATGGGTCTTGTGGCACCTTAAAGACTAACACATTTATTTGTGGCTTAAACTTTTGTGGACTACAGTCCACATCACCAGATGCAGCAAACATGTTAGTCTTCAAGGTGACACAAGACTTACTGTTGTTTTTGCTGCAATGGACTCGCATGGCTACCCCTCTCGATGTCCATAATAGAGAAGCGATGCAAAGCAGCTATCAACAGGCTAAGATGGAATCATGCCTTTAAGACAACCAAAATGGAGTAGGAAGTACTCTCTAAGTATGGGCCTCAAAATCTATCCTTGATGGAATTTCCAACTTCCAAGTAACGTTGGCCACTGCTTTAAAACAATGCAATTGTTTTTATTACAACTCCACTCCTGATTATTTTTCAAGTTGGTAACCCATTCCGTACATCACAACATCCAAATTCTGTGGTTGCTGCCTGTTCCATTCATTACACTCATACAGTGTTTCTGAGCAGAAGGTTAATTAGCTTATTAGAATCCTATTGTTGTTTCTCATAGTAAAATATAATGTAGCTCATTTAGGCTCCAAGCATCAAACGTATTCAATTACTACTTTATTCTGCTTTCATGGTTAAAATTCCAAGGATTATGCAGAGGTTTTCTTTCTTGTTTTTGTTAAGCAAGAAAACAGGGAGGAAGAGGTCTTCGCTTGAAAACAAATTGAAAACCGCCTCCTTCAGCATTAAATTCTCTCTGGAAAATGTCTTTTTTAGTAATGCTCTGCTGAAGAAGACCTATACCTGATGTGATGGTTTTAGGTTACACAGGGAATGTAATCATGCCATTGTAAAGAAGAGAACATTGTGAAAACTTCTGAAAAAACTAGTAAGGCATAATATTAAATAAGAAAAAAAAGGACAGTCCTATTTTTAGCTCCTTGGTATAATACCTCAAACAATCTGTTTCTCTACTAGTCCAGCATATGTATTATACCTGAATATCAAATATAAATAATTAGTTATGTTTCATTTGAAATTGCACAGGACAGAAAAGCTAGTCCTCAATAAAATGGCCTGTCCATCCACTGCAAGGCATGGTCTCCAGGGTACAAAGAATTATTATTATTATTATTATTATTATTATTATTATTGTCCCAGACATAGTCATACTTAGAATGGACCCATTGAAATCAATGGGCCTTAAGTTACTCATAACTAAATTAAGTCTAATTGATATTAGTGCATCTACTCTAAGCATGACTAAGTTTGCCTCCAACCACTGTAGTAGTAGTAGTACATTTATATTCCCACCCATCTTTCATCATGGAACTCAGTGCAACGGTTCCTATTAAAATGAGAATCAAAAAGAATATATAACAAGCTGCCAACCAGATGAAGACTAGATATCTTCTTCAGTATCTTCAATTAGATACAGGTTCAACAGGATCACAACAGTTGCAAACTTCAGTAACAAAAGTCGCCTTTTACTCCTTAACCATATTTTTGATCATCAGTAGTATATTTCACAGACCTTTATTTTGTATATCCCCCTATATTAGTCCACTGATCTTTTAACATCATTGGACTGCACCCAGGGCCAGGCAGCATTGGCACTGTCAGCAAGTTGCTGATAGGTTGAGCCCTCAGGAGGGCCCACCACAGAGTTTACCCCCGACCCCCAGCAGCCAGCTACAGCCTATTGGGCCTGGTGGTGTTTTCAATTTGTATGGGCAATATCCAAGCATGCCTGCATGCCAGCAGGAGCCGCCACCACCATTTGGCAACAGAGCCTGTATGAGAATTTAAAATGATAAATTCATTTTCCATTGTGGACAGAGTGAAGAAAAAGTATTAATTTTTAAATTCTCATACAGGCTCTGTTGCCAAATGTGAAAATGAGGGAGAAGTTCTACAGATCCCCTTTATCACAGACAATCCTTGCATAATGTGCATTTGCCTGGACCCACCCACCCCCGCCCTCAACATCCCGGTGCCCATCCTTACCTGTCAAGAAGGAGGACGCCAGAGCCATGGGGGGTCCAAGGTGGTGCAGCCAGAGGCAGGCGGCGAAGGTTAGCCCGGGGAAGCGGAGCAGCTGAGCCACCGCTCAGAAGCTGCTGGAGAGCCAGAGCATCGTCCCCTGGAGACGAGCGGTCGGGTTGTTGCTATTGCTGCTGCTGCTGCTGAGGGAGAGAGAGCAGGGCTGAGTGGCGCATGGAGGAGGAGGAGGAGGAGGAGGAGGAGGAGGAGGAGGAGGAGGAGGAGGAGACCGGGCAGGGAAGTTGCTGCTTGTTGCTGCTGGGGATGCAGAGGAAGGAGGGAGGGACGGAGGGCAGAGAAGGTGGGAGGGCTTCGCTGGCTGCTCTTGCTCGCAGTCCGGGCCAAGCTTTGAGGCGCTCTCCTGCCCACTGGCCCCTCCTGAGTGGGATATGGGTGGGCGGCGGGAGGGTGGGGGGCGACGCATTTTTTTCAAGGCGTTTCTGGCGCCCCCTTTAGCCCGGCACCCTAGGCAGCTGCCTAGTTCGCCTAATGGTAGCACCGGCCCTGAATGGCAGTATTGAATATTGCCCTGAGTTCTTAATTTGTTTCATTGTATTTTGAAATGTTGTAAGCCACCCAGAAATTTTATTGAATGGCAGGGTGTTAATCCCTAAAATAAAAATAAAATGGGTATCATGAGCCACCCTTGGAATATACCAACCTTCTCCCTAACACTCTGGCTAAGTTCGGCTCTCCCTCGCTTGCAGTCTGTCACAGAGCATGCTTGCTTTTTTGTTGAGGTCTTATTTAATAAACAGTGTGTGTGGGGGGGAGGGAATAGAATGCATGTATGTTTCCAATGTATGAAGACTGCAAAGAACTTATAACTAAGTTCACAAGGCTGTTGTTAAACTTGCACATCACAACAGAGCTCTTTAGTACATTGTATGCTCCCAGGCCTCTTTCCTAGCTAACCAAAACTAATCTCCAGAGTTCAGTCTGTTCTCTGCCAGTACAGAGGGCTAGAAACTTGAGAGGAAAGTTCAGGGATAAATTATTTGCTTCATTAGCCTCTGATCCATCCCGTGAGAAGTCATCATATAGCAAGGGAGTAATAGGAGACATTTTGTATTAATTAGTTCATATTTGTACAGTACTTTGAAGCTACCAAGTGGCATATTAGCTCTAAGCTACATTAATATTCATTTGTTGAACTTCTTGGTGTTGTGCTGCTCCTGCCTTTGGGGTTTTATGTACAGTGATTACATTCTTAATGCGGTGAATATTAGAGAAAGCAAAACTATGCCTTACTACTTATGTTGCTGAGTCGACATTGATAATGTCAGTAATACTTCAGAGTATATTATTAAATAATTCACACAAGCATCAGTTTCCTGCTTCTAATGGCTTTTCCTCCATTAAGGCATACTGGGGATGAACTTATAGCAGTTACCTTAGTGTTCTTCCAGTTTAAGACTAACTTTGAAGTTTAAGACAGCTCGGGTCAGGTCTATGTCAAGCTGTTGTCCAAGCTCTTACAACTTTCCAGTTGGAGGATTCTAATATGCTCCACGGCGGCTGTCCTTGAAGAGTGCATGGAAACTTCAACTGTCCAGAATGTGGTGGCCCAGTTATTGATTAATACACATTAAGTAATTAACTAATTAATAAAAGCAGTATGAATAATACACTGGTCATGAAGGAATTTCAGTGGTTTCCATTAGGCTACAGCAGGGGTAGGCAACCCAGTGCCCTCCAGATATTTTGTACTACAACTACCATAATCCCCATCAGTGGTCAGGGATTGTGGGAACTGTAGTACAAAACATCTGAAGGGCACTGGGTTGTTTACCCTTGGTTGTAAGGTTCCACTGAAAATTCATATTTTTGACCTTTAAAGTCCTGCCTGGTCTAGGTCCTGGATATCATGGAGACCATAAGTTTGCAAATGTACCCTTCTCATGTTCTGAGGTTATCTGATTAAGCCCTGTTATGAATGCAACTGGACTTCCGAAGTGAGGCTGGTAAATATGCAGAGGAGCAGAGTTTTTTTTTTTTTATGGGGATACCCACTCTGTGGAATTCTTCATTTAAGGAGATCTGCCAGGCCCACTCAATGATCACCTTTCAGAAGATGGTCAATGCTATTTTATTCCAAAGGGTTTTAGGATCACAGACTGACTCTTTTCTTCTTTCTTTATTTCTTTTACTCTTGATGGCTTTGAAAGAACTATACCTCCTAGACAGCCAGAGTCACTTAGTCTGGGCTCACTGACAGAGGCGAGGGAGAGAGAGGGAGAACCTTTGGCCTCTCATTGCTGCCCCCACAGCTGCCCCCACCAACAAGGGAAGGAGGAAAGGAAGTATGTTTGGGGGCTGTGGTAGATGAGGATGGCTTGGGAAGGGCCAGAGGGCAATAGAGATTTCTGGGGGTGAGGTGACAGCCTTCTGAGCCCTTGGATTGATTCGGGAACTTTTACCATTTTTCCCAATTTGGGGGGGGGGGCAGGATCAGGAAAAAATGAGCAAGCCAATCTGAGGAGAAATGAGGATTTACCTATCTCTAGGGGACACACCATGCGATAGGATAGTAAATCATGTCCACAGCTCCTCTGAAGTACCTTCCTAATTCTCTCTCTCTCTCTCTCCCCCAGGTTTTAATGTTCCTGTACTGAATACTAAGTTATCCACCATGAATATTTCTTTCCCTGAGGATATGTTATTCTGAATCTAGATGTATGTGAGCTCAGAATTGCTTAATCACATGGAAAGATTCAGTGATAGATGCTTACATTGTAATTATAGAAAGAAAAGCAAGAGCCCTTTGAAGAACTATTTTATTTTGAAGAACTCTAGTGGAGAGAGACAGTATAATGAGCACAAGGCATTGGCACTTCTTTCCCCAAAAATGCACCAGTGGTCCTCAAGTTATATTGGTGCTTGACAGATAAGCCAAAGACCATTACTCTGTCCTGAAGAAGTCTATATTTTTAGAAGAGATTAAATAACCAAGACTTGCATTTCCCCCCCATCTGTGATATGAACCAATAACCCCATGAAATTGGATGAGCACTAACCTGTGAAAAACTATTAGCTCTATGTTTTAAGATAAAATAATAATAATAATAATAATAATAATAATAATAATGATGATGATGATGATGATGATAACAACAACAACAACAACAACAACAACAACAACATATTTTTAAAAATGGAAAGGGGAAACTCACTCCTTGAGTGATGAGAATTAGGTTTATATTTCTCATTTTCTTGAGCAGTAGACTATTTTTCAAAATTACATGAGGTAGCACATGAGTATTTAAAATATAAAAAATGGGGATATGCAGAGAGAAAGTGAGCTTAATTTCCCCAAAAACTGTTTGCGGAGAGTATTAGTCAAGAACAGCCTTTCTTAATGTAGTCCCCTTCAGATATTTTGGACAGTAGTTCTCACCATCTACTTCCATAGGCCATGCTGGCTGAAGCTGATGGGAGTTGTAGTCCAAAACATCTAGAGGGCACTGCATTGGGGGAGACTGGGCTAACTTTTCATTTTAATATGTAAAAAAAAAAAAATTCTTAGGTTTTTCATGTGAGCCCCATTTTGCCAGTAATGCTCTAGGGGACGTGCCAGGTTTGGATTCTCCTGTACTAAGCATTACACTTAATAATATGCTTCTTAAATTGTGTTCATTGTAAGAATGGCTGGATCTCCTATTACAGGCTTTTGTGACTTAATTGCTAGGAGTTCTCACAACCTTTTCTTTTCTTAGCCTTTGGATTCACAAGGGCATGTCAGGCTGAAAAGCTCCAAATGCATATCTTGGCAGTTCTTTTGGAATGCTTTAGAATGGGAGTTTCCATTTTTCTTTTATATTTTGTGCAGAACTGGATCCTACTGGTTCAAGAGGCAGTTTATTTCTAATTACATTACAGTATATTATGCAAGAGGGGAGGTTTAAACAGTTTCAACTTTTTTTTTATTTTTAGCTTCAACTGGCAAAGATCACTTCCTCTTCCCACTAACCTTTAGGAATGGAACCCAACATCCCTATAGAAAATGTTTATAATTCCTGTTCTAGGAGATGTTTTTAAAAGTGATGGGGAAAGGAAGGCATGTGGAGGTAGAGGAAGATCAAGCACAGAAGGAAGACTAGCAGAAGGGAAGTCCATAGAAAAGGCTGGGAGAGATCCATTTTTTGTGTGCAAAATTCCAACCCCCCCCCCCATTGGAGTGGGATTTTTTTTTTTTTTAAAGGCTCCATTGATCAATCAATCGATCTAATAGGCATGATGCTTTCTAGTCAGACTAACAATAAGACAGGTCCCTGCCCCAAAGAGCATGCAATTCTGTGGGAAATTACCATTTATAAAGCTGGCTGGGGCATGCCCTAAGGTATAAAGCTGGCTGGGGCACGCCCTTCACCCTAAGGTAGGGACGGAGGAGGGGTTCATTCAGTTTGCCAAATTTTGCACTTTTGATCTAATAAACGAACCAAATCTCAGTTATCCTTTCAAAGTCACACTTCTCCAAATTATGCAGTGGAGTTCTCCAATCAAAAACATGCATCCAATGGGAAACTGCGCACAAAAAATGTGTTATATTAGCAAAACTGTCTTGCAATCAATGTGTATATTAGGCAAAATTATGTACAAAAATGCATGTATTAGGACAAGGGTGCAGAACCTCAGACCCAGGGTACCAATCTGGCCCTCCATGCTCCCCGGAAGACCACAGTGGTGAGAGTGTTGGACTGGGACTCAAGAGATCTGAGTTCTAGTCCCCACTTGGCCATGAAACTCACTGGGTGACTTTGGGCCAGTCACTGACTCTTAGCCTAACCTACCTCACAGGGTTGTTGTGAGGATAAAACGGAGAAGAGGAGGAGGATTATGTAAGTCACCTTGGGTTCCTTGGAGGAAAAAAGGCAGGGTATAAATATAATAAATAAATAAAAATAAATAATTGATATATTCATCCATCCCCACTTTAAGAACGAAAATACCTGGCACTCTTCTCTACCCAGTTGCCTAATAGCTATCGACACTAGCTAAGGAACCCTAGTATAATATTATTTGGCTGTGACACATAGCTTAAGAAGCAGGCAACCATATATATCCTGCACTGACCAGTCATTCATCTCTGTCGTCTCCAGAGAGTGCTCCAGCATGCATGAGTTGGCATTTGAGGCTGTTTAACTCCAACAGCTAAGGATATCTTAAGGATAGGCTGCAAGTGTCCAGGAAATGATAATTCATTAGAAACCAGCCCAGAAGTCAGAGAGGCTAAACATGATGCATCCATAATAAGAGTTTGCATTTCAGTGACTGACATTGCAAGCTGCAGAATATTGCCGTGTAAAATATGCGGGAGAGCCATATTGCAAACTATTACCGTAATAAAAATGAAGGTTCCTAAATACATGAACAATAATGTACGGAAATAAATCTAATTAAATATAAAGTATTC
Organism: Shinisaurus crocodilurus; assembly: GCA_021292165.1. Taxonomy (NCBI): domain Eukaryota; kingdom Metazoa; phylum Chordata; class Lepidosauria; order Squamata; family Shinisauridae; genus Shinisaurus; species Shinisaurus crocodilurus. The sequence goes on along the minus strand of CM037880.1, from coordinate 190,007,978 downwards.
AGCCTAATATGTCCCTAGCGTAACTCTGGATCATTATGCATAACACTGTAAAGTCTGGCTTTAGGTCTGCCTTCAGTGTCGCATTAAATTCACTTGTTGGCAAGAGGCACTCCAAACGCAGGTGCAGCTGATGCTCCACTGTACTTTGCTAATACTTGTAGAACAAACCTCATGGCAAGACAGAGATTTTGTACAAGACATTGCACGTCACAGCTGTCAGCCATGTTTACGCCATACACAGTAGAACAGCTCCAGATCCCCATGAAAGCAAGCAAGCATTTTTGCTCTTCCATAAGTCCACAGCTGGTGGGTTGTGACTTAGAGAACCCAGTTGCAGCTAGAGGAACATAGGAAGCTGTCTTATACCCAGGGGAGGCTGGTGAATCCTGTGTCAGTGGGGCTCCTTATTCATTGCAGTTTTTATTTTGAGCTTTATAGGAGCTATCCGTGTTGGTGAGCCTATTTGGGGGTGATGGAGTTCAGCACCATGGATAGCTCCTATAAAGCCTCCCCTGCTTATACCGAGTCTGGCCATTGGTTCATCTAGCTCAGGGGTGCAGAACCCCAGGGGTGCAGAACCCCAGGGGCCAAACCCAGCCCTCTAGGCCTTCCAATCCAGCCTTCCCAGTTATGCCCTCTTTTCTTGGTCCCACCGTATTTCCCCCAACCACTTTTTTTTAGTGGTTTCCCTGCTTTTGTCCCCCCCCCCCATTCTAAAAGGTTGAAATGCCCCTACTAAGGCTTAGTTACTGGCAGTAAGAGCTTTAAGCTAAAATAGGCTGGTATTTCTGGGGGGTTTTGCCCTACCCCTTTTGCCTTTGGCCCCGCCCACTGCTGGAATGTGCCCGCAAGAGCTGAAAGAGGTTCTGCAAATCCGCAAATGGAATTGAGCCCTCAGGCTGAAAGAGGTTCTGCACCCCTGATCTAATCCTTCAGGGTTAGATCAGGGATATAAAATAACTGGCAGCAGCTCTCCAGGCTTTCAGCCAGGGGTCTTCCATAGCCCTGTCTGCAGATGCTAAGGGATTGAATCTGGGATCTTCTGCACTTAAGGTATATGCTTTATCACTGAGCTATCTCTTGCTCAGTTACGGTTCCTCTACCACAGTGTTCTCCAACCTTGGGTCCCCAGATGTTTTTGGCCTACAACTCCCAGCATGCCCCAGCCAGTGTATAATCCTTGTCTGTGTGCCAACAGACGCCTGTACATTCCACACACAGATCTTCCAGATCTCACCTCCCTCCTCCCGCTTGCAGCGTTCAGCGTGTGTGCCAGTGAACCAGCAAAGCTTCTCCGTGGCAGATTAATCCATGGAATCAGGAAACACTCTGTAAACACCACAGGTTTAATTCTACCTGTTTATTCACTTAGCAAGTAAAGTTCTACAGAGTATACAATTCCTAGTTACAGTCCATGTGCAGAGTATAAATGCATAGCAAGCATTACATTCAGTGGAGTAAGTTGTGCTCACTCCACTGCAGCAAAGACGTTACATTGTAGCAGTAACTAACAAGTCCAGCAAGCATCACCATGAAGAAGAAGAAAGAAAGCAGTTCAGCTTCTCTCTAAAATGGCTTCAGACAGAAAACAAGTTAAAACATCATCAGAACATACAAACCATGTGACTAGCTCATACAGTTCTCACACTTTAGTAACCCCTGCGAAAACACGAGATTCTAGAAAGACATAATAAACCTGTTTACCTCGCCATTCTGTCCCTTCCATTTGTAAACAATGTGCCACAGTTGGTAATGTGATACATATCACAACATCCCCCTTACTAGCTGAGTACATATTGTTTACATTTGCTCAATGAGGCCTAGCGCCATCATTAGCTTCCTGTGTCTTACTACAGGCAATGGTTTTGTGAAAAGATCTGCCACCATTTCCCCTGTTGCACAATATTTGAGTGTTACCCATCCTTTCTGCACACAGTTCTTTACATGAGAGTAACGAACATCAATGTGCTTGGTTCTTGGCCTACATTTTTCATTTTGTGCCATGCTTATGCAAGCTTGGTTATCTTCAAAAATTGTAACAGCCTTGTCTACTGGTAATTGCAAATCAGTAAACAATTGTTTGAACCATTCAATCTCATTGCATGCTTGAGATAAACTGATGAATTCAGATTCTGCGCTAGATACAGCCACACAAGTTTGTTTTCGTGTATACTAGTCAATTAAACTTTTGTCATACATTATCACAGTCCCACTTGTGGACTTTCTATCTGTGGCAGCTCCCCAATCAGCATCAGTGTACACACAAAAACCTCCCTCTGTGTGTGATGACAATTTCAGTTTGCAATTCATGGTACCTTTTAAATACCTTAACACACGTTTTACAGCTAACCAATCATACATAGAAGGATTTTGCGTTTTCCTGCTAAGTATGTTTACAGCATTGCTGATGTCTGGCCTACTCACATTTGCCAAATATAGCAGGCTTCCAATAACACTCTGATATTTACCAATATCTTCAAATTCAGTGTTATCTGTGTGTTTTTGATATTCAAGAGTCATTGGAGTGGTAACTGGGTTACAATTCTCCAATCCATGAATTTCCAGCAATTTCTGAATTTTTCCACTTTGTTCAACCAAGAAAGAACCTTCCTCATCCTGGGATAATTGCATGCCAAGATAGTGTTGTACCAAACCCAGATCTTTCAGTTTCAAAGTGTGCTTGCAATTCTTTTGCAATTTTGTCTTTTTGACTTACTGATTCTGTTATCAGTAATATATCATCAACAAAGACTAACAAATACACTCAATGTCCCAATTCTGTGTGACATGTGTACAGACAGTGATCAGCCTTGCTTTGTTTGAATCCCAAACTAATCAAAACTCTGTCTAGCTTTTGGTTCCAGCATCGAGCTGCCTGCTTCAACCCATATATGGACTTGTTCAGACGACATACAAGACTGGGATTTTCTACAAAACCTTTTGGTTGCATCATGTAGATTTCCTCTTGTAATTCACCATATAGGAAAGCAGTTTTTACATCAAAATGAAATGCCATCATTTTTCTTTGTGCTGCCAATTTCAACAACAATCTTACAGTTGCATACCTTGTTGTTGGTGCAAACACGGAATCAAAATCTACCCCATGTTTTTGTGCAAATCCTCTTGCCACAAGTCTTGCTCTGTAGCTTTCCACCTGCCCCTGGTGATTAGTTTTCACCTTGTACACCCATTTACAGATGATGGCCTTGCGCCCTACAGGTAAAGATACCAGACTCCATGTTTTGTTATCATGCATGGCATTGATTTCATCCTGCATGGCTTCAAACCAATCATTTCTCACTGCTGGTTCCATGCTTTGGATTTCCTCAAAATTTTGAGGTTCTAAAGCTATTTTGAGAGCTTTATGTACAACAGTTTTGCCACTTTGGAATTCATCCTGATATCTAACAGGTGTTTTACGTTCTCGGGTTGAACGCCTTAGAGATTGTTCACCTCCCTCCTGTTCCCCAGATATCTGCCCAGTGGCCTGTTCTGTTTCAGAAACTTCCTGCTGTGTTTCAGCCATTGAATGCATTGGCAATTCCACCAGCTGTTTCTCATCATGTGTTTGCTCGTGAAAAATCACATCTCTGCTTAGAATTACCTTTCTGTGTTGTGGTGACCATAACCTGTAACCTTTTGTTTGTCCATCATACCCCAGCAGAAAACATTCAAAGCTTCTGGGAGACAGCTTTGTTCTATTTTGAGCCTGTATATGAACAAAACATTTGCACCCAAAAATTCGTATGTGTGCTACCTTTGGCTTCCTCCCATGAAACATTTCATATGGAGTTTTCCCAGTTGTGGTGTTAGGTAATCTGTTCAGCAGATAATTTGCGTTTGAAAGTGCATCCCCCCAGAAATGGTTTTTTAATTGTGAGTCAGCTAATTGAGCCCTCATCATTTCCTGTAGCGTTCCTTCTTTCAGCTACGCCATTTTGAAACGAAGAGTTTGGGGCTGTGACTTTGTGCCCAATGCCCTCAGTTTCCAAGAATTTCTTGAATTTTGTACTCATGTACTCTCCCCCACCATCTGTGAGCAATTCACCTATGGGGTACTGTTTGAATCTGTTACCAGCCCATTAAATGATTCAAATCTCTCTCGAACCTTATTTTGCAAAAGATAAACAAATCCAAATCTTGAAAAATCATCAATAAGAGTCATGTAGTACCTATTTCCCCCATAGCTGTCTTCAAATGGCCCAGCAACATCAGTGTACTAGCTCAAATATTCTTGCGCTCACTCTATCATTGTGTTTCTGAATGTTAGTTCTGTGCGACTTTGCCTTACTGCATACTTCACATTCCACATAATTAGAACAAGGTTTCATTTTCATGCCCTCACACAGACCCTGCATCTTCTCGATGCTTCTGTAATTGGCATGCGCAAAACGTTTGTGAAAAATATGCACACAATTATCATGGGGTTTACAATTTGCATACTTTATACTCTCATCATGTGTTACAAATGGATTTATAACATACAGAGAATTCTGCAAATCACCTTTTGCACAGACTGTCCCTTCACGTGAAATCACACATGTACTGTCTGAAAAACACATTTCATAGCCATTTTGAGCTAATTGGGAAATACTTATCAGATTTGTATCCAGTTCCAGAACAAACAATGCCCTTTGTTGACCCAAAGTAGTAAATTCAATTGTTCCTGCTGCTGAAACATTTATACGTTTTCCGTCAGCTAATTCCATGTGCTGACCTGGAGATCCAACTTCTTCCAGAGATTGGAACAAGTTTCTGGAGTTAGTCATGTGATGAGAAGCTCCAGAGTCTAGAATCCAAATGTAATTTGCAACCCCCACCCTTGCAATCAAACTTTTGCCCGTTTTAAGTGCCTCCTCAGGTGTGCTCGTTGTTTCCTGCTTGGTTTTTTTCTTTTTCTGTTTGACCCTACAGTCCTTTTTCAGATGAGATGTAGATCCACAACTGAAGCATTTTTTTACTTTTAAAGCAGCGGCCTGGGTTACTCCCAGCTTGTTATTGTTTGCAGTTTGGCTGCTTTCCCCGTCTGCAAACTTTCGGCCAGAGTTGTTTTTCTTTCCTAGTCGCTTCTCCCACTCAGAAAGAAGTTTGCCTGACACATATTCCATGGTCAGATTCTGATCCGGCTGGCCTTCCATCAAAGTGACAATTGTGTCATAAGATGAGTCCAGACTTGATAACAGAATAGAAATCTGATTCAGCCCTTGAGCTCTCAGTCTGTTAAACAAGCCTCTCATGGTGCTCAAATGCTCCGGCATAGAGCCACCTGGTTGCAAGCTTAATTTATACAGCTTACGTGCAATCAATATTCTGCTGCCTGCTGTTTGCATCTGGTACGTATTTTGTAACACTTCCCAGATTTCATAGATTTCATAGATCATAGAGTTGGAAGGAGCCTACAAGGCTATCGAGTCCAACCCCCTGCTCAATGCAGGAAACTAGAGGAGGGGTCTCCCATCCAAGTAATAACCAGGCTTGACCCTGCTTAGCTTTCCACACTCAGACAAGCTGAGCCAGCATAAGCCACAGGCCTGCAAAGATCTCCTTTGCAGTGTTTTGTAATTGGATAAATGGCACCTGTGAGCTTTCAACAGATAAACACAGAATTGCTTTTGCTTTATCGTCTCACTCCTTCCATTCATTGTAGGCCTGGTCTCCCACTGCAACTGGATCTTGTGTTACTACAGTCCAGAGTCCTGCATGGGTTAAATAATGCTGCATTTGAAAATTCCACAGCGCATAGTTCGACCCATTTAGCCGTTCCACAATTTGTGGATTCAGGGATCGTGCAGCAGCCATTTCTGTGTAAGGGGGATTTCCCTCCTCCTCTTCACCAGAAATTTCAGCTTCGCTTTCTGCCTCTGAGCTTTCAGCCTTGAAAAGATCCTTCAAGCTGTCTAAGTCTGCCAAGAAGCTCTCTCCCCCTTCGTCCCCCTTACCGGCTGAAGTTCCAGGAGAGATTTCTTCCTCTTTGATGATGTCTTCTGCCTCTGCCATTAATCACTGCAATCTCCGGAGTTGTTGCTGTTGCCACTGACCCACTCTGGTTCTGGTCCAGCTGGTTCCATCTGGTTCCGCTGGTTCTGGTCCAAACTGATTCTGGTTCTGGTCTGGGCCCATAACCCTGTTCGAACTGAACTTTAGCAGAGTGTGTGCGGGTTGGGAGATTTATAATCCTTGTCTGTGTGCCAACAGATGCCTGTACATTCCACACACAGATCTTCCAGATCTCACCTCCCTCCTCCCGCTTGCAGCGTTCAGCGTGTGTGCCAGTGAACCAGCAAAGCTTCTCCGTTGCAGATTAATCCATGGAATCAGGAAACACTCTGTAAACACCACAGGTTTAATTCTACCTGTTTATTCACTTAGCAAGTAAAGTTCTACAGAGTATACATTTCCTAGTTACAGTCCATGTGCAGAGTATAAATGCATAGCAAGCATTACATTCAGTGGAGTAAGTTGTGCTCACTCCACTGCAGCAAAGACGTTACATTGTAGCAGTAACTAACAAGTCCAGCAAGCATCACCATGAAGAAGAAGAAAGAAAGCAGTTCAGCTTCTCTCTAAAATGGCTTCAGACAGAAAACAAGTTAACACATCATCAGAACATACAAACCATGTGACTAGCTCATACAGTTCTCACACTTTAGTAACCCCTGCGAAAACACGAGATTCCAGTAAGACATAATAAACCTGTTTACCTCGCCATTCTGTCCCTTCCATTTGTAAACAATGTGCCACAGCTGGTAATGTGATACATATCACAACAAAAACATCTGGGGACCCAAAGTTGGAGAGCACTGCTCTACCAGATAAACATTCACAAGAACAAGTACACACATACTCAAGGTTTCCGTGGTTCATTCCAGACTACAGCAAGTAACCGCTGAGAATTCTAGAGGGCGTCCAAAATTCCTCAGTATGACCATTGGTTCCTGGCCTATGTAAATAAAAAGTTTAAGGCTACAGCTTTTACAGAGCAATCCTTACGGGTGCAGTGTAGAGAACTGAAGGTGGCCAAACTGCTTAATCCAAAGCTTTCTTGGGCTCATGCCAGCAGGGCAGAACTGGTAATTATGTTTTTTCTCTCTCTGGCTGTTTTTGTGTTGGGTTGTGTTTTTTTAAAAAAAGAATTTCCTCCTATTGGTTTCAATGAGAGGGGATATATCTACAGTACACCAGCTCTATAGATCTGCCACTGCTTTGGGGACATGTTTGGGGGTGAGGAGGTCTGTTGATCTTCTCCCAATGCTCCCCGCGGCCGCCCCACAGCATTCCCTTGCCATGCCTCCTTTCCCCTCTATGTGTCAGAGTTCCAACATCAGACACCAACTGGCTGCAGAGCTTTCGGCAACAGCCTGGAGGGTGTACCAAGGTCAGATCTCCCCCTCCAAAGGTGGAACTTTCTCACTGCCCTTGGACAGGGGATTCTGATATATCCTATGGCCCCTGAGATGCCCTCCCAGTGGCCATGGGATTGCATCGTTAATAGATTACTCTTATAAAATCTAGAGATGGCAAGCTATGTCTTAGAAAAGGCATCCTTTTCCTCTCTCCTGTATGAGAGAACAGAGAATGCTTCTGATAATACTATGATTGATAGAATCATAGAAAAGTAGAGTTGGAAGGGGCCTGCAAGCCATCGAGTCCAACCCCCTGCTCAATGCAGGAATCCAGGTCAAAGCATTCCTGACAGATGGCTGTCCAGCTGCACCTTGAATGCCTCCAGATTGGGAGAGCCCACCACCTCCCTAGATAGTTGATTCCATTGTCTTATTGCTCTGACAGTCTGGAAATTTTTCCTGATGTTTAGGTGGAATCTGGGTTCCTGTAACTTGAGCCCATTATTCCGTGTCCAGCAAACTGGGATGATCGAAAAGAGATCCTGGCCCTCCTCTGAGTGACATCCTTCAAGTACTGGAAGAGTGCGATCATATCTCCCCTCAGTCTCCTCTTCTGAAGGCTAAACATGCCCAGTTCTTTCAGTCTCTCCTCATAGGGCCTTGTTTCCAGTCCCTTTATCATCCTTGTTGCCCTCCTCTGAACCCTCTCCAGTTTGTCTATGTCCTTCTTAAAGTGAGGTGCCCAGAACTGGACGCAGTACTCAAGATGAGGCCTAACCAGTGCCGAGTAAAGGGGAATTATCACTTCCCGCGATTTGGAAGCTATACTTCTATTAATGCAGCCCAAAATAGCATTTGCCTTCTTTGCAGCCACATCGCATTGCTGGCTCATATTCAGTTTGTGATCTACCACAATTCCAAGATCCTTCTCACTTGTAGTATTGTTGAGCCAAGTGTCCCCCATTCTGTAACTCTGCATTTGGTTTCCTCTCCCTAGGTGCAGCACTTGGCATTTATCCCTATTAAATTTCATTCTGTTGTTTTCGGCCCAGCGCTCCAGCCTATCGAGGTCACTTTGAATTTTGTTTCTGTCTTCCAGAGTATTAGCTGTTCCACCCAACTTTGTGTCATCTGCAAATTTGATAAGCATTCCCTGTACCTCCTGATCCAAGTCATTAATAAAAATGTTGAAGAGCACCGGGCCCAGGACCGAGCCCTGTGGTACCCCGCTAGTTACCTCTCCCCAGTTTGAGAAGGAACCATTGATAAGCACTCTTTGAGTTCGATTCTGTAGCCAATTGTGGATCCACCTGATAGTTGTTCCATCTAGCCCACTTTTAGCTAGCTTGCTAATGAGGATATCATGAGGCACTTTGCAATGACCGTTGTGCACCTCATCTAAAAACAAGTTATAATAAGGTGGTGGTTGTTTTCTTTAGAACTATTTATCTCATATGTATATTAATGTAAATTTAATCAGGTAAGGGCACAATCCTATGGCTGCTAGACAGCATCTAGATGGCCATAGGATAATTCAGAGTCCCAGCTGGGACTCCGAACTCAGAGCTCCCTCCCTCCACCCTCGCAGGCAGCACAGGAAGAACCACACTGGCTGCGGCTCCAAGGTCACAAGAGCGACCTCAGAAATTGAGTTTTGTGGGCGGGGAGGAGACAGGCTCCGCCACCATACACAGTATCCTGGCGGCGACTCAATATCCTCTCCTCGTGCTCTGGGGCAAAACACTTAGATGGCTGAAATTGGCCATCTAAGTGTTTTGCAGGGTGGGAGGAGCAGGTGACCTTTGCCTCCGCGCTTCTCCCGCCATACATAAGATGCCCGTAATCCTCCAAGTTCAGAGGGTTATAGGCAGCCTCATTGGATTGCACTGTAAGACTACAATCCTATACACATTTATCCCATTGAACTCAGTACGGCTTACTTCTGAGTAGATATACATAGGATTGTGCATTGTGACTAAAGAATTATTCAAACTGGGGACAGTCCTAAGAAAAACTGCATGATTGCATTTATTCCACCAACCCAGAAGCAGTTACTACTTTTCTCAAAGATATTAGCATCTATTCTGACTTCACTTTGTTACCTTATTACCACCTTATTTTGGTAGTATTTGTTTTACTTGACGGTGGTATACAAAAGTTGTACATCAATGAAATTGCACCACTCCTAACTCAGTTATTTCTCTTTGCTCACATGTTCCACTCCTGAAAACAATGGGTAAATAATAACAGCTATTCTAAAATCCAGAAGGAGGATTCAGGTAGGTGATTCACTGCCAAGTGAAGTGGGTGGCTACTAAGGAGAGGGCATTTTCAGTTGTGGCACCGCAGTTGTGGAATGCCCTCCCCAAAGAGGCTCACCTGGCACCTAGTACATTGTGGGTTTTTCAGCACCAGGTGAAGACCTTCTTATTCCCCCAGGCATTTTAGTCCTTCAGTTGTTTTTAATACTGTTACTGTATTTTTATATCTTTACACTGGTGGTTTTTACTTTGGTTTTATACTGAAGTGTTAAACTTTTAAAAGTTTGATGTTTTATTCTGCTGTATTTTATCATTTTAATTGTTGTGAACCACCCAGACAGCTTCAGCTATTGGGCCAGTCACTGACTCTCAGCCTAACCTACCTCACAGGGTTGTTGTGAGGATAACATGGAGAGGATTATGCAAGCCACTTTGGGCTCCTTGCAGGAAAAAAGGCGAGATATTAATATAATATAATATTATACACACACACACACACACACACACACACACACAATGTGAAATTTGGGAGAGGTGCCCAGATTAAAGAAAGTACTGTGTAGAACTCCATGACATGCCAACATTGCTCCTTGGATCATTTCGTCAAGGCTGCCACATGCTGACCTCCCTTTTGATGGCACATGAACAAAAAATAGGTGTAGGCCAGTTTGGAGCAGATGAGGCTTGTAGTGGTCAGATACGCTGTATGTGTGAATCTGATCACCCTCAAAATCCTGTTCTTGTTCATCTACTGCTAAATAGTTTCATTTGCACTGGGGCAAATGCCAGCTGGAAAAGAATTCTGGTAGCCATCTTCTTCAGACTCCTGCAGCCATTCATGACTGTATGCATATTCTACATGTGCCCACATACCAGCCTGTTCTACTTTCCCAGGCAGACTGGCACTCATGTGGTTCCAGTGTTTGACAGCTACCACACAGCCAATGAGATGTATGGTGAGCTTTAGCAACTGCTGCATATGATTGCTAAAAACATTGAGTATAATCAGCATTAATATTAAGCCAATATATGAAGAAAAGTAATGGATGTGATAGTACAAGATACTAATAACTGCAAAGCTACCAGCAATGAATATGATGAGAAATGGTAAGAAAGAGACATTCATTCCAGGGGCTGGGAATAGATACATATTGTAATTTCAATAATTCTATTTCAACTGGTGACTCAGGCATAAGTGAGTCATAATGGATTAATGTGAAGAACATTACATTTCATTAGATAGTCAGCCTGCCAAAGAAAAAGTTAACATATTACAAATGCCAGTGCAGGATGATAACTGCTGTGCTGACTTTTTGAAGTATGTACTTAAAGACAACTTGAATTCCATTAAGTGTAGTAAACTCTTGGCATATGAGTTTACAAAAGAAAATATTTTCAACTGAGGCTTCAGCAAGACAGAAAACAACAATTGTGGGCTGATTCCAGTGTAATCCCTAGAAATCTATCTATATCTATCTATCTATCTATTTATTTATTATATTTATACCCCACCTTTTTTTTTCCTGCAAGGAACTCAAGGCGGCTTACATAATCCTCCTCCTCCTCCTCCTCTCCATTTTATCCTCACAACAACCCTGTGAAGTAGGTTAGGCTGAGAGTCAGTGACTGGCCCAAAGTCACCCAGTGAGTGTCATGGCCGAGCAGGGACTAGAACCTGGATCTCCCGAGTCCCAGTACAACACTCTCACCACTATGCCACACTGGCTCTCATATGCTCACAAATTCTAATACAAGAATTCTAATACAAGAATTCATATGCTCACAAATCTGTGTTGTGCTGCACTTATTGGCTTACCAGGTATGATGGTGTGGAATCTTGATAAATATTCCAGCAGCTCAGGGATGGGCGGGAAAGGCTGTCAGAAGGTTTGCAGTCCAGTGTTCGTGAAAAGACAATTTTGGTGCCTTCTGAAAGCATCTTTCTTCCAAGAAGTGTTCCTTGACTGACCAGCCATGGTTTTTTATTGATACACTAGTTTTAATCTAACGTTTTAATTTTTTAAATCTTTTTATTGTTCACTGGTCTGGAATCAGTTTAGATGTGGAGAAGTATATAAATGTTGAAAATAATACAATTAAGTAATAAATAACCTCCTTTCAACCCACAACTTTCAGCACCAATAGAGACCTATTTCACAACAATCCCAGCTGTCGATAAGAAAATGTGTTGTTGGTTTTATTTTCAGTGGGTGGGCTAGAGCACCTTGGTGTGTACTAAGAAAGGTGTCCATGGATGCATTTGGTGTCTGTGGGCACTACGTTGCCTACCCCCGGTTTAAACTCACCATAATTCCCATGAGTTTGGACATAACAAGGAACTCAGGTTACTTTAAAAATGATAGTGAACACCAGGGCCGGTGCTACCACTAGGCCAACTAGGCAGCGGCCTAGGGCGCAGGGCGAAAGGGGGTGCCAGTCAGACAGAACCGAGCGGGGAGGGCTTTCCCCGACCCTGCGCTTTCTCCGCTGTTGGTGCTACTGCTGCTGCTGCTGCAGGCAGCTGGGTCAGAGTAGCTGAAAGTTGTGCCGGTCTGGGTGCGCCCCCCCGAAGATTAGGGTGACGGGAGGGAGAAGCTCTGCTTTGCCCAGTCTCTCACACTCGCACACCCCCTCCGTCTCCTCCCTCTCCTCTTCCCCTTCCTTTTCCCCTTCCCTTCCCCCAGAGTAGCCGCCGGAGGAGCAGGCAGGCAGGCGCTGAGGCAGGCAGCAGGCAGGCGCGGTGCTCCTGTTGTGTTTCTGGGTTGTCTCCTCGGCTCAGCCGCGCCGCAGCTGCTGAAGGAAGAATACCCCCGCCCGCCCACCCGCCCCTAGCAGCCATGCCATGAGTTCTTTTCAACTTCTTCTCCGGCGGCGACTTTCGGAGGCTCCGAAAGTTGCCGCCGGAGAAGAAGTTGAAAAGAATCGATCCTCCCAGGGGATCCCATGGCATGGAGGTTCAGCTGAGGGCTGTAATGCAGAAACACCTCAGCATGGAGCGTTTCCAGTTGTCCGTTGCTCAAAGGGCCTGCCTGTGCTCTGGCTATGCTCAGTTGCAGCCACTGAAGCCTTCCTGCCCTTTTCTTTGCCCTCCCTTGGAATCAGATTTCTCTCCCTCCCCCCACCCCCAACAAACCATTTCCCAAACCACGTGGCCCGGCGCCTATTTTAAGGGAGGCAGAGACACGACTTAAATGCAGAGGGACATACTGTTCTGAAAAGATATGGAGGGTGTGCTTGTTAATTCTGAATAATCTGAATTAACAGACCACTCCGAGGTGGTCTGTTCGGGCCGGCTCCGAAAGTAGCCTCTGGAGAAGAAGTTGAAACGCTACGTAACTTACATAACGTAACGTAACGCTACATAATGTAAGTGCCTTTTCCTCGCTCCCCCCTCCGCCTCGGCTTGCAGCAGCTCTCCGTCCCTCCTGTGTTTTTCTTTCTCATTCCTTTCTTCATCCCTCTTTTCTTTTCCTGCCTCCGCGCTCTCCCTTCCGCGCCCCCCCCGGCTCTCAACCTTTTGATCCCAAGTTTAACAAGGGGGGGGCGCTAAATATCTGATCTTGCCTAGGGCACCAAACTGCTTTGCACCGGCCCTGGTGAACACCTCTGATCATATCTCCACAGCTGTGCAAGGGGAGGAGAAGGAAGGGGGAGCACATGAGCCTGAGACTTGCTGTGGCTCATGCAAGCAGTGCTAAGCATGTGAAAAGACCCATTCATTTGAGATAAACAGCTAATAATGGGGCTGCCAGCTTCTGGTTATGGTAGGGATTTGAAACCCACATGGATTTGGAAAGGAAGACCCACAATCCTATCTACTGTAGATAGTGTTTTGACAGGCTTTATCAGCCATACAACCACAATTTCAGCAAGCTCTCCTCACTCACAGGGTTCATTTAAAAATATTTTGATTTCCCTTGAGCATCGTTGTGGCCCATCTTAAATATAATGTGGATCTTTAGATTAATTTTTATCCATCTGCTTGAGTTATCTGGCTTTTTAATGGGAATTGACAGAGGAATTGGAAATTCTTAGAGAAAACTACATCTTGTTTGCAGTGGAAGACATTGTTCATTATATGCTAATCTGCCCTCTATATAGAAACCCAAGAGAGAGGTTTCTGAGACCTTTGCTAACTTATGGATGTAGGAATCCCCTTGCAGAAACGGTTCTTTTTCTCCTGAGTGATGCCAATTGCTATGTGACACATAAAGTGGCCCTGTTTGCCTTGGCAGAAAAACAGATTAGGAAGAGAGAATTAGACAAAATTGCTATAAATGTTTTGGAGACTCAGAGTGTTAAGTTAAAGTTGAGGTTTGTTTTTTAAAAAAATATATTTCTATTATTTTGTAATGTTTGTGACCTTGTCCTTCTGTATGTATATACACACATATTGTTCTTGATGTATTTGTCATGGCCTCTGGCTAGTACAATAAACTTTGAAACTGACATCTTGTTTGTATTGCCAGTGCAATTGTACAAAGGGCCCAAGAGAGAGTGAAGCATGCTGAAGGCCACTGATTTCAACTGAAATCTATCTTATATCTATGGCAAAGGGAGCAAAGGCAACCTGATTCTAGAAGCAACCCAAGCAATCACTTGGGGAGGCAAAATTGTCAGGGATACCAATACATTCAGAAGGAGCCGTGATGAGATAGCATGGCAGAACAGTGGCAGAGCAGCACGGCCAGCCTTACCATGAGGCAGAGTGAGGCAACTGCCTCAGGTAGCAGATGCTGAGGGGCGGCAGTGGTGGCCCCCTGTCCATTTCTCCTGACCATTCCCTTCTGTTGGAGGACAGAGCTGTGTGCTGGGTGGCCTGTCCTGTACTTCCTGACTAGCCTGCTGCCCTCAGGCACGGTGGGGGACATGGTCCTGTTGCCAGTGTAAAAGGAAAATTCAATTGGCAGTCCAGTTTTCTTCTGTAAATGGAATTGGATGGGGGTGCAGCTTGTCCTTTGCCTCAGCAAGCAAAATGGTTTGGGCCAGCTCTGCAGGGTAGTAGCTCAACTGCCTCTCCTCCACCATGCAGGAAGTGTCCAGTATGAACCAAGCTCTTCAAATAATGAAATGGAGGCCCGATTTGCAAGATCTTCCCCAACTTTTTCAGGGGACAATATGGAATCAGGTGTTCATATGCATGGTAGAAGGGAGAGACTCATACCGTTCCTCCAGCACACTATTTCAACATTGTTTCTGACTTGAATGTAGCACCAAACTAGGGTGGCCATGATCCTCCTTTACAGAAGACCATCGTCTATTTGAAGACATCTTCAAATAGACTGATCTGTCCATCCCTAGTCAAGATATCTCTTCACCAATGGCACAATGGCATATGTCAAATGCATGAGGGAAAGGGGTGCTCCAGCCCTGCCCCTCTCCCTCATTGTGTTTATCACCCTCAACTCATGGAGGGTGAATGTCTGAAGAGGAGATCCTCCTCTATCCATGGAGGCTTTCCACATGATCCGGTCCACTGGAAAATCAGTGTTCTGGCTTGTGTGGAGAGCCTCCATGGACAGAGGAGGCTCTCCTCTTCAGACACTCACCCTCCATGAGTTGAGGGCAAAGAATGCGACGATGGAAGAGGGCAGGGTTGGAGCGCTCCCTCTCCTCACACATTGATTGAACATGGTAAGAAAATGCATGTTGGAGAGGCTGTCCTGTCCAAGACCTGTTTAAAAATAAAGACCCATAATTTATTTATTTATTTATTTATTTATTTATTATATTTATACCCCACCTTTTTTTTTCCTGCAAGGAACCCAAGGCAGCTTACATAATCCTCCTCTTCCTCTCCATTTTATCCTCACAACAACCCTGTGAGGTAGGTTAGGCTGAGAGTCAGTGACTGGCCCAAAGTCACCCAGTGAGTTTCATGGCTGAGCGGGGACTAGAACCCGGATCTCCCGAGTCCCAGTCCGACACTCTCACCACTACGCCACACTGGCTCATAAGAACTGTTGCCCATTAGCACCTGTGTAGCAGACTGAACAGGCAGGAACATAGGTCACACTATGGTGAGATTTACTGTATTTCTATTTAAATTATAATAATTATTTCTAAATTTGCATCTATACATATAAATTCAGATATGCACATTTTATACAGATCAATGTCCTCTTTTTTGATGATGCATTTGCTCGGCGGGGGGGGGGGGATTCATAAGTCACTCCCTATGCCAAGTTGAAATGGAGACATATTTCATGAACATGTTTATCCTCAGGAAACATGTCCCCTGCTTTGGGTGATTTTTCAGACTCACTGTTCACAGACGATGAGTGTTGAGGACAAAAGGTAATACTTCCCTTCCCTGCTGTTGAGGCAGTGGTGCCGATTCCCTCTTCTCTCCATTCAGAATGAGGGCAATCAGAGGGCATCATTTGCCCTAAATCATGTAAGCATATCGACAAATCTGATTGGCTACATGCTGCTGTGGCTATGGTGACACACAACAAACTTTTTATATTTTACTGCTGCCACCACTTTACACTGTGACATACCCACCTCTGCCCTACTCTCGCAGAAGTTCTCAGTAGAGTGTTTGTCAGGCGTTTTAACCACCTTACTCTTTTGATTTAAACAGCACCCTTGCTCGAGCTATGGACCTTTATACTCATGCCATGCACCCAGGTCACTATGTTCCCCTCAGGTATCCTGTGCTTGTCTTGCCTCCCACCTGGATTCATGGAAGATGCTCAGCCTCTTTCACTCAGGCTCCCCTTCCCAATCCCTCAGAGACACACCAGCAGTTGCCTGGGACACTCCCCTCTCCTCACAAGCCTTGGGCCCCAACAGCCTCGGGCTAACCAGGGTAATGTCCTGAATTCAGTTATTTCCCTCGCTGCCACCTTCTTTCTTCACCCAGATTACTCTCTGATATGTGTGTGTTCCCTCCCTTAGTCACTCACTCTCACACTAAGGGTTAACAGTCAAACAAAACCAAGTTTATTTTTTACAGATGGAAACGTAAGATACATTCAGGTGCTAGCTTAGTTTATAAACAGTTACAATCTTTCCACTCCAGGCTGAGGTAACTCCTCTAGCCTCCAATATTGATTCTGAGTCGCTCCCTAGATGTCTTCCCAACTCCACCCTTAACCCAGAATGACTGTTCC
Source organism: Shinisaurus crocodilurus (assembly GCA_021292165.1). Lineage (NCBI taxonomy): Eukaryota > Metazoa > Chordata > Lepidosauria > Squamata > Shinisauridae > Shinisaurus > Shinisaurus crocodilurus. The sequence goes on along the minus strand of CM037880.1, from coordinate 189,991,256 downwards.
ACAGCCTGTGACAGCTCTCTGCCCCTTGCCAACATTCTGAGAGTTGTGATTGGCTCTGCACTCTCAGGGAGCAGAAGGCGGAACTCCAGCTGTCCGTCACAGTGACTTCATCATTTTCAGCATATCAACAAATCTAATTGGCTACATGATTTTCATCAACATATTCTCTGGTTCACCAGAATTACACTTTTTAAAGAAGTGCTTTTAAGAAAAGAAAAAATAGAGTTAAAGTAACAGCTGTTCAGGGATGCAATAACTGAGAATAGGCATGAACAATGCATTAAAGATGGGGTGTGAGTGTGGGGGGTGTTGGTGAACATTTCAACACCAAGAGCCAGTGTGGCATAGTGGTGAAAGTGTTGGACTGGGACTCTGGAGATCCAGGTTCTAGTCCTTGCTCGGCCATGAAAGTCACTGGGTGACTTTAGGCCAGTCACTTGGGTTCCTTGCAGGAAAAAAGGGGGGGTATAAATATAATAAATGTTATAAAGTGTTTATGCCTGCTGTTTCAGGCATAAACACCATGCCTAAAACAGCAACAAAATGAAAATTGAATATCACAAAAATTTGGCACAGTACTAACTTAATGCATAAAGTAGAGCTATGTTTTAAAATACAGTAGTCATTAGCCCTGTTCATGTGCTCTCTTACCATGTTCAATCAATATGTGAGGAGAGGGAGCACTCCAGCCCTGGCCTCTTCCATTGTCACATTCTCTGCCCTCAACTCATGGAGGGTGAGTGTCTGAGGGTGAGGCAAGGGAGACAAGCTTTATCCTCCTCAGCCACTTCCTTTTACCCAGATAAAGGTAGCACTGCAGGCCATGCAGGCACATCTAAGGTGCCCAATTTCCCATGGCAAATCTGGGCCTCACCCCAGGGCTGATCGCATCTCCATCGCTTTGGCAACAGAGCTACACTCAGTTGTGATAATGTCTGGAGCCTAGAGTGATGTCAGCCATTATTCCTCTTCCTTCCAAGTTTAATATCTCATTCGGAACAAGTGATGGCTCTGGAAGGATCCATCATTTCACCCTGCTTATGCTCAGAGGAGGGGGGGGGAGGACTGAACCGTTCAAGTGTGACCTCGCTTGGGTACTCTGTGATCATTGCTTTTGTGCTGCTGAAGTGGCAATCTCTCCTGTGAACTAGTTGGACTCTCATTAACTCTCATCGGTTATACCTTCTGTAGAGGGAAGAGCCTGTGTATAGGTCAATAGCAGTGGTGGGAGTTCAGCATTGTGGATTATTTGGTGGAGAGCTCAATGGCAGAGTGGAGACTCTCATTCTATCAATTTTTTAAAGGAAAATCAGCCTTACTCTACAGCTGTGTCTGTGGCACAGTTGTATTTTCTTCATTGTTAAAAAAAAGAGTAGTTCACATACTACACACACACACACACACACACACACCACCGCCTTCTTAGGAACTCTTCAGGCATTTCTAATCAGGCCATTCTGGAAGGAGTGTTGTTTTCCTGGCTGTAGTATCTTCCTTCCTTCCTTCCTTCCTTCCTTCCTTCCTGTCTAGCCATCTGTCTGTCTTTTTCCCCCCACCAGAAGGAGACTTTTGGTCAACCACATGATATGGCAACTTTGCTGAAGGGACCGTAGCTCAGTGATTGAGCACATGCTTTTCATGCAAAAGGTCCCAGGCTTGATGCCTGGCATCTCCAGGTAGGGCAGGAAAAACTACCCAGTTGCTGCAGAGTCAACAATACTGGGCTAGATGGACCAATGGTCTGACTTGGTATAAGGCAGCTTCTTGCGTTCCTATGTTCCTAAGTGTCTCACCCAACAGAAGGCCAGGAGCAAGTGGGGAGGAAGAGGAGAAGAGCTTCCAAAACACATCTTAAAAGATCAGGAAGCCACATATGTGAGAAGATGGTTCTTTAAGTCCCCTGGTCTCAAGCTGGCTGGAAAGGGATTCAAAAGTCAAAACCTTTGAGTTGTGCCCCCTAACAAACTTGTAACCAGTGTAGATCTTTTAATGCTGGTGAGATATGTCGAAACTGGTTTGTCTCTCTTAAGTTTAATAGCTGTGTTCTGAACCACCAGCTGAAGTTTCTGATCAGTCTTCAAAGGCAACCCTGGATTGAAGTAATCTAATTTGAGAGTTAAGTTATTAGAAGAACATTGATACCTGTGACAAGGCTATATCTACCTAACTATACAAAATATGTAGTGCATTCCAGTGAACATAAGAACAGCCCTGCTGAATCAGACCAAAGGTCGCCTTGAGTGCCATTTGTTGTTGTTGTTGTTGAAAGGTGGGGGTACAAATCAACTAAATAAATAAATAAGCAATAAAGGTCTGTCTAGTCCAGCATCCCACAGAGGCCAACCAGATGCCTCTGGGAAGCTGCTAAGCAGGACATGACAGCATTAGCCCTCTCCCACTGTTGTTCCCTAGGGATGTATGAGAAATTCATTCCATTTCATTTTTGTTCAGGATTTACCCAGTTTGCACCTTCCAGACTGAACCCAGAATTGGATCCAATCTGTGGTCAAAGTCCATACATTTCTGAGCTTGCAATGTCATTTGTGATGCGTTCGGCAGCACGCGTACATTTGAAAAATATGCATGGGGAAAAAATGCATACTTTTGAAAAATGCACAAAAATGCTCTTTAATCAATGGGAGAAGAATGCATAGATTTCAAAGGTGTGCACAATGGATGTGTACATTTGGGAAAATACACACGGAAATACACACAAACTTTCATGCAAAAATAAAAAAAGAATGCTCATAATCTGATATGGGCGCAAGTCGGAATGAGCTTCGGGATGGAATTCGGAGAACTTCGGCAAGCTTGAATTTTGCTGATTTATAGTCCCTAGTATTCAAAAGCATACTGCCTCAAAGTGATTCATGTTTTAGATGATGATGATGATGATGGTGATGATGATGATAATGATTATATTTTTAAAATTTTATTTTAATTCTGTTAATTTATTCATCATTAAAGTTAACCTTAATTCTATATGCTTCTCTTTCTCATGCTGACTTTTGCAGAAAAGGAGGCCACCAAACTGTTCCCTTCAATAGTTGGCTCCCCACCCCCTCTCATTTTGCTTTTTGAAGAGCAGTGACTTTAAAGGGCTGGAACAATTTTGTTCATTATAGCAATAGAGCTATTTGTTTGGCCTTCCACGCAGTATTTTTTACTTGGAGGAAAGGAAGTGACATTCTGCTTTATAAAACTTTTATCAAAATGTATTTTTCCATTGTAGCCTCTATAGCCTGCAGGGGTATACATACCAAATTTCCGCAGTCAAACATTGCACACTGTAGCATATATATAAAAAAATGGAGCATGATTTAATAGGACAACATGGTACAAGGGTTGCTTCATATGCACATATAACCAAGGAATCTGAGAACTGGCTTGCTGAGGATGCTGTGAAGAGAACTTCAGCACTCAAATTGTTTGCATCTGTATTGCTGCAACACGGACATGAGAATGAATTAAATTCTGCCTTGCATGGAAACTTCAGTTCATACTGAAGGAGGGATCTCTCTCTCTCTCTCTCTCTCTCTCTTTAAGGAGGAATATATATGCCAGAGAAAAATGCACAGTCTAATAATCAGAGACATGAGGCAGTCGTGCATTGTTTGGCCATAAAAGGGCATTGGATATGGATGCCATTAGGTATTTGAAGAACATGATGTAAGAGATGGATTTAAAAACACACACAGCTGAGTGTTAAATGGCATCTAAAAGGACAGGACAGCCCTTCAGCAGTATGACCCCTAGAGAGCCACAATGGCAAAGTTACAGAGGATGAAAATAAGTCAACGCTGGAGTCATCACAGGAGCCAGCAGTAGAATCTACTGTAAATCTATATTCATGGGTGCTCGGGAGAGAAATAAGAATATTCTCTTGCAGAAATGAAGCTAATAAGCATGCATTTCATGTGGCTAAAGTAATCGGGTTTAACAAACCAGGGAGAAGTAAATGCAAGCACAGATAAACTATATGGAAAATGCAAAATCCCAAATGAGCTTGTAGCTGTACATGTGCTCCAAACTAATATAGAGATGTCTTTGAAAGAGACATCTATATAGTCTAACTGACAACATCCACTGGTTCTAAAATGTGGATGAATGCTATTAAAGATGTAGAAGCATTTCATTTCAGTTTGCAAATCATTCAAACTTGTCCCACTTGCAATCCTGAACACAAATGGGAGCGTATTTTTTTTTCCTAAAGAAGTTTGGAGATTCCCAAACTTGCAATCACATTCAAAAAATGTGCACTTTAAAATGAGCATTTAAAAAACAACAACACATTTTCACGCTTTAGTAAATGGTGAAGAATTCACGCGAAAATGTGCATTTTCCCCTTTTGAAATGTACACTTTTCCTATTCAAACGAAAAGAAAAACAGGTTGCAAACAAGAATGGGATTGAGATGAACTGAGCTATGAAGTAGAGTCTGGAGATTCTCAACAAACTCAAGTATCCCTGTTTCTCCCATCTCTAATTGCTATAGCTATCTCTTATCATAGCAGGCTGCTCCAGAATCAACCTGAGAAATTCAAAACCTCAGAGAGTCATGCCTCGGGATGTATGGACTTCGTTAAATCCATTCCGTCTGTTCTTTGTGGATTTTCTGGAGACTTTCGTTCCATTCTCTGCTCACTGATGGAACTGGATTTTGCACAAATGTGTTCATATGCATTTGCACAAATGCACACTTCCGAAAATGCTCAAATCCCCACCATAATACACTAATCACCCCCAAATGCACATTTTCATGCTTTAGTCTATGGGGGAAATGTGCATTTTCAGTTGGTGTTTTTGTTTATTTTTCATATTTTTCTATGACTAAATCTGCATGACATTACAAAAAGCAAAAAACAACAACAAACCACCACCAGTCCACAAGTCTGAGGAATCCGTGCGATTCAGGAAAAGGCTGTCTGCTGTAGAATCTGCAGGTCAGATTCGTAGAAATCCAAACTCATTTGAGACAGTTGCAGATTTCTCCGACATACCCTTGTTTATGAGGCACAGCATTTTTGTTTCTGTCCTACAGTTTCATCAAACTATGCCCATGTAATAAAGGAGGAATAGTCTGCCGAGCCTGAGTAGATTTTGCAATACCTTGAAATAAATTGTCTACTAACAGTGCACTCATAGAATCATAGAATCATAGAAAAGTAGAGTTGGAAGGGGCCTACAAGGCCATCAAGTCCAACCCCCAGCAAAATGCAGGAATCCAGGTCAAAGCATCCCTGACAGATGGCCGTCCAGCTTCACCTTGAATGCCTCCAGAGTGGGAGAGCCCACCACCTCCCTTGGTAATTGGTTCCATTGTCTTATTGCTCTAACAGTCAGGAAATTTTTTCTGATGTTCAGGTGGAATCTGGCTTCCTGTAACTTGAGCCCATTATTCCGTGTCCTGCAAACTGGGATGATTGAGAAGAGATCCTGGCCCCCCTCTGTGTGACAACCCTTCAAGTACTGGAAGAGTGCGATCATATCTCCCCTCAGTCTCCTCTTCTGAAGGCTAAACATGCCCAGTTCTTTCAGTCTCTCCTCATAGGGCCTTGTTTCCAGTCCCTTTATCATCCTTGTTGCCCTCCTCTGAATCCTCTCCAGTTTGTCTACGTCCTTCTTAAAGTGTGGTGCCCAGAACTGGATGCAGTACTCAAGATGAGGCCTAACCAGTGCCGAGTAAAGGGGAATTATCACTTCACGCGATTTGGAAGCTATTCTTCTATTAATGCAGCCCAAAATAGCATTTGCCTTCTTTGCAGCCACATCGCATTGCTGCACTCCTATATATGTGTACTCACAATAAGTCCCATTGAGTTCAGTGAAACTTTCCCTCACATAAGTGTGTGCAGGACCGCGGGCTAGGTTGTGTTATCCTCTTTGGACTTCCTAGGATAGTGGATTTCACGAGCACTGTCATGAGCACTGTGGTTACTTGAGGCTCTCAAGGGAAGCTGGCAGCATGTGATGGCAGTCAGATCAAGGCAGGTAAATGCCTCTCCAGTAAGCAGAGTCTGGTCAAAGTAGACAGGTCAAAGCATGACACACAACATCAAGCAGAAGAAAACAGGACCTTAGAGTCCTACTGGCTGGAACTCTCTCCTACTAGGACAATAGGAGGATATGGTCTCAGCATAAGGAGCTAAAGCCCACTGAAGCCTTATCTAGGCTGGAAAGAACTGTAGTGTGGTCAGCTCCACCCCTCCTGGATGAGCGGACCAGACTGATAAAGTGTGAGCACCTGACTTTGTAGCCGGAGGGCCAAACTATACGTTCTTCGATGTGTGATTCACTTATTTACTTCAGTGTAAGGGCATACAGCCCTAATTTGGATTGGGGCCACGGCCCTTCCCCCTGTTTTCATTCATAAATTCCACGCTTCTTGATGTGGGGGCGGGGCGGGGGGATTACAAAAAGAAATATATATACCCATTGGAATCAATAAAGATGCTTTTTATTTTTTTTATTTTTATTTTTTTAAAAAAATCCAGCATGGGGTGGAATTTCAAAATGAAAATATGGGGAAGCTTAAATCCCCCCTTCCCAGAGCACCATGGTCCTAATCCAAATTGGGGCTGTGCATGCTTACACTGAAGTAAATAAGCCAAGAATGTTTGGAAGAACATTTCATTTGGCCCTAAGACTTCTGCGAGGTTGAGGAGATGGATGTTCTGCTGGAGACCCATCTTCTGAGCCAGAGAGCAATGGCAGGGCTGTGTCCTCTGTCTGAGAAGATCCTGAATAAGGCGCTGACTGCCCTACCCCCCCGGAAGTGGCCTGTGCCTGGTCCTTATCAGAATCCTCTGCTGCACACTAGAAGGGACAGGAGTATGACTGATCCACTGATCCATCTATCTCAGTACTGTCCACACCTACTTACTGGTAGCGGCTTTACCAGCCCCACTAGGGATTGAAGCTGAGGCCTTCTGTTCTACTACTGATCTACAACTTCAGATCCTTCTAAAAGTGACTTTGAGTTGGACACACCTACCCTAGCATTCCCAAACCCACCAAAAACACAATCTGAGGGGAAACTCTCATCATCACTCACCGTTGGCTATGCTGGCAAGGGCTGATGAAAATTGTAGGCCAAAACATCTGGAGGGACATAAGTTGCCCATCCCTGCCTTAGCTGATGGGTGACATTTCAGCAGGCTCCATTCCTGCTCTGGGATATAAGGGTTCAGATGGGTATTGACCTTCATTGGAGCAATCATGGAGTTGTTCTGTGTTCCACAGACCCTACTGCTAGCCTTAGTACCTACTGTCATGTTTCCTTGTTACACTGGTACTTTGGGACAACTTTGGTCACTTGACCTATCTACAACACTCCATCTGTTGCCAGTCCCCCTGCCCCCAATACTCACCATCGGCCTCTGTTAAGCATCAGATACTTTGCAAAGATTCCTCACTTGCTTTTGGAGCTTTCCCAGAAGTACTTGAGGCTGCAGCAGGGGCTAAGAAGGAAGGCAGGGCCACCATCTGCCCTCCTGAGAAGATTTGCCTTCCCCCAACTGTCACCCAGCAGCCATTCCATCATGCTGTGTGTGTGAGGGGGGGGGGAGGGAGGAAGGGAGGGAGGATACAGGACCTCTCCATCAGCTCAGTTAAGAGACCAGGATTTTTAGGCTCCTCTTCTCTTTGAACTGTTCCCATTCCAGCTGGTTGTGATAGGAAGCCAGACCAACAATATCTGGCTGCATTACAGCTGGTCATTATAAGAACCCTTTACCATTAAGAAGTGGTATCTGAGTTGCCTTGTTTTCTTTTTCTCTCCCCATCCCCATTTTCCTTTTGTGTCATGTCTTTTAAGCAGGGCTTTTTTTCTGGGGGAACTCACCAGAACTGAGTTCCAGCACCTTTTCTTCTATTAATTGCATTACAATTTAATCGCCATCTACTCCCGAGGAAATGTAATCCAAGAGTTCCGGTACCTTTTTCTCCAGAAAAAAAGCACTGCTTTTAAGATTGTAAACCTGAGGGCAGGGACTGTATTGTTTTTATTGAGATAATGATGATGACCACGTTGATTATGAAGACCATGATGATGATGATGATGATCAGCAGCAGCAGCAGCAGCCATTGCTACCTTACTGCCTCTTGACCTTGCATTTTCTTGTCTTGGCCTTCATATACACAGTCTTAAGTTATCTTCTCATGCTCTCTTCTGAGTATATATCACAACTCATGTCAGGAATATTGTCTGCTCCTGCATACCAATCCTCAACCTAGAGTATATCTGATTGATTCAGCAAGCCTGCCCTGACTCCTACTTAGTCTGGTTCTGTATACTAATATTCAGATCTCCTTGATCCATGGCTTGATGCCAATTTGTTGTTCTCATTACTTACCTTTGAGTTGCTTGCAGTCTGGCATTTAGTGTGTATTAAATCATAACTTTGGGATTCATTCTTGGTTCATACCAGTGCTGAGCTGAATGGGGGAATGGGATGTTTTAAAACAACAACAACAACAACAACAACAACAACAACAGGAAATGACTCCTTTTCATAGTTTTTTCTCACTTCTTCATAAAAAGGTACAAAAGTGTTTGTAATTGGGTAGCTGTTGGGGGACATTGCTGGGGCTACTGCTTACCTGCCCCAGTGTCCCAATTCAATCATGCTTAGTTGACTAGGTGGAGTAGAATGTGGAAGGAACCATCTGAATACCACATCCCATTAAAAGTAATGAAGTGCAGACAGATAACATCAAGATTTAGATGTACCTTCAAATATGCACCTAAATGCAGTGCAGATGTCATCTACGTGCACTGCACTACAATGTGAGATACATGTTCTGATGTATAACCAAATGTCCACATTCACATTCTTATGCAACTAATCACATCAAACTATGCACAATTAGAACTGGGCGGGGAAGTCTTTCCATACACTGCTGGTGCACAATAATTCTGCCAGCCTAATGTGGCAATGCAAAGCTATCAGCCCAATTGCCTTGGTAATAAGGACACATTCTTTCTCCCTCCTATTCGGATTTAGGCCAGCGTGATGGCTTCACTTGCCCTTAGTGATCTTGTCACATAATCAGAATTAGAATGGCTCCATGGCACCATGTCATCACATTCAGTACAAGATCCCTGATTGGCTGGAGTCACTCAGTAAAGAAGAAGACATAAATTGTGTTGAAGCAACAGAATATCAGGTATGTGAATAGGCCTGGGGGGGAAATGAAATATTACTGAAGTTGGCAGGGGGATTTGAGGGGCTTTTTAAACTCCTTGAAAGACCACATTTCATCGTGAATTTCACCTTGGAAATAGACTTGGCCTTGATCCAACAATGTAGGGATACAGCTCTGTACAAGAACGCCAATTGTCCTCATCAGCTGATTAGTGGGAAGTGAGAATGGGAGATGAACTAAATTCAGCCTTCCTGCTCCCCCTTCCCAAACAAATGCAATCATGACTTTATGGGGCATATACAGGGCCACATCTTTTAGACTGGGCCGGGGAACCTACTGTGTAGCACAAGTTGGCCTGTGAAATTCCCCATCCAGGTAGAGATGTGTGCATTAAATTCTGCTTCATTCATTTTATTTAAATAAAATAACAGTTTGGCGGTTCTCTTGAGCCCTCTTGAGGTATTCTTTTTACTATGTTGTAAACAGGAGCGCTGCAGCCCCACCACCTTTGTCATTGCATCCGTTGCCCTGTATGCGTGGAGGGTGACAGTCTGAACAGGAGAGCCTTCTGTACTTGTGGAGGCTCTCCACGCAATCCAGGACCCTGTGACAGAAGCAAAAACAGAGGGGGACAGGGCTAGAGCACTCCCCTCTTCACGTGTTCATACAACACAGTAAGGAGAACATCTTTAGATGCAGTGCTATCCGGTGAAGCCCCAGTGGCAGCAGTGATGAGGAATGCCTTTTATCAGCTAAGGGTGATATGTCAGCTATTCAGAAATGTCAAACCTACTCACTGTAGCCAATTCCTAGTTATCTCTAAACCAGATTACTGTAATGTGCTTTACCTTGGGCTGCCTATGAGGCTAGCTCAAAACCTCCAAAATGTGGCCACTATAATGCTGATGGAGGCCAGAAAATCTGATCATGTGACACTGCTTTTGCACCAGTTACATTGGTTACCCATTCATTTCCAGGCTGACTTCAAAGTCCTGGTTATTGAAGGCGCGCAAGCCTCGAGGAAAAGCAGAGCGTCTCGCTTGTGTGAGATGGAAGATTTAAAATCCTATTCCCGTGTGCAGATGCCCATAAATCTACACATAGAAGTTCAGATCTGTCTCTCCCACTCTCAGTGCAGCCCTTCCAGCGTATCGGATGTCAGCTAACTCAGCTTCTTCTTGTTTGCAGATTCCAGTAATAAGGAAATAACTCTGTAAACTCCACAGGTCTATTCTACCTGTTTATTTACTTTGGCAAGTATATTCTACAGAGCATACATCTCCTAATTACAGTCCATGTGCAGAGAATAATGCATAGCAAGCATTCAATCCAGTGGAGCAAGTTGAGGTTTACTCCACTCAACACAGACGTTACATGATTGCTTTAAGTCCAGCAAGCACTAGTCAGAAGACAAGAGAGTGAAGAAGAAAACAGTCCTGTTCCTCTCTCACCAACAAAGAAAAAAGGCAAAGGCTACAGACAGCAAAACAAGACAGTACGTCACCAGAAAGCATAAATCATGTTACAGGCTCATACTGTTTCCCATACCCTCTAGTAACCCCTGCGAAAGCACGAGATTCATAGAAAGACACAACAAACTTGTTTACCGCCAGTCTGTACCTTGCATGTGTAAACAATGTGCTCCAGCTTGTGAATGTGATACATATCACAACAGTTATTACCTTTAAAGCCCTAACAGTCTGCGACCTGGTTACCTAAAGGACTGCCTTCACCCATACAATCTTGCCCTTTCATTCTGGTTATTGTCAGGGAATCTGTTTATGCGCCCACCAGTTGGAACAACTGGATAATAGTCTAAAAATAGCATGTATATGGTCTCTGCTTAGATTGGGACACATAGAATCATAGAAAAGTAGTGTTACATGATTGTAAACACTTTGTGATATCCCAGATAATCTTGCCTCTTGTCAAGTGTCTGTGTTTTTTTTAAAAAAATAATACTTAAGAATCAATGGGATATGACACTCTAAGGATCTAGGCTGACATAAAGAGGTGAGATTAAAAGAGGAAAGATAAGTAGAAAGACAATTAATAAAATAAGAGTTCATGTCTTAAGTCATTCTACTAATGAAGTCTTTATATAGAATCTGAATTTGTCTTTGTGAAAGAACAGAGCTGTCCTCCATTTTTGTTTTTAGTTTGGTTTTTAGGATATTATGGGACTAAATCTTTTTGTGTGTGCTATTCAGTTTCAGCCAAAAGATTAATCGTTTAGAGGTCAAAAGTTTAGTTAGAACATAGTGTTCAGGAAGTTAAACTCAGGAAGCAGGAGATTATAGAGTTCAGCAGAAGGTCAGAGGAAGAGAGAGAGAAAAGTTTTAACTCAGGAAACAAAAACCTAGTTGGCAGAAATAAACAAGAAACTATCTTCCTGATTGGTTGGAGTTGGGGAGAGAAAAAAACAAAATTTCAAAGATATTTCAAACCCAGAGGCAGAGAGGCGGGGGGGGGGCACGCACACACACACACACAGAGGAGTGGGGAAGGAAGGTCAGAGTCCTTGAGGCAAGAAAAAAAATCAAAGCTGCTGGAACTGGAGAATGGATTGAGAGAGCTGGATCAATGACAATAGGAAATGTTTGGATAAGAGAACCAGCTAAAATAGGGACACAGTCTAGTTAGGTTAGTTGGATGTGTTTAGCCCTGGTTGTTTTATTACCCTATTGCTCATATGGTTTTTCTGAGTTGTGTGTGTATCCATTCAGTTTTTAAAACTTTTTTCTATTGATCCCCCCCCCAGTAAAATTTAAATATTCTCTCTCTCTCTGTCTCTCTTTCTCTCTCTCTCTCTTGGTACTCTAATAGACAACCCACACTACCTAAAGTAGATGCCTGAGACCTAGAGAGTTTTGAGGCTAGTCTGGTGGAGGCAGCCAGAGAAATAAAGTTTCTCACTTGGTGGCAGTGGAAAAGGCCACAGGAAGGGAAGGGGGAAAAGGAGTGTGGGCACACTATTTCCCCTATTTTCCCTGCCACTCATAGAACAGGGCATTCCCAGTCGGTGACAGTCTTCATGGCCTAGGTGTTATTTCCCAAAATTTAATAATAATAATAATAATAATAATAATAATAATAATAGTTGTTGTTGTTTAATATTGTATTATATTAACCAAGGGGGCATTTAAAAAGCAGTTTGTTTCAATTGAAACTCTGATAGATGTTTCTCATGCATACCAAAGATCAGGGGAAAGTGCTGATCTTGAAAGCAAAATTGTTAGTATAACAAGTGAAGGTGGTTCTTTCAGTTATGCAAAGGTGACCTGATAAATGATTTTCCCTCCAGGGGAAAAGTTATTTAATCATTTCTGCATAAGTGTGCAAATGCTGCAAATGCAATAGCTACAACCCCACACAGAGTTAAGCATTCAATAGGCTGCTTTGTGACTGCAATCCTATAGTTCCTGGAAGGGTGTCCTTAGGGGGCATAGGAGGATTCTGATCTCTCCCTCTGAGCATGGAGAAAGAGGTTCGGCTCTGGAGGGGGAGATCTGACCTTGCGAACCCAGTCCCAGCTACAGTGGAAACTTTCATGTCCCTTGCATCTCTGGCATCAGTAGAAGCAAACAGTGGGTGTCCCATGGGCATGTTGGGGGCATATCGGGGGAAGACTTCGATTGCCAGACACATCTCAGGAATTGAAGGGAAATGTATGTTAGCCCTGGAACTGGCACACATAATTCCCTCCCACTGCAACCAATAGAAGGGAAATTGCTAAAAATAATAACAAAATAAAATAAAAAATAAATCTGAAAAGGAAAAGAATAAACAGAAAAAAAATGCCACTTCTACCTCCCTTCCATCATGCCAGCACAAGCAATCCCTCGCTCCCACCACACACACACACACACACACACCAGAACAATTGTTTTTCCTGAGTGCTTAACTCCAGGTTGGATTGTGGCCTTTACACACAGGATACACTGATGTTCAAAATCCCTACTGATCCTTAGGACATATTGATTTGGGTGAGGAGATAGAGGTCTATGCTGCCACAGAGAGCGAATATCATGGTATCATGGAGGTTATAATAATGTTTACATTTGAAACATTTCCTTATAGAAAAAAAGGAATGACTAAAAAAGCCAATACTATTGAAAATTATCCTAGGAAAAGTAAAGTGGTGTTTTCAGGAAATATATGATACTTAGTTACAATGGTCTTGTCACTTCATAAGAACACAAAAACATACTGGTAATCAAATAATAGTTCCTAATTCATTTTCTTTGTTTGGTTTGTTGTTGTATTCTAAAATGTATCCGAACATAATTGGCTAATATCTATATGGAGCTGGACCTGCTACAAGGGCACCTTATAGGTCACAGTCTCCTATTGGCACATCTGCTCGACTTGGGATGTCCCAAAGTTTTTTCATTTATTTATTATTGGAGCAAATACCAGTTCTTTATTTGTAGGTGAATCAATAGACTTCATAGTTTTTGCACCAAAACAAAATTTTGAGCTGCTAGGGACAATCTCCTGTGAGGATGGATGGATGCTTTTAAGTGATGGATGGATGCTTATTTGGCTGCAGAGCTGTTGAAAATGCCAGATCTTTATTCAGGCTTACCGTATATACTCAAGTATAAGTCGAGTTTTTCAGCACATTTTTTGTGCTGAAAAATGCCCCCTCGACTTATACTTGGGTCAGCGCACTTATACTGGAGGCAATAAGTTTTCCCAGGTTTTTTGGGTGAAATTAGGGGCCTCGACTTATATTAGGGTCCACTTATACTTGGTAATTTACATCCCTGAAATTTCATGAGAAAGTAGAAGGCGCAAAGAAGGAGCTGGGAACCAGCTTGAGGCTCATGAGAGCAGAGCAGTGTAATAAATGGCCATAGAGCCTGGAGGAAAGTACGGTAGACAGGTTCTGGGTATTTAATGATTAATTGGGATGTTGCAAGAAAGCACTGCAGGAAAACGGTTAATTAAGGCAGAGGAAGCCAAGATTGGGGGGGGGGGATGAGTATAGGCTCTAAGGTCTTCTTTTAGCATGGATGAGTGTTGATTGACATTGCTGGGGTGGCTGAGCACTCTCCTGTCAGCTGCATGTCTACTCTTTCCTTTGCAGCAAGAAGACTGTATGCAGTTTCCTGGTAAAAGACAGATTAAAACCACAGGAGAGTGAAAACAATGCATGGCATTTCGTTTCCTTTTTACATTTCGTATTTAGGAAGACAAAACCTAGAAATTTTCAAAACTCCAGGTGTACTGCCAAGGTGTGCCCTTCCTTTCATTTTTGAAGATCTGCTGTGTACCTTTAAGTTCATGATATTTTTCAGTTCCTAGGCTATTCGAGGGACAGGGATGGAGATGAGCCTTATGCCATTCATGCTCAGCATCAGTCGCCACCAGGAGGCACATTGGGTGCAAGTAATTAAGCATGAAGCTGGGAGGAAAGTAGCTTGGTAAAAAGGAATATGCTAAGCAACTCAGTGTCCTTTACCACTTTAGGTGAGGTAAACGTCCCCCCCCCCAACAAACACATAGTCTCCAGTTGCCCCAAAAATGCCAGGACCATCATGAAAACCCTTAAGCCATCACGGCTTCTCACTTTGTCATGCAGAGTCCCAAATTCCTCTGCCTCCTGCAACTGCAAGTTACTTAAAGCAAACCTCAGTCAGGGAGCAAAAAGGAGGAAAGCCCGGAAGCAGATAGGAAAGGAAAGGCTAGGTGATCTGTGTGTATGTGTGTGTAGTGGCTGAGAGCAGTGGAGGCTGGTGTCTCCAATGTCGGTGGGGAGGTGTATCCACTCTGGGCTTCAGTCTGAACTTTCAAGGAACTAGCCATGGTGCTGAACCCTCCCCCAAATAGTTTCAGCACCATGGATAGCTCCATTAAAGTTCAGGCTGAAACCTGGAGTGGATACACTGAGTCACTGACCCACTGACATTGGAGCCTTCGGCCTCCACTGACTGAGGTGAAATTTGATTTATTTATTTATTTATTTATTTATTATATTTATACCCCGCCTTTTTTCCTGCAAGGAACCCAAGGTGGCTTACATAATCCTCCTCCTTCTCCTCTCCATTTTATCCTCACAACAACCCTGTGAGGTAGGTTAGGCTGAGAGTCAGTGACTGGCCCAAAGTCACCCAGTGAGTTTCATGGCTGAGTGGAGACTAGAACCCGGATCTCCCGAGATTTAGCTTCATGTTGGGGTTGGGGAGGGGTGAAAGGGTTGCCATAGGGAACAAGAGATCTATGGGTTTTTGAAAACAATTCTTCCAACTATTTGTACATATTCCAAAGGCCTACCCTGTGGTGGCAGGCCCAATCTACACCAAGGAAGGCTACATCCTGCCATGATAGTGAGCCTGCTTCCTGAAGTGGTTAGTGGTGGTCACATGTGTGAGTGCTCTAGAACAGTAAACAATGACATCATAGAGGCAATACTGCTGATCTTTTGAGGGTATTTAAGGTAACCTTCTCTTGACTGAATATCTCAATCATTCTTTCTTTCTTTTTTTTCTTTTTTGCTGTCAGTAAATTTTTATTTACAAAAAGCCTTCTTAATGAAAATATGGAGTGTTTAGGAGACTGTCAGCAGTGAAACATAGCATAGATTAAAAGCCACATTTTTCATTTGTGATTAGTAAATAGATTGCACCAATTATCCTCCCTAAACAAGTTACTAATGTAGTATACAAAGTATACAAATGCTCAGTTAAAGGTGACAGATGTTTCCCTCTTATGCTTCTTTTGTGGTCTGCACTGAGCTGTTTAATGCTGATGTAGACGGGCTGAGCTAATTTTGTGCAAACGCTTCCACAGGAACCAGGTGAAACAGGACGACTTAAGGACAGAATGCATGAGAGTGGGCAGCTCTTTTAATTTAGTTATCAATTAGCACCATTTTAATTGAAAATGGTATGAGCCGTTATGCCGATGCACATTTGCAGGGCCTAAGCACTATAATTAGTACTGTACCAGAATATAAATAGCAGCAGGGAAGAAGATTCTAGTTGTTCATTTTATAACTGCTGACTTGCACCAATGGTTCAAGTTTGGAAGAAA
Source organism: Shinisaurus crocodilurus (assembly GCA_021292165.1). NCBI lineage: Eukaryota > Metazoa > Chordata > Lepidosauria > Squamata > Shinisauridae > Shinisaurus > Shinisaurus crocodilurus. The sequence goes on along the minus strand of CM037880.1, from coordinate 189,975,071 downwards.
GAATGAATTGAGGGGAATGAGCAGACAATCCTAGTTACAGTCCATGTGCAGAGTATAAATGCATAGCAAGCATTACATCCAGTGGAGTAAGTTGAGCTTCACTCCACCTCAGCAAAGACGTTACATTGTTGCAGTGACAAAACAATAACAGACAAGACAATAACAGGACACAGCAATTTAGAAGGAAGTGAAACGATTCATCATCTTGGCTTTCAAAATAGGCACTCTGGAAAATGCATATATGATGAACAACCCATACTGTATCTCAGAGAGGATCTGAATGAAGAGAATTCAGTGGGGCAAACAGCCAATCGAGATGTGATGGTAGCTGTGGCAGCCATTTTGTTTGTTCACATGTTGGCACAGGTGAGGGGAGCTGAACCCTTCTTCTCTCATCCGTCTTACCTCCCTGTGATTCATCAACCCAGGCTTTTTCTCCCAGCGATACTCATTTCTAGTATCAGACCCAAGCTGTGGGGAAATAAACCTTTGGAAAATTTACCACAGGGAGATAAGGCAGACAGAGTTTAGCTCCACACATATGCCCACAATTTTTAATGTAAAAATTAGGCTCTGCCTACTCAAACACAGCAGACACAAGCTGTGTCTTGAACACTGCAGACACCAACTATGGCTGTTAGCACAGCATCTAGTTTGGTTTTTTTTTTTTAAATGTCATAGGAAAAATGTTTTCTACATCGCAGGAAAAATACAGTGTTTCCTTAATTAGCATTTGAAATCGGCACAGTTAAAAACAATGCAAAACATGGCCCTAAGCTGTATGGTGGCTTGTGGTGGCTGTTCTTATTGGTTTTCCTTTGCTTCCTTGCTTGCTTGCTTGCTGGTGTAATAGGCATTTGATCTCTGTAATCTGCCCTGGAAATATCTGTAAATTGATGATGATGCTGTTCTGAAAATTATATTGGTTTACAGGACAGCAGAAATGATGTCAAGAAAAATGGTCAGGTCAGTGGAAGGTGAATAATATTTATCCATAGACCTTGAAAGAGTTATCCAGACAAATCTCTTCTCAGAGCACTAGATGCTGCCTGGCTGAGCTGCTGGTGCAAGGTGGCCACTAAGAATCACCACAAAAGAGGAAATGCATCATCAAAAAAGAGGCCGTCAGTGTGCATAAAATCTGCATATGCTAATTTATATGTATAGATGCAAATTTTGAAATCATTCTTGTAATTTAAATAGAAATACAGTATATCTCACCATAGTGTGGAAGGCTGTGACCAGGTGACCTGAGTGCCTGCCTGTTCAGTCTGCTGCCCGGGCACTCACTGATGGTAGGCAAGAGTTCTTATGGTTCTTTATCTTTAAATTGGAATTGAACAGGAAAGCCTTTCAAATAAAGGATTCCTTCTGTTGGTGCGTGTGTGCGTGAGCAGCAGAGTGCGTGTGCGCATGGGAGATTTAAAATCCTGTCTGTGTGCTAGCAGAGGCCTGTTATTCCACACACAGATCTTCCAGATCTCAGCTCTCCCCTTTTCGCAACGTGCAGCGTGTTGTGAAGATGCCAGCCCAGCCTGCCTGTAATCCAACTTGCTTCCAGCTTCCCCGTTTGCAGATTAATCCATGGAGTCAGGAAACACTCTGTAACACCACAGGTCTAATTCTACCTGTTTATTCACTTAGCAAGTAAAGTTCTACAGAGTATACATTTCCTAGTTACAGTCCATGTGCAGAGTATAAATGCATAGCAAGCATTACATCCAGTGGAGTAAGTTGAACTTCACTCCACCTCAGCAAAGACGTTACATTGTTGCAGTGACAAAAGTCCAGCAAGAAGAACAAAGGAGAAGAGAGAAAGCAGTCCTGCCTCTCTCTAAGATGGCTTCAGACAGAAAACAAGTTAGCACGTCATCAGAACATACAAACCATGTGACTAGCTCATAATGCTCCCACGGTCTAGGCTTCCCATGCGAAAAACACGAGAACCCAGAAAGACATAACAAACTTGTTTACAGCCATTCTGTTCTTTCCATGTGTAAACAGTGTGCTACAGCTGGTGAAGTGATACATATCACAACACCTTTGAACAGAAAAAGGTCCTCTGGCAGCCTTTCAAATAGAGGACATATGGCCATCCTAGTGTGTGTGGTGAGGAGAGTGTCTCAAAAGACTGGACAAGAGCAATTAAAGTACCTATCTTTTAAAAAAATATTGGTGGAGTTCAAGCTCTTCCAAGCTCTCCCATGGATTAATTAAGCTCACAGCCAAAAAATAAAAGTAAAAATGGAAACCCTGCTGAGCCAAGGCTTGTAAAGTTCAATTTTCCTTTGAGGTGAGCTTTTATGATGCTTGAGCTTCATTTCTGAGCCCAAGGTCAGATAACTTTACCCATATATTTAATTTTTAAGCTGTTCTCTGGAGAAGCTAGGAGCTCCTCAACAATGTTTGAGAATATAAATGTTCCGTCAACTTCCAGGACAAAAGACCTGCTCTCTGTGTTTTCCAATGTGTTAATTTTGGACTCTTGTGGTAATACTGAATGGTTAAAACTGCATGGGAAGCTGACATAAGACTCTCCATTTTGGAAACTACTTGGAAGTGAGTATGGACCAAACAACCTTTGAGGACCACCTCAACTTTAGTACATTAGTCCTTCCTAAAATGTATACATAGATGACACCTCACTCCTGCATGACTTCATCATATCAACGGAAATATAGCTCTCTTGCGCCAGAAAGGTTGCAAAGAAAGATCACTGTTTTGAACATGGTGGACCTGTAATACTGTTAGAACATTCTGAGAATAAGTGTTTTGGACTATCTCAGATGTATTATGATAGACTGTACAGCCAGACCTGGTACTAGCATTGTTATCAAATTTAGAGAGCCACAATTTAGTGAGGCAAACAGCTAATCAGGATGTGATGGTAGCTGTGGCAGCCATTTTGTTTGCTCATGTGTCAGCACAGGCAGAGTTTAGCTCCACACACATGTACACCATTTTTAATGTAAAAATTAGCAAACTTCGTGATATCAACAAGAATATAGCTCTCTTGTGCCAGACAGGTTGCAAAGAAAGGAGATCACTATTTTGAACATGGTGGACCTGCAGTGCTGTTAGAACATTCTGGTTACAAGTGTTTTCAACTGTACAGCCAGACCTGGCACTAGTGTTGTTATCAAATTTAGAAAGCCACATAAACAGCTCTTATTTTATTTCTTTTAGCAGCAGCAAGAATATAAGTAGTTAGGCACTGGAAAACCTGACTACTTAATTCAGAACTTGAATTGAGAATATGATAACTACCATTATCTAAACACTGAGGCACCAAAATAGGTTGAAAAAGGTGCAGCCAAGCAAAACCTCTTCACAAAGAATGTGATATTCCTTTATTTCATCCATAAGTAGATGGTTTCTGGGGTTTCCAGTTTCTCAGTCTTCCTTTTGAAAGACTCTTTTACATCACCCATAAGGGCAACCATTTATTATATCATATCCAGCAGGAATATCCTTGTAGGTATTTGTACATGAACGTGTTTCTAGCTTAAATCATAGAATCATAGAATCATAGAAAAGTAGAGTTGGAAGGGGCCTACAAGGCCATCGAGTCCAACCCCCTGCTCAATGCAGGAATCCAGGTCAAAGCATCTCTGACAGATGTCTGTCCAGCTGCACCTTGAATGCCTCCAGACTGGGAGAGCCCACCACCTCCCTAGGTAGTTGATTCCATTGTCTTATTGCTCTGACAGTCAGGAAATTTTTCCTGATGTTTAGGTGGAATCTAGGTTCCTGTAACTTGAGCCCATTATTCCGTGTCCTGCAAACTGGGATGAACGAGAAGAGATCTTTGCCCTCCTCTGTGTGACATCCCTTCAAATACTGGAAGAGTGCGATCATATCTCCCCTCAGTCTCCTCTTCTGAAGGCTAAACATGCCCAGTTCTTTCAGTCTCTCCTCATAGGGCCTTGTTTCCAGTCCCTTTATCATCCTTGTTGCCCTCCTCTGAACCCTCTCCAGTTTGTCTATGTCCTTCTTAAAGTGAGGTGCCCAGAACTGGACGCAGTACTCAAGATGAGGCCTAACCAGTGCCGAGTAGGGAATTATCACTTCCCGCGATTTGGAAGCTATACTTCTATTAATACAGCCCAAAATAGCATTTGCCTTCTTTGCAGCCACATCGCATTGCTGGCTCATATTCAGTTTGTGATCTACCACAATTCCAAGATCCTTCTCACTTGTAGTATTGTTGAGCCAAGTGTCCCCCATTCTGTAACTCTGCATTTGGTTTCCTCTCCCTAGGTGCAGCACTTGGCATTTATCCCTATTAAATTTCATTCTGTTGTTTTCGGCCCAGCGCTCCAGCCTATCGAGGTCACTTTGAATTTTGTTTCTGTCTTCCAGAGTATTAGCTGTTCCACCCAACTTTGTGTCATCTGCAAATTTGATAAGCATTCCCTGTACCTCCTCATCCAAGTCATTAATAAAAATGTTGAAGAGCACCGGGCCCAGGACCGAGCCCTGTGGTACCCCGCTCGTTACCTCTCCCCAGTTTGAGAAGGAACCATTGATAAGCACTCTTTGAGTCCGATTCTTTAGCCAATTGTGGATCCACCTGATAGTTGTTCCATCTAGCCCACTCTTAGCTAGCTTACTAATCAGGATATCATGAGGCACTTTGTCGAAAGCTTTGCTGAAGTCCAGATATATAATGTCCACAGCATTCCCACAGTCCACAAGGGAGGTTACCCGATCAAAAAATGAGATCAGATTAGTCTGACAGGATTTGTTCTTGACAAATCCATGCTGGCTTCTAGTAATCACTGCATTGTTTTCAAGGTGCTTGCAGACTGACTTCTTTATAATCTGCTCAAAAATCTTCCCAGGGATTGATGTCAGACTGACTGGCCTATAGTTCCCAGGTTCCTCCTTCTTGCCCTTTTTGAAGATGGGAACAACATTTGCCCTCCTCCAGTCGTCTGGCACTTCACCTGTCCTCCATGATTTCTCAAAGATAATAGACAGTGGTTCTGAGAGTTCTTCTGCCAGTTCCTTTATTACTCTAGGATGCAGCTCATCAGGCCCTGGAGATTTAAACTCGTTCAGAGTAATCAGGTGCTCCTTGACCATTTGCCTATCAATCTCAAGCTGCAATTCTGCCCCTTCAGTCTGCACTTCAGGTTTGCCAGGGGGGTCATAGACCCTCTTTTGGGAGAAGACCGAGCCGAAGTAGGAATTGAACACTTCTGCCTTTTCTTTGTCTTCTGTTATCAATTTGCCATCCTCATTGCGTAGTTGAACCACCAGTTCTTTCTTCTGTCTTTTACTGTGCATGTATCTGAAGAAAGCTTTTTTGTTGCTTTTAGCATTCCTCGCTAACCTTAGCTCATTCTCAGCTTTAGCCTTCCTGACACTATTCCTGCAGTTCTGTGCTACCTGCCTGTACTCTTCCCCTGTAGCCTGTCCTTCCTTCCACTTCCTATACGTGTCCTTTTTTGTTTTCAGGTCATCTTTGAGTTTATTGTGAAGCCACATTGGCTTTTTCTGTTGCCCTCTGCCTTTTTTCCTTGTGGGAATTGTTTGCAATTGTGCCTTTAAAATTTCCTTCTTTAAAAACTCCCACCCCTCCTGGGCTCCCTTTCTCGTGAGAGTCACTTGCCATGGGATCTTACTAATCATTGTTCTGAGTTTGTTAAAATTGGCTTTCCTAAAATCCAGGGTACGTGTTTGGCTACACTCAGCTTTTGCTTCTGTTAGAATCAAGAACTCTAGTATAACATGGTCACTTTCCCCCAGAGTTCCCGAAACTGCCACTTTATCCACTAACTCGTCTCTGTTGGTTAGAATCAGGTCAAGGATAGCCGATCCTCTAGTTCCTTCCTCCACTTTCTGTAGGAGGAAGTTATCAGCAACACAGGTCTGGAATTTCTTGGAGGGGCCATGTTTGGCTGAATAAGTCTCCCAACAGATATCAGGGAAATTGAAGTCTCCCATTACTACCACATCGTGCCTCCTTGAAACACTGGCAATTTGCTTTTCAAAAGTTCCATCCTCATCTTCTCCTTGATTGGGTGGTCGGTAGTAGACTCCAACCGCCATGTTCGTTTTATTCTTTGCCAAAATTTGTTTGTCTTGTTTGTTTTGTTAAGATATGTCTTTTGTATCTGAATATCTGAATAAAATGTTGGTGGGGGAGAAGATTATCTATATGTTCTACAATGAGAAAATCAGCTCAGCTCTTGGATACGAGTTTTCATAAAGTACAGCTTGTCCACCACTACCAATCTTCCACTTCAATGGGCAGACACAGGTGAGGTTGGTGTATATTAGGGTGCACTCTCAGTTCCCAGGTGTAGAGAAATGAGGCTCCATATGAAAAGTGTACTAAATGAATGGAGTGAGTACCCTAACACTAAAACATGCCCCAGAATCCTCTGCAGCGTACACGCAGTGGTGTCATCAGGGCAGGACTTTGGAGCAGAAGTCCAGGGCCCCACTCAGCAGAAAAAGCAGGAGGGCCCCCAAATACATAATGAGCAAGAGACCCACTGCTTATCTCATTTTAAAGTAAGTGCAAGTGAAGTAGAATCATATAATAGTAGAGTTGGAAGGGGCCTATAAGGCCATCGAGTCCAACCCCCTGCTCAATGCAGGAACCCAAGTCAAAGCATCCCTGACAGATGGCTGTCCAGCTGCACCTCCAATGTGGGAGAGCCCACTACCTCCCTAGGTAGTTGGTTCCATTGTCATATTTTTTTCCTGAATCCTGATGTTCACCCGGAATCTGGCTTTATGTAACTTGAGCCCATTATTATGTGTCCTGCAATCTGGGATGATTGAGAAGAGATCCTGGCCCTCCTCTGTGTGAAAACTTTTCAAGTACTTCAAGAGTGCTATCATATCTCCCCTCAGTCTTCTCTTCTGAAGGCTAAACATGCTCAATTCCTTCAGTCTCTCCTCACAGGGCCTTGTTTCCAGTCCCCTTTATCATCTTTGTTGCCCTCCTCTGACTGAACCCTCTCCAGTTTGTCTACGTCCTTCCTAAAGTGTGGTGCCCAGAACTGGACGCAGTACTCAAGATGAGGCTTAACCAGTGCTGAGTAGAGGGGAACTAGTACTAGAACTAGTAACACACATCACCATCTAAAGCCGCCCCTCCACACACACACCATAATAAAATTACCTGAAAATGCCACTGCATTTGGCAAATGTGCAGAGGTTCTTGGGCATATAAATCAATCTGGAAAGGGTCATCTGAATGTTAAAAAGTTTGAAAAGCCCCATGCCAAAGTATCAAAGAATAAGCAGAAATAGGCCCATCTATTCTTTTAACATTGCCTGGCACCTCCCGTACCTCTCAAACACCACTCCGGCTGAAAGCAAAGCCTTTCTTTTTCTCTTTCTCTGTACTTTATCCATAGATAGCATCCCAACATTTTCTAATGGCCTAATGGACCTGTGAAACAGAGTCTGTGATTAATCTTCAGATGAGCCAAAGATAATTGCCAGTTGTTGTCTCCCCCCACCCCCGGCCGGCCTAACAATAGTGTGTTTTCAACAATACAATCTCTTCCTAATGCTGCACCAAAGGACATCCATCTGTTTTCATCAGTCTGGAGAGAACATTTGGTCTTTCCAGCAGTGATAACAGAGTCAGTGTGGGCAGAAGCTGGGATGTCAGTGTAAGGGATTATGTAACGGGAAGAACGCAGCAGCCATTTTTTAAGCAGTCTTTGCAGGGGAGTACTATTGTCTCCAGCTTCTTCCAAATATGATAAACAGAAACCACGAAGGTTGCTTAAAGGCCAGTCCTATCTCTGCTGGGCATGGATAGCATCTCTCTTATTAATTATTAATTCAGTATATTTATACCCCGCCTTTTTTCCTGAAAGGAACCCAAGGCAGCTTACATAATCCTCCTCCTCCTCCTCCTCCTCCTCCTCCTCTCCATTTCATCCTCACAACAACCCTGTGAGGTAGGTTAGGCTGAGAGTCAGTGACTGGCCCAAAGTCACCCACTGAGCTTCATGGCTGAGCGGGGACTAGAACCCGGATCTCCCGAGTCCCAGTCCAACACTCTAACCACTATGCCACACTGGTTCTCTTTATGGTTTTTGAGGTGTGTGTGCTCTGTTGGAAGCTCTTTCCACAAACTGAGCATTTATAGGGCTTCTCCCCTGTGTGAGTCATTTGATGGTTTTAAGGTGTGTGCTCTGTTTGAAGATCTTTTCGCACTCTGAGCATTTATAGGGCTTCTCGCCTGAGTAGATTGTATGATGTTATTTAAGGCTTATGCTATGACTGAAATTCTTTCCATGCTCTAAGCATTTATAGGGCTTCTCCCCTGTGTGGATTCTTCCATGTCTTTTAAGGTGCATGCTGAGCGTGAAGCTCTTTCCACACTCTAAGACCCAATATACATCAGGTAATGGTGGAATCCTATGTATGTTTAGACAGGGGGGGAAAAGTCCTACCCATCCCAGAATTCCTCAGCCAGTATGACTGGTTGGGGAATTACAGGACTTGCAGGACATTTTTTCTGTCTACACATGCATAAGATTGTGCCCCAACTTGGTGCCCTCCAGATGTTCTGGACTCCAAACTTGCATCATTCCTGACCATTGGCCATGCTGGCAGGCTGGGAATGATGGGAATTGGTTCAAAGCATCTGGAGGGAACCAGGACGGGGAAGGCTGAGCCAAGAAAGCCACACTGCCATGGTGCTGCCGCCATTGCACTGACAGTATCTACTACTGGAATTGCACTGCTGAAGTTGGGGGAGTAATGTGGTGCATGGCATAGAGGGGTGGGGTGGAACTTAATCAGAATCCACTGGGGTAGTTACTAACTTAAAACCCTGACAACACTGTAACATTACCCATGTAAAAGAGAAGGTGGAAATTAAAACACCCCCATTCAAGCTGAGGGGAAAAACCCAAAATAACTGCCCATCTCCACCTCTCTCTACACAGCCATAAAGGAAAATAAGATTCTGACTAACCCTGCAGTGACTCATGTCCCACTACGAGGAGTTTTCAGGACTCAGCCAGGGAACACTAACCCCACATATCAAGCCGTAGGAGCATGATAGAATGGGACGAAGGGAGATGGACAAAATGGAGTGTTCTAAGGACGCTGTGGCCCGAAACATCAGTGACCCGAAATTGTCTCTCGTTTCTTCTGTTCTAGTTTTGCTGTTGAGAGTGCTTATGGCCATGATCACTCTGTGGGTGCAACAGCACCTTCCCGCCCATGTTCCCCAGCAACTGGAGCACATAGGCATACTGCCTCTGATACTGGAGGAAGCAGTATCCAGATACTGGACCTCGGGTTCTTTCCGCAGCAGCTGCTAGAGGGCATGGGTGGGGAGTGGGATCAGAATGCGGCGTCCCCCTCCAGAAGTTGTAGGAGTATCTATGACTTCAGGAGGGGGACTTTGACATAGCCCATGGTCCCTGGCACACTCTCCCAGGGATCATAGGATTGCTCTGCCTGAGCTTTGAATCTACAGTGTTCCCATGTAGATTTACATTTGTTGGACCATCTTGCTGTGGCAAAACTTAACTGATGCACAACAGTTTTGCAATCCAAATTGTGAAGACCCTGCTTTTTTTATTCTGTGACACATAAAGGTTACCCTCAATAAGAGTACATATTTGTCAGCTCCTTGTTATCTGCAAAATTAAGTGCAGCTTCTCATATCTGGCTTCCTTGGACGAATCATGAAGCAGTCCTTTGTACTTTACATTTGGATCATGGAGGCAGGCGTTCTGCTTCTTGGATATTAAAGTACCTCCTTTTATAAAATAGCAGTCTTTTTACTGATAAGAGTATGGAGAACCCAGACAATTATTTCTGGGAGAATTCCAATCGTCAAATGAAAACAGTGACCTTGTGGAATGCAGGCGACATAACGATCCGAGTGAGGGACAATCATTAGTGAAGTTTCTCAGTTGGAAAAAAAAAAAGCAAAGGAAACAAGAAAGACCATCTGATGACAGCCTCTTTGCCATACCAATACATAATCACACATTCTGAAGAAGCTTGAGTCTTGACATGGTTGGTGTAAGATATTGTTAAAGTCCCACAAAACAATAGCCTACCTAATAGAGGCTTACTTTAAATGTGGTAACCAGGCATCTACATTATTGGCACATGGCTTGCACACACACACACAATGCCCCTCCATCAGAAAATGTCCCTTACATCGAAAATAATGCAGATGGCACAGTATTCCCATTGGATAAGATTAATTAGGCTTTTGCAGGATATTATTCCATCATATAGAGCCAGTGTGGCGTAGTGGTGAGAGTGTTGGACTGGGACTCAGGAGATCCGGGTTCTAGTCCCCACTCTGCCATGAAACTGACTGGGTGACTTTGGGCCAGTCACTGACTCTCAGCCTAACCTACCTCACAGGGTTGTTGTGAGGATAAAATGGAGAGGAGGAGGAGGATTATGTAAGCTGCCTTGGGTTCCTTGCAGGAAAAAAGATGGGGTATAAATATAATAAATAAATAAATAAATAAATAAGATACTGTAAGAAATGAGTGAGGATTGTGTAAGCCGCCTTGGGTTCCTTGCAGGAAAAAAGGCGGGGTATGTATAAATAAATAAATATTAAAGTGTCATAAAAAATAAACTCTTAAAGAATGGAAGCAATGACTCCAGGCAACTTTGTACATGTTGTTATAGGAATTATATTGCATTACATTTGGGACTTCTGCTTTGTTTTATATGTTCAGTGACTGTACTGATATCCCTATCTTCTCCTCAAATAGTCCTTGATGGTTTCTTGTCCCTATTCCAACAGGCTTGCCTTGTTTTAGATCCTGTCTCATTATCTCTTTGTTTGCTGTCCAAAATGAGCTTCTTTTAAGTTGCATGGTCTCAGCACAGAATGTTTGCTACTATTGTACAATGTAGGTGTGCAGTCATGAAAAATTTAGGGCGACAAGGTTGGGGGGGTGCCTTTTATTTCTTGGTAAAAGTAGCTTCATACAATTCAGAAACTTGTCTGGGTCTTGAGCCCAGTGAGGTATCTGCTGTTTTGAAGCTTATCCCACTGCTCTTCCCAAGATGGAGTGAGCTGTGATCTGGTATCTAGAAAAGTGCTGTGAAGTACTTAAAATGCCTGGGCCAGCTTCATTTCAGGGCATGTTGTTTTGATTTGACAATGAAACAGAAATATATTCTTTAGGTTGCATAGAGAAAACGCTCGTTAAAATGCTGCTGTCCTAGGACTGTATATGTTATGCTTTCATGCAAGCAATCCTGTACTTCCAATAAAGGTAAGAGTCCTGTTCAGGCATTATTATGCCTGAACACGGTAAAATAACATGCATAAGTGGCATCGGGCCACGTGCACTGGCCCTGCCTCCAGCATCCTTGCACATTCCAGTCCTGCCTTCTAGGTCCCCACCCTACCTTTGCTGAGCATGGAAAGCTGGAGGGGGCTTCTACTCACATTCTCCATGTCAGGGAGATTGGGGCAGAGCTGGCGGGTGCACCCCCAGCCCTCCTACGTGTGTCACATATTAATCATTTGAACTTTATATTATGATGGAACCATGACTTTATAAAAATGCAGTGGTGAATCTGTGTCCAACAAGCTTTTTGATGGAAGGAGCAGCTTGTAACATCGATCCTGCGATCCTCATCCATGTCCCGCTGCCAGCAGAGGTTCAGTTTACCAGGATGTGAGACAGGGCCTTTTCAGTTGCAGCTCCTGCATTGTAGAAAGTTGGGAGGTCCAATTGCCCACTCTCCTAAATGATATTTTTATGCTCTGTCTGTATATATATATATATATATTTCCAAGCTTTTGGGTTGGTCTACAGTGCGGTTGTATACATATCTATGCAAAGGCAAGTCCCATTGAATTCAATGGAATTTACTTCAAGGGAAGTGGGTATAGGATTGCTGGCTAAGGCTGCAATCCTCTATACACTTGTTTGGGAATAAGTCCCACTGAACTCAATAAGGCTTACTTCTGAGTAGTCAATACACTGTAAAACTGAAATCCTATTCCCTAGTCCCTGGGAGTAAACCCCATTAACTCAACAGGACTTTCATCTGGCTAGAGGTGCATAGGATTGTGCTGTTAATTACTATCCCCTCCATTGAATGTTTCAGGATACAATCCTATATTCACCACACACAAGACTCATTGAACTTAATAAGGCTTACTTGTGGATTGTGTAGGATTGCATTGATAATCTCTGGCTCTGATGTTAATTCTTTATTTGATTCTTTAGATTGCATTTCATTTTAATTTGTGATTCTGAGCTGCCTCGGGGGCTCTGTGGAGAGAGCTGAAAGGCAGAATCTAAACATATACACATATAAATAAATAAATCCTTCTGCATTCTGCCAGAATTTGTTTCCAGTCAAAGACTCTGTGTTTTGGGTTTCCATAATAATGGCATGGTTACTTTATTATTTTTTTTCTTCTGCAGAAAAACATTTATTGGTTCACATCTTAGGAGAAAGATATTAGGTAAAAGGAAAAGGTAAAAAGAAAGAAAAGAACTACAAATCAGTCACATAATTCAGTTAACACAAAGTGTTAACCGTAATTGTTAAATCTTGTGTAGTAATGACAATTTACAGTAAGGGAACTAAGATCACTCCTGGGTTTCATTTTAAATGAAGCTGATTTGCAAATCAAACAATAGACCATTTCTTGACATATAGATAAGATTATGCTTTGTGCAGGTATGTTTCCAAATGTGTCTCATATTCCTAAATTCAAGCTTTCAGTCAACCTCCTACTTGCATCTGTGTGCATATACACAAGCAATTGGAGAGTTATTCAGACTAAACAGATGGATAATCATAGTGTGAGCAGCTTGATTAAGAGGCAGAGTGTAGGATGTAATGCTGTTCCCCTCTAAACTTAGGAATTCAGGCAGTTTTCAGAAATGCAGCCTTTCTATGGGACAAACAAATAGCTTGCAGCCTAATCTTGTGCATTTTTATTAGTAAATGTTCCACAGTTCAGTGCTTCCCAAGGCTGCAGTCACATGCACACTTTCTTGCAGTAAGCAGCATTGAACTTATGTGGATTTATTTCTGAGTTAACATGCATAGGATTGCACTGGATGTCTCTCTTTCTCCCATGCCAGTGTTACTCCTACCAGAAACTGTAGCAATGCTGGTGGGGGAAAGAGAGAACGCATGGACTTCTCCCACAGAACCTTGGGATTCCTACACTACTGAGCTACACATCAAGGATTGCCTGTGGTGAAGAATTGCTGACACAGAGAATTGCTCACAGTTGTTTGTATGGTCTCAGGAGTGCTAGAGACATATATGCTTCATAGATTTCATAGAGTTGGAAGAAGCCTACAAGGCTATTGAGTCCAAGCCCCTGCTCAATGCAGGAAACTAGAGGAGGGGTCTCCCATCCAAGTAATAACCAGGCCTGACCCTGCTTAGCTTTCCACGCTCAGACAAGCTGAGCCAGCGTAAGCCACAGGCCTGTTCCATCCCAGTCCCCACTTAGGGATGGGCATATCTGTCAGCTTTGCTTTCTCCCACATTTGATTTAAAAATAAAAATAGAAATCTCCAGTTCTTTTTATCCTGAATATGGAAAACTTTGCAAATTCTGTTAAATTCTTATCAAAACTGAATTGAAATGAAATTCTCGCCAGTCTTGACCCCCCCCCAACGCATCACATGACAATTGGAAGCCACTGCAACTAGAGGTGATGGCAAAGTTAATCTGAGCCAGGCTTAGATGCAAACTCTGGAGGTTCACAAATGCCCACTGCAAATCAAGGGCAAGTTTGTAAAACCCTAAAAATTTTCTCTGGCTTCGATCAAAATCAAAGAAGGAGAAGAATACCTGGCTTCTTCCTGCCATCCCTGCCACCTCTTGCCATCCCCAAAAGCCCCCTCCCACCAGCCCCCACCACAAAACAGTTTACCCCCACCCCAGCCTTCATTATCTGGAAGGTTCCAGTGGTTGGAGCAGCAGTGGCAGGCACACGCCAAGAGGAGAGGACAAGAGATTTTCCCTAGAATCATAGAAAAGTAGAGTTGGACGAGGCCTACAAGGCCATCGAGTCCAACCCCCTGATCAATGCAAGAATCCAAGTCAAAGCATCCCTGACAGATGGCTGTCCACTCCAGCTGCACCTTGAATGCCTCCAATGTGGGAGAGCCCACCGCCTCCCTAGGTAGTTGGTTCCCGTTCTTTCCTCCTTCTCCATCACCCTGACGCACTGGATAGCAGTCTGTTGGGACACAGTGCCCGAGGCACCTGGGATGAGGTAGAGCTGCTGCAGCTGAAGGAGCCCTCAAGACAAGGACATCTCCCCTGTCCGCCAGGCTTTGCATCCCAGCATGCTGTTACCTGGTGCATCAGGGAGATGGAAAGGGAGGGAGAAAAGGACATGCAGCAGCCTGCCTTCCTCTTCCTGCACACCTGCCGCTAGTTCCACTGTGGCTTGCCAGGCAAGTGAAGGGAAGGGGAGGAAATGTGTTTTGGGGTGGGGGCTGGCAGGGAGGACTTTGAAGGATGGCAAGGGCTTGCGGGGACAAGTGGCATGTTTCTGAGCCCTTGGGCTGTCTTAGAAACATTATCCGAGCCTTTCAGATTTTAATCTGAGTTAATCCAAGGAGTGCAACCCTAACTGTAACTAACCATGCTGTCAAATATGAGATCTTCGATGATCTATACATTACCCTGTGCTGCTGTTAGTATGCCCCAGTATATCTCACACTGTTTCTATATTACAAGCCAGGGTATGGAATGCCAGCGTTAATAGAATTTGTTCCACTTTGCACAGACTTAAATATCTCCGTTAGGCATGTGTTACTGATGTGCATTTATTAAACCCATTTCCCCTTGTTTTGAATAGCCATTTCTGGAAGCTATGACCCATGGATTGCATCCCACAATGCAATTCAGCAAACATAACATGATGTTTTCTCCATCATCTTGAGAAGGGAGATTTTATATAGAAAATTGTTGCCCTACGCTACATACCTTGCTTGAACTGTTTAAATGTGCATCTTCTTATTTCCAGTAACAACTATTCTATCACTTTTTCAGATATAATGACAGTGTAAACTCAGTTGAAAATAGGAAAGCAGGAGGCGGGTGCAAAAAGGGAAAAAAAAGCAGGCTCAAAAAGTATTATAAGTGAAAAGATCATTTTTATGACATTCTGATTTTATTTTATTTTTTTGGTTTGTTTTTTGAGGAAGGCTTTTGTGTTGCCTATAATGGTTTCATTTTCTTTATACACATCACAGCAATGAAATACACAGAAACTAAAATACAAGGAAAAGCTGGATAAATAATTAAAGGAGAATGAAAAAGGTTGCAGCACGCTGACAGCAAAGCAGCGTCTAAAAGAAGGAAAGTTAATATTTATTATGCTTGAGGCAAAAGCCCAGATTGACAATAATAAGCCTTCTATTTCTCACATTTTTCAGTCCTTAACCTCCCAGAATGCTCATTCCTGAGATATTACAGAATTTTTAACCAAGATGGTCTGCAGCTTCTAAAACATTCCCTGTGCAAGTATCTGACTTGGATGCCCTTGAAACTGAGTAGACCAATAAGGGAATAAGACAACTTTTGTTCTTCATTATTTTATTCATATTATTAGTTTAACTCTTTATTATACTACAGTACTTGAGTATGTCATTATCATAACCAAAGTCTCTCACAGTTACTAACTTGAATAAGTCTTGCAAATTGTGGATTTTTATGATGATGGTTGCTATTGTTATTATGAACTGGGAAACATAAACTGCAATCTCACTCCCCTTCTGCATAAGAGGAAGGCAGGCTGCTTAATGGGTCCTCAGATTAATGAAGCTGAATGTTCCCCTAACTCAGAAGTATTCTACTCAGAAGTAAGCCAGAAAAGCCTCTGCATGTCTACCCAGAAGAAGGCAGAAATGAATTACTCAGCAGCACTTTCAAATATCATCCCAAATACAAAGACTCTGCATGTCTACTCAGAAGTAAGCATGAGCAGCATGTCTACTCAGAAGTAATCAGGACACACCTCAGAAGTAAGCAGGACTCAGTCACCCAGCATCTCCCTCCTCAGGCCCTGCTTCCTCTCCCCAGCAGGGAAAAGCTGATCTCCAATCAGCAGCTGATCCGGATAGCTTTTCTCTGCTGAGCCCTGAGAAAGGGAGCATTTTCAGTTATGAATCCACCCTTATACAGAGAGCTTCTCTAGGCTTCATTTCTTCTCATTATTATTTAGCACTTTACTCCCCTGTCTAGCCAGTGAATTGTATTACAGAGAGATGGAGAGAATGGGCCAAAGGCATCTGATGTAGTTTGTCTTTGGAGCCTGACCATTATTGGATGAGATGCTCCCTAGGAACCCTTGGTATGTCACTCTGAGCTTCTTGGAGAAAGAGCTGGTACAGTGTAGCAGCTAAGACTGGGCTATGGATCAAAAAGATCCTGGTTTGAAATTTGTCTTTGCCAGAAGCTTACGAAGAGCACAATCCTAGCCTTCTAACCTTGCCGGGCAGGGCCATAGGATTATTCGGAGTCCCAGCTCCTGTGAGCTCGGAGCTGGGATTCCGAACTCCCCCCTCACAGTCAGTATGGAAAGAACCATGCTGGCTGCCTCCCTGAGGTTGCAAATTTGCCTCAGAGAGGAGGAAAAGGGGCGTGCTGGGGGACAGGGAGGAGGCTGGGGGCGATGGCTTATGCCTACCCAAATGGCGCCCCAGCCTCCTCCCTCCCCCTCCAAAGAACTTCATCTAGTTGGCTGAAAATGGCCATCTAGATGATATGCAGGGTGCGAGGTGTGGAGGCAGCAAAAGTTTGGAAGCCTACGTGCATTGAGGGTGGGGGTGAGAGGATTGTGCTCCCTGTGGTCTTAGGCAACCACCCTCTCTCACCCTCCGTCTTTCTATCTGCAATATGGGAAATCATAATACTGACTTACCTTACAGGGTTGTTGCAAAGATTGTGAAATGCTTTGAACATTTGAAAGTGCTATAGAAATGTTTGAATAATAATAATTATTAATATTAATATTAATATCATATTAGATGATTGTGCAGCATGACAGTAAGATAAAACATAGTTATGAATCCAGGCTAGGCATTCCTCAGTGTCTGGGGCTTTCCCACAATACCATTGTACTTTGTATCAGAATTAATTTTTAACATATTTCTCCCTCTCCCATGAGAATGGTTATTTAGCATGTTCTGTTCCTCCCTGGTAGCATCAGATGTTCTAAGAGCATCTGTTACAAAAGCAACCACATCTTGATTCATGCAGATGTATTATTTGTTTTTAATTTCTTTTATTGGTAAGCCTACTTATTAATCCTTGATCGTTTTATTTCTTCTTGATCATGATGTTACCATGAAGGCAGATCAGATTTCTCCCTCTCAGAAGTTTATCTCTCAAGAGAAACTTGTCTTCTCTGGTGCAGAGTTTATACTTGAGCAGCCAAAATCAGAGCTCAATTATATGATGAAATACTGGGATTTAACTGTTAGAACAGTGATGACAGGGGAATCACAACAAATAAGAGTATAAGCTGATGGTTAATATGTTCTTAGCATTTTAAGAGAAACTTGTCTTCCCTAGAACAGAGCTTATTCCTGAACAGCCAAAATTAGAACTCAATAAAGTGGGATTTAGGTGCTGGAATAGTGATGGCAGGGGAAATCACACCAAATAAAGGTGCAAGCTTAAGGCTGATTTGTAAATTGATGATGATGCTGTTCTGAAAATTATATTGGTTTACAGGACAGCAGAAATGATGTCAAGAAAAATGGTCAGGTCAGTGGAAGGTGAATAATATTTATCCATAGACCTTGAAAGAGTTATCCAGACAAATCTCTTCTCAGAGCACTAGATGCTGCCTGGCTGAGCTGCTGGTGCAAGGTGGCCACTAAGAATCACCACAAAAGAGGAAATGCATCATCAAAAAAGAGGCCGTCAGTGTGCATAAAATCTGCATATGCTAATTTATATGTATAGATGCAAATTTTGAAATCATTCTTGTAATTTAAATAGAAATACAGTATATCTCACCATAGTGTGGAAGGCTGTGACCAGGTGACCTGAGTGCCTGCCTGTTCAGTCTGCTGCCCGGGCACTCACTGATGGTAGGCAAGAGTTCTTATGGTTCTTTATCTTTAAATTGGAATTGAACAGGAAAGCCTTTCAAATAAAGGATTCCTTCTGTTGGTGCGTGTGTGCGTGAGCAGCAGAGTGCGTGTGCGCATGGGAGATTTAAAATCCTGTCTGTGTGCTAGCAGAGGCCTGTTATTCCACACACAGATCTTCCAGATCTCAGCTCTCCCCTTTTCGCAACGTGCAGCGTGTTGTGAAGATGCCAGCCCAGCCTGCCTGTAATCCAACTTGCTTCCAGCTTCCCCGTTTGCAGATTAATCCATGGAGTCAGGAAACACTCTGTAACACCACAGGTCTAATTCTACCTGTTTATTCACTTAGCAAGTAAAGTTCTACAGAGTATACATTTCCTAGTTACAGTCCATGTGCAGAGTATAAATGCATAGCAAGCATTACATCCAGTGGAGTAAGTTGAACTTCACTCCACCTCAGCAAAGACGTTACATTGTTGCAGTGACAAAAGTC
This sequence comes from Shinisaurus crocodilurus, assembly GCA_021292165.1. Taxonomy (NCBI): domain Eukaryota; kingdom Metazoa; phylum Chordata; class Lepidosauria; order Squamata; family Shinisauridae; genus Shinisaurus; species Shinisaurus crocodilurus. Next base: position 189,956,507 of record CM037880.1, on the reverse strand, counting down.
CAGCAAGAAGAACAAAGGAGAAGAGAGAAAGCAGTCCTGCCTCTCTCTAAGATGGCTTCAGACAGAAAACAAGTTAGCACGTCATCAGAACATACAAACCATGTGACTAGCTCATAATGCTCCCACGGTCTAGGCTTCCCATGCGAAAAACACGAGAACCCAGAAAGACATAACAAACTTGTTTACAGCCATTCTGTTCTTTCCATGTGTAAACAGTGTGCTACAGCTGGTGAAGTGATACATATCACAACACCTTTGAACAGAAAAAGGTCCTCTGGCAGCCTTTCAAATAGAGGACATATGGCCATCCTAGTGTGTGTGGTGAGGAGAGTGTCTCAAAAGACTGGACAAGAGCAATTAAAGTACCTATCTTTTAAAAAAATATTGGTGGAGTTCAAGCTCTTCCAAGCTCTCCCATGGATTAATTAAGCTCACAGCCAAAAAATAAAAGTAAAAATGGAAACCCTGCTGAGCCAAGGCTTGTAAAGTTCAATTTTCCTTTGAGGTGAGCTTTTATGATGCTTGAGCTTCATTTCTGAGCCCAAGGTCAGATAACTTTACCCATATATTTAATTTTTAAGCTGTTCTCTGGAGAAGCTAGGAGCTCCTCAACAATGTTTGAGAATATAAATGTTCCGTCAACTTCCAGGACAAAAGACCTGCTCTCTGTGTTTTCCAATGTGTTAATTTTGGACTCTTGTGGTAATACTGAATGGTTAAAACTGCATGGGAAGCTGACATAAGACTCTCCATTTTGGAAACTACTTGGAAGTGAGTATGGACCAAACAACCTTTGAGGACCACCTCAACTTTAGTACATTAGTCCTTCCTAAAATGTATACATAGATGACACCTCACTCCTGCATGACTTCATCATATCAACGGAAATATAGCTCTCTTGCGCCAGAAAGGTTGCAAAGAAAGATCACTGTTTTGAACATGGTGGACCTGTAATACTGTTAGAACATTCTGAGAATAAGTGTTTTGGACTATCTCAGATGTATTATGATAGACTGTACAGCCAGACCTGGTACTAGCATTGTTATCAAATTTAGAGAGCCACAATTTAGTGAGGCAAACAGCTAATCAGGATGTGATGGTAGCTGTGGCAGCCATTTTGTTTGCTCATGTGTCAGCACAGGCAGAGTTTAGCTCCACACACATGTACACCATTTTTAATGTAAAAATTAGCAAACTTCGTGATATCAACAAGAATATAGCTCTCTTGTGCCAGACAGGTTGCAAAGAAAGGAGATCACTATTTTGAACATGGTGGACCTGCAGTGCTGTTAGAACATTCTGGTTACAAGTGTTTTCAACTGTACAGCCAGACCTGGCACTAGTGTTGTTATCAAATTTAGAAAGCCACATAAACAGCTCTTATTTTATTTCTTTTAGCAGCAGCAAGAATATAAGTAGTTAGGCACTGGAAAACCTGACTACTTAATTCAGAACTTGAATTGAGAATATGATAACTACCATTATCTAAACACTGAGGCACCAAAATAGGTTGAAAAAGGTGCAGCCAAGCAAAACCTCTTCACAAAGAATGTGATATTCCTTTATTTCATCCATAAGTAGATGGTTTCTGGGGTTTCCAGTTTCTCAGTCTTCCTTTTGAAAGACTCTTTTACATCACCCATAAGGGCAACCATTTATTATATCATATCCAGCAGGAATATCCTTGTAGGTATTTGTACATGAACGTGTTTCTAGCTTAAATCATAGAATCATAGAATCATAGAAAAGTAGAGTTGGAAGGGGCCTACAAGGCCATCGAGTCCAACCCCCTGCTCAATGCAGGAATCCAGGTCAAAGCATCTCTGACAGATGTCTGTCCAGCTGCACCTTGAATGCCTCCAGACTGGGAGAGCCCACCACCTCCCTAGGTAGTTGATTCCATTGTCTTATTGCTCTGACAGTCAGGAAATTTTTCCTGATGTTTAGGTGGAATCTAGGTTCCTGTAACTTGAGCCCATTATTCCGTGTCCTGCAAACTGGGATGAACGAGAAGAGATCTTTGCCCTCCTCTGTGTGACATCCCTTCAAATACTGGAAGAGTGCGATCATATCTCCCCTCAGTCTCCTCTTCTGAAGGCTAAACATGCCCAGTTCTTTCAGTCTCTCCTCATAGGGCCTTGTTTCCAGTCCCTTTATCATCCTTGTTGCCCTCCTCTGAACCCTCTCCAGTTTGTCTATGTCCTTCTTAAAGTGAGGTGCCCAGAACTGGACGCAGTACTCAAGATGAGGCCTAACCAGTGCCGAGTAGGGAATTATCACTTCCCGCGATTTGGAAGCTATACTTCTATTAATACAGCCCAAAATAGCATTTGCCTTCTTTGCAGCCACATCGCATTGCTGGCTCATATTCAGTTTGTGATCTACCACAATTCCAAGATCCTTCTCACTTGTAGTATTGTTGAGCCAAGTGTCCCCCATTCTGTAACTCTGCATTTGGTTTCCTCTCCCTAGGTGCAGCACTTGGCATTTATCCCTATTAAATTTCATTCTGTTGTTTTCGGCCCAGCGCTCCAGCCTATCGAGGTCACTTTGAATTTTGTTTCTGTCTTCCAGAGTATTAGCTGTTCCACCCAACTTTGTGTCATCTGCAAATTTGATAAGCATTCCCTGTACCTCCTCATCCAAGTCATTAATAAAAATGTTGAAGAGCACCGGGCCCAGGACCGAGCCCTGTGGTACCCCGCTCGTTACCTCTCCCCAGTTTGAGAAGGAACCATTGATAAGCACTCTTTGAGTCCGATTCTTTAGCCAATTGTGGATCCACCTGATAGTTGTTCCATCTAGCCCACTCTTAGCTAGCTTACTAATCAGGATATCATGAGGCACTTTGTCGAAAGCTTTGCTGAAGTCCAGATATATAATGTCCACAGCATTCCCACAGTCCACAAGGGAGGTTACCCGATCAAAAAATGAGATCAGATTAGTCTGACAGGATTTGTTCTTGACAAATCCATGCTGGCTTCTAGTAATCACTGCATTGTTTTCAAGGTGCTTGCAGACTGACTTCTTTATAATCTGCTCAAAAATCTTCCCAGGGATTGATGTCAGACTGACTGGCCTATAGTTCCCAGGTTCCTCCTTCTTGCCCTTTTTGAAGATGGGAACAACATTTGCCCTCCTCCAGTCGTCTGGCACTTCACCTGTCCTCCATGATTTCTCAAAGATAATAGACAGTGGTTCTGAGAGTTCTTCTGCCAGTTCCTTTATTACTCTAGGATGCAGCTCATCAGGCCCTGGAGATTTAAACTCGTTCAGAGTAATCAGGTGCTCCTTGACCATTTGCCTATCAATCTCAAGCTGCAATTCTGCCCCTTCAGTCTGCACTTCAGGTTTGCCAGGGGGGTCATAGACCCTCTTTTGGGAGAAGACCGAGCCGAAGTAGGAATTGAACACTTCTGCCTTTTCTTTGTCTTCTGTTATCAATTTGCCATCCTCATCGCGTAGTTGAACCACTAGGCATTCCTCAGTGTCTGGGGCTTTCCCACAATACCATTGTACTTTGTATCAGAATTAATTTTTAACATATTTCTCCCTCTCCCATGAGAATGGTTATTTAGCATGTTCTGTTCCTCCCTGGTAGCATCAGATGTTCTAAGAGCATCTGTTACAAAAGCAACCACATCTTGATTCATGCAGATGTATTATTTGTTTTTAATTTCTTTTATTGGTAAGCCTACTTATTAATCCTTGATCGTTTTATTTCTTCTTGATCATGATGTTACCATGAAGGCAGATCAGATTTCTCCCTCTCAGAAGTTTATCTCTCAAGAGAAACTTGTCTTCTCTGGTGCAGAGTTTATACTTGAGCAGCCAAAATCAGAGCTCAATTATATGATGAAATACTGGGATTTAACTGTTAGAACAGTGATGACAGGGGAATCACAACAAATAAGAGTATAAGCTGATGGTTAATATGTTCTTAGCATTTTAAGAGAAACTTGTCTTCCCTAGAACAGAGCTTATTCCTGAACAGCCAAAATTAGAACTCAATAAAGTGGGATTTAGGTGCTGGAATAGTGATGGCAGGGGAAATCACACCAAATAAAGGTGCAAGCTTAAGGCTGATTTGTTCTTAGAGATTTAAATCAGTTAGCAGGGCCGGATTAAGATAGGGGCTATTGGAGCTGCAGCTCCAGGCCCCTACCCCAAAATAGGCCCACAATCAGGACCGGTGCAGGGCAGTTTGGCGCCCCAGGCGAAATAATATTTAGCGGGGGCCCCTCTCCAAAGCAGCCCTGCTCTGCAAAAAAAAAAAAAAAACCCTGCGCCGCCACCACCAACCTACCTTCCCCCCCGCCCTGGCGGCTGCTGCTGCTGCTGCCGCCGCTGCCGCTGCCGCCGCCGAGGAGGAGGAGGAAGTGACGCGACGGGACCCCCGCGCTGTTTTTTGCTGGGGAAACCATGGCAACAGGGCTGTTTAAGCCCTGTTGCTCTGGTTCCTCCCGCCAAAACAACGCGGGCGGGGCTCCGGAAGCGACACGACGCGGAGAAGGTAGGTGGCGGGGGGGTCGGGGGGGTGGTGATGGCGGTGGCGGTGGGAGGCGCAGCGGCAGTGAGCGGGAGGGCGGGGGGAGGCGCAGCGGCGAGCGGGACGGGAGGGTGCGGCGGCGGCGGGCGGGCGGGTGGGCGGGAGGGAGGGTGGGGAGGCGGATGCCTGGCGGGGGCGGCGCAACGGAGGCAGAGGCCTGGCGGGGGCGGCACAGCGGCAGCGAAGAGGAGCGCAGCGCTTCTGCGCCCTCTTCAGCCGCGCGCCCTCCTCAGCACCAGGCCCATAATGCTCTTAATCCGGCCCTGTCAGTTAGTAGGCACAATAACAAGGGCCACTCAGGGCACATAAAAGAGACTTGGCCTCAAGCAAGGGCCATAAGGGGAGGGAAATGTTGCCTAGCAGCCAGGAGGTGCCAAATCAGTTTCCTTTTTCACCTAGGTTTCTTGTGTATAGCATGTTCACTATGTTTTGTAGTAGTGGTGGTTTCATTCTGTTAGAAGCCTGGGCTGATCTGCTCTGCTGCTTTATACTTATGGCTACTTAGTCAGGGGACTATCTGTTTATGACTCAGTAAAGTTTGCCAAGACCTTCACATTCTGGACTGATTCTGCTATATTTAGACACTTTAACATGAAGCAGGTCTTGCCTTCATTCAGAGGGGCTAAGGCAAATTCAGAAAGTCTGGAAATGAGGGCTGAAGTGTAGGTAAAGCAAATGCAGCATAAATCAGACCAGAACCATGTCTATATCTCCCCCCCCCCGTTCTCCCCTCCTTTCCTGCTACTAGGCAACCCTTTCTCCTCCCATCTAATCTTCTACCATTGCCTCAGACTCCCCTTCTTTTCCTCCATTGTATGTTAACAATGAAATGTTCCAAGCATCCCAAGCCCCACTAAAAGTGCAACTCAGATCCTCTCTGACTTCCCACATTTGCAAGAATCCTCCCCTCCTTTACCCTGGCAGGCTCAATGTGGCTGGAGATTCCCCATTCCTGTCTTAGACCTTTTGAAGCTAGGTGTTGTTGTTGTTGTTGTTATTTGGCCATATTGATATGACAGCATTTGCTACCAATGCTTAAGAGAAGCATTAAGTCATGTAGTGGAGGGGAAAGTGGGATGCTTTAAAGAATTTTCAAACTAAAATTTGCTGACAATTTAAAAGCAGGAAAGCATAGAATGTATTATCGCACTGCTTGCTTAAGTCAGTCAAAAACGTTTTGGAGGCACAGCCAGTACCACTGTTCTAGAAGCTCTTTCATGTAGAGCAAGATCATCATATATCTAACACTGAACAAATTACTGTTTGGCTCGTTTCAAGCAATGGCACCTCTTTGTTCTTTTCCACTTCCCTCTGCCCCACCATGAAATTAATATTTGAGGTGGAGGGGGTGGAAATGCTGAGTCCAACTTTCCACGTAACTCTGCAGGATAAAGCTGTCACACTTTGACAAATCAATAGCTAGGATTGGAAAAGCTCTATAAAAAACTGGATCATGAGCAGATTAGAGTCATAAAGCAATTCAAATAAGTCATAATGGAAAGAGATTGCCTAAATGTGAAATTTTTGAAGGGAAAGTATTTGATACAATAGATGAGTATCTCTCAAAAGTATTGAGCTGTAGGAAGCTTCTGGGAATTTGCTTTCTATCAGCCTGTGGAACACCTTTCAATAAAGCCATTTTGTAGTGTTCTACCAGGCACAGGTCTTGAAATTATAAAAATGGGATAACTCCATCACTGTAATTATAAGAACAGGATATTGGGTTTTCAGACGTCCATTGCATGAACTGGCGGTGGCCTTCTAAGTTCTTGTTATCAGGTATATCTAATCTGCAATCCCTCAGAAGTGCAGGGGGCTTATTGATTTATTTAGAACATTTATCCCTTTCCTTCCCCTTTGTTCATAGCAGCTTACAAACATGATGAAAAACCATCAAAAGCATCGAAACAATAAGAAGGCTAAGGCTGAAGCAGGGAATAGCTCTTAATAGAGTTAAAGGTGTTATGACAGAGCCTGTGTTGTTCACACTCATTTCTTTTGTCTCACTGTTGTGCACAATCCATTTTTGCAGGTTTTTCCAGTATTGCGAAGACATGCAGAGCCTGTGTGACTAGAGGTGATAACATATCCTTTTCCAGGAAGTAAGTATGGATAGGCTAGAGTACAAGCCCAAGTCGGGCTTCAATTGGAAGTTCAGATAACAGCAGATCTTGGATAGCCCCAAGTGGAATTCAAAGGAGGACACAGAAGATGCTAACATATCACTTAACACACAAAAAAGCCTCTTGGTTTAACATGTTGTGTTAAGGGCTTTCCATGTTCAATGAAGCGCCAAAATACTGGGAAATTGCAGCCATTAAGGGCCACTGTAACCATTTTTGATAATCAGAGGACATATTTTGGTATTCTTGGACCACAGATACTGTTCCAGGCATGTATAGGAATTTATGACTACAAAACATTCTGGCACAATGTTTCCAGTCACTAGAAGGGAGAAAGAGTTAAAAGCAGTTCAGAAAGTCTGGAAATGAGGGCTGAAGTGTAGGTAAAGCAAATGCAGCATAAATCAGACCAGAACCATTATCCCCCCCCCCAGTTCTCCCCTCCTTTCCTGCTACTAGGCAACCCTTTCTCCTCCCATCTAATCTTCTACCATTGCCTCAGACTCCCCTTCTTTTCCTCCATTGTGAACCCCCCCAACACACACACACACACGTCCAGTGAACTCATGAGAGGAGAATGGGACTATGCCTGCTAACTCTACCGCTGTCATGCTCATTGGCCATGTTCTTCCAGCAACCACACATAGAGCATTAATCGGGAAAAGCCCTATAAGCATGCAGCTGTATGATCACATGACACTTCTGTGTGATCAGGACCTCTGGACCGTATGTACAGAAGATGGTACTACCCAGTGATGCGGGGTGGAAATTTTTTCCAGTGCTTTATTTTTCCACTTAAAAATGTCCCTTTCATAAGTTCATTAGTAAGCATGAATGGATGCCAATTGCAAATGCAATGTTAGGGAAGCTTGACAGGTTCAATGGTGTAATCAATGTTTCTCAGGTGATTCAGTATTCCAATAAAAACAAACAAACTACATAATATAACATTGAAATCACATCACATATGCTTTAACTTTTTTCCACAAATATTTCCGGTCAAATACTTATGGTGTATTGAGACAAAAATAATAATACAGCGTACTTTTTCATTCATTCATTTCTAAAGCTTAGTAGTTTACTAAATTAAAATAAAACATGCTAAACTAGATGACTCTCTAGGGCAGGGGTGGCCCTCCAGAGGTTTTGGCCTACAAATTCTGTCATCCCTCACCATTGACTATGCTGGCTACAGCTGGTGGGATTTATAGGACAAAAACATCTGGAGGGCCAGAAGTTGCCTACCGCAGTTCTAGGGCACCAGAACATTTTCTGATGCAAATTGACAGTTTTCCAGTGCAAATTACCTTATGTAAATGGATTTAATTTGCATAGGAAAAATCCTGAAAATGTTCCAGTTCAAAATTTTCCAGAAAAACCACATCATTAGTGCTACCAAAGAAAAGTGATTTCCTGGGACTAGGGCATAGTAGGGTCTCTACCATACCTCATCAAGCAATGGTAGCAGTTTTAGCTATCTCTACTAAACTAATATGTAAGTTCATGCCGTCTGTATACAAAGACAACTTTATGATAGCAAATGATCTACATTTACTTCCAAAATCCTATATTCAGTATCTGGACATGAGAATCTATGAGAATCTAAAATGCCCATGACATAATCCAGTTTATATTGCTGGGTTCATATTTGCAATGTTTGGGTTCTATGCAGGGCTGTTTTTGTTGCTGTTTTAAAGAATAATGTGCTTGCCAAACCCTGCGGGCCACCTCTGCACAGGACTAATAGAGTATTAGTTCTGTGTAGAGGTGGCCTGCAGGTCTTGGCAAATACACTCATCTTACTTTCTTTGACACAGCATGGACTAATCGGGGGGGGGGGGAGTTGATTTTTGTCTTACAACAAAAATCAAAGGGCAGCCAAACCCAGGGAGCAATCTGGAACATCTTGATCACATCACATCAAAGAAGTCATAGATGACAAAGGGGGGGGGGGAGAAAAAGTTAATTCTACTAATATATGAACAATACCTCCAGCTGAAATAGTGCAAGGGAATTTTCTTTGGGTTGGAACAATATGAAGTAGAATCACATGGATACAAAGATGTTATGCCCAAAATAGCTCCCTCATTAAGACTCCGTGGATGAGAATTATGCTCCCAATTCAACTGTGTAGCTCTAGGAAGGAATTTCCTGGGAGATCGGATTGTCTGTTCATTGTTCCTGGAAGTTAGTATATGTAAACTATTCCTAGGAGCACAATAACCTCAGAGCCAGAATCCATAAAGAGTTGAAAAAGAGATATGGACTGAGAAGGGGAACCATTGAAACCTGTCTGTTTTGGAAAAACTCTTTGTCCATAAGTTTTGAAGCCAGTGAGACTTAAAATTACAAGGGAGGAACATTATTATTATTTATTTTATTAGTATTATTATTTATTTCATTTCTATACCAGCCAGTAGCTGAAGCTCTCTGGGCAGTTTACAACAATTATAAAACACAATAAAATACAATATAAAATACGGACAATAAAACATCATAAAAATTTCATTACTAGAAATTTAAATCAATTTAAAAATTACTTAAATAGCTAAGAATAAGGTTATAAAAACTAGACTGGTTAAAAAGATGACATAACCACCACCCCATGTACTATTTGGAGCTGTTAAATGCCTCAGCATAGATGGTAGTCTTAACCTGGCACCAAAAGGATAATAAAGTTGGTGCCAGGCAAACCTCAGTGGGGAGCTTGTTCCACAGCTGGAGGGCTACCACAGAAAAGGTCCTCCCCCCCATTGCTACCTTCTGAGCCTCCCTTGGAGGTGGCAGTCAGAGGAAGGCCCTAGATGTTGAGCATAGTGTCCAGGTAGATTGTGGTTGGGAGAGGCATTCCATCAGGTATTGCAGTCCCAAGTCGTGTAGGGCTTCATAGGTCAAAGCCAGCACCTTGAATCGGGCTCAGAAGCATATAGGCAGCCAGTGCAAGTGGGCCAGAACTGGTGTTATATGTTCAGACCTCCTGGTCCCAGTTATTAATCTGGTATTTTTCCATCAGGTATTTTTCCATGATTAGTCCATGCTGTGTCAAAGAAACAACATGGGGTTCATCATTATTCTTTTAATATTTTAATATTTATATTGCTTTTTATAAAAGATAGTATTCTATTTTTGTAAGTAATGAAAGAGCTGAAGTGAAAGAACTGAACCCTTTTTTATTATCTTGTCAAATCCTTGATACAAGGGTGATTGATCTTGGTAGAGGAGCCTTCAATCCCAAATTACCAAGCGCAGTTTTAGGGATGTCCGCAAATCTCAATCGGGGTGGAGGGGTGAACTCGCTCCCGCTCAACCCGCTGAACCCCGCAGCACTTACCTTTTCCCCAGCTTGGCACATCTCCCCAGAGAGGAGCTGGGGAGAGGAACTTCCAGGTCCCCGGCGCTGCGGTTTTAATGTAAATACCATAGAAAACCAACTTAAAATGGCCGCACAGCCATTTTAAGGTGGTTTTCTATGATATTTACCTGAAAAAAGCAGCACCGGGGTCCCGTCGCGTCAGTTCCTGGCACAGCGCTGGGATCCGTCACATCACTTCTGGGTACCCGGCACATCCGAAGGTGTCACCGTGAGAAGACTCGAGCGGCAGGGGTGCTCGCCAAGCACAAGGAGAGCACCCCTAAAGGTGCATGTATCTCACTAGCTCTAATCTCCCTAAATTTGGGGAGCTGGTTCACTCAGTCTGCTGATAAATCTCTACTCAGAATCAGAGACAGGACAATTCCTCATCTTTATCTTGGCTTTCTTGCTTGAATCATCTGGAAGGTATTTGCCCCTGCAGACAACTTTCTGCCTTGACTTGCGTTCTGCTTGTGGCACATAAGAGATTGCTCTGAAGGCACATGACATAAACCCTCTTATAAGCTCTGCAAGTGTTGGCTTCCAGTGGAGGGCATGGCATAAATCTGTGGAGGCATATCATGGTTTGAAAGCTGGCTGGGAGAAATTTCATCCAAGTTAAATTCCCTTGAAGTAATGGGAATGATGAGAGATAAGCCTAAGTTACTCCTTAGAGTAGTTCTTTGTAAGTTATTTTTATACCACCCAGAGAGCTTTGGCTATTGGGTGGTATAAAAATGTATTAAATAAAAATAAATAAATAAATAAAACTGCCGTTTTCGACAGTTTTGACTGATGGGAGTGACAGATTAACAACTTCCGCTCAATGCTGTGGCTGGAGACCTGAAAAGGACACTTAAGCCCGCAAACCCTCCATTTCTTCTAAGATTTATGGTGCCAATTTGTAATGAAGAGTGATTTTTATCTACAACAAAGTTTAAATTTCCTACGGTGACGTAATCTTTTTTTCAGGTAATTCTAAAAAGAAATATTGTTTAAAGCTTCACAACAAGAAGATCAATAAACAAGTTCTGAAATGAGAAAGAAAGAGGTACTTTAAATGTTCTTATTCTTAGTTTTGAGAAAGCTTATAAGAGGAGTAGTAGCTGTGTGACAAATTTGCACAGCGTGAGAATGGTTTCTGTTGCCTCTGGTGCTGGAAACAAAGAGTCAAGATGGCCACATGGACTTGTTGTTTAAGCTAACTGAAAAAATGTTGAACAGAATTGATGCATTTGAGAAAAAAAATACTTGGCAAGCTGGTGGATTTAGAAGTGCTGTTTTTACAAAAAAATGAAAATGTGCATGCCCATATAAAACAAGGGTGTGGAGAGCTGGAAGTGCAAACATCGGGCGAGAAGGAACAGAGTACTGATAAAGGTTGGAATGTTGCAAGAGTCAAAAATTGAATCTTCAAACAGAGAGGTGGAATTGGAAGAGATTAACAAAGGAAGGGATATGGCCTTGCTGGAACTGGGAGAAAATCAGAAAACAGCAACTCAAGCTCAGAAGAAATACCTTGCCACTGAGGAAGAAAATCAGAAAACAGTAGTTCAAGTTCACAAGAAATATCTTTCCACTGAACTGGAAAAAAAATACTGTCCCACTAAACATGGTCAGGGTCATCTTGAAGGAGCTGTTCACTGAGATCTGTAAGAAGAGAGACTGTGTTTTTTCTACTATGAGATTGAAACATAAAAATACTGTGTTTGGCCAAGGGAAATCAAGTGGGTGACATTAACAAGAAGATGGTTTCTGATTATTGGAACTGACAGAAATGGTTTAATCTATGTTATGCTGGTTACTGATCACTGGAGTTTTTCTTTTTTCTTTTTAAAGGTAATAGAAATGGTAATTGAGAGAAGTTCTTAAGGGTACACTTATTTACAAATGCTAGAAAGATTACAGTAGTGAGGGGGATTTGAAGACTTTGATTAAGGTGATTTTGAACTTGATTGGGATCTTTGGGAAGGATTATACTAGAAAGATGATTTCTGAAGAAGCTGGAGATGCTAGAACAAGATAAGGATTTGTTTTAGTGGTAACTTAGAATATGAAAGGTAATGTGTTATTGGTAAAATGTACCTCACTTTAAGAAGGACATAGACAAACTGGAGAGGGTTCAGAGGAGGGCAACAAGGATGATAAAGGGACTAGAAACAAGGCCCTATGAGGAGAGACTGAAAGAACTGGGCATGTTTAGCCTTCAGAAGAGGAGACTGAGGGGAGATATGATTGCACTCTTCCAGTATTTGAAGGGATGCCACACAGAGGAGGGCAAGGATCTCTTCTCGATCATCCCAGTTTGCAGGACACGGAATAATGGGCTCAAGTTACAGGAACCTAGATTCCACCTAAACATCAGAAAAAATTTCCTGACTGTCAGAGCAATAAGACAATGGAATCAACTACCTAGGGAGGTGGTGGGCTCTCCCACTCTGAAGGCATTCAAGGTGCAGCTGGACAGACATATGTCAGAGATGCTTTGACCTGGATTCCTGCATTGAGCAGGGGGTTGGACTCGATGGCCTTGTAGGCCCCTTCCAACTCTACTTTTCTATGATTCTATGATTCTATACCGATCTCTGTTGAAATTTGTGACTGAGAATGAGTAATGGAATGGATTTAAATAAAATGGGTCAAAAATTTGGGGTGTGAGGTATTGTTGTAAGGGGGAAATATGTGATGGCTTTGTCAGATTTTAGTATGGGGTGCAAATCAGAATGTCTCCTGACATGGTCTCAAGGTGCCTGTGACTCAGAGTCTTGTGACAGTTTGAAGACAACACGTTATACAGTAATACCTTGGATTGCAAGTAACTTTGTTTGAGAGTGTTTTGCAAGACAAGCAAATTTTTAAATATTTATTTAAATTTTTTTTTACTTGATATACAAGCGACGTCTTGCAATACAAGTACTGTAGTACGGCTTAAATTAAAAATCTCTGTACAATTTTTTTGGGGGGAATTTCGTTTTGATATAAGAGTGTTTTGGATTACAAGCACGTTTCCAGAACGAATTATGCTCTCAATCCAAGGCATGACTGTATAAGTGTTGCACCATTGTTGCAAGTGTTGCGCAATTGTTGTGTAACTGTCCTATTTATAGTACGTACGGTCTGTTACTATAAAAAGAGCAACACTATTGTGTTTTCATCACATCTCTTCACTTCACCTCTTTACTTGTGATCTTCTTCTTCACTGAACAACTCTGCCTCTGAGATGATGTAATGAGACAGAGTCATCTCTTCTGCGTAAGAGATGCCTGCATTGCTTGCTTTCCCCATGTATTTGGGCCTACAATGATTAAACGCTTTAGCTCAACAAACTGCTGCTCTTTCCTCTTTCCATCTATGGTACTGGGCGTTACAGCTGGGAAAGCTTCGATCCTCAGTCGATCTCACAAGCTTGTCCTTTTGATAATTAGAGGGAAAGAAACTAGGGAACTGTATTAAATAAAAGTAGAAATGTTTTAGATTGCTAGAAGAATTAGAAGAATTAACAGATATGTTTATGGTTAAAATAAGGTCTTGTGAACTTGTGAGGTGGACAAATAAGAAGAAAAATGTTTGACAATAGAAAAAAGAGAAATTTATTTGTAAACTATAGAGTATATAATGTTACTTATATTTTGTTGTAGGAAAAATCAGAAATCCATTTTAGTTTTGTGTTGTGTTTTTGTGATGTTTGTGTTTTATTTTCCTTTTTGAAAATAAAAAAAAACTTTTAAAGAAGCTCTGCAAGTGTTCAGACTGTGTACAGTGAATATATGTGGGAGGGACCTATGAATGTTCTTATGCATGGCACCTACCCATGTACAACTATACACACACAGGATTTCAGCTTGGACTGAAAGGGCTGAGATTTTCCAGGGTTCTGACTTGTGCAGAGAGATCCCTCCGCATGCCCAGCTGTACATGGATAGACACCATGCAGATGGTCAACTGAATCCACACAGCTGGGCATGACATGGCCCCACTCTCACCATGCATTTTCACTGTAAACTATTTGACTGTCTGCATTGGGCCCTAGTTCTACTGCCAAAACTAAGTGGAACTGGCCTTGCATGCTGGGAGACTCCCTGGGAATGGATATAAGCTGCTCTGAACTCCTTAGAGGAAGTCTGGAGGATAAGTGCAATAAATAACTATGAGATTTGCTTTGCCTTACAGCAGATGGTTGGGCTAAAAACAAATACACCCCTTTTTGTTGTGTCCTGTTCTCTGAAATTATTATCTCATAGAAACTGGAATTATGGAGGTTTGGACTATTCCTCCCTTACCTGCAGTTGGCTGCTAGAGTTCCCTTGGTTAGAACCTTTGTAAGAATCTGGTTTCCACAACCAGAGAGGGGAGAGGGTGGGGATCTGGACTGTTCCACCTTGAGGTACCTCACCTGTGTTTGACTGTAACAGTGTTCTTCTTCCCACAGAAATTGTAAATAGGTTTACAGGTAAAAAGGAAAAGAAAGAAAGAAAAGAAATGGATTGAAGCTGATCTTGTTGTATTATGATGAATTAGAATGAAGTGGTTAATCCAAGTAGATCAATTTAGCTGAATTGTGGATTTGCATGAAGAGACTGCTCTGATGATATTAGCAGTATCCTCAATGCATACTTTTGAGGAGGGTGTTTGACTGGCATGTTGCTTTACAACTCAGAAGTCTATTTTTGCACTTACAGTAGAAGTCAAACTCTGTTCTGAGTAAAGCATAATGCAGAGAGATCAAAATTAGTGTTCACAGCTGTGTACAAAGAAGGCTCCCAATCTCATGTGATCTTTTTAAAAGCTGAATACCAATTGATGTAAACGTTAATAATGTTAAAGAGGAAAATGGAAACTGTTACTAGAACTTCCATAAGTTTCACCATTATTACTTGATAGGGACCAAAAAGAGAAATGTAGCATTAATAGTAAGCAATAATTATAAATTCCTGTGATCTTTTTCAGCTTTGCATCAGCTCTGATAATACATTTTAGAATGGAAAAGACTGTATACTTCCAGATGCATCCTTTTTGTAATCCTTAGTAACAAAATGCAACATGAAACTCCTAACAAGACATGAGAAGGTTCACATGAAAGTTACAGTTGATGCTGTTTATGCTGTAGAAAGGACAGCAATATAAGATGTCAGTACTGATGTAATTACTACCATATCTGGCTTTCCCATCTAAAATCCACTGATATCTAATGACTCTAGGCTGCCTCAGACTCAGAGAGAAGAACTGTATTAAGTCAAGATGGCTGTTTCACTTATTATCTGTCTGTTCATTTAAGCTTAACTTGTTTCACATAGAGGAAATGTGCTCCATCTTTGGCTTCATATGTACTATCACCTGACATGTAGTATGAAATATTTGAATGGTACAGCAGATGCCACAGGATAGAGACTTGTCTAGCATCTGTGCAATATTTTTTTTTAAGTAGTATTACCAAGTAACATGAATCCAGAACTGTAACAGTGGAATATGGCCAAATCTCTGGTCAGGAGTAATGATAGGAAAATATCCCTCATCTCAATTCAGAATTGGCTTAGTAATTATGAGCTTTCTGAGCAAGCATTCGGAAGGAACTGTTCACCTGAGAGTTCTTTCCTAGCTTGTAATGTTTTTTTTCTTTGTTTTTACTAAAATCATTTATATCCTGCCTTTCCACCATACAAAAGTGCCCATGGCATAGCTTATAAAGAAGTGTGTGTGTGTGTGTGTGTGTGTGTGAGAGAGAGAGAGAGAGAGAGAGAGAGAGAGAATAATAATTAAAAATAGTATAACAATATGACAAACAATAAATAACTAAACTAGCAAATAAACAACACTAAAAGCAAAAACCAAAACAATCAACAAAATAGCAAAGCAAACCATGTACCCTATGTGTTGGGACATGTGTTGGAGCCACAGCCACATGTATGCACCTTATCATGTTGCTGCCAAGGAATTGTAATTCCCTACACTAGCCATGGCAGAGAGCCACTTGAAAATCCAACCATGCATCCTCCTCTCAAAACAAACTCACCCAGAATCAAAAGAGGGTCCTAGATCTGTTGTGTGTGGGGGAAGGGACAACAACCGCACAAAAACATTTGCAAGAAACAATTGAGAGAATTGACTCTGAGAAGATACTTTCAAAATGAAAGGCTTCTTCCCAAGCATTTGCTTACAGACATGGACATTTACAAAGTGAAAGCCTTTGTGTGTACAGCTGTATATTTAACAACTTCCATGCAATCAGGAACCCTACTCACACAGGATTCCTGATTTCATGGAAACCTTCACACATACAGCTGTACACAAAAAAGCTTTCCCTTGCAAGTGTCCAGCATGGATGTCCAGGAGTCAGGATACAAGTGACATCGGGAGGGGGCAGAAGTTGTAGTCCCACTCACCATCCATGCATTGGCCCCTACATGTAGATGGTGACATTGAAAAACAACTAGTGAGAGGAAGAGGTCCAACATTAAAAATTGTGGAGGACTGTGGCGTAACCCCACAATTCAGTTCCATGGTGTATGTCTGCATTAGTATATTTAGTGAGTGTAGAATGTTGAACTGAGTGGGTGTGGTTTGTGAGGTCTTGGAAAGGGTGGGGGGAGGAGTATATAAGGAGTGTCTCAGTGATGTCAGAGTCAGTAGAATGTTGTGTGAGAGTGTTGGGTTGAGTGTTGAGGTTGGTGTTGGGAGTTAGTGTGTTATGGGAGTGGGTTAGTAGTGTGTTTGGAGTGTGGGGAGAGTTGGGAGTTGGGGAGTTAGGTTAGTTGGATTATTTGTGTCTTGTCTGTCAGGAGTTTTGAGAGAAATCAGTGCTTGTCTGAAGAGTGAAAGTATTTAGAGTTATAGGGACTTAGGTTAATTATAAAGTGTTTGGTGTAGGCAGGTTTAAAGTTATTTTCTGGAACTAAGATTTTGAGAATTAAAATAAACTTATTTTTATTTTGTTTGCTACCCAAATCCTACGTGTCAGCTTGGTGTTATTAACCTGCATTACTGTTAAATCTACACACAGACACCCCTTTGTACCCACAGTATCATAAATTTAAAATAGATCCTTAATAACCAGTATTAATCTTTTCCCTCATTAGTAGGGGAAAGGTTTCATTTGACCCTCCCCTCAGGTTTTTAAGTGTTGGTGCATAGCCTGAGAAGGGTTTATGCGCCTGGTCCTAAAGTGTAAAGGGCCGTGTCGTCGTAACGACATCTGCAGGTCCTTTGCGTGAGTTCGGAATGGAAAGGGTTAACCGGCACAGAGGAAGCCCTTCCCTTTCGGCTCTAGCCAGAGCTAAAGTCAGCTGTGACCTGGATTGACACGGGAAATAGACTAGCCAGCAAATCTACGTGTGTTTACAACACCTTTAATGGAGCGGAACTAATAGACTACAGGAATTTCACAGTATAAACAGAAGGAGTCATAAGAAACCAATTGAGCGTAGCGCCTGCAATGAACACACACTTCCCAGGATAGGCTAGATGACAGGCTTGTTAGACACAGAGTAACAGAACACCAGAGAACCTAACTCACTGGTCTCGTTCTCTCCTGTGGGCGATCACCGGCGCCATGCCCGGGGCTGGATGGCTGCTAGTTGACCGAGGTCAGGAACTTGATCTGTGCAGTGTGTGCACCAGCTTCCAACAACCTGATGGTCAGATGTTTGCCCAGACCCCTTTCTCCAGACCCCTCCCCATCCCAGGTGATTCATCAGGCAGATCCCACCCCGCGGAGGGGTTGTACTGGGTGGGTGTTCCTGAGGGTCATCTTGTAGCTCTTTGAGACTGCAAGATGTTTTGCACCTCTTTGGGGCGAATTGTAAATGTGCCCTTTCTGTAAAATGTAGATGTGACCTGTTATGACTGTGCCTCCCTTGCTCAGGGTGAGGATTATGCAGGGTGGGGCTTATGCAGAGCAAGGAGAAATGGGGAAGCAGGAAGGAACAAAGGTATGTCAGCATTCAGGGAGTGATGGGCGATCAGGCTTTCTCTCCACAAAAACAATGTTTTGCCTGCACTTACAACATGAGCTGGCTTTGGGCACCCAGTCTATTGAATGTTGACAGTGCCTGCTCACACTCATTTTACATTCTGTGCCAGATAAGAATTTCTGGGGGACTGGTAACTGATTTCAAATGTTTCCAAACATTACAAGCTGGACACATTCATATTCTGAACCAGGTAATAATGAACTTCAGTAATGTCACTAGTCAGGAGACACACCATTAGCTAATGCTAGTAGTAATGTATGGGAACACCCTAAACGATTAGCCTTAGGTCTATTATAAATGTGATACTGGTTGACCAAGAAGAACTTAATGTACTTGTTCACTACTGTATACTGATCTCATTCAAACACAAGAAAGAACAAGATCATAGGGCATGAATTCCATGCTAGCTCCATCTAGGATGAATAGCAGTGCACTGATGGTGGTGGCCATGATGGATGAAGAAGTGTCATTCACATGGTACTGGTCCTAGAAGGGGGGAGAAGGGAGTTGTTGTCCCTAGGCCTCCAGACTAGATGAAGGATTACAGCAATTTTGACAGCTTGAGATGAGGCTTTCATAGAATGCAAAATGGTCCATGAACTTTGGAGGCGTAATCTTGGAAAAATCTCAGTTTATAGCACACATTTCCAATTCTTTTTTTCAGAAAATGACAGTGATCAGAAAATAGGAAAGAAGCAGATCTGAGAGTCTCAGCAAACTAATAGTCACCAGGGTTAGCTGATGTGATGTCAAATAAATGAGATAGTCTAGGAATTATTCTTGGTGGTCTATTAAATTAATTTATTATGCTGCAATCTACCATCTCCCTAATAAAATGACACGCTGTGATCCCAGATGTTAACATTTGGATTGAAAGGAGATGATAGCCCTGCTTAATCCTGCTGTATTGTACTTCTCCCGGCAGTTTGGAAATCACATTGAGCGAGTTCTTAATGGGACTGGAAGCTAGCATCTGATTTATGTAAGAATAAAACCACTTCAAGATGATTTCAAGATGAAATCTGTGTGAAAATGGTGTTACTATTTTTTTTAATTAAAAAAACCCAAGTCTTCATGACAATTGATATGTTAACCATACACAAGAGCAACACCCATCTATTATCCACTTATGCGCCACAGCACTTACAGCTGGAATGCACAGAGCCCTGTGTTGACATTGACACTGGATGATCTCCTGGAGAGGGGAAGTGACCCAACACTTCAGTTTAGCCACATCAATGCATACAAATGAGTTTCAAATTAAAACAAGTATCAAATAACTACTATATTTGACAAGAACTTGAAAATGAATTATGGTAATATTTTCACTCGGCATCCATTGGCAGTGCCATTACTATCTTTTATAGATTAGCAATGAGTACCTGCCCCACAGTATCTAAGGAAACTCAAATTGCATTGCAGCTGTTAATTTGCAGCATTTTCCTTCACTTTATGAAGGTGTAGCCTTCATAAGGTGTAGCCTTAACCTTAAATCCACGAGTTACATACAAGCAATTACCAATTATTTCAGCAGGATTTCAAACACAGAATTGGGTTTGGAATTGCTTCCAGTTTATCAAGCAAATGTCTGGCAACTAACATAAGTACATGTTAAAAAATGAAAACAGTCATCCTAAAAGGGGGGAAAAATGTTAAATGAAGAGATGGGAGCCAAAGGCTACCTTTCAGTACATGTGCATGCCAATTTGCACCGGGTAAGAATCAGCTTTGAGAATTAAAGATGCCCGTCATGCCCACATTTAATGCAAACCCCATCTATGTATGTTCTAAATCTAGGGTGTACGACCCATGGCCCACAGACTGCTTGTGGCTCTTAGTTGCTTCTGGAGCAGCCCGCAATGCCAGCAGGCCCCTCCTCTACAGTTTTTTAGGAAAAAAAATGCTGAGCACTGCTATTAGAAATGCCAGGACACTAATCTCAATGGTAATTGCTGGGGGATAGGAAACATGAAAGCTTCCCCCAAACTCCAGTGATCCCACTGCTGAGATTTCCAATTTCCGACTGCTAGTAGTGGTAGAGAAACAGCAATCTTGGTGGTGATTGCTGGGAGATGTGAGAGGTTTTTGCCACTCCCATCCCCCAAATGATCCGTAGATCTCAGTGGGCAAGGAGTAGGGCTGGATTACCCATTAGGCACAAGAAACACAAGAGGCACAGTGCCTAGGGTTTATGAAAAGATTCAATTCAATTAAAGCCAATACCAATTATTGTTTGATTTAGCAGTTTACTTATACAGCAATGTCTTAAGTAAATGTAAATTAAAGGTTAACTTTGCGGCTCTTTTTGTTTGTGAAATCACAGATTACATCTTCAATTTTCATTTTTTAACCAAAGCTCCTTCTCAACTGAGAGTGGTGCATGTGAAGATTGTAATTTCTGTCCCATGGTTGACCTAAGACAGTTCTTTATGCATTTCAACTTTGAAAAAAAAACATTTTTGTTCCAAAAATGACAAGATATATTCTAAAAGCAATGTTGACATTTGGAGAACTTGTCACCAACTTGCCCATTATTCATGCAATGATCATTCCTGCAATAGATTCTTGTCTGCCTACATACATGAGAACAATATAAATTCATCTCAGGTTCAAGATCTGATGGATAGGTGTCTACTAATGCCTTGCTCTAGAGGCCACTTTGTCACTGGACATAGACCTATCAAAGAAAACTAAACCTTATGCTGCTTGCCATCTGCCCATCTCAATGATACATTTATCCAATATGGGGTAGGGCTGTGTGCAGAATTGGTCATTGGCATTGAAACCTGAGTCAGTATTATCCATGCCAACTTCATTAAAGGGGGGGGAAGGGTTCTCAGTTTTTTGTGTTGTGTAGTCTCCTTCTATTTGGATGGTATGAGTTCCTTGGCAGCAACATTCTCATTGGCTAATGGCTAGGCAAGACTTTCAGAGCTTAGCCTTGCCAAAAAAAATTAAGGGTGGGTGTAGCCTTATGTCCTGGCCTAACTGGTCAGTGTTCCAAAGCTTTTGAAAATTGAGAGAGAGAGAGAGAGAGAGAGAGAGAGAGACTACTCGGCAATTTTTGCCCCTCCTGTAGACAAGGGATATGACCTCTCTGGGCCACCATAGAGACATTTCTGATTAGTTCTGTTATGTAAGAACAATTGGTAGCAACAGTACAGCTCAAGAGAAGGACAAAAAGGTCCTGGTATGTTCAAATGAAATATATATATATATATATATATATATATATATATATAGAGAGAGAGAGAGAGAGAGAGAGAGAGAGAGAACTATGGGGAATATATGGGGACTTGGGGCTATTGTTTGGGGTCCCCTGTGGATATTTTGGATGCTAGAATCTTCCCAGGGCTGTGCCCCACTAGCTCAAGGTAATTCACACACACAACCCCTGTATATAGATCAATGATTATGGAACCTATATAATGTAAATATTTACCCATAGATCTATATTGGGGGCCTATGATTATGAGAGTGCCTAGGGCCTACAAAGACTTTAATCTGATCTGACCCTGGCAGGGAGGGGAGGTTTAAACCTCCCCACTCCTGCATGCTGAGATGGATGTGTTTGTGTGTGTGGGGGGGGGGGTCCCACTATCAACAGCAAGCACAGCCGTTGGGGCCAAAAGGTTTGGGGCCTGCTCTAAACCTTTGTCATCAACTAGTTTTGCTTCATTGCCCCTTTTGTAAAAAGCATATGTGATACCTGCAGCTACATCACTACTTTTTCTTTAACTAATTAGAGGTACAGCGGAGATTCCTATCAAGATCACAGTGCTTGTGGAAGGGAGGTTTATCCCTTCCCTTCCCAGCCATAACCCCCCTGGAACTTTCTCTATGCCCTTCCACGTGGCTAGGAATGTAAGGGGGGCAATTGGAGCAGGGAACACAAATTCAAATTTTCCTTTCTTATGGCTAAAATTATATTCCAAACTAAGTTACCAAGCATATGTGTTTATTTTACTGCCCCACTACTGTCAAAACTCAACAGACACCAGCTGAAATGCATCAAAGGCATTGCTCAGTTGATTAACAAGGAATCAACACTATCAGTGCATTATATTATTCTATACAAGAGGAGGCCATTTATTCACTCAGTGCATTCAGCAGTGTAGAGAAAGTATTAAAACATAGCTATCTGTTGCCTGAAGCTCTGCAGATTATTTTATTTATTATTTATTAATTATATTTATACCCTGCCTTTTTTCCTGCAAGGAACCCAAGGCGGCTTACATAATCTTCCTCCTCCTCCTCTGTTTTATCCTCACAACAACCCTGTGAGGTAGGTTAGGCTGAGAGTCAGTGACTGGCCCAAAGTCACCCAGTGAGTTTCATGGTGGAGCGGGGATTAGAACCCGGATCTCCCGAGTCCCAGTCCAGCACTCTCACCACTACGCCACACTGGTAGCCATGTAAATCTTAAAGTGAAACCACCAAGTTAGTTTGATAGAATCAATAAAGTCAGGAAGCTTCTGATCAGATAGAAGCAGCTTTCTGGATCTTATAGAAGCACCTACCTCACAGTACTTCCTTATATACAGAGTTTACTTGGTTGTGCAGTGACTTTTTATTGTATTGAGGACCATAATCCCAGTTTCCTTGTTCTTTACAAACCACTGTATTTTCTTATCTCACCTGAGGCTTCTGAATTTAAAAAAACTAACAAACAAACCCATGTCCTCCATTTGTCCTCTTACTTACAATGTATAAAGCTATATTTGTGCACAGAGTTGGAGGTTTCCCACTGCAACTTCATCCTCACTGAAGAAGCTAGCTGCTTTTAGGTTTATGTTTTAACATTGAAATGCTAGAGTGAGTAGCCTTTTCAGCATGAGTGGAAACTTCAAAGAAACATCTGACTCTTTAGATTTTTCTATTATCATTTTCATCATGGATCAGAAAGTAGACCAGGAACAACAGTTTAAGAAGGACTGGTGTACAGCTCCTTTACATGTAACTAGAGGTACATGATTGCTGCCACTTCCACATTGACCCAGGAACATTTAGAAACATCTGCCCATGTGGTTTAGCTTTACAAAATAACACACAAGCAATGCCCATTAAAGGTTACCTGTAAAGACTGCCTGAGTATGATTATTATTATTATTATGCAATACATCCAGGATATGCATGTATAATACCGAGATTATATTTCACCAGTATTTTTGTGCACACCTCATGGAGGCAGGATCCTTTTAATACACTATATTGAATATGTGGAAGATGAAGCAGGATCACGCATGTGATCCCCTTTCCTCCTCCATGTATTCAATTGTCTGTCTGCATACAACCTACATGCATACCTTTGGACCTGCATAAGACTCTCCTCCCATGATCAGGAACCCCACAGAATTTCTGACTGTGCAAAGTGGATGTGCAGAAATCCTATGTAGTCAGTTGAACACATGGACAACATAACATGCCTGATTTCCACAGTTGGTCACTTCAATTTGAAGTTTGAATTATTGTGAAAATCTGAAGTATTGTGTGCATGGATGTATAGAATCATAGAATTATAGAAAAGTAGAGTTGGAAGGGGCCTACAAACAAGGCCATCGAGTCCAACCCCCTGCTCAATGCAGGAATCCAGGTCAAAGCATCCCTGACAGATGGCTGTCCAGCTGCACCTTGAATGCCTCCAGAGTGGGAGAGCTCACCACATCCCTAGAGTTGGTTCCATTGTCTTATTGCTCTGACAGTCAGGAAATTTTTCCTGATGTTTAGGTGGAATCTAATTATACATTATGTTAATTAACCTGTATTATACATTATGTTATAATAATTATGATGGCATGCAGGAGAGCATACACTCCACCATCTGTAGATTAATCACTAAGGTATGAATTGGCTTATTCCACTCACTATAGCTAACATTCTATAGGGCTGTCCAGACAAATGGTCTCATTTGTTGAGGCTGCTATCATGGCCCGAACCTTGAGCAAATAGCTAAGACATGGAGATGGAGGAAAGTGTGCTGGTTGAGTCTGTGGCTGCCAGACCCCCAACTGAAGAACACTACCAGGTTCCTGCTCTCCTATGCTGATGGTCACAAAAGTGCAAACCATAAGCCAGGTCCCTCTCAGACCCACCTCTGAGCTTCTTTCACCAAATAGGTGATGCCAAGCAACTCTCTGCCCAATGGTGCCGGGAGTCCACAAAGAGAGAAGCCACAGAGACAGATAGAAGTACTCACCTTCAGGCCAGTGTTGTCCCCTTAAGAAGCCACACCCCTGAAGCCTAGGAGGAGTAACCTCTTTTGCCAGAGCAGATTTGTGCATTTAGAGCTATCCATGGTGCTGACTGTGATTCTGCTATCTTGCTACTGGCCTACCTCCTCACCACCGTACTGACTTAACTTGTGGGTTCTTAATGAGAATAGGACAGCACATGGGCAAGCCATGGCCCTTTGACACTGACACACCTGCTGGCCTCCTGTGGCCACATGTTTGGTGTCAGTGTAAAAGGGGGCCTACGAATCTAAAGATGTATATGCATAGGGCTCTACAGGAGCAGGAGTCCTGAATAGCCAGGATTTCCGCAGCCATGGAGGAGTCCTATGTGTGTACTTCTGTATGTGCATAGGATACATTTCACAATGATGCCAAATGGATAGCTGCTGGTTGGGGGGGGGAGCATGGCCAGTAAGTGCATTGCCTTCAGTGGGGCATAGCTTGTGGGTATGTTCCTACTCCCCATCATACATTCGTTGGATGAATAAGGATGTTCATCTGGTCACTTCATATATGGTTTACACCAGGGGTGGATAACTAGTGGACTTCCAGACATTTAGCTTAAAGTTCCCATTAGCCACAGGCAGCCTAGTCAATGGTGAGGGATGATGGGAGTTGTGGCCCTCCAGATGTTTTGTCCTACACATTGCCCATGTGGTTTACACTGACCCATATCCATCATTTGTGGCTTGAACTAGGTTAGCTGAGTTATGTAGTGCCCATCAAACAAAGCAATTTTCCTTTCCACTCTTTCGGGGCCTAAATACCCACTCTTCCCCTTCCCATTTTTCTTCCAGTAAGCCATTGACTCCACAGTGAATAAATAGAGTCTGGCAGGATTAATGTTTGCAAATATTCTTTTAAACTATTCATTTAGCCATAAACCAAGATGTGTCTCTGAAGATGTACATGTCTAATCTCCTTAGTCACCTTTCATCAGGGCTTCTCAGTAAAATCTTTTCATGATCAGCATAGGAGACTCCTACAAGTGAATGTGAAATAGGACAACTACCTAAAGTAGCATCTGCTTAAATCCAAAAAGCCATCAAGGCTCCTTATGGGAAGTATAATATCCTTCATGGTGTTACTGAAATACCAGAGCAAATGGGCTCACCTGGTTTTCATGAATTATTGGGTAAGCATGTGCAGACCAAAACCAGAGGATATCATGTATTGAATTAAAAATAGAAGACTCGTTTCTGATTTCAGCTTTGTAGCAAAAGAAATAGATATCCTAGAGTTATATCATCTTAATTCAGTGAAGGAAAATTAAAATATATTATTTGTTTGTGACAGGACCCACCTGGACCTGGACCTCAGCCCCAATGAGATCACCACTGAAGAAGGGGAGCAGGATTTTGCGGCGGCTCCTAGCATAAATGGGAACCTGGGAACTCAATGCCTCTTGAGGCACAGCCACATAATGTTTTCCCAGAAGACATCCCACTCAAGGGAACTCCAGGGGAATCCACTGCCCCTTGCTGAGACACCTATCCCATCTCTGAACCCATTTTGATTCAGCCATGCTCAGACCTGGAACCTGCAGTCTCCTCAGCAGAAGAGCATGGGAACAGGACCCCTTGGCAGACTCCTGCATCACCAACAAGCCTGAGGAGCTGAAAGATCCAGACATTCCTGCCCCAAGGTCTCCACGCCAGTTGCCTGGTTCCTGACTGGCTTTTGGTACCTCTCCCCCAATCAGCCTCAGGGGCACAGGAGCAGAAGAGACAGCAAGCCAGGCAGGAGCTCCGGGGCTGCCAGCAAATTCCCTTGCTCAAGAGGAGGGGGAAGCACATGTAAGTACCTGCCTGGATCAGTGCACGGCTGAGCATTAGGAAGCTTCAAGCTCCTGTACAAGCTCTCAGTTTGAGCTGAATCACTGCTGAAGGAACAGCTCTCTTAGAGCCTAGTTGAAAGCCTTCCTGAACAGGGGAAATGGAACTCACCCTTCATCTCTGGGAGCATAGAAGCACTGGTGATGATGGGTACAGGTCCAGCAACACAGTGCTCAGTTAGCAGCTCAAGACCTCCCGTACATTGGGACTACACAAGGGGCGGGCACAAGCCCTATGTGTGTTCTGGATTCTGGCCCAGCACAGCTCCAGGAAGAGGCAGGACTATCAAGCGCTCTGTAAATAGCAGCAGTCCCTGGCAGCTTAGTGCTGATGCAACGGCTCTGTAGCTCTTCAATCTCTGAGCTCCAGCTGTGCCTGACTTGAATGTGATAGTTTATTTGAAATATTTCTATGCTACCCTTCAGTAAAAATTCCAGGGTGGCCTGACTCTTCAGCTTCCTCAGGTGAAGTGGGCTTCCCTCCAAAGTGACCAGAACCAAAGTTAGACAGGCTTGATCCCCTCAGAAGGGGCAACTACATCTGCAAATTTCTTACCATTCTTTTTTTTTGAAAAGTCAAAATTTAATGGTGCTTATCACACACAAAACACCCCTACACTTTTTTGTGTGAAATTTGGCAGGCTTCATCCCCGCATAAGAATCTAGTACGGCTGCAAATTTCATCACATTCTGTCAAACAGCCAAGAAGTTATAGCTGTTTGTGGATTTCCCATGAGTCAATGGAAGGAACTAAGCTTCCAGTTTCCAAATCTTGCCTTGGCTTTGGGCCCTGAGCTGAAGCAGGCTACGTTGAAATCAGTCCAAGCCAAAGCAAACTATTTTACAAATTGCAAAAGCGGGATTCAAACCGAATCTTGAGGTTGGTGCATACCTCTACTAAAATAAAAATATAAAACAACTAAGCAATCGGGGGGGGGGGGGGAGAATAAAACCACAAAAACAGTAGTTAATAAGGAACTGAAAAGTTCAGCAGAATGGATACAATAGACTCTATAACTACTTTAAACTAGTTCGTAAAGTGAGGGGCAAGCTGGGGACCAATCCATTTAGCAAAGTAAGGAGGCAAGCAAAAGGTCAAAGCACAATATTACCAGCCCAGAACAAAGCCAGTCCAAAAGCAGGGCCATATAGGAGAAACAGTGCAAGGAGAAACAAACTTTCAAGGTACTAGGGAGTTAAAATAAAGGCATTGTTCCAGCAACCAGCAGGTCTCAAACGAGAGCTGATAAACTGGAGCTTTCAGCCCAGGACTCCGCTGCAGCATATCACATGCTTCTAGAAGAGGTCCTCCTTGTGAGGTGGGCCCTACTAATAAGGAGTCCTTTACTCATGAGGAGCCTTCCTTTGCAAACAGGTACTCTTTCTCACAGTGATTGTTCTGGCCTGCTTCTTGAGATGCCGACGCTCCTGTGGGCTTGGTGGTCGCTCAGCATCCGTCTCAGATGCCATTTTCCTCTTATGGGGATGGACCCACAGCCACCTTCCCTGACGGCCCAGACTCCTCCTGGTCTGCCTCCTGATCTCCTGGCACAGACTGGTCCTCAATGTGCACGTCTCTGGGAGCTCTTGATCCTCCTTTGAAGAGGATTCCTCCAGCAGGGGCATGACACTAAGCAAACAAAAAGGCATTTGTCCTTTTACTAGCTTTATATAGCAAATATACTTGAATTCTCCAACTGAAAGATGAGGCCCTTCTATGTTTGACCTTGAGAACTCTGACTTAGCAGTCAGCATTAGAGAATAAATTAACAAGATGAATGCAATGAACATTTTTGATACTGTAATTCGAAATCCCCAAACCACTTCACTGGACTTAGGAGGTGAATGTCAATTTAACAAACAAGAAAACTCCACAATAAACTGTTTGGAGATGTTAGCAACTGTAGTGTACACCTTATTTGCAATTAATATTTATTAATGCATCTGATCTATCTCCTGTTAATATTTCAGTCAAAATGTATATCTGTGACGGCTTTTCAATGGGCTTTGGACATATGCAGCATGCAATGTGTTCGAGTCTCCTGCAGACCAAAGTTCTGACAGGCAAACTCTCCAAACATTCATGGAATAATATACAAATGGAAAGCTTGTGATCTGTCACTTCTGAAAACAATTGCATAAATAACAGTCTTGCAGAACTGTCATAAAAACCATGGTGCCGTCCCTTAATTCAATAGGCTGCTAAAGCCAACATCTGGGATGCACATCATGTTAGGCTAAATCAAAAGGAAAAGGCACTAATAAAATATTAAAACTGAAAAGTTCATCTCAGTTGTGACAGTGATTATTCTATATTCTCAGGAGTTCTTTTGCGATCAGTTAATAATTTAATGTAAATGCCTTGGGGGTGACCAGCAATAAGCTTCTGATTGCATTGTTTATGTCTCTGCTGCAAATAGGAAACCTTTGTGATAAGGAACAGGTGTAGAAAAATCTTCTTAGATGTCTTTTGTTGGATTTATCTTTACAGAACTTTAATACAAAACTGCTGACCAAAGGTGAATAAACTTCTTTAGAAAGCACAAGTCAATGAAATATAATGCTATAGCAAACAAAAAAAATTGATAAATCAACTTTGCCAATGAGAATCTGCAGAAGATGTAACCTTGCAACTATGGACTGTGATGTACAACATATTCTTGCTCTTCAAACCATAAAGAACATTGCTGGTATTATCAATGGAGGAGAAACGTGCAATAATTCAAGTTATTTCATTGATTCCAATGTCCAGAGCAAAATTTTTCACAAGATGTTGATGTAATTTCTTTTGTATCATACCTTTCATTCTTTTGTGCGTGGCTGCATTACAAACAGTTTTATGGCATTTCTACTAGCTTCAGAAAACTACTCCAGGGAAAAACATTTCTGAAGAAGATACTTGCTTTGGCTCATTTCCATCATGTTAAACTATGGTTTATCATGACATCTGGATACAGCCAATAAGGTTTATGTTTTCCTGCTAGGAACATTTGGTGAGAAATGAGGTTGTTTCTAGATTTTATAAGAAGCTCTCCCAAAATGTTAAATGTTGTAGCTATGGTTGCCTTTGCCAGGCTGCACCTCAGAGAACATGCACTTACCTTTAAATGCAGCAAGGCATCCACGGGTTGTCTTTCCTGCTCCTCCCCTGTTGCTTTCATCTGTCCTTTCCCTTGCTTGCAATAGTTAACAGGGCTACATGTTTGCCTGAATGTAAGAAGTGGAAGACAGTAGACTAAGGGGCCATGGGAGGAGTGGGCAGGAGCAGCAGATACTGTATTGCTTCCTCATCTTGGCACATTTAAATATAAATGCACGATCTTGAAGTTGCAATCTGACAACCCTAATCATAGCAGATAAAAGCATTACTTATTTTGTCTTTCAATACAGAGTCATAGAATTTAAGCTTGCATAATCACCACCACAGAAGGAAAACACTGTCAGTTATAACAAACATGACTGAAGGCGTTTCTTTCATACAAAACTCTCCTTTTTTAATTCATCTTCAGAGCAGTTTGCTGAGGCAGTTAAAGCCTAGATACTGGCCCAGAATCCTTGTGGGGCTCAGGTGACATCAGGGAACCAATCCTATGCCACTGCCTACAAATCCGCTGCTTTCCCTCAGTCTGGGCAACTTGCTGTGGGGCTACCCCGACTACCTTCCTCCCTGCCTCTCTACCTGCTATCTCAGGGATTTGTCAACACTTGGACCAGAATGCATAAATGATATTACAATTAGTAAAAACTCAAATAGAGAAATAACATCAGTTTTTCTGTGAAGTCTATCTAAACAAGCACCATAAGCATTTAGAATGGGATGGATAATAGATGGATATTTGGAAGAGCACTTGCGACCTGGCAGAGCATCTTTTTCAGTATGGACCAGTGCAAGCATTAAGGTCATTGGAGGAGGTCAGTCAGTCAGGCGATCACTCGTGACCGAGTAAGATTGTCTTCCAGGATAAAAATAAAAAGAAAAAGAAAATTTACAAAAAGGAGATTTAAAAGGAGGAAAATTCTAAAGAAAATTGTGTAGACTCTAGCGATGGGTCTGTAAGTGACTGTGGAGGCCAATTCTAGATCCACACAGCTTCCTACAGTGAGGACACAGGTTACCAGATGGAAGATGGTCTTGTAAAGGATTCATTTGACGTGCTTTTCGCTTAGCACGTTTCTCCCTTTCACCTTGCACTCGAGCTTCTTCAAAGTCCATAGAACCTTTGTGAAAGGCCAACCTCCAGTTAGATCGTTCATGGGCCAGAGCTTTCCAGTTCTTGATGTTTATATTGCATTTTTTTAGATTAGCCTTAAGAACATCTTTAAACCTCTTATATTGACCACCGATATTCCACTTTCCATCCTTGAGTTGGGAATAAAGTAACTGCTTTGGGAGATGGCAGTCAGGCATTCGAACAACATGACCGGTCCACTGAAGTTGGCGTTGAAGGATCATTTTTTCAACGCTAGTAGTCTTTGCTTCTTCCAGTACACTGACATTTGTTCGCCTATCTTCCCAAGTAATTCGCAGGATTTTCCGGAGGCAACGTTGATGAAATCTTTCAAGGAGTTGGAGGTGACGTTTATAGATAGTCCATGTTTCGCAGGCATACAATAAAGTTGGTAATACAATGGCTTCATAAACCAGTGTTTTGGTCTTCTTACAAATATCCCGATCCTCGAACACTCTATGTTTCATTCGAGAAAACACGGCACTTGCGGAGCTCAGACAATGCTGGATTTCACTGTCAATGTTAGCTGTAACAGAAAGATAGCTGCCAAGATAGAGAAAATGATCGACATTTTCCAGTGAGGTACCTGCTGGTGGTATCACGACCTGCAGACCTCCGTCTCACAGAAACCAGGAAGTGGGCCTTCTCCATGGTGGCACCCACTGTAGGGAATGATCTCCCCTCTGCTATTCAGGAGGCACCAAATATATCATGCTTTAGGTGCCAATTAAAGACGCATTACTGTACCCAGACATTCCCTGAGTGAACGTGCTGCCCAGTCTGTCTGTTTGTAATTACAGCGTTCTCTTGATTTTAATGTTTTATATTACGTTTTAGCAATTTTTATGTATTTTATTTGTATTTTAATGTATATTATAATGTATCTTGTGAACCTCTTAGAGATATTTTGAAATATGTTCAGCAGTATATAAAACTATTAAATAAATAAGTCTACTTTCCTTGACAGAGGCCTAGCATAGGGGTATTCATTTAATGAATTTCATTTCAGTTTCTTAAACATCAGAATCTTAAACATCAGAATCTGCCCTGTTTGGCGTTTGGGGTTCTAACAAAAATGTGTTTGTTAGAAAAATGTGCACTTTAAAAATGCACATGGGGGGGGGGGGAAGAAACATGCATTTTCACACTTAGTCGATGGGAGGGAAGTATGTATTTGGGTGTGCACTTTTAAAAAATGCACACCCAAATGCATACTTTTCCCATTAGAACAACAATAAAAAAGAAACTCGCATTTGGAAAAAGGAATGAGGCAAACCGAGCTTTGAGGTGGAGCTCAGAGAACCTCAGTGCCTCATTGATTCTCTCACCCCTAGTCCTGAGTGCAAATTCAGTCATGCATGCACATACTTCCTTCAGTGCCCCATTAATTAACATGCATCTGGACATGTGAGTTGCCTCAGTTTAAAACATCAGTTGCTAGGCAACCCAAGTGGGTTGGTGGTATTATGCTCATTTTTTAAATTTTTAATTTATTATTACATCTATATCCCACCGTTTTCCCTCTCACAAGAGACCCAAGGTGGCTTACATGATCCTCCTCCTTCCCTTTTATCCTCACAACAACCCTGTGATGTAGGTTAGGCTGCAAGTCAGTGACTGGCCTAAAGTCACCCAGTGAGCTTCATGGCCGAGGGGGGACCAAAACCCAGATCTCCCAAGTGCCAGTCCAACACTCTCACCACTACACCACCACAGTGGTTCATGTTCTGGTTGTGGGCTTCCCATAAGCATTTGGGTGGCTGCAGAATGCTAGACTTTGGTATAATCCAGAAGGGCTCTTTTTATGTTCTTTTTATGCCACTATTGAACATTCAACTTTCTGCAGTTCATCTTCAATAAGAAATAACTGGAAGCTTCTTCTTTTGAAGCTGGAGGCAGACATGCCTTCAGCTACAAAAGGACTCATTTTCTACGATGATGATGATGATGATGATGATGATGATGATGATGATGATGATGATTTCATTTCTATACCACCCAATAGCTGAAGCTCTCTGGGTGGTTTACAACAATTATAAAACACATAAAATACAATATAAAATACCAACAATAAAAACATCAAAAAAAAATTCACGAGACATTTAAAAAGAATTTTAAAATTACTTAAATAGCTAAGAACATGATTATGACATTAGTGATGGGCCACTGGTGATGATTTGCAGCTTTTGCTAGTGGTTGCTCAACACAATCTTCCGTTCATTGCTGGGGACTCTACACTTCACTACAATTAAGTATTTGTGTGTGTTTTTCCAAATGTATGCAACAGTTGTGTGCATTTTTGAAATGTACACATTGATTAAAGTGTATTTGTGCACATTTTCCCAAAGTACACCTTTTTAATGCACATTTTTCAAATGTGCTTATGCCATAGAATGCATTTTTGGGTCCACAAATCACAATGCAAGCTCAGAAATGTACTGACTTTGACTCACAATTGTGTTAGAGTCCATTTTCAGTCCAGAAGGTGCGAACTGGGTCAATCTTGACCAAAAATTAACTGAAACAATTTTCTCATATATACCTAGTAAATTTCAGTGGCAGACCCATGTTTACCATAACATGTAGTTCAGCCCCAGAATTCGCATGAGTGCAGAACTAGAACTAACATTTGCCACAATCTTTTCCAGAGCCTGATAAAAATGGGCTTATCTAGCGGAGGGCACAGTGAAGTTAGAAAATTTGGAAAATAAATTATTTTCCATTTATGATCTTCACTATTAGAATTGGTCACTAGGCCATGCCTTATTGGTCCACCATTTCCTTTATTTACATGTATGGCACTGATTTATTGGATGTGTGTGTGTTTGTTTCCTGCGTATGCTATGCATAGGCTTCAATTGTTTTAGTTTTGATACCAACCATATTTATGGTATCTTAGGTTTCTTTCTTGGAAAGATCTATATGACAAAATTGTTGAAACATTCTTTCCAGATAAAAAGATAAAGCAAATAATAAATTACAGAAATGAAGCAATGGGAAATGCATTCAATATCTTACAAATAGATCAAAGAATCACAAAGCTAGAAGGGTCTAGACTGCCACCAAATCCAGCCTTCTGATTAAAAGGCAGGACAATCTGTCTACTCACCTATCCACACATAAATCCAGCAAAAAGAGAGGTTCATGTGGCAGTGTACATAGCTGTTCTCAGCTGCCACCATCAAGTGGTGATTGTAGAGTGGGGAAGGTCCAAACGTTGCCTTTAATTTGTGGCTTCCACCATGCTGAAGAGGAAATAATATTTGTCTACTTTGCATGTCATGAAGCTATGCTTATAGTGCCACACACTGACATAGCTGATGCAGATTTGCCTCAATGCTGCCTAACATAATGTCATATTTGGGATGTTGTGCATATGGACTTCTTTTTTTTTTTTTTAATATTTTATTTATTTTTCAAAACAAATTATAACACAGAAAATATATTTAGCAAAATACAAAATTATCACACAAATATAACATAATCAACATACAATAAATCATAAAGTGCTCCCCCCCACCCTCCAAGGGACCAATTAATATACTTCTATCCTCTTGATCAAATAAAGTCTAAATTCCAAAAATATAACATATCCTGACAAGGCATGTTACCCTTCCCCTTTATTAATACATAGTCTAGTAATTGATTCCATATCTCCATAAAATTATTCTTCTTTAGCAATCCTTTTTTGCATTTGATACTACTAGTTAGTTTATCATTTAGGGCTATGTCCCAAACTTCCTTATACCAGTCTGTTATTAGGAAAACATGTTGTACTTTCCAATTTCTCGCTATCATTAGCCTGGCCGCAGTTAACAAGTTTACAATTAACTCCTTCGTATTTTGATCACAGCGCATATGGACTTCTGTCTTAAGTACTTTACTTCAAGTCTCAGGACCTGGCTGCAAGTTAGTGATAACGTGTGCCTGATGGGCATCTTCAAATTAGCCCTTCTATAGTTTTTCTGGCACAAGCACAGGCCATGGCTACCATGATATTGCATTCAAAACCAAACCAAAACATGGCAGGGATGAAGAGCTATGCCTCACTTGTCTCTGGACCAGCCTTCCCCGACTTGGCACCCTCCAGATGTTTTGGACGTGCTGAGAGTTCTCATTCAATTGGAGGAAGCCCTTACATGGAAAATAAGCACCGTACAAGCCATTTCTTTTTCAGGCCAGGGATGGTGTAAGACCCATGCTGGCTGAATATGGATGGGACACAAACCTCATGCAGCCCCTCTCCTGGGGTTGGGGGGGGGGAACCTTACACAATGTTTCTTTGGTGTTTCATTCTCTCCTGAATCAGCAGCTCCAGTGACTGCTGCTTATTCTATCCAGATGAAGGGACCCACTTCCTTGCTGGAGCAAAGTGTCTTCTGGTGCTCAAGCTGGGAGCCCACTCTGATGTTCTGCCCAACAAGTGGTGTAAAAGCATAAGATCAGACTTCTACTCTGATTGGCAAGTACCAATTGTAGTAAGAAGCAGTATTATATGTCAGGCATAAATATTACACATAAGCATGGATACTCACAAGACACAGACACATTTGTATACCTAAAACTGTATAAACCTCATAAACCCCAATCTGGGTAAATTAACTTATGTAAAATTTCATTAGTTTGAACTGCCATGATTTTTAACTACATCTTATAGTCAGTGCTGATTAATGAGGCCAGCCTATGTGATGAAAACCAAGGCTGCATGTTGTCTTTCATAAATAATATAGAAATTATTGCTGTCTGCAATGAAGAAACATGCTGTCTGTGAAGAATTAGGAAAGTTCCTATCAGATGAGACGCTAATTGATCCCTAAATTATTCATACCATTTCTCTGGGTACTCATTCTCCACTGATGTGTGTGTGTGTGTGTGTGTGTGTGTGTGTGTTTCACCCTCTGAGTATAATGCTGTTATCATGAAAATAATTTTTGAGATGTGGCTGGGTCTTTTTACCTGTTATTGTAGGGATGGAGGCTGTGCTCGTTAACGTATGGGGTGTGGGGGGTTGTGTTTGTAGAGAGAGGGGGGAGCAAGTGCATTTGACACGTGCCATGACAAATCAGAAAGCATTTTTTCTGTTATTGAGATTTTGTAGCAATTACCTTGGTATTGACAAGAAAGAAAAGATAAACCTATCTTCATAATTTTCTCTGTTGACCAGCTTGTATTTCCACTTATCAATTTTTGTCAGAAATCCAGTTCTCACTCAGATAAACAAAGGCTATAACATTATACTTATTTACCTGGAATATGTCCCATTGAACTCAGTGGGGATTACATTACGGAGTAGATATGCATAGAATTGCACTATCGGCTAGCTAATTCATCGCTTCAGTTTCAGTGTGCCTGAATTTCTCCAACTTGAAAATGTCATATATTTATTTGTATTTTGTAATTCATGCCAAGACCAAATGGTTGCTCTACTACTCCCCACAACCAATGCCAAACAGTTAGCAGAATATCAAACACCCAGCACTTTCCATATCCGGACAATTTAGTCCCTACCTCCACCCCAAATGTCTGGAAATGTGGGTATTTATTATAGTTTTTGTATTCATAATAACTGATACAATGACCTAGGTGGTAATCTGGCCCAATCCTCTGCCATTAAAGTATTGCATCTATATATATAAAAGAAAGTGTCCTGACTGACTGACTGACTGACTGACTCATCAACGCCCAGCTCAAACCGTTTAATCTAGGAACGTGAAATTTTGAAAGAACATAGTTTTTATGACGTAGACACCCACTAAGGAAGGATTTTTGGAAATTCCATCCCTAAGGGGGTGAAAAAAGGGGGCAAAATCGCCCCACTCTCATATCTCCTATGGGCAAAACAACAGGGGAGCAGTTCTGCAAGTAGGCCTCACCTCAGAATTGCTGCAGGAGCCAATAGGAGCAGTTATGCAAATAGCTCATAGGACACTTAGAATGTTCTTATGAATTCCTGCAGGGGCCAATAGGGGTGGGTATGCAAATCTCCCCTTGGCCATTTAGAATGTTCTCTGAGGGGGTGAAAAGGGAGGGAAACTTTTTCAATGACTGAATGACTGTTGTGGGGGGGGGGCATCGCATACATAGGCTCCATCACGTTTTGACAGATCTACCCCAAACTTGGCACAGTCACTCTTCATCACCTGCAGACTCTCAGCATTAACCTGATTTTTCTTTAAGATCAGATATTTCTGTCAGAAAAGTTTTCTGCTGCCAGCACTCAGCCTAAATGTTACACTTTCAGTCAGAGAATGATGGTTCATTTCATTTCATTTATTTCATTTATAAAGACCAGGCCCCAGCGGGGGCGGGTCCGCCGCCGGCGGGGTCACCACCGAAGGGGCGACACCAAAGGGGGTAGCCCCTTTGGGGGAGCCACTTCGGGGGTGGCACGAGGGTGAGGGCCTGTCCCCCTGCTGCTGGGGATATAGGTGGGGCTGGGAGTTTTTAAGAGGCCCTTCCTTTTTGAAGGGCTGGGGCTTTTTAGGGGTGGATTTTAGGGGTGGGTCTCCCGCCTGATTGGCGGAAGCGAGGGGGCATGTGTCTCTCCCAGGGAGATAGTGGGGGGAGTTCTGGGGGGCAAACGGTACCAATGTTGAGCGGCAGGCGCTGGCAGAGCGCTAGGGGCAGGCCACGCCGAGTAAGGGGAACAAGGGATCGATGCTTAATATCTATCCCTTGTTCCGGGCCTGCCCAGAGCCAAGGGATAACTGGGGGATGTGTTGCTCCTCTCCCCACCCTGCGTTTGCTGTTGTGCAATGCCAGGTCCGTTACCCAAAAAACATCTCTCATCCATGACTTGATCATGGATGAGGGTGCGGACCTGGCATGTGTTACGGAAACTTGGCTGGACGAGGCCGCTGCTCCTACTCTGGCGGCCTTGTGTCCGGCCGGTTTCTCGTATGCCCAGCAGCCAAGGGTTGGGGGACGGGGAGGGGGAGTGGCTGTTATCTACCGGGAGTCCTTGGTCCTTACCAGACTCCCTCTCCGGGAGACCAAGTTTATTGAGTGCATGTACTGGAGGTTGGGTCCAAAGGGCAGTCTGGGGATTCTGCTCGTGTACCGTCCACCCCGCCGCACGACAGACTCCCTGGCTGAGGTGCTGGAGGTGGTCTCTGATGTGCGTGTGTTGTCCCCCAGGCTATTGGTGCTTCAACGTACATTCAGGGGCTTCCCTCACTGGGGCACCTCGGGACTTCATGGAGACCATGGCTTCCTGGGAGCTGCACCCTGTATTAACTGGACCTACCCATGTAGCCGGTCATGCACTGGACTTGGTTTTTGTTTCCGGAGAGGGGGGAAATGATCTGGAGATCGGGGGTATATCCACCACCCCCTTGTCATGGTCAGATCACTATCTGGTGGGGTTGGATCTCTCGGTGCCACAACCCCTCTGCAGGGGTGAGGGACCTATTAGAATGGTCCGCCCCAGGCGTCTTATGGATCCGGATGGATTCCTGAACGCGCTTGGGGAATTGGAGCACACAAACGGTAGCTCGGTCGAGACCCTGGTGAACGACTGGAATGCTGCAATCACCAGGGCATTAGACCGAGTTGCCCCGAAGCGCCCTCTTCGCCTAAACAGAGCTCGCGCAGCACCATGGTTCACTCCTTCGTTGCAAGCTCTGAAACAAGAGGTGAGAAGGCTAGAGCGCCGATGGCGAAATTCCCGCTCCGAATACGATAGAACACAGGTTAGAGCTGCATCTTCAGCCTACCGAGTGGCGGTGAAGGCAGCAAAAAAGAAATTCTATGCTGCCTCCATTGCGTCTGCAGAGTGCTGCCCCAGGAGGCTGTTCCAAGTGGTCCGGAGTCTGGTCGGTCCAGCCGCTCCGGACCCAATGGAACAGTCTAAAGCCTCCTGTGAGGCTTTAGCGAAGCACTTCGCAGATAAAATTGATCGGATTAGGAGTGGGATATCGTACGTCGTGGACACAGGGAGTGAGTGGGAGGAGGCCAATGGCAGACCGGTTTTGTGGGATCGGTTCCGGCTTCTTCCTTCTGATGAAGTGGACAAGGTGCTTTCATCTGTGAGGCCGACCACCTGCTTGCTTGACCCTTGCCTGTCCTGGCTCATTATGAGCTGTAGGGAGAGACTGGGTGAGGGGATCAAGGCGGTGGTGAATGCCTCCCTCGAGGAGGGAGTTATGCCATCAGCCCTCAAGGAGGCAGTAATAAGACCTCTTCTAAAGAAGCCCTCCTTGGATCCCCAGGATCTGAACAACTTCCGCCCAGTCTCCAATTTACCATTTCTGGGCAAGGTGATCGAGCGGGTGGTGGGTGCTCAGCTGAAGGCACACTTGGATGAAGCCGATTATTTAGATCCGTGCCAGTCGGGCTTCAGGCCTGGACATGGGACGGAGACGGCCTTGGTCGCCTTGGTGGATGATATGAGGAGGGCTTTGGATAGGGGTGAATGCTCCTTTCTAGTCCTCCTCGATCTCTCAGCGGCTTTTGATACCGTTGACCACGGTATCCTCCTGGACCGCCTGGAGGGGTTGGGCATAGGAGGCACTGTATTGCAGTGGTTCCAGTCCTTCCTCTCTGGAAGGTACCAGAGGGTAGTTCTCGGGGAGGAGGCTTCGGACCCTCGGCTGCTCACTTGTGGAGTGCCGCAGGGTTCCATCCTCTCCCCGATGTTGTTCAACATCTACCTAAAGCCCCTGGGAGCTATCATCAGGAGGTTTGGGGTGCAATGTCATCAGTATGCAGATGACACGCAGCTCTACCTCTCTTTTAAATCCTCACCGAGGTTGTCCATTGAGACCCTGTCCAAGTGCCTGGAGTCAGTGGGTGGCTGGATGGGAAGGAATATGCTGAAGCTGAACCCCGACAAGACCGAGGTACTTCTGGTGGGGGACAAGGGGAGGTTAGGGGATGTTGACCTGGTGCTGAATGGGGTACATCTACCCCTGGAGGACCAGGTCCGCAGCTTGGGAGTCATTCTAGACTCCCAGCTGTCCATGGAGGCTCAGGTGGCAGTTGTGAGCCGGGTAGCGCTGTATCAACTCCATCTGATACGGCAGCTGCGCCCCTACCTTCCTAATCATCTGCTCCCTTCAGTGGTTCATGCCTTGGTCTCCTCTCACCTAGACTACTGTAATGCGCTCTACGTGGGGTTACCCTTGAAGACGGTTCGGAAGCTACAACTGGTACAGAACGCGGCGGCTCGCCTGGTTAAAGGCAGTCGCCGGCGGGATCACATCACGCCAGTGCTCAAGGAGCTACACTGGCTACCAGTTGCTTGCCGAGCTGAATTCAAGGTGTTGGCTTTGACCTTTAAAACCCTATACGGCTCCGGTCCAGTCTATCTCAAGGAGCGTCTCCAGCAACACCAAGTGGGCCGCTCAACAAGATCTGCCACAGATGGCCTTCTCCTTGTCCCTTCAGCCAGAGCAGCTAGACTGGTCGGGACGAGGAAGAGGGCCTTCTCTGTGGCAGCCCCCGTACTATGGAACTCTCTCCCAAGTGACCTCCGCCATGCCCCCTCTCTGCTGAGCTTCCGCCGCTCATTAAAAACTTGGTTATTCAGGCGGGAATATGGGGTGGGCTAAGATTTTAAAATTTTATACTGTTTTAATGTATTTTAATGGAGAAAAATGTTTTAATGTATTTTGTTCTGTTTTATTTTCTGTACATCGCCCAGGGTGGCCGGTTTGCCGGCCAGAAGGGCGATAGATAAATGCAAATAATATATTGCCCCACAGCCGAAGCTCTCTGGTTGTGTGTGGGGCGTCCCAAATCCTGTGTGTCTGTGTGTCCCTGTGTCTGTGTTTACGGGCGTTTGCGTGTGTCGCATAGGCACACTTGGCACACATACTCTCCATCACCCAAGGACAAAGACTGGTGGGTTCAAATCTCCGAAAAACCCTCACTGTGCCTGTGCGGCCCAAAATAGATGATAGCCAATGGCGTCACCTGGAATGTTTGCAGGGGCCATTCAGGAGCGGTTATGCAAATCACTCCAATGACATTTAGAATGTTCGTATGGACTGCCGCCACAGGGGCCCAATCAGGAGCGGATATGCAAATCTCTCCTATGTCAAAACAGAATGTTCATATGCACTGCAGCTGGGGCCTACACGGGGGGGGGGGAGCTGGGATTTCATTGTTGGATAGTCCCGGGGGGGGCAAGCTGGGATTTCATTGTTGGGTAGTCCTGGGTGGGTGGGGGAAGCAGGGATTTCATTGTGTAGTCCCGGGGGGGGGAGCAGGGATTTCACTGTTGTGTAGTCCAGGGGGGGGAGCTGGGATTACATTGTGTGGTCCCGGGGGGGGGGAGTAGGGATTTCATTGTAGCAGGGATTTGATTGTTGCCTAGTCCCGGAGGGGGCAGGGAATTCATTGTTGCGTAGTCCCAGGGGTGAGCTGGGATTTCATTGTGTAGTCCTGGGGGGAGCAGAGATTTTGCAGTCCTGGGGGCGAGGAAAACAGGGATTTCATTGTACAGTCCCGGAGGGGGGAGCAGGGAATTCATTGTTGTGTAGTCCTGGGGGGGGAGCTGGGATTTCATTGTTGTGTGGACCCGAGGGAGCTGGGATTTCACTGTTGTGTAGTCCCGGGGGGGGGGGGGGAAGCAGGGATTTCATTGTGTAGTCCTGGGGGGGGGGGAAGCAGGGATTTCACTGTTGTGTAGTCCCAGGGTGTGTGTGCGCAGGGATTTCATTGTTGTGCAGTCCCAGGGGGGGGAGCAGGGATTTCATTGTGTAGTCCCAGGGGAGCAGGGATTTCATTGTGTAGTCCCAGGAGAGCAGGGATTTCATTGTGCAGTCCTGGAGGAAAGGGAACAGGGATTTCATTGTGTAGTCCTGGGGCGGGGGAGCAGGGATTTCATTGTGTTGTCCCGGGGGGAGCAGGTAGTCCCGGGGGGGGAGCTGGGATTTCATTGTGCAGTCCCGGGGGAGCTGGGATTTCATGGTGTAATCCCGAGGGAGCTGAGATTCCCGGGGGAGCTGGGATTCCATCATGTTTCTTTTAAAAACAACTGTACCAAATCCTAAAATCCACGTAAGCGAAGGCGCGGGCAACAGCTAGTATATTCATATATCATAACTATGTTACACCATATCAGCCAGATCGTAATGTGTCACCTTTCTGGAAGTGCATATTTCCCTGTTTGATAAATACCCAATTAGTCTGCTGTCACAGACCAGCAATGTCCTGTTCCATGAGTAGAAGGGAAAACAGGCAAAATAGTGTGCCTTTTTACCTTTCCCTTCCTGTGGCCATTTCCACTACCACCAGGTGGAAATCTCTTTTACTTCTGCCTGCCTCCACCGAAGCAGACTTAAAACTCTCTGGGTGGGTCTTAGGTAGTGTGTGGGTTGGCTAACCTAACAACAACAGAAAAAAGAGACCAGAAAGTTTCAGATGAAGTGTAAAATTTTACTGAAGAAAAATATTAATAGGGAAAAGATTTAAAATCTGAATGAATATGTGCACACACGCACACACACCATATGAATAATACAGTAATAAAACACCACGGATAAACACAACCAGCTAACCTAACTGGACTGTGTCCCTATTTTATCCAAGTCCCTTTTCCAAGCAATATCTTACTGTCATTGGTCCAGCTCTCTCAACCAGTTCTCCTGCTCCAGAAGTTCTTACTCTTTCTTTCCTCTAGGACTCTGAGCTTCTTTCCTTCCTTCTCTCCTCTTCTTCATTCTGCTTCTCTGCCCTTCTGCTTTTTTTTTTTTTTTTTTTTTTTTGCTGTAGGCTTTTATCTCTTAAAATTAGTTTTTCCCCCTATCCCCAACTCTAATCCAACAGGATAGTTTCTTGTTAATTTCTGCCAATTAAGTTACTATTTCCAAAGTTTAAAACTTTTTTTTCTCTTCCTCTGACCATCTGTTGAACTTCATAATCTCTTGACTTCCTGAACAAAACTTAATGAGCTCTACATTCTAACTAAACCTATGAGCGCTACATTTTAACCTTTTGGCTGAAATTGACTAACACACACACAAAAAGGGAATCCTAAAACCAACTAAGGGCACAATCCTATGCATATTTAGACAGAAAAAAAGTCCTGGCTGGGGAATGCTGGGAGTCATAGGACTTTTTTCTGTCTAAACATGCATTGGATTGTGCCCTGTATATTAAAAATGTTCCTTTATATGTGCATTTTTATTTTTTTTTGCAAAGCAACAAAATTCAGTGAAGCTACTAACAGAGGAAATCAGACCCAAGATTTCTAGCATTATGTTTCAAGCATAGCAGGCAATAGGATCATTGAGGGCTTGTCCTTTGGAGTAAGGATGCTGTAGGAAAGAATAGCATTCCATGGTTGCAGTGTCATTCATTTAAAACAAAAGATTCTTAACAACTCTAAAATGTACAAACAGTCATGCCTTGGATTGAGAGCATAATTCGTTCTGGAAACGTGCTTGTAATCCAAAACACTCTTATATCAAAACGAAATCCCCCCAAAAAAATTTGTACAGAGATTTTTAATTTAAGCTGTACTACAGTACTTGTATTGCAAGACGTCGCTTGTATATCAAGTCAATTTTTAAAAAATAAATATTTAAAATTTTGCTTGTCTTGCAAAACACTCTCAAACCAAGTTACTTGCAATCCAAGGTATTACTGTACTCTTGTAAGTATAATGTGATGCCAAGGATGCTGGGCAGCATGGACTTATACCCAATAAAATTTCTTTTGGAAAGACCCTGGTTCCATAAATGTTGCTTAATTTCTCCACATACTGATGTTTGAAAGATACATGCAGGATACATGCAGAGAAAAGTTATGATGAATTGGCAGTCATCTATGTTGAATCAGCGGTACCCAGACTTTGGAATTCCCTGCCCAGAGAGATCCTTGACCCTTCCCTGATGGTCTTTCAGGGGAGGGAATCAATCTTTGTCTTTTTAGAGGCTTGAAAAAGTATGGACACACCTGTTGTTGTTGTTGTTGTTGTTGTTGATAATAACAATAACTCTGGTGGCTGGTTCACTGTATGTATCCTTTATTAGCATCTAATATGTATCTTCTTAATATGGTTGCATACCAATATATACAATCATGTGAAGAAATGAATAATATGAATTGGCCATTGATGGATATGTTTATCATGCTCAAGGATATGAAATGAACAAATTAAGTTATGACCTTGCGTGTGTATGATTCCAGTGTCATCCAACCCTTCTTATAAGAAGCTGAAAGTGCTGTACATGGGATATCTCATCCTCTCCACAACTCATAACAGAGGTAAGTTGGTTTAAGAATTAATGACTTGGCTGAGGTCACATGGGGAAATTCATGTGGCTGAGCAAGTTTTGAAAATGGGATATCCATATTTATCAAAAACCCGAATTCTAGACATTGGGTTGAAGTCAGACTTACAGAGCAATCCTATCCTTGTCTACTCATAAATAAGTTCCATTGTATTCAATGGGACTTACTCTGGGGTAAGTGTATAGGACTGCAGCCTTAGTTATACTTAGAGCATTAGCCAATAGTAGTTGTTTCAGGTATCAGATTACATCTAGCATGCTGGGACAAAGAAGCAATGGCTAACCTCTATTTCTGAAAACAATAGGATGAATCCAGTCTTAGCCATGACTAATTTTAGTCCCATTGATTTCTAAGGATGCAATCCAGTCAGGATGCCCGCAAACCTCCGAACTCAGAAGATTATGGGCATCCTATTCAGAGTGAGAGGAAGGGCAGAGGCGATCTGCATATTTGTTAGACAGCCTTTTTGGCCATCTAACTGAGGCACTTTGGGAGTGGGAGGGAAAGGAGGCTGCAGAGGACACAGGATACATCATACCCGACCTTGGGGCTGAGAATGCATGCTCTGACTCACTCCCCCCCCCCCATCGCAGCTGGCATGGAAAGAACTGTGCCAGCTTCCTCTCTGAGGTGGGGAACTCAACCAGAGGGGGAGGTGTTCCGGTGGGCAGGGGGGGAGGAGGCTGCAGAGGCCAGAGTTCTGTTTTCCGACTTCAGATCTGGGAATCAGAAGTATCCAGACGATACTAGCGTCCATAGGAACTGCTCCCTAAGCATGACTAAGCTTCATTCCAAGCCACTGTGTTTGTTCGTTTTTTACACTGATTCTTGATGTTTGTGTCAATATGAAACAGTTGCAATTCCTGTTTTTCAATGTCAAACTGAGTCAAAAACAAAATTAAGGCAACCAGTGTATCAACTGTTGCAAGGAATGTTGCATGTTTTCATTCTAACTAACTTCACCATTTTAAAAGCACAAATGTAGTCTAGTATAAGCCTATATTTCATTCAAAACATTTGTGACCAAGCTAACAGCTTGTGTT
This sequence comes from Shinisaurus crocodilurus, assembly GCA_021292165.1. Classification (NCBI taxonomy): domain Eukaryota; kingdom Metazoa; phylum Chordata; class Lepidosauria; order Squamata; family Shinisauridae; genus Shinisaurus; species Shinisaurus crocodilurus. The sequence goes on along the minus strand of CM037880.1, from coordinate 189,911,935 downwards.
TCAAATTCCAAGCAATAAAACTTCCAGAAATTAAATTATATGGGAATTTGTGCCAGTAGGCTCTGCCATCCTTCCCCTTTTCTGACCCATCTTACCAACCCTCGCAGCTGCCTCTCTGTTCACTTGATCCTTTTGGGGGACTTTACTTGGGCATTAATCAGGTTAACCCCAACACTCCACATTCTCCTAAAAATGATGTGTTGGTTGTTTGCCCTAATACTGATTGGCAAGTCCCACTGAAATTAATGTGTTTGGATGAGTCAGGCCAATACAGATCTAAGCCAACTCCCTTGAACCTCACATCAAGTCCTTTGAACAGGTTGATGGTTTTGAGCTGAAATGAACTGGCCATTTTGCATTTGCAGTATTATGCCCATTTATGTATCCTGCCGTACACTTCCAATATTTCCCAGCAAAATGTAACAGCAGATGTGACATGAGTTAACTAACTGAAAATTTAATGACTGTCAAATAACAAGGAATGAGAAAAATGGCACTAACAACATCACCATAATATATTAATGAATGCCAAACATCTGCTTCTGTAAACTCTGGAAATATTAAAAAAAATTCATCTGGATGATACATTTCTTTTGAATCCAACATTTGACACTCAGGGAGTATGTCATGTCTGAATACAGGCCTGTGGCTCACGCTGGCTCAGCTTGTCTGAGCGTGGAAAGCTAAGCAGGGTCAGGCCTGGTTGTTACTTGGATGGGAGACCCCTCCTCTAGTTTCCTGCATTGAGCAGGGGGTTGGACTCAATAGCCTTGTAGGCTCCTTCCAACTCTATGATCTATGGAATCTATGGAATATTACTTTGAATTTTCATTTAGAAATTAATTTGATTGTAACTTTTGCTGCTGAGTCAAGGTACTCACTTGATATAGATCCCATTTGTTTGACCTCTCTGTTTAGGTTCCAATTCATGTTGTTTCTCCTTCATATTTGTCATCTGCACATTGAAATATGAAAGGCATCAGAAATCCTAAGGGGAAAGAAACAATTGCTTTTGTTCTCTCGCTATATAACTTCAGGGCTATGTAAATTTCCATTAACAATTCATTGAGAATAAAGAGCTGAAAGGCCGAGCATAGTGTTATACCATCATTAAATTGTCACATTCGATTGGATTTTCTTACCACATACTTAGGGTGAAAATAGACATACATTCTAAGTGTGGTGGAAGTTGTTTGGACACACATTCTCTACTCTGCAAACAGATGCTTCAGAATTCAATCCACTTCCACCACACTTTAGAATGTTTGTCTTTGCCCTTAGATATTATTCCTTTTTCTGGGATTCATGCCACAACATTTCACTCCTGAAAACATCTCATAATTGGTACGTCACTCAACATTACAGTAATCATAGAGATGTACAATCAAGTACCACATTGTGTCATACTTTCCTGAAACATATTACAATCATGCCCATAATCAGGATAAACACTTCAAACCAGGTTAATGATTATAATTATTTTCTTTTTCAAATAGGGAAAAAAAATCCATCGGATGATGAATAGGTTCAGACACAAAATTAATTTGGGCATCTTTTTGGCTCCAAACAGCAGAATCTGGTTTTGTGCATTAAACCTAATGTGCATCTTAAACAAAGGTCTGGGAAGGGCCACAGGTCAGTGGTAGAGCACATCATACTTTGCATGCAGATGATCCCAGGTTCAATTTATTGTTTATCTGTTTTTATATCCTGTCTTTTCCTACAAGGAGCCCAAGGTGGCATACATGATCCTCCTCCTTCTCTCCATTTTATCCTCACAGCAGCCCTGTGAAGTAGGTTCCCTGGCATCTCGAGGTAGAACCAGGAAGGAATCCTGTCTGAATCCCTGAAGGGCCGCTTCCAGTATAATAGTGAGCAAGATGGACCAATGATTTGAACTGGTTTAAGGCAGGTTCCTATGTTCCTATGGAATGACAGCATTTCAGGCTGACTGATCGTTTTCAGGCCTTGCAGGCTGATGCGTCCAGCAGACATACTTGCAAGAGCCTTAGATTGGCTGAGACTACAATACAAATCACCTTTCAAATTTGTCTTATACTATTTGACACCTAGGCTCAGGCTTTGTCAAGCCTCTATGGTTGTCTGTTCTGAGCAATTGATACTGTGCCAAGATGGTTTGCTGTGGATTAGTTTATACCCTTTCATGCTCTTCTAAACCTCTAGTAACACTTGTATCCAAGATGGATAAAAAGTAGTAAAGAAAAAGATTTCCCTCCACCCCTTCAAAGCATTTGTATGCATAGTCATAGTATTACTTGGCACAGGATCAAAGGTTATTATTTTGTGCTAATGGTTCCGATCTTTCTAGTCTCCCATGTTCATTCTCCCTCATCTTTCTTCAGCCGTTATATGATCAACATTTTTACCAGGTCTTTACATCTCATGCCACATTTAAATCCTTGCTTGTTTGTTACCCAACTTCCATAGTTCCTGAATCAAATCTAGCTAGCACATCTTCTCAGTGCATCCCTTCACCATGGATATGGGATTAGCCCTTGAAAGGATGGATTTATCTCCTCTCCAAAATCTTTGAGCCGATATTTTCCTTGACATGTCAATCGCAACTGTGTGCCTTTTCATGCAGTTTTTAAAATATGTGTTTCAAAACATTTTATATTTTGCATAATTTTTTGCAAGCCTTGCTCCAACACCATTAAGACAATATCTCTTCTCCACATAATGGATTTGGGAGGTGCGTGGAGACATGTCCATGTGTTATAGTTTGTAACATTTTGAAAGCATGTGTTTGATGAGTGCTCGAGTACTGACTTTACATCATGGGAATGTTCACCCATTACATCCCACATGGTGTGAGAACTATGTAAAAATTGTGGGAGACTAGGGGCAGTATCCAATGCTGCTGTGCAGTAGCAGGGAATAACCACAGTGCAATGGGAAGCTAGTGAAACTAGGAACTAGCTGAAACTACTATTTCCAGAATGGGACAAGTCAGAGGAGCTCCAGGAAAAGAGCTCTGCTGATTTGTCCCATTCCAGAAATAGTAGTTTGGGATAGTTTTCTGGGTTATGCTAGCAAGAGCTACCTTCTCATTCCAACAGTGTTGTTCCTGACTAAGGCAATGTGTTTAAAGTGGGCAGACTGACAGCACTGGATACTGCCCTAAGTAATCGATGGGAAGGAGAGGGGTCCTGCCACCCTCCTAACCTGGCAAGAAGGTGCCATGTGTTTCACAGGCATTGATCCCTGGATTGGGCATAAAAGTAGACAGAAAATTGGCTGTGGAGAGCTTGCTTGGGTGCAGCAGTTTCTCTCACTCTGAATGGTGGGATCTCCAAATCTATACCATTACTGGATTGGGGTGTTTTAAATGTGCACATCTATTATTCTAAATGACAATAAAGCAAGACCATTTTTCATGAAAATTATATTTTGTCTTCCTTCCCTTGTCCATATTACATTTATTAATTTGAATATCCACATATTGTCCTGAACTCTCTCTTTTTTTTTAAGCCAGTCCTTAGCTTTAGAAGACTTGGAATGATGTAATACCTTCATAACTTTCTATTCTATACATGATCTCTGTTTGACTGTCAGAATTTACTGCAGACCTCTTTCTGATAATTGACATATTCACTCTAAATGGACAACATGAAGATAATCATTTCTGGCCCACTGTCCTACCCAGGATATCAGTGTTGCAGTCCAGGTTTAGATTAAAAGTGATGCTGAGGTCATTCAGTCTCCTCGGGTTACCAGAAGACCTGCTTTCATTCTCACTGATTTTACAGCATTCAAAACATCTGCACATTTTGTAGATGGATCAAATGGTGCTACCATCTGGTGGGTGGCTCAAATTACACTCTATGTCTTAGCAGACAGGTGTTTGTGTAGGAAAACGTATTATTCTAATTTGCACCCTTTTGGCAAGGGGATCAAAATTGGAGTAGCCAAGGAGATAAAATTACTCTTGCACCTTTTGAGATTATTCCCCACATTACAGGCTGGGGGCCTGCAGCTGACTGGTAAAGGGAAACAATAAGTTTGCAATATCGTACCATTTTTTCTCTAACAGATATGTAATTGAAATTTGGATATAACTATGCATTCTTGTCCATTTATGTGTTTCAGTGTACAGTGCATCCTCTCCTGAGATCTCTAGTAGATTTGTCAGTTTTTATTTAAAAAATACTGCTGTCCACCCCATGCAGGAAGGCCATAGAAGAATTGGAAGGACCAGAGGCACAGAGTCAAGGTAGAATCCAGCAGATCAAGAGTAGTGCCAAGAAAAAATGTTGGGAGTTATGGGCAGAGCCTAATGGTCTCCTAATATCACACAGTTTTATTGCTCAGACCAGAACTGTACTCTCAGAAAACCATATTTTCAGAATGGGGAATGAAATCATTTTGAAGCAAATTATTTGTGGACTGCTCCATATGTTCACTTTTTAAATAACACAAGCTGTTCATTTTTATCAACATTTTTTTGTCTAAGAGGGAGCCCATCTTTTCAGCTGCATACCATTGTTCCCAATATGTATTTGAGCTTTGACTCCTCTGGATTAGTCCAGTACAAATAGCGTGGGTAACTTGGGAAAGGCAGTTGACAGGTACAGCCTCAGGGACATGGGGATAAGACTGGCTTCCTAGATCCTTACTGTGGCACTGCAAATGCCAAAGAACATTGCGAAAGACTGTATCCTACTGCTGCAGTCTATGTTACTGATGATTGCAATATTCTGATATCACAATTAAAGTACCTTGCAAAATGTTCATGTGTCCATACAGAAGTGGTTTGTTATTTAATATTTATTTACTACACTTATATTCTGCTCTTTCTCCAAGGAATATCTGGAGAGTGGCCTCTAGGCATACAGAAGCTAGCCATCTCTGCATGAAACAGCAGATCTGCCATGAGATCCCAAACATGTTCAATAGGACTTTCTTATCACTAAAAGGCAACTAAAATGAACAAGGATTAATTTTCTAAGGGACTTCTTTCCTATGAAGAAAGGCAGAAGATGTTGTAGTCTTTTAGTTTAGAAGAAACAATGTAAGACTAAGGGTGGACATGACAAAGGTATACATGATCATGACTGCTATGGAGGGTGTGAGGAAATGCCATGTATGTAACTGTTGTTGTTCTGTAATGTTTACTTTATGTGGCCTCCGAGAGGCAATAATGTATCTGAGTAGGTTTGAGGCCTTGCTTTGTTACTGTCAAAGGCCTGTGTAGTAGTTGCTTAGTGACGTTCTGAAGGGGGAGAGAGAGACAATCATTTGAATGTTGTTAGATGGGACCTGGATCAGGTAAATTCAATTCTGAGAGGCTGGAGATTCTAGCTAGGTGGGAAAGAGCAGTTGGGAAATGACAGTTAAGGAGTTGACAGAAGGAGTTAGTCTGCTGGTAGTCAGGCAGCGAGAAGGTCTGCTGGCTGGTGGGTGGTATTGTAGCAGGCTTGTAACAGCAACAGTGTCTCTTGAATCCTTAAGCGGTGTCAGCAAACATTCTTGTGAAAACCCCAAAGTAAATATTAGTAATCACTTATGTACAAATTATCCCTTTAATAGTTAATCTTGTCTCTAGTGTTGGTGCCCATCTCACGCCTAAGCCTCTTATACCAGCTACTGGGAGGTTTTTAAGTATTCTAAGAGAATTGGTGGCAGTGGAAAAGGGTCAGCTTGGGGAACTCAAGTGGCAGAGAGTTTCTTAGATACTGATATATAAGCATTTTTCTGGAAATAAGAAACCCCATAAGTGGGAGTGCCTAACAAAGGAGCAGTTCCCCTATAGGTGGTGGCAGCACTAGCAGAGGAAATCCCCCACATGTGCTGGCAGTGCTGGGGAGTGAAAATCCCCCACAGAGGGGATTTTTCCCCTCCCTTCTCTCATTTATAATGCTAGATCTTTGGGTTGTCCAGTGAAATGCTTAGAGGTAGACAGTGGTGGCTCCAGGTTTTTGAGAGCCCTTGGGCAAGACACTCTCAGTTGGCCTCCTACCTTAATGAGTCTACCTTTTCACCAGCATTGTCACTAGTTGCTATTGCTCCTCATCTTTTTTTCTCATCATTGCTGCCACTTGCTTGCTTGACAGGCAACGAACCAGTGAGCAATAGGCAGTGGCATCTCCTGCTCCTTCTTACCACCACCACCACCACCACCACCACCACCACCACCGTTGTCGTCATCTGGGCCACAGCGAAAGCAGGCAAACAAGCAGATTGCAATGGTGAAGAGGGCAAGCAGGTCCAGGGGGCTTTTGTCAGTGGGCTCCGGCTGGAGTGTGGGCCCTTGGCAGGTGCCCAACCATGCCTACCCTTGCCGCCAGCCCTGAAGGTAGATTCAGGATACATCATGGGAAGTAATTTTCATACAATGCATAATTCATGTATGAAATTCATGGCTACCACATGTGGTGATAGCCATTAAAAAAGAAAGAAAAAAGATTAGACAAATCCATGGAAGATAGGTCTGTGGATGGATATGTGCCATGATATGTGCCATGGGAAGCCAATGGAGTCCGCTTGGTAAGAGCCAGCGTACGTCTGATGACGATACTGGTGGGCACCAACAGGGCATGGTTATTTCATCATGTCCGGACTGCAAGCTTCACAAGGCATCTGGCTGGCCACTGTTGGGGGCAAAATGCTGGACTAGATGGACCCTTGTTCTGTGATCTAGCAATGCAGTTCTTACATTCTTAGAACAGTGGTTAAGATTGCAACCACATACATCTGAATTTATGGTGAAATGGCCCTCAAGATGGCCCTTAATGGGCTGCATTAATAGAAGTATAGCATCCAAATCGCGTGAAGTGATAATCCCCCTTTACTCGGCACTGGTTAGGCCTCATCTTGAGTACTGCGTCCAGTTCTGGGCACCACACTTTAAGAAGGACGCAGACAAACTGGAGAGGGTTCAGAGGAGGGCAACAAGGATGATAAAGGGACTGGAAACAAGGCCCTATGAGGAGAGACTGAAGAACTGGGCATGTTTAGCCTTCAGAAGAGGAGACTGAGGGGAGATATGATAGCACTCTTCCAGTACTTAAAGGGTTGTCACACAGAGGAGGGCCAGGATCTCTTCTTGATCATCCCAGTTTGCAGGACACAGAATAATGGGCTCAAGTTAAAATAATGGGCTCAAGTTAAAATTTCCTGACTGTCAGAGCAATAAGACAATGGAATCAACTACCTAGGGAGGTGGTGGGCTCTCCCACTCTGGAGACATTCAAGGTGCAGCTGGACAGCCATCTGTCGGGGATGCTTTGACCTGGATTCCTGCATTGAGCAGGGGGTTGGACTTGATGGCCTTGTAGGCCCCTTCGAACTCTACTTTTCTATTATTCTATGATTCTAAGATGAAGATGAAAGGTGAACACTCAATAATATGGTGAATTTTGCCTCCCCCCAAAAGGATTTTGTGTATGTAACTGATACTGTTTTTAATGCTCTCCCAGTACATTGGAAGACAAGCCGTAAAACTAAGATGTGATATCGATTTTTAGGAAAATAAAAATTACTCTCTTCATACAAACAAGGTTGCTTTTTAATGTGGAATAGTATCTCTGAAAAGTGTTCAAAAATATATTCCCCAGGACTCTTGGATTTTAATTTGTGTATTTTCTTAAGAATATACAACAGTACAGACAGCTTAATATAAAACCAGCACCATACATCAGTTGCATGGACTGGAATTTGGTTTGTTTTCATTAATTCATACATGAACAAGCACTGTCTGGTATGCACAAGGTACCCCTAGTTTGTTCTATAAAGCACAAGAATTGCATTCCCTTTTTATTGCTACAGTTGCTTTACATTAAACCTGAAAAAGTAAATTGTTACGGAACACAAAGCATCTTTTCTTTCACTTAAAGGAAAAGCTCTTTGAACATCCTGATGTATTCTGTAAACATAATAAATTTTATCTAAGGAATCAGTAGGAGAGAAAGAGCCTTAAGGCTAAGGACTCCGATGTCTTTCTGAAATGGTGCTAGGAAAGCCAAAATAAAACTAAACTGAAAGTATGAAAAACCTTTTAGATGTTATATTTGCTGTGTTTTAATACTAATGGATTTCTGTTTAACTCAAATGGAGAACAATTTCTGTAAAAGCTTGCAGTGAAAAAATGCAATTATTTTTTTTAATGCAGGCAGAGGCCACACTGTAGCAGATGGTTACACAAGTTTAAGCCCCAGTAATTTCAGCATGACCTGTATGCTGGATTGCAACACAAGCTATAGAGAATTAAATCTTTAAAAATTACTTAGTTACAATATTTTTATCCCACCCCTCGAACAAAAAGGCTCCCAGAGTGGCTTACATATACGGAGTAAAACAAGATAGTAAGCCTGTGGGCAGGGACTATCTAAAAAGACACAGCACACAAGGGAAAAGGAATGGGGAGGGAAGAGGAAAAGAAATTAAGGGCATCATTGTATCAATTACACCCTCACTCAGTGCTCACATAAGCCCCTAAACTCAGAGGATTACGAGCATCCACTGCAGAGCAGGAAGTGTGGCAGAGGCCTCCCTGTACTTCTCTGCCTCTCCTGCTCTGCATTTCAGCTAGAGGGCTGTTTTCAGCTGTTTAGCTGAGGTGCTTCGGAGGGGGAGGGGGAGGGGAGGAGGCTCGAGCACCATCAAGATACATCATATCCTGGCTGCCCCAGACTCCTCCCCACCCCCAAAATGCCCCCTTTACCCCCTCTCTGAGGTCGATTTTCCAACCTCAGAGGCAGCCAGAGCGGTTCTTTCTTTGGGGATTGTAGAGCACACACTCCCATCTATATGCTCTATCTCTTGGCCTCACCATAGCCCCCTATGGGCTGAACGTTTGCCCTAGAAAGCATGCAGAACTCTCCTGCAGCTTTGGATTGCAGAGGAAGATTGGTCACATTGCCTTAGGCCCTAAGACTTAGGGGAAGGCCTGTAGCTCCGTGGTACAGCCCATGCTTTGCATGCATACCCGTCATCCTCAGGTAGGGCTAGAAAAGTCTCATCTCTGAAACCCTGGAAAGCCACTACCAGTCAGTGTTGACAATACTGAGCTAGATATACCAATGGGCTGACTTGATATAAGGCGGCTCCCTATGTTCTTCACGTATCCATCATTTATGATCTCTCATTCAGGAATCCCTGACTGGCTTCTGAGCAACCCCAGAGTTCTCTGGAACACAGTTTGAAAGTTATCGACCTACCTTTTCCTATGAAATAGGAAAACAGTTGTTTGGTAGCTATTCTATCTTGTGAGTACTAATTCATGCTAAAAGAACTCTGCTTTATGTGTTTGAGTTAATTCTCTATACTTAAGGGATGAAAATTAATGGGGCAATGACATCATTAAAAAGGCTGTCATAGAGGAAGTTGCTTAGAGTACTAATAAGGGAAGAGAAAGGGACCATCTTTTTATAGAATGGTGGTAGATCCTGTCACTGCTAAAAAAGAGATTCTGAATGGAAAAGCAACCCTCTGATCTATAGGTGCTTGTTGGTGTACTTATGCTTTTGATCTTTATCATTTGTTTCCACTTATTTAACTGATATGCAAGCCATATGTTTGGGAGAAAGTAATCTTCAGCAGTCTTCTTCAAAGCAGTTTGAATTAATTTCCAAAGGAAGTTGAGAAGCTGGCAACAAAAATGAACAGGGAAATTGTGTATTTTTGTTGATTATGATTACACTGGTGATTAGTGATATACTTTGATATTTTTTTAAAGATAAATGTTGGTGGGAAAATATTCTGCTGGAGAAATTTATTGTGGATGGAGCAGAATCGCCCCAAAATGTTAAAGAACTCTTGGCAGATAGATGCAAAAAGTCCTATTGGAGTTGGGAGAGAAGTAAGAATTTTTGTTTTCTTAGCAAATAAATGAACATCCGTTAGCATTGGGGGTGGGAGTTGACAGCCATCTTTTTTCCATGCAATGCCATGGCAATGATGCAACTTCATCACATAGCATGGCTTCTCAGGAAGGAACATACTGTAGCTTCTTTTAATCATATGTTTTGGATGTGTCCAGAAGTTGCCTCTTTGGGGGTGGAAGTTACAATATGGATAAACTTTGTGTTAGAATACTCTTTGATATTTTCTGATGTACATGTTTTTTTAAATTATCTACCCGTTTCATGGAAGTTAGAGCTTGGTCAACGTAAATTGATTTCCTGTGCCCTTTTGACAGCTAAAAGACTGATACTACAACACTGGAATGATAAAAGCTCACCTCCTACAATGCAATGGATCAAAGTCCTAACGATGCTTTCAATATTTGAGTGGATGACATACAGACGCCACTCTCGGATGGACATATACAGGGATATTTGGTCTGCCTTTGTTGAAGCTTATGTATACTTGATACATCTGGAGTTATGCTGTTATTTGGATATCTACCGTACATATCCGCAATTGTTAATTTCAGGGTTTTCCCCATACTTTTGGTTTGTTTGTTTAGATTTTTATTTGTTTTGGTGAAATTCACAATAAAAAATGAATGGGGGGGGGGAGGGGGAAGGAAGGAAGGAACATATTCACCCAACCATTTTCAAAGCATGCGGCAGCCAGGCAGGCTTGCAGCCAAGTTGTTTGGTGCCGTAAAATACTTTTCTAAAGGAAAATAAAAATAAAGGAACCCTTGGCCATCTCATCTAATTGATGAGAAAGTGCTCTTCTGAAAGTAAATTATATTCATGCCCACCTGCATGAAAGTATCAGAATTTCCCTCAACCCCCCCACCCCATGTTCACGGGTGGAGGAAAAACGCCTTCTATGAAAGGAGGGGTAAGGGACCTGTGCCAAGAAGTAGAAAAAATAATTTTGTTTAAAGTATGAGAGAGAGGGAGGACATGGATTGATTAAAGCTACAGACATAAACAGCTTTTGGTATAATTGAAGAAGGTATGATGGGACCGTCTCCTTCTGAGCACAACCCAAAAGTGCTAGTGATCACTTTAAATGGCTTAGGATCAGGACCTAAAGGGCCATTTTCTACCACAGAACCTTGCCTACCTGCTTTGATAATTTCAGAGGCCTTGCTCTGAGCCATATCACCATTGTGGAAATGCAGGACAGGGTCTTTTTAGCTGCAACACCCAGACTGTAGCACTCTTTGCCCCAGAAACTAATCTCATCCCTGCTTTGCTGGTATGTTGGCATCTGGTAAAGGCTACTTTATTTTGCCATGCTTATGGGCTTGAATAACTTCACCCTCTGCTAATACCTATGCTTTTCATCAATTTGAAGTTGTATTGTTTATCCTTTTTTATTTTATGGGTTGACATTGTTTTAATTTTGATTATTGTTACCTGTCTTCAGAGTCCCTTTGGGGATTGAAAGGTGAGGTGTAAATATTTTAATAAATACAAATAATAAAATACATTTGTGGTTTTCTTTGCCTTCCAGTTCCAGTTCTGCCTTCCAGGCAGAGAAAACTCCAGCCCCTGCTAAATCCTGGCAACAAATTTACACTCCTGACCATGCTCAGAAGCAGAATTTTCAGCTAATGAAAAGCCCCAGAAGGCATCTTTTGCATCCAGTGACCTTTCCCCACCAAATAAACCTCTCTTCCTTCACAAAGTTAAGGTGGGATGGGTTTTTTGTTTGCTTGTTTGTTTTGTATGGGAAGGTTAATTGGCAGGGTAAGGGGGTCATAGTTAATTTTGTTTTGTTTTTCAAGATTTTGATAGGAAGATTCAAAAATGCCATTGGGGTTCCAAAGACATTTTGTATGTATTTTTTCAGACCGTATAGATTTTTGTGTGCATTTTTGCAAATGTACACATTTCCCCCATTGACCATTGTGTGCACTTTGCTGCACACTTTTCTAAATATATGTACGTGTGTGTGTGTTTTAAAAATGTTTGTGGTTTGTGGTTTTGGGGGAAATACATATCTTTTTTGCATGCATTTTGCTTTTGTTTCTTTACAAACTGCATCACAAACTTTGGAAATGTATGGACTGCATTCTGACTTGTGTTTAGGTTCAGTAAGTGCAAATTTGGTAAGTTTGCATTGAAATGTGAACCAAATGATTTTCTTGCCCATACCAAGTTTCACCCCACCCCACCCTCACATAACCAGCTAAAGCTGATGAAAAGCCCTCCCGTGTTTCTCTACCTGTGAAATGGATTGGTGAAGTTGGAGGGGGATTTTGGCTCAGTCCTATCACTCAGTGACATGCAGCATACGAACTCCTTTAACTGAAGAATATTCTGCTTCAGGTAGTGACCTGGGGCAAGCAGCATACTTCCTGGAGGCTGGCAGCCACCATTTCTATTTCCCTGAGACATTCTTACACCTCAGAATGCTACATGATCACCTAGAATTGTTCTTGTCCTGCTCTAGCTAGGTCAGTCTATGCTAGGCAAATACAGGGACAAATCAAATAGGCAAGTCAATGAATAGGTAAATGGTAAAACACAAAGGTTTCAGTCCAGTATGGGATCAGGCTAAGGCAGGAGTGTCAACATACAGGCAATGGTCAAAGCATAGTATTGTCAGGCAAGTAGTGGTTTCTAAAAGACAGGTCTGAGGTGCAACCCAATTAAAAGGTTGGGAGAGTAGTCAAGCAGAAACACAATGCAAAAAGCAGAGTCAGACAGGAGTCCACAGGTCAGCAGCACAAAGGCTCAAACACAAGGTCAAGGATACAAAACAATGGTGCTTAAGATAAGATGTTGCTCCAGCAATGGCTAGGCTGAAATGGAAAGCTTATATAGCCAGAGCTTCCTGAGCCCCACCCAGGGCTCAGCTGCAGTTCATTACAGGCCCTCTGCCAAAAGTTCTATTCATGAGGAGGGACTCCCAAGGAAACCTTTCCTCTTGAGGAGTCCTTTGCAATCAAGCACTCTTTCTCAAAGGAGGCCTACTGGCCTGCCTCTTGAGGTGACAATGCTCTTGGGGCCTGGGTGGTCTCCCAGCCTCCACCTCAGAGGAAAAACTCCCCTCCTCCTGTGTGGACAGACCCATGGTCATCTCCCCTGAGAACCTAGACATCCCCAGGTCTCCTGACAAGGTGGATCCTTGGCATTGTCTGTCTTTGAGAGCTCAAGCTCCTTGGAGGAGGAGGAGAATTCCTCCAGCTGGGGCATGATAGTTCTAAAGGAATTTATGGGAAATAAAAAATACCGTATGTCTTCTAATTAGCAGCCACTGAGATGATGGATACTGCTGCTGCAGTAGCAGCAAAACAAAAAGCTGTGGAAAAAGATAAGCGGGGGGGGGCAGGGTAGATAACTTTCCATTCAACTCTAGATGAAATATGGAATAGCAAATGTGCATAGGTCAGTTAGTCTGTAGAATCCATTTTTAATGAATTACCATGTGACAAGCCTTTTTCGATGCAGCAGATCACCATGCAGATTGGATATTTTCATTGTTCCACTGCAACCCTTCTTTTTCAATGAGGTTGCCACATGGTGAAAGCCCACACTAAGTGTTTTAAAGTGGGCTGCATTGGTGACTCCTCAAATGGCCTATAATTTTGGCCAGGTTAAATGGGTCAGGAGCAAAAAGTACAATGGCATGTAAAAGAAATTATAGAGGCCATATAAACTGGCCTTTTAAAAGCATTTTAAGCCCCAATTATTTCAGCGAGAGAGAATTAAGCATTGCTTAAGCAATGAAATCAATGCTATTTAAATGGGTTTAACTTCAACTGAATTGTGCCCACCATTTCCAAGTAGGTTAATGGTTTCTGATTATAAGAAGTCACTTAAGAAGCACTCTTCACAAACAGCTCTGATGTTTAAAGATTATGATGCAAAAAATATAGAGAAATCTGACTACAGAACAATGGATGTCATTTCTATGTGCAACTTCTCATGTCTAATTCATAGCACAACCATTCACACTGTCAAGACCTATGACCTGGCCTTTCTAAGAATGAAATATGGTACATTGAGTCTTGTCTTTGTTCATTATTTTCCTAGTTAAGCAAGATACATAGACTGATGACATCAGAGAGGTTTTCACATGCGTGATACAGGGAGAAATCAGTTTTTCCACTGTTTCCCTGAATAAAGTTGTAAGTTGTAAGTTGATAATTATTCTGCCCCCCCCCCGATTCATAACTAGATAATAGAAAAGGTGTATAATAAGAAATGGGAAAAGAGTAGATATTATCTTAGGCCCTCTGCATTATCCTCTGGTAATGACAATATATCACTTATGTTGCCTTTCATCAAAACAGATGGCTATTAATATTAAAAAAGTGATTCCATTCATCTGAAGGAAGCGAAGAAGCTCCTTTTCTATTTATTAATTTTTTTCTTTAAATAAATGATGCCATCCTTGCTCAAGATATTTGTTACTAAACTCTGAATGAATAAAAGCTGGCCTCTCTCTGAACTGGTTTTGAATTTGATACTGCAATTCTATACACACCTCCCTGGAAGTAGGCTCTATTGAACTCCTTACTTCTGAGTAGAAGTACATAGAATTCACTTTAGAAAATATATAATACAGAGCAGGCATATTTTGCCCATATAAAATATCAGATTTCTTTAAAAAAGAAAAAAAAATAGGGAAGTTTCTAGCCCACATGACTCAAAAACCAAACAAAGCCTTATATGATAATGGTCATAGGATTAGGAGTTTGTACTCTGCCTACTAGCTTATGACTCTCCCTCTTCCCCAACATACATATGTCCTCCCATTTTTCTCATTTTCTATTATCTATAGTACTTGCCACAACATTTTGAATTTTGAGAAAACTCGAATATGGTAAACACGGTACAGTGAATAAATTACATTTCATTTATTACATTTCTATACTGCCCAGTAGCCAAAGCTCTCTGGGTGGTTTACAAAGATTAAAACCTTAAAATACATTATAAAAAAACATACATACAAACACCTAAAACAATTTTAAACAATCAACAACAAGAAAAATCAAGGACCTGATTAAAATCTCATCATATGCTGCCAAATGCCTGAGAGAAGAGGAAGGTCTTAACCTGGCACTGAAAAGATAACGTTGGCGCAATCATTCCATAACGGCGGAGGGGCACCACCTTGTTGCCACCTTCCAAGCCTCCCTTGGAGGAAGCACCTGGAGGGGGGTCTTAGATGATGAAAAAAATGTACAGGTGGGTTCATGCCGGAAGAGGCGCTCCATCAGGTCAAAACCAACACCTTGAAGCAGGCCAGAATTGGTGTTATATGTTTGAACCTTCTTGTCCCTGTTATCAATCTGGCCCACCACATTTTGCATGAGCTGCAGCTTCTGAACCATTTTCAAAGGCAGCCCCATGTAAAGTGCATTGCAGAAATCTAACTTGGAGGTTACCAGAGCACAGACAATTGAAGCCAGGTTATCCCTGTCCAGATAGGAGCGTAGCTGGGTGACCGAAGTTGGTAGAAGGCACTCATGCCACTGAGGCCACTGAGCCCCAAGTGACAAAGATGGCTCCAGGAGAACCCCCAAGCTATGGACCCACTTCTTCCCCATTCGGAACACATTGAGCACCCTCCATCTGGTCAGAAGAACCACCCACTAACAGCACCTCAGTCTTGTCTGGACTGTTTCAGTTTATTAACCCTCATCAAGTCCATTGTCACAGCCAGGCACCGATCTAGCACATCCACAGCCTCACCTGATAAAGATGAAAAGGGGAAATAGAGCTGTGTGTCATCAGCTTACTGATGACGGTGCACTCCAAAACTCTGGATGACCGCACTCATCCGCCAACCATCCAAGTAGCAGCGGAAACATTGCAATGCAGTACCTCCCATTCCCAAGTCAGATAATCATGCCAGATGGATATCATGGCCGATGGTATCAAAAGGTGCTGAAAGATCAAGGAGAATCAACAAGGTCACTCTCCCCTTGTCTCTCTCCCAACATAGGTCATCATACAGGGCGGCCAAAGCTGTTTCCATGTCAAAACCCAGCCTGAACTCTGACTGAAATGTATCCAGATAATCAGTCTTATCCAAGGGCATCTGGAGCTGGTTGGAAACCACACACTCAAGAACCTTGCCCAGGAAAGGAACATTTGCCATCAGCCTAAAATTATTAAGATTTTCTGGGCCCAGGGAAGGTTTCTTCAGGAGTGGTTTCACCACCACCTTATTCAGGCAGCCCTGGACCACTCCCTCTAGCAAGGAGATGATAATCACCTCCCTGGTCCAGCCAGCTGTTCCCTCCCTGCCAGTTTTTTATAAGCCAAGAGGGGCAAGGATCAAAAACAGAAGTGGTTGCATGCACCTGCCCAAGCACCTTGTCAATGTCCTTGAGTTATACCAACTGAAACTCATCTAAGAGACTGGACAAGGCTGTGCTCTGGATACCTGGATACATCATCTAATTCACCTGCTGTAACACTGGAGTCTAAGTCTGTGAAGATGCAAGACATTTTATCCTGGAAGTGCCTAGCAAGCCTCAGACAGATCAACAGTGTCCTTAGGGCCAGCATGTAATAGGACCCAGATGACCCTGAAAAGCTCCACTGGGTGGCACATAGAAGATTCAATAGAGGCAGCAAGATGTTGTTTCTTTGTTGCCATCACTGCCCCTGAAAATACATGACCATTGGCACACACCATCCATTTCCATTAGCCTCCAGGGGCAGACCATCTTAATAGGTCCCCCACCCTTCCAGAAGGGAAAAGCTGCCATAAGTCTAAACCTCAACAGGTGATGATCCAACAATGACAAAGTCCCCCACCATCACACCACCATCTCCATGTCCAGTTGAGAAAAGCAAGCCTAGAGTATGCACCATTACATGTGTTGGGCCGATGACATGTTGGGACAGTCCAGTAGTTGTCATGGAGACAATTAAGTCCTGAGCTGCTCCAGACAAGGTGCCCTTAGCATGAATGTTGACATCCCCCAGAACCAAAAATCTAGGAGACCACAACAGCAGGCCCAAGACCACCTCTGTCAGTTCAGATCAGGAGTCTGTTGAGCAGCGGGGTGGGCAATGCACCAACAGAATCCCCAATCTGTCCCACTGACCCAACACAACATGCAAACACTCCAGACTAGTAGTCAGATGGACAGGGAGTATGAAGAGGGAAATTGATTTCCTATAGACTACAGCAACCCTCCCTCCCTGGCCCTCAAGTCTGCCCTGATACTGAACCAAGTGTCCTAGTAGGCAGAGCTGGGAGAGACTAACTCTTACCTGCTCACCCACTCAGGTTTCAGTTTTAGGGATGTAACCGAGAGTCCGGGGGGGCTGAAAGCGGGCTGAAAGCAGCCCGCTTGCCCCCCCCAAGAGTCTCGCGACTTACTTTGCCACCCACTCGATCCACACCGCACCTGGGAAAGAAGCTTCAGTTCCCCGGCGCGTCAGTTCAGGTCCCCCTGGTGCTGTGTTTCCAGCATAAAAACCAGGGCAACCCAGCTTGAAACGGCTGTGATTTGCTATTCGCGGCCGTTTTAAGCTGGGTTTCCCTGGTTTTTACACTAAAAACTCAGCGCCAGGGAACTGGAAGTGACGTGACAGGGAACCCGTCACTTCCGGTTCCCTGGCTCTGCGAGCGGCAAGAGAGGGTGGGGGTGCTCCGGAGCACACACACCCTGAGCAGGTAAGTTCCCACTCAGTCTACATCGCTATGTCAGATCAGCCGCCTCATCCACTATTAAATCATGGATAATGGAGGTCTTATTTTGAATCATCTGACATTTAAAAGCAACATCCAGATACCCGAGGGCAGGATGATAGGGCAATCACCAAACCTGCAGGTAGGATGAGGGCCAGAATACGGCACAGAGCTATTAAGTGTTTGGGCCATGTTCCCCTAACCTGGCTAGTCATCCTGCCAATGCCATATCTCCCTTGACCCATAACCACATTAATTGGAGCCCCCTCAGGTCCCCTCACTTGGTCCCATATCCTCTCTCGCAGGCACATGGCCAAATTTTAAGAGAAAAACCAACCTCTCCTCATACAAGAGCCTCAAAAGTCAATCAACACGATGTTGTTATTATTCTATATTAGATGCAGTTCTTGCAATGTTCTGTTATTTTAGTATTTGGATTTTAGTAAAGCAAAACAGCATTATTATAAAGTATTACTAGCCTTCCTGAGGGCAGGCAGGAACTAAATCTCACACTTTCTACAATTACATTTTTATATGATTACTACCTAATTGATGAATCCCCAAGAAAGTTTTTTCTTTCTTTCTTTTTTTTTTTAAAAATCTCTTATGCAAGTATATTGTTAGACAAACAATACCTAACAATAGCCAAAGTTATGTAAATAAGAACATATGTTTAAACCATCAAATAATAACACTTCAAAGCTTACCATGGCCTAAGGTTATGAGATTCAGTGGGTGGTTACTCATGAACAGGCCTTGTTTGTGAAAGGCCTCCAAATTATTCAATGCCCTCTCTAAAGAGGTCTGCCTGGCACCTGTTTTGTTGTCATTTTTGGCACCAGCCAAAGACCTTTGCATTTTTCAGGCCTTAAAAAAGAATTAGCTGCTGCTTGTTAACTTTTTTAATGATAGGTTTAAGCTGTGTTTTAAAATTGTCCTTTTCCATGTTTCAGTTGCTATGATATTTATCTCTCCTTTTAAAATTACTTTAAATTTTTGTTGCTGCTGCTGCTTTTCAATCCTTTTAAATTTTCTCTGTGTTTTATTGGTTTTGTTGTATTGGTTTTTATTTTGTATGTCACCCTGAGAGCTTTGGCTATAGGACTGCTCATACATTGAAAATAGTAATAATAAAAATAAAAATAAATATGATGATGATGATGATGATGATGATGATGATGATTCCCCCTTAGCATGCACTTTCACACATTAGGTGGCCAATTAGGCGGGAAAGACCCAGGCAGTTGACTCACCCATAAATCATATTATTCACCCATGCACTCCTGCAGTATGGGATCACATCGTATGGAAGTGGCTGACAGACAGCTGGAAGTTTGTATGAAGGGAGCCACAATTACCTCGAAGATACAGTGAGCAGGGCCGGCCCTACCAGTAGGCAGAGTGAGGTAATTTTCTCAGGCAGCAGTTGCTGAGGCTGGGAAGCAGCACAAACATGTTGGAGGACAGATATGTGTGTGCCTCGCAGCCTGACCTGGGGCTCCTAAGCTAGTCTGCTGCCCTCAGGAGCAGTGGAGCACACTGTCCTATCACCAGTGTTGAAGGAAGGTTCATCTGCCAGTCTGGTCAGCTTCTGTACATTGGATGTGGGTGTGTGGGCTATCTAGTCCTTTGCCTCAGACAGGAAAATCTCTTGGGCCAGCCCTCTTTGTGGGATTAAACCATCAGTTAATGGTGCATATTATTAGTATTATTAGTATTATTATTTCTATACTGCCCAATAGCCAAAGGTCTCTGGGCAGTTCACAACAGTTTTTATTTTGTTTAGATTGGCATCTAATGCATCACACAGAGAGACAATGCAAATTCCATCTTACATCTCAAAGAGGAGCTTAGCCATGAAATTTAGAAAACGAGACCCAGAATTACCTTGGTTGAAATGAAAAATTATTCTCCAAAGTCACACATGGGCAGAGATAATCATGTCTGTAGGAGTGAATATTAATGCCTGAGTCATCTGGAAGCACACTGATCTCTTGCAAAGCTTCTTAAGCCATAAGAAATGGAATGAAATAAGGCAACAGAAGAATGTGGCAAAAATGTTTTCAAGTCAGCAGGTTAAGAACATCCTCCTGAAGAGCAGTCAGATAGTCAAGAAAGAGATTACCATTACACTGGTGAAGTTGAGAGAGTTATTGAGATATGTAATCAACATCACCACTGAAGGACCACTTCTGTACTTCAAAAAGAAATCTGAAGCAAACAGATTTTTCAAGCTACAATTGGAACCCATGTAGTGCTTCTGTTCAGGATTTTAGACCCTCCATACCATCCCCCAACCTACTCAGTTTTCCATTCTTCCCCCCACCCCCCACAGTCACTCATATACAAATGCCAAGTCAGCATTCTGTGGCCACTGAGAATGCTCAATCCTCTTTGGGCTATTTGGTGTTTTGTTTGGTTTTCCTATCCCCCTTACTGGCTGCTTTTGAAAAGTGTTTGGAAACATCAGCTGGTCCAGAACGTTGCGGCCAGATGACTGACCTCGGCCTGTTATAGGGAGCACGTGACTCTTTTGTCAAAACAGCTTCACTGGCTACTACAGTAATACCTTGGATTGCAAGTAACTTGGTTTGAGAGCGTTTTGCAAGACAAGCAAATTTTTAAATATTTATTTAATTTTTTTTTTACTTGATATACAAGCGACGTCTTGCAATACAAGTACTGTAGTACGGCTTAAATTAAAAATCTCTGTACAAATTTTTTTGGGGGGATTTCATTTTGATATAAGAGTGTTTTGGATTACAAGCACATTTCCGGAACGAATTATGCTCTCAATCCAAGGCATGACTGTAGTTTGTTTTCAGGCACAATTCAGAGTACTGAATAAAGCCCTTGGGACCAGGCTATTTGAAAGACTGCATTCTCCCATATGAGACTGCCCAAGTTTTAAGAGCCTGAAGAAAGGCCCTTCTCTCTGTCCTGCCACTACCAGAGTAGTAATGGTTGAACTTACCCCAAATGGGGTTGTTATTATTTCCATGGAAAATAATGAATTCATTTGTGTAATCTTGGACAAGAGTTCTCCTTTCATTCGAGATCTCTTTCTGTGTATACGAACACATGCACAATATCAAACTGCATCTTGGGAGCTGTAGTTTGGAACTGCATAGAGTGTCATGACATCATGTGTCACCATATTATGTACCCCTTCCTGATTTGTTATTTTCATGTGACCTTCCTCGCCATTGCCAATCAGTTCAGTATGGAGGAGAGACAAATGGTGCTGCCAAGTCCTCTTTGCAGATCCAGAGCTGCAGCAGGCAAAGACAGAAGATTCAAGCTGGAGGACCCAGGTTGGTTTTAAGGGTGTTAATCCAACAAACTCCGCACATGTGCAGAAATGTCATAATTCAGATGCAGACTGCACATGCTCTGAAGCTCACAATCTATTCCAAAATGAATAACAAATTTGTAAGGCAGAGATCCAAGCTCACTACAGAGGTATTATAAGCACACAAATTTTGACAAATGAGCTGACTAATTATGAAATTCAGCATCATTGTTATATCAGAGGCACATTGGATGGAAACATGAGAGAGGGCCTTCTCGGTGGCTGCTCCCAGGCTCCAAAATCCTCTATCAAGGGACACTAGGCTAGCTCCATCTCTGTTGTCTTTCCACTGGCAGGCAAATACCAAATACATTTTTATTCAGACAGGTTTTTGGCATCTATGCCGAGTTGCTGCTGCCTGGAGGAAATTTTAATCTGGTGAGTGCTCTTACTACCTTCAGATTGATATGTTATTATCTGATTGGTGGATTCCAGAATGAATGGCTTTCCAAAATATATTGGACGCTAGACCATGAAGTTTATAGAATGCAAGAAGCTACACCTCTCTAAAGGTAGAATCATGCATACACTTTCTGAATAACTGAGTAACTTTGAAATAACAATTAAATGTTCAGTTGGATTATTTTTTTCTGTTCACAAACCAAGAAACAACATGTGGGTGTGTGGGTAGGAGAAAGAAGGGGTTGATGACACATCTAAGTGAAAGCGAAGTGTAAGCCTCACATGACCACTTCACCATGGACAAAACAACAACCAAAATACAAGGCAGCCTACGATAAGCAATGTGCTTGTGAGAAATGGTCCCTTTTTGTACTCAACATAAATACCGATCTCAGTGAGTAAAAGGGAGGATGAGAATCTGCCCTTATAAATCTTTTGCATAGGACGCCTTTTTACTGTGTGTTCTCTAGACCTTTTTTTTTTACATACAGTCTCACACAAACAAGGGTGAAACTTACCATCAGCCTCAACTACACTGTGGAAACCTGATGTATTTCTAATATTATATTTAATGCTCCTTTTGCAGATATACGAACCAATCAGGCATGTCCTAACTACGGATGGTTTAAAGCTTACTCCAGTCGATCTCATGCTGTGTTCCTGGAACTATCACTGATCTGGCTCTCACTTCCTAAGCCTATTATGTTGATGCCCAGGCTACAGACAACATTACTTGCACAGAGCACTAATCTGTTTATTGTTGCACAGTAGGATGTATACAGTTTTTGCAGTGCAGCATTCAAAATGGAATAGTGTTTGTTTACTGACCACCAATTCTTTGTTATTTCAAGGGCCTTGTTGCCTAGTTTGCCTTGTTGAGGATTCTGGCATGACTCTTTTCCATTTTCTAACAGGTGAAGAGATGATAAGAAATACTGGGGTGATCTGGCTAAAGCTTCTAACAGTGTAATCCAATCCCTAAACTCATCATCATCAGGTGATCACCCGTGTCTTCCAGGATAATAAATTACAAAAAGGAGATTTTAAAAGGAGGAAATTCTAAAGAAAATTGTGTAGACTCTAGCGATGGGTCCGTAAGTGACTGTGGAGGCCAATTCTAGATCCACACAGCTTCCCACAGTGAGGACACAGGTTACCAGATGGAAGATGGTCCTGTAAAGGATTCGTTTGACGTGCTTTTCGCTTAGTACGTTTCTCCCTTTCACCTTGCACTCGGGCTTCTTCAAAGTCCATAGAACCTTTGTGAAAGGCCAACCTCCAGTTAGATCGTTCATGGGCCAGAGCTTCCCAGTTTTCGATGTTTATATTGCATTTTTTTAGATTAGCCTTATGAACATCTTTAAACCTCTTATATTGACCATCGATATTCCGCTTTCCATCCTTGAGCTGGGAATAAAGTAACTGCTTTGGGAGACGGCAGTCAGGCATTCGAACAACACGACCGGTTCACTGAAGTTGGCGTTGAAGGATCATTTTTTCAACGCTTGTAGTCTTTGCTTCTTCCAGTACACTGACATTTGTTCGCCTATCTTCGCAAGTAATTCGCAGGATTTTCCGGAGGCAAAGTTGATGAAATCTTTCAAGGAGGTGGAAGTGACGTTTATAGATAATCCATGTTTCGCAGGCATACAATAAAGTTGGTAATACAATGGCTTCATAAACCAGTGTTTTGGTCTTCTTACAAATATCCCGATCCTCGAACACTCTATGTTGGCAGCTATCTTTCTTTTCTTTTTTTCCAATTTTTTTTAATTTCTATATGAAACAAACACATAATATCAAACATATAACAATTAACAAAACAAAATAGACCTCCGATTTTCTTCTACAGCAAATACAGGTAACAATAATTTTTCTTACTCGATAATCCAAATGAGAAATCTCTTTCTTCCCGTTGTCCCAAATTCACTTATTATTCCATAAATCCACAAACAAACAAATCATTATTTTCCAGTCTCTGCAAAAAGTCAATTAGAGGTTTCCACTCAATAATAAACGCAGATGTTGTCCTTTCTCTAATTAGTGATGTAAGTTTGGCCATCTCTGCCAGCTCCAGCATCTTGACCAACCATTCTTCTATCGTAGGCATTGCTGGACCTTTCCATTTCTGTGCATATAGTAGTCTCGCTGCCGTTGCCATGTATAAAAATAAAGTTCCATATCTTCCTTCTAGCTGACTGTCCATTATTCCCAATAGAAAAGCCTCTGGTTTCAATTGAAAAGTAATCCTAAATCTTTTGCCTTAATAAATGAATTTCAACCCAAAATCTTTTAGCTTTCTTACATGTCCACCACATATGATAAAAGGTTCCTTCCTGTTGTTCACATTTCCAACATATATCTGATGCACCGCTATACATTCTAGCCAGTTTCTCCGGCGACAAGTACCAACGATACATCATCTTATAAAAATTCTCTTTAAGACTAGAGCATAAAGTAAATTTCAAACCTTTTAACCACATAATAATAATAATAATAATAATAATAATAATAATAATAATAATAATATTTTATTTATTACCCGCCTCTCCATCTAGATCGAGGCGGGGAACAACAGAAAATATAAAATACCTAAACTAAAACAACACAATATATACTATTAAACATCTTAAAACATCCTAAAAACATCTTAAAACATCTTAAAAACATCTTTAAAACATCTTAAAAACATCTTTAAAACATCCTAAAATTCCGCCGGATAGGCCTGCCGGAAGAGTTCAGTCTTTATGGCTTTTTTAAAGTCCAAAAGACTGACAAGTTGACGTATCTCCTCCGGCAGGCCATTCCATAATCTGGGAGCAGCAGAAGAAAAGGTCCTCTGGGTAATGCTAGTCAGCCTAGTTTTGGCTGACTGAAGCAGATTCTTCCCAGAGGACCTAAGTGTGCGGGGTGGATTGTACATATTTTCCCATTGTGTCATTAATATATTATAGCCAAAATTTTGAGCCCATTTTATCATACATTCCTTCACTTGCTCTTCCTCAGTTTCAAATTTCAACAAAAGCTTATACATTCTTGAAATAAGATGTTCATCATTTAGACATAATTCCCTTTCAAAGTCAGATACACTCTGTTCAAAATCATACAACCTTTTATCAACTTTAAACCTTTCTACCATCTGTAAATAGGAGAACCATTGACATGTATGACCTTCTTTTATCAGTTCTTCTCTTGATTTTATTTTACATTCATCTTGTGAAAAATTCAGCAAATCACGATATGTCAACCAACTGTATTTACTTAACATTTCTCTTCTATGATGGGCTCCTTGTGCTGATAGCCACAATGGTACTCTCTGACAAAACCTAGGTCTATATTTATTCCAAATTTTCAAAATGGCACTTCTAACACAGTGATTATTAAATTCTACATTCACTTTAACTTTATCATACCACATGTACCCATGCCATCCAAATCTCAAATCATATCCATCTAAATGTAATAATCGACTATTTTTCAACAAAACCCATTCTTTGATCCATACTAAACAACAAGCAGCAAAATATAACTTCAGGTCAGGTAGACCCAACCCCCCTCTTTCTTTTGCATCCTGTAAAATCTTAAACTTAACCCGTGGTTTTTTCCCTTGCCATACAAATCTGGATATATCCTTCTGCCATTGTTTAAATGATATTTGCGATGTCACAATAGGAATAGTCTGAAACAAAAACAACATTCTAGGTAATACATTCATCTTAATTGTGGCTATTCTCCCCAAAAGTGACAATTCAGCTTTATCCCATCTTTCTAAGGGCTTGTTCGCACGACACGGGAACCGCAAGTCCCCCGTGGTTCCCGTGTCGTGTGCACGCCGACCGGGGGTGCCCCCGCAGGAGAGCCGCGCGTGGGACGCTCGCAAAGTGACCATGGTCGGTAGAGGGGTAAGCCCCTACCGCGCGTGGTCACCGTGCCGTCCGAACAGCGGGCGGCCGCCCCGCGGGGTCCCCACAGAGACGGCAGCCCAGAGCGGCCGGAGCCGCCGCCGCTCCAGCCTGTAGGGGCAAACGGCCCCTCTGGGCATCCCGGGCCTCACCCCCTACCGCCGGGAGGCCCGCACTGTGGTGCGGGGACTACGGGGTCTGCCCACGCGCGCGGGGCGCCGGTCGTGTGCGGTGCCCCGCCGGACCCCGCGGACGTCCCCGTGGTTCCTCCCCCGCCGGCAGCCTGGGTCGTGTGAACCGGCCCTCTATCTTTTTTCATTTCATTCCAAGACTTTACATAATTATTTTGAAACAACATACAATTCTTATTTGTTAAAGTGATACCCAAATATTTTACTTTCTTTTCAGCCTTAAAACCTGATTTATTTGACAATTTTATTTGGTCTTGAATTTTCATATTTTTTGTTAATATCTTTGTCTTTAGTTTATTAACCTTAAAACCAGCTACAGCACCAAACTCCTTCAATTTAACCATTAACGTTTCTATTCCTTTCAGAGGATCTTCCAAAGTTAACACCAAATCATCTGCGAAAGCTCTCAGCTTATAAGACTCTTTTTTAATTTTTATGCCTCCAATTCTATCATCTTGTCTTATATCTCTGTTCAGTATTTCAAGCACAAGAATAAACAACAAAGGTGATAATGGGCAACACTGTCTTGTTCCTCTATGTATTCCACACGGTTTCGTCATATCGCCATTGACAATTATTTGTGCTGTTTGTGAAGTATAAATTGACTTTATCCATTTTATAAAGTTCTCTCCAAAATCCATTTCCTTCAGTACTTTAAATAGAAACCCCCAATTTAAATTGTCAAACGCTTTCTCTGCATCTAAGAAAATCAATGCAGCATGTTTTTCATTATGTTTTCCCAAGTATTCCAAAATGTCTAAGACTGTTCTAACATTATCCCTCAGCTGTCTTTTAGGTAAAAAACCACATTGATCTTCATGAATAAATTCTTGAAGAATTATTTTTAATCTTTCTGCCAATATCATTGTAAACAGCTTGTAGCCATTATTCAGTAATGATATTGGTCTATAATTTCTTGTTAAGGTTAAGTCTTGTCCCTCTTTAGGTATTAATGTTATATTTGCCTCTTTCCATGTCTCCGGCATCCGGCCTCCTTGCAAAATAGAATTCATCGTTTTTTGTAAAGGTTGTATGAGTTCATCTTCAAATCTCTGATAGTATTTACCAGAAAGTCCATCCGGTCCCGGCGCCTTTCCTGGTTTAATCTTTTTTATAGCACCCACCAATTCACTTATTGTTATAGGACCATTCATAATATGTCTCTGTTCCTCTGTAATCTTAGGTAACTTTTGCTTTTCAATATATTCATCTATTTTTTCTGATGAAACATTATGTCCTTTATATAAATTCGAATAATAATAGTAAAATGATTTTTGTATCTCCTTATTGTCTGTTAATACTTTATCGCCCTCTTGTATTTTTATTATCATTTTCTTTTCTCTTTCTTTTCGCAATCTATAAGCCAACCATCTCCCAGGTTTGTTTGCAAATTCAAAGTTCCTCTGTTTCATATAGTTCAATTTTATTTCCATTTCTCTTGTTGTTACCATAGATAACTGTTGTTGCAAAATTTTAATCTGTTGGAAAATATTTGAGTTTCCTGGAGAGATCTTTAATTCTTCCTCCTTCTTTTTTATTTCCTCCAGAATTTTTTGCATTTTCTCTTGTCTCTTGGCCTTAAGTTGAGTATTATACTGTATAAAATAACCTCTAATAAAAGCTTTACTTGCATCCCAAACCATTCTCAAATCTGTACCCTTATCTAAATTAATTTCAAAAAATTCTTTTAGTTTCTTTTTACAGTCTTCCAACACAGCTGTATTTTGTAATAACGTTTCATTTAATCTCCATCTAAAAACAGTGGATTTTCTTTTGCAAACCATAGTCACAGGATTATGATCTGAGAAAGTCTTTGGTAAAATCTCTTTGGTAGAAGTTTTAGTAAGAAAGTCTTTAGTTGTCAGGAACATATCTATTCTCGAAAATGATCTGTGTCTCTCAGAAAAATAAGTATATTCACTTGAATCACCATTCTTTTGCCTCCATAAGTCCACCAGTCTCAGATTGTCCATCAGGTCAAATAGGCTTTTTGGGAGTTTTCCTTGATAACTTGTAATATTTCTTTCTGAAGTTCTGTCCATTTGTGGAAGCATAACCCCATTCCAGTCTCCCATCAAACACCAACTTTCATATGATAAATCCATTAGAATATCCATAAGCTTCTTATAAAACACCGCTTTATCTTGGTTAGGTGCATAAATTCCCACCACCATTGTCTTAGATCCATTTAAGTTGACTTCTACTCCCACAAATCTACCTTGTTCATCAGCAAATACTAATTTTGGTTTAAAATGGGATTTAATATACAAAACAACTCCATTTTTCTTTTTAGCATGTGCCGAGATAAATTCTTCACCTAATGTTTTATAGACCAAATACTTTATATCTTTTTTCTTGATATGAGTCTCTTGTAAACAAATGATGTCGTGCTTTAATTTTTTCAAATAGTAAAATACTTTTTTCCTCTTTTGAGGGGCATTTGCGTCATTAATATTCCATGTTAAACATTTGTAATCCATAATCAGTAAAAATTTAAAATATACATATATATATTAATCTTAATCTGTGCCTGTGGCCAAGGCCATCATTTCTTCTTCCCGTTTCATCTCCTCAAAGTCTCTTTTAAATCTTTCTAGGAAATCTGTGGCTTTTTGAACTGAATTCAACTTGAATCTCTGATCTTTGAAGGAAAAAACCACACCTTCTGGAATCTCCCAACGAAAAGCAATCTTTTTCTGTTTCAGCAGTACAGTCAAAAAGGCATAATCTTTCCGTTTACGTAAAAATCTAATAGGTACTTCTTTCAGAACAATTATAGAGTTATCCTCCTCCTTCAATTCTGTAGCAAAATGTTTTTGAAGAACCTGATCCCTTGTGTTCTTCCTAACAAAATGAACCATGATGTCTCTTGGTACTCTTTTATTTCTGGCATAGGCAGAGTTAACTCTATAAATCTTGTCAAGCTCTATTTCCATATCTCCTTCATCCAAGGCCAGAAAATCCGCCAAAATTTTAATCATTCTATCTCTAGTATCCTCTTCTTCCATCTCTGGGATATTTCTAAATCTCAGACAGTGTTCATTTGCTCTCAGTTCCAGTAAGGACATGTGATCTAGCTCCCCTCCAACTTCTCTGGTTATCACTTCAGTTTTATTCTCTAATATTTCAACTTTATCAGCAATCTGTTTAACCTCACCCGAGATTTGCTTTACTGACCCATCCAGTTTTTTAACTGCATCAGTCATATCCATTTTCATTTTCAAGATCTTTTCATCCATACTTTGCTCAAAGGCATTAATCCTGTTTTCCATCTTATCCATCCTACTGTCCAGTTTATTTCCCAACTCTTCAAATAAATTATGAAGTAACTCTGGCATAACCATCTTATCTGAACCTAGATCCAAAGATGCTTTCCTACTTCCTGAACCTTTTTTCGCAGCCATTGTATAATACAATCAAAGAGCCAAGTTTAAAAAAAAAAAAAAAAAGTGAGGAAGAGAAGGGGGGAAAAACCTCCTCTAGTAAGAGCTCAGATTTCAAGACCTCTTGAATCACATCTCTAACACAGCAGGCTTAGACTTCTTATCTGCTTGTTATGGAACTCATAGTCATAAGTCATAACCAAAACATCCAGCAACAATCCCACAGCAGCCAGCTCTTTTCTAGCAACTTTTTCACAGCCAAACTTCCGTCAATGATAAAATTATTAAAAATGCAAATAGTGAGAAAGGATAGTCATAATAGGATACCTCCTTTCTTCTTCTTCTCCTTAATTAACTTTTTGCCCGAATTTTTTAGCCATTAAAGCCTCCAACGTCTTGTGTTCTTCGCAACCCCCCTTCTTTTTAGTCCCGGAAAAAAGGAATTATCTCACCACAATATAGTCCTTAATTGCTGTAGTAGGAAACTCCCTTTGTCATAGATAGTTTGTAATCCATAAATCATTGGGAAATGAAGATTTTTTGCAGGCTAAGTGTCTTTTAAAGCTCTGATTAACAGTTTGAGCAAGATGTAGTTTCCAACCCCCCTGACCAGTGTAATATCTCCACTGAACAAGCCTTCGCTTAAACAGTGAATACACAGATACCGATCGCCCGGGGTGTCTGTGGTTAATCTCTTCGTTCTCCCCAATAAACTGGGGTGATTTATGTCAGCTGAAATTGCTTCCAGCTGTTTTTCTACCGCTATCAGCCTCCCCGTCTTCAGAGAGCGTCTGCCTGCCGAAAAACCTCACCCGGAAGTCCGTTGGCAGCTATCTTTCTGTTACAGCTAACACCAACAGTGAAATCCAGCATCGTTTGAGCTCCGCAAGTGCTGCGTTTTCTCGAATGAATCCCTAAACTATGCCCACTGGGTTTAAGTACATAAGAAGAGCCATGCCAGATCAAACCAAAGACCTATCTAGTCCTTCATTCTGTTCATGCATGGCCAACCAGCTGAGAGACCACAAGTGATTAACCAAGAAAGAGATCTTTGGTGGAGAGCTCAAGAAAATATCGATCCAGTGTGCAGCTGCTGTGAAAAAGGCAAATTCCATGTTGGGCATAATCAGGAAAGGAATAGAAAATAAAACTGCCAATATCATACTGCCCTTATACAAAACGATGGTGTGACCACACTTGGAATACTATGTACAGTTCTATTCACCACACCCCAAAAAGGATATTGTAGAGTTGGAAAAGGTGCAGAAAAGGGCAACTAAAATAGTCAAAGGACTGGAGCAACTCCCCTGGGAGGAAAGGTTACAACATCTGGGACTGCTTAGCTTAGAAAAAAGGCAAGTAAGGGGAGGCACAACAGAAGTATACAGAATTATGCATGGTGTGGAAAAAGTGAATGGGAAGGCATTTTTCTCCCTCTCTCATAATACTAGAACCGAGGGTCATCCCATAAAGCTGAATGGTGGGAGATTCAGGATAGAGAAAAGGAAGTACTTTATCATACAGTGCATAGTTAAACTATGAAATTCACTTATTTTTATTTTATTTTTTATTTATTATATTTATACCCTGCCTTTTTTCCTGCAAAGAACCCAAGGCGGCTTACATAATCCTCCTCCTCTTCTCCATTTTATCCTCACAACAACCCTGTGAGGTAGCTTAGGCTGAGAGTCAGTGACTGGCCCAAAGTCACCCAGTGAGTTTCATGGCTGAGCGGGGACTAGAACCCGGATCTCCCGAGTCCCAGTCCAACACTCTAACCACTACGCCACACTGGCTTTCACAAGATGTAGTGATGGCAACTAATTTGGATGGTTTTAAAAGGGAATGAATTTGTGGAGGATAAGACTATCAATGGCTACTAATCATGATGGCTATTGATTGCCACCAACATCAAAGGCAGTATGCCTTTGTATACCAGTTGCTGGGGAACATGATCAGGAGGGTGCTATTGTACTCATGTCCTACTTGTGGGCTTCCCACAGGCAGCTAGTTAGCCTGGACTAGATGGATCCTTGATCTGATTCAGCATGGCCCATCTTATGTTCTTAAGTATTCCATGACTGTTAAGTTTGCTCAGGAGACTTTGGTGAGGGATTTTGTCAAAAGCCTTTTGGAAGTCCAAGTAAACCATGTCTACTGGATCACCCCTGTCCACATTTATTGACAGTTTCAAATAACTCTAAACGGTTAGTGAGGACCAAACTAAATGTTCTTCTAATCATTCACAGTGAAGCTATAGGTTTCTTTACTCCAGTACAAGCATGTGTAGCCCCAATTCAGATTGGGACCGTGGCGATTGAGATTTAAACCTTTCCCCCATCCCCGTTCATCCCAAAATGTGTCCCGTATTTTGGGATGAAAATGGGGTGGGAGGTTTAAATCTCAGTTGCCACAGCCCCAATCTGAATTGGAGCTACACAATTGGGGCTATACACCTCCTGGGTGCCATGGTCCTGATCCAGATCTGGCACACACACACTTATGCTGAAGTAAAGAAACCTATCACACATAGCTTTATTTCCATAATTAGAGGAATGCTTAGTTTGGCCATGTGACGGGACATACCTTGTGAGATAGAACTATGATAGGATCAATCCTACAAAAAAAACCCCACTGTTTCCCTGTGATCTTGAAAATACAGTCATGCCTTGGATTGAGAGCATAATTGGTTCTGGAAACATGCTTGTAATCCAAAACACTCTTATATCAAAATGAAATCCCCCCCAAAAAAAATTGTACAGAGATTTTTAATTTAAGCCGTGCTACAGTACTTGTATTGCAAGACGTCGCTTGTATATCAAGTCAAAAAAATTAAATAAATATTTAAAAATTTGCTTGTCTTGCAAAACGCTCTCAAACCAAGTTACTTGCAATCCAAGGTATTATTGTATACTGAAATAGTATATCTATTCCAGAACAGAGAAAACTTTGCACCAATGGAAGCTACTGTTAGTGGGACACTGACAGCATAGGGGGAAGAATGAAAGTACTGCTGGGGAATGGCTGAGTTTAATAGGAACCCTATGCCCCACCAGGACCCATTCCTACAATAGCATAATATCACTCCTGCAAAAAAGGTGGCATAATATTCCTATTGAAAAATGGGGAGAGCACCAGCTACCTTGTGTGTCCTCACCACTACCACAGCAATAAAGGAGGATAGGATTCCAACTAATTCTGCAGCTGAATACAGAACACTGACAGGAGTATGCAAGACATGATTGGTAGAACTAAGAAGAAACGGTTTAGCACATTTTCAGTTGTCTTTGAATGCCCAATCTTTGTAGGATTTAATTTAAGCTGCTTTTCAGTTTCTGCTGCCAATGTCCAGTGACTTTCATTGCGACTTGTAATAAGTCAATTGAGCAGCAGAAACTCAGTGTAACTTCATGTTTGATTCCACTGCTCATTAGGTTTTGAAGTATATCTGGGATGAATTTATCTTGCCATGTGTTTGCCTCATGGCAATAAATGTATGCATTTCATTTTCTTCCCTTTACCCTTTAGTCAGAGATCTACAGGTTGAATTGGGTGAATGGCAGCAAGAAGCAACCAAGATCAAATAATAAGAACATAAGAACATAAGAAGAGCCATGCTGGATCAGGCCAAGGTCCATCTCGTCCAACATTCTGTTCACACAGTTTTATTTATTTATTTTATTTATTATATTTATGAATCACCCATCTGGCCAGACATCCAGCCACTCTGAGCGATGTACAATCCAATAAAATACACAAGAGATGGGGAAACACACACACATGCAGAAGGTCCCAAGTTCGATCCCCGGTATCTCCAGGTAGGGCTGGAAAAACTCCTGCCTGAAACCCTGCAGAGCCACTGCCAGTCAGTGTCGACAATACTAGCCTAGATGGACCAAGGATCTGACTCAGTATAAGGCAGCTTCCTGCATTCCAACCAGCTGCCCATGGGAAACCCAGAAGAAGGACAAGAGTGCAACAGTGCCCTCCCACCATGTTCCCCAGTAACTGGTGTACATAGGATTACTGCCTCTGATACCAGAGGTAACATATATCCATCAGGACTAGCAGCCATTGAAATCAAGATCTTCAGGATCAGAATTGAAGAAAGCTCAATTGTTCAAGGAAGCACCACCTCTATAATGTGGCATATTTTGTATGGAGATTAAATGTGTAAAGGCATAAAATGAAGGAGGGGCAGGAAAATTGAGTTTAAGCAACTTATACTAATGGAGATAAAATCAAGTTAAGTCCTTTTGATGTCACTGTAATATGCATCGCAACAAACATTAATAAGTAGGACTTAGTTTGAATAAGGTCTCAGAGCGCTATCAGTTGTTATGGGGCTTGGACAAGGAGCCTTGCAGACTAGGCACTGTTTCTGTACTCCTTACAAGGCCAGTCAGAAGAGACAAGAGTAGTCATTTTGAGCTTGGGCACATCCAAAAATCCTCCTTGTCCTGGGAATCCAATGATCTCAGGGAGCCAATCCTGTGCTATTATGTATTATAAAGTTTCGGAAGCAGCTGGCAATGTGTGACGTTGGAAAGTTTGGCCTGGCCTCTCTGGGCTACCCCAGATCATTTTGCTGCATGAGGCAAAGTACAAGATGGCACCCTCCTCCATGCCCCAAATCCTACACACAGAGGCCTACTGGACTGGCAGTTGAATCTTTCTTCAATACTGGTGTTCGGACAGCATCCTTCACCGCACCTGATGGCAGAAGGCTAGCTTAGGAGGAGCAGGGCAAGCCGTGGCACACACAGCTCTATCCTCCAACTTCTTCTTGCTTTGCCCTACTCCCCCCACCCCCAGAATCTGATGCCTGAAGCAGCTGTCTCACTGTGCCTCATGGTACAGCCTGCCCTCCTAGTCACTCTAGGTCAGGAGTGGGCAACATTGGGAGGTCTAGGAGCCATTTTTCCCCCTGGGCCCCTTCCTCCCATGGATCACATCTCCCCTCCCCCCACTTGTGGCTCAGAAAAAAATATTTTTAAAAAAATATTTAAAATTTAAAAATGATGTCTGGAGCAGCTACGGAATGCCAAAAGGGTCAAAATTAGCTTGTTTTAGCTTGACCAAAAAACCCTTCCAAATGGCCACACATGCCATTTTTTTTAAATTAAACAATTTTGGAAGGCGGTGGGAGCTGCATTTGGATGGTGGTGGGAGCTGCAAATTGTCCACCCCTGCTCTTGGTAATGCCAGTATTTGAAGTTTTCGAGCTGCTGAGACTAGATGTGGGAATTTTCATTGTGCAGCTGACCCATGTGATGAACTATCAGAAGTGCAGTCTGGACCATCTTCCTAACACTGAAGTATTCCCTGACTCTGGACTAGCTCCATTCACCCAGGCTGGCCAGTTGAACCACCTGAACAGGAAGGACTATAGAAGGCTTCCTACATGGGCTGGGGCCTTGCCTGAGCAAGAAGCTCTTCCTGGCTCTGGTGTTTTTGTGTGTGCTCCTTAACTCTGAGTCCCTTAATCAACAAAACCTGGGTTGGCTCACCTTTGTTCATATCTGCAGAGGTCTCCTCCAGGTCCTACATATACACCACCAAGTTCTAGTATTATTTTACATGATATTTATTTATTTTGCAATAGTAAACACAATGTTTGAGGCATCTGCAGCCATTGTGTGTGCAGACAATTGGAGATTCAACAAATATCCAGTAGACTGCAACAACAATGACAAATATGGCTACAAGTGCCTTGAACAGTGTGTTTATTATTGCAACCTTACACACATAAGGTTCAGTGAAATACATTATCGCTGCTGCAATGCCCAAATGCTCTTCCCTATATATTTATTTGGTATCCTTTATTATGTCTTTTTACTACAGGAACCACAGCTCATGCCATTTTGAGTAACAGATTCCTGAAAATACTATGATAAACTATGAAATATGCATGGTCACAGTCACCCTTTGCTGTAACCTCTTTGAGAGAGTCAAGAAGGTTAAAGATGATATTGCCCTTCTAAATCCATGCTGTCTATTTCCCATTAGGTTTCTGCTTCTCTGTTTATCCTATTGAAGTTCCTCCTTGGGAGCTAGGAGGTGGAGATAAGAGTAAAAGCCAGCTTAAATCCTCACCATATAAATTAAATTTAAAGTGAAACCTCCTAGCATTGCTGCTATGTTTTTTTCCCCCTCCAGCTACAACGAGGAAGTCAGAAATAGTACAAAAACTGCATGATAGCCGAACTCTGGGCCAGTCCAGCCAAGGATACTAAGGTTTTGATAGACAATTGATTGTTTGTGGAAGATACTATCCCCATCGGCAGGTCTACATACAACCTGCCAAACAGATGGACATCTTTGATGATGCTGATTAGTTGTTTGAAAGAACAACTGATTGTGGCTAGACATAACACAACATAAGGGGCTAGACACAATATATCCAGGGGGAAATGTAATCTCCAACTGCTACCCTCGAAGAATAACAACTTGAGCACAAAAATATAGCCACAATAAACTTTATTGATCCTGGCTACCTCACCAGATCATTATAGTCCATTGTTGCAGAATTGGGACCACTTCTTAATATACTATGCAACTGCAAGCATTCGCCGGATAAGGCAGCATGTCCTGGAGCAATACTGATAAGTGGTTACAAGACCAGGATGAATGTCTGTGGGTGATACTAGTAAGTACTTGCAGGACCAGGCTGAAGATTCACTGAGTAAGGTAAGTGGCTACAGGGCCCAGCAAAATACACATGGGTGATGTGGGTAAGTACCTGCAAGATTAGAATGATTTCCTACATTGTAGAGTAAGCAGGCAGTGAGTAGTTACAGGATCAGAATGACTGATTACTTTCCATGTACACTCCTTTTTGTATCTATCCCTTCACCGCTGTCTGTGCTGGAAGGTCTCTCCAAGCAGCCAGGCATCTGTTTGAGTTCTTTGTCTCTCATGAGAGGCTGCAGATGCCTTTCATAGTTTTCTACCTTCTGGGCTCTGTTCCTTTAGGTTTGCTCTCCCCAGCTGCCCCTCCTGGGGCTTCCTTCTCTTTCCTCATGTCTCTAGCATTCAGACTTGTATCCTTTGCTTCTGCCCACCTCTTTCCCCTCTCTCAGAATCCTCGAGTCATTTAAAGAGCCCTTGTCCTGATTCTCTTATGTTTTGTTCAACTAGCCCTAACTGTTGCAGGCTCTTATTAGTGGGGAACCTGCGGGCCTGCACTGTGACCCCTGACTGCTCCTTACAGGGCTGCAAACCTGTGTGAACAGAATAAGCCTCTATGGGAGTAACAGCTGAATAAACGTGCTTAATAGGGTTGCACTGCACAGCCCGAGTGCAAGGTGAAAGGGAGAAACGTGCTAAGCGAAAAGCATGTCCAACTAATCCTTTACAGGACCATCTTCCATCTGGTAACCTGTGTCATCACTGTGGGAAACTGTGTGGATCTAGAATTGTCCTCCACAGTCACTTACGGACCTATCGCTAGAGTCTACACAATTTTTTAGAATTTCCTCCTTTTATAGTTTTCTTTTTGTAATTTTATCCTGGAAGACAATCTTACTTGGTCACGAGTGATCGCCTACTACTACTACCTCACACTCACCCAACTGATCAGTATTGTCAAGAAGACATCCTGAAATTCTCCGTCCTATTCTCAGGTGGTAAAATTGGAATACCCATTTTGTCAAATATTCTTTGGATATTTGTAAAATTCTCCAACAGTTTGTTGAGATGGGGCAGTAGTTTTTCCTAGTTATTTTTTGCAGCCGTTGTATGCAGTAGAGCTGTTGTATTGGCAGCCTGGACGCCATTTTGCATCCCTCAAAATGCCTGGATGTAGTATTGTTCAGTTCCAGAGCATGGGGGTGGGGTGGAATGGCAATTTGGGACTATTCGGCAGAATGGATGTTTTATGGTGGGAACGTTGGAAAGAAAATTATCTTCTGAAAAATTCTCAGTGGGGGGCCACTTCAAACAAGAGTACCTGGAGATGTTTTAAGTGTACATGAAAAAAATGTAAAGTGTGAATGGGAGAAATGTTCTTGCGCATGTGTAATACATGGAGCCACCAATTTTCCTCTCTGTAAATGGTGAGGCAGCCATGTAGATCTGTGAACCCTGTAAAACATTGGGGTATTTCTTCACCTCTTTCTAAAGTTGAATGTTTGTGTATTCTCCATCCAGCATTGCTTATAACCCTGACTGTTTTATGTGTTACACTCAACTTAACAGATACTGCTGGGAACCAGTGTTTTGTCTACCTAAGAAATGCTGCAGCCAACCAACATTGTTTCTGTTTTTCCCATATACTAATTGCCACTTTTAG
Source organism: Shinisaurus crocodilurus (assembly GCA_021292165.1). Lineage (NCBI taxonomy): Eukaryota > Metazoa > Chordata > Lepidosauria > Squamata > Shinisauridae > Shinisaurus > Shinisaurus crocodilurus. The sequence goes on along the minus strand of CM037880.1, from coordinate 189,874,886 downwards.
GTATTTCCTGACTACTCGGGATGTCATGAATATGGAAGACATGGCTGAAAATCAAATAATCTTGTATATTCAGCCTTTGAACAAGGAATCACACAAAGAGGTAGAGTCCTTGAAGCCAGGAGCAGAACTAAAGTCAGCAAACTGGAACAATAGACAGAGACATTCTTGACTTTAGCTCACTGCCATCCATTTGTTAACTTCATTTGCTAATTTTAATCTCCAGAGCACCAAATGATTGAGTTAGAAAGAGAATTCAGACTTATAACCTGCATGCAAAACTGGAAGGACTATTCCCCCCCACCCCCAGCCTCTCATTCAAGATACTATGAATAACTGCAGCTTAGTACTACTAATAAGAAAGAGTACTAATAAGGAAGAAATGTTAAAATAATCTCCTTTTATTTATTATAATTGTAGGTATGTGGAACATTTTAATGAAGTACACGTTTCGGATAACCTTTTTCTTAATTCAGGATGTATGATAAATCAACCAAGGAAAATACACAATTCAATTTTTTTTAAAGTCTTATCATTTTAAAAAATTAAAATGTTATGATTCTTTCAGGCTCATCCTTTCTTCAGACCAAGTCCCAAGATGGCTGAACTGGAGCTATTCAGCAGCATCCAATGCTGCCCATCTGCTGGTGAGGCCCACTGCTGTTTACATTCCGCAAGCAGCTGATTCATTCTGCAATCTGCTCCCACCACTTGCGGAATGGAGATTTAGTTCTTCTGGATGCAAGCCCTGAAATGAGTAGAAGTGCTTGTTTCTGGAATGGGGCAGGTCAGCGGAGCTCCCTTATGCGGTGTGTGCATGCTGCTTGTGGAAGGGGATCAGTGGGGCTGGCCACTCGTATGTGGTCTCCATTGGATACTGTCCATTGTTTGCACCAGTTCAGAGCAGATGGTACTCAATAGTCACAAACAACAGTAACACAAAATGTCTGAACAGTGATGCAAATTACATCTCCAGCAACTCCATGTCAAAGCTTCCCATACCTCACACCAACCCAGATGCCTTCTTTCCAACTATATAGGAATAGCACTAGTCACAATGTTGGGACATCCTCTTTGCACTGCCAGCAATAGTTGCTTTCACACACATGCTAGCTAACCTCTATGTAGTTCACAATATAACCCAGTTTCTGTCAATCACTACAACAGGTCCCTCCCAGCCACTCACTTTATTCCATCTTCCCTGTTTCACCCATTTCACTATTTCCCATGCCACAAATCTTACCACATTCTTCCTACTTTTCATAGCCTATTTGTAAAGATTTTTAGGCTCACAGCCAGTAGTTATGTAACCACAAGTTGTTGGGCAAGAGGGAATAGGTGCCTATTATGTTCCTGCTGGTTTTCTGAGGGGAGAAGTTGTTGGTGGCTCAGCCATAAGCTAGGTGAGGGTATTTAGGGGTCATGCCTCCTGTCATTGGGAATGTGTTCCACTATGGTCCCCCAACTCAAAGTGTGTTTTGTATATGTTGGGTAGTGTATGAAAGCTCACTGCATTTACAACTATGGTGATGGCAGCAAATTTGCAACTGCGGGAATTCAAAATAAGAGCTTCCCAACTAATCTAAAAAGCCTCACTCCTTTTTAAGTAGGGTCTTGAATTTGAGTTTGGCTCAAAATGGATGCTGGCTACATCACTAGCTAGGTCTACCATCCCTAACAATCCCCCTCCTTCTCCAGCAAAATCCAGAGGGATTAAGTGGCACTGGAGAGATGGTAGAGGCCTTTCTGACCTATCTTAAGTGAAAATGATGCTCAAAGGTATGCTCAGGAGTGTTATGATGGATATAATAACTCCTCTTTTGAAAAGAGAAATAGGATGGAATTCATACAGGCCCCAAAACTTTGGCTTATGGAAGATTGGTCAAGTATGACCTGGAGTATCCTCTGGTATTGTAGTAGTATAGCCTTTTATCTTATGTAGATATGATATATTCTATGTATTGGTCTTTATTTTTATATTTCTATGGATTGTGTACACGGCTTTGGAATCTTTAGATGTAAGTGGTTTATAAATACTCATAAATAAATAAATAATTGAGAAAGAGGAAATGTGAGTGATTGAGAAGGGTGAATGTCTGAGTTGGAATGAAGATAAAATGTAAATGTAAATGCAAATGCAAACAGGAGATGTCAGCCTGCCCTAAAGGGATTAAAACATGCCTGGCAGGGAATTGAATTGCAGACTATGTAAATAGTTAAGAAATTGATGAGCTTATAGGGTGAAAAGAAGAGGAGTTAGGCAAGATAAGCATATGATGAAATAGAGTTAAGGAGTGTGTGAAGAAGGAAGGAAATGTCTGGGCTGCAGGGGTATCACATAATAGGAACCACAGGGGGATTAGTTAAGGACACATAGGCTTACTTACTCATGACTTACTCATTTGAGCAGCCCCTCCTTCCTCCATAAGAGAAATAGGGGGATCAAAAGTATAGGAAGTGGGGTTTTCAAGTATGGAAGCTAGCTTTCTCTTCTGAAGCTCACCCTTGCCAGCAACCGGACACCACACAGAAGAGCAGCCTCACAGCAATGGAGATGGGTGTGGCTCATAGGTTTTGCTTTCTTTTCCTCTTCCTTAGGATGGGGCTTGGGGTTTCCCCACCCCCATGCTCTACTGCTCTCCATAGGCACAGGGCTTTTCCTTTCTTTTAGATTTAGAACCTGTGAGTGTGAGTGTATAATTGCTGCCTCGCTACTTAATTGTAACTTAAGGACTCCCTCATGAAGGCTCCTCCTCCCTCAACTGTCACCAGCAGCAGCCATTCCAGAGGGCTGAGAGGAGGGAGATGAGAAGGAGTGCAGGGCCATTCCACCAGCCCTGCTGCAAGGTCTTCCTCAACTGTCACCACCAGCAGCCATTCCAGAGGGCTGAGAGGAGGGAGATGAAAGGGAGTGCAGGGCCATTCCACCAGCCCTGCCAGAAGTATTAATTAATTTCCCCCCTTCTTCCCTCCCCATCCCTTTTTCCTTGTGTGTCGTGTCTTTTTAGATTGTAAGCCTGTGAGCAGGGACTGTCTTGTTAACTGATTATATGTAAGCCGCTCTGGGAGCCTTTTTGGCTGAGGAGAGGCATAAAAATGTTTCAAATAAATAATAACTTAAACATAAGAGAATTGTTAGTAAGGAATCTGTATCTGTTCTGTCTTTCACGTAATAAAAGTATTCTTTGTATTTCTAAGCGTGGTAGTGTGTTTTAGTATAAGGATAAGTAGGGGTACCTACACTCTAAACAATGCACATTAGACTCTAGATCTCACGCCTCTTGAGGGTAGCGTGGGGTTGGAACACATAAGTGCACACGTGTACCAATCCAGACATAACCCAAGTGTAACAGGAGGACCATCATTTTCTGCAGGGAGCAAGGTAGGGTGGCCACTTATGCATCACCCAAAAAGAGGGAATACATCACCAAGAAAGAGGAGACCAATTTGGATAACATTTGCATGTGCAAAATATATATGTACCAGTGCAAATTTAGAAATAATTACTATAATTTAAATAAAAACACAATACATTTCAACATAGTGGGGATGACTGTCACCAGGTGACCTGTGCGCATGCGCAGTCTGCTGTCCAGGTGCTCAGTGCTGATGGGCAACTTCAGGCCACTGCTGGTGCTGCTCCCTGTCCTTATGGTCCTTTGCCTTTAAACCAGACTTAGACTGGGCACCTCTTCAAACAGAGGACATCTTTGAATAGAGGAATGTTCTCTGCCAGCTCTCCAAAACAGAGGACTGTCCTCTGTAAAGTAGGACACCAGCTCACCCTAGAGCAAGGGTTTGTAGTTTTCTCTACCTACTGGATTGAGTCTACAACCATATGCTCCTTCCCTGGCAGAAAATGTCCAAAAGCATCATTTACAGGTAAGGAGAAGCTGGAAATGCCTCTGCTATCTCTAGAGAACCTTCTCCATCACTAGGTAATAGTTTTGCTTGGGAAAGGAATAGGTGGGACTAGTCGGAGAAGGACAGTGATTAATTTGTTTCCCACCCCAACTTTTTCTGAAAACTTTGAGGAACCCCCCCCCCCCAAGAGTATTTCCAACTTAGCATTTTCCAGGAAATCTTGAGAGGGAAAAAAAGTTTTCGAAATGTGAAGGGGAGGTCACCCAGCTTCTGGATGCACAGAATCCATTAGGGTTGTATCCATTAGGGTTGTTTTTGAGCACAGCAGGTCACGGCTGAGTGGCGGCACCGCAGCAGTATGAATCAGAACTGTTACTGTTCCATTGTTCTCTGCTGGCATTCCTTGCATGTGGCGGGGCTTTTCAAATTACCCAAGTAGTATTGGAAGGAGCATACTGCAAAGGGATGCAAGAAACAGTTCTCTTAGTGGCACAGATGAAATTACCTGCAACGTTTGCTCAGGAACTCAGTTTCTCGAATGGGCACTGTGACCAGCTCGTATTCATCTCAATGGGGCTTGAGGAGAAGGTGCTTCGTAGATCATTTCCTATTCTTACAATAGGCAGCTTTAGAATTAAATCTGTTACAGCCCTGAGCTGTTAGTTGAAAGGAAGACATGACTAAACTGCCATTTTAGGCATCAGTGTTACTTATCCATAGGGCAGAATCCACTACTACGCTGATGAGTTTGCACTCTCGCCATAGGCATTTATGAGTGCTTTTACAAGTGAGATATTGTAAGCTTGAATACACAGTTACTGAGATATAAAAAAAAGCTCATTAAAAAAAAATTTTTTTTTTAAACTGCACTCTAATTGGAAGTGCAGCACTTGACTACATGAAGCATTCGGCACCATGATTAAAATTGCACCAAAAGAGTAGTAATGGGATACAGAACCTTTCAACCCAAGGTCACCACTCTCATGTGTCTCAAGTTCTAATTGGCTGGCAATGTTGCCGTTATCTTGGGTTTCTGGGTCAGGATGAAATGAATCAGTGGGCTGGGTGCATGCTTGATTTTGACAGATCCCGATTGCAGGCTAAGAGTTCAACTAGTATGGGCAGCATATTACTACCACTTCAGAAGCAGTTTAGATCGATTCAGTTATATCAGAGTAGCACACCTTCAGCATACTTTTTCATCTTGACTGAAAAAAAGCCTTCCTCGCTCAGATCCAGCTAATCTAGATCAGCACCACGCAATACTGAATTAGGAGGGAGCGGAGGGCAGATTAGAGAGCGACGACACTGTATTCAAAGTGAACATTAAACTTCCAAATACACCACTTCTTGACATAACTTCTGATTTGTGATTAGCAAACTTACCCCAACAGAAATCATAATTTGCTTGCCAGGTTCCGAATTCTTCTAGACTCGGATGAAAATTCTCCATTATTCTGAGTTCTCGTTCTGTATATACAAACTACTACAAAACCACTGAGCTCCTCCTTGCCCACCAGCCAGCCATCCCAGCCTGCATCACTCTGCTCCTGACCTCCTCTTACTTGAAATGCTGTGTGTGTGTGTGTGCCTGCACCATTCCAGGAAGTGCCTGCCGGCTTGGAAAGCTATCTCTGAAGTGAGCCATACTGCAGCAAGCACAGAAGGAGGTTTTCTAAAGTAGTATGAACTTTAGAGAAGCTCCTTTTGTGCCTGTAGCAGTGTGGATCTCTTCAGAGGCAGCGTTTTAGCCTGGCAGACGCTTCCTGGAATGGCTGTGTGACCACACCAGAGTGTGTCACATGGGTATTCCAGGAAGTTTAGGCACTCAGAATCAATCTTGATTTGAATAACAAGGTTTGTTGGATAGCCATCTAAGCTTGGCACACATGCAAGCATTACAGACATAGCAGATTCGACTTACAAGCTGCTTAATTCTGGGTTTCACCAGCATCACTACTTCTGATATGGGAGTGTGTGATGGTGCCACACCTTTGCAACACCACTGTGGCAAACCCCTATACTCTGATGTAGCTTGACAGTGCCCCCTAGAGATCTGGTAACTTAGCACCATACTGGGATGCCAGGCTTTTCTCACTTGCTTGTTTGCTAATAAACATCTAAAAAAGTACCGTATGCTTTTTAAAGAACTGGTTCAACCCAGTTGAATCTTTTGAGATGTAAGTTTAGAGTTATTAGAAGGTGGGTCCAGCCACTAAGTAATTTTCTGATTTGCTGGCTAGACCACTGACATCAGAAATGGGGGCATTATTGCATTATTGGACAAAACAACAATCAGTCTCCGCTAAGGGGCTGCCTTTAACTGAACTCAGATTTCCATAAAAGTAAGAGTTTGCTCAAGTCACCTGGAGAGCCTTCCATATACCTACTATCTAACTGGAGACTCAGATGCTCTCTCTCAGACCTTCCTTTCTGCAAGGAACTCTGTAATATGCATTGAAACCCAAGACTCTACTCAACTAGGTAACATGTAACTAAGTTAGATTGACTTTTTGGTTTCATTTGGAATCCTCTCTGTGTGTGATTGTTGCTTTCCCTTGTCCCCCTCCCTTCTCCCTCTAAATAAACTCCTTTTTTGTATTTGGACATTTGGTTGCATTGTTTTAGAAGGGAATTCTCATTAAAAATTCTTCCACACATGAAAAACCACCCAGTTACAAAACTACCATTTGTGTTCTCAGTATTTTTATAAGGTTGTTGCTGCTGTTGAGTTCTGTGTGTTTCTGGGCTTTGGGAAAGAAAATCCAGAACACTTTTCATTTTATTTTTTCCTAGAGCTGGGCTGAAGGGAGGGGTCTTTGGCAATATAGTAATACCTTGGATTGCAAGTAACTTGGTTTGAGAGCGTTTTGCAAGACAAGCAAATTTTAAAATATTTATTTTAATTTTTTTTACTTGATATACAAGCGACGTCTTGCAATACAAGTCCTGTAGTACGACTTAAATTAAAAATCTCTGTACAAATTTTTTTGGGGTGATTTCGTTTTGATATAAGATATAAGAGTGTTTTGGATTACAAGCACGTTTCCGGAACGAATTATGCTCTCAATCCAAGGCATGACTGTAGGTCTCAAAAATTCCCCAAGCAACTAGGGTATGCCACTTCATCCTAACTGATGGCAGCCTATCATTAATTCTTTTGGGGTGGATCCCTTGTAAAGAAGGGATCCACCAGGAGAAAAAGTCATCCCCCTCCCTGTCTATAAAAACCACATTTTATTGTTTTTTGTTTTAAATCTACTATTGCAGAAAAAATGTTCCCAAACAGCCTGTTCAGAGTTTGGGATATAAAACTACTCCAGAAGAATCAACAGCTCTAAAGTACTCCAGGACCTCAAAAGTATAGACGTTTGGACACTACACCTGATCCCCTTGTATTTAGAGATCAAAGCTGCATCTTCCACTTTCTGTTTAATAAGCTTGTCTGGTCAGGACAATATTACAGAGACTGGCCATATAACTTTTTAATTTCAATTACAAAAGCTAAGTCAACAGTATTGGTTACATGTATATTTCTATTTCTCTCTCTCTCTCTTTCTACACACTCACACACACCTGCAGTCCTATGCACAATTACCTAGGAGTAAGCCCTATTGCAGTGTTTCCCAAACTAATTTGGCCACTGAAAATTTTGGGGCTTGAAATATATTGAACCCATAAATGTTAGTCTTTGGAGGAAAGCAAATACCCCTGGGATAAAGGGGGTTGTGGAAATATTGGAGCAAACTAGATGGCAGAAATTAAGCCTATTTTCATACTGAAAAATTATCACACATATTGCTAAAAGGTGCATCTGATTTTTTTATCTGAGTTTTAAAAGTTAGTTTTTTAGGGGGGATATTTTATATTTTACAAAAGAAGAAGAAGCAAATAATAAAGAGGGCAGAATGAAAGAAAATAATTCTAATGAGCAACTGACCTTCTGATTAGTAGAGTTAATTTGCAGTCTAGAGCTGCACCCAAGCCTTAAAAATTAATTTGCAAAGCCTAGAGCCCTTAAAACTTAATTCACAGAGCCTAGAGCTGCACCTGACCCTTAAAAATTAATTCAGAGCCCTAAAAATGGGAGAGCCTAGAACTGCCCCCAAGCCCTAAAAATAATTTACATAGCCTAGAGCTGCACTCAAGCCTTAACAATTCAGAGCCTAGCACCCTAAAATTGTTTACAGAGCCCAGAGCTGCACACAAGCCTTAACAATTAATTTGCAGAGCCTAGGCTTGGCTCCATACACCAACCATGTGATGCAGATGCTGTGCTCTGATAGGGTGGTGCATTCTTAAGGTTGCCCATAATGGCCTGAGGAGTGGTGGGGGTTGCTCTGTCTTCCTCAGTGTCTCCAGCTTGCAGGAGTCAATGAGGCTTAGTGACAGCCACGTCACAATAGCAGTCTTTACAGTCTAGATGATATGCAACTAAGTATTTTTGATACCTACATATTTTAATATTTCATAGTTTAGAGGGGAAAATATTGCTAGCATTGCAATTTTCTCATGAAACCGCTGGTCACATCACGTGGAACACAAGGGCTCCATGGAACACAGTTTGGGAATGGGAACACTGCCCTATTGAATACAGACCTAGTACAACTTAGCTCTGAGTAAACATGAATGGGAGTGTGCTACTTGTAAAAGCTGTTCTTGTCAAGTGAATAAACCACTAGTGCTTATAGTTTTGACATATTATTTACTACAAAATGTGAGGCTTAAAACCCAGGACAAATTATGCCTTAATTCATCAGAATGTTAATGCTTCCTTGGCTGCACTGAGCTTTTGAACAAGCCCATTTGTATGAGAATCTTCATTCCTAAACTAATTGCTTCCCCCCCCCCCCGCTGGTTTCACAAATGATGATTTGCAAATTCTTTTAGATATTTATTTCAACTGTCTCTTTCCTATAACACTGGTAACTGATACTGTTACAAATGCAGCCTCTTCCTGTCCAGCTGTTCTGTTTGTTATGATATACCATTTATGATATGATTTGGGCACAATCCAAATTAGGACATCATTTAACATCTTTCCAGCTCCTGCATCAAATCCTCAGACTTGCTGATATGTGTGACATCACCCTGATGTTCATCATTCTGCTCATTTAATTCATGGAGGAATATAATCCACTGCCAACACAATTTTGTGTTGTGCTTGAAGTAAGGTCAGATGGAGCCACGAGCCAGTCTGTATGATTACTTCAGATTTTGTAAATATTTATTTTAAAGGAAGGCCAGTGCAAAAAAACTGATTCTGTGGAAGGTTTATAATTTTGCTCTTTTGTTTCTTGCTATAGAAAGGATACTGAAAGGATGGAATCACAAAAATGGGGAGACTTTGGACTATAGCTGTGTGCAAATGGCTTCCCGAAATTCTCCATCCTATTGTGGGTAGTAGAGAAATGGGGTGGGGAATTTTTTTTTTTACTGAATTTCTCCAGTGGGAAGAGAAATTCTACAGCTGTTTTTCAGAGGTCAGGCTCACCATTAGCAGTGGCTGTAGCACAGCTTCTTTTTTCTTAAGGGTTCTTGCTTTTTCTGTTGCCACTGCATGTGGCAACAGCAGCAACTGTGTTGGCAGCCTAGCCACCATTTTGCATCCTCCACATTGCCCTATACCTAGAGTCATTCCAGTGCATTGTGTGGGGGGCATTGTTGGGGGAGTCATTCCAGGGCATTGTTTTCCCCACAAAACAACTGTGGAGAAAATTCTGGAAGGTGGCCTCCTATTTCTAGGGAGTAACAAAAACAGAAATTGTAGAACTTTTCTCAGAAATTTGTCTTCTGGGAAATTTTGGTTCAGCTCCAGCTGTCATTCTTCAGGATTCAGCTCCTTCCTCAAACTCTCTGTAGCATTAAATTTCTGAGGGGTGACTGTGGATGCTTCTTGTCTCTTAATACAGATGCTTATAATACTGCTCTTTCCCCACAAACCTTGTAGTGGGTGTTAGGTGGGGCAGTGTTGTATCCAGTTCCAGGGAAGATGTGGAGCTACTGCTGTGCCAAAATCTGTCCTCTAATTTTCCAAATGTTTTCTTCCCCCATGAAAGAGGCTTCCATTACCTCATGACATCTTCCCCTGAGCTTTAATTTAAGTGTGGGAAGGCTGCAGCCTGCAGTTCATTGGAGAGGTGATTGTACAATGAAATACAGGACAGACACACATTTGGCCACCTCACAACTAAGTTAAGCACAAGAACTCCATGCCACAACCATAAGAATTTCAACAATGTTTTTCTTTTCCTTTGAATTTCTTTTCAAAATCAATTTCTTTTCTTTCAAATTGAGTGAGAATAGTTGAGAAAAATGAGGAATAAATTTTTGGCATGTTTTGGATACTGGATCCTTGTTATATCTCTGGTCTCTAAAAAAATAGGCCAACACCAATCATGTCTTTACAACAGTCTGAACATAAAGGGCTTGCAGGGCAGCAGGGAGAGGCTGGCCAGGGGCAGGGGACCCCTGGGAAAGCACTTTGCCCAGAGGCCCTTCAAACCTGGCAGTGTCTCCGAGTTGTGCACTCGTGGTTGGGCTAGATTTCAGTTGTCTGCTTATTAATGGCTGGTTTGATGCATCTCTCACTCTGCATTTGTTCACTTCAACAAGTTTGATTGGCCAGTTTTCCATTTTTGTCATGTCCCCCCCACCCCCATAATCTGTACATACGTATTTCTCTGCTAGACTGTTTCTGGATTAAGGACTTGTGAGAGTGTGCTTAAAACTCTGCTCATTGACGAATGTTGCAAATTCAGTTGATGTATATTGTGGTCCATTATCACAAATAATTTCACTGTGTGTTCCATGTCTTACTAGAATTGATTTTGTAAAACTGAATACACTGCTTGCACTGTTATCTGGTAGCTGTACAGTCTCTGGATTCCAGCTGTAATAGTCCACAATGAGCAAATAGTTGTTTTGTCCCCATGTGAACAGATCAGTTCCAATTTGCTGTTTTCTTTATCTAGCTTCAGTTACCAGTAACCTGATGGTGCATCCATTACATTAAGGCTGCAATCCTATACACAAGTACTTGGAATTAATTATTGAACTCAATAGGATTTACTTCTGAGCAGGCCGTGGCCTACATATGATTGTAGTGTAAAATACTTGGCTTTAGGCAGCATAAGGTATTTGTAATGGGGTACAAATCAAATAAATAAATAAATGATGACATGATCTATGTCTTTAGGATCTAAACAAACTCATTAGTGTTCAGATTGTTTCTTGTCTGTGGCCACCACAGAACTTACTTTTTCTGTGGGTTCATCTACTTTCACGAGCACCCCCATGCATTTTAAAGTTCTCTCAATTTTCTCTTTAAGAGCAACAGGAGCCTTTAATGGGGCAAGGATATTTGGTTTAACATTTGGCTTCAACTTTATTTGACACTGGTGTGGTACACAGCCTGTACCTGTAAAGACATCTACAAAACGTTCCTTTAATTTTTTTTATTATTATTATTTCCATGTGTTCAGAATCCACATTGAGAATCTATCTCAATTCCAGCTGCTTTTGTGGGAGTTTCCATATGAAAAATTCTAAAGGATGCATTGTTTTGTTGTACTGACACCACAGCCAGCCCCACTTAATGAATGCGCCCAATAACCTATTAAGGTTGGATCCCATTAATGTTCTGTCCTTTATCATATCATCACTGTCCTGAAAAGCGCAAACCTTAGCTATTAGGCTTTGGGCAGTGTCCAATGGAGTGCTGCACCCCCGCCAATTCTGTTGCACTCCTGCCAATTCTGTTTGGCAAGTGAGACCCACCACTTGTGCAACAGAGATTTGGCACTTCCAGGAGCGACCGGAAATGAGTGGAAATGCTCATTTCTAGAACAGGGCAGGTCAGCAGAGCTTGCAGAAGGGAGCTCTGCTGACTTGTCGTGATCCAGAAACAAGCATTTCTTCTCTTTTGGGGGCTTCCTATAGGAAGTGTTAGATCTCCGCTGCACAAGCGGTGGGTCCCTCCTGCGCGATGGAATTGGTGGAAAGGGCTGCTTGTGCAAGAGAATCGGTGGGAGCAGCCGCTTGCTCTGTTGGATACTGTCCATAATGTGACCCACTCATCTGCTTCTTCTATTCTCCCTTATTGCCTTTCATAAAACAGCTTGCAGTATACAGTAATACCTTGGATTGCAAGTAACTTGGTCTGAGAGCGTTTTGCAAGACAAGCAAAATTTTAAAATAAATTTTGACTTGCTAAACAAGCGACGTCTTGATAGGGATGTAACCGCTCGCCTCGAGCGGGCATAGCGGGCCGAAATCGGCCCCACTCACGCCCGCCAGAGATTCGCTTTGATATAAGAGTGTTTTGGATTACAAGCACGGTTCCAGAACGAATTATGCTTGCAATCCAAGGTATTACTGTATATATATTTTTCCAAGGTGTGCAGTATGCTTCAAACAACGCGAACAGTATTGTACTAGGTTCCTTTCTATCATATGCAGATAGTTTGCCACTATCACCCAGGCCCTGAAGATGTCTCTGCCTTTCTGCCCAGTGCTGAACTGGAACCATACAGTTTTTTCTTCTTCAAAGTCTTGGTTGCTTTTGGGCCTGAAAAGATTAGTTCCATTAGCTCCTTCCACTTGGCCAAATTTTCAGCAATATGTTCATTATTAAGGTCTATAGGATGTATTTGCCTAGTGCTGGAGGCCATCTCACTTCTCTGCTCTAGTATTTTCAGCATTTAGCCTTTCTTCTGACACCATATTATATTTCTAGTCTCTCACAAAGAGACCAACATCATTTTCTCTTTGTAACAAAACCAACTTTTATTCAGCCTTCCAGTGCTTCCTTTACAACTGTGTGGAGTAAACTCTGTTACACACCCACACACTCACCTGTAGCCTAAGAGAATGCATTTCTGGGTTGGACACCTTGGGTCCATTTTGAATTAGATCAAATTGGATCTGGTTCAGCCAACAGAAACCTATTTGCCAGCTTTAAGAACTGGTGCCTGCCTCTTCTAGACCACACTCTGTCGCTGGCAGCCAGCTCTCTGCATAGACTGGCACCCCTGCTTAGACTGGCGGACAGCTCCATACCTGGAATTATGCACCTGGTTCAGCCTACAAAATCCTGACAGCCTTCCAGGAGGTCCCCTTTTCCCAAGCATACTGAGGCTTTCAGACTGACAGCATTAATCATTGGGGCAGAAAGGGGATAGGAATGCATATTTAAATACACACTGGAATGCAGAGACCACTGAAAGTAATGCCATATGGATGGATGTTTGCATTTGGATGTACATCTGAATATGGATATTGTCTACCTGCAGTGCCTTAGGATGTGCATTCAGATGTACATCCCCACCCACAATCTGCCCCAACTAGTCGGTGACATCCAAGTAGAGGGGAAAGAGAGCATCAGCTTAGTTGCCTCAGCAATGAAAATGTGTTCACTCTTCTCCACCTGACATTTCCTCCATTGAAAATAGATTTGCAAGGAGGGGCAAATATTGCCAGTCAGTGGGGACTCATATCACAGGAAGGTGGGGTAGAGGCAAAAAAAAAAAGGTTCATGAAATGCAACCCTCCTCCATTTCAACTCATTACTAACTTCTATGGTACTGAACTTGCACCTAGCTATACTGAACTGAAATATAGGTGTTTCCAAGCCCTACTATCCATATATTGTGTGCCTCAGTTGTCTACTATAGAGCCAAGAACCCTAGAAGACTTGGCATTTTGTCAGCTGTAGTTCCTACACTGGTTGCTAGAGTCTATATCCATTTTGAATTCAAATTTTATTATATTTTAAGTTAACATGAATCCACTTTGCTTTAATGTTGTAAGCCGTCTTGGGTGCCTGCAGGCAACGACTCATAAATCTGATAAACAAACTGACTTGCGAACTGAAAAAAGAGACTGCTTGGTTTGTATTTCACAGCAAGAGAGTGAGGCAGAAATATATCCACAAGATTAGCAATGTTATTGCCCTCTAGTGGGTTAATTTATATGCAGTTGCACTGTTATCCTGAAATAAAGAATGATTTGGTTCTTCAAAATACACACACTACTACATTAAATAGAAAACATCCTTCCTTTTGAAATTTCATGTCCCCCCCCTTAATGGATTGTATTTGTGATCATAATACAATGTACTTGAAGGAAAAAATATCTTTTCTACAGTATTAGACAATGAATGAGCCCTACTGTAAGAGGGGTTCAGAATCAACCCTGTAGTGACACAGCAGCTGAGCAAACCTAATGAGATTTTATAAGTCTCAAACCATGCAATTAAACTGAGTGTGTGATTGTCACTTGAATGCTGCTGTGCACATATTAATCAAACGCAGTCATTACCAGCCATTATTCCAGTTTTACTGCGTCTTAAATGCTTGGTTAAGTTTCCTGTCAAAGTTGCCAGGACTGTTTTGGCGCTAGGGAATGAAACCTGTGTTTGAAGCAGTTCGGAAGTTAAAGAAATGTAATCTGAAATATTCAGTGAGAGACCGAAATTAAATGCCCCAATCCAGTGATGCTTTCCCATGAATACATGGGATGTTACTTCTGCAAGAATAGCTGCTTCACATACATAATTGCCACAGGATGCCAAAGCACATTAAAGACAAGAGAAGATCCAGTGCTCTGCCTTCTGAGTGCAGTAACTTGCATGGGATCCTCCTGCATGCTGATAATGCAGGAATTCTGTATGGATTGGAAGAGTGGATTTGCCTAAATTTTTCCACCTGCACAATGTGTTTAGGGATGAAAAACGAACAATGGCTATTTAAGCATTGTAGATAGCCAGTCTGTCTTTCCAGATTGACTTAAGACGCAATCTTATGCATGTTTAGGCAGAAAAAAGGCCTACAATTCCCAGCATTCTCCAGCCAGCACTCTTGGCTGGGGAATGCTAGGAGTTGTAGTTCTTTTTTTCTGCCTAAACATGCATAGAATTTCACCCTTAATGCAGGATTGAATGCTTATCTGTAGTGTGAGGCAGAAGCAAGCACTGATTTGTATCAGAGTATCACACACAGAACCACTATGCCCTTGTGCATGCAGGTATTTCTGGATCAAGCCCAAGTGCATGCTTTTCATGCGCCAAAATTCCTACTTGGCCACCTAACAGGCGACCAGCAGAGCCCACACTGCTAACAGGGGGGCGGGGAGCCAGCCACAAACGAAAGACACCAAGGGCGGGGCTGCTGTGACTAATATCATCCCTGGATCCCCCGCCAGGTCCTCATAGAAGCATGCTAGTCACGCAATTGGCCCCTCGACACGCCTTCCCCCCCACGCTAATTTCTCCCCTCCCCAAACTACACAGGGTCAGTGGAAGAGTATTTCAAAGGCAGCCCCACATATCACGCATTGTGTATAACTGAAGCACTAATGGTTAACTTACATCATGTAAGTTATTTCCAGTTTGTAGCTTAGGCTGCAGTCCCATCAAATCCTATTTCCTTGGAGTAAGCCCCATTATTTATGAATAAACATGCATAGGATTGTGCTGTAGCTGTTGCACAGAACTTTGATACTGTCACATGTTGTGCCGTCAACATGTTTGGCCCTTGTACTGGTTTGTTGCATACATACCTATGAGCACTTCATTAAGAACGAAGCTTGAAAAATCAGAAGGTATGTATGTCAGACAGAGATTCAGATCATTCAAAGCAGCTAATGAACTAAACAAGCTGCAAGTGGACAAAGTATGATTTCAGTTCTTTCAGCTGATGGTATTTGGTTATATCAATGAACAATATTCAGTAGTTCTGAATGTGAAAAATGCGCACATAAGTGGTGCTGGAATGAGGCAACAGTGGGCAAACCAGCAGTCCAGTATTTGTTCTGGGCTGTTGAGAGCCCGGGTGGACACTGTTAGTGGCACAGCTGCTGAACGATTAAAAGCACTACCTGAATTTTGTTCTTATGAGCAAACACTGGCAAGATAGAGCTTGTGAGCTTCCTTGACCCTCCTCTCCAATAACTTTTCTAAGTGCTGTCACAGGACACATTTCTTGTCCAAGGTTCAGTGAGCATGTGCAAAATAATTTTGCTAACCACCCTAAGCTTTTAAGACAGAGAAAGATATAAGTCCAGATAAACAATCAAAATGATAACATACACAGAATTAGTGACAGATCTGTTGTGTTTGTATAATACATCTTTTGCTACACTAGTGCTCTGTTGTCTGCATGTACGATTGTCATATTAGATTTATAGTGAAGAGTCCAAACTGCCCAGCAGTGATGGCAGTTTATTTATTTATTTGCAAATTAGGTAACTTGCCAACCTTGACCTCATTCACAATTTAAGGATTTACATCAGCCGTTTCTCAAACTAAAATGCCCACCCAACAAAATGATGAAGAAGAAAAAACAGATTGACAAGGCCAGACTGGTACCAAGGAATAATATACTACATGACAGACCTAGAAGAGAAAATGACAAAACAGCACTTGTTGTCATCTATATCTCCCAGCTAAAACCACACAAACATATCATCAAGCTATAGCCCATCCCGGACAATGACACTTCCCGCTCACAGGCCTTGGGTGATAGGCCTGTACACAGACACCCCCCCCCACAACCTAAAACAGCTTCTCACTAGCAGCAACAGTCCAGGTAAGAAGATACAAACGCAGAGACCAGACCCTACAACAAACCTAGGTTCCAACTCTGTCCTTATATCTACTCTGGCAATAATTGGGAGACATACTGCCTCCAATACTAGATGTAATATATAACCATCATGACAAGTAACCATTGATAGCCTTATCCACCTTGAAAATTGGGGTAAAAGAGTGTGTGTGCTTTTTATCACCATACATATGTTAATTGGCTTATCCCATGCGTTCATTTCCCTCTGACCTCACAATTTACAATCCCCCTCCCAAACTATGTGTATATATACTTGTAACTCAGGATAACACAATGCATCTGATGAAATTGACCGTAGTCCATGAAAGCTTATGCCACAATACATTTGCCAGATTTTAAGGTGTCTTCTTTTTGTTCTCATTCCTCTATGTTGCTTGTTGGTTTTGAGATGGTTAAACTTCTTAAGCCAAGATTATTGGGAAAATGCAAATTAATTTCTTGTAGTTGGCTATACTTAAGAGATTGCCTAATTCCCTACTGGCCTGCTCAGTTGCTGCAGTCATCAGGAGATACCCTCCTGGTGGTACCCAAGATTTCGGAAGTTCATTCCATCATGGCTCAGAATAGGGCATTTAGTGTTATAGCACCCTCTCTCTGGAACTCCCTACCACTAGAAACTATGCGGGTGCCAACCCTTCCGGGTTTTCGGCGCCTGCTAAAAACATACCTTTTCTAACAGGCATTCCCAGGAAGGTAATCTTGTCCGCTACATTGCCTAGAAATCTATTTGATATAAGGGATTCATAAATATTATTAAATAATAAACAAGCAAACAATACACATCCACTTGTGAAGCTTAGTGGGTGACCTTGAGCATGTCCCTCTGAACATAACCTACCTCAAAGGATTCTTGTGATGATAAAATAGATTAATATATATGCTGTCCTGAACTCCTTAGAGGAAGCGTGAGATACAAGCATGATAAACTAATAAGCAATCAGTGGTGAACATGTATCCTTCAGTGTTGGTCATTCATTGAAAGAGGAAGTGCATTTCACATGGGCTCCCTCTTCCCTCTGTCTATTTCAAATGTCTAGCACCTGCTTGTATCCTTTGGAAAGGCCAAACCCATTGATGATCCATTTTTGCAAAGAATTTGAGTACCCCTAAATTAAGGTAAGTGGATGATGCAACATATTGCCAAGCAAAGATGAAGAAAGCATGACTAATGGCACCGTTCCTATCACTGGTTCTCCCTCTTCCCCCCCCCCCCGACTCATTGCTTCAAATTTGCATCAACATTTTCCTGAAATACCCTTTTGAATAATATGACACTCAAAAGAGACAGAGAGCCTTTCTCCTAAAAGATCTCATGACCTGTTTGGTCCTGAATTCGCATCATGCTGATGTTTGAACTTCAGGCTGCCTCCCCCCATTCTCTTACCTCATCCCAGTTTTCTCAGAATAGCATCACCTTTCCTCTGTCCTCATTGAGCTGCTATCTTGTCACTTGATGTATGCAATCAGTATTGCTGTTTCCCTATCGACAGAGCTACATGACCTTGCCTCTCCCATCTGACTCACCATTCCATTAGCACCTTTCCCCTGCATTTTACACTGTAAATAACCACCTTAGTCCCCCGATAGCAACTTTGAATAGACCAATATTTGACTGTTGTGGAGGTATCTCAGTTATAGTTTCTACGAAGCTAGGAAAGCCTAATATGCAACTAGGGTACAAAAGCTTTTAATATGTTTTCCATAGTTTGCCTTCCTTCCTTCCTTCCTTTTTTTTCTTTCCTTTCCCTAGATTGAATTCCTTGCCAAATAGCTTGAAAGAATTCTTCAGAGAATGGGTATCTTGTTCACCACTTAAAATGGGGGTGGGGGTGACTCTCCATATTAATTTATTTGTTACATCTATATCCTGCCTCCAAGGAGCCCAAGGTGGCGTACATGATCCTCTTCCTCTCCAACAACCCTGTGAGGTAGGTTAGGCTGAGAGTCCATGACTGGCCCAAAGTCTCCCAGTGAGCTTCATGGTCAAGTGGGGACTTGAACCTGGGTCTCCCCAGTCCCAGTCCAGCACTTTAGAGCAGTGTTCTCCAACCTTGGGTCCCCAGATGTTTTTGGCCTACAACTCCCAGCATGCCCCAGCCAGCATAGCTACACTACACTATACTACACTGGCACTCAGTGTTGTTGTTGGACTGCAACTTCCATCAGTCCTAGCCAGCATAGCCAATGGTGAGGGATGCTGGGAGTTGCAGTCCAACTACTTCTGGAGGGCCACATATTCTCCATCCCTGGAATAAAAGAACATCAGTCCCTATAGGGTGTCATGTCCCGGTTGGAGGAATCTTCCTCAGAGGAAGAGTTAGAGCTCCCAGAGACAAAGGCCATCACAGAACAGCCCATGTCAGAAGAACAGCAGGTGCCTGGGACCTCAGGGGAGATGGCCACAGGTCCATTTCCACAAGAGGTGAGTGACTCTGCCTCTGAGGCAGAGGCCTAGCCCCTGAGAGTAACATCATCTCAAAAGGCAGGCCAGAGGAACCCATGTGAGGAGGAGAGCCCATTACCAAGGAAGGCTCTTCATGAGTAAAGGACTCATTGTGAGTAAAGCCTTCCTCATGAATAGAACTTTTGCCAGAGGGCCTGTGATGAACCGTAGGTGAGTCCTAGGTTGGGGTCTGGGAGCTGAGGCTCAGTTCCAGTCTAGCCACTGCCAGCTCCAGTGCTTTGTATCTCTGACCCTGCTTTGTGACTGATCCTCTGGGCTGCTGATCTGTGGACCCCTGCTTGACTCGGCTCTTAGAACTGTGCTTGTATTGGACTGTGCACCTGTGCTTTGACCTTGGCTGGACCTCAGACCCTTCTCTTGAAACTCTCCTTCTTGACTGGTAACACTGTGCTCCTGATCCTGCCTATTTGTTGACTACTCTTGCTTCAACTGCACTCTTGCTGGACTGATTCAACCATGCTTGACCATTTCCTGTTTACTGACTTGCTATCACACTTGCTCCTTAGTTTGCCCTAACTCTGAACCTGATCCAGCCATAGCAGGACAGAGGGGAAGATGCTGATTCAGATGCTACTTACTAAGGAGGCTGGTGGCAAACACTTTCTAAGGTGACCCAGTAGTCCATGAAGTATGCTGCCTCTTTGTGGCCTGAATTCAAAACATTATGGTGAGGTTGCAAAAATCTTATTAGGCCCTCTGATTACTTCTTCCTACTTCACATCCACTAGTGCTATTGGCAAACATAGCACTGAGTAGAACAAATGTAACTATTCCCACTTCTAAGCAAACCATGTCTCCTTTCTTTTTGACCAGTGTCTGCCCTGGTTTTCAATCTCCTACTGCAGGGGTAGGCAGAAAATAGATCTCTAGATGTTTTGGACTTAAACTCCCAGCGTTTTTACCATTGGCCATGCTGGCAGGGGGTCCCAGGGAATTGACATTTAAAACATCTGGAGATCTACCTCCTGTCCGCCCCTGCCCTACAGCACCTTCACAGCCCTTGCTTCTATTCTCAACCCTAACAGTCTATTTCTGTCTCTCTGTTCCATTGCTTTTCTGGCTGTTTGCCACATGGCAAATGCAGGGAACATAAGGCTGTGCGTGGGCTCTAGAGTCTACACAAGGAAAGCCACAATGTGGATGCCACATCATCTCTTGTTTCTATTCTTCTAGGAATGAAAGTAGCCCCCTGTGCCGCCTTGTGCTATAAAGATGCACCTAGTGAATGTGCACACCACTTTGTTCCATTCCACCTTTTTGGCTTCTGATTTTTCCTGAAAATGTGTGCCCTCCCCTATGAGGTTAAAACATAAGACAGAAGCAGCACAGACATCTTCTAGCTCTGGCTTCAATCGAATGGAAGAAGCTAGGACCTACCTTGGTCACTCCCTCCTTCCCTCTCTGTAAGTTGCATGATTTCTGTCACGTTTCATGAATAATCTTGAATTCTGTTTTCCTTCTTATTCTGTTGCTGCATTCCTACCAGGCTGACCCACACATCTGAGTTGATTTCCTGCAATATTTAACATTGGTATAATCATAAACCAGATGTGGTCCACTTTGGGGCTTTGTCTGGTCATTGATTTGGAAGTGGAGCTGCATGCATATGTTCCTCTCCAAGCACCTCTGCCAAAGCATTCTCAGAGCTGACACCCATATGAACTTCAATCAGGTGGCATTTTCAACCACTTTGTGAAATAAAATGTTACATTCCAATAGTGAACAGGTAGCATATTCACTAGACATATCCAAGTGAGGAAGGGGGGAAAAATCCATTCCAAGTTTTTATCACATGGAAATCTCAATTCCTGTCTGTGAAAAGATCTACTGTGTTATGCAATATAAGTAGCTCTTTTCATTCAAAATGAAACAATCACTCAAAACTCAACTGCAATTGTAGTAAGTATGCACCATTTTAAAATGAAGGAAGAAAACCATAATAAACATATATCTCCCCCTAGTGTGGAAGAACCTAACAATTTTTAGGATTTAATTGTGTTTTATACTGTGTGTGTGTGTGTGTGTGTGTGTGTGTCCCCTGTATTTTATTGCATTGTACATCACTCAGAGTGGCCGGATGTCTGGCCAGATGGGCGATTCATAAATAAATAAATAAATAAATTCTATAGCATTATATAGGTCTATATTAGTGTGTGTGTGTGTGTGATGGAGATATCATTAAAGGCTTCATTTATTAAAACAAAGGGGAAATGCGCAAGTGTGTTTTTCAAAATGTTTTTTTTAATATAATACCCACTTCCTGTGGGATTCTCAAATCATCAACCTCCATTTTATCCACCTTTGAAATATGTGGGATTGACTCGTGTGTGAATTGAGCTCAATGGAAATATTTTTTGATCGCCATAGCAACAAAATATCTTGGTGGGGAAGGGAGCACTCTGCTAAACACATGTAAAGCAAAAAGGTTACACAGACCTTAGGCTTCAAGCACCAGATCCTACAGATACAAAATACGAAGAACTGATTGTTTTCTACAGATGGGTCAATAAAACTGAAAGGCTTGTGCTTCTGACATATTACTTTGATGTTCGTTGCCATGGGCTCAGGTAGCATCAAGTAAACTGAATGACTTACTACAAGGAAAAGGGTATATCCAGAGTTTTGTATTGTACTTTCTGTTGTTAAAAGTCTAGAACTTCTGCATCAAAAAAACCCAACAACAGTACTCCATGTGTGCATTGGCAAGCTACATCACCTGTGTCATTTCCTTTAAAATGGGGAAAAATATAATGAAGCCAAGGGACTGTATAACTTGTATAGGGAAAGGCTCCAATTATGTTAAGTACCCTCAAAATGGCTTGTAAAATGTCCGTTAAAAGGTATAACAGATATGGACATGCAATCTGGGACAAGTATATGAGATTCCAGAGACATATTTTGCAAGATGTGCTGTTGCTCTGTGGTGCACAGATGTAAACAGATTTTTTTAATTACTACTTTATTCACCTGGTCATACAGGATACATCTGATATAGAACTGGATCTGGAATCTTTATTGCCTGATTTAGAAAATAGGGGCATTTTGATACATAGAACTGGCAGAGAAATTCATTGTCAATCATTTTGAGACAAGCATCACCACACTTGTGCTCTTGAAATAGCTGTCAGTTGAGTGAGATATTCTAGAATTGACTATTCAACAAAAATGATTAACAAATTTACAAAAAAATAGGCATTGGTCTTCAACTCTTCTACAGATTATATATATATATATATATATATGGAACTAGGAGACAACAATCCAAGATTTAGGTGGCTATTAGGTGAAATTCACTATTCTTCCACTCAACATTATCCCAGTGTCCCAAGACCCAACCTCTGAAGAAGCAGAAGCAGTAGAAGCAGAAGCAGTCAATAGAGCACATCTCCTTTGTGAGGCTGAGCTCTCACAGGACTGTTCCACACCATGGACTGTACAATAATGCATGGGGTGGTAACTCTACTGAATGGATGTGAGAGATTGCATGTGTCAGGCCACCTTCTTGTTAAAGAAATTCTAACTAGCCATTCAAAGCAAGCATGGCAGGAAGAAGGCTACACTGGAAACCTTCCTTTTGACCTGCTAGCTTCATGCAGGAAGACTTTCTTGGCGGCAGCGGCGGGGGGGGACTGAAACAACGGTATTCTGAGGTTCTAGAGCAGGGGTAGGAAACCTTTTTGGGACCATGGGCACATTTGGCAATTTGAAAAACTGTCCTGGGCACCACCACACAATGGGTAAACTGCAGATGAACGCATTGGCCTGAAGCCACCTGTCATATTAATTTCCTAAGAATGTCTCTGAGCCCGGCATGCGGCTGAGGCATTTATAGGAAAAGAAGATGGGAGCAGCTAGAGGCCCTCACTTTGCTTTGAGGCAATAGCTGTCAGAAAGAAACTTTATTCCCCCCCTGATAACAAAAAGGGAAGGGTAGGGGGCTCAGTTGGTGCCAAGAAACATGTCCAAAGGTGCACTGGTGCCCGCAGCCACCTCATTGTCTACTCCTATTCTAGAGACTTATACTATTGACCTCTTCCTATGAAACACTTGTGCCAGGGCTAGTGTCAAAGGTTGGAATGGTTGTATTTATTTATTTATTATATTTATACCCTGCCTTTTTTCCTTCAAGGAACCCAAGGTGGCTTACATAATCCTCCTCTCCATTTTATCCTCACAACAACCTTCATAGAATCATAGAATCATAGAAAAGTAGAGTTGGAAGGGGCCTACAAGGCCATCGAGTCCAACCCCCTGCTCAATGCAGGAATCCAGGTCAAAGCATCTCTGACAGATGTCTGTCCAGCCGCACCTTGAATGCCTCCAGACTGGGAGAGCCCACCACCTCCCTAGGTAGTTGATTCCATTGTCTTATTGCTCTGACAGTCAGGAAATTTTTCCTGATGTTTAGGTGGAATCTAGGTTCCTGTAACTTGAGCCCATTATTCCGTGTCCTGCAAACTGGGATGAACGAGAAGAGATCTTTGCCCTCCTCTGTGTGACATCCCTTCAAATACTGGAAGAGTGCGATCATATCTCCCCTCAGTCTCCTCTTCTGAAGGCTAAACATGCCCAGTTCTTTCAGTCTCTCCTCATAGGGCCTTGTTTCCAGTCCCTTTATCATCCTTGTTGCCCTCCTCTGAACCCTCTCCAGTTTGTCTATGTCCTTGTTAAAGTGAGGTGCCCAGAACTGGACGCAGTACTCAAGATGAGGCCTAACCAGTGCCGAGTAAAGGGGAATTATCACTTCCCGCGATTTGGAAGCTATACTTCTATTAATACAGCCCAAAATTGCATTTGCCTTCTTTGCAGCCACGTCGCATTGCTGGCTCATATTCAGTTTGTGATCTACCACAATTCCAAGATCCTTCTCACTTGTAGTATTGTTGAGCCAAGTGTCCCCCATTCTGTAACTCTGCATTTGGTTTCCTCTCCCTAGGTGCAGCACTTGGCATTTATCCCTGTTAAATTTCATTCTGTTGTTTTCGGCCCAGCGCTCCAGCCTATCGAGGTCACTTTGAATTTTGTTTCTGTCTTCCAGAGTATTAGCTGTTCCACCCAACTTTGTGTCATCTGCAAATTTGATAAGCATTCCCTGTACCTCCTCATCCAGGTCATTAATAAAAATGTTGAAGAGCACCGGGCCCAGGACCGAGCCCTGTGGTACCCCGCTCGTTACCTCTCCCCAGTTTGAGAAGGAACCATTGATAAGCACTCTTTGAGTCCGATTCTGTAGCCAATTGTGGATCCACCTGATAGTTGTTCCATCTAGCCCACTCTTAGCTAGCTTACTAATCAGGATATCATGAGGCACTTTGTCGAAAGCTTTGCTGAAGTCCAGGTATATAATGTCCACAGCATTCCCACAGTCCACAAGGGAGGTTACCCGATCAAAAAATGAGATCAGATTAGTCTGACAGGATTTGTTCTTGACAAATCCATGCTGGCTTCTAGTAATCACTGCATTGTTTTCAAGGTGCTTGCAGACTGACTTCTTTATAATCTGCTCAAAAATCTTCCCGGGGATTGATGTCAGACTGACTGGCCTATAGTTCCCAGGTTCCTCCTTCTTGCCCTTTTTGAAGATGGGAACAACATTTGCCCTCCTCCAGTCGTCTGGCACTTCACCTGTCCTCCATGATTTCTCAGAGATAATAGACAGTGGTTCTGAGAGTTCTTCTGCCAGTTCCTTTATTACTCTAGGATGCAGCTCATCAGGCCCTGGAGATTTAAACTCGTTCAGAGTAATCAGGTGCTCCTTGACCATTTGCCTATCAATCTCAAGCTGCAATTCTGCCCCTTCAGTCTGCATTTCAGGTTTGCCAGGGGGGTCATAGACCCTCTTTTGGGAGAAGACCGAGCCGAAGTAGGAATTGAACACTTCTGCCTTTTCTTTGTCTTCTGTTATCAATTTGCCATCCTCATTGCGTAGTTGAACCACCAGTTCTTTCTTCTGTCTTTTACTGTGCATGTATCTGAAGAAAGCTTTTTTGTTGCTTTTAGCATTCCTCGCTAACCTTAGCTCATTCTCAGCTTTAGCCTTCCTGACACTATTCCTGCAGTTCTGTGCTACCTGCCTGTACTCTTCCCCTGTAGCCTGTCCTTCCTTCCACTTCCTATACGTGTCCTTTTTTGTTTTCAGGTCATCTTTGAGTTTATTGTGAAGCCACATTGGCTTCTTCTGTTGCCCTCTGCCTTTTTTCCTTGTGGGAATTGTTTGCAATTGTGCCTTTAAAATTTCCTTTTTTAAAAACTCCCACCCCTCCTGGGCTCCCTTTCTCGTGAGAGTCACTTGCCATGGGATCTTACTAATCATTGTTCTGAGTTTGTTAAAATTGGCTTTCCTAAAATCCAGGGTACGTGTTTGGCTACACTCAGCTTTTGCTTCTGTTAGAATCAAGAACTCAAGTATAACATGGTCACTTTCCCCCAGAATTCCCGAAACTGCCACTTTATCCACTAACTCGTCTCTGTTGGTTAGAATCAGGTCAGGGATAGCCGATCCTCTAGTTCCTTCCTCCACTTTCTGTAGGAGGAAGTTATCAGCAGCACAGCTCAGGAATTTCTTGGAGGGGCCATGTTTGGCTGAATAAGTCTCCCAACAGATATCAGGGAAATTGAAGTCTCCCATTACTACCACATCGTGCCTCCTTGAAACAATGGCAATTTGTTTTTCAAAAGTTCCATCCTCGTCTTCTCCTTGATTGGGTGGTCGGTAGTAGACTCCAACCGCCATGTTCGTTTTATTCTTTGCCCCCTTTATTTTAACCCAGATGCTCTCAATGGGGCTGCCAAGCTCCTCTTCCTGTATCTCTGTGCAGAGATACGTATTTTTAACATACAGTGCAACTCCACCTCCCTTTCTGTTGCTTCTGTTCCTTTTGAACAAGTTATACCCTTCAATTGCTGTATTCCAGTCATGGGAGTCATCCCACCAGGTTTCAGTTATCCCTATCAAGTCGTACTTGCCCTCATGTATCAAGAGTTCAAGTTCGTCTTGTTTATTGCCCATACTCTGGGCATTAGTATAGAGACATTGAAGACTATGTGCTTTATAGTCCGACTTTCCCCCTACATTTTGTGGTAGACTATCAATGGGCACCGCTGGAGCTGTTCTCTCCATTGTGGCATAGAGGCCTTCTTCCATTGGTACCCCCGAGTTTATGTCTCCCTCCCCTGTTGGATTCAGTTTAAAGCCCTCCTGATTAAGTTCCTCATTCTGTGGCCAAACACATTCTTCCCAGTCCTTGTGAGGTGCAACCCATCCTTTGCCAGCAGTCCATCTTCCAGGAAGTGTAGCCCGTGGTCCCAGAATCCAAATCCCTCACGTCGGCTCCACCTTCGTAGCCAGTCATTCACTCGGAGTATTTTTCTTTCCCTTTCTATGCCTCTTCCAAGTACTGGAAGGATGGATGAGAAAACTATCTGGGCCCCGAAGTTCTTGAGTTCCCTTCCCAGCTCTTCAAAGTCTGCCGTGATTTCTTTGTAACTCCGCTTGGCAGTATCATTTGTACCCACGTGGAAGAGAAGAAAGGGGTATGTGTCGGTGGGCTGCATGAGCCTCGGCAGCTGCTCTGTCACATCCTTAATCCGTGCCCCAGGGAGACAGCACACCTGGCGAGTCCATGGGTCTTCGCGACATACTTTGGCTTCGATCCCCCGCAGGAGGGAGTCTCCCACTACGAGTACTCTTCTCTTCCTCTTGCTGTAGGCCTTGGTTTGATTGCCTCCACTTGACTGACCCTCAGCCTCTTGCTCGCTGTCACGTTGGGTGCCCGGTAATCCGTCCTCTGCAGGCTGTCCTCTGCTCTCGTCCTCAAGTACATGGAAGCGGTTCCATAGCTCCACTGCTTCCACAGGCGCAGAGTGTCTTGTAGTTCTTCTGCTCCTAACAGTCACCCTTTTCCAGGGAGTTCCCCCTGCGTTATTTTCCCTTGCCTCTGCAGTCTCCGACTCCGCCTCATCCTGCCGTTGCCCTTCTGGCTCCTGTACTGTGCTTTGCGTCAAGGGCCCACACCCCAGAAGGAGCCCAGTGGCAAGACTGGAGGTCCTGTGCCTCCTCTGCATGATTGCCACCTGCTTGTTCAGATGTCTCCCACTCTGCCCCATACCGTGGTGATGGTGAGGAGAGGGTGCCACTGCCAACTTGCTCGCTGTTTCTCTCAGCTTGTCAAACAAGCAAGTGGTTGATGAGAGAGGAGGAGGAGGAGCAATAGCAGCTGGTGAGAATGGCTGTGAGAAGGCAGACTCACTGAGGGAGGGGGGGCATGGATGGAGGGGGCTTTGCACATGGGCCTACAGAAACCTGGAGCCGGTGCTGACTGTGCACTCAGTTAACAGGTTAGTGGTGCTGTGCTAGCTAGCCAAGGCCCCGCTAAGACCCACATGTTCAGTGCAACAGTATGAAAAGATCCCCCACGCACTTTCCACTTAATGTGCAGACATCTGGAGGAGGAGCATGAGCCAGCCAGAGGGAGTCAGCCAATTTAATAGTATCAATTGGCAGTTGTAAATATGCATGAATATAACTGAAATCTCCCTGTCTTTCTTCTTTACAGCATCACATGCACTGGACCAAAATGAGAAATCCTCTCTTTAGAATATGCCACTTCCCAGATGCCCCTTATCTGGGGCATGTTGTCAAGCAGTCATAGCTGGCATGAGTCAGTTATGGGTCATGCAGTCCAGTTCTCATATGTAAAATAAAATATTATATATTCAAAGCATCTGCCTGTCTAGTTTTTCCTCGCAAACTTCCAAGGATATTAGGATTCCTCAACATCCTACAGTAGTTTTCTCCATTGCTACAGAGGGAGTTTTTTTTTTTTTTTTTTAAACATTCAAATATCAGTTTATCCAATTATTCCCCTTTTCTCATCTCAGTGGGCCACTGGAATCATTGCTTACCTTCCTTTTAAACATCTTGTTAACTCAACATACTTCACCTTGCGCTGTAAGTCTGATCTTACTCATGTTTACTCTGAATTAAGTCCCGCGGAGTTCAGTGGTGCTGCCTCATTCTTTTGTCTTAGATACAGAGAACTCGCCCCTTTCATCTTTCCTTCTGAGGTTTCCTGCCTTAAGATTATCCTTCTACCGTCCTCCTAACTCCCCTCCAGTTCTGACAACTCTAGCCGAGTCGAGACGGGAAAAAAGGGGGTTTGTTTATGTATTTGAGGTATTACCTGTAACGCTTGTGTGACAAAAGAGACGCGTATATAATGAACTGCGTGTAGTTTTGCAACCCAGACAGAAGAAGTGGGAACCTGATTAGGAAGATGGATTCATTCGAAATGCTTCTTTCAGTGACTGCTGTCGATGCCTGTACAAAGCAGAATTATTCCCATCGACTCACGCTGGTCTTTATTTCGGTAGGTGGGTGTTTCTCGGAGGCGCGCACCATTCCTTGCCGCGCCGCTGTCTTGCGTCCTCCTGCCGGCCTCATTCACTCCCTCAGCTTCTGCACGAGGAACTTCGCTTCCTTCCCGCCCGCACCCCACCCCACCCCGCACCCCGCACCCCACCTCACCACCGGCCAGGGCTTGGCTTCGCTGGAGCAAGAAGGAGGATGTAATATCCACGCAGGCGCCCCCGCCCCTCCTCTCTTCCCTTTGGGTTCCAGGAGGAGCCTTTAAGGGCGGTCTCCTTTAAGATACACGCGAGGAGGAGGCTGACTCTAGAGGAGGAAAAGGAGGAGGAGTCACGTCGATTACAGATGAACATTCTGGAGTGGAGGGGAGAGAAGAGAGGCATAAGCGCAGCACAGGCTGGATAGAGGAGAACGGGCGGCCGGGCAGCCAAGGCCTGGGCGAGCAGCAGGAGAAGGACGCCGCCGCCGCCACCACACGGGGAGGTGGCTGCTGCTGCTGCTGCTGCTGTGCAAACGAGGCGCCTTGCAGGAGCTGCAGCTGTACTTGGACGCCACATTCCCTCCCTGACGGGACGAGTGATGAGGATGAGCTGACCGTGCTAAATGCTGCCGCCGCCGCCGCCGCCGCCAGCGCTCAGCGTTTGGGAGTGAAGTGTCTATTCCGCCCCGCTCTTCCTCCTCCTCCTCCTCTTCCTCTCCTTTTCTCCCCCGCCGTAGGTGAACCTGCACTGAGCTGTTCTTCACCAATATTGGGAGATTTTTTTCATTTCCTTTCATTTTTAAAAAAATTGCGTGTGCCTCTTCTGTTTTTGTTTGGGCGTTCGAAAGGGGGGAGAGAGGAGGAGGAGGAGGAGGGGAGGAGAAGAAGAAGAAAAAGAAAAAGAAGATAACAAGACCAGAGGAAAAGAGCTTTCTCCCCCTCTCCCTTCTCCCTTGAAGCACAGTTCACTATGATCTTACTCGCCTTCAGCACTGCAAGCCGGGGGGATTTCGTGCATCATTCCAGGGTGTTTTTCTTGCAAGCCTTGCTTTGGATTTTATGTGCTACTGGGTGCAGAGCGGAGCAGTATTTCAATGTAGAGGTAAGATCGTGCGTGTGCGTGCGTGTGTTGTGCAGTGTGTGTTTTTGTTTCCTCTCTCGCTCTCTTTCCAATGTTTTTGCTCGCATTGATTCGGTTAAAAAAAAAGAGAGAGGCAGGGAAAGGCTACCTAGCAGTTGCTTTTGAGAGAGTAGTCAGGACGCTTTCCCGTCCTGCAGCCCAGAGAGTTTCCCGTCTCTGGTCCCGTTCTCCCGGGCGGCGGAAAGCTACGATGCTGTGCGCTGGAAACGCACCCTTGTGCCCGGAGAGTGCCCTTTTGCCGATTGGGGGGGGGGGGATGTGAAACTCTGAACGCTCTCTCTCTCTCTCTCTCTCTCTCACACACACACACACACACACACACACTACATGACAGCTTAAAAGTCGGGCGTAGGGGTGGTGGACATCAGGCACAAGAGAGCCTGGACGGGCTTAAGGGGCGATCAGGACTTCATATTACTAATTCTCTTTCTCCCATCCCTCCCCTGCTTGAAAAAGACAAAAGATCAGAGGAGGTGGAAAAGGTGGAGAGGAAATAGCCATTGTTTCAGCAGAGCAAGGCTCCTGTTGTCATTCTAAAACGCTCCTGCGGATTTTGCTACTGTCTGTGGCTGCTGAAATAAGGCTCAACGGATGTCCCCTCCGGCGACTACAAAGGGGGGGAAAGTTACAAGGTGGAAAGAAACTTCGTGCAGTTAGTTAAAATGTAAGAAGGTGAGCAGCGTCCAGATAGGATTTGCTCTGGATATATTCGCTCCCCGCAACCCCAGTTTTTCAAGTTTTTTTCGGTCCTAGTCTTAGATCTTTTGGCTTGGTTGGGCTTTCCACTGGATCAGGATTTTACAGGGCAACCCTGTGCATTTCTACTCGGAGCTAAGCCACATTGAGATCAATAGAATTTACTCCCAGGTAAATGTAGGATTGCAACCTCAGTCTTCTTAAACTTCATATTCTTTGCTGTCACTGACAACTTTCATTCAGTGGTGTGTTCAAGTTTCCCTTACTCTTATATTAAATGTGGTGTAATTTCCCCCTTTCTCCTCCCTTATTTCCCCCCCTCTATGCTTCCAACTCTATGATCTTGTGATACCCTATGATATCTCACTGTAACGCTGTGTGTGTGTGTGTGTGAGTGTGTATGTATATAAACTCAGTTCCTCTAGTTTCTCCCCGTATGTTACCATCTTTACACACAGCTGCCTTTCATCTCACTTACCCACCACTCCTGATACAGAAGTTCAAAGCGCCCACACATCCATCATAACTCCCATTCCTGCGTCAGACTTACTCGGTTTCGCTTATTACCCACCTGCAAGCAACTCAGTCCTTTTCTGACCCCAGTTCACTTTCAAATCCAAGGTTTCCCTTCTGCTTGTGCTGCACATCTGATATTTTCTTTCACACAAGCTCTCATTCCTTTGGCTTTCAGAACCTCATACCTACCTCTGTCTGGATGCTGCTTTGTATCAACTAAGAAAGTCTGATCACATAAGGCTTGCCTTCCCCAGTTCTGAAAAAAGCTTCCACCATATTATCTTCCCTGCTTTTTCTGGCTCTGCTAAGGATATTTACATATGAGACTTCCTTCCACTTCCTAAACCTGATCACTTTATTCGATTACTAAAACAATATTTTGGGACTAACCTTATGGACTGCTCTGCCCTTCTTTCTCTCCCCCCTGCCCCAAATTACCAATATATTCTTAAGGTTAGGCTTTAAGCTCTCTAGAACAGGAACAAAGTTTATTTGAGTGTTGTGTACAGTGCCCAGCGTGTTTTTGGCCTATCTCTGATCATGGTCCTTGAAATTGACTTCAGTAGGAGTGCCAGTCAGCCAAACTCCTCCTGCCTCTTGATACCTTTCTCTGTACTTCTGCTTACTCCTGTTCTTCCAATGAGAGGTGTAGGAGAGCGGGGGGGGGGGGGAGATGAGGATAAGGAAATTTGCCAAATTTGCCTGGGTAATGGCACTATGTAGGAGAATGGTAAAAGAGCCATTCCAGGTCTAGAAGCATTTCCCTCCTGCCACTGCAAGTTGCTGTTCCAGCAGCCAGTTCTGCAGGAAACAGGCCAGCAGCAGATGGGTTAGGACATGAGGAGTGAAAGGATAGTTTAGTCTATTGGGAATCTAGGGAGAGGCCAGTAGCAGCAACAGGGGAAAGGGGGGGGGGATCAACTTGCATTGAGCAATGGAGTGCAAGGAAGTTGGAGAAATATTTTGTATTATTAATATTATTTCCTTTTTCAGTTTAGTTTTATGGTTTATAAACTTTGGTCATCACAATATAACAAAGAAAATAATCAGAATATTACTACTACTACTATTATTATTATTTTTTATGAAGTATCTCTGGTGGTTCCAGAGCCTATAATCAGGAGTGCATGTGTGAGAGTGAAATTCCGAAATTCATATACAGTACTTCAGCTTTGTTCTATACTGTTTGTGGACCTCTTGCAAAATCTGAGGTAGGGTAATCGAGGTCTAGGAAGGTATTTCAAATTCCTAGATGCCAATACCAAATTTAGATGCCCGGCTAGGATGTTCCAGTTCTGGAATAATCTCCCAGTTGCTCTATCAGGGCAAACAATGATGTCCTACTTATCATCTTCTGCCTCCTTGAAATCAGCATGGTCTCTGCTACTGGGCAGAAGGAAAATTAATTTCCAATTATCTTTCAGTAAGGCTGAGAGCTTTTCGAGTGCCATTTGTTGTAAAATGGAACAGTCGTGGCCACAATGCAGAGGGAACGTGAGGCTAAGGACTTGGCAGCATTATGGTGACACTGTGCCATGGATTTCTCCATGTCAGCATCAGACGCATAAAACACTTACACAGGACAATAAATCACTAAGAACCCATCCTTACTTGAGTGCAGCAAATTCTGTTCCAGGAGCAATTTGAATAAACACAGACATGAGGGGGTGGCTTTACACCAGAGTCCATGGAGTTGGATTTATGGCTGCTGAACAACACACATTGCAGGTACTATGGGAAGTAGATTTTATTTTTAAAAAGAATATTGCTATGTCTACACTTTATTTATTCAAATAAATGTTGACCATTTTTGTAGCCTTAAAAATATTGAAAGGGCATACACATGACACCTGTTACACATTTTGTAAATATGGTTTCTGGTTATGGTTAAAACCTCCATTGTTTTAACAAAAGGATTCAAAACTTACCTGATCTGGAAATGCTGTATTGTTTTGGTTTCCATCTCATGGGTCCCATCCAATGTTGCACTGGTGGAAGGGAGCTGTGTAGAGGGTCATCACCCTCCTGGGTAGGGTATGCTGTGGTGTGGCAGGCTGAGAGAGAAGAGGGGATCTCTGAAGATCAGGTGGAGGTGGCTCCACCTGCTTATAGAATGATGCAGTTGGATACAACCCCATGCATTTAATATTGCAAACCAACTATTTATGTAGAGTATATCAGTAGTACGGTGTTTTTTAATTTTTTAGTTTTATTATTACATTTATATCCCCCTTTTTTTCCTGCAAGGAACCCAAGGTGGTTTACATAATCCTCCTCTCTATTTTATCCTCACAACAACTCTGTAGGTTAGGCTGAAAATCAGTGATTGGCCCAAAGTCACCCAGTGAGCTTCATGGCCAAGTGGAGATTAGAACCTGGATCTCCCGATTCCCAGCCCAACACTAACCACTACACCACACTGGCTCCAAACTGACTTGAGCTGAAAGTTAAAATCTATATATGAGGTTCTTCATGTTTCTAAATAAATCTTGCTAGATTAATGGATTCAACCATAGCCTGGTGAGAGTACTGTACTTAAATGTCAATATTCAATAGTATCAGGTCATTGTTAAGACCTTTTTAGGGGGCAGCCCTCAATAATGTGGATGTGACAATAGTTGCAATGTATATTGTTACACTTGCCTACTGTCATCCATATAAGCAGAATGTAGAGTAGCCAATGTGAAATCTGTTCAGTAGGGCCTGTAGACACTGCGGAAAATCAGAACTTGGTGAGCAGACTTTGCAGTATTTGCCTTGGCCGTACTCTAGTATTACAAGTGATAAACTATTAATCTGCATGCAAACTTGTATGCCTGCAAATGCTGCTCCATTTATTTAAAAGCATTAGATTTATTTATTTATTATATTTATACCCCGCCTTTTTTCCTGCAAGGAACCCAAGGTGGCTTACATAATCTTCCTCCTCCTCCTCCTCCTCCTCCTCCTCTCCATTTTATCCTCACAACAACCCTGTGATCTATGTGTTCATTTCATTGCATGTGCAAGACTGTAATGTCTCTGTAATGAAGCGGCATCTGGTTTGTGTGCATAATAGCTGTATGTGTACATCATAGGGGAAGCAGGCTTCTTTGTTAGAGACATAGTGTTGATGCTCTTGAGTAACCTGTATCCTGATCTGGTTGGATGAGTCTGTATGTTTGTTCCTCTTGGGTATGTTCTCCCATTGGGCCTGAATGTAGCTGTTGACTGCGATTCCAGAGGACTAGCTGTGTGATAGTCTGTTGCAGCAAAGAAGATGAAGAGTCCTACAACAATGTTAAAAAGGAATTAATTTGAGATTTTGCAAGCAAGTACTTATTTCATTGGAAAGGGTGGAGTAAACAGTGAAGGGGATGGCCAAAGATTCTCATTCGGGAGGGGTTGATTGACCCCGGTCAAACTGTTGGGAGCCAGATCATTCTCTAACATTGACATAACTGCCAGCTTGGAGTACTCAGGAGGATATTAAAAGGACAGAAGTGTCATGTTCTTATAGCTAGTTTTAGTGAGGGTGGAAGTGCCTCATTGTTTTCTATTCTACTTAAAGTTAGCAGTTCTTATGCATCCTTAGAGTAGAGGACAATGCGAGGTCAAAAGAGGAAGCTGGGCACTTCCTCCCTTACTGAAGCTGGTCAGAACAGGAAGCCAAGCCATGTGTGCCCCACATTGTTCCTCCCATGTGCTCTGACCCTGGTGGGAAATAGGGAACAAGTTGTGGGTGTGGGACAAAATCATGTTATGGGCTTGATGTTGCCTTTTGACCACCAGTTGGCCATCTTTGGTTCAGAAAACAATTGTGGATCCTTTCAAAAATATACATGTTGCTATTAACTTGCATGGAATGTGGTTTTAATACTGAATTAAAATGGTATGAAACATAGGAATGGACATGATGACTTGGACAGGTGTGACATAGGTCAGAATTTCTTGTTCTTCTGTAGTTTGTAGATGTGGTAATATGAAATATACTTGCTTGTAAGTCCTGCTCATGAATAAGTGAATTCAGGATCACTTATTCTGTTGAATATGGGAAGGTTCTGTTTCATTCCACAGCCTTGCAAATAAATCCACAAATGTTACTAGCCCATCTGCTACATCACCTCATTATTCATTTGTGACATAAAGAAAGAACTAACTCTAGTAAAAGTTGATTGCCTGGAGGCAATTCCTTACCATAGGTGATCTGGCAATTGGTTGTTTATAAGCCTGGTATTTTATCGGCATTTTATCATAGCTACAGAAAACAATCCATATGGAATCTTAGCACTGTGAAAGTCAAACATTTGTAGAGTTTTGCTCCTGATCATCATATACATATCATCATAATCATCTCTGGTGACCTCTTGAAGTCAGTAATAACTGAAAATCCAGTTGGACTCTCACTAGGTGTGTAAAACACAAGTACCCAGTAGATGTTTGGGCGGCAGGGCACACTTAATTTTCTGGGTAATCCATGAGGCTTACTTCCAATTAAGCATGGATAGGATTGGGCTCCTTGTTTATATTCCTTTCCAAAGGTAGTTTCCATTGTTCTGTCTTGTCTATACATCATTGATAAATACATACGGTAGTTGAGCGCAATCCAGGGAGATTTGTAAAGCAAGTTCTGCTTTACTATAAGCAAGTCCTGAAGTGAGTTTAAACTACCCCTTTTAACAAGTGTGACAGTTAAGTTGCTTGTTATGGAACAAAACACAGTGGTATCAAAACCTCCAAGAAAAACTGTCAAAAATGTAGAATTTTCTTCCCCACAGCAAACAGCAGGCATAAACCTTTATTTTTCACGGCTAACAGACTTCACAATTATTGAAGTCTGCTGTTGTTGAATCACTGTGTCTTTTTAAATCCAACTATTTTCTAAGTAAAGTATGTTTAAGCACACTTATCTGGAACGGTCTCATTGAACTAAATGAGACTTAAATGTGCAAAGGAGTGGGTTGTGCAAGTTGTTTGAATTGCTATTTCTGTTAGTAGTAAGTGTGGAGACAATGGGTTATTTTCACATTTAAATCTGTCTTTAATTGGAACTTGAGTGCAGAAGTATCCTAAGGAGAACTTCTTCTCTTCTTTTTTCTAAAGCACACCCTTGAAAACTCTAAATAAGAAGTGGAGAATCTCCAGTTTGTATAACTTTTAGAGCATATTAGCTGATGGTCATTTTCCTTTTCCTCATAATGTACTTCCTACAGACACTCCACCATGAGATCATGGTAATGCCTCTTGTGTTGGTAGAATGAACTATGGCCATGATTTGCAATTATTCTTGAATGTGGTATTGGAGCTGGTTCTGACAGTGGGACTAGTTTCCTTACTATTGGTGTTCTTTTGACTGAAATCTCCCTATCCCTGATGCAGTTAAGGTTTCTCCTAATGCTAGTGAGTGTCTGAATCATTGTAAACCATGCTTGTTACTGTCTTCTGTCCTTTGGAAACATGAAAGCATTCATATAATTTGTTTTAATAGCTGATTTTGAAGCATTATTTTGAGGAACCATTCGTTTAAATAACTTGATTGTGGAGGGGAGAAGTTCATTGTATACAGTAAAAGACTCCTCTTTGCCATAGGATATGCCAGTGCCCCATTTCATTATTCATTTATCTAGAAGATTGGTAACCCACTTTTGAATTGGAAAACCCTGAAGGCAGATTACAATAAAGAATGACAATACACAATACGCCAAACCCACACAGTCCAGCAGCTTTTGGTTCTCTGGCCGATGGCAGACACTAAGGTATACTTCCCTTCAGCTCTGCAGTCCTACAGCAACTGGCAGTTGGAGCTCAGTGATAGATTCTAAATCATGAAAATAATAAAATTGTATTAAAGTTTAAATGCAGATAAATCAAAATATAAAACAACAAACTTTGGCAACAACAAAAAGCTATGTGCTATGATGCACGTAAATTTTTAAATCATATTTGGATACTGTTTATTCTGGGTTGGCTCACCCATGAAGCAGGTTGAGGTGCCCGCATCAGGTGGTGGAGCCGGAGGAGTGGCAAATTGTGTTGCTCTGCTCTGCTCCCACTCCTCCACCGCCACCAGGAGGGCCCACCACCGAAGCCTCCAGGGAGTGCTGTGGAGAGCCCTGCCAGCCGCTTTCCTACTGAGGCATTTGCCACAGCAAGAGAGTGGCCAGCAGGGCTCTTTGGAGCAGCTGCTGCCCTCTACTTCTTTCATCATGTGTGGCTGAAAGAAGTGGCTGTGAAGCTAGCTCTCACGAGAGCTTGCACAAACTCCCGTGAGAGCCCTGTGCCGCTTCCGGATGTGCGACTCTCCATGAAGCTGATGCAGCAGCAGCAGCAGCAAAGGTAAAGGGGGTGCAGGACAGGGGAAGAGGTGGGGTTAGTGCAGCGTGGTGGTGGTGCATCCTCTCTTGCCTCAGGTGGCGAGAGACCATGCACCAGGCCTGTGTTTATTGACCACTGGATTGGTATGAATGAATTCTGACAGGTATACAGTATTGAGTAGCTGAGCATAGTTGATTAATAATGTAAGTACTCTTCTGTTGGTAGAGGCATGCTTTTTGCCTTTTTTTTTTTTTTAAATTAGACTAGATGTACCACTGAATTTAGCCTTTCCCCCAACCTATCACTTCTCAGATTACTCATTGTGGGGAAGCTCTTCAACCAATGCTGAATGCACCATGATAGCCTAGTGCACGGAGGACTTTTTAAGTATGAGAGGTCAGGTGGCTGGATATTCACTTGAGGGCTCCCCTTCTTCTATTGGAGTGTAATGTATCAATGTTGGCCACTTGGAACCATTTCCTCCATTTTCCCTCCTCTCTACAACGGGCCTGAACTAGCACCATCCAAACTGTGCTATGGTGCAACAGTATGCCTATCAGAGGCAGTATGCCTATGTACAAGAGTTGATGGGGAATATGGGTGAGAGAATCTGTTGCACTCATGTCCTGCTTGTGGGTTTCCCATGGGCAGCTGGTTGGCATGTTAGCATAGATGTGAAGCAGGGAGGCCTTTGTGGATACAGCTCTATGCTTGAAGGCTTCCTCAGCTCTTAGAACCCTGATCACACCTCCCTAGCAACCATCTTCCAGGTCCTATGGCCAGTGTGGCGTAGTGGTGAGAGTGTTGGACTGGGACTTGGGAGATCCTGGTTCTATTCCCTGCTCGGCCATGAAACTCACTGGGTGACTTTGGGCCAGTCACTGC
The DNA here is from genome assembly GCA_021292165.1 of Shinisaurus crocodilurus. Taxonomy (NCBI): domain Eukaryota; kingdom Metazoa; phylum Chordata; class Lepidosauria; order Squamata; family Shinisauridae; genus Shinisaurus; species Shinisaurus crocodilurus. The sequence continues at coordinate 189,837,059 of CM037880.1, read as the reverse complement.
CTCTCAGCCTAACCTACCTCACAGGGTTGTTGTGAGGATAAAATGGAGAGGAGGATGAGGATTATGTAAGCCGTCTTGGGTTCCTTGCAGGAAAAAAGGCGGGGTATAAATATAATAAATAAATAAAAAATAAAATAAATATGGGGAAAGTCTATGCAGGAAAAAAGAGCTGTTCTATACCATCAGCATAGTTGACTCCAGGCAATTTCAAGTGCAGTTCTTCCTCAAGGGAGCCTGTTGTGCTGAAGGAGGTATTGACAAACCACTATTCCCAGAACAGTCCTTGCCTTCACTGGATGCTACCTTGTGGGTCCCCCAAAAAGATTTTGAATCCAGAGACCAAAAACTTTTGGATGAGGAGTAATAGTATATTAATAATTTCTTGGAAGATTTTGATAGGCTAAACACTGAATATGCTTTCCTTTAAAAACAACAACAACATAACATTTGTTTGGTCATTGTACACAATAGCCTGCTGAAGTTAATATATTACCAATTATTGTCTCTTCTCAGTGTGGGCATGATATTATAAAGGTGCAATCCTATGCAAGTTTAGACAGAAAAAAAGGCCTACAACTCCCAGCATGCCCCAGCCAGCTATGGTGGCCGGGGCATGCTGGGAGTTGTAGGCCTTTTTTTCCTGTCTAAACTTGCATAGGATTGCACCTTTACCGGTTTAAGATTTATGTCTCCCTCTGTCAGTTTTATTTTAAGCTATCTGAAAGGTCAGTGCTTGCTTTGGGCATCTCCACTCTTCTGATGCACTTTGCAGGACTCTGTTGTTTGCATTTATAAAGGTAGAAAATAGACAGCATTATATAGACTGAAGATAATTGGAAGTGGTTTGAGGTTTAAAAGATGCAGCTGTTTGCTTTTGCTTTTATAGGGATGGGTGTACGCAAACTCAGGTAGTTGGTTCCACATGACAAGTCATTCATGGGTAGTACACTAGCCTTTCGAGACATATTATTAAGTTAAAATCTGACGCACACTTTCTTTTGCTGTACCATTACTTGGAAATTGGTCAGCTTAACATATCTTTAGAATTTCCTTGCTTGACCTTTCTAGAATTGGTTATACTAAACCACCTTAGACCTGTTCAGATGTCCTTATTGTGGGAGCAATCAACACGTGGAAGGGAATTCCCCTTGCTGGTCCCACAATGACTTGTATGCACTAATCATTCCTTTTAACACAGCCTGTGCAAATAAAATCTGTATGCATTTTGCCGGGAGAGTCAGTGCATATACATCTTGCATGTGCATGAGGTCTGTTTCCAAAGGAACACCAAAAGTGTAGACGTTGGGCGTAGCCTGCCACCATGATCCTAGTCTCCCTCCCCTGCACACACACCCTGATTACGTATATCCACAATCTGAATGTCTGAACAGAGCTCTTGTGTTGGTTCCAACTGGGAGATAAGTATTATAATAAGGACAGGGGAAAGGGCAAGGGTTTCCTACATGTTACTTCAGAGGTGTGCATCATGTTTACAACTTTCTATCTGCTGTACATCTGTTATTTTTTAGAAATGTAGATCTTGATTATGGGTCCAGATATCAATTTAGAATTGAAATGAATTACATATAAATTAATAATTGTACTTAAAGGTTTATCTTTTAAATGGGATTGTATCCTATTTGGAGGCTTTTATTTCACTTATTTGGTTGCTTAGCAACCATTCACACCACACTGCTGCTTATTGCCATTCGTCGTAAGCATCTTTTAATGTATGGATAGTTTAAGGTCTCATGATTTCAATCTATGAAGAATACAAATTAGTATTAATTCTAGTAATAATTCCACCTTTAGAGGTGTAATTTTGCTTATGTAGTGGGTATTTCTGTGTTTATGCCAAAGTATTTTTTAATTATTTTTTTGGTGACTGTTTTGAGACCTGCACTGAGTTCTAGTGATAGATGTTGTGATAGATTGGCGTGTTAGTATATAGTGTAGGTTAAGACCGAATTTCTAAAGGTGATTGATCCTTCAGATTTGAAACCTCAGACCTTCTTTATTCTCAAGGTTGGAGATTATAGAGCAGAAGAGTCACTGTACAGAAAGCACTTACTAAATTCGCAAGCAGGGCAAGTTCAGAAGTGATTTTTAAAAAACTTTGACGTGAGAATCACAGCTGAAGTACAAAATGGTTTCTTTCCTTTATCTACTATAGTAGCCATGCAATTAATATGTTACCTTTCGGTCTCCATAAGAAGTCTAAACCACTGTGCACTTCCTCAGTGGAAAAACAATGCCAATTTTTCTTAAGCATTGTTGTTTCTAGCATGGATTTCTTATGGTTGATAGTGGCAGGTTGTTTTGGTTTCTGGCCTTCTTGTTAATGATGAAGCCATGCAAGAGAAGGAGAAAAGGAGGTATTTGTGAAACATGTATAGTTTTACTATCAGCCTTAACAAAACAAGGCCATATAAGCAAATGGGAAACCATGGTTATTTAAACTAAAACTTTGTTGTTTCTCACAGAGAAGAAATGCCTTTGGTAATGATTCAAGCTTTCTTGTTAGGTCAAACTAAAAGGTTCACAGCACAACTCTGTGCATGCTGACTCAGAAGGTAAGTGCCACTGTGTTCAATGGGGCTTACTTCCAGTATGTGTATATGTGCATGTATTAATCATACAAGTTGTACAGTTTTGTCAGATCAAAACTTTAGGCATGAAATGAAAAATTGGTTGGTGCTCTTCATAGTCAGGAGGCCCTCAGCCTTGTTGGCAACCTGCATTAAGATGGCAGGACAGTGCGTCACAACAGCCAATATAGAAGAGGTTCTGGATGGTGGGGGAAGGGGGAACAATATAGCGAAAGAGCTGAGGAATAGTTGCCTGCTACAACAGAACATGGGTTGTGCACGTTGGCCCTTAACAAAAGTAGGTCTATAAATCTGTTCTGAATGTGGTAGCCATGGCAATTTTGCACCATCACAGTTGGCACAGCCTGATTCTGAATGCTTGAAGATGGTGTTCTATAAGTAATTTTCATTGACATAACTTCATTCTTTGACCTTCCTGTTCAGTAAGTTGATGTCATGTTTCCCCATCTTCCCTTACTTTGTTTGTCCCATTTGGATAGACACTATCAAGCCATTGGTTCTAGAATAATTCCAATGAAATCCAACCTCTTTGGAACAAGTATTCTGCAGACTAAATCCAAACTTTCGCAGTAACTTCATGCCTTCACATAGAAGCCAGTCTTTAGACTTTTGTGTAATGGGAGTGAAGATTTAAAAACTGGAGAGCACTTGCTCTTTATCCTCTGTGATCTTTCTTTTTTGGATGATGTTCCTTGTATATCAGGCCTGTGGCTCACGCTGGCTCAGCTGGTCTGAGCAGTGGAAAGCTAAGCAGGGTCAAGCCTGGTTATTACTTGGATGGGAGACCCCTCCTCTAGTTTCCTGCATTGAGCAGGGGGTGGCCTTGTAGGCCCCTTCCAACTCTATGATCCTATGATATCCTATGAAGTACAAGAAAGGTATGGAGACTTGGACTATTAATACAGAACATGTATGGAAAGGGTAGTGGTGTCCTAGCAGTTTTGAGCTTGATTATTAACAGCACTGCATGTTATTCATAATACAGACAAGTATACCTGTGGTGTCTTTTGACAATGCTTTTGACAAGTGTTTCTCTACCGACTAATGAATTATAGCTATTAATAGCTTTGGAAAAGTTTTGGACCCCGGTTGTAAAGAACAAGTCTGGTTGAGGAAGCAGTACCTCATTTCCATTTCTAACCTGAGAACCTCTGGATATCTCTTGACCCTTGTTTTGAGCAAATCCTCATGGCCTCTTTTCTTTCCTCATCTTTTTAAAGTGGGGGGAAAATACCAACTTACTACTTCAGCTCTGTGCAGACATAATACTTAGCAATTGTATTATACCTAAATACCTAAACTAGAGGTAAGCAACCTTGTGCCCTCCACATGTTTTGATGACAACTTCCATTAGCCCTAGCATGGCCAATGGTTAGGTATTATGGGAGCTGTAGTTCAAAACATCTGGAGGGCACCAGGTTGTCTACACCTGACTTAAGGCATGGAAAGGCGATGACAAAGAACCACAGAAAACATTTGTTGGTGGCTTCTCCAACACTGGAGGCAAGCTTTGTGCCTACCTCAACGAGGACAGGTGCCTTTTCCGCGACTGTACCAGCCTGCAACACTGGATGTGTGAAAAGCCAATAAGTCCAGGTTATCTGAAAGACGGTATTCTCCCCTACAAGCCTGCCCGCACTTTGAGATCCTCAGGGGAGACCCTTCTCTCAGTTCTACCATCATCACAGGCACACCTGGCAGGAAGCTTGTGGAGGCAGGCAAAGCCCTTCCTGTTCGGCATGCATTTGGGACTAGCCTGTGACTCAATAGAATGCTATTTTTTACTCTACATTTTATATTTATTTCTATATATGAGTGTAAATATTTCAGGTGGGAATATGGGGTGGGTTAGGATTTTAAAAGAATTTTTATACTGTTTTAATTGTCATGTTTTATTGCATTGTTTTAATTGTACATCACCCAGGGTGGCCAGGTGACCGGCCAGATGGGCGATTAACAAATGTAATAAATAATTTTTTAAAAAAGAATTTAATGTGAAATCATGGCTTCAAGTGGGTTAAACATTCCACCTATGCTAGTAAATCACAATTCTCTCTGCAAAACTATCCACACTTCAAGTTCCATTGAAGGAAGTGGGATTTACAACTGAGCAAACATGCTTAGGATTGCATTGGAAGACAGTTTTACATTGCAGATAAACAATGGCATTCTCTTCCTCAAGATGTGGTGATGGCCACCAATTTAGATGGCTTTAAAAGGGGAATAGATAAATTTGTGGAGGATAAGGCTATCAATGGCTACTTGTCTTGATGGCTATATCCTGTCTCCAGGATCAAAGGCAGCATGTCTCCAAATGCTAATTGCTGGGGAACATGAGCGGGTGGATGCTATTGTGCTCATGTCCTGCTTGTGGGCTCCCCATAGGCATCGGGTTGGCCACTGTGAGAACAGTATGCTGGACTAGATAGGCCTTTGGTCTGATCCAGCATGGCTCTTCTTATTATGTTCCCTTGTTCAATTGCTCTGATTGTGAGGTGACAAACACATTTCACTGCTCTCTCTGTACAAACAGGGCAGGCTCAGCAAGCTAAACCATAGTTTCATGGCATGATTCGGATCTTAACCAAGTTTAAGACATGGTTAGCACTAAGCATATTTAAGCATTGTGACTGTGTCAGTTCCAGGTTTTTCACCAAAGAAAGACATAATGATGGTTAAACTTTCTTACTTATCAGAAGATCGTTAAAATATAACTCATTAGCAAAACGAATATAAATAATTAAATTAGAGCATCCTTTTAGCAGCATTTTTCATTCCAGGCTCTCAACAGCAGCCTCATCTCTGCTCCAGCCTATTGCCTCCATCAATATATTTTGCTTTGTTCTCCTCGTGTCCTATTCCTGCTGCTATTAAAAGTTGCTACTTCAGAAAGGTCAAAGGGTTTTGCTTTGAGTGCTGTCGCATGCTGTTTTTCACAGGGCTGACTTTTCTTAAAGACTGCAATTTTATAATTTGCAAGACTTCTTGAAAGTAATTCTTTTATTAACCCTTCCCCCCCCCCAAACCCTGACATCCAGCTGCCCTGTATGTTCCTGGCGCCACTATGTGAGGGATACAAGTTTGAGCATAAGACTGATCCAGAGCCAGCAGGCATGAGAATGGGTGGGAGGCTACAGGTCTGTTGTGCTTTGTTCTCTCACTGAGAGCACTGCCCCTCGAAAAGAAAAAGAAAAAAGACAGCTGTGGACCTGCCTATAATTTCTTTAGGCTATCTGAGATTCGTTTACCACTCTCAAAGTGCAACTCTCCAGGTGCCAAAGGGCCTATCTAGCTCATAGCCCACCAGTGTGACGGCTGTTACAGGATCCATGGTGGGAGGCATTACAGCAGCTATGTAGATCATGTGACTGATTGTGTGGAAGTACATTTTGGCTGCAGTTGCCACCATAATGTTTTAAGTTGCACTGCTGAGACAACATACCAAGATTCAGCTGGCCCTGGGAGCTGCCACAAATAGCACAAGAAAATATGCCTGAAAATAGGCTAGTTGAAGTGAGCCTGAGACAGCAGTGTTTTCTAATTAGCCCATGCAGACTTCTTAGCTGTGGTGCCATGGACTGAACGAGTCTTCTACATGTGGAAACATTGGCTACATTCAGACATCATGATTAACCAGGAGTTACCATGATGGGAACTAGCCTAGCCTCCCCCATGGCGGTGTGAAGGAGTTTCGGAGCATTTACTTCCGTTTTTGATTAATTGCAGCTTGTTGTGTCATCTGAACCATAAACGGTGGTTTATCCTTAACTGTGGCTTGTTTAAAACACATCATAATGAAGTGTAACAACATTTTGTCTGGTTTGAATGACCCGACAAGCCATAGCTAATCAAAAATGGATGTGAAAGCTTCTAAACTGCTCACAGCCACACCAGAGCAGGAGAGAAGAAGCTGAGCATGTGAGCCCAGAGGGAGCCTAGGGTCATTCCCCTAAAATTAAACCATATTTTCTCATGATGTCTGAATGCAGCCACAGGATTGGAGCCATATTAAGTTAGTTGAATTTATTTCCCATTGAAACCAATGGGATTGAAGTTAAGTATAAATAACTTGTCCCATTGATTTCAGTGGAATGTAAGTTCAATGGAAGTTAGTCTGGATTGACCCCAATATGTGGAAGCAGTACAGAACAGCTTTTAGCACTCACATATTTTGAGAAGCCGCAGTTATGATAAATGTCAAAACTTGATGGTGTTAACTTTAGCATTCATTGGCCATGTTCATGCGTAGTGCTAAGCCATTGCTGGTTTTAAATATGGTTTGTTGAATAAGCCAGGAATCCATTTAATAAACGTCCAAACAAACAAACCACAGTTTGTTTTGTCTGATATTTGTTTGTCTCTCCCCCCCCCCCCCTTTGAATGCTTGGCTGCTATACTGAAGTCCTTTGCAGCGCATGAAGACTGGCAAAGCATCAACACATCACATCATTCTTACCAATAGCCACCCAGAGAAATGGGGCAGAGGATGCCAACAGCAGCAGCTTTAGACTTTAGAGATCTTCTGCTGTTCTTCTCTCAACCCTGAGCAAATAAACAAAAAAACTCTAAAGCATCGCTCCCTTCCCCATTCCTAGACTTTTCTCATGAAGCCTTGTTAGCTCCCTTTGAGCACTCCCTTTCTTCCCAACCCTTCCAAACAAACATCCTTCCTGCTGTGACCACTCTTTTAATAAAGACACAAGGATTTTTTTCAGTTCTAAAACTTTACTGTATGGGACAATAAGCAGAAGAACAGGTGTTAATAACTTGGGTCAAGATATAAAAGAGGGTGGATGGATAGTTGCAGAAACAGAGTTTAGCAGGAAGTGAGTGGGGTGGTGGTTGGGAGAGGCTTCAGGGTCAAGCTTCAATTGCATCTGTTGAACCCCTTGGTGATGCCGTCTATCCAGCTTGGTGGGACAATACTGGAAAATGTCGATCATTTTCTCTATCTTGGCAGCTATCTTTCTGTTACAGCTAACATCGACAGTGAAATCCAGCATCATTTGAGCTCCGCAAGTGCTGCGTTTTCTCGAATGAAACACAGAGTGTTCGAGGATTGGGATATTTGTAAGAAGACCAAAATACTGGTTTATGAAGCCATTGTATTACCAACTTTATTGTATGCCTGCGAAACATGGACTATCTATAAACGTCACTTCCACCTCCTTGAAAGATTTCATCAACATTGCCTCCAGAAAATCCTGCGAATTACTTGGGAAGATAGGCGAACAAATGTCAGTGTACTGGAAGAAGCAAAGACTACTAGCGTTGAAAAAATGATCCTTCAATGCCAACTTCAGTGGACCGGTCATGTTGTTCGAATGCCTGACTGCCGTCTCCCAAAGCAGTTATTTTATTCCCAACTCAAGGATGGAAAGCAGAATATCGGTGGTCAATATAAGAGGTTTAAAGATGTTCATAAGGCTAATCTAAAAAAAATGCAATATAAACAAAACTGGGAAGCTCTGGCCCATGAACGATCTAAATGGAGGTTGGCCTTTCACAAAGGTTCCATGGGCTTTGAAGAAGCCCAAGTGCAAGGTGAAAGGGAGAAACGTGCTAAGCGAAAAGCACGTCAAACGAATCCTTTACAGGACCGTCTTCCATCTGGTAACCTGTGTCCTCACTGTGGGAAGCTGTGTGGATCTAGAATTGGCCTCCACAGTCACTTACGGACCCATCACTAGAGTCTACACAATCCTCTTTAGAATTTCCTCCTTTTATCCTGGAAGACAATCTTACTCGGTCACGAGTGATCTCCTGATGATGATAACTTGCTAAGAACAAATGTGCCCTTTTAATGTATATTCTCTGTTAGATTTGGGGCAAAGTACCCAAAGTTCCCTTTAATTTTGTTTTGCCTTGCAAGGTGCTGTGGAGTAGGCAGCGATTCCAGAGAGAAGAGCATGTCTGTAAGGAGGTGGGATGGGGAAAGGAACCTGTTGCCAAGCAAAGTGAGGTGGAACAGAGAGGTCTGTATAAGTGCCAGCAAGTGTCCCTTACCTGCATGAGCAGTTTTGTTTTCAAGCTACCTTTCCCTCATGTCTCAGTAGCCAGATGGATAACAGGGGTGGAATGATGCAACAAACTAGGATTAAGACAGATTACTGAATTTGGATGTAATGACAAACCACAGTTACTGCAAGCCGAGATTCACAAACCAACTTCAAACCATGGTTTTGGATCCTGTTTTGTTGCCCTCAAACATACCATAATTAGTGGGCCTGGGTTGCTTCTAGATGAGGTTTTTATCGCAACCCCCCCCCCATGTAATTCACAACATTTTATGAGGGGTCCAGATGATGTAACCCTCCCATATTTTCCCACCAGTTCTTCTAACTATTTTTTTCTTACCAAGGCAAATCTGTTAAGGAGAAAAAGATGGAATAGCTGCACAATGCCTTCTAATTGGTAGTGCTGTGAGCCCTCCATCTGGAAGCACCCCTAGTTGGGTTCAGATGTAGAAGCAAGCCAGAGTTAAGTTAAACAAACCATGATTTGGTATTGCATCCACATCAGGCTAATGTTGGCATAGCTGTAATTTAGTGTGAATTGGCCCTATATTTTGATTGGCTCACCTCAATGTTTAAACCTTGTTACTACTGCAGCTAGTCATGAATGTTACTTGATATTGATTACTACCTCCTTTATACCTGCAGGACTGCTCTTTTTGGAAAACCCTGCCCCTCCTCTTCCTTAAATCTTATTTTAACTTTCTATCAATAGTTTTGTCTGCATAATATCCTTCTCTGACCTTGTAAAGTGAATCTGTTGAGTGGCAAACTATTCAATGATCTCTTTGAAATTGAGATAATGTTCACTTGTTTCTTTCTCATCCATTAGATCAGTAATGTGCAAGAAATTTAAATAAGCCTGTGAAGCCTGAACTTGTTTATGAACTCACTCTGTTTTTTCCATACTTGATATGTTTCTACAGTGGTTTGCAATCAAAGGCATTAAAAGTGCTTCTGACTTTTCTTTTCTGAAAGTGAAGTCAGAAATATTGGACTAAAATCTTCTACTTTGTTCCTTTTGTAATTATGTTGATTACCTTTTTATTATCAGTCCTCCAGTGTATACCCTTATTTTCCTACTCTATTTTTTTTAAAATCCTGAAATGATTCTTGATAGAGAGAATCAATTCTAGCAGCCAGCTAGTAAAATCTGTTGTCTGAATTTTCAACAGAGGGCCATTATACTGTGTGTGTGTGTGTGTGTGTGTGTAGGCAGCCAAGATTTCTAGCTTCTCGAAGAACCGTTACTGCCTTTCCATTGCTAATACCAGTTGCTGTTCACCACACCTTGGCTTTGCTCCCAGCTGCCCAAAACATTTCTGGGAAGAAAAATAATGGAGAATTTTGGGTCTGGAAACTGAGGCCCAGGAAGGCCTCAGAATTGGTCTCCAGGTGTCGAGATTCTGGCCCCCTGGCCCCGTAATATAATTGAGAGTGACTCTGTTCAGGACTATGGTGCTGGCTTGTGATATGCTAAAGTCAATTTGAGAGAGTGTGAAAAGGAAGAAGGGGAGGTGGTTTGAATTTTATGCTCCTGGGTTTAAGAAATCTGGGGCTTTCCTCTGGGCCAAAATTTCAACCATAAATACCAGTTTTCAATAGTTATATTAGTGTGTAATGGAGGACAAGTTTCCCTGAAAAACTGCTTGTCCACTACTACCAATCTTCCCATGCAGTGCGCACCCACAAGGATGTATTGAGTGTATTCCATAACACATGAGCAGCCTCTTAGTCAGTTGGGTACTGGAGTATGCCACCCCACAGCCTTGAGTGTCACCTCACATCAACTGAAAGCATGTCTCTACAGGGCATCTCAGAATCCTCTTCAATATAATGGGATGCCACGGCATATACTCGGGTTCCTTAGAAGACAAATCCAATCTGGAAGGGACACTGGACATCATGAAATTTGAAACTGACTGATTTAGATAAATATTGTTCATGTTAGTGCCATTGATGGCATGTACCATCTGGCAAACAGGCAGAGATTACACCATTGTGCTACTTAATAGACTCATTTTTGCTCAGTTGACTCCTCTTTGATCATGGGCACACATCTTTGCACTTGTGATCATAGAGACAGAGGCTCACTCTCTTGCAGGGAGTCCCACTGTTGCGCAGTGGTTAGTGTATAGTTATCTAACCTCCAGCCTCTGACATCTACTCACTAAAGCTATAGTGTGTGTGATGGACAAGTCATTAATGGTGCCTAGAAAGAATGCATAGACATTGGCTTAATTTCTGATGGAGAACAGGTAGCGCTCTTCTTGGGGTTTTCGTTTAAAGGATGGCAGTGGTTGTCAAGAGTTACCTGAAAAGCAAGATTGTGTAAAGAAAATGATATCTAGCTTGAGAAAAGACCGTAGGGTAGAAAGTTAGGTTGAAGTTTAATCAACCTTGAATACTTCAGAAGAAGCATTTATAGCACTGCTTGAAAAAGATATGAAGGGGGGGAGGAAACCTTCTATGCACTATCCATTCCTAACCTCTAGAGAAATAAAGTGAAGGGTAAATGTACAAATCTCAGAAGATTTGCACCCAAAATGTCCATTTTCAGTGGTTTATATCAAACCTCCCCCCGCCCCGGAAAGTAACGTTCGAGTGTAAACACTGGCAGTAGTGGAGCTCTTGCTAAAGTCACTTAGTTGCATCTGTGTGTAGTGAAGGCAGTTTCTCCCTTGCTTGTATAAGACCAAAAAAAGACACATGCAGCCTGTTGCTAAACATGTTTTACTGAGATGTAAGTCTACTGTATTGAATAAAATGTACTCCTGGGTAAGTAGGCATAGGGTTGCAGCCTTGGGTTGCAATGCTGTGCATGCATACTTGGTAGTGTGATCCTTTGAACCCTGGGCTGTTAGCTATATAAACTTGGTTCATTTGGACCAGTTCACAATTAATACTAGACCAGGGATCTTGCATACACTTCCCTCTCTTGTATGAATATTCCATTCCCCCTAGTTTCAACATAGTGTGTGAACATCGCCAGGTTGGCTCTAATGAAACTGGGTTTAATCAAGATCCTCAGTTGAGTTTAGGAGCATAGCCAGGTTCATTTTAACCCAGGTGGGTGACAGTCATGTGAAATGTTGAAAATTAGTGATTAGAAAAAGAGTAACTGTTTTTTGTGCTCTTTTATTTATGCATTTCAAAAACTGACATAGGTAGGTTTACAGCAACCCAGTTCATTTGTATCTTTCCTCTCTGCTCCCCCACTCCCCCAGACACACCCTCACCCGGTTCTAAAAAAAGAAAAGAAGCAACCACCATGCTAGGCAACTGGTAATTAAAACATGCAAATGATCACTGACTTCATTTTCCCTCAGGGAAGGTGAAAACCTATATATGCAGGCTTCGCTTTCTATAATTCTTTCCTTATATTTTCTGTCTTAAGAGTCAATTCTGTTAAGATTGTGTTGAAAAATTCCAGCCACCTGTCATCATCATCATCATCATCATCATCATCATCATCATCAGGCGATCACTCGTGACCGAGTAAGATTGTCTTCCAGGATAAAAATTTACAAAAAGAAAATGTTAAAAGGAGGAAATTCTAAAGAAAATTGTGTAGACTCTAGTGATGGGTCCGTAAGTGACTGTGGAGGCCAATTCTAGATCCACACAGCTTCCCACAGTGAGGACACAGGTTACCAGATGGAAGACGGTCCTGTAAAGGATTCGTTTGACGTGCTTTTCGCTTAGCACGTTTCTCCCTTTCACCTTGCACTCGGGCTTCTTCAAAGTCCATAGAACCGTTGTGAAAGGCCAACCTCCAGTTAGATCGTTCATGGGTCAGAGCTTCCCAGTTTTCGATGTTTATATTGCATTTTTTTTAGATTAGCCTTAAGAACATCTTTAAACCTCTTATACTGACCACCGATATTCCGCTTTCCATCCTTGAGTTGGGAATAAAGTAACTGCTTTGGGAGACGGCAGTCAGACATTCGAACAACATGACCGGTCCACTGAAGTTGGCGTTGAAGGATCATTTTTTCAACGCTAGTAGTCTTTGCTTCTTCCAGTACACTGACATTTGTTCGCCTATCTTCCCAAGTAATTCGCAGGATTTTCCGGAGGCAACGTTGATGAAATCTTTCAAGGAGGTGGAAGTGACGTTTATAGATAGTCCATGTTTCGCAGGCATACAATAAAGTTGGTAATACAATGGCTTCATAAACCAGTGTTTTGGTCTTCTTACAAATATCCCGATCCTCGAACACTCTATTTTTCATTCGAGAAAACGCGGCACTTGCGGAGCTCAAACTATGCTGGATTTCACTGTCAATGTTAGCTGTAACAGAAAGATAGCTGCCAAGATAGCTTCTGTTAAGATTGTGTTGAAAAATTCCAGCCACCTGTATGCACCTAAGCATCCAGAAACTTTATCTGGAATCTTGCTCCGGATATTTATTCAGCACTTGGTGAGACCGTGTGGTATCTAAATATTTGATGTAGGCACCTAGGAATTTGAAACACTTGTGCTGTTATATAGAATGTTTGGCAGGGTAGAAACATACATTTGACAATACAGTTTTGAGGTCCTGTGTCAAAAGGCCTCCCTCTCGGTGTACCTTTAGGTATCATCCTGTCCTGAGAATCAGTTCCTATATCGATATAAATTCGCAACATTTCAGGAATTATTAGTAGGTGCCATCTTTCTTGGAAAGGAAACAGTGAAGATCCTATGGCACGTTCCCCATGCCCTAACACCCCCCCCCCCAAACATTCATGTTGGTAACGTGGATATGGCTGTGCAGTTACATTTTTTTTGTGGCTCATGTTAACAGGGCGGGGAAGGAGGATGACTGTGCTTGCATGTCTCCATGGCGACCTTGGCGTTGGCCTGATGCCTGCAATCTGGCCGGTTCACAAAGCACCATGCCCTGATGAATTATTTAGCTCTGCTGGAGAAGAATATAGCAACAGGCTGAGTGGCTGAGGAGAGCGGTAAGGTGACATCAGTAGCTTAGACTGGTGCACCCAGGGCTTCTTGACAGCTAGCCGGCAGATCAGTTTACTTTTGTTAAGGTCTTTCTTTCTTTCTTTAAAAAAAAATAATTGGCATAAGATCTCCTTCTTTTTCCTGATGAGCAGAAAGCATTGTAATTTTCATTGTGACTTGTCAGTCACTTTGCCTTTAGAGCCGTATAATTACCCTGAAACAATTTCCATGATGATTTTTTTGTGTTTATCTTTTTATGTGTTTCTAAAGGCAGTGATTATGCTAAGTAATGATGACGTTGTGCGCTGTGCAAACTAAGGGTGGGCCAGCAGTTATTGCACTTTCTCTGTGTTTTGGATGCTTCATTATTATGCACTGAAGCAAATGGGAATTTTGCTAGAGAGATGTGGATTGTAACCTTAGGCTCTTGAAGGCCAATTTATATGTTGTGCCTGCGGTAGGCTAACTGGTTGTGGGTGGGTGGGTGGGATATGAACCAAGTGGTTGTCATTCCATGTGAGAAGCAGTTTGTGTAATCCCCTGGAGGAGTAGAAATATTGAAGGTCAGGATACAATTTGTATAAACAAACAAATAAATGGGTTGGCCTAATATCCACCATAGCACCATAGGATGCCCATGTCCCAGAAAGTGCTGGGGTTTGCAGAGGCAGCTCTATATTTGGGGCAAATGGGGCAGTGATCCCGCCTCTACCCCACCCACTTGTGGCAGAGAGATCCCCCCCCCCCAAACCAGGTACATTTGCTCCAATGCACAGCATGCAGCTGCTGAGTACCATGTATGATCTTCTCCTGTCCTCGGTTGTGGACTGAAGTGAAACTACTTAAAGTGCCTATAGTCAAATCCCATTGGCTATATGATTTCTGAAGAACGAAACAATTAAGCTTTTGCTGTGGGATTTATTGCAATAAAAGAATCTCAGTGATTTAGGGTCTGTTGTGTCAGAATGCTAGAACATGTGCATGCAGGACTGCCCCCCCCCACATCCTCCTCCAGCAATAGCAATAGGATATTGAGCATCTGCCCTGCCCTCTGCCCCGAGCAGCCACAGTGGGCACCAGCCACCTGTCAGGGTCTGTCCTGCAGCGCCATCTGACAGCAGCTTTGCATATGACCAGCTGCAGGGCTTTGCAGGGTGTGAGCCCTGGCTGGTAAACTCTTGCAGAGTTCAGGCCCAGACCAGCGGACACTCTCGGGTGGGCTAATGCGGACCAGCTGGTTGCTGCCAGGAAAGGGCTATTTAAGAGCTGCATTTCACCTTCAGCCTTTGCCACAACAACGCGGTCTTTCGTGCTAGCTGCAGCCTGTTCCTGATCTCCTGCCACATCCAACCTTGCCTCGCTGTGCTCGTCCCTGACCGATGCTTCTGCCTCTGGCCCTGCTCAGCCTGGTACATCTTGGTTCCTGTTCCTGCCTCTTCCTGGACCCTCCGTCTGTTGCTTGGATTTGCCTTCTGTCTCTGGCCCCTGCCTGGACTCTGTTGCCCTGAACCCGTGTGAAACCTTGGGCCTGCTGTCTGTCCCTGTCTCCATCTTTCCTGAACCCTCACAGCCCACAACCCGGACCCTGACACCACCACTGCGGGCTTGTGCTTGCATTTTAAAAATCATTTGAGTTGCATGGCCATCTTGCCCAACAGCCTCCCATGTGGAATAGCGCACCCATGTGTTTCCGTTTGTAAGCAGCTATCCTGACTATTCCAGCGAGGCTGATCTGGAAGCGCCTCGCTGCATTCAATCCAAACATACTTTAGGAACATAGGAAGCTGCCTTGTGCCAAGTCAGAATATTTTGTCTATCTGGCCAGTATTGTCTACTCAGATTGGCAGCAGATCTCCAAGGTCTCAGGCAGAGGTCACCCACTATCTGATCCCTTTAACTGGATATGCCAAAGGATTGCACCTGGGTCCTTCTGCGTGCAAAGCATGTGCTCTCTGCTCTCCCACTCAGCAATGGCCCCTCCCATAACTTTCATCTCCAATGCCAAGCTCTGAAGAAAAGAATGCTTCTGCAAGTTTGAAGGCTAAAGTGGCTGTGCATGGCACTGGCTGAATGCCCCCATGATGTCACCAAGAAGGCTGCCTCCAGTCACAAGGGCAGTTTTTCATTTAAAAAAAATTGTTTCTTCTCTTTGTTTATATGAATGAATGGGTAAATGCATAAATGTTTACAGAGCGTTTTGAAAATAAAAAGATGGACAGTCCCCCTGAAGCGTGGGGTAGGGGCAAGACTAGTAGCTGAGCTGGTATTCGATTTCCTATTGGGAACATCTGTCATTTCAGCCGCAAAGCCAGACTTGCAAAGAAGATGAAAAATTCTCTATGAAGGCTATTCCTATATTAAGTCTGGTTTCACCCTTAGTTGTGCCTGAAATTTCATTCCTTTGTTGGTAAGAATTTTAATCCTTTTACATGAAAACTGACCCAAATATTAAAATTCCTTTCCTTATACTAGGTTGCATCCAGATTTAGTCATACTTAGAGTAGACCCATTGAAATCAGTGGGACTTAAGTTAGTCATGAGTTCAATGGGACTTATTCCCAGGTAAGTAGGTATAGGATTGCAGCCTAAGAATTGTTGTCATCATAATTATTCTGTTATCAAGCTATATTGGTAGCATGAGTACAGAAAATAGATTACTCAGTTTGAACTTACGGTAATCTTTATAGCTTTTCAGCAAATATACCTTTATCACCTTATTTCCTCGAAAATGGCATTCTCCCTTAAACTGTGAAGTCCTTGGTGTGAATAATTGTCCGCAGTTCTATTGACTATGCTGTACTACCAACCCTTTAATAACAAGCTAATATAATTAATTATGCTTGTTACCATATCCAAAACAACCATCATGCCAGGTGGTACAGCTTTTGGATCCTGTATAGAGGGGCATATCTCAGTGGTAGAGCACTTCTTTGCAAATATGTGTTGGAATATATGGTGAGAAGATGCCAACTCTGAAGGGAGGATTTTAAGTCAATTGCCCATTAAGGGGTTAAGGCAGACTGTGTATAGTCTGGTTGAAGGGCAGGGGGCAGGGTTCAGTGGACTGAACCACTTAATTGAATCAGGGGAGGGAATGCTGGATGTTGCTTAGCCACAGGTTTGAATTCCATTCTAACTCTCCTCTGACAGACTAGTCTAGTGTTAACTGATGCTTGCTAAGGTTTAGCAATGAAGGGGTTGACCTGTGTGTTTTCCTTACCTCAAAGAACTGAATGAGCAATGTTTAAGAAACTGCACTACTGTAACCATGAAGCTTTAGTACCTGAGTAATCTTATGTTAGTTATTTATCTTTTAAAAAGCCTCTACTTACAAACAAGTCTTGTGTGGTGTTTGTCTGAGAGAAGTCTGCTGCTGCTTTTACTCTCTGCCATCAATGAGTTCTTGGGCTATATCCCCAGCGCTCCAGTTAAAAGGATCTAGATGGACCAATGGTATGGGTAAGGCTGGTCCATGTGATTAAGCCAAGCAGCCTTAACCATCTTACCTAGAAATTATTTTTCTTATGCTCAGCCAGCTGTACCCAGGGGTTTTCAAATCAGCACTTACTAAAGCAATAGAACAAAAGTAATTATGGAGACAAACTCAATACATTTAATTACAGGGAATCTGTTTTTATGGGGAAATTTTGCCATGAAATCCTTGTAGATAGCAGCTGTGTTCAGGTGTAACAATAAACTATGACTTATCATTATGGGAATGAGCCTAGGCAAACCTTGTGTGCTCCCCTCTCCTTTTCCGGTGTGGCTGTGAGGTGGAGATGAAAAGCTTTCACTTCTGTTTTTGATTAACCAGCCTTTAAACACAGTTTAGGTTGTGGATGTAATCTTAGCCTCAACTATGGTTTACTGAAAAGCTAGCTTCACAAACTGCTGGTTGGACTTACTGGTAGTTTGTTTCAGAAAGCTGTAGTTAAGACAAAACACAGTTTATCCAGAATCGGAAATAACGCTAAACGGTGATTAGTCAAAAATGGAAGTGAAAGCTTCTGATCTCCTTGTGGCCACACCAGAGGAGGATAGGGGAGTGTGTGGGAGCATGTGGGTCCAAGGCTTGGCTAGGCTCATTCCCAAACTGATAAACAATTGTTTATCTTTTCTATCCAAATGCAGCCACAGCCCTTCTCTAACATCAGATAGAAGCATCTTTAGTAAGTGCTTCTCATTAAGCGCTAGATTTTTATTTATTTATTTATTAGGTTGGTGTTATAGTGGATGTTAGTCCCAAACAGAAGCCAAAAGCTGCTTAGGGTAGCCCACCTGAAATTTCTTAGAGCCATAGTGATAGGCATTAAAGAAATTACCTAGGACATGAAGCAAGTAGAACTACTCTGTTTAAAGTGAACGTTTTAAAAGGTTTCTCACTCAAAGTCAGTTATGCAGTGTTTATCTTAGAGTTCATAGATCATAGAGTTGGAAGGGGCCTACAAGGCCATCAAGTCCAACCCCCTGCAGGAAACTAGAGGAGGGATCTCCCATCCAAGCAATAACCAGGCCTGACCCGGCTTAGCTTTCCACACTCAGACAAGCTGAGCCAGCATGAGCCACAGGCCCCCTGCCCCCTGCCCTGTTTAGTGAATGCACTACTCTGAAGTTAGTGTCAGGAAGTTAAGATGAGTGGCTTTAGAATGGCCAGTGAACACCCTTAAAATGCAAATACTCTAGTAATGAAGGCTGATGCTGCTGAATTGCATTATTTCCTTCTTGTTGTTTCTTGTACTTTGTTCTGTTACTGCTCAAAACCCAAATGGTTTGGAACAAGAACAGAGAGCAACAGTGAGATGAAGTATGTAAGATTTGTAAATCTTTAGTTTTCAAGTAAAGTTTAATGAACAGTTACTGTAAGACATGCAGCACTCTTTCCTTCTACTAAAGCAGACTTATTTTGTGCTAGTTCCAGATTAAGTAAATACTTTAAACTTCAAAAATAACAAATGTATTTCCTGTGTAAACAAAGACTTCCAATGAAAGGCATAAGGATTGCGTAAATGTACCACACCAATTTGAATGTGTTTTTGGCATGTAGGTTTTTGTTGAATTAAGCTTCAGATATATCTACCAACCCCAAAACCTCAAGTGTCTATTTTAGACCACGTTTTTCTTTTATCAGACTTGAGGGGCTAAATTTGTAGCTTGCCGCAGTGTGAACAAATGAATATTGCCCTTCAATAGGGATCACAAAATTTGATATACGGTACCTCTTTTAAATGTAATGGCTATATTCAAAGAAAAAAATGTAATGGTGGATTCCAGGCATTCACTTAAGCAGGAGAATTGTTATCTGTAGAAGAAGAACAATCTGATCATCTTTCTTATACACTAGAACAGGGGAGTCAAACCTATTTCAGACTGAAATAGTGGTGGGCCAAAGGCAAGAAACCAAAAATACAAGCATATTTTAGCTTAAAGCACTTACTGCCAGTAACTAAGCCTTAGTAGAGGCATTTCAACCTTTTAGAATGGGAGAAAAACACAAAGGCCAGGAAACCACCAAATGATCTGTGGTCAGGGGGAAAAGTGGGGCCAATGGAACAAGGCGTGGCCATCTGGGGACCCCGGGCAAGCTGGATTTGGCCCATGGGCTTGAGGTTGGAAACCCCTGCACCAGATGTGTTGGAGGTATGAAAGGGTGGTAGTGGGCTGGCTAAGCAAATCACTGTGCACATTATGTAGCCAGGTTCACACCTTACTGACCCATTGTAGCCCCATTCCATATAGCCCCATTCCATCTTTGCTATTGTTGTAAAAGTGAGCGGTGATGTCTCAAAGGTGAGATGAGGTCTCCCTTCCTTGGGAGTAAACCTAGTTGAAGTCAATGAGACTTAACTTCTAAGTAGACAGATATAGGATTACGCTGCTAATGGCCCAATGTATTTTGAATGGACATGGTATTAGCACTTTTCCCTCCTTCTTCCCTTTTTGATATAATTGTGTCATGCAGCATGGATGAAGTTCATTGCTCAAAGCAGGCCATTCTACAGTATGATGATGTAGTCTTGCTCATGTGAAAGATCGTAGTCATAGAGCAGTTGTGTGCAGGGTGCAATTGTGCAGCCTTGCCTTGGCTCAATCTTTCGCTCCTGCACAGCCCTCAGTTTTCCACTTCTTACTTACAAGCTGATAGGTGTGCTTTTTAAAAGTGCTTCGTTGTATGAAATGTAACTTGGTAGACAAGCAAGCAGTTTTTAAATGCCCCCCCCCCCACTGTAATTTATGTTAAGTTTTCAAAACCAGCTCCACTTGTGATGGCAGGTAGGGTGAATTCTTGAGCATTCCTAGAAAGCATTTGAAAATGATTTATTTTAAATTGCAGTGGAGCAAGTCTCCTCGACATTCTGATTACCTGTAATCCTCTGGATTTCTCCATCAGATTGAGCTGAATATTTGTGTCAATAAAAGGAAGTGTGGAATTAGTCATATTTAATTCATACTTTTTGCAGAATAATTTCCAGGGGGAATAAGGATTCTGGATACAACTTATCTGGGTTGGCATTCTAGTCAAATGAACGCACACCTTGATCCTAAGTGCATTACTTCTTTCAGATGTGTGTGAGATTTGGGTTGTTGGTGTGTGTGTGTGTGTGTGTGTTTGCAGTAAAATCAAAATCTGGAGTATATTTTATATAATTGAACTTGTCATTGTGAACTAGCCTAGATTTAAAAAAGGTGTTAGGACAGAAATGTTTACATCAATGTGGTTATTGTTATGCACAGGCATTTCTTTAAATATGCTTACTTGGTTAAACCAGAAGCACTTTTCTTACATGCAAAGGGTGTACTATCCAAAAGATGCTGTCATAAAGGTCTCTTTCTTAAATTCCATGGAGCTTAGTGACACAGTAAGTGTATCTAATGTATAACTGGATTTTTCTCAGTAGTCTGGAATATTTTGTTTGTTTTCCAAACTCCTAGTCTGAGTGGAGCATCTGAAGATGGTTCAAATAATTTTTGCTAGATGTGTTTATGTTGATATTTTTATAGAAGCTCATCAACGCAGCTAACACATTAATTCTATTGGAAATATAACCCTGATATCTCTTGTTTAGCACTATTAACCTACCTGGTCTTCCTGTAAATTACTTTGTAGGAATCTACTTTCTGTGTTCACTCCCCTACTTAGATCTCCCCTCGACACACAAATGATTTCTTTAACAATACTCCGCTTAAAATTTCTGTTCTGTTGCTCAAGAGTGTAGGACCCTAACCAATGGGTTCAAATTACAAGAAAAGATATTTCAACTAAACATTAGGAAGAGCTTCTTCATGATGGGAGCTGCCAGACAGTGGAACATACAATCATGCCTTGGACTGAGGCATCCAAGTTCCGGAATTCGTTCTGGAAACGTGCTTGTAATCCAAAACACTCTTATATCAAAACGAAATTCCCCCAAAAAATTTGTACAGAGATTTTTAATTTAAGCCATACTACAGTACTTGTATTGCAAGACGTCGCTTGTATATCAAGTCAATTTTTAAAAAATAAATATTTAAAAATTTGCTTGTCTTGCAAAACGCTCTCAAACCAAGTTACTTGCAATCCAAGGTATTACTGTACTGTCTCAGAAACTGGTGGATTCATTACAGGTTTTTAAGCAGAGACTGGATAGTCACCTATCAGGACCATCCTGTGACAGTGGATTTCCTGTATCAGCAGGGGATTGGATTAGATTACTTTTAAGATCCCTTCTGACTCTATAGTTTTCATTGATATTATTAAGCTAGCAATGGTAACTTCAGTAAGGCAGACAGTACGAATATTCTGATTTGTTGCCATCTCTGAGGTGGTATTATTATTATTATTATTATTATTATTATTATTTATTTATTTATTTATCGCCCATCTGGCCGGCCACCCTGGGCGATGTACATAAGATAAAAACAGAATAAAATACATTTAAAACAGTATAAAATTTTAAAAATTTTATGCATAGCTGGTATGAGGTCCTTTTATAGCTATAGCTATCATTAATTTTAGAAATAATAAATAACCATATACTGGTCATGTTTGCACAAAATGGCAAGTCAGAATTGCTGAGAATGATAGCTTATCGTAATGAGCAAGCATGCTGGTGCATGCTGCCTGATCACTCCTGCTTGGGTCCTCTTGCAAGCTGGAGTGGTTACAGAGACTTGCCAATCATAGAAAGCTTAGTACATCTGAACTGGCTTGTTGCTCCTCTAACACGCCAGGATCTAGAAGCCAACTACAAACTGTGACTTCAAACTCTGTCTTGCTAGAGAAAAGACAAGCTAGGAGTCTCAAGTGGTTTTATGTGCCTGCATGTTTTCTAGTTGGAGCTCTTCATGCTGCATGAGAGGTCATCCTTGGGGAGGGGGTTTCTCCTGACTTTGGGAAGTGGCTTTACCATTGAAATAGGGGAGCAATGGTCTGAAGCAGGTGGGTCTGAAGTCCTTTACACAGCGTTTTGGACACTAGCCAGTCTTCTCAAGTCTGTATGTCCTCACTCTGTTTTCTTATTTAACTTTTTTGGATGTAACCTAGACTATTCTCCTTCTCTTGGTGCAGGATATTACTTTGGTAAAAACTGACTATCATGATGAACAATCTCCCAATTTGAAGTAATCACTGTTGCAATTTTCTTTCCGGTGGGATACTTGACTTTATCACTGAAAGCACATTTTCTTTTTCTTAACAGCACATTGGTTTGGCACAGGAATGGTATGGCTTTGCTTCCACTTTGCCTGCAGTGTTCAAAATACTTACGTATACAAATATTTAGGCTGGTGCAGTTAAGAAGATTAGGTTGGCACTGTTTCCATAAAGTGTGTCAGTGTTAAATAATATTGGTTGGTTAATGGAATGGTGGTTATTGAATTGTACTTCAAGGGTGTGGGATTCATTAGCAATTACTTGACCTGAGCAGAAGGAGACTTCAACATTAAAAAGGGTGGCTGCTTCTCTAAGGGCACAATCCTGTGCATGTTTAGGCATGACTGGCTGGAGCATACTGGGAGTTGTAGGACTTTTTTCTGTCTGGACATGCATAGGATTATGCCCTAAATGGGCTTTCAAAGAGGTAAATGCTCCCTATGGTCCTAAATGTGAGACAGTCTGACTTATGACCATGGTTTAGTTAGCTCTCATTTCTTCCTCCTCCTCTGTGACATGTGGTACAACCTCTACCAGTGAGGTCCCCAACGTGGTACCTGTGGACATCTCCCGTGATGTATGCCTGGCTCCTTGCCCTTCCTTGATCTTTTTATTCTTTTATTAAATCTTTTAAAAGTTAATTAAAAAAAAAAAAGAACCTGGGAGGCTGGTGTGCTACAAAGTGATGTGCTGACTGACCTCCAGCACTATCTTTACTGAAGTGTGTCCTGCTGCCCAGAAAAAGAAAAAGGTTAGTGCTGTGTGTGTGTGTGTGTGTGTGTGTGTAGAGAGAGAGAGTGAGAGAGCATCCTGGAGGGCTAGGGTGTGGGGGAAGAATCATGGGGGGACTAGAGGGGGCAGGGAACAATTGGACATGTTCTGCCTGTGCTGTGTGTGTGCACTTGAGTGTGTGTGTGTGTGATGTGGTGTTTTGTTAGCTGGTTTGTCTGTTTGTTTTTGGTATGGCGTGTGTTTTGCCTGAGGGGTTTTTGTGTGTGTGTGTGTGTGTGTGTGTGTGTGTGTAGTGTGTGCTGTCTGGATCTTTTTGTTTGGGTGTGTGGTGTGGGTGAATGTTTTGCCTGTGTCTGTTTGCCTTCTTTGAAATTTTTACTTTGTTGTTCTCTGTCGGAGAAAATATCTGATTTCACATTTGCGGCTCAGACCTCACTGCTGTCTTGTACTCAGTTTCTTGGCCAAGTTAATTGTCTCTGAACCTCATTAATTTGCCTTCTGTGAAATGGGTTCTGGAGCAGAAAACTGTGAGTTTGAAAGAGTGGGTTTATGTTTTGGGACCCCACCTCTGCCTGGTACTTAGATTCTTGGGCAAGTTCCTTTTTTTTTTTTTTTTTTTTTTTACTTTATCCATTTTCTTTCTAGGAAATGGATGTTTTGTGACTGGCCATATCCACCATGGCAGACATCGTGTAACAGTGCCTACAACACTCTTATCGAATTCCAAATGTGGCCACTGGCTGAAAAAGGTCTCTACCTTGCTCTACCACTTCTTCCAA
This sequence comes from Shinisaurus crocodilurus, assembly GCA_021292165.1. Lineage (NCBI taxonomy): Eukaryota > Metazoa > Chordata > Lepidosauria > Squamata > Shinisauridae > Shinisaurus > Shinisaurus crocodilurus. The sequence continues at coordinate 189,813,351 of CM037880.1, read as the reverse complement.
CATGCTAGCTTTTCCCTCAAAGGGAGGATTTTGACTTGCAAAGGGCTTTCAGGCAACCGATTCCCTCACCTGCATAGTTCAGAGAGTTGAGAAGTATGTGATAGCATTGTGCCCTGCTCAAAGTTTGAATCTGCTCTCATGCACTAAATTCACATCTTCCATTCTGTGTATCATGCTCTGACCCCCAATCATAAGAAATTATTACATGCTATATGTTGCCAGGCCCAGAGAGCTGAGTTATTATATAATAATAGAATTGGAAGAGATCCGGTGGGATATCCAGTGCTCACTCCACCCTGAGAGAGGATATCCTCTTTGAAAATCTTCAGGAGAGTATTCTGTAAACTCCGTAGGTGGTTTCTCTTAATGGCCTATTAGCCCAGAGTACTTTATTGGAAAAGAAAAGAAAAAGAAATAGTATTTGTGCACTGTGTGGCTTGCATTCATTGATTTCTTGTTGCATGTTTCATATACAGGGAGTGTGTATTTATTATCTCTGTTCGGAAGCACCAGCATGAAATATTTTATGGTATGTTAGTAATTGGCATTGCTTACCCTATAGTGGTTGAATAGCTGAAGTTGCTGAGGGTAAAAAGGATGAAGCCTTGAATACAGTGGCAGTGCTGTGTCAGAAGAAAAATGGTGGTTTGCCTCGATTATTCATAAAAAGACATTACAAGGGAGCTGAGCTTCCTCTGAAGGTTGTGGTCAGTCTAGACGAACAAGATTTTTATTTCCTTCAGCCTGTTTTAGGGCAGATGCATGTTGTTGTTGTATTTAAATAGTTAAATGTAGTACTAGGGTGGCTGGTTGCCGGCCAGATGGGCGATTAATAAATGTAAATAATAAATAAATAAATAAATAAATACTTAAAATAATATTTTAGAATGTTTGAAAAGCTTCGTATACAGTCATGCCTTGAATTGAGAGCATAATTCGTTCCGGAAACGTGCTTGTAATCCAAAACACTCTTATATCAAAACGAAATTCCCCCAAAATAATTTGTACAGAGATTTTTAATTTAAGCTGTACTACAGTACTTGCATTGCAAGACGTCGCTTGTATATCAAGTCAAAAATAAATAAATAAATATTTAGCAATTTGCTTGTCTTGCAAAACGCTCTCAAACCAAGTTACTTGCAATCCAAGGTATTACTGTACATTCTTTCAGCAACCCTTTCCATAACCCTGTGAGGTAGGTCAGCATTATTATCCCCACATGGCAGATGTGAGACTAGAGGCTGAGAGATAAGTCGTTTCCCTAAGACCACCTAGTAAGTTTGTGGCTGGAATTGAAGTGAGATTTCAACGGAGAATGTAGTACACTAGCTCTTTAAAACTACATTAGCTTTCCTTATGGCAATAGTAAACTGGGTGTTCTCCTTTTGTCTGGAAAGCAACCATACATTCTGGTAATATGTGGACAAATGCTTCTTACATTGCAAATAATGGTCTAATTTATTTATGTTCTATTGCAGGAGTTATTTCCCCCTGTAAATTACATTACATGGTCCACAGCTGAGCATGCAAAGTCAGGTATGACTTTGCTTCCACAGCACTAACACTGGCCTCTTCTAAATATTCACTTTGGCACAGTCTGTAATTATGTGACCACATACTGTTTCTCATATTCAGTAGAACATATATTTCCCACTCCCGCTTGAAACTTTATGTGTCTGTGCAGCATCTTGATGTCTTTTAAAAATTTCCTTTCATGCTAGAATTAATTCCCCAGCTCATTTCTATAAACATTAGGCAGATACCTATGGGGACGCATCTTTCAGCTGACGTGTAGTCCATGCAAATTGGCCAGGGGAACCAGCTGCAGTGCACAATCTGAGATTAGCAAAGTGACAAAATTGTGGAATTTGGAGTACGAATTTCCCCAGTTTGCAATTTCTGGGATAATCACAAGCTGAGCTCAAACTTCTTCATGCTCCATTCATAACGAGTCCCAGCACTAGCCCTCCCTGCTGCCACAATTATCTGCTGCTTTTTCCTCGTGAAACTTACCTCATGGTGGCAGTGAGAAGAGCTGCTGCTACAGCCTTTGTTAGGCTATGCGGTAGCACTGGGAAATGTAGTTTCCCAGTGCTCCTGGAACACTGTTCTTCAGCTTTCAAGGGCTAGATCATGATGGAACTGCCCCAGGTAGCCTGTAGATTATATGTTGTACAGGCCTAGTTTAAAATAATTAGGGACAATATTTTTTAGCTGTGATTACTAGTTTGGTGAGGTTACACGAGCATTCAATGATGACCCTGTTAAACAGAGCTTGCATTTCCTGATACCAGAGTCTTAAAGTATACAAGTTGTAAAGAAGAGTGGAATGACCTGGGGTTTCACAAAAACTGGGAGGATTCAGCAGCTAAGGATGGTGAAAAAGAATGACAGAGAAAATTTCAAGACTCTCTCATGACAATTTTACAGAGAATCAGAGATAGCAGCAGCAACTTTTTAAACTACTGGAAGTGAAAACAATAATATTCTAATTCAATTCACAGCATATAAAAATTGGGATATTCTCTTCCCCCACTTTTAAATATTTGAATATGACCTTCATTATGATCCCAGAGTTGCAAAGCCCTCCAGGCTTCCCTGGTTGGAACAAGTTGAGGTAGCCAGACTTTCCTGGAGGAAGCATTTATGACTGAAGTAACAAGGAGTGGGCGAAAACTGATCGCCTAAACCTGGAAGGCTGAACTGTATGATTCTTTACCTGAATAAACTTACCTTACTTGAATAGTTCTTTCCTATGTGTGTGTACCTATTTTGAAGTGGACCCATAGATTCATATGTAATAGAACCTTACCCCAGCCGATCACCCCAGTCTGTTAATTATTCCTGTTGACAAGGAACAGGAAGACTTGCAAGGAAGACAAGCAACCTGTCTGCAAACAACCAGTAGTACAGGGAACAGCCTTACCGGGGCCGGGGGGGGCGGGGAGGTAGGGGCATTTGAGGTAAGTCAAGTATTTTAAAGCATTAATTTAGAACTGTCATGAAGAGAATGACGTAGAACACACACACCCCTACACGCACACACACACACACACGTATGTTAGTTAACCATTGTTGTGGAACAAATTAAATTCTAAACTATTGTAATCTTTTTTAAAAATTTCATTGCTAACAGTGCAATACTCATAAGAACATATGTGAATAATATTCAACAGATTGGACAGTTCTCTTTGGCATTTATCCTGAAATCCCTGGGACAGCTCCAGAATCTTAGTTTAAAACAGAATTAAATAAAACACACATAGCAAATATAAAGGGCAATGTGGACCCTTCTGAGGCCCGCTGCAATATTTTTCCTAGGCACTTCCAGGAAAAAATCTCTTGCATCCGCCGGGACTTGGACTCCAATGTTATGGCAGTTGAATCAGGTGAAGTTCCTAGAGCACAGTCTGGTCAAATTTTCTTGGATGAGTTTCAGTTGGTAGAGCTCAAGGCTGTTGACAAGGTGCTTGGACAGGTTCGTGCAACCACGTCCATACTGGATCCTTGCCCCTCTTGGCTCTTAAAAACCAGCAGGGAGGGAACAGCCGGCTGGGCCAGGGAGGTGATCAATGCCTCTTTGTGAGAGGGAGTGGTCCCGGGCCTCTTGAAAGAAGCGGTGGTGAGGCCACTCCTGAAGAAACCCTCCCTGGACCTAGAAGATCTTAATAACTTTAGGCTGGTAGCAAATGTTCCTTTCCTGAGCAAGGTCCTTGAGCGGGTGGTGGCCAACCAGCTCCAGGCACTCTTGGATGAGACTGGTTATCTGGATCCATTTCAGTCATGGTCCAGGCCTGGTTTTGGCATGGAAACTGCTTTGGTCACCCTGTACCTATGTCGTGAGAGAGACGGGGGAGTGTGACCCTCTTGATACTCCTGGATCTCTTGGCGGCTTTCGATACCACCAACCATGGTATCCTTCTGGGGCAGCTGTCTGACTTGGGAGTGGGGGGTACTTCATTGCAGTGGTTCCACTCCTACTTGGATGGATGGCTCCAGAAGGTGGTGCTTGGGGAATGCTGCTTGGCCCTGTGGACTCTCCAGTATGGAGTTCCACAGGGGTCGGTCTTATCCCCTGTGCTATTCAACATATACATGAAACTGTTGAGTGGAGTCATCTGGAGTTTTGGAGTGTGTTGCCATCAATACGCTGATGACACGCAGCTCTATTTCTCCTTTTCTTTTCTTTTTTCTTTTTTATTAATTTTTTTAAAAATTAAATTTATTTAGAGTTTCAAATAATATACAACAAAAACCATACCAACATACAAATAACAACTACAGTGTCCCCTTCGCCATACAGGACCAAAGGATATTCATCCTCTATATTCCCCTATTACTCAATATTCAAACCCCCCCCCATCATATCTTGACAAGGCATGCTCCCTTTACCCTTGACTAACACAAAATCTAGAAATGGCCCCGAAATTACTATCCTGGCACAATGAACACTCATGCCACCACTGTGTTAGTATGGAAAAGTGTGTGGCACCAAAACAGCACTTTTGACCGGACAGAATGTTGGTGCAACTCAAAGGAGAAAGTTTTTCAGTTCTGGGGATGCACAAGACGGGACAGCAGTAGCCCAGTGTTGGTTGTGGGATGCAGGGGCAGATAAACATCAGCTCCTACTTCAAACTGTTCAAAGGAAGTGGGAGCTAGGAACCAATTTCAGCCTTGTGCATTCAGAAGAGTTGGGTTGGGTTGTGTGGCTTCTTGTGTGAGTTGGGTTGTGTGGCTTCTTCTAGTCCTCTGAAGTTGATCAAAGAAATTAAATCCCAAACAGGAGACAGCCTGAGTGAGAATATCCCTGTGATGTGATCTACTGTATTTTCCAGCAGGCTGTGCAGAGGGAGCAGAGGGCCATTCTACCAGCCCTGCCAGGAGTATTAATATTCCCCCTTCTTCCCTCCCCATTCCTTTTTCCTTGTGTGTCGTGCCTTTTTAGATTGTAAGCCTGTGGGCAGGGACTGTCTTGTTAATTGTTGTAAACCGCTCAGAGAGCTTCGGCTATTGGGCGGTATAAAAATTAAATAAATACATAAAAATAAAATCCCTTTTTGCATTTAATACAACAAGTTAACTTATCATTTACAGCAATGTCCCATACCTCCTTGTACCAATCAACAATTGAAAAAACATGTTGGACTTTCCATTTCCTTGCTATCATTAATCTCCCAGCCGTTAACAAGTTTACAATAAGTTCCTTTATATCTTGGGTACAAACCAGTTTCTCCATTACTGATAACAATGCTAATTTGGGACAGACCTCCAAATTTAAACCAGTTATTTCCGAAATTTCTACAAAAAATTTATTCCAAAAATCCAAAACGCTTTTGCAGCTCCACCACATATGAGCATATGTACCAAGTTCCTGACAGCCCCTCCAACATGCTGTAGAATAGTTACTACCTATTTTATTCAATCTTACCGGTGTCAGGTACCATTTCCAAATAAGTTTATAAAAATTCTCTTTAATCCTTACTGACATATTTCTTAGTATTCTTCTGCCCCAAATATTTTTCCACCCTTCATTCGAAATCTCCTCCTCAAATTCCAATTCCCATATAGACTTAAGAAAGGTTATCTTTATGATTTTCCTTTTTTAAAAATCATTTTATAAATCTCCTTAGTTATACCCCTTGTTGAACTATTCCCATCTACTATTTCTCTAACTACCGGTAATACCTTCTTTTCAAAACCTGTAAATTCCCTATTATACTCTTTTCTCTTCTTCCACTTCTTAGTCCACTGCTCTAACTGCAATATCTTTGATATCTTTCCTACTCCCAACATTTCATTTATTTGCTGTCTAGTACCCATTTTACCCATCCAATCCATTATTCTAATAACCTTTATTTCTCTAAATAATCCTTCCAACTGCTGTACATTTTCTGGAAAGTCCTCCATCGCTATCACTGGAGTCAATGGGGATATCCCTGCTATAAATGTTTGCCTGTTGCTATTCCACATCTCTAACATAGTCTTTAAAAAGGGATTTTCTATTTTCACTATACTTTTTTTTTTTTTTAAAGAATATTTTTTTTTCAATCCCACTACCTAATTCCTGTGCTTCTAACTCTTGTTAATTGCAGTGAACCGCCCAGACAGCTTCGGCTATTGGGCGGTATAAAAATGAAATGAAATAAATAAAAATAAATAAATTATCTTTCTTTGCTATGATATCCATTATATGCCTTAATGGTTAGCTATATAATACCACTTAATATTAGGAAGGCCTAGCCCTCCTTCTTTTTGCACTCTATACCATTTAGTAGACTTGGTTAATCTCGATTCCCCCCCCCCCATTGCAATAATTATTAATCATTACTTGCCAATCTTTAAGATCCTTCTCTGTTAAACTTATTGGAATCATTCTAAATAAAAAAAATATCTTTGGTAAAATCTTCATTTTAATCAGAGCTATTCTACCAAACCATGAAAGACCTATCTTTTTATAATCCTCTATTTTATTTTTAACCTCATTCATTAATTTCTTTGATACGTCTTCTTTTTCTATTTATCCTTTTCATCTTCAGCAGGTGAGGCTGTGGATGTGCTGAACCAGCGCTTGGCTGCAACAATGGACTGGATTTATTTACAGCATTTTTACCCCACTCTTCAGCCAGAAAAGGCTCCCAGAGTGGCTTACAAAGATTAATATTAGACATTCCCTGCCCTCAGGCTTACATGAGGGCTAACAAATTGAGGTTCAATCCAGACAAGGCTGAGATGCTGTTAGTGGGTGGTTCCTCTGACTGGATGGAGGGAGTTCAACCTGTTCTGGATGAGGTTGCACTCTCCTTGAAGGAGCAGAGTCGTAGCTTGGGGGTCTTCCTTAAGACATCTTTGTCACTTGAGGCTCAGGTTGCCTCAGTGGCACAGAGTGCCTTCTACCAGCTTCGGCTGGTGGCCCAGCTACACCCCTATCTGGACAGGGATAGCCTGGTTTCAGTAATACACACTCTGGTAATCTCAAAGTTAGACTACTGCAATGCATTTTACATGGGGCTGCTCTTGAAGACTGTTCAGAAGCTGCAGCTTGTGCAAAACGCAGCAGCCAGACTAATCACTGGGACCAAGAGATCCAAACATATAGCACCTGTTCTGGCCTGCTTGCAATGGTTGCCTGTATGCTTCTGAGCCCATTTGAAGGTGCTTGTTTTAATCTATAAAGCCCCACATGGCTTGGGACCACAATATTTGATGGAACGCCTCTCCCAACCACAATCTGCCCGGACACTACATTCAACATCTGGGGCCTTCCTCCGACTACCACCTATGAGGGAGGCTTGGAGGGGGGCAACAAGGGGGAGGGCCTTTTCTGTGGTAGCCCCCAACTGTGGAACAAACTCCCCCCTGAGGCCCACCTGGCACCAACCCTACTATCTTTTCAGCACCAGGTTAAGACTGCCCTCTGCATTGAGGCTTTTAGCAACTCTAAATAGTACACGGTGGGGGGGGGGCGTTAATTCTTTTAGTTTTAGTTTAGAATATCACGTTGTCTTGTTTTTGGGTATTTATGACATTCTTAAAATTGGTTTTACCGTAAATTTTTATAATGTTTTAATTTTGCATATTTTATATTGTACTCTATTGTGCTTTTTAATTCATTGTTGTAAACCTCCCAGAGAGCTTCGGCTATTGGGCGGCATGGAAATAAAATAAATAAATAAATAAATAATGTGGTTGTAGTTATATCGCAACCAACAGAGGCAGGACAGGACTCCCCTAAGTGAAATATCTGTGCGTGCATGTACTTAGCTTTCTGCTGTTACCTTTAAAAGGGGCTTTCTTGGTTTCATGGAATATTTGACTTCATTTGAACAGTGGCTGAGGAGTGGCATAAAAATATTTCAAATAAATAAATAAATATAATCCAGTGGCCACATTGGAGTTTGTGCACACCTCACAATTTCTGTGGCTTGTGCTGGCTCAGCTTGTCTGAGCGTGGAAAGCTAAGCAGGGTCAAGCCTGGTTATTACTTGGATGGGAGACCCCTCCTCTAGTTTCCTGCGTTGAGCAGGGGGTTGGACTCGATAGCCTTGTAGGCTCCTTCCAACTCTATGAGCTATGAAATCTATGAAATCCCTTGCCTGTTGGGGGTTTATTGAAGTTTGGTTTTGAAGGGTTTGAAAGGCAAATTTGCTAAGTTCAGACCTCTGAGCCCAATGTGACTTGGGTCCAGACTCCTTTGGAGTTCTGACCTCAACTTGCCATGACTCAAAGTGTCTCCTTCCTCTGATCCCTCCCTGCCTCAGCCACACATTGCGCTTTCCTGGTGGTGGTGGGTGTGGGGTGGGGTCTCGGTGGGACATCCGTTTAGGCCCTGGAGGCTGCACAGTCCTGTGTGGCAGCATCAAGGTCATCCTGAAGCCATGGGAAATATGTTGCCCATAGATTGTGGCAACCCTGGATGATGATGTGCACGGTTGCGGTAGCATCTAAAGCCTAACAGAGGTGGTGCGAACCATACTAGCTGTTGCTTTGTTGTACGTTTGGAGAAAGGGGGGACTTGTGGGGGGGTGGCCATGTGTCCCACTTTACAGAGGACAGTCTTCTATTTGAAGGGCTGTCCAGTCCAAATCCGGAGACAGATATAAAGAGCCATATCTGTCTACAGTTTGCACCTGGACATCAGGGTCACAGTCTTCCCTGCTGTGGTGAGATGTATTGTATTTCACTTGAATGATGGTAGTTATTTTCTAAATTTTCATCTATACGTATAAATTAGCATATGCCATTTTAATGTAAATCTGTTCCCTCTTTTGTTGTTCTTTTTGGTGATGCATTTCCTCCCTTTTGGCAATGCAGAAGTGGCCACCCTTCTTGTAGGTGGGGATGAGGGGCAGCTTACAGCAGGTTTGGGAAGGCCTCAAGGCCCACTGTGCCACCACCAATTGTTTCATCAGGGGTATGGCAGGGCCAGAAAGTTGAAAATAGTTTAGTTTTTTTAAACCTCAAACTCATTCTGATTGGGCTGGGGAGGGAATGCAACCATTACTAAGGTCTGTCATGTGGGTATGAGCTGCTGTGCATGAACAACAGAGCCCGCCGCTCCTACAACAGTCTTCCCCAACCTGTGCTTTCCAGATTTTTTGGACTACAGCTCCCAGCACTCCTGACCATTGGCAAGTTGGTTAGGGCTAGTTGGAGTTGAATTCTAAAACATCTGGAGGACATCAGTTGGGGAGGTCAAATTACAAGGTTCTAGTGGAGAAAATTGGGCCAATTTTACCTGCAGTACATATGTGAAATGGTAGTGGAATAAAGAGAGTGCTGTGGATTATAGGAAACTAATTGGTTTATCGGGGCATCAGCAACTGCAGACAAGAGCTTGCTTAGGCATGAAATGTTTGGACAAAGTGGTGGAGATATATATGTTGCAGTAATTGTCATTATCTTGAAAAGTTGCAGTGATTGACCAAATTTTGTGAATACCTTAAAAATAGGTATATATTTGCTCTTTGTTTGGTCATGACATGAATATACACTGACAATCACGTTTAGGTGCATCATATCTTGAGTTCACCAAATTTATCCGGGATTGTCAACATTCACACATTGGTTGAGGTACCAGGAAATGTGTGAATAATAACGAGGTACTGGCTGATATATTAACTCTGCCAAGTAATGTCTTAATTGTTTGTCAGGGCTTCCTGCAATCCTAAAGCAGAAGTAAATGGTATATGCAAATATATGTTATAAAACCCTGACAGCCACATTTGTTAGGAAAAAAATAATTCTTTCGGAATGGGGCTGTCTGAATCTGACAAGCTGTGGGGGTGCTTAACCATTTCCTTGGCCTCCTGTTTTCTGCAACAGTTCCTCCAACTCCTTGGACTTCCAAGGCCATTCAGATTTTCTATAGATGCACCCCTGACACTGTAAATTTGTCAGATCTAAGTTTGTATGTGCCAAAGTACTAATTATGTTTAACCCACCTTGAATGGAGTGTGTGATAAACCTATGGATGGTGAAAATGAATGATTTATGGCTTAAAATTCTTGAGAGCAGAAGGCCTTATTACATCAGATAAGTGTTGCTATGCACAGCAGATGTTATGCCACTACAGGATACTGAATCTATGGGGACAGTCCTCCATATGGTCTTGCAGTAAGATAAACCCTTGGCGGATGCTTATGTGCAGTACATTCTCCATTTTTTTTTTCCAAACAGGGAATGTAACTGTGGGCTAGTAAGGCCTAATTAAACATTTATTACAGATGTACAATTTATTATTCTGAGATGACCTATCTCAGTTATTGATTCTGGTGATTTTGTTTTTCATTTAGCTGTTCTATAATTGCTTTTTTATGCATCCATAAAAAAATCTAAAGCGTGTGTATTAGTGATAGGGAAGAGTGTTGGCTGTTGCTAAATGGTAGCCAGTTTGTTTATACACTAGTATAAACTGGATATGTTTCAGGTGCCACAGTCCATTTTGTTTTCTGTATTTGGCTTCTTAAAAATATTGTGACAATGAATGGATGCCGAATATCATTAAGCCTTACTGGGTCACTTAAAAAAAAAAAGACTCCAAGAATTAACTTTCATGTTTATTTTTAAGAGCACAGAATGGGAATGTAAGACATGATCCTCCCTCACACACACACACACACACCCCGTCAAAATCTAGCAGTGTAATTAAGGAGACAAAAATAGCCTACCTGAGTCTTTTTCTGTCACTTTGCATTCCCCTCCTCCTTTATTTAGACAAGTACTGTACCTGCCTATATATTGCTACTGGTGGTTTATATACTTGAGGAAACAAGGTCCTGAAAGTTTTGTTGCTTAATAAAAGAATTTTCTCTTTTCTACTGAAATCTGCCCGCCCTGCTTTAAGATTTGTTCTGACAGGAAGGGCAGTATTAGAATAAAGGGAAGGAATTTTTTCCTTCTCCATGTGCTGGGTATGAGTGAAAACAAAAATGTCATCTCATTGGCCTAGGCCAGCCGTTATTTCTCTCCCTTCCAACAGCCCTGTGATGTTGGTCACTAGCAGTATTGCAGTTTAACAGATTGCAAACTAAGCTTGGGAGATAGTGGTTTGATCATGCTCACAGAATGGGCTGGTCCACATGATATGATCCTGGTTTGCAGAGCAAGTGCAAACCATAGTTTGCGACAGGGATCTACAAATAGTGTTTGGAATTACTAGTCAAGTCTAGAAGCCGGCTGCAAAGACCAATCTATAAGAGTTTCAGTACACCATACAAAGCTCAGTTAAATTACGCCCACTGTCAAGTTTGCTTAGCCATTACCCTAATCACCCAACAGCTAAATTTCTGTGGAAAGGGTTCCAGGAGGGGTTCCATATCCCTTATTTTGGTTCTCGTTTGCATTCTTGTTCCGGCCATCAGCCAGCAGTTGCTCCGTGGTTTGGACCATGTTCTGTTGTGCAGAATTCAAAAAGAAATTGACTTAGGTTGGATGGCAGGCCATCTTTGCCCACTCTTAGGTTTTCTCCCTCAGTGATGTTTCCAAGAAGGCCCCAGGCAAGTACAGGTTGATTCACAACTTGTCCTTTCTGAAGGTTTCTTCAGTCAGTGATGGGATACCTTCCATCAGATCTGGAGATCTGGGTTCTAGTCCCCGCTCGGCCATGAAACTCACTGGGTGACTTTGGGCCAGTCACTGACTCTCAGCCTAACCTACCTCACAAGGTTGTTGTGAGGATAAAATGGAGAGGAGGAGGAGGAGGAGGAGGAGGGTTATGTAAGCCGCCTTGGGTTCCTTGCAGGAAAAAAGGCGGGGTATAAATATAATAAATTAAAAATTAAAAAAAAAGTTGGCTTCAGTCATGCACTTTTTTTGATGAGGCAATGGGCATGGTGAAGTCCTGCAGCAAAGTGGCCCTTTGGGGCAAATGCGACTTCCAAGGAAGTCAGCTATTCCAGGTCAGCTATTGCCTAGGAAGCAACAGAGTCACATTTGAGTTCAAAACGGGGGTCTAAAATGAGGGAACTCTTAAGAAGGAATTTGAAACGGGGAGTCATGAGGTTTAAATCTAGGGGAGGCTGGTGACCAGTGTCAGTGGGGCTCCTTATTCATTGTAGCTTTTATTCGGAGCATTATAGGAGCTATCCATGGTGCTGAACTTCAGCCCCAAAATATGTTCACCACAACCCCAAACTGGTTCATCACAATGGAGCACCATGGATAGCTCATATAAAGCTAAGAATAACAGCTGCAATGGGTTAGGAGCCCCACTGACATAGGAGTCACCAGCCTCCCCTGGTTAAATCTCTTCAAAATGCTTGGAGGTTACTCAAAACCACAATAATAGAACCTCAGCTAGAATGTATACCACGGGTTAGGAAAGGTAGCACCAAATGCAAGAGGTTACCAGCATGGTTAATGAGCAGTTAGAGAGAAGAAGGCTTCCTTCATAAAATGGAAGTCTTGCCCAAATGAGAACAAAAAGGTACACAAACTTGCACAAAGGAAATGAATGCAGAAAATAAGAGATGCAAAAAAGCATTTTGAGGAGCATATTGATAGCTGTACTGCTCCAACTAGTTTCAGCTCTTTTCTATGGAAACACAGAGTTGATTACAATAGAAAAGTCAAGCAAGCAAAACTCAGGCACAGTTTTACCAGGCAAACATGGATTTTCCAAAGAGAAGTCAGAGGAGTGGCCAAGTCAAGTAGAATCAAAGTCCAAAAGGCAATATCAGGCAGAACTCCAAAGATCGATAACATGGAGGTCCAAACACAAGTCAAGGTCAGGGAGAACTGAAGTGATGTTTTCAGGAAGGGATTCTGAGGAACTGAGGCAAATAGTAGTGACAAAAGATGAAGTTCTCAACCTTATTGACAAATTGAAAGCTAATAAATCACCCAGCCCAGATGGTATACATCCTGGAGTTCTTAAAGAACTCAAATATGAAATTGCTGATCTTCTAACAAAAGTATGTAACATGTTCCTAAGAGTAGCCTCTGCACCAGAGGACTGGAGAATGGCCAATGTAACACCAATTTTTTAAAAAGGGATCAAGGGGGGATCTGGGAAATTACAGGCTGATTAGCTTAATGCTATGTTCCAGGAAAATTGGTTGAATGAATCACTAAAGATAAAATTAGTAAGCATATAGAAGGACCAGCCCTGCTGAAAAAGAATCAGGATGGCTTTCTCAAAGGTAAGTCCTGCTTTGCTACCCTTTTAGTGTTCTTTGAGAGTGTCAATAAACATGTGGACAGGGGTGATTCAGTAGACGTTGTTTACTTGGACTTCCAAAAGGCTTTTGATAAAGTCCCTTACCAAAGACTCCTGAAAAAACTTAGCAGTCGTAGAATA